>JBAMAW010001787.1:4800000-6151329 GCA_037043295.1 Amiota minor
AACTTGCACTAAAGTCAAGTCAATGAAGAAGACGACGACATTCCGTTGGCCCATCATCAACGCAATGAAATGTAATTGGAATTCAATGTGTAATAAAGAGAAGTCAAAGTGAACCCAGTACACTAAGTCTTTCTTTTTGTGTCTTGAATTGCAAGAGAAGATGATGGGAGCAAAGGGAACGACTTGGGTCAGTAATGAATAATTTTGCATATTTCAATTGCAGTAGCAACGCCGATGATGATGAAGATGCTGAAGATGATGCCAGAGTCTATTAACAGGTTCGGCTCGGTACTGAAGTTCAAGTGGTTTAAGCGGCAGTTAAGTAAGTCTGACAGTTTAAGTGATGGCCAGGCCAAGGAAAGTATGGGAAACCTTAGAGAGCATGAGTATTTTGTAGTCCAAGTAGATATTAAAAGTGAGATATGAAAACGAGAGAGGACAGTTCAATGAACTTCAGAACAAAGACAAAGTGAAATTGAATATTTAAAATCAACTCAGTGATTTAATTTGAACATATCACTTCTCTTGATGTCGTAAAATACTTTGCAATATTTAAACATTCTATTCTGTATTTGTTTCAAAATCAACAATAAAGAGAAGGGGGATGTCAGAGTACTGGATTTTTTTTTTTTTACAAAAGAAATGAAAGAAATGTAAAGAAGGAATTTTAAATATCAGCCATCACCACCATCAACCACTTCAGCAAATATTCAGTAAAAATAAAAATACTCAGTAGAAAAAAGATTGGTAAAGTGGAAAGTGGGTAAAGTAAAGTCAACTTTATGAAAACGATACGAAAAGAATGAACCAAACTCGCTTAATGAAATGCTGAGAATCGCTTGTGCAAATAAATATTCATCACTTCAAATTACACAAAGTTTGGCAAGTTCAAAAGTGAAACTCGGCCAGGCAATGTTACTATGCAATGTCAGCATAGATAAATGTATCTAGATCCTCTATACATTTTTTTATGCAGAGGGGAGATGATGGCTACATTTGAAGACAACGAAACTCAATTTTCTGCAGCCTCAACTCAATTGTCAATGAATAAATTTCGACGCTTTGCCAGTGGTAAGAACAATCCTAGTAAGTAGCAGCGAACCGAACTGAACCGGAAACGAATGAACTCTCTGGCGTCCATTATCCTTATCTCGAATGGCAATCATCAAAAGCAGTAATACACGGAGATAGAGAGAAAACAAAAAGAAAAAAAAAAAGCATATAAAGGACTGAAAAGCATTTTTTGGAAATTAATGACGCAAACGGCCGAAAAATTTAGTAAAGTTAGTCTTTTATCTGTCCATCAGTCCCTCTTTCTTCTCTCTATCCATAATTGAATAGTCGAGAGTTAGTAATGTGTTTGTTTGTTGGTTGTGCTGGCCAAGCATTGAAAGATACAATTTCGATACGGTTTCGTTGAATGCATTAAATCGTCTATTGAATCATGTGTCACGCCCAGCGGAACGAACTCACACCTCTCTCTTTCTCTCTCTCTCTCTCTCTCTCTCTCTACCATTCTGCGTTTATCTACCATGAAACGAATAAATCGATATTTATGACCGACCCTCGAAGGCGCTTAGCCAATGTCCGAGTGCCCCATTATGGCTGCTGCTGCTGCTACTCCTAGTGATCTCTAGAGTTTAATAAATTAAATAAGGAAAAGTTTTACATTTATTAAAAAGTTTCCTTGCCATGTTGAGTGTTTCGTTCTGTTATGCTTAAAAAAAAAAAATCATAAATCAGAAAGCCCTGCACATTATACATGGACACATTAAGAATATTTCCATGTTGCAATTTATATATCAAAAAATTATCAATGAATCTTTCAATACGCATATGGAAAAGTATAGAAATGTATGTTTGTTTATAGGAGGCTAATCAAAGCATGCATGGCCCAATCTGCTGGACTATAGAAGGTGATTTGAAGCAGGTATGATATGTTTCTAAAATTGACCTTTAATTTCTTGTTATTAATGCCACTTAAAATAAAATTTACAAGTTCCACAAAATCCATACACAACTCAACTGACAGCCCACACATTTGCATATGTTACATGTTGTCTCTCAGCATGAATGTTGTCCTTTAAGCAACCAACGCATTTTTACAAACGTCAAACTAAACGCCAACTGATGTGCCATCAACCATTTAAACAGAGAGAGAGAGAGAGAGAGAGAGAGAGAGAGAGAGAGAGAGAGAGAGAGAGAGAGAATTACCAAGGCACCCCGACAATGAGATGACATCACCATGATACTTGTATCAGCAGTGCCTGTTTTCCTGTTTGTTTGTTTTGTTTGTTGTAATAAGGAAAATAAAGAAAAGAAAAGTAAACTTTGCTCATCATTAACAAACAAAATATTGAACGAGAAGCACACCCAACTCTTGTATTCTATTCTACTCTATAGTAGTTTGGGTAGAGTGTGAAACACACTTCTCTTCTTTAACATTTCAAGTTTATAGTAGAACTTGAGCTACGCCAACAACAATAGTGGGTAGCATTAGTTAGTAGTGTTAGTAACAGCAACAGAAGTTGCACACAAGTGCCTATTTAACTTATTAAGAAAGAGAAGCCGAGCGACCATCTTGTTTGGAGTATCTCACTTGTTTCCTTAGCCTTAAGTACGAGTATCCAAGAGATGAATTGGGAACCACCATCATACAATGAAAAGAGGCTGTGCTGCGTTAGTTTTAGACCAAAACTTCTGAAGCAATGCCATCATTGTATATTTGTTTTGTTGAATGCTTCTTATAAAGTCTATCTGTCTATCTTCAATGTAGTAGTAGTAGTAGTTGTAGACTATTAGTTGAGGAGAAGGATTCTTTAGCTCAATTCAATTCAATGGCGGTAGCATTAGTTTCTGAAAAACTTCTTCCTTTTTTGTCTTCATTGGGAAAAGTTGCAAGGACATCTTCAGCTATTTCTTCTACTTTGGTTATTAGTTTATTTTGCTGCTTGAAGTCATTTCCAAGTTTTGCCTTAACCTCTACTCATCCTCTACTCTCTGCTCCTGCTCTTGCTCTTGCTCTTGCCCCTTCCCTGGTATTAGTTGTATTTTGTTAATTTGATACCGAAACGGAACAAGAGGCAAAAAACGGTTCAATGGCTTAAGTGTGTCCAGCTTCCTTATTTCACTGATGCCACTGCTATTGCTACTGATGATGATGATGATTATGTTGATGATAATGATGATGACAGCAACAAAAATGATGATATGTCCACTTAAGGCCAATGTTGGCCATGAATAATGCTGGCTCCTGCCTTCGTCCGGTTGTTGCTTCTTCAACAAATGCCTTAGTAAACAAATGTTGTTGACATATTTAGATATACAAAGATATGCTTTGTAAGGATATGTGGGTGTATCTGAAGCTATGAATAAATATCACTAAAATGTTGAGATTTTCTTAGTTCAATTTCATCTTGTGTAAAAATCTTTAAGTTCATTTTTTCTTTTATTGAGAGAGAGAGAGAGCGAAGTGGATTGGATTGGATTGGATTGGATTTAAATGGATGGCAATCTATGCTAATTGGCTTTTGATGTTAGTAAGAATATGAAATTTCATGATCCTTGAAACTAAACAAACAAAAGCATGAATGAATATAAGTTGCCTTAATCAAAATGTGTGTTCCTTAATTTTGATTTACGATTTCTTTATAGAGTTTCTATGGAAATAAAAATTACAAGTTTATGACTGAAATATTTAAATAATGATTTATAACGAGAAATATTATTTAAAAATATAAGCTGCATAAATGGTTACAATATATAAAATGAGATCCATACAATGAGGAAATGGTAACAAACGAATGTCTGAGAAAAGCAAAATTTTTCCTGAGACCCTAAAAAGGGAACTTTCGTGAAGCTGAATACCGCATTGATTACTGTACCTTCAGGAAATACTTATAAATGTCAGACACTTAGAACTGTCGATTTTGTGCACTGGGAGAATAAAACAACAGTAGAAATTATTTGCAATCCCTCAATCGCCAGATACGTGTATTGCTGAATCTTTAGTAGATGAATGCTTAAATTCAATAGAAACTCCATCATTCGGTGATATGTTCTATATTTCTTTTTAAGGTCACAGTGTTCTCATGGTTAATTTTAATATATAGTAATGAGAATTGTTAGGCATTTAAAGAATCTTTATTTATTTATTTAAAAAATACTTTACAAAATAAACTACAAATATAATAGTTATGTATTATTTATTTTTGAAACGTCAATAATAAAATTTATTGTCAGATAACAAAAATAAATGCACATTAATATGTTTTTCTTCACGACTTTAAGACATTTTATGTTATATACAATAAGTGGATTCTGCCTGCACATTTTAGTGAGGAGAAGTAGAAAATTCATTAATTTATTTCATTTAAAAACTTTCAAATGTCAAAATAATTAGAAATTATTGCATTTTAATCCCTTTTTTTTGTTTTTGGTTTTGTTTCTATCACGCAGTTAGATACTTTGGCACTCGTGCTTATTTTATAAATCGCTCATTTTGCAAAAGAAAAACAAACAGACAAGAAAGAAAAGAAGAAAAACCGCAGATTATGGTAGAAGAGAAGAGAGAAAAGAGTGTCTGACAGACTGAAGAAGACTCCACAAAACACAAAACACAACTGAAAATAAACTTTTGCGGCAAAACACGTAATAACATTTAAAAAGTGCTGATGGTTCATGTTACTACTTCAGAGATCTTCTTCCGCTCCTAGCTATGATTATGATGATGCCCATGATGATGATGGTGATGATGATGATGATCATCTAGATGATAATCAGTCTCATTTGTTGCTGTTGTTGCTCTGCTGCTTTCAATGCTTTGGGGCAACAACGTCACATTAAGAAAAAAAAAAAAAAAAAAATAACAACTTTGCTGATTCAACACTCTCGCTTTTTACTTTATTTACAATATTTGTATAGATTTTCAGTCTCTTTTTTGTTTACCAGTTTCTTTTTTCTTCATTTCCATCGTCACCATCATGAGTTAATGCAACATACAGTTGAGGAGAAGAGATGGGATGGGATGGGATGGGATGGGATGGGATGGGATGGGATGGGATGGGATGGGATGGGATGGGATGGGTTGGGATGGGATGGGATGGGATGGGATGGGATGGAATGGGATGTGATGGGAAGGAAACAGAGTGTTGCAGAGACATACAAACCTTTGGATACATTCGCATTTATTCTTAATTATCAACATGGCAGCACTTTTGCTGCCGGGCAATGTCTATAAATCTAGTTGCCACAAGTTGCCACACACTGCCAGTCAGTCAGCCATCCAGCCATCCAGCCCGCCAGTCATCTCGTCATCCAGTCAACCAACCACTGTTGCTACCATTCTTGCTGCCAGACGTTGTCTTTCTGTTGCAGTTGTTGCAGTTGTTGCTGTTGCTGCTGCCAGTGTTGCCGGATTTATTTGCCATTGTTCTCGACTCTTTCTTCTCTTTATTCCACTCACTTTCAGTGGTACATGCATGCGTGGCAATATATTTTTCAACATATCTTTGCACTGACAGATGGACCAACAGACATGTATCCCTTCTGTCTGTTGTTCTGTTCTATGAGACTATTTTCCTCTCTTCACACAAGTTGTCCAAACTCCAACATATTCGTCCAACCATTCCTCTGTCTGTCTGTTTGTCTTCCTGACTGACTCTTTGTAGTATTGTACTACAATATGTGTGTGCCCATGTCCATTGGTTGGACTGTTTTTAACATATGACAGTTTAATTTACTTTTATTTTTGTGGCACTGTGGTTTTGAGTGCTTTATTTTTTTTTTCTTCTTATTTTATTCATACTATAATTCTCAACTCAACTTAACTCAGACTCAGACTCAAACTCAAAATCTGACTTGTGTGTCTTGTTTCATTTTTGGCCCCAAAAGAAGTAACGCCACTATTATCATCATCGTCATAATAATCATCATCATCACACAACTGGCATTCCACAGGCCATTATCATTTGGTCAACTGGTTGTGGTGATGATGATGATGATGATGATGATGATGGTGGCAGCATCAAGGGTGGTCTCATATGTGAATGTGTTGTTATGTTGTTATGTGTGTTACTTTGAATTAATGGAGAGGGACTCCATTCGAATCATAATTACTTTTGAATATACTTTTAATTATTGTTTAATTTTATACAACACGAATTTCTCCAAGTGTAAATCAAATTAGAAGTATTTTTGTAGTTTTCTTTTTGGTACCACAATATTTATGATGTGGTAAAGTTTTAGTTGAGTTCATAATTTTTATGGTTTTTTTTTCTGGAAACCTTTTATTTATAATCTTGTGTTAAAAGTAATAAAAGTATCCAATGACAATGGGTAAATATTTTAGGAAAATACGGAAAATTGTTTAAACTCTTACAACATAAATGAAAACCATCTAAGTAAATCACTTTGATGGCGTTGCTGAGATTTAAATTATTTAACATAAGAAAAATAATAATATAAGAAACATTTTCAAAATTAATGTATTTTTGTTTAGTTGAATTTGATTATTTATGTTGTAGAGCTAAAATGGAATTGTACATCGGTGTAAGAATTTAGAAAACAAACTATTTTGTATAATAGAAATATAAAAAGAGGATTCCAATGGTTTGATACATTTCTTTTATCATTCGGCAATATTGAAGAGATCATGGCTTTCTTAACCTTAATCTATTCTAATCATCATCAGCGAGCAATTTGAATTAATCACATCAAATCACAAAATTTTAAGGAGGAAAGGAAAGTCCTCATGGATTCTGGTTGGTATACGAAATTTTCTGTGCAATCCCAGAAGTTTGCCTACAGTGACTTCCACTGTCTGATGGTTGTTCGTTCATAATCCTGTTGCTATATTTCTCTTAAATCAATTGTTTCTACATTTACCTGTGTCTACACATGCTTTTCATGCAATTCAAATGAAGTTTAAAATTTGCTTTTTAGATCTCAAAAATTGAGTTACTCGCATTGCTTATCATTCTACAAAATAGATAGATTTTTATTTGGACTATTCAATTTTATATTCATTATTTACTTTCTATTGTGACAAGCCTAGTAATCAAATAGCAAAAGGCTTGGAAAATATATATACATAGTTGTCTAAATTTTTTTCTTAATAATTATTTGATTACCTTTAATAATTTTTATTAGAGTGTAATAACTGAGTTTTCCAATTATATCCAATCATATTTATTGAACTTCAATGGTAAGGCAATATTAGCAATCCCTTGTGCTAACTTCCTTCCTGTAAAAATCTTATTTCACAAAAAATTTATGTGATTTTATAAAATGGAGAAGAATTTCCATTTTAACAACTTTAGTAATGACAAATCTCAAATCGCAACTGGCTGGCTTACACATTATCTCAATTCCTATTCCTATTATCATTGTTCGTTCCATTGTACAATATTTTCCGTAATATTCCATTGTTTTATCCTTTACTCAAATTTTAAAGCTTCTGTATATGTCATTATAATCATAACAATAATCATCATTATCAGCATCAGCATCAACATCATCATCAGCCGCAGTCGTCTCCATGTCTGACTGACTGACTGATTCAGTCAATCACAAACAAATTCGAGAGATTCTAGTACAATTCTTTATTTTACTTTACTTCACTTTGTCATTTTCTGTGTTTTTTACTGCTGTTCTCCTTGTTGTGGTTACAATACTTTTGTGTTAGTCATTTTGACGACTTGTACTAGAACTAACTCATTGTTCATCATTTTGTTTGAATTGATGTTGGTCCCTTCTTCTTTGTCCCCTTTCTTTATTCACAACAACATTTTGTTTGTGTTTTTCTTTTACTTTTTTGTTTTTTTTTTTTTTTTGTTGCTTTTGTCTTTATAATGCATCACATTATTGTTGTCGTCATTCAGTTGCGTCTCGTAAAACCTTCTTCTTTTTTTTTTTCTCTATTACTGCTGCTGCCTTAGAGTAATGTAGATACTATTGTCAATACTATTGTAGATACATGCAACATTCCCAAGCGTCCCTTGTTGAGCTTGTTGGCAACATGATTGCTTTCTCATGTTTATACACTTGCAACATTATTGGATTTATCAGCAGATACTGATATTCATTGAAATATTTAGTTTCTGTTACTATTTCATGGATACATAGATAGTTATTATCCATGTATAAATGTATCTATAAACTATTCAAGTGATATTTTGTGTAGTTATTTTTATATATGAAGATGATGATGATGATGATGGTGATGATGTGTACATTTGCTTGGAGTTCTTCAATTTGAAAATCAAATATAATCCAAGTTTAATAATAAATAGGAAAAATTCTTTAAATGAGTTGAATATATTGAATGACAAGCTACTTCTCCAGCGGAGGACTACTTATTGTTGTTGTTGTTGATGTTGTTGTCAGCTGTTGTTAGTTGTGGTTTTTCATCTACTTTTTCTGCAGTTCCTACTATATTTTATTTTTCTTGTCTATTTTTTTTTTCTTTTTTTCTTAAATATTTTCTTCAATGTTATTATGTACAATATTATGTTTGTTTTTGTTGTATCTGCTGCTGCTGCTTCTGCTGCTTGTTGGCACATCAAATACCACAAAAGATTGATTTTTCTCTTGGTAGTTGTTTTTGTTAGTGATGTTGGCATGAGGCCAAAGTAAAATTTGTTTTTAAGCGCAAACAAGTATCGAGAAGAGAATGAGAAGTTAGTTCTTCTCCTTATTCTTCTTTGGCTATTTTATTTGTGTTTTTAAAAAATTTTCTATTTCTATCTCTCTCTTTCTCTCTGACACAATCTGAATGTGTCTCTTTCTCTACTTCATGTTCTCCATGTTTTCTTTCTTTGGTTAAAGTAAATAAAATGCATAAAATGTTGCCAAGTCGCATGGCATAGAAGAAGAAAATTGTTTGGCAAAAGTCAACTTTACTTTACTACTTTAAACGGACAAGTTTCAAAGTGAAAATCTTTTCAAAAGTTAACGAGACTTTATAGAATAATAAAAGAGTTTAATACTTTAAAAAGTTTTTACCAAATCTTCATTGACCACAAATGCATTTCAATACAATTTGAAACACATATTGAAATAATATTGTAGAACAAAAATCTATTTCTTTTATGCAATTAATTTAATGGACTAAAAATGATGAAAAATGAGAAAAAATAGTTTCAATAAGGATGGATTTTTGATTTGTCCTTATCGTTCAAGGAATAAGATATTTAATTTAGAGAAGATACTCGTATTATCAAGAATTAAAATTTAGCTTCAATCACTAAGAACATAAAATGTATAAATTTTGGACAAAATGTCTTTTGTGACGCATGTGATGCTTAACAATTTAAGAAGCCATTTATCTTTATAACCTCAACTTATGGTCATGGTAAAGCATGAAGACTATTCAAAATATTAAAGAATCCGAATTTTTGTGGGTTAAGGGTTAAGGTTGGATTTTTTTTAAGCGCTTTGTTTTTTAATTAAAAAAAAAAGAAACAGAAAACATTCTAAAAGTGTATGAAATTTTTATTTCAGTTAATAAATCAATGTGTGCCATTTACTGTTTAAAGTCAAATGTCAAGTCACTTTTTTTTAGTATATTGACTGGATCCTGACTTATGGCACGAGTAATGTGACTTTGCAAAGCTCAAAAAAGACTCTGACTTATCGGCATAGACGTGGGATTTAACGTATCTCGTGCAAAGGTGTCAATTCACACGATCTAGGCGCCCAATTCACCAGTTAATAAATCGAGAAAAATTGCTGAATTGGTCCATTAGTTCGCGTGTTATGTGGTCTGTAAAGCTGCCTTGCTGGAATCACATGTCGTCCAGGTTCCATTCGTACATTTTAAGTAAAAAAAAAAAAAATTTCAAGATCATTAAACGATAGCGGGCGCCATAGCTGCGAACGGCGATAAAAGGACAATAAAGGATAAATCAGCAATAAATTCCACCGTTCGAACCCAACGCATACGGGTAGGTGGCTTAAAGTCCAATAGTGTGAAATTGATACGAATTTTGGTCTGTATCGCTTGAATTGGTTGCTCAATAGGTCGATTATGATGACTTTAAAAGTTCGTGAAAAGCGTTCATCACAGGGCACGAATTTTAATAATAATAACATTTAACAATTTGTAAGCGTTGTTCAGGTGTAAGACTTTCCATAATGGATTGGATAAGCATATTTAACACACATGACACATGTCACGGAACACGCGTGAGCTGTCAAAAATATAACACTGAAAAAGAACTTACTTATTCACATCACTTAGAGTCTAATAGCTTTTAAAATCTTAGCTTCATAGATGTCAGTAAGCTGCAATCAATTTCGATGTATAGCAATAAATAATTTCACATTGGAAAGAAGTTTTAAAATTGGTTTGTTCCTCCATGACAAATCTGTTAAACTGATCTACCATAAAAGATCCATTTAAGCATACGGTAAGGTAAGGTAAGGTAAGGTGACAAGAAGATATCATTGGATTATAACTGTGAGTTGTTCTAGTTAGTTCTCCTCTAAATCTACTAAATTTATATTTTTGTATCTAGTACTTGATTTGACTTGACTTTAGTGTTTCTTTACCATATTCATCCATTATTCTTGTGTTGAGCATAATAATATTGTTATAAATGCATTCGTTTCGTTATTTCAAGAACTGTCAGCATAAAAATAAAAATTTCTCTCTCATAGTTTGTAATATTTTGTTTTTCGTTTTTGCATTCAAAAGAAAATCCTAAATTGGAATATAATAAAACTTCTTAAAAGATAGTAAAAAGCGTTGTTGCTTAGCTACTCGTGCAATGCAAGCAAGAATAAAATGAAATATTCGCTTCATATTACTTTGTTCTAAGGCGTAAATCTTTCAATGCTCCTGCAAAAAGGACAAAACAAAGTTAAAGAAAAGAAAAGATGAGCTTTCGCCAGAAGAACAATGCGATGAGATATTGTCAACATATTTATAGCCATGATCTAACAACAATAAACACAATTGCTAGGCAACTCTAAAGGAAGCGTAAGGAACCAAAAGAATAGAGAAAGTAGGAACACAATGTCATCGTCATAACTAAACGAGGAGCTGCTGTTGCTCCTTCCGATTTCTGCATGCCCTGCCCCCGTCATCATCATCATCGTCAACATTATATGTATCTTATCATCGCTTTCTTTCGTTCATATTTCCTTTTATTTTTTCGTTTAGTCCTTAGCTTATCATGCCCAATGCGTGTTGTGTATGCGTCTAAGCATATCTATGTGTGAATGAGTAAGTGTGAAAGTGCATTGGCGGATCCTTTGGTGACAGCTTTACTTGAGTCCTTTGCATGGGTTACTAACCAAACAACCGACCGAGTACTACTACAACACCAACACCAGCACCAACATCAACAAGAACAATGATAACAACAAAGCCGCCTTAACAATTTTGCAATAGAAATTTTTTTCTTCAGCTAGAAACCAAGCTGCAGGAATAAAGGAATAAACCATAGGAGAGAAGAATAGAAATGGAAAGAAAAATGCTAAAAAAAAAGAACCAAGAAAAGTGGAAGAAAAACTGCTAACATTTCCCGACTACTAAATTTAACCGCGCATTATTTAAATTTAGTTTGTGAGTGTGTTTTTTTGGGTTGCAACTAATGCAAATTTACATTTTTCCTTTCTCAGCAGTAAGTAGAAATAACATTTGGCCCGAATTCGGTTTTAGTTTTTTGTTTTCTTCATCTCCTTATTGGTAAAGAAACGTCTTTCTACTTTCATCTCATGAAAGAAAGACGAGCGCACATTGTTCCGAGTTCCGAGGCAAACGTTGAACATATCAAACAAAATAAAAATCCACTCGTTGTCACGATTCTCATGAGATATTCTAGATACAATATACATACTTATTCTAGATACAAGATACTCGTACACCAAAACCAGAAAAAACTGTTAGACTTTATATGTTCTTTCGTATATTTTGTTCTTTTTTATATGTTTAGATTTGGTTTATATTGGAATTTTTCTATTTGGCAAGTGATGCCTTTTCTTCTTTTTCTGTGTTTGTTCTTGTCTTCTCTTTTTCTCCATTTCCATTTCCTTTTCCATTTTATTTTGATTTTGCTTTGGATTTCATTTTTCTTCAGTTGCCAGAAGCCACAATAGAAAAGAATGTTTTTTCAACTTATCATCATCAACAACGCGTCATTTGGGGATTGCAACCAAAACCGATTCCACTCAATTCAACTCAATTCGATTCATTTCGATTTGTTGAAAAATATAACAAAAAGGTTAAATGGTAAAGAAGAAAATTTAAATATTGTTTGAAGTATTAAAAATTTAAAAATTTATTTATGGTAAATAAGAAACATGAATTTTGTGTTGATGTACAAGTAAGTACAAGTACAATGGGTTTTCATCAGATGACTTTACTAGTAATAAGTTGCAACGAATAAGGTTATGCGTTTCTTCTAATTGGTCTATGTAATTTTGCCAAAGAGGAGCGTGCTGGCCACCTCCTGAATCTACTTTTTATATGGGATTTACATAATGATGAGAACTACGTCACAGCAATGTTTGCGAACGAAACGTCCTGTTGGTCGCTTGGTAAAAACACAGATCGAGTCAATTGAAAAATTTCAACAGATTTTTATTATTTGTTGGGGTTATGGAAATAGAAATACACATTCTGTAAAAATTTCAAGTCTCTACCTAGTGCGGTTCATGAAATACAGAACTAAAAGAACGTGACGATTTGTATTTTTTCACTCAAATTTATAGTATATACATTTTTGCTCAAAGCCGCTAAAGTAGTTTCACAGCAAAAGTGCTGAAACCAATATGGTTGTATGGGATTCAACTAAGGGGCTGTTCAAGCTCCTGCAATAGGTATTTTGCAAATAGAAAGATTTCAGAATAAAGTAGAAGGATATGCTGTTAATCTAGACGTGTGAATAGGGAAATCTCAGTCCGATAATTAAGGATGAAAAGGGAGAGACTCTTCATGGACAACCAGGAAATTTCTGCATCAAGCACAAGTGATGAATTTTAAATCGTGAACACGGACATCATAACAGTGCTTGATCACATGTGGATGAGCAGTTAAAAACGGTTTAGGTGGTGTCGGATAGGATGTGATATCTATCTCACAGTAAATATTCATCAGACTACGTTTATTTTTGACTACTTATAGTTTCGATTAATGGAGTATGATGCCTTGTCTGGAAGACGCTTCGCAACATTTAAAGAAATCAATAAATTAGTTCAAAATATTTCTTTTGGCACAATATTTTAATTAAAATTTTTCAATTGCATTGAAACAACATTAATGTTTATCTTTAATATTTAAGTGCACAAAAATATGATGTTTGGAATAATTTCCATCTTTCGATTAACCGGCAAGTGAAAAACAATCAAATTTAGTGTTTTTTATACTACGAAAGAAATGAAAAAGTCATGTTTGAGTAAGTAACCTTCCTCATTGTCTCATTCGAACCCAACTCATGTAAGAAGTTAAGCTACCATCCAACCATGTCAAATGCCACACATGCCACACGTGACGCACAACATTGAATCATTCACTCACTCACTCACTCACTCACTCACTTATTCATAAATTTATTCATTCATACAGTTTTTGAGACATGCAACCCAAGACCTACCGGATATGCCTTACATGAGTGGCGTAAAAAATTATGCTAAATTTTGATTAATTGTACTGTCAAAAGAGAGTCAGTGAGGGGTTGGGCAAATAAGGATAAAATGTATATAGAAAGGACAATGGCAACAACAACAACAACAACAATTTAAAAATATTAAAAAAGTTTTCACTTGACATGTTATTGACTTGTTAAAATGTTTGCTCCTTTTAGACATGGCGACATTTCTTGCAATTTTTTTGTTGTCATTGACTTGATCGAGAGGGTAGTTTTCCTTATGGTCGCTCGGTCGCCTTTAGTATAGTAGCATGGTACAGTAATAAATGAAGAATGAAAGAAATGAAGGAACAAAAAAACTTAGTTAGAAATTCAAGCCACGTTTTTCAACATTGAAGATTGCAATAGCAAATCTCTTTCACTCATGGAGACACCCGCAGACACATGTGAGACTACTAAGAAAGACAACTTTGATGACGAAGAAGAAACAAGGCTGAAGACCAAGACCAAAACCAAGACCAATATAAAGATGAAGATGAGGAATGTTAAACCTCTATAAGTTTCTGGCATTCAAAATCTTTGGGGTGTGTTCGATGAGGTCTCTGAAAGTAGAATAATGTAGTGGAGGATGTGGAAGAAGACAACTGCGACTAGACTTTTATTAGACAAGCTTTTTATGTTTGCGCCGCAGCTTTTCTTTTTCATTCCTCCTTTTTTGTTTTTTATTCCTTCTGCTCCTTGGAGATTGGGAGGATTTCTACGTCGTCTTAGTGGATAAAAAGTAAAATTTGCCAAAACGTAATGCAAAATCCAAGGCACGATTCACAAGTCTAGCCGCTGAAAAAATTGTTAGTTTCTTCTTCCTTTCTTTCTAAGATTGTCAACCGACGACTACTTGACAATGCATGAAAAATGCATAAGAATTTGGTTTTCATTTTGGCTTTGACAAATGCTGAAGGGCCGCAGGGCTGCAGGGATTACGGGGATTACAGGCGAGAAATGGAAATTTCAAATTTTCGGAGGCTTGTAAATTGGAATTGAATAAAGAAGAGAAAAGAAAAGAATTTAAACCAAACTTTATGTTTTAGAGTAAAATAAATATCAAACTAAACAAAACTAAATTCAAGTGTCTGTTTTTCTTTTAATGGAACACAAATATATGACAATGTGCATATGTTTTTAATAATTTAAATGCATTCATGCAAATTTAATATAAATTTTCAATTAAGAAAACCTTTTTTCCAAAGTAAAAATCACTTAACTTTATTGAAAAACTCAAATGATGATAACATTTTCTTCTGCCAAACTGCCGCAATTTCATTTACTCCAAGTAAACTTTTCTTAACTTCTGCTTCAATAATAATAACATCAATAAATAAACTGCACATTTTTAAATTAAAAAAAGAAACTTATAACTTTAGTTCTTCATTCCACTTTACTTTACTTTACTTTAGTTGAATAGAACTTCTTAGGAAAAACGAAACCAAACCAAACCAAACCAAATCAAAATCAAGAGGCAACACACATAGACTAAATGAAACGGAAAGAAAACCTATGCCAATGAAATGAATACCAAGAAGTATTTTATTAAACAAAAAAAAAAAAAAAAAAAATGAATATGTAAAAAAGTTTGATGGGTGAAAGAAAATCAAGGAGAAAACATACATATATGCAATAATGGAGACAGACATCAGACAGAAGAACTTCTGCTATACTCTGCGATATTCAAATGTTGCAATGTTTACTTAACATATTAAAATGTTAAGTATCTGAATAATATTCTACGATGATATTATGATATGTATGATGGTAGAGCAGTGAGCAGAGTAAAACTTCGTGCACTGTTGGACATTTCACATTGATTAAGTATGGCGAGTTTCAGTTGAATAAAGCAAAGGACAAACGGAAGAGGAGCAGGGGTTGATGTTTATTACTCCTCGTATGAATGAATGCAGTTCGTTGCTAGTCAACTCCTATGATAAAGCATATCATATAATGATGTTGTTAATGATGATGATGATGATGATGATATTGAATCTGAAGTTGAGTGTGCAAGCAATAATAACATTGAATCGAAAAGGCCAATCTTTTGAGTGCTTTAAATACATTTTTCAAATATTAATATGGTGCATATTTCATTGAGGGAGGACTTGTTTGCTTGCTTTCTGGAAAAGAATCCTCATTCTCATTCTCTCTCTGCTTTATACATGATGCAAAAATACTTTTTAGGGTTCCGGACCCAAAAGGCATCAAAGGGAACCATATTGCAGGAACTTCGTTGTCCGCCCGTCCTCAGGTCATATCTCATGAACTGTAATAGCTAGAGATTTTCACAGAATGTGTAATTCTATCAGAGCATCAGCAACAATTACTAAAACTAAAATATTTTCGAAAATTTCAAGACGTCCCCATATAAGAAACATTTTATATTTGTTTGACAGCTATACAATCCAGTTATTTTACGATCTTGAAATTTGCTTGGTTGCTGGCTATATATCAGAAACTTATAATGTCAAAATTTCAGGTTGGTCAGACAACTACGGAGGCTACCTCCCATAGAAACCTTCATTAACATTCAGGTTCTTATTAGAAAAACTTTTTGTTTTTTTATCCTAACGAACTGAAATTTAGACACAATAAGTTTTTACCATAATCGCGGTTCATTTGTTGGAATCAGTCAAATCGGACTACTAGGGGAAGTACCTCCCATACAAACCCCAACCTGGTACGGAACCCTCTGTGTACGAGTCTGACTCGCACTTGGACGATTTTTTATTTGTATTATTTGTTTAAATTCAGATGACAGCGGTTATACTAAATTTCCGTGCGTGCATTATTTGATAAATTTTTTATTTTTGAAAAATGGCATGGAAAAAATGCACAAAAAAGAAATGGGAGAAGAAAAAAATTGAAAACTAAAATGTATTGTAACTTTTTAGCTTACAGCATTCTTACCACCTTCATCTCCCTGCTTCTCTCCACAATCTTAATTCTTTGCTCTATTATTCTTTCTTTGCCTTATGTTTAAAGTTTTACAATTTTTCTACTTCATTTTCTTCGTTTGCACTTTTTGAGTTGAAAAATTGTCATTTTTTTCCATACACAATTCTTAGTTTCTTAGCTTGAAAATTTTCTTCTCCTCCTTCTCAGTTTTGTCATGAGTTACAAATACTGCATTTTCACTACACTCTTTCATTTTTTTTTTTTTTTTTGTCTGAATTCTTAGATTTTCTCATTTTTTTCTTTTTTCATTCTTATGAAAAATCATCGTAAAGTTTTGTTCATTGAAGTACGTAACCAACCAAAACCAAACCAAACCAAACCAAATAAAACTAACTCAACTCAACTGAACTGAACTAAACTGAACTGAACTGAACTGAATTGAACCAATACTATGTGTGCATGGAAAGTCAAAGTTCTTCCCAAGGGGTCTATACTGTAAACCCTTGCATCATATTCTCTCTTCTCTCTGTTTGCTTGAATAATCTTTCGTTTTCTTATAACAATTTTTGGTGGCATTTTTGGTACTTAAATTTTTTTTCACCACCTCCAAGTTTTGGGCTTGTCTTTCTTCTCTTATTATTATTATTGTTGTTGTTGTAGTTGTTGTTGTTATTAGTCTATAGCAAAAATATCATTATTCTTGTCTTCCATGTTTGTCGTAAGCGATTTTTGTATGTTTCAAAGTAGTTTAAAAACTTCCTTTTGTTTGAAAAATGTTCAAACATTTTTCCTAATAATTTTTTACCATCTCTTTTCTTTCTTTCTTTTTGTTTTTTAGTTTCATTTTTTTTTTTTTCATTTTTCCTGTTCTTTTTTTTTTTATAAGAGACAATGATTTTGCAGCTCCTCATACACTTTCTCTACGCTAAGTTCAAGTGGCAATTTAAGACATTTTGAACTTTGAAATAAAGGGTAAAAAAAAAAGAAACTTAATAGAGATTTAAACTTACTATCCTCACTCCTGCTACTGGTTATGCAAATGGAGTTATTGCTTATATTATGAAACTTACCTGAAAGTAAAAGAAAAAGGAAAATTTTATAGATTCTAATATAGAAAATATTAACTATATAAATAAGAAATTAAAATCCTTTTAAATTGATTGTAAGAATGATTACTAGGCAAGGCAAGGTAAGGAATTCTATTGATAACATATAATCTTTAAAATGGTGAAATGAATTTCTTAAATTTTCAAATCGTTTTTAAGCCAAATTTTAAATTATGTTAAGTTTGAATTTGCATAATAAGTTAAGGGCTATGAAATTCAATTATCCATTGATAGATATGATGTAATTTGAATTTCTTGTTACCGCCCAAACAAATCATATGAAATATTCTTCGAGGAACCCAGAATCATATTCATTTATTTGGTTTTGCCCCAACAATTCTTTTCTATTTATGGGGGAAAAATGTTGTTACGATATTTCGTAGCGATTGCCAAGTGTTGCCAAACTACAGATCAAGATTGTGGAAGAGAAGGAATAAGAGAATACGCTAATGAAATTAACTTATCAAAAGGGTGTTAGTTTTTTAGAGGTTTACAACTTTGAGTTGGCAACACTGCTTTCTTTGACAACCAATTTAGCAACTGACAGTTGTTTTTTGTTTAGTTTGGTTTGGCATTTCCTTATGGCAACGCTTGCAAATTGTTGCAATTTTTTTTTATCAAAATCATGGTTCTGTTCGTCAACATAATTGTTCATCAGAGCGGCTAAACTAAGAATCTTTTTCGCACCACATTTACTCTTAATGATAATGTGAATCCTGCTTCAATTAACTTACTCAAAGAAACTTTTGATGAACGAATAATTTCACACAATGGTTCTATTAATTGGCCACCAGGATCGTGTGTTCTAACCCCATTGAATTATTTTCTTTGGGGTTATGTAAAGTCACTTGCCTACGCCGCTAAACCCATGAGTTATTGGCGACATACAACCGCAAAAAATTGGACTTCCAGATTGCGCCTTGTACGCGATAGTTGGGTAAAATCATATTTAAACATTCATGTCATAATATTATCTATCCAATAAAAATTATTTACTACTACTACTCACTATTTTGTATGGAGTAGAAATGTAAATATCTAATTTCATTACATTTTTCAAACACTTTATTTTATATTCTCATTATTATTATTATTTTGTTTCTGAAATAGAAATTTATTAAGATCCGCTTAAATTGCAAACGAAAATTCAAATTGATTTGAAATGAAAATGGTTTCAGAAAAAGGAAATTTGCAATAAATGCATAAATTTTCTATTTGAGTCATTAAAGATCAACGAAACATTTTCCATTTTCTGTTTTTCTGCATTTGTAGTCGATTAATTACAAATATAAATATAAACAGATACACATATGTATGTAGATATATTCATTATTCGTTCAAACATATTTTCATTCATACTTGGATACATTTACAGAGATATCCCGCCCATTCACTAAACATGTAAAAAGCATTTAACGTATTATGCATATTTATTCAAATGTATCTGTCGCTCTCTCTCTCTCTCTCTCTCTCTCTCTCTCTCTCTCTCTCTCTCTCTCTGTCTCTGTGTGTATCTGTGAATGTGAGTGTGTGAATCTGTATGTATGATTCTGAAAGTGGGTCTGTGTGGTATTTTTGGGTAAAATAGTTTTAGTTGAATCAGAAAAATACTGGAAAATCTACGAAAATTTATGTTAAATGAAATTGTTATTTAAAACAGTGCAAACTCTTTAAAT
The DNA here is from genome assembly GCA_037043295.1 of Amiota minor. Classification (NCBI taxonomy): domain Eukaryota; kingdom Metazoa; phylum Arthropoda; class Insecta; order Diptera; family Drosophilidae; genus Amiota; species Amiota minor. The sequence continues at coordinate 4,819,318 of JBAMAW010001787.1, forward strand.
TATTAATGCACAACATTTAAATGATTATGGTAAATTGTAAAACTGAGAGACAGAGAAATGAAGTGACAGAGGGAGATAAATGTGCCTATGTGTGTGCGTGTGTGAATTGTAATGATCTGATTAAACATAGTAATGAAGTAGTCAATGTGTGCGGCACAGTAGTTTATTCACTAAATTGAAGTAAGCGAAGCAACAGGCAGGGAGCAAGAGAAGCAGCACAAGCTCAACTCATTCAGTTTTATTTGTGTTTATTTGGGACACACAGAAGCGCACTCAGAAGGATAATGGAAGATGGATGGAGGGTGCGTGGAGGCATGCAGGCATGCATATTTACATGCATTTGAAAGTGTGTATGTGTGTGTGTGTGTGTGTGTATGTGTCTGTATTATGGTTACCGACATGCTCTGCTAATTTAAATTTACGCGCTTCACTCGCTTTAGTGTATAGTGAATCCCAACTGTATACGCACATACACACACACACACACACATACACACATACAAAGCCAGATACACACTGATTTATATTATCCAAAATATATTCAGAGATGCATATAAAATTATATTCTGTGTATGTTCAGCCAAGTCCAATTCCTCGCCATCATCATCATCAACTTTGATCAAAATATTTTTTGTTTTTGTTTATTTAAATTTACACTCTTTTATTTTCGTATTCACTTTAAAATTATCCTCTTTTTTGTTTTTTTTTTTTTTTTTTGAACATTTCGTTGACGCCATTTTATAACGGTTAACTGTAGACCAATGATTCCGCCATATTGGTCACTATTCTTTATCTATATAAGAGTGAGTGTGAGTGTTTTCATTTGTTTAAATAATTTAAAGTTGAAAATTTTGCGCAATTAACTTTTGGTTTCTCACAAACACAAACACATACACATACATTCCACACTCCATACTCAACCATACACATACACAAACGCACAGACACAAGTATAGATGTGAGATGTGTTCCAGTTTGTTGTTGTTGTTGTCGTTGTAATTGTTGCAGCAATTCCAGTTGCATTTGCTCTTGTTGTTGTTGTTGTTGTTGTTGTTGTTGTGGTCGAGATGCCATGCATGCGAAATGCGAAAAATTCTTAATTTGCGGCGCACGTTCGGTTTTTGGTCTCTTCTCCTTTTTTGTGTTTTTTTTTTTTTGTCATTCACAGTTAAATAAATATTAACCGGAAGTCGCCATGACAATGACACTATTTAACAGTTAACATCAACAAAGGACACATGGCAAGAAATTCAGGGAGGGAGAGAGCCACAGAGAAATCAGGTGAGAAGAGATTGGATTAAAAAATATGCATATCGAATAGAGGAAAATCCAAACATTTCATGCTAAATGCATTTTTAATGATCACAACAAAAGATGATGACGCTTTGGCTTCAATACTTTACACTCACTGTCTCACTGTCTCACTCTCTTACTGCATATTTCTCTCACTCATTTTCACTGTATCTAGTAGTGCTGATGCATTTCTGTCAATATTTTATCAGACCTCTGCCCACCCAGCCAACACATCCTGAACCTGAGAAGTGAAATATTTTACTGCTCTATAAAGTACACATATTTTTTGTCCAATGTCATATGACATTTGCCATTGACTCAATCTGGTAGGTACCATTTTCTTTTTTTTATTGATTTTACTAAAATTTGTAGTATCCTTACTATATAGAAAAGCCTCTGTTTGATGGTGTGTTTCTGCATGTTGTGCTTGTTTCAAAATCCACAGTCACGTTATAGTCATTATTTGTTCTCGTTGATTGTATTTGATTTGAATCATGTAGTGTACTACAGCAGTATAGTTTGATGTAGTTCTTGTTTGTTGTTGTTGATGATGAAGATGATGATGATGATGACAACAAAAACATTTTTTTTTTATAGTTTTTGATTTTATTTGTTAGTTTATCTTTGTGAATAAAATATTTGACTTGCCTTGCTCGATTGAATTGTCGAAATATTTTTGTTATATAAAATAACAAAAGCAGAACTGTGGATTATGTTACAAGAAAGCGGAAAGGTATTGATGCAAAATTTACTACATTAGTTATTTCTTTAGATTTATGGATTATATTTTTATATGAGATTAGTGTTTAACGTAAGTACAACAGAACAAACTATTGTAAAAGATGATAAAAATAAAAAATCAAACATCTATAAATGTATCAAATAATTTTTACAAGTTTAACATAACTTTCTATAACCACAAATTAATTGAATAACATGAAATCTATGTGCTCTGCGAGGGGAGATCAATACATCGTACATTCCACAATTTTGGATTTTCTACCTTTTCAACTTAATCCTCCTTCTAGTAAAATACATTTTTCCTAACCTTTCTTTCATTTCTTTTCGAGAAGTTCCATGGACCCAAGTCATGTGATACGGTGTGTGTGTTTGGAATTGATAATGTAGTTCATGCAATATGGTTGCAACAATTTTAGATGAATATGCTGGTGCGTTATCCTCGTGAAGCAGCACTTTTCCTTAGGCAAATGGGGCCGTGTTTCTTTCAATTTTGTAATGAATCGCTCCAATAATTCATTATAGTACTGTTCCCTGATCGTTCTTACTTTCTGCAAAAAGTCTACGAGGATTATTCCATTGGTATCACAAAAAATCGAAGCCACGATCTTTCTGACCGATGAAACCGCCTTTGCCTTCTTCGGAGCAGATTCATCACTAAAATCTATTGTTTTGAAAGGTTTCAGGTGTCATCAATAGTTACGACTTGATGCAGAAATTGCTGCGAATTTTGTTTAAAAAAAAAGTGGTCGAAGCACTCCTTCGACATTGTGGTGCGCGGCATCACTTTAACTTATCATGTAAAATATTAATTGCCATTCCGAACGAAACACCTATGGCCTCTACTATTTTGCACAATTTTATTCTACGATCTCCTCGGTAACCACGTCTGCCGGGCTGCCTGGGCACAAAAACAGTTGTGCAACCACATTTAAATTCATTTTACGGTTGTCATAGATGGTGAAGGAACTTCACTTTTTTTCTTTTTATGAGTTTCCATCGGAAATTCAAAACATAGAGCTGCATTAATCTTTAATAACAGTTAATTTGACGTAGAGTATAAAAGACGATTAAAGTGTAATTGAAGGGCACTTCCGAAAAGAACGTTGTCACAATCAGTCCAAAGTACACTTTCCTTTTTCTGATTTGATTCTGTTTTTTTTTTTTTTTTTCTTACAAAATTTCACAAATTTCTGATGATACAAATCAATGACTAACAGATATTAAAGTATTTAAGAAAAGGTAACAGTTACTCACGATCATCATCATCATCATCATTATCATCATCATCATCATTATCATCATCATCATCATTCAACAAAGATAAATTATTATTATTCACAAAGTATTTTCTGTGACAAAATGTCTAAAAACTTATGCAGATGAAGAATTTTAACATGAAAACATTCAAGAAATTATCACTTTTTATCCACACAAAGTATCATACAATACACAGATACATACACACACACAGACACTCACATCCAACCAATACTCTCTTACAATCTATGTGTATGTGTGTGTGTTATTGTATGTCTGTGTGTAAACCTTATTCATATACCTAGATATATAGAGATATGCAAAAGTCGAGACAAATATTTTTCATTGTTTGAATTATAACCAAAAAATGGCAACAATAAAGAAAGTTTTTTGCAATCCTTGACACACACATCCATACATACACCCAACACTCATAGATACACACACACACACACACATTCATGCTAAGTTATAAAAACAATAGCATATGTCCACAAGTCTCTGAAACGCATGAATATGTTGTTGCTATTGTTGTCGTGTATATGAAGAGTATCTCGAAAATTAACACAATGGCCAACAAAAGTCAAACAAAAAGTACTTTACACAGACAAATGGACAGATGAAATAGTATAGAATGGAAAGGCATGGAATAGAATGGAATAGAATTGAGAGAGAATAAAGAACTTTCATGGTTTGAGTGTTTTGGGTTTTGAATTGGGCAAATGGACAGACAAAATATACTCGAATACCGTTTTTGTCGTTGTCGTTATGCGCTTGAAATATAAATTATAACACCGGCGTGTCTATTAAAATGATTGTATCCGCTCGATTATGCACTCAAAAACGCACACAAGAATGTAAACACACACAGGGAAATGAAAGTAAGAGGGTGAGAGAGAGAGAGAGAGAGAGAGAGATAGTGATAGTGAGATGTGTGAGATACAAATGATGCGACAGTTGCACAACAAATCGACGAACATGAGCATTGGACTACTGTTACAACTACAATATTATTATAGAGTTAGACAAACACACTCACTCTATCTATGTAATTTAGTGTGTGTGTGTGTGTGTGTGTGTGTGTATATCTATTTTATGATTTTAGGTAGACACAACAAAATTTCAACTTGCTGACTTTGTTTTTAGCATTTGTTGCATTTGTGTAGTCATTGTCGCAATACCTTTAACTGTTGTCCTTTCATAGATACACACTTAGATATGTATGGTATATATGGATAGATATGGATGTAAATGTATCTATAACTATTCGTTCATATGTTGGATGGTTAGTTGCTTGGTTTGTTCATTCGTTTGTCATGCTTGGTTTACTTGACTATTAATGTTTTGATGACTTTTCTACTAATGTCAATTCTCAAACCAACAAAAAATGTTACTTGCTTGATTTCTGATGCCTGATTCTATTCTAATGCTGATGATGTTGTCTCAATTTTTAAATGCATGCATAATACACATAACTAAAAGTTAATGTAGATACAATATACTTGATGCCTGTTTGTTTGCTTGTTTGCTTGCTTTCTTGCTTCCTATGACAATTGACATAACAAATAATGCACAATGATAACGATGACACAATGATATTTGAAGTTTATTTAGTATCAATACAGTAAAATTGTAAAGATACACGGATGCAAAGATATCCTACATACTGTGAGTTTAGATAATTTCGTTAGCTAATTAGTTAGGAACATTCATTCGCCTTGTCAATGCTTTTGTGTTTAATAAATCGATTGAATCAAAAATTTCTATAAAATATTATTGTATTTGCTTTATGAATTGAATAAAATAATATTTGATGTATTAGAAAATGTGACAATTTGATAAGAAAATTCTATTATCTTCCATGAACAATCAACTATTTGCATATTGAAATATTTCACTCTGCAACTGACAAGCAAAACTTGATAAATCAATTGAAAATAAACAAAAGTTGATCTAAGAATATCAGAATGAATTTAGTTTGTTTTAATAACAAATGAAAGTATCTCAAGGGCTATGTTTCTAATAGTTTTATTAGTAATGTTTGTAAATTATAAAACATATGAATAAGGTAAAATTCAGCAAACAAAAGGATTTTCTTTGATGTTGAAACAACAAATAACTAAGTATAGTATAAACAATAATGTAACTGAAACTCAAGTGTTGTTATTGTTGTTGGTTTTGTCATAAATTATAACCAACGACAAACACTTAAAAGCAAAAACACCTATACTATAGCCAACGAACTAAATTAACTAAACCCTTAATGTATCTACACTGTGTATGTATGTATGCATTTATGCATGTATGTATCTATAGAATGAGTACAACATTTTCAAGCGGAAACGGAAGCGCGCACCACATCACACGCACACAAACATCCAGTTAGAAGAAGAAGGGAAATTGACATAATTTAAAACTCAATTGTTTTGAGCTTAGCTTCTGTTCCTTACTTACGAGGTGCATACGCATTCGCAGGCACATGTGATTGCTGTTTCGTTGGATCCATCACTCAGTTCAGTTAGTTATTCTCACTTTGCTCCACTCTCTTCTATGTTCACGCCAAGCGTGAAAAATGTCCGAGGGCAACATCGAGAAACAGAAGCAACAATGCAAATGTACAGGAAAATGCTTCGCTGAATTCTGTTGCATACTTTGCATACGATATTTGTATATGTATCTGTGACACCTTTGTACGTTTTCTGTGTGTGTGTTTGTGTACTGAACAACTTGAGGCAACAAACATGCTGCACGTAGGAACCAAATGTATTACATATGCCACAGGCAGATGACACAAGGCGCATACAATATAAAATATATGCTGCATTGTCCGAATAGAGCAAAGATTGCATATCCTCACCCTTTCTATAAGTATTTAGGTTTTCGATATGTGTTCGAGTGTGTGGCTTAAGTGTATTGCAGAGCAGTTTATTTATTTCATTGGATTATAATGAAAATGTTTAACAACAAAAGCCGACACATACACAAACACTGAACAATTGATCCATTGCATTGTATATATATACATACAAATATAAATACTCACTCAGCTCGGACTTGTGCACTCGGCATACGCGAACTAATAAATTATTAAATGCACGCAATAAATTTCAAATTAATCGTTGATATTTATCTCTCAATGCGAAAGTCACTGCATAATAATAATAATAATAATAATAATAATTATAAATAATACAATAATAATAATAATAACAATTGCAGCATTTAACTTCAATTGCAAGTTGGCAAAATCCTGTCCCCTTGTCCTTTTATCCTCTGGTTTTCTTTCATTTCTTCTTTATATGAATTCAATTCAAAAATTTGCAATCAAATCTGGTCAATATTTTATCATAATTCATTGTTCATGTGTTTTATTGTTGAAATTTTAACGAGTTAATTTCAATTTATTCCATTAATAATGTGTATTAACAGTATTACAGCAAGCACAGCGAAATACATTTTAAGTATTTTCTTAATTATATTTTGAAGAAGAAAAACAAAAAGAAGTAAAATTGTAAATACAAATGGAATTGATTATTATTATAATAATTGGTTATTTTCAATTATAGGAATTGCCTGCCCTCTTAGTGATGATTAGTGATGGCAAATTTAACGATGAATTGGTTAATTGATAAGCAAAAACAAAAAAAAAATCATCCGCGAAAAAATCATGACCGAAATAAATTAACCGACATATGAGTTGAATCGTTTAATTTTAATTGTGTTTTCCAACTAACTACAGATTAATCGAACTATTCCATTAATCGTTGCCATCAATATTCTTAAAATACTTATGAATCAAATGTTAAGACATAATTCATAAATACAAAGATTCTTGTAAAGAGAAATATATATTTCATATGTTAATACAAATCATATAAATAAATTCCTCATAATTGCAGCAATTGTTGCTTCCTTAATTAACAATTTTATTGCAATATACAAAAATATTAATAAAGATTAATTTGATTTTTCAAACTTTTAATTTAATGTTGCATAATTTTAGCGTCCTTACGAAAGAACTAAAATTTTGAGATAGTTTTTATTAAATTAAACTTAAAATAATTTATGGAAGAGACAAAAATTAGATTGAAATGTCTCTGTTAGTAGTGTGACAGACTGAAAAACAATTAGGAGGGTCAATCAGCAAGTACTTAGTAGCACCGTCCGATGGCGCTGCTATTACAAAAGAGTGTTACCATCGTGTAGTACATTCTTTTAGTAGCCTACTGTCAAAGTTTCAGTCAATTCCCTTCATTAGTTTTGTTTTGATAGCCTTTGGAAGCGAGCATGTCGGTCAGTATAATGGAGAAATTTAAGGAAAACTAAACTTGTCAGAGAGAGAGCGAGAGAGAGAAAGACGCTGTTACTATTTGGTTACCGCTTGGAAACACCAGCAGCATTTCAATCAAATTTTGTTATTTTTTTTTTTTTTGTGAGCTGTCACATAAACGGGGTAATAAATAATAGTGACTGGTCACTAGGGGAAATCGTTGGGCAAAACATATTTAAAAGCTTTTTTTATGCGCATTGTGGCAAAAATAAAAATGACTTCGGTTTCGCAGTAATCACTTGTTTTACGATCACGAAAATTAAGCCAGTTTTCTGTATGTAAATTCAATTGTCTTAAAGAACAGAAAAGTTGTTCAAATTAGTTTGACCAACATAAACAGAAAATTGTATTTAAAGTTCCTTTCAAACGACTGATATTATTGGTGCATTGGATAAGTATCTAGTCTTCCTACAGACCATCAAAGGTTCAACGATAGTTCAAAGCAGAAATAGATCTTTATTATTTACAATATGCTTTTTGCATTATATAGTACAAATAAAACAATTTACAAAAATCAATGTAATATAGTCAGCAATCTCAATCCAAAAACATATGAATATAATCATGAGGAACATTACCGAATCAATGATACGAAGGTCAAGTTCTGGAGATATTTGCTCCACAATATGTTGGATAAAAAAACATTCTAGTCATAACAGTTATATAAATATCGCCGGGTATTAATATAGAAGACATGGCTTTGTTCATCGATACACCACTTTTGGAGTTTTCTAAGATATAAAAGCATAAAATTTCATAAACTTGCATTCATCTTGGCCAAAACATTCAATATGAATTCTGCTGAAAAAACGCAGAACCACTGAAAACTTTTCTTTTTGAAAAATTCAATTTCTTTATGATCAATAATCCTTCACAATCTACAACATGATATAGCATAACCAGTGATGATGTTTTTCCGCTTTTTAAAAAATAAAATCCAATCACAAACATAGGTATAGCGCCAATTTTAGTTACCATAAGACAAATACAATATTTCTATACAAAATTCTAATAGATTTTGTTTTTATTTATTAAGGTTAAAATTGTTTAAAAAACTAAAGCTACTGTGGCCTTTGGCTCAAGATTTTGTTTCCATTTTATAATGTCTTTGAATATATTTTTGTAAAAAATATCAACAATGAAACTAAAAATACTTTATATAGAAAACTATAAATTATAAATGTTTGGTTTTATACTTATTAATAAAATTTGATTAAATTTGTGTCCTCAATTTCATTGTGCAATTCTTTTTTAAATCTAAGAAAATGTAGCATAATTTTAAGCATAAACGTTTACTGTATTTAATTTAAACAATTATTTTCTGACCAGAATATTTCATTTCATTATTTCATATTAAATAAACAATAAAAGTTATTTATAAAATATTTTTCGTGGCATAATTTTAAATGTTTTATGTTGTGAGATGTTTGGTATTTCTTAGTTTGCCACAAGTGTACATATTTGCATTTTTCAAATTAATTTACAGTCGAGAATTTCCTGAAACCACTAAAGCTCATTTAATTCTAAGATTGTTCGCCTCAAAGTATACTTCATATAAATTCATTGCTGCTATTGACAATTTCATAATATTTCCACTTAAAAATGGACCTACACAATCGCACTCAGACCCACACGCACACTTTCCGAAATACTTTATAACTTGATTTCTAATGCAAATGTTTGTCTAAATGCTAAATTCCGAGCACAATATCAATACACCCACTGAAAGCACCCACAAAGACAAGCTCTCTATGCTGCCAACGTCATTCAATGTTGTCCGCCATCACCAAATTCTATAGAACTTTAAGTGTATGAGTGTGTGTCCCTCTTGATACAAATGACCAGAGGTCAATAAGTTTGCCAAACTTTTGCGCAAAAGCGTATGCAGCTGAAAGCATAGTACAACTAACGAACCGACTGAGTGACTAACTGAATGACTGCCTGACGCTACAAAATTAGTCAAGTCACCCCTTTTATATTATAAACACACATGCCATGCCAGCGTCATGCTCACTCTCTGCTTCAAGCACTCACCTAAATTAGCAATTATTTTGTACATTCTCGTAGTAGTCATGTTATTAATTAAGTGTATTAAAGCAAGTCACCATCACCATTACTCAACCTCACCATCACCATCTTCATCCGCATCCTCAATTCTTTTTCAACTTTTGTTTTCTTCCTTGTACTCTACTGTGATAATGACGAGTCCGGAGTCTTTTACTATTTAACTATATCTGACTACTGTGGCTTTCAAAATGCTCTTTGTGGCATAAAATTTAAGAAAATATTGATGCATGAACTCGGTAATGATGATACCAGCAAGTTTAACTATTATTTAAGCATAATTTCAGAACATACGATATTTCGGAGGTTTAATAACATATTAAAGCAGTTAAGTAATATTATTTATTATTCTTTATACTAAGTAGATTCTTTATTGTGAAAATTGAGTTATTTGAAGGTGGAAAAATAAGTGGATTTTAACCTTAAATTCTAAAAATACATATAAAAATTCAATTATCATTTGAATTGTAACTAGAAAAAGTAGATAAATTTTTTTATAAAATTAATGTTTAATTGTCAAATATATATTAAATTAAGATAATTTTGTTATGAATGACTTGTAGCAAATTTATGAAAAATTTAAATCTACAAACATAAATTTCGTTGTAAAAAATATAAAAAAATTTAATATTGTCTTAAAATCTTTTAAATGACATAACATGGTGGAACATATTTGGATTGAAAGATAAAATGTTCAAAAAAAAAATGTTAAGTTAAAATCACAAGTAAATTTCGAACAAAGAAACCAATGAAAATAATGTAGCAAGCAGCATATTAGTGTTTCAGATCCTTGAATTGATCATTAATAACGAACAAAATAATATACTTTGAGTGATATCAGAGTGTGCTAAATCCAAACAAATGAAAAAATCTATTTAAATAACCTAATACGAGTAAAAACTTTAAATTCCACAAGGGTCTATTTCCTATCCAAATCTATTGAATAGTCTAGTGCATGTCTGACTAACCAGCGGCCCAAGGCTACTATCAGTGCAGCATAAGTCCAGCCTAAGTGATATAGAAATGAGAACAGAAATTTCGTGTTTTTTGCTCACCAACTTAAAGCATTGGCTGTTTTTTCTTATATTTTCATTTCTTTTGAAAGGAATTCCGACAAGAGAAAAAATAAGACAATTCAACTTTCTGATGAAAAGAAAACTGCGTTTATTTCCTTTGACTTTCTTCATGACTTGTTTATAACATATAAACCTGGACAAATTAATAGATGTGAACTCGAGATGAAGGATAAACATACAAATTCTTATCCAACAATCGTATCATAATATTTACTCAACGGTACCAGTTCAAATCATCTGGGACAAATTGATAATGAATTTCGGAATATTGTAACATCACGAACTGTTTGACAACGATTAGTAAGTCCTACCTACCCGGTACGATATTCCGTAAACTTCCTCTGTTTAGAACTGTAAGAACTATTTGACGATAAGGAAAAACTTTGCATTGCTTGCATGTGGATCTCAAGTTGAAAACAAATGGCGCCATATTCTTTGTAGTGACGCAACAAAAATTAAATGTGGAAGGAAACATTTGTCAACCGAAAGGCAAAGAATTTAAAAAAAAAAAAAACAGTGATGCACAGAGGTGACAGGTCAATGGTATGGGGCTGCATTTCCTGGCAAGGTATAGGACCGAGACATTAAATTGCTAGATTATTGTACAAGAATTTATAAGAAATTGCTATGCTATCATATGCCGAGAAAAAAACATGCCGATTTTGTGGATATTTCAGCAAGAAAATGATCCAAAACATTTATCAAGACTAGTGAAAGCATCGTTCCAAGAGTGGCCAAGTCAACGACCTGACGTTGCTAGGACATTACTTTCAGAAATATCAACTTTAATATGAAATGATTTCTACCAATTAATATAATAAAATAATCATTTAGTATGAAATACATTTTTAAATATACAAAGATTGGACATTGATTAACATGAATTCATCTCACTTGCATACAAATCACAAAAACTCTTTACAAAATTAAGCTAAAATTATGTAAAATGTAAATATTTGAAACAAATTTCAAACAATAAACAAACAACATAAAACTGTGTATTAAAAACACTACTAACAAAGAGACTATAGATACATAGATCCTATAGATATGGACAGATATGTAGTAAAGTATAAGTGTGTGTATATATGAAGATAATTAGCATTAAAAGCTTTAATTGATAGTTAAAATAGATACATGCAAAGTGAGTTATAAAATAAACTCTTTGCCATAAAACGGAGAACAAACGACAGGATACAGGTAAGCGATGAGGCAAGGAGACGAGGAAAGAATGAACATAAACATTTATACAGCATTTTGCCAAATGGTAAACTGTAAAATTTGCTTAGCAAACTTCATATTGAGTTGAGTTAAGATACAAAGATAAAATTGAATTAATAATGTTATAAAGGTGAGCAGCAATCATGACACGATGAACATAAGCAATAGTTCAAGTAGTAAATGAAGTTGTAGAAACTGCAATATGTGTGATTATCTTTTAGCACCAAAGTTCATTTATTTCCTAAATAAACTTGATGTGATACTTAAAATTTTTTGATGCATTTCTCTGATGAGTTAAGATTGGTTATAGTCTAAGTCTATATGATCATCATCATCATCATCATCATCATTATTGGTTTAACCACAAAGTGTGATGATGTTGTTGATGCTGATGAGCATTTAGAATGTCAGTAAAAATAATGATGACATCAATAGATAGATTGATAAATAGAAAGGTAGACAATGTGAGTTTAGTAAGGATAAATGAGTTCTATAAGGATAATGATACTGATGCTGCTGCTGCTGCTGCTGCTGATGATGATGATGACGATGATGATGATAATAATACTGCTGCCACTACATGTTGCCGTCATTGTTGTTGATGTTGCACATTAATCTGCTATAAATGGCTTAAATTACGGTCGTTGTTGCTGTTGTTATTGTATCCCACACTCTAACGCGTTTAATTCAACTCAATTCTATTCAACTGAATCAAGTCTACCACCTCCTTACATTATATATATCTGTCTGTCTGCCAGTCTATTGGTCTGTCTATCTACAATATTTGTTAGTCTGTTAGTCTGTCTATACCTAAATGCTTGTCTCGTATAAGATAAATAAAACTCAATCCCAATTCTAATATAGCACACAGCACACATCACATCAAGTGGTAGTACGAGAATTACTATAGATCTTTGCATACTTTCAGATACTACGATACTACTAAACTCATGATGCTGCTGTTCACATTGTTGTTCATAATATTGATGACTCTCATTGCGTTATGTATGAATTGCGTCAGGTTACTGGGCTCTTCTGCTGCTACTACTGCATGCGGATAATGTCTTGTTGGGGTTGGACCTGGTTTAGTTTAGTTGGGTTTGGTTGGGGGGTTCAGTTGAGTTTGGTTTGCTTTTGGTTGGTTGGTTGCTGCTTTTCTATTCTGTGGTTTTTGATGTCTCGTTGCACTAAAGCAAAACTCTATTATCTCTTTGTACTTGTGTATGCGTATTTAACATTGCTTCTAAATGTATGCTATTTATTAGCTGCACTTTGATATATATTTTTGGCTTTTTCTGACGTATCTTTCCAGCCTTTCTCTTTCTATCTCCTTAGCTCTACTCATGATGAAGATGATGATGATGATGATGTTGCAGCAGATGATGCTGCTGCTGGTGCTGTTTTTACTGCTATTGGTGTCTGTTGTGGTATTTGTGGCTTGGTTTATTAAAATTGCACGTGCATCTAAATACAAATGTATCTATCTATCTACCTATGTATCTAGTGACTATGAATATACTATACACTTGCATGACCAAATGGATAACAAAACGACCGACCAAACGAACGACCAGGTAGTATATTTTTAGCTTTAGTTTAATCGAATTATATGTTGCAATTATTTATTGGTTTTGCTTAGGTCTCTTTTCATTGCTCTCTTCTCTCTTACCTCTCTCTCTCTTCATCACTTATTATGCAATTTTTGAAGCGTAAAATTTTGGTTTAAATTTTATAGTATTTTAGATGAATTTTGACAAGAAAAATTAATTGTAATTTACAAAATTATTTGAATTTAATTTAAAACAGAATTGACTTGAATTTATACATCTGGATGAGATGAAGATATTTTGAATCTCTCTTTAATCTACTTATAAATACTTAGAAGAAAGAAGAGACAATTTGTCAGTTCTTAACAAAGTTTCTACTTATCTTAGCAGCATAATTAACTTACTAAATAATACAAAACTTAATTAGATGCACTAATTATGCGCAAATCCATCAAAATTAAAAACAATTAAATAAAGTTTACTCCTTCATCCTGCCACCAACTTTTTGTCCGTTTTTGTTTGTTTTTTTTGAAATTTCATTTAAAAAACAAAATTATTTCTTTGTCTTGTGTCTCTTTTAACAATTCATTTAGTTTGTTTTGTTTGGCAAATCCTGTGCAGCTTCTGTGGCTCCATCTAGCACGACTGTTATTGTTGTTAAGGTTACTGTGACGATGATGTTGATGTTGAAGTGAATGATGAGGATGATGATGGTGGTGGCGTGGCGTAAGTTATTTCATTTCAATTATTTAATTTTACACCTTGTGGCATTTCACACCAAAAGCAAGCTGAGGCAGGCAGGCAGTCAGGCAGTCAGGCAAAACAAACCTCAACAAAAAATACTCAAGAAATAAAGGACAAAACAATGAAATTACAACGAATGAGACACCAACCAAAGGATACAACAACACAAACAACTAAGAAGTATCAAGGACCAAGTTTCAAATTAAACAAAAAAAACAAAAGTAAAGACGAAAAAATTCTAGGAAAAAGGGAATTACAAAATTAAGTGGAATCTATGAATGAACAAACGAACGATGAAAAAAAGAAAGAGAAATTGTTGCAAAAATTCTTGTCAAAGAAATGTTGCAAGTTCTTGCAAATGGGACAGGAATCTCAACCACCCATCCACCCGCTGTCAGGAGAGAGTGAGAAGAAATATGCATTAAGAAAATTGTGCGGCGGCAATTCGAGAAGAAAAATAGAAGATAAAATAGATTGGGAACAAATTCCGCGCGTTATTCGCTTAGTGGAAAAATTTTTCTTGTAATTTTTGTTCTTCGTTTGAAAAAGTACATAGTCCCTTTTTCTATAATTTCTTATACGAGTCTAGCAACATTTACGAAGATGTTCCTTCTTTAAAAAATAAACACAATTCAAGTTAAAATGTCAAAAGGAAGAAAAAAGAAAAAAAAGGGAAACTGACAGCGGAATGAAAAAGCAAAAATTACTTTAATTACAAAACGATTGCCAGATTTAATGCCACCGAAACAGGAGAATAGAAGAAGTGGGAGGAGAGGAAAGATTAAGAGAAAGTGCAGTTGCCAAGTTAAAGTATTTTTTATTTATTGATGTTTTCTTTTTGTTTTTGGTAATTTTTTCCCTTTTTTAACTTTTTAATTAAAAACTTGTGAGCACTCAAATCCACACAAATTCAATCCACCCACAAATTTTATTCTGCTAATTTTAGAGGCCACACAACAACAATATTTTTTTTTTTTTTATTTATTTTCCTTCTGTTTTTGTTTTTTGTTGTTAAAAAGAAGTCAAGATTGGTTTGCAATAATAATTAATATGGGTCACTTTAGTTAAATTTGTAATCTTATTAATGTTTTAATGTTATTCAACCTAATATTAGGTTGATATTAAAAAAGGTGAATAAAATTTAAGGCTAATGGAGTGTTGAATGTATTTTATATCATGTTCTTGGATGAAGAATGGTTTAAAATTGAATATGAAATATCATCAAAAGGCAATTATGACCACACATTTGAAACTTTTAAGGCTACCAAGATATATTGTAGTTAAGATGACGATGATCATTTCATATGAATCTATCGAATTCTGAAATTCAATCTAAGCAAAAGTAAAAATATCTTTAATGTGATAAATTCTCATAAAAGCAAATAAATTCATATCAAATATTTCTTGCATATTTTTGTGCATAAAAACTGAAGAATGTGTAAATTGAATGGGAAAACTATGATTGGAAGTATTAAAAATGAAAATAAAAAATAAGAGAACAAAGGCAAAGCAACTACGCACGGACCACACATAATTTAATTTTAAAACATTTATTTTTATTTGGGTTTTATTTATTTTTGTGTTTTTTTTTTTTTTGTATTTGTTTTGTTTTTTGTTTTGTTGGGTTCTTAGCTGTTGAACGACGCCTGTTGGTATGCAACAATTTTGTTGCGATTTAATCTGCAAAGCCCACACACGCAAACAAATACACACACACCCACGCGCACCCTCTCACTTGCACATACATACATATAGCCACAGTCTGAATGCGTCTCATGTGGTTTATTACAAATTGATTTTATTATTGTATTTTTTTTGCATTACTTTTTTATTGTTGTTGCTCTCTTCTACTCCTCATCCAACACAATTATTACTGCTATTGCTGTTGCCATTGTAGTTGTAGTTGTAGTTGTTTTTATTATTGCTTATCATTGAATCTGTCTGCTCACCCATGTGTCTATCCAATTGTCTGTCGGTTTGTCTGTCTATCTGTAGGTGTTTTATACTGTGTTTGATTTGAAACTGATTGCAGAAATGTATTGCCAACAGTGCAGCAGATGCATGTAATTTCCGGATCACACACTCACTCAATTATTATATGTAGTATTTGTTTTAATACAATACACAGATACATACATACATAGCATGTAGTATGCTGCATGCCACACAAAATGGTTCTTCATCAATTGTTTAATTAATTTTATAATGAGTTAATTTTTCGTATACTTTTGGTTGTCGTTATTGTACGCAGATACACAATTAAAACTCATTGTGTTGTAAATGTTTGCATCTATGTATCCTATAAGTGTGTGTGTGTGTGTGTGTGTGTGTGTATAGTGTGTTGTTTGTATACAGATAATTTAGTCCATACTATATTTATTTGCTCTTTAAATATTTAATTTTATAAAATCTTTTTTGTTTTGTTTTATAATTTCACGTTTTTCAATTGTTACAAATAATCATGTTGATATTTACAAATACAAAATATATACAATATACAAAAAAAAAAAAAAAGTATCTATAGAATATTTGTATTTCTCATAAACGTGAAAATTAATTATTTTGTGGTTTATTTAGTTGTCAATCAGCACAACAATTCAACATTAAATATCTAAATTTATTCAGATTGACTAAGTCGTTAAGTGAGTAAGTGAAATGAATTTGAATTAAATAAATAAATAAAATTATTTATATTATTACGTAAAATTATTTTCAACAAAATTACTGAAAAGTATATTTGTAAGACAAATTCATGGTTATGAGAAGTCACATCTGCTTTTAAGGAGTTTCTCCTTTGAACAATTAGACAAAGTTGTCATTGATGACATTGATTTACTAACCTACGAATAAATAATACAAAATCATTTCAAAAGCTGAAGAACAGAATAAATTATTAATAAATAGCAATACCCGGCAGGCGTTTCTACGCCCACTCTTTCAAGTGCTTTGAGTGATTTTTTAAGGACTGTGGCCACATACCAGAATTTTTGCTGATATTGAATGTAGATTTACCGGTCTGGTTTAAATTCAACGGAAGCTTGAGTGCTGAATGCGCTATATATCCGCCATCGAGTAGTTTTGAGACAATTCCCGATGATGCTAGTAAAATCAAAGCAGACGTCATATTTCAGACAATTCACACAAAACCTTAAAGAATTGTCAATCGACAACCTTTCTCATGAATCACTCCGTCTATTGGTGAAAACCGTATGAAAATACGTTCGATACTTTTTGTGTTTATCGCTTTCACACAGACAGACGCGCCCGGGGAGACTGTTTTATTATATGTATAGATTTAAATTAAGAATCACTACTATTGTTTTTGCTTTCCCTTATGACTTATACATATAAGATTAAATTATGTGACTCTTAAAGCAAACTTTAACAATTCTTAAATCATAATTAATAATTACTACAGTTGGAAGAGAAGGGTGGATGAGTAAATTGTATGTCGTAATAGTGATGTCATTTGGCCTCTGAGACCGTGCATCTATATATGGGCGATAATCTTGAAACTTGTCACTGTAAGTCAGGTTGTGATGCGTTAAACGCACACCAGAACTGTGTTGGGTTACGAAGCAAACCATCCATCCATCTGCCGATGATAGGGAAATGAGACTTCCTCACCTTAGCTCAGTAAATGGCGGTCTGGTCTCTCATCTTCCAGTGCACCAAAGAATGAATAGGTCTATCTCACAACAAACACTGTCCACAGTGTGGTGGTTCTCCGTACAATATGGTTCACCTTTTCAACTATCCTAGCAAAACGACTCAACTGACTCAACTGGTTACGACCGATTTAGGTGGCTTCCTATGAAGAACCTTCTATTTAAGTTGATTAAGGAAATGTAAATTTAATACAATTGATTCTTTTATTTTGTTTTTCTCTTTAATCTTTCTTATCCTTTACGTATTGCATGCGTGCTACTATTTTGCAACTTCCTTGCTGTTATAATAAGAACAGAACCCAGAACAACTTTAGACATTAATCCCTTGTCTCAGGGACTAGTACGAAAAATTAAATAAAATCCAATAAATAACAATAATAATTTTGCATGATTGCAGATGGATATTTGTAAAGAAAATATTGCAAAATAGTGTGACATTCCTCTTAAGACAAAGTGAAAAAAGTTTAGTTACTAATCGTACTAATATTTATGGGATTAAATAAATAATAAAATGTATAATTTAATGTTCAATGGAATTTCTTCCACCATACAAATAATATTAATTCTTATTTTTTAATATCAAATCGATAATCAAAATGAAATATTGTATTTTCCCATAAATATTATTTGTTGATATTTGTGATAAAAATAAATGGTAGAAAAATTAAAACCAAATTGTCATTTAGAAACCAATAAAATGCGTTTTGCTAAATTTATAAATATTTTTTGTGAAGCATAAAAATTAATTTTCACGCGACCAAAAAGAAAAAAAAAAAAAAAAAAAAAATAAACATTAAAAATAAAAATAAGAATAAATTCAAATTCTCGAAATGAAATGCAAAAAGAAAAACTATGTTAAAATTAATAAAAAATAATATTTGCGTTTGCGTTTTCGTGTGGCAATGAAACTATTTAAAAATTATTTTGAAATGAGTAAATTATTTATGGCATTTTTTGTTTTTTTTTGTTTTTTACTTTAAACATTTATTTGTTTATTTTTTTTTTTTAATTTTTATATTTTGTTCCAAAAACAAAAAAAAAAAATAACTGAAATAAATTTCAAAAATAATATTATATTTCTTTATTATCTTTGTTGTGTCTCTACAAAGTTTTCTTTACTAAATCTATGGCAAATACAAAATTTGAATTTCTTATTCAATTTGGCTTTTTGCCATTTCTTTAGTTTATTGTATGCACATATTTTTACTATTTGTAATTAAGTTCATGAGAGATACTACAAATATATATATATATATATATATATATATGTATGTGTGTGTGTAGGAGTGTGCGTGCATATGCATCTAATACGAAAATGCATTTGTTTATGACAAATTATAAGCGAGGTTAGGTCTAATTGAATGAAATTTTCATCTAAATTTATGTGATATAGAATACACAATACAATACATGAATCACGTTAGGTAAAAATATAAATTTGATTAAGCAAGAGATAAGAAAATGTAAATAAATTTATATCTTTTGTCAAAACATGAGATCATTTTAACTTCATCCATATTGAATGTTCTGATTTTGCTTAAACAAAATAATCAAAATAACCAAAATTACACAATCACAAACTCAACACTATTCAAACGCAAACAATTTTAAATAGAATATGAAAAGAAGAATTGCTTTTTACTTAAGATACTTCCCTTTAATTAAGAGTTAATTTGCAAACACAAATGTTTTAAGTGCAACCTTTGCAGTAAGTAAGTAGATGTAGGTTTATTTGTGTGTGTGTTTATGTAAACATGTACTAAAGTCATAAAAGACAAGAAACTGTAGAAGAAGATTATGCAAAAAGGAATCTTTCTCCAACGCTTTTTTTTTTTTTTTTTTCTTCTTTTATATGAAATTCTAGGCTGAGCTTCTGTGATAGGAGAATTTTGCGGCAAGTGCAACATTTTGTTTGTTATCATTTTGTCGTCTTTTGCTGTTGTGGTTTAAACAAAACCGAAAAAAAAAAAAGGAAGAAAATGATTAAAAAAACAAAAAGCAAGAAAAAAAAAAGCTGGAAAAGCTGAAGAATGAAAGATAGAAATGCTTGATGTCGTTGACATAGACACGGGCACAGGCAAAGGCATATGTAGTAGATACATAGATATACACGTGGTGGAGGAAAAGACGACAGTAAAGTGTGTTGTCTGCAGGCGCATAAAATGCTTGAAAATGTCGTTTTATGTATACAAAAATATCATAAAGTATTTTTTTCTCTTTTAGTAGACAACAATAACAATGCTAAAGTGCGGGAGATACACTGTCACTTTTTTTCTTTTATCATTCATTCTTGTTGCAACACTCAGACTCATCCTCATCCTCGTCCTCGTCCTCGTCCTTATGGATACACGTGTGTATACTTCACTCACTCACCTACTCACTTTTTACCTCATTTCTTCCCTCCTTTTTCCATCACAGTTTTGCTTTTATCAACAAAGCGCAATGGCGTATGAGGAAAATGAAATGTTGGATGCAAAGATACGCGACTCAAAGGTGGATAGATGACGACAATGGCAGCAGATGGAGCACCTATTTACTGGAAGGGTAGAAGGATGGATAGGAAAATGACCCAAGGGATGAGGCAAGGGGTGATGTAAGGAGCGCAGCCTACGTGTGAGTGTCAAGTGCTAAAGCGGCACACAATTGTCGTTGTTACTGCTGCTGTCGCTTCTATTGCTGTTGTGTTATTTTCTTTTCTTTTATTTTATTTCATCATTTTATGTTATATAATTTATATATTTTTTGTTTTTGTACATTTTCCACTTTTCCACCTTCTCCTTTAATGTGTGTGAGTTTGTTTTTCTCTAGCACTTTCCTCCTCTTTATAGTCATTATTATTGTTGTGTTGTGTTCTACCTGCACTTTGTGTCATTTTAAGCGTGCTTAAGTCGCATACTTTTCCTACAATAAGCGAGCATGTGAGCATATGAGTGTCTGGGTGTGTGTGTGTGTGTGTGTGTGTGTGTGTGTGTATGTGTGTGTGTAGTCTAAGGGCATCTAAGTGACTGACTGGGTAAGTGAATGAGTATGTGTGTTCTTCGAAGTATGTATGAGTTTTGTTCATATCTAATTTAATTTTTTTGTTTGTTGTATGAAATTCTTTTTTTGTTTTGTGTTTTTTTTTTTTTGTTGTTGTGTTCTTGTAACTTAATTAGCATTTTGTGTTGTTTTTTTTTTTTTTTTCTTGCATTTTGTAAATTATAAATAGAACAAATTGTAAATTTCTTGTCTAATTTTTAATTTTCATGTGTTTCTCCTTGTCTTTTATTCGTTCGGTTCGCTTTTTCTTAGTCATTCGCTTCTTCATGGTTGTCACCATTTGAACGTTTCAAGAAAAAGAAATGAGGAGAAAACTGAAATTTAATTAGACGTGGAAAATGGCAAGAAATTGAAAATATTTTTACGAAATACTTAATTAAATAGATGAGAAAGTGAACAGCTTGCAGAGAATGTCGGGTTGGATGTGTCTAAGGGGATTTGTAGATTCAGAAAGGGAAGCCAAGAAGTTAGGAGGTGGGAAAAAATGTAATAGAGTAGAAAAATTAAAAGTCAATATTTGTTTTTAAGAATGTAGAT
This sequence comes from Amiota minor, assembly GCA_037043295.1. NCBI lineage: Eukaryota > Metazoa > Arthropoda > Insecta > Diptera > Drosophilidae > Amiota > Amiota minor. The sequence goes on from JBAMAW010001787.1 coordinate 4,840,835, forward strand.
TTCTTAAGTATTTGTTTACTGAAAAGAAAATTCAAATGAATGAATTGATGGAGATTTTACCTATAACATATGATCAGTTTTGCACGTTCCATGCCATAGATTATAATCACTTAGAAGAAGAATCCCTCAGTTCTTAAGTAACTACAGATGCATTCATCATCATCACCAACAATCTTATGATGACATTGCAAAAGTAAAATACATGTATATCTTGAATTTTTGTTAATTTATTTTTTATAACAATTCCGCAAAAAATTATATTGAATATTCTTGTGGTTAGATAGGATAATGACTATGGGGTAATTGCTTCGCAATGAGTATTTATGACCTATTGTTTAGAAGGTCATTAGAATGGAGACTTTTCAATCGGCATTTCCTCACCCCATGGCCAGATGATGTTTGGATTATTTTGCAGCTTCTGTTTGTGACGATTCTGACTTGTTTTGGCAGGCGTGAAGTTTCTGAATGTTACTGGCAGTACCAGTGCCCCGTGTTTGTATCGCATAATACCAAACATGGGACACTACTTGTCTGTATATTGTCCTCTTATGATTGAGCGACAATTTACTGGACGGCCTATGAAGTTTTGCATAGCAGCATGCGGTTGTATTCTAATGTGAGCTCGCCTCCAAGATCAGTCCGAGGTAAAGGTCTTGGTCCACCTGCGGGCTGATTCTGGATTCGCCTATTTCATTGCGTTTATTCCGATGTTTCAACCCCAAGTTGGCCCAAGCGTGGAATCTTTCTTTCTTTCTTTCTATAGTACCACCAAAAATACTTGGGCCGTGTGAATGTTTACTAGGATGGCTGTGTCATCCGTGATTATATACCATAAAAGTTTATACTGCAAATTACACAGTTTTCCGAAAAGAAAATTATATCTAATATTTGTAAATAAATTTATTTGATAATTTGCAGCTCAAATGCAACTTCAAACTAAAGTGTAAGATACTTCAACTTTTAATGAATTAAACATGGAATGCATACACACTCAATCTCAATCTCAGACATTCTAACATCATTACCAACACTTAAAACTCATCATCTACAATAACAACAATGGCAGCAGCAATAACAACTATACATGTACAGTAGTGTATGTTCATAACCTCACTTCAACATTTCAAAAGGCGACAAATCGACAGACTATCACACATACATACATACATACAGACAAACAAATAAATAGATAGAAACGCAGATGTGGAAAAGTGAAGTGTAAAAAGATATGCGTAGTGAAGGTGACTGCAAGTTGGCGTTTGGCAACAGAATTTACACTTGAAAGTCTGTCTGAAGCGCATTTTAAGTCATTAAAATGAGAAGCGGCTTCGTTGTTGCATGTGAAAATGTAATAAAAAGGATGCATAAAAGAAAGGAACAAAAGAAGAAAGGCAAAGCTTACAACAGCAGCAACAGCATCATGCAACATGCATCCATTTATTCATTCATGTTTGGCTTTGCAAATATTTGTCTAAGGACAAAAGGAATGGATGAAGACAAGAAAAGAAAAGAAAAGAAAAAAAAAAAGCAAAGCAAAAATGCTGGAAAACATAATTTTCAACATCATTTTAAAAAGGAACACAAACACACACACACACACATATATTTTTGAATGTATTCATCTGCATCTTCATCTGTTTGGCAACATCCACATCAACTTCAACACATTTGGATTGTCAGGATTATGATGTGAGTTTACAAATTACGCGCTTTGTCCTTTTTATGTGTTCGAAAAAAGGAAAATCTTATAGACATTAAATGGAAATCAGGGGATGAGGAGAGGATGAGTGTGAACAACTTGAAAGTCATTTCATTTTGACAGCGTTGAACATATTTACATGACATGTTTGTTCATGTCTCTTCTTGTCATGTTCTATTCGCTTGTTTCTTGTTGCTGCTAAAGTTGTTCGGTTTTGTTGTGTCACACTCATTCTTCGCCATTGACAATAAATTCAAGTTATTTGCACTTGTACTTTACCATCATCATCAACATCTTCATCACCATCATCACCATAACCATGCTCAGTATAATAATTCTTATGATCTACATTATTATCATCATCATCATCATCATCATCATCATCATGTTGTTGTGCGCATAATTAATTAGTGTTTATAAAATGGAAAGTGCAAGAAAAGTTCAAAAGGAGAAGAGCACAACAGCATCAGGATAATAGCGAAATAAAAAACAAAAAAGAATAAGAAGGAAAGTCATCTCTTTCATAAGAAAGAAAGTTAATTTCAAAGGATTTTTATATTAAAATTTACTCATAATAAAGTCAACTTTTGGTTATTTAAATTTTATAGTCTACTTTCCGGATGCATTTAACTTTGAAGGATAATGGACTTTGACTTACAGAAATTAATAGTGAATCTTTCAAATTTTCAGTTTTCTTATGTGTTTTTCTTTTTACGTACCTGCAATGAAAAGAAGAAGAGAAAATATAATTAATTAATTTAATGTTAATTATCTTTTAGTATGAAATGGAATTATTATTTTTGTTATTACTCGTTATAAGTCGAAAATCATAAGAAATTAAAAAATAAGTTTAAAAAAAGAAAATTATACTTATTAAAAATATTTCAAGAAGTTTAAATTTTTTGTGGAAAAGATTTCATAAAATTTAATTTTGAAAATATCATGATTCTGATTGCTTAATCTCAAATAAAAATTTAGTCAAATGAAATGACCAATTCTTTTTAACACTTAAAAGGAGCCATCAATAAAACGGAAGAAAAGAATCTTATTGTATTTCCTCCGGTCCAAAAATTGCAGCCACCATTAGGGAAACCTTTAATCTTATTTTATTTTTTAACTTAAATAGCTCAAAAGCAAAGCTTAAACTCTTCTAGGAAGATTAAAAAAATAATGTATTAATCCCAGCTTTGTAATGACTTTTCGACCCACGATGATATTATTATTTCAATATTAATTTCCTAAGTAGGCCAAATAAAGCAATGGACGATTAAATTCAGCTGCTTCGCTTCCTTGTTCTTAGATACAATAATATTTCTTGTGCGTATCTCTAAGATTTCATTAAAATTTTAACGCCTAACGGTGAAATGGATGCAAAATGTTAAGAAATGAACCGACGCCCTCAACCATAATTGTCATCCATGTGTCCAGGACGATGGAGGAATGGAATGTGAAGGCAAGGAAAAATATTAACAAATTTTGTAAATTGCGCATTTGCCACGCCAAAGCACTTAAGAGGCATTGAAAGTGAAAGCAACCAAAAAGAGGATGATGATAGTGATGATGATGATGATGATGATGATGGTGATGATGATGATGATGATGGCATGCAGAGCAGATAAATCCATATGAAAAAGGACTTAGGCAAAGTAAACATAAATGGAGACGATGGCAAGGACGACTGCTGTTGGTTATGCCCAGAAAAGAAGAGAGTTTATCTATTTGAAACAAGGAACAGCAGGAGAAGATGATGAGTATACAAAAATCATTATCCTTATAAAATTAGAAAGTATTCCATTTACCATTTGAAAAATGATTGCAAGCAATTTCATTTCCGCTCCGTTTTCAACAGTCGCGAATAAGCAAACACCAACAGTTCTGTTCTCTTCAGCTCAGTACAAATGAGTTGAGTTGAGGCTAAGTTGTCTGAATTCTGGGAAGCTAAAATGCTGCTATTTCAGGCAGCAGCATGCTGGGCTCGCCCCAAAACTAATTACAGACACATAAAAACAGCGGGTGGCAACCGACAGACCGATTGAGTCTCCTTGGCCAGTAGAAGGAACATTACTACCATCATCATCATCATCATCATCATCATCATCATCATCATTCACAGATTAAACTCCAGTTTAGCAAGCAATGTTGTATTGAAGTAGTAATGCGAAATGTGAAAATATTCTTAATCCTTAAATGAATGAGGGATTTTTAAAAACAAAACATAAAATATAAATAAAAAATAATAACATGGGAAGAGAAGTTTCACTTGTAATAAAAAAAAAAAAAAATTTTAAACAAACAGAGCACATCAGAGCGTCAATGTGCCAAAAAGGACAAATTTTTATGAGAAAAAAATGAACAAAGTAAAGTCCTTGAAAATGAATGGAAACCATTCTGGCATCAACAGCCATCATAATTGTAATAGCACAACAGCAAAACATGAACAACATTCAACTTTTGTCGTCGTTGTCATCAACATCATCATCATCATCATCAGTATCATCATCATCAGTATCATCAATGCTATCATTGATGTTGTCGTTAACTTTCTAAGGGGGCGTTGAAAGTGGGCATGGTCAACCATGTTGATTCGAAATGTTAAGACAAAAAATACGCCCATCAAACTAAATTACTAAAAAAAAGTTACATTACAACAACAACAATAATAATATTAAATAATAAAAAACAAAAATGAGTGGAAAAAAATAAATTTCAATCTTTTCCATTTTCATTCTCTCCATCGTGGAAACTATTTAAGTGAGTTTTTGTTTTTTTTTTTGTTTTTGTTTTTTTTTTTTGAAAAAAGGAAGAGAAAATTTGCAAAAATTTTCAACTTGGTAAAATGCTGATCAAGTTTCATTCACACTATCCGCCACCCATCATTCTATTATTCTTTTCAAGAGGAGAGGAGAAGTCTTTTTAATTCCCACATTGGCTATTCGCATCTCCATTTCCATTTCCATTTCCATTTTTCTCAGCTCTCAGTTTGTTTGTGAAGTTTTATTTTTGATAAAAGTTGTTGGGAAAACACATTAAGACAATGTGCAACGCCATTTTGTGGCATCCAAAATGGTTTTTAAAATGCTTTTCCTTTTCCTTTTGCTCTTTTCAGATATTTTTTATGCGCTTCATGATTGTTTTTTTTTTTTTTTTTTGGTTTGGTGGTCCAACCTACAGAGAAATCACACTAAGAATGCCACTTAAGAAGAAAGTGGAAGTGAAGATATGACCAAACCACCAGTAGTTATGATGGAAATTAAGTAAACTTAAGTAGCTTTATGATTTCCACTTCTGATGGTTTCTCATTAATGTTTTTAATAGTACAACTCAAGAACGAGTTGTGGCAAATTGTAATGAAGAAGTTAATCATTTCTTTTAGAAGTTTCATGGGAATCACTATACTAAAACATTAACATACGAGTAGTAGTGATTAATAATGGATCATCATTTATTTTCGTTTAACTAAAATCTATTTACAATCTTATTATTGTATTGAAATTTAGGTTTCATATTTAACATTTAAGATCAAAAGAGACTTAAATATTTAACTTTATTAAAAACCTTTTTACAAGAGAATGAATTTGCTGAAAACCACAAATGAAACATGGTCAACGCTTCGGGGCTGGTACAATAAAATAAAGATAATGGTAAAAAGATAATGACAATGATGATGATAATTAAGATGTATAGAGGTGAGAAAGGGTAAATATACAGTAATCGAATTGTTGTTTAAATGTTTATTATTAATATTATTATTATTTGCCAAAAGGCAACTTAATCGAAAGAGGTTTTATAACTGTCATCATCTCTTGCTATTACATTGAGCACATGTGTGGGGAATGGGGCCAAGTGTCAAATATCTAAATGGCATTGACAATAGAATATTTCATATGTCTTTTGAAAAGCAATTACCAATTTTCTTAAGTTCTAGGCGTAACCCTGAACCCTAGACGAACTCAGTCAGTAAGTAAGAATGTAAGTAGTACTAGTGTTGTGAAATACAAAGGTAAATTGCATTTGTAATATGAATTTTATGATACTAAAAAGGTAAAATGGAAATGTGACCCAATCCCAGGCGTGGCAATTGATTCACTTAAATGGGTGGCAATGATCAACAAAAGGCGTGGAATCATTTGGTTTTCATGGATTTTATTTGGAAAATTGTGTCAACCTTTAGAGCAAAAAGCCGATCATGATTGTTGTTTAATAGTGAAGTATTTTATTTTAAAAGCTAAACAAAACAACAACAAAAAAACAACAAAAAAAATGGGATTTGAAGGAATTTAAGATTTAAATTTACTTACAGCATTTTGCATAGTTTTAAAGTTTGTTTTCAAAATATTTTTCTTATTTATTTTAAGCTTCTATTATTTTACCTTGATACACGAAAGCATATTTCAGTCTAATGCAAAAGCAAACTTAAAGTAAGATAAATTTAAACAATTTCATAAACTTGAAAGCAATTAAAAATTCAACACTTTAAAACTAAACTAGTAGAATATGATTTCCAAACTTGATGGAGTTCTAGCACAAGAATTATTATTCAATAAAGTTAAAATTTAATCAAAATATGAATAACAAAAATTAAATCACAGAACTTTAAAGGTATAAAGTTGCTAACATTCTGTTGCAATAGGATTGAAGTCATTAAATTGCATATCAAGAACATGACACTGCAATGAAACTCTTCGTAATGTTGAGTATCATATTAAACGACACACCAAAGAATAAACCATGAAATAAGAAATGAATTAAATAAAACTTTAAGGTTATGTCTATCATAGTCATAAATGTGGAAACATTGCCAAATAAATCAAGATCAAGATTTTAAAAAGGAATATTGAATGGCAATGAAGGTTTATTTGAGATCACAAACAAAGTAAATTAATCAAGAAAAGAAAGTAATGAAAAACATCCTTCTTCGATCATCATTTTGTCAAATATTGATAATAATATCAGTGGTTATTTTCATGAGGATAAAGTTTCCATTCCTAAAAATTAACTTTTGGACAAGTCTTTAAATAAAAAACAGTAACACCAACTTTTACTACACAAAATGTTCTTTGCTATGATATTTTTTCTTTTTTTTTTCAAATTATGGAAAACTAAATCATGTTCTATTAGAAATGCTTGTGTAAAGGGTATTCGCTTGTTGATGAAACAAAATGTTTTCACATTTCTAAGTAAAATTCAACTTGTGTGTGTATGTAATTTTCCTTTTACTCAGCAACTCAACTTTCTTATTTTCATTTTGTACTTGCAACTTCTGCAACCAAAAGATAACATAGAAGAAGAAGAAAAGCGTAAAATTCTATACACAAGAAGAAGATATAGTAACAAAGTGAGAGAGAGAAAGAAACAGAATGAGAGAGTGCTAGTTTCTCACTTTTACTAATTTTATCAAGTTGCATAAATATGACAAATCACTTTTAGTACTTTTTTTCTACAATAAGAAGATGATGAAGCATTCAGAATTGCTTCCCTACCACCTTCATCAACATCTTCTGATGTTTGGCGTAACAAAAAAAAAACAAACAAAAAAAAAAAAAAACATAAAAAACAAGAGCAAAAAGAAAAAGAAAAACGTAGAAAATTAAAAACTTCTAAGATATTTTTGTGCATTGCTAAGCACAGCAGGCAAGAGATGATGGAGGGCTGAGAGAGAAATGCAAAGCAAAATATAATCAAGAAAAATGTTTTACTTTAAATCATTTCACAATTTCACATTTAGTGCAGGTATTTCTGACAACATTTTCCCATCTCCTACACCCTACCCCCCTCTACATACCAATAACAAATACAATCCACTGTCCCTTGTGAATGTTGATGTTGCTTCTTCTAGATTCCTTACAAAGCGGAAATAAAATGCCAACAATAAATGTTGGCTATATCAAGCTACTCTTACAGTTCTCTTTTACTGTACTCTAAGTACTATTACAGTATAATGAACAAGGATGACTGGTCGACTTGGTTTGAATGTTAAAGGTAAATAGCAAAATAGAAAAGAAAAAAAAATATAGAGAATTCGCAAATAGTTTACTTGCTTTGCTTACTTTTGAGATACTTTCTATGCGATAAGCGAAAAAAGAAATTAATGAAAAAAGAAAAATAGTAGCAAAAGGAAAAAATCATATTTTCCTCTATACTCGTACTATTTCTTTGCTTTATTTTTTTGGTCCTTTTTTCTAGCATTTCCTGTTTTAACTACTTGACTAGATTTTGTTTATTTTATTCTATTTTATTTTATATTATATATTTTTTCCTTCATAATTTAGTTGGTTCCTCTTTGTGTGTCCTGTGTCCAGTGTTTAATTGAGCGTTTAATTTGTTAATTAAATATTTGGTAAACTTAATTAGCCACAAAATTTAGCAGAAGAAAAAAAAAAACACATTTGTATTTAAAATAAAGTGCAGCATATGCAAAATTATTTTTTCAAAAAGAAAAACCCGCAGAAATTTTTTTATAAAATATATTTTATGGTAAAATAAGGAAAATTCTTAAAGAATTATATTAGAAAATTCCTGTACGCTTGGTGAGCAGCAACAAACAACAAAATTAGTCACTTTTTATATTTTGCCAAGGATAATAACAATAACAGTAACAACAACAAGAATAATGAATAAGATTATTTATATTTTTTAATATTTATTGTTATTCCCTCAACTTCTCGAGGAGAAACAGACGAAGGATATTTATCCATAAAGGAACAAGAAAGAAGAAGACTCGCTGAAAAGGACAGATGAGCGAACGAAGTAAGCGAACTGGAAAAGCAGGCAGACAATTACAATAATAACGGGAGAACTCTACTGAACTGAACTAAAATAAAATCAAATTGAAGTCGTCATTTAGCAGCTTATGTAAACGATACTCCTTAACCTCAATATCGCTCCTAGCCTTACTGCCGTCAGTCATTCAGTCAGTCAGCCAAGCCACACCAAATGATTACCATCTTGTTTTCCCCAATAGATCGGGTTGGAATTCAGATGATGCCGCAGGCAAAAAAAAAAACCCAAATTTCATCATGTTAAGCATATCGACATTGTCAGCATTAAGCGAAGCTAAGCGAATGACTGAATGAATGGGCTTCCTTTTGAAAAGAGGAGGACAACAATTTGTGTATATGGCTCCCATCATCATCAGCAGCATCATCACTCAGAGAGTGATTCAACGGAAGCACAGACAATGTAATCATTGTCGTTTGTCGCACGTTCCTCCAGGAGGTGGCCGCTTCCTGTTGCGCTTTCCTTTTAACTTGGTTTACTTTTACCGCCACCAAGGGCATGCAAGGGAGCCCATTTGTATGCCTACCAAGAAATTGTTTAGTTTAGGTTACAAAACCACCATTGGCAAAAGTGCCGGTCGATCTTATATAGAGGGTAAGGTGGGATGACAAAATTTTTTGTATATAAAATAAATTCATAACAAATTCATTGCGCGCAGCAATGACACGGCTGGGTGAAAATGATAGGTTTTATGATGAAGGAAATATTGTAGCAAGGTGAACAAACAAATAAATGAAGGTGCGGCGACGTAAGTATATCCATTTATGATGATTCAACCTGGCCTCCTCGTTTTACTTTCAACCAAGGACGACGAGTAGCAACAACAAAACACTTAGTCTCGGTATTTACGTGTCGAACGTACGCATTCGATTTTAATGCTATAAACCAAATTAACATCACTGAATCATATGCGTGCCATATTTTCTTCTTTCCTTTCCATACACAATGGTGACCCCCGCTTCTTGTCTGCCTTCTGCCTTCTGCCTTTCCCTCTCAGACTTCATAATTGTCTGATTGTGTACTTGCTTTACTAAGTTTCGTTACTTTTTGTATGTTTCGTTATGATATGCTGCCTACCTACTATTCTTCTTTCCTTTTACTCTTGGCTTCCATACGCTTCTATAGCCTCCATTTCCGTTTCCGGCTCACACAGAGAAGAGTGGGTTTTGTTCAATGTTCGTGCTTTTCTGTGCGTGATTCTGTTGCTCGCTTGTGGCTTAAGGCACAAACACACTAAACATTTGACATAGAAATATAGAAACGGGAAAGGAGACAACAGTCAGTAAGGTTGGCGGCATTCAGTCAGGATAATTTTGGTTTCATGCTCAACCTTGCGGGAATTGTCATTGCATATTTTGGCATTTTATTTGATTAAGCAATTCCAAACATTGACTGACTTGATTACCGCTGCTCTTGTTTTTCTATTCACATTTCTCGACATTCATATTCTCAATGTCTTGTTGATTTTCTTTTCTTTTCATTTCTTGTTTTTTCTTGTAATATTTCATTAATTTGCATAATCATATTTCACTTTTCATAAGAAGACAAACAAAATTTGGTCCTTTTGAACGCAATGAAGCAGCAGCAGCAGATAGAGAATTGAATGAAAGAATGGAATGATGCATGGATTACAAACTTATCCTATCTATAGATAAGTATAAGCGAGGGGTCAAATTCAAGTCTTAACCTTGATATCTTTAAACCGAAGCCAATATCATTTTACTGTTCTGATGTCACTTTGCAATTAAGTAGGAAGGACAACCACGTAAGCTCTTTGTTAATCCTTGGCAGATCAGCACATAAAACATGTCAAGTCTTCTAAGTCTTTATATCAAACACATTGCCGTAAATATTGGGATATCAGCCTTGCCATCTCTTCCTTTTTATTCGTGTTGACACGGAACTTAGTCAGCTCCTCATACTTAGGTATACTCAATTTCGTTCCTTTATCCTTAACCATGATTTTTTTTTCCTTTGTGGTTTGCTTTCTTTTCTTAAGGAAAAACATATCTTTCTTCTTTCTGAATGGAAATGGAGATGAAGAGCTTGGGTAGTCGGTGAACGCCTCAATGTATGCTACACATAATTTTGTCACTAATCCTGGCAATAAGATTGTTTAATTTTGCGCTAAACTTGACAATTTCTTTACACTCACTCAACTTGGTTCAATTCAGTTCTTTGTTATTTGCTTTTTGCTTTTTGCTATTTACTCCCAACATTGATGGCATTTTTTCACGTATTTGGGTTTATTATTCAAAGGAATTAGAGTCCAGTGGGGGGAATGTGTTCTCTGGATCGAAATAAGCATCAAGACCTGTCACAGGTGTTGATGTTGTCTGTCGATTGCTTTCGAGTTCAACTTTTCTTGTTTGTTTTCCTTGCGTCGTGTCTTGCCGTGTCTTTTCATTTTATTGTCTCTCATATCTTTGTAGTACCATACCCACCTAATACTAACATCAATAGTCCTTGTATAGGTTGCGCTGTTGCTGTTTTCATATGCAAACTGGATTACATATATTTACAAGGAAATACTATTGGGAATCCTATGCGCGCTCAATTGCTTTGCTTTGCCTGGCTTTGTGTTGCTTTTCTTTTCTTTTTTTTTTTTTCCTGGGAATTGGTTTGATTTGCTTTTGCATTCCTGTTTTTAACCTTCTCCTTCTTAGGTATATGGTATGGTATGGTATCCTTAATGCTCTCATCTTCTAACCAAAGTGCACTGTTCACAATTCCTCATCCACCACCCCCTCACATCATCATGTGCTGTATCTCTTGTTCATCAGCATTCATGCTCTGTTCAGTTAAGTTGCTTGTTTTTGTTCAATGTTGCCTCTGTTTCTATGTTATAATAAATTCACGTTGGAATGAACAATCCACAAAAGCACATGCAACCATATATGTGTGTTTCCTAATATACCCCACCCCACCCACTCTACTATCTGCACTCAAGAGAATCGTGAATGTCCTGCATGTTACTTTTATTTCATTCCTTTTGTTAGATGTTAGGTTGGTTCACTTCTTTTTATATATTACTTCTTTTATTTTACTTGTTTTTCTTATTTAATGTATTTCTGTGTGTGTGTGTGTGTGTGTGTGTGTGTATCTGTGTTTTTATATGCCAATACTCGAGAGTATGCAAATATTTGAGTTTTAAGTATGTTTGCCTACCAAAGGAACCAAGTAAGCAGCAGCAGTTTCAGATGTAGAAAGCAAAGCAAAGTCGAGGAATACACAAAGCAAAAACAACAAAAAGAAATAAATAAAGAAAGAATATGAAGAAAAAAAAAAATAAATAAATAAATGAAAAGAATAGGAAAAATGAAACCCGACACAAATGAAGCAAAAATTCCAGTTTGCCTTTTATTTTTTTGTTGGTCGCTCGATTGCTCTTCGTGTTCCTTCTCTTCACGCCGCCTCCTTTTTATTTGGTTTTTGTGGGTTTTCTCAAGTACTACACTTGTCTCAATATCTATATATGTACGTTTGTGTGTATGTCTTCCTCTCTAGATTCCTTTTCATACTTCTGTTTTATTAAGCCTCCTCCCCATCTCGTATCTGTTGTAACCTTTCTATTTAGCATTGAAAATATGCCCCCACCATAGTATGTGTATGTTTCTGGATGCGTTTGTTTCTCCACTTGTTCATTTTGTTTCAATAAATGTGAAAATTATTAAATTAAGTGACTGACTTTTTTCCTTTTGGTCTATCGTTGCTTCTCTCCTGTTCGTTTTGTTTGCCATTTAACTCTCTACTGAACTGAATGTGATGATGGTGTTGGTGGTGTTGGCATGGGGAGTCCTTGTTTAGCATAACATATGGTAACTTCATTATACATATAAACACACAATCACATGAACAGGAAGTTCTGTCAAAAGCCAAACGGAAATGAAGTGGAAAATATTTATAAAAAAAAAAATAAATAGAAAATTATAAAATAAATATTAACAATCGGAAAGAAAATTTATCAGAATTATGAACAAATATTCATTGACACTGTGTGTGAGAGAAAAAGAGTCTTAGATGGATGCCACACGATGCCTTTCTTTCTCTTTTGAAACTATAAATAATCTATAAACTAAATACTTAATTGAAGACCTGTTCACAATTTAACTGTATCTGTTTAGCAACCGGTGCAATATTTTACACTACTTCTCTAATGTTAATAATTTTCAAAATTTTTTCACTCATCATCACTCATTATTAAAGTCTTTTTGGCTACTGTCAACACACTCAAGAAATTAAATAAATACAAATTAAATGCGTTAATCATTTCTTGAGATTTTCGGTGGAAAATGATAAATATGCTTTTGAAATAAAAATTTCAAAATATAATAAGTATAAAAGGAAAATTGACAAAAACCGCTTGCAGGCAAAGTGGGGCAAAACTTTGTCGTCCAGAAGATGAAAAACAAAACGAAAAATTATGAAGAAAATGAAAATGAAAAGTAATTAAAAAGTACACAACTCGGTATTAACTTTGACTCAACTTGATTCAACGCAGCAACTCAACTCAACTCAACTCAACTCAACTGAACAGAACTCAATGAAATGCAGCATTTTTAACGTAGATTTTAAAAGTCTGCGTTCTTGTCTTCCTTGTCTTTGCTAACCCAGCAATCCACCTACCGACTTATCTCATCCTGATTAGCTATCACACCATCTTGGCTTAAGCTTAAATCAGTTGTCAGCGCTTTTGATTATGAAATTATGAACTCTTGAAATGCGTTGAAAGTATGGTAAATGAAAAACAAAAATATGAAAAAGAAACTTTGAAATATGAGAAAGTATCAAAAGGATTTAAATCAAAATAAATATGACAGTCGGAGAGTCAGTCAAGAAGTGAAGTGAATAAATGAAGATTTCATCAGTTCAACCAAAAGCAACAACAACAACAACAACAATTTTATAATGAAGAAGACCTGGCAGGAAGAACTAGAAAAGAAAAGAAAAGCAAACTTTGCTGTCACTTTGCCACCATTTGGTTTAATTGACATTAAATGTGCCACTTGAATGAATGAAACTTAAATCGTAAATGAAATCTGTTGTATTATTGAAAAGAGATGATGGTGGATTAAACACACTTTAGTATGTTTAAGGGTTGTTGCTATTTTGTTAGTGATAATGAGGATGACGATAATAAATCAGGTCATGCACCCACTACTACGATGACTAAACTGAATTTAACCCTTTTGTCATTATTTCAAAAAACAAATAAAGACGAAGAAACACAATGACATTTACTGCTTCAAATTTCAATATCTTTTCAAAACCAACACTTTCCATCACTTACCAACACTTACCACCAAACTCATTCTCCAAATTTTCTATTCTGTTCTTGTCTGTTGTTACTTCAGTAAAGCCACATTACTCATACGAGTGAGTACCTGTGTGTTTTCTTAACCTGAAGCAAACCTAGTATCTGCATCCATGCTATTGTCGCTTGCATATTGTATATCCTTCTATTCTGACACACACACATTTCAAGTGTTGCACAATGTTTTTGTGCTCAAGTGTTGGGCAAACAACAATCAAGTTACACACGTAAACACTTAGGACACACACACACACATTGAAGCAGAGTTAGGGATTGAGAGCAGGCATGGAGACACCTTTACTTAGGAGAATACCATACTCATCTACCATGTTTACTAATTTCTGTTTTTTCTATCTCTTCTAAAACCATTATAAACGCTTCTTCTGAGTTGACAATAATGGGTTTTTAAGCCTATTTCTTACAATACACATATGCTGTTGTTGTTTTTACCCATGTCAAGTCTGTTGAGTGACTGTAATAATGAGTGAGATGGTGGCAGTGGTTGCTTTGTATCTGTATATCTATATCTATAGTTGTAAGTATCTGTGTGTCTGTTGATATAAGGTTGGTATGCTATTTTAATGTATGCATAATACGTCACTTCATTTTATTCTTCTCCCTCTCTCCCTCTCCCAGAAGCATGTGTGTGCGGTAAGTTACTGACAACGGTCGATTACCTATTTGATAGCATTGTAGTTTGTTTTCGTCAAAATTAAAATACACTTTAGTTAGCACGAACGAGTGCAAAATGAAGATATAGAGACACACCACACATTTAAAGATTTAGAAGGGAAGATTTTTTCATCATCATTACCATCAGCGAGGCATGTTTGGAATCAGGAAACTTGTTAAATGGCAATGCTTAACGATTAAGACGACGAAGACGGCGCAGATGACGATGAAATTCACCTGCACGCAGCAATCTTTTTAGAAAAGATACAAATTGCTTCACTTTCATTTGTAATAAACAAATCATTTGTTAGGAGAATAGTTAAGCTCCCATGATCGCCAGTTATACCGTAGGCTGGCAAAACCAGACTCTGTTGTCATCCATAAATTATAGAAAAACAATTTCCCGATCATGCACACCTAAATTATTGTACATATACAATATACATAGATAAATGACTGGTAAAAACAACAGCAGCTCTGCTATATTGATATGTAGATAGACAACTTTTAAACAAAAAAACACCAAGGAGTCTACCAGACAACCAATCTGCCAGTCTACTTGACTGTCTGCCTGTCTGTCTGCCTGCCTGTCTGTCTGCCTGCCTGCCTGCCAGTTAGTTAACCATTTAAGCTAACCTCATCATAAACATTTCATAATTTTCACAGATTTGCACATTTTAAATCGAACAAAGTTAAGCGGCTTAAATGAGACACACAAAAACAAAAACAAAAAAAAAAGAAAAGAAACAAAAAATACAAAAATTAAGTGAAAAAAATAGATGAAAGGAAGATAAATATCAAAGAAGAAAATCCACAAGTAAAACTCAAACTCCAAAAACAAAAACAGCGATGGCAACAAAAAAAATGTTGATGCTTTGGGGAAGTAAAAAAGACACAAAACAAAAAAAAAAAAAATAAATAAAGTACAGTCAACGACGATTATGATTAATCGGAAAAGCTTGTTTTAATTTCTAACAAAGCTTACAAGCCCACGAGACATAAACACTCAGCCAAACACACAGGAAGAAATATGGATGGGGCAGAGGTTTCATGGATTTCATGGATGTAAGGAGAGAAGGAATCATATGAGAAGCATTTACAAATATAGGCGACATCAAAGCCGTCCTTCAACTCATAGTTAACAACGTTTATTGACGGTAGTTGGTTGTCGCTTGTTAAAGAAAGATGAATAAAAGGAAAGAAAGAATGAAAGTCAGACTGACTGGGTAGGCAAATCCATCGAGCCACATAAGCAGACATCTAATCTATGTATATCTTCTCATCATTCTCATTCTTTGCTTCAAGTGAATCAGTTGCATTGAACATATGCAAATCATGTTTGACACATGCACATGAAGGAAGTACAGAACAGAAGCAAATCCCAGAGAAAAAAAAAAAATGAAAATACGTAAATGTAAAAACGCAAAAAGGCAAAATGAAAGCTATGTACTTTTTTTGTTCCTTTACTTTTTCTTACTCAACAAAAAAAAAAAAAAAAAAAAACAACGAAATAGAAAAAATGATTACTTTGAAAAAAAAAAAGCCGCCAACGATGAATTAAGTCGACTTTCGTTAATAGAATTCTGTATTCTGTTGGGATTTGTTTAATCACTTGGAACAAGGTGATTAGTACTCTTAGTAGTACAAGGAATAGAAGGTAGAGATGGAACGACATCATTGATATCATCATCGTCATCGTCATCGTCATCTGAATATAAGTAATAAAGAGTGAGTGCAGTGTGTGCTAGAGTGGAACAGAACCGATAAAAACAATCATTTAGGTATGTTAAGAGGAAGAGAATAATAAGTGATACATACATAATTCCAATTTTATTTAAGATTTTTTTCTCTATTCAGGATTTGTGTTAACTCATTTCTTTAGTCGATGGAAGAATTAAAGAGAATTCTTTAGAGATTATGCTAAGCCATTCAGAATAAACAAACATATTTTTTGTCTTTGTTCATTGATTGGGATTTTCATTTAACAAAACTTTTTTTATAAAACCAAGCGAAGGGGAGTAAATCCAAAAATATATGAAAATGAAATGTGACGAAAATCATTATTTTTTGCGTCTCCCAACTAAGTCTCTGGAGCATCATTATATTTTGAATTTCGTCATATTTAATTTTTTAATTTTTGGATTTACCTCCCCTCGCTAAAGAAGTTTCACTTCCATATTGTACTTCTGAGGGTGAGGAGGCACATTACTTAAGTTTTTTCTATCATGTAATGTTTACAACTTTAAGTTATCACAAGAAGCTTATTTCTTCACAAAAATCCATATGAGCGATTTTGAAAGGAAAATATTATTGTCCTGGATTTTTGAAGACTTTTAATTTCTTCCTTTTTTCCTTCCTTTTTCCTAGTTCACCTTTGGCATAAATCTTTTGTAACACAAAACGTTTAAGCTACTGATCAAAAACTAAGTCGCCGACACATTTTGAAATCTTAAAACAACAGCAAGAAGGGAAGAGATAAAAAGAAGAACAATCTCCACAAATCCAGTTCAATAAAAACGTCATTCAATTTATTTTCAATTTTCAAGCGAGCGAGAAAAAACGCGAAATCATAAGTGAAGAGCAGCAATAAGGAAGAACTCAACTCGCGCTTACGAGACAAGATGAAATATCTTTTGAAAAAGAAAAGAAAAAATAAACCATAGAACGTAAAACAATGAAAGGAGAAGAGAAGAGAAATAAAACCATGAAGAAATGAACGATAGCGAAATTTAGTAGAGAAGGGTGGCAAAAAAAACAAATAAATAAAGAAGGGACGTACAGAAGAAGCAACAAAGTACTAAGAATATATGCCGAAGATAGAAACTTGAACTCGAAAAACGATTGACTGAGTGACTAACAAATAATGGCAGCCAGAAAATCCAATAAATTTAAAGTAGAAAACCAACAGCAAAGTGAGTAAAAAGGACGACAAAATGAGTGCAATCAAATACAAAAAAAAAAAATAGGAAGAAGAAGAATAGAATAACATGGAATAGAATTGGAAAGCTTAGAACAAAACGAAGTGGAACGAAACGAGAGTCAGTCAATGCCGCATTGACAAACATTAAGTGCAGGGAAACAGAGAAAAAAAAATAACGTACTGCAAGGATATGTGTATTGTGTACTTCAACATGAGCGAGTACATCAAATAACTTTGACTTTACACATTATTAAACCGCAATGCTGCATGGCAGAAGCAGTCACAGTCGCAACACTAGAAAAATAATGTACCACAAGGACATCATGCAAGCAAGCGAACAAGTAAGAAAAGATCGTCAAATGGGCTAGGGCACAGCGGAAGCATGACGACAAACAGGATAACAACGAAATATGCCACAAAAGCTTCTGCAATACTGCAATTGTTGTTGCTGAAGAAGCTCCTGTTGCACACAGTTCATATCCTTGTAACATTCAACGCCTTGCGTCTGCCACACAATGAGGTATCTACAAGAATGTTGCTGCTCAAATGACTCCAAAGACGAAGATGACTACGAGGATGACGACAATGACGACGACTTTACACTTGACAAGCTCAACAAACAATTGTCGTAGTCGTCATCATCATCATCATCATCATCATCATCGCCACTCTCTATTGCACTGCACATCATTTCTTCTTCAACTTCTCTCTATTGTCCTATTCCTGTTTCTATCTGGTGAGTTATTGATGCAATGCTTAGTTCGCTAGTTTGCTCCTCTACTCACTTGCTTTCTTCATTTATTCTTTCTATCAACAATTGCCTTTGCCTGCATTGTCTGCATCTCCTTGCTAACGAAGGAATCGTCCTAGGAGTCTGGTCTTGTCGCTTTGTCTTGCGTTTAAATTTTGTAGCAATGCCAAACAATAGCGCAAAATTACTTTAAGGCAAACAAGAAAGACAAAGAAATTATTAAAGAAAAGCACAATGAAAGGCAACTAGGAGAGAAGAAGAGAGCAAAATGGGATCTACTAAATTTTGCAGCCTCCGCATGAACTTCAATTCAACACGCGATAAGGAAGCATGACTGCGGCATCCAGGATACGATATGCGCATATAAAATTGAAAGCTATAAATGCAATGGCGGTAAGAAGTGACAATAGCATCGCGTCCTTATGCCAACCACTGCTGTGCCTAGGCATGTTTCCTTCCTTCCATCCATCTCTCTACTCCCTGGCTCCGTCGTTTTTCTTTTGACTGCGGCAAAGTCAATGAGTGCCAATATGCCACCAATAATTCAGGTCACGCGATTCTAATAGCAACCAAACGATGACAACGACAAATGCTATTTCCCCTACTCTACTCCTACTCCTGCTCCTACTCCAATTGCGAGAGTGATGCAAGGATGTGCCGCAGGCTGGCAAAACAGCGAATGTCGTAATGTTCGTTAGTTTGCTCATTCTTTCGATCCTGCGTTCCATCGTTGCCAGTTGAATTGAGCTGAGCTGAGTTGAGTTGAGTTAAGTTGACTTTGTTGAAGGCGTGCAAGTACTTTTTGCGCTTCCCTATTAATGATGCTTCAATAGTCATGTCTGACATGACGCTGTTGGTGCTGTCTCAAGAATTTAGCGTTAGCGTAGGCGTAGCACCACTAGAACGGAAGGAATCCATTCGCCATTCTTTCTTTCCCATTCATATTATTATTATTGAATTTTTGCGCTCTCCCCCATTGCCCACATGGTGAGCTTATGAAAAATATCTTTAGCTTTATTGAGTGCGCCTTTTTTGTGTCTGTTTATAAATGGGATTTCTTAGGGTATAAATGGCTTGCTCGCTTGCTTTAAACCCATTGTTTGGTACAAATAGTCTAAAGCTGCAACCAGTAAACTGATATCCTGGCTCAAGTGCTACTAAGGCGATTGTACGAAGTACACGACATGAATGAAAGCTTGGATTTTCAATTAAAATTATTATTATATACAATATTTAAAGATTATTTTCTGGTCTTGTTTGTCATTGTCATTTTGTATTGAAGACTTTTCTCATTCAATCTGAAAATGGAAATTCAAGAAATCTTTCTTCTGCCAAACGTCAGCAATCAAAACCTTTGGGATTCACAAACCGATGACTCTCAAGTGTTAATGTTAAAAAGTTCCAAATATAAACTTCGATGACACTAAATAGTTCATAAGAATTCAATGTCAGAATCGCAATAAGAAATCACACATACGCGAGTTTCCAATGATGGCATCACTCTTCGATTGCAAAAGTTCGTAGAGTGATGAATTCTACCGAAAAAAAGAAATGAAAAACCAAAAAAAAAAAACAAATTGAGTTGTCAAATGCGCATATTGCTGTTTCTTGATTGACAATCATATGAATATATATCAGAGATATGTCGACATTGCCATCAACTTCTGCAGCTCAGCTCAATTTCAGGAATTCTACAGAATAAAAAACATATAAAGAAAAATACCAGAGAAGAAACACAAAAAAAAAAAAAAACAAAAAACAGGAAACTTCGTCACAAGTTGAGATAAATTGAATGATAGTAAAAGAGCGAGTAAGCGAGCGAGCGTGCAGAAAAACTGAATAAGTTTTTCGAGTTGAATCAAGCAAGAAAAGTGCATACTAAATTTGCAGGAGATGATGAATTTTGGTGATGAGTTGGAAGAATGTCATAGCACTATGAGTGTGATATTATTGACTGCATTTGTAGTTGCCAATGTGGTATTTACTCTATCTTTCATACACAAAATTTAAGTTAACTTCAGATAATGTGAATCACTATTGCACAAGATATTTAACATTTTGCAAAGTAAAAACCTGATTAAGTATAAGATTCCTCATCTGGATCCACCAAAATATTTTTTTTATTTTTATTAGATTATATTTGCAATCTATCGAATTTTATTGTGCATTATTATTACGTTTCTACTTTAATTTTAATGATAAACTATGAACTACAAATCCCGTGAATGCCGCCGATTAAATCTACGGGTGTGCTGGCTGTTGTCAAGCAGGTTGACTGCAAGATGATTTACATGACTTTCTAGCCTAGAGATATACATATGAGTTGCTGATTCTTGAGATCTCCTCACGGATCATGGGAGTCTGTAGATCTCTGTGTAGGATTGAGTTTCTCGCGTACCAGGGAGCTCCAAAAAGTCTACGCAATAGTTTGGACTCAAACCCTTGAAGGATCTCAATATTTGAGTTGGAGGCAGAGCCCCAAAGCTGTTTAGGTTAAGCTGTGTTCATTTCAATTTTATTTGGGGCTGCCAAGTTAACCTTCTATCGAGAATTAGTCCAAGGTATTTCGTAAATGTTCCTTCCGGAATAGTGTTTCCATTTAGAAAAGTATTTAAAACATGCATATACAAATTCGTATGTAATGCAGGTCTGAGAGAGGAAAATTCCTTCATCTTGAGGCATAAACTGATGCTCTAATTCAAGGTTTTAGGTTAGTTAACATTGTATAACAAAATGTATGAACTTCTCTGAATTTGGCAATAGATTGTCGAATAATACATAGTTGTATTATAAAGATCATAATTAGAAAGAATATGAATTTATAGAGATGGAACACTTTTTAAGATCAGATGTGTAAGAAAACAAATTTTCAATTTTATATATAAATTTATTGTTTCAACTCAACACCTTATACTACTATTTCATTGCAAGCCTCATTCTTCATTTTACTTTTAAAACATTCTCTACTTGTATTTATTAACACAAAAATATTGTACGATTTTTTCTTCGCCCACTTCATTTGTATTCATCGAGCGAGAAGAACGCGTAAGTTTTTATTTGCTTCGACTGCAAAATGAAAATAAACTTTTTTCTGTAAATGAAGACTATGAAATAGTGTTGGAAAAGGTGTTGCACACACGTGTGGGAGAGTAAGTATTGTAAAACTTTTGCTCATATTTTTGTGTCGTTGCAAAAGAATTCTGTGTAAGAAAAGTTGGAAGAATAAAAATAGAAAAATAGCATGGTAAAAAGTAAAAAAAAAAGTAGAGAAAATATTGCGCAAAATATTTTTTTCACTTGCGAAGCTTCTCTTATGTGATACCATTGCCTTCTTTCACCGCCTTTTTCTAATCTTAGCAGCAGAAGGTGCTTTTTCTTTATTTGGCACACAAATGACTTCAAAAGTAATCTAAGCGAAGAGAAGAGAATGAAAAAGAAATGAACAAAAGAAAGACACTGACACCGAACACAAATGCAAGGACTCGACTGTTCGAGTATGTGCAGAACATACCAAATTTTTTATGATGTCTCCCCCCTCCTGACCCTTTGTTTCACACTCTCTCTGATAAGTTTTTGGAAGAAAAATTTCTTCTTTGTTTTTGTAAGTTGATGTCGCCACAACAAGCAATAACCACAGCAGCAACTACTAGGAGAAGAGTACAAAGAAAGAAGAGAAAAAATAGGGAAATAGTAGGAGATTCGAAATAAAAACGCACTAAAAATCATGGAGATGCTAGAGGACAGAAGAAAGGATGCTTGGTTAAAGGGGTGTGTATGGGGGGTCTGCTCTGTACTATCAGCACCAACAACAGCATCATATAAAAAGCAGGAACTGCAATTTGTCAGGGTCGTGCGTGTCGTAAGTTGAATGGTTACAAGAAGAGAAGGAGGAGTAGGAACAGAAGCAAGAGAAGTAGGAGCAGAAATGCCGGAGCATAGCTGATAGACTACTTTGTGGACGCTTCATTTGTTCGCTTAAGTTACTTAACAACTTTTTGCCAAAGCCATAGCAATATCAGTAGCAGGAGTAGCAATGGAAGGACGACTACAACGACTACGATGACTTTGTGGCAACATCATCTAAGCATTTTACTTGGATTTTGTTTCATTCTTCTTTAGCTTGTTTATATTGATAATGTGCCATTTATATTATTTAAGACTGTTGTTGCTTTGGTTAGTTTTCGCCTTAAGATGCAGACGCGAATGCGAATGAGAATAAGAATTCGAATGTTCTATGCGCGAAACGTGTTACCTTCTCTTATTATTATATATTTTTTCAAAGTGTCGGGGGATAAGCATTTGAGTTTGAATGAAGAACTATGGCCCAGTGGAAGTGCAAGCAACATTTGATACATTGGTATTGTTGTTCTTGTTGTCGGGGTTTCTACTTCTAAGAAGTAAAAAGGAAGGAGGTTGTTTGCACACAACAAGGAACAGGAGCAGCTGCTGCAGTCACGTTTTGGTTGTTTTTCCCCAGCAAATGGCAACAGTTTGAGCGACTTTGAATGAATTGTGCATGTTTCAACAACTGCAAAATGCAACACGCAGCATGAAGTACATGTTGCATAATGCATTGAATGTATTAAAGTATGTATGAGTTTGAACAAGTGTTGAGAAGCATGTTGTTTTTACTACAAATGATGATGTTGTTCCTGAAAGTCACTACACAAAACAAAGTTACTTTTTTAGGATGCTTTGTTGGGGAGCGAGACCCACGAAGTGTGAAATTAGATTTTGATGCAAATGACAGGTGAGAAATTTTACTAAAAAGATTCTAAATAAAGTCCAAAGTAGTATGTGTGTTTTCATTAAGTCACTGAAGATATTTTAAGATAAATGAAATAAGTAGGGAACTTTTATCTCTGATATTCGATAATTTTATTTGATATCATTCCAATTTTTTTTTGGCCATGTTAACAAAGAAAATTTAGAAGAATCACAAAAAGAAATGGTCATCATTTTGTTAGTATAGAAATCAATCACTCATCACTATTTGAGATATTGAGATGAAATATTATAAAAGATTTTCTGGAATATATTTGAAATTAATTGAAAAGATGTAAAGCATTTAAACATTGTGTGCCAACATAAAGTGATTTCTTGATTTTGAATATAAATTCTTCTATTTTTTTTTTGTCTCAACTTGCAATTCATAGAAAAACTACAATTTTATTTTTTATTTATTTTGCATGTCATCTTTTGCAAAGGAAATTATTAGTGGAAATAGCGACTCCAAACTACAGATGGGGAATAATTTTTGTTGTCTTCTCTAAGTCTTTCAAAAGATGCATTGAACAACTTATTGAGGAAAAACTGACCTCAATTGTTTGAGTATATTAGACATCAAAACACCAGACTTTAAAACTCATATATTTCTTATAATTTTATGAGTCTTTCCAAGAAAGCATAGAAAGAAAATTATAGTCTTTGAAATATCAAGCTGAAATCAACCAAAGAATTCAAGTCTTCTTCGAATTGTCACATGTTTTTGGAACAATTTCAATATATATTTTTCACAATTACACTTCATTTATTAAATCACCTATTAAAATGCATTGCAAGTAGAAAATCATTCATTCAATCAAAGTATAATTTCCGATCATAACCCAAGTCAAACAATATACACACACCCACACAACTTAAGCAATCCAAGTAATTTGATTGATGTAACGACAAGAAACATAAAAAAAATATACAATATTTTTGATTCACCATTAAGAGAAATAAGATGATGATGATGATGGCGATGCTTTCACTTGACTGATTGACAGGACAATTTTTGGTAAAACGCTTTTAAAACATAAATAGAAATGGAAATAGAATAGAATAGAAGCAGAAATATAAATAGAAATAGAAATAACATGTTTAAATGTTTAAGAATTTCAATTGATATCCATCAAGGAATTCAATTCAATCATGCTTATCACTAGCAACTTATCATAGTCATCATAATCATCATCACCATCATCACCAACATCCTCATCATCAGCAATCCTTGGTGTTGGTTAAGGCAGGAAAATGTAAAGGCATCAATGACTGAATCATGAACTGAACGATTTTGGAGGCAAAAGAAAACGTAAGGAAGGATGGCTGGCGATGATGCTGACTCCAAGGACAATCAGCAATCTAACAAAGCTGAAGCGAGTTGAGAAAGTAAAGAGTAAAGATTGAAAAGAACATCAGCAGTAAACGTCACGTCAGCAACACACAAAAATTACAATTCAAAAAGCATTTTTGGCATGTTTACTGCCGCAATGACGACGATGAACTTGTAGGAGAGTAGGAGATGAGGAGGGGACATGGTTATTCTAGTAAAGCAGAAAATGAGCAACAACAATAACAACAATAGCAGCAACATCAACATGATTTAGGACTTTTCGTTTTTTTATATATAGATTTTCATTTTTTTTTTTTTTTTTTGTTGCGCTTAAAATAGCGAGATTTTATCCTTTTTTATTCCGGTCTGACGTCACCACCTTCTCTCCAACTGTTTGCCTTCCTTTCTGCTCTTTGAAGCTGAAATCAATGTCCTCCCATGAATGTGAGTGAGTGAGTGAGTGAGTGAGTATCTGTGTCCTGATTGCAGGGAGGGAAGAGTGTTTTGAGTTAGAAAAACATGCTCAATACAAACGACGAAGGCATTTTCAAACTGTTTATAACTATCTATCATCATGGCGCCAAGCAGTCGCGCTTGATTTGTTAAGCTCGTTCGTTCGCTGGCAGCAGTCATCAGGCCGCATTCTTTGCCTGCCCGCACCCATTCCTCCTCCTTTCGGTGACACACATACGCTTGTGTACATAGACAACAAACAATAAATACCAACCAACAAAACTAAAACCATTTACTCTCTAGAACGCTATCTACTCGAATATATCTATCTATCTATCTACAACATACTCGCATATACATTGTATCTACTATGTCTGTCTATGTGGAGGATAGATACATGTGTATCATCAATGTGTGTCTGGGTGAGTGTGTATGCGGATTTAGACATCATCGAAAAATGCTTGTGCTTCAGCTTTGTTCACATTTTCGATAGCTTCAGCATTGATAGCATCCGCCTCACTGTCCCCTTACCATCCTGCGTCCCTCATCTTGGATGATGACGACGAGAGAAGAGTTTACTTAAAACGTTTTGTATTGATTTCGATTTCTATCTTTTGATTTCGTCCTTTTTTGGACTAAAATTTTACGTTAAGTGCGCATTGAGCCACTTTGAGCTCAGTGAACTCAGAGTGAACTCAACCCCTCTTCTACCATCTCCCCCTCTGTGTCTGATGGTTAACATTCGACAGCATTAGAATCAGAGGCGCTTACAGTTTGCCACGCTTAAAGTGGCACAATGTATTGCTCAAGTGGCTGGTGGTGGGTTGGAATGTGGCAAGTAAACTAACTTATCTCTCTGTCTGTGTGTCTGTCTGTCTGTCTGTCTGTCTGGGTGGCTTTGGGTATATTTGGCAAACTAAATTGAGTATGATCAGCACAATAGCAACGCGTAATCAAGCAGCAAACGTCGAGTGCAGCTTAAAAAGGAAAACCCAATGCAAAAGCAAAATCAACTCCAAAGGCAAAAGCAAAGGAAGCAACAAAATATTGTGGCGTGTGGCATAGCTGGTATCTGTTGGCTACTAACTTACGCATGTTCCTTTGGTTAAAACGTTGCATTTTTGGTTAGATTGAGGTGTGTGCATTCACAAGGCATTTAAACATTTCATTTGCTTGATTCAAAAGTCAAAGAGCAATATCAGAAAGGCGAAACCACATCCCCATCCTTTAGAGAATCAATTTTAGTTTGAGATTCGATTGGCTTGTTTTGAAGGCCTACGAAAAGTCAATTCAAGTCCCAAATTTAATTCAACTTATTCCTTTCCTTTTATAATTGAATGAAATCTACAATATTTGTGTATACTTTTTAAAGTCACACAATAAGCTTATTTTATACACTTGAAACTCAAATTGATTACAAAACCTACTAACAATGAAGAAGAAGAACTAAAGTAACTGCCAATGCAAGTAATTGTATGCAACAAAGATCCTTTTATTTCCATTATTGAATGCCATCCACCAAAGTCAACTCTCAATTGACCAAAACATAAAGAGGGAGAGAGAAAGATGGATAGAAATCTTACTAGGTATATTGTACATCTGTTAGATTCTAAGTAAAATAAGCTACTCAGCATCAGAGGTCCTATGACCCACCATTGATGAACAACAAGAAACTTCCCACATTCATTCACTTACACATGTTGCACATGCACAAATGGGAGTTGAGTTTTTGGCAAACGTTTGTGGCTAATGAATGAATGGCTTTATGGTACAGTAGTGTTTGACCCAAAAGTACTCAAACCACTTAATGATGGGTGCACGAAATTCAAATGTCTCTAGAACACATTGACTCAAGAGTTGGCACAGCGAAAACCTTACAACAACTTTCAGTTTATATGAAGTCTGAATTCAAATCAAAACATCATCTCCATTACACTTGCCTTCCCTCTCCTCCCTGATGCAACATCCACAAGTAAGGACCACAACTCTATGTGTGAGTGAATCTATGGTGTTTTTGGTTATTGGAGTGTTACTTCTTCTTCTTCTTTTGAATAAATGCTATAATTTATGGTCAAAAGTTTGCTGACTGCGTTGATTCTCAGGCGGTTGTCCAAAGTTCGGTCAGTCGTTGGCTGACCAATCCCCATTCTCATCATCATTATCATCATCACCATCATCATCTCTCCACCATCACCAAGAACTCACTTGAGAGTAGCTATTTAGTAGTTTTTGTTGCTATTGTTGGATGGTGATGGTGAAAAGTTTGCTCGGTTACATTTTGGTGTCCATTAGTGTAATTTAACTTCATGCTAACGTCATTCGGTCGTCCCCTTTTTTCTTCATTCATTCATTCATTCATTTCACAAACAAATGTTTGTTCATTTATAGAGAGACTTACTCTCTCCCCTTTGTTGTAAAGTGCTTCATTTAGTTAATAGTTTTGACATTTGATGACGATTTCAACTTATGCCAGGTGTAAAATATGCCAAAGCCATGCAAATGAAACGGGCGAGACTCGTCATCAAAAACCAACCTAAATCTACTATTACCAAACTCTATCATATTAACGTTAGACCATGACCGATGAAGAAAATCTTTTCAACGTCATCCAAAAATATCCTATTACATACAGTTACAAAGTCAACAAGAGTAGAGAATCTTTTATAGTCAAACACAGACGAAGAGATAAAAATGTGAAACGAAGGAAGGAAAAAGGACATGTTAAGTTGTGCAATGTGGATAAGAGAAAATATTGTTAGGGGTTGTCAAAGAACTTAGCCTTCGTTCTTATTTTTATTGAATATATCATTTGGTATCATTTGGCAGATACTATTACATTTCATCTTTGTTTTTTTTTTTTTTTTTTTTTTTTTTTGATTTTACTTTGTTATTTATCGTGGTGACCTTCTTTAAGTCATTTTAATGAAATCGAACGAGAAACAGAAATGCTAATCAGTAAAGTAAAATGATGGAAAAAATATATCGATAAATGCATAAAAAATGAGCCAAGTACATACATAAAGAGAATTATAGATGAGATGAAATGAGATGAGATGAGATGAGATGAGATGAGAATTTTGTATAAAAATGATTTGCATTTTATGAGAGAAAGGAATCATGGCCAAATAGATTAAAACTATGAAAAAAAAAGAGAAATGACAAAGGGGGGGATTGAATACATAATAAAAAAAAAAGAAAAAAAACAAAATATAAAAAGTATTTCAGTTCAAAAGTACAATGTATATATATATATATATATTTTCTGTAGATTTCAATTTTGCATTTAATAGAAAAACTTTGATTGTGTATCATCAAAATTTCAATAGTTTAATATCTCAAAAACATATAGAGACTAATTTTGAAAATAAATGACAGACAGGCAAAGATGGTTACATGAATGGTTTTCTCGGGATTTCCAATATGAGGTATAACTAAGAAAAAACCAAACACTGTCATGAAGACTTCTAATAATAACTTTTCAACGACTAAATGTCTGACAAGAACCACTTAAGAGAGAATTACAGAAGAAGGGGGAAAAAAAAAACATTATTCAATTAACTAACTGAAAGAAGATTTTAGATTTTCGAACACCGATCTATGGTTTATGAAACTTTGTTATCTAAATACACAATTTAATGTTTCGTGAAAGATATGAAAAAGATCTTATTCTATTTAAAGTCCTTATTCCAACATTCTACCAGCAAACATTGAAGAGGAAAAACAAAAAATGCAAAAATCCTTTATTCAAATTATCAAACTAGAGCAAAAGTCTGTAAAATAGACCACACATAGAGCTCAAGTTATCAATCACTCAATGTGAAACGATTAAATTGCTGTAAAAATCAGAAGGAATCAAGTTGAAGTATGATGACTCAAGGAAAATTTGAGATTTTACAGCACTGAAATATGGTCTTTCCTTCTTCTCTATTTGACTTCATTCAATAACTCATATGTATGAAAAGAAGTAAAACAGAAAACGGAACCCATAAAGTGTCACTTGAATAGAACCCATTGAGTTTAGGTTGATGTAGACGTTGTCTCTTTATGTAAAAACCAAGACATTTTTATTTTCTTTTGGCAGATATAAATACTAGTTGACCCACTCATCATGTTCTCTCTTTGAAATTCTTTCAAATCAATTGAGTTTGAACTTTGTGTTTTCCATTTTCTTTGATATTCTCACTTTGCCCGTCCAAAAAGTGAAAAGTCTGCATTATTATTATTTTTATTTTCTTTCTTCTACTGTGATATCTTCCACTACATCTTTCTAACCATCATCATCATTTGGTGTGCATGGTTGATTTTTGAATGTAGATGATGATGATGATGATGATGATGATGATGCGACCAAACACTTACTCTTCATAAAGTGGCGCTACGCCATGCCACTCCAATCCAATCCACGCTATGCCACACCGCAATTTGCAATTTATTTTGATTTGATTGCATTTCAGGAGAAGGCAAAAGATAAAAACAAAAAAACAAAACCAATGAAAAAAAATGAAAATGAAATATATTCAGAAACTATTTATTGGTGAATGTTGAATGTGAATTACTTTTGAGCTTTACTTCAATTTCTACTTCAACCAACTTCAATGCAATCAAGTTACGTTGCCTTCTGTTGCGTTATTTGATGTTGCATTGCGTTGTTTGGTGTTGCATTGCAGATTCGTTTCAATTGGATTCGCTTCGTCGCCATTAAATATAAACAACGAAATATTTATTTAACATTTTTTCATTTTCTTTCACCAAACCTTCCCAGCAAACTACAAAAATATTTATTTAAATTCAATTTCGCTCGTATTGTTGGCTTGAAATATTCTTATCTTCTCTTTTTATTGATAATTTTTCAATTGAAAGGATCATTTTTTTTTTACTTTTTGGTTTTTCGTGGACAATTTTTTTTTCCTATTTTCCAATTCCTTATTCTTTCTAGTTTTGTCATTCTCGTTATTATCGATTTCAAACTGCTATGTTATCGTTATTATTGATGGGAAGAACAAAGAAGAAATGTAGAGAGAGAGAATACTTTGCTTGATATCGTCAACTTGGGAGGTTTTTATGGTAAATTGGATTTTAAAGTGATTGGGTACATGGGCATAGAAATTGCATGAAATGAAATGAAATAGAAAGGCATGGAATGGAATGACGACGAAGAAAAAATAATAATAATTAAAAATAATTGGATGACATTCATAAATGTGAAATGCATATTGATTTTGCTATTCAAGTGGCATCAACTCTTAACTATTCTTGTTAGCGTTGTTGGTTTTGTGGTTGTAGTATACTACAGTTCACATGGATTAATTATGATATTTGAAGAGATATTAAGAGATATGTTTGTAAGTTAGTTAATCGGCTGTTAAGCAAATATTGTCTTGTGTAATCAAATGAACTCTATGAGGGATTTACTAATGGCGTTTTGAGCTCTAATTATCTGAATATAATCTTCTAAAATTTCGCAAAATGAACTACTCATTAAATCGATTAAATGAGAATTGAAATTGAGTCTTAATATAGATTTAAGGATTTATTTATTCTATTGAATGAGCTTTTAGGAACTTTATATTTAAAATAATGAAATAAAATATATTTGTATTTATATTTAAATAAAAAGTGATCAATTTGTCACTAAATGACAAAATATTAACACAGTTCAACCTAATGTGACAAGAATAATTGTAGTATGATTCAGGATAATAACTTTTATTAAGTGTATGGCATGATAAGTACATAACAAGAAGCCTAGGAAGTGTCAAGAAGTGTACGTCTAGTCCGCTTAAAACAATAATACGTGGGTAGATCAATAAGTCCTTGGAAAAGATAGGAAAACAATTCTTTTTTCCTTAATTTTGTTTTTATATTTCTTCTCCTAGCTCTATGCACTTTTCCAATATTTTTTTTTTCAAATTTTTTAAACCGTCCAAAAAGTAGATTTCGGAAGTTCCTCAAAATAGTCGTTTGATTCATTGATGACCTCTTCCTTCGACGCAAATCACTTAATGCCCAGCCATTTCTTCAGGTTTGAAAACAGTTGCAAAATAGTTGCAGAGTGTTTGGAGAATATGCTGCATGAGGTAGCAGTTCGTAGCTCAAGTTATGGAATTTTTCCATGGAGACAGTACACGTGTTTCATCATGGTGTAGTGACCACTTCCACGTCACTTGCGCTGGTATGACCTCATATAATTCAGTAAACCTTTTCTTAACCATTGATACAGTTCCCATAGTATTTAGGTTTTTACACATAAAAAAAAAAATAATGCTTGATGACCACACAAAGCTCAACTTTTTCAATTTTTCTAAGACACAAAAGTGTGTAGCTTCAATGTGGTCGATATTACTGAAATTTCAAGAGCTGATTAGTGCTAAACTAAACTTCAAATCAAAAACAAAATTATCGATGCTAAAAGCGCCCTCTCTTGGATTTTCTAAGGACTTATTGATCTACCTACATAACTTCCTAGTCTAATGTAAGCGAATATAATCAATCAAACACGCAATTTCCCAATTTAAACGGTTAATGATATAAAACTAATATTTTTCATTTCTATTGTACAAATATGTTTAGACATATTAACAACAATTTTGGATATAAAACTAAGGTTAATCTGGCCTAGCAGCATCGCTTATACTGATCACGACCCTAGTGATTCCAGTTAAGGGTCAAATTTATATTGAATGTTGACATCGAACGTATCTAAGAATAGTTTCCTAGCTGCATATCTTCTTTATATATAAAATTCGAGTGTACGAAAATTTGTGACTCTGAATTTCCTAAACAGCTAGCCCATTTTTCATAATTGTTGTCAAATTAAATCAAATCAATCAAATTTTTAATATTTTTATCTAGCGCACTATACAAAGCCGATTTTAGTATTTTTTTTTTTTTTGAAGGATAAATGAATGCTAATGAACAGAGTTGCATACTTATTCTTTTTAGTTTTTAACTTTTAATATAATATTTTTGCGTATTAAGTTTTGTAAGTTTTGTTTTGTGGGTCGCGGGGTAGACGTGTACCAAAAACCAAAATGAGTTCTGCCGATTCTTTTTTTTTTTGTGTTGCATATTTAAGTATTACATATTTCGAATACCATGCGAACGAAGTCGCGGGCACAGCTAGTTCTATGTAAAAATATATCAAAATTAATATTTTTAGTTTCAATAGATCAAAAGGAGAATTTAAGCTTTAACATTCTTTACAAACTTCTGCTAATTCAAAATATTGTAAGTCCATTGTTTTTTTGTCCCGTAATTTTCAACTCGTTGAAAGAAGTAGCTGCTCTACTTGTGGACTACAATTTTGCAACAAGTAAAACTTAAGTTAAGCGCCAATTTTCCGCTATTTTATCAAGGGTTAAGAACAGGAGACCGCGAAAGGACAAGAGAAGAAGAAAAACATTGTATAAAACAAGGCAGTACCCTCATAAAAATCATAAAACATTTTCCGGTTTATAATTTTCTTGTCAACATATTTTCGCGCCTTGTTCTCAGAGTTAACTGAAGAGTTTAGAGTCAGCTGGATTGTGCGACGTAGGTTCCGATGACTTACCATCATCATCATCATCATCATCATCAGCATCATCATCGTCACTAACCAGCAACCATCAAGTTATTATCCTTTTGCCGTTTAACCAACTGTAAAAAGCACTCTTGGCCATATTGTGGCACCTTATTTTTCTATTATATTTTTCAACACTACCAACATAGTTTTTTTTTTCTTCCACTCTCCTTTGTCATATTCTTTGTTAATATTTTTCTTTTTTCTCTCTTACCAGTGAAGTTTTATTGCTGCTGCGCGTTCGCAACTTTTCAGTGGCACAAACGCAAATTATGTAGTTGTTCTTGTTCTTGCTATTGAAAGCTATGTACAAAAAACAAAGACCGCCGAAGGATACAACAAGAAACAAAGAAAAAACACGAATGAAATAAAGAAAAGGAGACCAAGCGTGAATGACTGGAAGTGGCTACACTTCCGCTACAAAAAAGCTAAACAATACTTGGCCAAAGTACTTCAGTACTTGGTTAGTTTACTCTCCTCTCTGCTCGCACATCACCTAAGATCTCTTGATCTTTTACAATATTTTTGATTATTTTTCTGCATTCCATACAACCTTTAACTCATCATCCTTGCAAACCATTCACCACTTGCTACTTCACCAGATCCCAGCATTCTTCTTCCAATTTAACTGCTTTGTGGCTGTTGGCATTCTCTGCTTGCTTTTACTTTAATAAACGTTTAAGCTTTTCTCACTCCAATTCCTAACCTCCGCCACCCCTACTACCAGATACAAGAAAAAGAACTTCTTGCCTTCTCTTAAAAATGTTCATTTTCTTTGGCATCCATTTTATGCTTAAGTTGTTCTGTCGCGCTTTCTTAACTTTTCCTTTTTCTTTTTAGTTTGTATTTCTTTGACAACATTGACTTGATGTTGTTGTTTCTGTTATTGTTGTTAAAGTAATAAAAACCGGAAATACTTTGGTAATTAAATTTTAAAGGCGTCAACGGTTAAAATTTCCTTAGTTTTCTCGTTTCTTGTGGCATATACGAAATCGATGCAAAAGACAAGACGATGAGGAGAAGAGCGAGAAAGAGAAGGAGAAGATACTAGTAAAGATGAAATAAAATTTTATGTGAGAAGGGAAACTTTAGTTTTAAGCAAAATTTAATCCATTTAAAGTGAAGAAGATTCAAATGAATTTTTATTGATCCACTTAACTAAGTTAAATCAACCTCTCGTCCTATTTTTGATCTTTTACATTACTTTAACCTTCATCAAGTAGACCGACCCACTTAATGTCACAAATTAACAGCTGCAGCAAGCAGAAGCAGATACCAAAAAGAACAACCAAACAACCAACCAACCAACCGAGTCAGTTGAAGTTGGAGGAAAAACCTCAAAATGAAACTTAATTTCACCATTTTTTTTGCAAGAAAACCAACAGGGAGACGATCACGACGGCGACAGAAAGTAGAATGAAAACCCAAAAATGACAAATGGAAAGTATTCTCGCTTTTTCACCATCATCAAAGATTGTTGAAGCCGACTGACACAACTTCAACTGATTGTCTATCATCATGACTGACTGACCGAACAACCGACCGAGCGAGCAACTGGGAGTCTGGTCTACTCACAATGCAGTTGCAAAAATGATGATGTTGCCACACCTTAGGGTCTACAACACATTTGTATAACCCCATATCTCATTGAAAGAGAAGTCGGTCGAATGGTCTTTCATTTATTTCTCTATGATTTCCATTCATTCATTCCACAATTCATTCATTCTGAGTTTGAGTGCGTCTAGCTTGCTTTGCTTTGCTTTCTTTTACACCATTTCTCGTAGTACATAGCTTTTATTGTGGCTCGCGTTGCTGAGAGTGGCAAATAAAGCTCAGACATTCATTGCCCACAAATTAATTGTGTTATCCTATTAATTAACTATGCGCACTAAAGTTGGCAAGCAGCAGCAGCAGCAACCAGAAAGGAAAAACAGAAGCTAAAGCTAAGGCTGGAGCGGATCCAGAAGATGAAGGTAAAGGAATATTATTTCTACATCTTTCCCCTTGGCTGCAACTACATGCTGAGTGTGTTTGGCAACCAGCAGCATCAAAAAAAGCAGAAGTGGTAGAAACAGGAGCAGCAAGATGATGTCGACCAACGGCGAATGGTTAATACTCCTGTGATTTAAGTCATCCCACCCAACCCATAAAAGCAACAGCAGCAATCACTTTCCCTTTTTCTTTTCTTCTTCTTTATCATCTAGTACTACACTACTACTACTTCTTTTTTCACATTATACAATATTACAGAATGTGAACTATTATTATTTTTTGTTCCTTTTTTTTGTTTATTTTTTTTTTTTTTTTTTGAGGTGCCTGCAATCCTACGTGTATATAAGTTTGCTTTATTTGTCCTCATTTTCACCTCCATTTCCCCAAAGTGTGATGAAAGGAGTGAAAGTATTGGAGTGTGTTTATGTAGAACACTCACACACACACACACTTATGCATACGTATGTTTATACGATATGTGCACAAATACCTTTACCACATCTGCCTTGTGTCACTTTAAGTGCATAACGAACTAAACTGAGCGCGTTTAACCAGCATAATGGCTGCCAACTGTTTTGTGAACAATGAAAATGAAAGAACAAATATACACAGATTACACACATACATTGTGTCTTGTCTGTGTGTGTCTACCAACTTATATAATTGTGGTTTATACCTACACACACACACACATATAAATATTTACATGATGTGCATGATGTCTGTAGCTGTGTGTTGTATGAAAACAAATCCCTTTTGTATAATTCTTTAAACCGCATGGATATATTGTTAAAAATACCCGCCACGCTCTCTCTCTCTCTCTCCCCCCTCTTTTACTTTATATTATTCCATTTTATAGGTCAACATAACTTTGGTTAGCTTAATCGCAACTAAGCCTAAAGTGCATTTAAAGAAGAAAATGGATAATCAGCAAAGTCATGAACTTTATTTAACATTTAAAAATCACAATAACCAATTTTTTCTTATGTAAAAAACAAAAAAAAAAAATACGCATAGCAACGTGACAATAATCAGAAAATGGAATACAAAAAAGAAATTCATTAATTTAATAAACGATAATTGAAAGGAATCACAACACAATAAAACAACACAGAAAAGAACAAAATAAAACCAGAAGAAGGATGAAAACACCAAAGCAGAAGAGGCGCCTATTTATGGAACATATGCTGCGCCTACTTATCGTAAAAAGAGAAAACATTTATTGCCAACATATGGCGAGCGAGAATACAAAGGGCACATTGGGTACGTGGTGTTTCTGTTGCTGTTGCCGTTATTGAAACAGGGAACTTACAACAAACAGTGACTCAATTAAGCATACCAAAATGTACATAAAACATGCAGCAAAAAACGGAAGCAAAAATAAAGATTCTGACTACCAACTACTACTGACCACACTATCGCCATAAAGGCAGGCACTGGCATTACTGCCACCTACTTAAGGACATAATAATTTTTAACTATTGTTTACACAGAACACAAGGAAGAAGAGAGAGAGAGAGAGAGAAATCAAGAGTTTTACAGGACACCGGATGGAGATTGTTAAGCAACAACACTCAGAATCGGACTACATTGGTTAAACAAAAGAAAAATGGAACAAAAGACACAGGAAGAGTGACTGTGGCCCTTGAATGAGCGGCGTAAATTGACGTAAAAATTATGACTTCATATAAAAATATGGAAAATAATAAAAAAAAAAAAAAAAAATTGAGGAAAAAAGAAAAATATCCTGGAAGAGGATGAAAACAACAAAATAGAAAAATGGTAAGTGAAAGCCATTTTGCATTGGCAACAAGAAAACAGAGAAAGGCAGAAGAAAATATCAGAAAGGTTCAACAACAAGGTTAATATGAATAGAGTTTACCTTTTGATTAACATTTGCTAAGCAAAGTAATCAGAGTTTAACCAGGTTGGGTTCAAAAAAATGGGTGAACGATGATAAGTACTTTCCATATGTTAGAATAGAAAAGAATGTCTAGACCAAATCATTGAACCTAAAAAGGTGACATTGAAATCATGTTATGATAAAAGTTGCTATTTGATTTTGTTATGCTTAGCTTAGCTTTTTAATAGAATTAAACCTGAACAGGAAAGTGTTGGCGGAAAATTGATAAGCCATTTTTTTATTTTATTTTATTTTTTTTTTTTTTTTTGTTTTGATTACATCACATAATAATCCAAATGGTGATAGTTCTTATGAATACTTCGTTATTTTACAAATATATCATCTGTATATATATCACCAATCTTCTAGAAGTAACGTGCAATATGAAGACACAAGTAAGAAAAATTGGTGTGTATAGGAGAAATGGTAAAATTGTCAATTAAAAAATCAAAGGCAAGAAAAAGTAATTTATGATATTCATTTCTTAATATTTTCCTTATTGAGATGCTGCCAGGACACCAGTCATTTTATGCATGGGGGCAAATTGTTCCTCTAAACCATAAGTTCAATCGCTTGCAATGCTTTCAACTTTTATTCACTTTAAAAAGATGTGAGTTTAAAAAATAAATTAGTTACAAGAATGACGATAACAAGTCTCAATGCTTCATAATAATAACAAACAGATAACAAACCTTTAACAGTTTTTAGGTAAATCATATATGATATATGTATTATTATACATCAAATTCCCAAACTTACTTCGATCACTACCCACTTTGAGCTGTAAAAAATTTGTGGGTCCCAATCAAAATTTTAAATTTTAAGTCATTGGTTTAAGTTGGCGAGGAAAAGAACAAAAAAGCAAGCCATCAGTTTAAGTTGGCGAGGAGAAATTGTCTGCCGTTGCCACTTTTGAAAGGAAGCATTCCTATGCCCTAAACCATTGTTTCAGTTGTCACCACTCCTCAGACAATTTGTTATTCTCTTCCATATAAAATACAATGGTTGAAATGTTTAATAATAAAAAAAAAAAAACAAAATATAACAAAAAAGTCAACTTAATTTTCCAACGGCAGGTTTCTGTCATCGTTGGCTTCCTTCCTAACAGGATTTTTTTCTTTATGCTTTCATTCTTTTATAAATAATGACATTTTGCATTGTAGTACTAACGCAAAAATCTGTTGTGTGCCTTTTAGTCTCCGCCTACCTCTGTCACTTATTCTCTCTGTAAAGTCCAATTCAGTGCAAAAAGGTTTATCTCTGTTGACACGCTTTTATCATTTACTCTGTGCTAATTTTAGAAAGTTGTGTAGGTCGTTTTTGTGTTGCCTTAAGATTTTCTTTTTTTGTTTTTTTTTCACGTAAAGTCGATTGGCGTAAAATATGTCGCGATTGAGAATTTTTCTAAGAAAGAAATGATAAATTTTTTTTTTTCACACTTTTTATTCTTTATTTCTTTCTTTTATCCTTTGATAGACTACAAAGGAGGTGGTTGCTGGAACAAAAGAATTTTATTAGAATTTCATGTTAATAATCATAAAAGAAGCTGTTTGCTTTACAGAGAAAGCCTTTACCATCATCATCATCATCTGGATCTCAAAAGCATGTGCAAGAAATCACAGCAGGAAGAAAAAGGCGAAGAAGCTTCAAAGCAATGTCAAAGGACAAAGGACACACACAAAGAATAGTAAAAGCAAAAACAGAGCAGAGCACGGCAGAAGCAGCATGAGTAGAAGCAACATGACAAAAAGCATAAACAGGCAAATATTTTATATATAAATATGTTTATCTTAATATCCTAATATCATTGAGTTGTGGGGGTTGGTTGGGTTGGGTTTTCACAAATAAAGCCTTCATAAGCATATCACACAATATATATAAATATAATTATATAGTAGATAAAAAGAGAGAGAGATAAAAAGCTTATAAACTACATAAAAAAAAAAACAAAACAAAAAAAAAATGGATAATCATAAAAAAGGATAAAAAATAAGCATTTATTTCTGTTTATTAATGCAACT
This sequence comes from Amiota minor, assembly GCA_037043295.1. Lineage (NCBI taxonomy): Eukaryota > Metazoa > Arthropoda > Insecta > Diptera > Drosophilidae > Amiota > Amiota minor. Next base: position 4,878,995 of record JBAMAW010001787.1, read on the forward strand.
AACCTTAATGCTGTCATAACAAGCGGTCACCTTGCCATTCTGGACTTCAACATTTGCTGGAGGATGTGCAAATTTGCATTCGGTATCCTGGCGTGAGCACTTATTGCGCTGGAACTCACGACAAACTTCCAATTGAAGCCAACGCGAATCCTTGCCATTCAAAAGGCTATTCATGTTTACAACGGCAGCCATTTCTTTAGTCTAGAAAACTAGAAACTCGAATAAAAACTGTTAATTCGCACTGAATGTAACTTCTTCTCCTCTCTTTAATTTGTTGCTTTGCTTTAGCCTTCTTTCTTTCCAATTGCAATTGATCCTTTTAGTTTATGAATTGTGGTTGGTAATCCTTTTTAAGCACACAGATTGAAACGACTAGAAAATGTTGCATACGTTTAAAAGTTAAAGTTGCTTGAGCTACTGTGCTCTGTTTTTCGTTGTTTTCTGCGTAAATTTCTCTCCTACTTTATTTTACAAAAAAAGCAGTTTTGATTTTGAAGAGAGCGCGAAAATAAAAACAAATAAACGAACAAAATTTTCAGGTTTTATTATTATTTTGTTTTAATTGTTTAAGGGCTTTGGTTTTTGTAATTACGAGTAATTTTCTTCTCTTTGTATTGTTTTAGTATTTAGCGATATAATTTTTTTTATTTTTTGTTTGTTGAGGACGCGACAGTTATTTTGTTTAGCGTGTGTCTAAAAGGGATTTGTCTACTTTTAGGCGTTTTATAGCTTAGTTAACTTCACACGTGTCCTTAGAATTGTAGCTGTGATTCACGTTGTGGTTGATTTTTTTTTTTAGCGATCAAACCAACAACGAACGAGAGCAAACAAAAAAGTACATTTGATGGATTTGGTTGAGTTGGTTGATTTTGGATTTAACAATGCAATTACAAATAACAATTACAATTACGATTACGATTACGATTACTTAGATGATGTTTGTAGTGTATGTAGTTGGTTGGTTGGTATGCTGCTGGCTTTCTTAGACTTTCTATGCAACAATATAGAAAGTTACAGAAATATTATAGACAACAGACAAATACAGATACAGAGATACAAATTTGTAGAGAGCAATAAAGTTGGATGTATGGTACAATAGACTGGGATTGTTTTCTTCTTTTCTGTATTTCTATTTATTCTGTTAAGTGTCTTGATTTCTTTAGTTTTTTAAGCTTTGATTGAAAAAGAAAACAAAAAGGACACACAGTGAGAGTAGTAGTGTAAATGTGTGGTGAAAAGAGAGCGCACGGATTCACTTTTGTTTTATAAACTTCTTCTTGCAAGGATCTACGATTTGTTTTTTATAGCTAAAACTTTTGATTTTTACGTACTTTTCTTTGTTTATTAAATAATTTATTTTATATAAATTTTTTTTTTTTATATATATTTTTTATTTGCTTTTATTAGCGTTTAATTTAGCGAGTTTATACTGTGTTTGTTTTTTCTTGTTTATATAATTTTAGTTTAAATATTTTTTCATTAAACAAAAGCTTCTTTTATTATTTTGAAAGAGCATACGATTTTTATTGATTTTTAATAGATTTTTATTTTTATTATTGTTTGTTTCTTTTTTTTTTTTTGCTTTTTTTTACATTATCTGAAATGAAAGAAGAGAATAAAGAAATATATAAAGTTAAACGTTTGTCAAGACATCACAAAATTAGTGAATTTTGTAAAACGTAGAAAGTGTGAAAAGGTTTTTTTTTTTTTTTTTTTTTTTAAATTGAAATTTAAAATGAAATTTTGTTTGCCATTTTTTTTTTTTTCATTTTATTATTTTTGGCTTTAAAAATTAATAATAAGAAAAATAAAGAAAATAAAATAAAAATTATACATATATAAATATTGTGTGGGTTTCATTATCTCTAAGAGTTTCTTCTATTATTAGTTGTTAGTAGCACGCATTAGTTGTTGGTTGTTTAGTATTCGGTTGATTAGTCAGTCATGTTAAGCAAATGCTAATGATGAGTTAGTAGAGAGTTGATATTTGAGATATTATCCATTTTGGAATGAATTTCAAAATATTATAGTAAAAATAATATAGACAAAAGATATGGAAAGATTTTATACAATAAACGATTAATTGAGTTGATGAAAGATTGATTTAAGATTTTATATTAATTAGAAAGAAACCACACGAAATTAAAGAAAAGTATGGGTATCATTTATATAGAACTATTAAGTATTTAGATACAATTACTTGTTTAGTCTACTAGTATTATTAATTCATCACAATGCACCTGCAATGTGTAATTTCAATGGTTTCACAAAAGAAATTTTTATAACATTTGCCACTAAATTGTAATAGAGAAAATTACTTGTAAGTACAATACTTGATTGTTACCATAGCTCAGTACTGATATAGAAATATAGAATTTTGAAATTGAAAAGTATTTGTGGGTTTTTTTTTTTTTCATATTTTCCTTTAATACTTAAGTTTCATAAAGTTGTACTGTTTTCTTTTTGATTTTTAAATATTTGTGTAAATGAAGAGTACCAAAGAACTTTGAAAATTCTTGTGAGCTCAGCAATAGTAAGAGTATGTTGTTATTTATTATGAATCTTTGGAATTAATAATTAATTTATTCGCCTTTGCAAATGATTCATCATATGGAAATGTTTGCGCAAAAGGATAAAGATTTTTGGTTTTGTAGGATAGGATTTACAACACATAAAATGAAAACTTATAAACAATAAATACAATTAAATTAAATTTATTCATGGGTCGCATAATACGCACACACACACACACACACACATACATACACACACACAGATTGCAGCGTTGCCATATCGCATTAAAATATTACCAGGCACAGCCTTAAACTATTGTGTTTTGTATTGTTTTGTATTGTAGATATATTGTAGATTGAAAGCAGCACACAACTTAGTTCCATTAGAACCCATAACATAGCCAGATCAGGCGGCAATTCAGAGCATAGCCACATACCAAAAATTATATACTTATTAATAATAGAATATTTGCTTTTGCATAGCCAAGCAAAACATAATCATCATACCCCAGCCCAGATAAACTATCACTTAGATTTATATTGGTAGGTATATCGTATTGTTTTGATTACAAGTAGTTTAAATTTTATATTCATCTGATTAATCTGATTTATCGAACACAAGCACCAACAAAGTTTACATTAAGCATTTTGAGAGCATTTTGAAAGTCCATTGATTGAATTGATTGAGGAAGTTATGGGAGTGCAGTAAATTGCTTTTTTTTGATTTAAGCAGATTTTTTGGACGCTTACTTTGTTTGATTTTATTTTATTTGATCTTGCTTTGTGCATATAAGTTGATATTGATATAGAAGTAGAAGAAGATTTGAACTTACCGAAATTAGAATTTATTATATGTTTGTATAAAAACAATTATTAGTTAACAATAGAAGAGAATATATGTATGTATATCATTTGACTGAAAAATGAAGTTTTAGTATAATAAAAATAATATATTCACACAACAAAATAATAAAGAAATACAAACATACAAACAATAAAAGAAAAATAAATGAAATAATGAAAGTAAACCTAATTTAATTGTAATTATGAGTAATTAATTGTTTCCATTTATTTATGTTTATAGGTAGATGTGTCTTTTCCATTCACTTAAACATAAAATTATCTTTAAGTGCGAATTAAATACTCCACACTTGATTGTAATTTAATTATGAAATACATTTTATTCTCATATAAACACATAAATTATGTTGAAGGACAATATTATTATTATTTATATATAATATTTATTATCTTATCAGTCTTAACTATGGGAGAAAGATAAACTAAAGTGACAAAAGGTGACCGAGAGCAAACAGAAAGGAAAAGTAGATTGCAAAATGTGGGTGCAGCTTAATATGAGTCACTTTCATTTTATTTGATGATAAACTGTTGTAATATACTTTGTATAGCCTCGCACAAATATTCTAGGTAAACTTTTCTAGGTAATTATAGGGCTTTTTTTTTTTTTTTTGGAATAATTGATATTCATTGAAAAATAATTTTGCTTCATTCAAACAGACACTCATAGTTTTAATGTTTCGACGTCTTCTTAGAGTTCTTATTGCTCATAATCCAAACTTCCATCATTTGATTAAATTACAGTATAACATTGCTAATCATGATAAAGACAAATTTAAAACCCTTTTAATTAATATATTATATACAATATCTCTATATATCTGTATTCAATATTACAGGGCGCTTCGCGGCAAGAGTCACGGACCTAATGTCTCCTACTTTCCGCATATCGACTAGTCACAGCCTTCCGTGAAGGAAAATAAATACAAAAGATGACAAAGAAGTAAGGGCAATACAATACTAAAGCTGAGCTATAAACTGTGGAAGAAGACGAGCCTTAAACATGATGCTGACTACATATAAACAAGACTACTAGGGTTTGTGTGGGAGGTACTCCCCCCAGTAGTCCGATTTTATTGTTTCCAACAAATATACCGCGCCTATATTAAACACTTAATGTTTCTAAATTTCAGTTCGTTAGGACAAAAAACAAAAAAGTTTTTCTAATAAGAACCTGAATTTTAATGGGGCTTTGTATGGGAGGTACGCTCCTTAGTAGTCCGATGAAACTGAAATTTCGACGGTGTAATTTTCTGATACATAGCTATCAACCATCCAAATTTCAAAATCGTGGGATTACTGGATCGTATAGCAGGCATACAAACCAAAATGTTTCTTGTATGGGGACTCCTTTAAATTTTTGAAAATTTTTTTCTTAGTATTTGTTGCTGATTCCCGGATGTAGCTATTGTACACACTCTGTGACAATTTTAACTCTCTAGTTATTGTGGTTTCTGAGATATGAACTGAGGACGGACGGATGGGCAACGAAGTCTCTGCAATAGGGTTCCCTTTGGTACCATTTGGGTCCGGAACCTTAAGAAAACAACAAGAAAGAAATCGTCATCTTAGACGAAATACTATAAAATCTCAAATGGAGAATGTATTTGTCTCATGGCTCTTTGAGTGCCTAAGGTCTTCATTAAATGAAAATACGACTGAGTAATGTTAGAATGAGTATTAAGCAATTCACATCAACTTGTAAAACAGAAAATACTTACAAATGGAATCTGTCCAAAATTAATCAAATTACAGTCACTGAGATTATATCTAATAGAGAATGTATGGATTATTGTGGCTTAACAGTTTATCTCAGAGCTTGTAGAGCATTTCAAGTTAGTCAAATCTCCCTCAAACAAAATGGTAGGTGTGTAATACAAAATATTGAGTAATACATTTCACATTAACTTGTGAAATACATCGACACATCATACACACATACACACACTTTACCCTGACCGATAATAAATACAAAGACACACAGAGTGAGTATTGAATAAGAACAAATATATAAGTACAATATATATATATATTATGTATACAACTAAGCAGATACTTTTATCTATCATTTATTGTTTTACACTTTTGCAAAATTATATGCATATTTATATTTATGACTATGTGAATGATGATGATGATGAAGTTCACCACCTAGAGTTCACTTTAACAAGCAAAAAAAAAAAAAAAAACTTAAAAAAGTTCCATAAAATCATTTTTATCTTTTATTTCAGTTCGAATTTGATTTCTTTTTTTGTATCTTTTATTTTCTTTTAATAAATATTCGCGTGTTTGCCAGATTTTATATGATTTGTTTTTTTTTCTGTTTTATTTTAATACACTTTTTGTTTTGGTTAACCTTCAAAACTGCTGCATTTAAATGAAATATAAAATTGGAAAAAAAAATAAAAATTATTTTAAAAATTGGAAAAAATCAACGAAACTTGTTGAACATGTTTTCATGTATCTTTTTGAGCAAATTTGCATCTCTACAAATTAATTTAATTTCCCACTTTTATGTTTATGTTTAATTTTTGTATCTTTTGTGTGTCATGAAATTAATCCGTTTTCAATTTGTAAGAAAATTGAATGAAGATTATTGCAAATTTATAGTTAAAATGAAAAGGAAGCGGATTTAATAAATTTTGCAAAATTATTTTTTTGCAATTAAGAAGAAATAAAAAAAAAAAACAAGAAATCCTTGAGTTTATGAAGTATGAATAAGTAATTGTAAATATTAAGTGAGTGAAGGTTATGAAAAGGTGAAAAAATATAAATAAAATTATCTCCATATTATTGCCGTTTGTCTAAAGATACTTGGCAATAAAAAAAAAAGGAAAGGAAAACAAAATATTATATATACAAATATTCTATTTAATTTATATAAAATGTTTGCAACAAATCCAAAGAGACAAAGAAGATTAGTGACAGCGGGAGAGTGAAGTGGAGTGGAATGGAATGGAACTGAACTAAACTGAACAGAAGAAAAACTACAAAGTTTATTTTTATATCACATTTGATTTTTCAACATTCGTTCGCCAATAAATTTTAACACATTTCGTAGGAAACAAGAAACTGCGTCACTGACATTTTGCTAATTTCCTAGTTTTTACTATAAAAACTGTATAACAAAATACACTAAATGATGCGCATAGATATATTATATTATATTTATATATCGTGTATATAGAAAGACATCCGCCGTTAGTTTATCCATGATATCTATGAGTGAGTGAGTGGGTGGCAGAAACGACGCAGCCAGCCAACTGACCAAAAAAACAAAGATGCCATTTTTTCTAAATAAATTCTATCTACAATACAATATTTTTTTTTCAAATCATGATTATGATTTCAATACGCTACAAACTACGAAATGACAACATTAACAACACAACCCACACACACGACAACATTTTAGAGAACAAAACACAAAAGTGTCTCTGTTTTTCTAAACTTAATCTTAAGTCATAAATTTAAAATTAAAAATAAAATTTTGTAAAAATGTAAGAAAATCATTTACAGCTGACATCATGTAACCAGAGATTTCATCGATCATATGGATAAATTAGTAAATCATTGTCAATAATAATAACGATGATGATTATGATGATAATGATGATCATTCAAAATCGTTCGTTCGTTTGTTAATTTCTTCATTGTTTTTAAGTAAATCGCATGAAAAAAAAAAAAAAAACTTACGGTTTAAATAATTGCAAATCTTGCAAAAAAAAAAAACAAATTATACTCAGGTTGTGAGTAGAAACCAAAAGAAGAAGACGAAGAAGATGAATGAATTAAGCAGGAAGAACAGAAAGAGTGCGGACAAAATGAGCTGAAACTGTTGAAATGTTGAAATATTTATTTATAAATTTCTTTCTTTTATTTTGTTTTTTTTTTTTTGTTGGCTTTGTACTTTTTTTTTTTTTTTTTTTTGCATTTATTAATGTCAAAAGCCATGTGTGCTCTTTCATCTCTTTTGTGTTATTGTCTTTATATGAATTAATTTTTGTATTCAAAAATATTAAGGAAAGAAGGAAAGTCAAGTCAATAGAATAAGAACTTTTGAGTTAATAATGAAGAAAACGATGCCAAAATCTTATAATTTGTGAAGCGAATTGGAATAATTAAATGAAATGTGTTTTTGCAAAATATTTTCCCAATTTTCAGTAAAGAAATTGTCAAAGAAAATTAAAATGTCAGAATATTAAGTGCGGGTCACCAAAAGTTTCTTAACTTATGGGATAAAATTGCTATGGTTTTTAGGGCAGTTTATATGTATCTTTTTTGCAGTATAAAAACAATAAAAGAAAGCAAATTAAAAACCGGGCACTTTATTTCCATTACCCGAATCTTCTTCCTTTTCCATCTTAATATCTCCCTCCTTTCTGTAGTTTTTGCTTTATACTATTTGTACTTTGAAGCAATTTTACTAAGCAGCTCCGGTTTAGTTTTGAATTGTTTATACTCGTACAATAGAAATCAACACGAGGCTATTTCAAGTTACATTTGACGATCATTTTTGCTTTCAATGTTTCCACTTTTAAGTTGAAGTTAAAGTTCCTGGCAAACATAAAATATATTAAACGATTTACCACGAACACTTCGCTGTATGCCATTTGCATCTACTCATATTTATATTCGCCTCGTGTGGCCATTGTTCTATCTGACGTTTTGTATAGCAGTTGATAAATATGAATTACGATATTTTAAAACATCAAAGTTTTATATTTTTTCCCTGTATAAACGCATTATTTTAGGAAGAAAATATCAGTGTGCAGTTTTGGATTCTATAAACAGTTTAATACTGTGAAAAATCGTATAGATATGAGAATGAATTATGTTTAATATCTCAAGAAATATTTGTATTTATAAACTCAAAAGTTTATATAATGGTGACAATAAAAAAGATCACATTTGTCATTTTTTGGATTCTGTATAAACCATAATAGGTAGAAAGTTGATAGCCTCTGTGTGCGAGTCTGTCTCCATTGTTTTAATATACTTGACTCATCGGTTTAACTACTGAAAGGGTGTGATCCGTTAAATTATTAGTTAAAATAAAAAAGAAATGAAATGCTTCTACAAGAAATGCATATATGATCAATTAAGATATGTGCCTTGCTTACAAGTTTTGTCTCGAATAATAAAAATCATTTCGTTCTTAAGATATCAAGTTTATATTGTGCCTATTTTATTTATTTATGTTATTGTTACTGAAGTTAATGGAGTTAAAATAAAGTTACTTTGAAATTGGAAACGATAAACTTTACTTTACTTCGATACATAAATTATAGATGTCAAAGATCATAAAATAAACTTGGATATTTAAAATCGGAGAAGCCTTTTTGCAAAGAATAAAGAACGTTAGTCTTTCAAAACAATCTAACAATTTATTAATTTCACTCGAAATTAAACTATTATTTTAGTATGAAACAAAAGCTTTAAACTTATAAAGACTCCTACGATACACACATAAATAATAGATTATGAAATATCGATAAAGAATTGTCAAAATGCTAAAATTCATAGATTTTTCGTTTTTTATTTAGAAAAAAGTATTCTATTGTTGTGTCACGCCCACTAAAACAAATCGATGAAACAAACATTTAACTAATTAATAATTTAAAAAAAAAAAAAATAACAAACTAAACATGAGAAAATATACTTGTCGTATACATTTTATCGAACACCTCAAAATCGTGTTTTTGTTCAGTTTGTCAATGGTTGCTATCTTCAATAATAAGAATAATAATAATAATAATAATAGTAATAATACTTAACAAACTGAGTGAGTTTATGAGTAACGTAATAATCGCCATAGCGTCATTATTATTGTGTTTGTCATCATCATTTTCGTTGTCTCCACCAAAAGTCAACGTTTGCAAACGTAAGACTTCCATTAAAAGTATTAAATGTCACTTGAACAGAAACATCAAATGACATAATCTCAAACACAGCGCGTCATTTTTGTAGCGCCGCTACCATTCACAAAAATAAAAAACACAAAGACAACCACGGAGATACTTTTTTAAAAACAAAACTCATGCCAATGGACGCTTTTGTAAGTATCTCCCTCTCTCTCATATGTGATGGTCTCTTATGGTTGTCAGTCAGTTAGTCAGTCAAAATGTCTGTCAGTGGGAATACTCTGTCTGTCTATTTGTAAGTGTTTCTTTGCTGAAGTCTTTTTTGGCCTCATTGTTGTATCGATCGACCGACTCTTGTTCAGCCTATTTATGGCATATTTTGTCTTCTGCCACTTTTTCCTTCTTTAACATGAAATTACTTCCTTAAGCAAGTTTTACATTTTTACATTTTTCTTTTTTTTTTATTATCAAAAGTCGCATGCGTCTTTATATTCATTTTCTTTGCTATATTTTTGTTCTTTCCTTATTTTAGTGTTTCACAAATTGAAAATAAACCTAAGACGTTATCGTTCCAAAAAGTATCTACTATAAACATATGCAGCCATATAAATACAAGTATCTATGTATGTCATTTATTCTGCGTCTGCATGATGTTGTTACTTAGTATTTGTGTGGTATCTGTGCTTCTTTTTGTTTTGTTCATTTTTAGCTTTTTCTTTTATATTTTGCTTTAGCCGGCATTCACTGCTCTTTACTTTTATCTAATCGCTTTATTGATAGCACCTCGGCTCGTCAACATTACTACGCACTCTACTAGCTCCGACTGTTTACCGCGACTATCTGTCGATACTTTACTTTGCTGAGGTTTCTATATTTTTGCTTTTGCCATTTTTCAACCAACCTTTGGTATATCTATATCCCCTGTCCCCTACTTTTCCTTCTTCTAACCCTCGAACACCAAAATGTTTATACTTATTTTAATGTAGTAGCAGCAGCAGCAGCAGCAGCAGCATCGTCATCATCGTAAACATATTGAAGGTGACAAAGGACTGCGAAAAAAATCCAAATAAAAAGTATTTAAGATACAAAGAAATGCGTATCAAAGACCTCCCAGCCAACAGTCAATTACCTTTACAAATGTTTAAGATGATTTTAAAGGGATTTTCTTAAGAAAATCAATTCTAAGGTTTCACTTAACTTGTATACAAATAAAAAACTGCACAGATGATTATGATGATGACCTGCCGATTTGAAAATGGAAACAAAAGTATATAAGAAGATTGAAATAAATCGCTTCAATAAGTTAAGTGAAACACATTTAAAGATAATTTTGGATTAGCAAGATTACACAAATATTTAATAATAAATATATTGAAAACCATGATAAGTAAAATTTATTAAAAAATCTAAAAACGAGATCTGTGTCTGTTTAAGATGAATTGCATATTTTCCGATTTCCTTGCTCCACTTATGAATATTTCTCAACTAACAAAACAACCACATAATAACAAGCATAAAATAAGTGGATACACGACGGCACTTTGAGCTTAAAGAGAAACCACAAATGATTACAAAAATCTTCTTTGGTTTTTCTTTCAATTTTTTTTTTCCTATAAAAAGTTAAGTTGAAAACGTTTTTCCTTTTTCTCTTTTCTTGTTATTTCTTGTAATAAAAAAAAAAAAACCAACCGAACACAATAAAAAATTATTACGTCAAAGCATAAAATTTTCTTTTAGCAATACAAAATTTAATAATACTTATATTTGTGTGAGGGTGTGTGTAAGTGAATATGCAACCAAGAGTATAAATAAATAAACATAAATTTTGGTGTCGCCGAATATTAAAGACACTCAACACGGGAGCAAGAGGTAAATGTAGAAGAGATGATAAAAAAAAGAGACTTTTCTTCATGAATTTGAATGATCAAAGTTATGGATAGAATTTCATTGTTCCAGTTTTATTTTATTTTATTTTTTCTGGTGTAAAAATTCAGCTTCTATTGTTCCCTCTTTATTTAACACAACAGAAAGAATGCAATTGAAATTTTTTAGTTCTATTATTACATAAAAAAAAAAAAGGAATCCTGTAACTTTTGTAAATGAAGAAAAATTAAATTTGTCTACTTATTACAGTTAATAGCTCTAATGGAATCGATATACTTTTAATTTTAGGTATCCATAGATCTAACATTGCCCAAGCTTAGATTACATTGCACAATACATTCATGGCAAAAACGCGAGTACAGCCTTACGACCTATTGATGTCTGATTATATGAAAAAAAAGAGGTAGGTGAGAGGACGCGATTAGGGTAATTTAATAAACAAGGTTGGGAATTCCTTGACTTAAATATCAAAGAAGCATTTCCCGAAGAGACAGGGACGCCTTCCATTGACATAGGATGTTCATCTTCACAGCTGCGACAGAATTCTTAATATGGAATATGCATCCGTTGGGCCATCAACCCAATTACTCAATGACCCCTTTAAAGTGCCCTTCATCATCCGTAGCCAATTCTTGCTAAAGTACAGGAACAGGTCTGTTTGAATTGATAGCAGGGCCATTGCACAAGAATTGTTCCAGTTTTGACTTTGTTATAAACAGTTCTTCTTATTAAGTTTACATAAATTTGGCTAAGTTAAAAATTAAAAAACAATTCATAAGAAATCATGTCTCTTTAGACATCTTATTATATTTTCCAGTAATTGGAGAACTTTAACTTGTACATACATATATTGTACGAGTACATGTGCTTAGACTATCTGCTCAAAGAGAAATGATACTTTATAAATTATATTTCAAAGTTCATAAACTGATTCAATCTAAACAATTATCCTATAAGATCTCCAAGTTTATAATTGGAATTTACCCTAAATTTTATTGGTTTCTAGAAAGATATTAGTTTATTGAACATATTTCTATTTTAAACTAATTACCAACCTCTAGTTACAGTGCCTCTTGAAAAGAGATACGAGAAGGTTTTCGAACTGAGAGCACAACCTACTAAGAGCGCTGATCATTAACAAATAATATTCTTGGTGCTACTAACATACTTTCTAAAATTTCATCATAATGTATATTCTTTTTGTTTTGTTTTGTTTTGTTTTGTTCTCTATGACATATTTTTATATTTATTTTTTGGGTTTTTTGTTGTTCCTCACTTACTTATTACTTGGCTTATCTTAAAAAGCAGAGCACATTTTTCTATGTTCAATTTGTAGAACAAAAGAAAAATAATAAATTTTATTTATGAATTTATTTTTATTATTTTTCATTTTTAGATTTGCAATTTGCGCTTAATTTAATTTTTTAGTATAGTATTTTCAAACAAGTAAAAATAAAACAAGATAGGAAACATTATTTTTCTTGAATTTGTTATATAAATAATTAAAATTACTCAGCTGATGAGGAAATTAAATTAATCTTTGAACTAATTTGAATTTGATGTGTGATGATCACAATGATGATGACGATGATGATGATGTCGATGCCGGTGATGATGATGATGATGCTGTTGTGCTATTGAGTTGTTTATAGTGTGTGCTTTAATCAAATATAGTAGTGTAGATACTTTTACTCATAGCAACGATAGACGACGATCAACTAAGACAAGACAAGACAAGTGGTGTTCAGAATGTTACCCTAGAACCAAAACCAGAACCAGAACCAGTTGCAACAGTTGAAGCAGCTCACAAATGAAAAGGTTAAACAATCAATTTCGCTTTCAATTGATATCAATTGAGTATGGTAAGAGAACGAGCAACAACAACAACAATAACAACAAAATAGTTGAAAATATGGAAAGAGAAACTATAAACGATAACATAAACAAAACAAGCTCGTATATTTCTCAATTATATTTTTCTTCTTTCTGAGTCAGTCAGACTCTCACTCTCAAATGATATAAAAAGAAATGGTTGAAAAACAAAAATAAAATCAAAAATTTATATAGATTTCTTTCCTAGTTTTATTTTTGAACAGCTGCAATTTCCAAAGATTCACTTAGATACATTTATGTATCTACAAATTACATACACATATGCAAGTTGTATATAGAAGAAAATGGTTGTAGACACGGCGTTTTTTTTTTTTTTTTTGTGTGTTTGAATTAAATTCTAAAAATCATCTACACATATAACAAATCTTTTTTGGCGGCATATAGGATTTTGTTTGTAGTGTTGTTGTTTTGAATCTTTTATTGTTGTTGTTGTTAGTGTTGTTATTGTTGCCTCCTCGCATTTTGAAAAGCTTGAAAATTTTATTTTTAGCAACACGCGCAACAACAGCAGCATCACCATCAGCGGCACATGTTTCAAAATATCAAAACCAAAAATGAAAATGAAAATGAAAAAATTGGAAAAAATAAAATGTTTATATAAAAATTTCATTTGAATACGAAAATTGGTTTTGTTTCTTCATTTCATCTCGTTTCGTTTCGTTTTACCTTTCACACAAATTGTGATTGTTTCATTACAATCAATCAAGTTTATCAATTTGTCAATGATGTTTGTAACGCCATCATTAAGTTTGTTGTCCTGTGAAGTTATAATCAACATTGGTCTATGAATCCATTTAATTTTTAGACTGCCTTGCAGTTTGTAAACCATTTAACTTTTGAGTTTTACATATCGAAAAGAACATCATGTTACGAGAAAAGTCATATTTTTTAATCAATTTCAAACAAAAATCTCCCCTTTTAGCTTATGAAAAAGCCAATAAGTTTTAACTAATAGCTACAATATGATTTAGTTTTTATTGGATCAATCAAAATATTATACCAAATTACATAAATAATATTAGTTATTTATAATGAAAAGTTTTGACTCAGATTTCATATAATATACAATTAAAGTTCCATAACTCAATTTTTTGCGAAATCCTTTTCTGTCTTACTGTGACCGATACACATATGTATGCATATTATATTATTATTCATATAAGTATAGGGTGCTCAAATTTGAGGTGTCTTTATAAATTTGCCCCCATTTCTTTTGCCAATGGTTTAAACCAATGGTTTTTTTTTTTTTCATGTACTCGTATGAAGTAAATACGTTCCGGTTAATTAAAATGTATCGTTACACAAGTGAATAACGTGTTTTCATTATTAAAACTTAATTAATTAGTTTAATTAACTTTATTATTTATAGTTGAATAATTGAATAATTTCTCGATGAACAAACATGATAGACCAGGCCACCAAGATTAGGTGATTTAACACCATTGAACTTCTTCTAATGGGATTTCTTATACAGTAAACTCAAACTGTTCAACACCTCAAAGCCAACATCACTAATTGAACCATCATTAGCGGAAAATGATATTCAAAATTTGTTAAAAGATTGACAGTCTACCGACCTGGCATAGGAACGACATTCTTTTCCACCGGGACCAATGTACTTTAATTTCCACATAATTTATGACTTTTCTTTAAAATTTAGAAATATTCCTCAAATTTGAACATCGTTTATAATTGTCCGCCACATCCATAAAGCTGACCAATTTTTTATTATCATTATGAACACTTATGAAGTATGAATCACATACCAAAATCATAGGATATAGACGTCAAGAGTCAGACAATAGCAAATTACTTAAAAACAAGTTGGATTTGTTCAATTAGAATATTGACATGGGACAACAAAATCTCTTCTACATACCATAAAATATTCCGGACTGTTATTACTAAAGAGAACTGAAGGAACTTGATGTTTTAAATGAATAAAAATGTGTGTGCTTCAATAATTGTATCGTCAAATTCTCCAGTTTTAAGGAATTTTTCTATAACTCGGAAAACTGCAGAAGTCGAATTATTATTGTACAAATAAATATAATTAAATATAATTCTATACTTTTTCTTCAAAGTCGAATTGGAATAATTGGACTACTGCATCTTCTATTGATCATAGAAGCTCAATTTTGTATTTTATACTATTTAAGTGAAGAGTATTTAAATATCAATGAAATTGTTTCTTATTTGGAATTTAATGGAAAATTTCGTTTTATTATTGATGAGAAGAGTTCAAAAGACCGAGTGCAAATAAAATAGAGTTGAATTGAAATGAGAAACTGTTTAAAGGGTTTTTTTGTTTACACAACTTTTAAAAGTTAAAATTTATGAAAAAGTGTTTTTAATAATTAATTATTTTTTCACCATTTTCAATTACATTTTTTTATGGGAAAGGAAACTGACTTGTTTTAAATAACGGCAACACAACACACAAAATCTAAAGCACACACAAATCATTTGACATTTAAAAGTGAAACTGTCAATTTTTTTAATAAGTGATAAATGAGACGAAGATGGAGATGGAGAAAAACAGGAAAATGAAGAAAATAAATGGTTAAAAATATAATTTTTGAATTTTTGTTTTTTATTTATTAATATTTTCTTGAAACTTGACTTGACTTTTCAAAACATAACTCATTTGAGTTCATTTCTTTTTGAATGGTTGGCATTTTGTCTTGGCTGCTTTCAGTCTGATAAATGCCACAACTCTTAACTTGCCTTAAACTAATTTCAACTCGGTTTGACTTCATTTAACTGTTGGTTTGTCAGTTTGTCTTTTTGTACTCCTATCCATCATCAGTTGATTTTCGTCTGCAGTTTCGACAAAAGGCTTTGCAACAATAACAAAGATATCAGCAACAACAATAACAATAAAAGCAATAATATTAACAACAAATAATCAACATCGACACACATTTCAAGGCGTAGAAGGAAATGAATGAAGAAATGAATAACTAAATGACTGAACAATTGAACAACTGAACGAACGAACGAACGAATGAACGAATACTTTAGCATGACTAATCGATTCGTTAAATGTTTGCCTTTTCATTTTTCAAAAGTTTTTCAACAAAAATTAAATTATTTTATCTCAAAAGTCATGGTAAACGCAATGCAAAATAAAATTAAAAAATTCAAAAAATTATAATTTATTTTTAACATTCAACTATCTCGAATCGATATCGAAAGAAATTAAATTTAATATACGAAAATAAACACAATTAAAAAGTATCTAAACATTTTTTAAGAAACATAATAAGACAATCATTAAATGTTAGTAAATTTATATTTGTAGTTTGAGCCCAAAAACCCATTTACCCAACTACAAAAAATGCTAATTGAAGGAACAGAAGAAAGCAAAAACAATAAAACAGAAATCACTTTTTAAAT
Organism: Amiota minor; assembly: GCA_037043295.1. Lineage (NCBI taxonomy): Eukaryota > Metazoa > Arthropoda > Insecta > Diptera > Drosophilidae > Amiota > Amiota minor. The sequence goes on from JBAMAW010001787.1 coordinate 4,895,406, forward strand.
AATTTCAAGTTTTAACTGAAAATGAAACTGTTTCCTCAATTCGTTTTGCATGCCTCATTTTTTATGGCTTTTTGTTTTGTAATTTTTTTTTTTTTTTCTTTATTTTTTCTAAAGTAATCAACAAATTTAACATAATACGAGTATTTTTTAAAATATCTAAAAGAAAATGTAAGTAAGGCATATCAAGTTTATCCACAAATTTGTAACACACTTATGGTAAGAGGAAACCTTACTAGTATTGTGACCTCTAGTACACAAAGGAGTTTTAATCAATTGACTATTTTAACTAGACTGACTTAAGTCATCTTTGGCCATCATTCATTTTTAAATTATCGCCTTCAAATTCTTTTTTACACCAAAAACTTTTTAATTTGGGGTTTTTGTAACAAAATAATCAAACATTATTACTAATTAGATTCGAAATACTAAAATAAAGAAAAATTTATGTGAGTAGTTTTTTCAAAACCATAGAACTAGTCAGACTTTTCGCTATCATATAAACTGTTTAGAAGAAGAAATAGGATTATTGGTGTATTTCTTGACCTAGAATATTTTAAGTATTTTTTAATTATTGCAAACAGTCTTTGTAAATAGTATAGTGGTCTCATGAGACATACAAGTTTAATGAATATAGTTTCCTTATATGCAATTAAAGGATGTTTAAACATTGATCTATTTCTATTGGAAATTAAAGTATAAGGCTTCTGGTAAATAATGAAAAAAAATGGCGTTCAAGTGATTTCCTCTGCTATCACATCAATATCTTCCAATTGACTTCACAAACATTGTAGTCTTTCGTTATCGAGTTCCATTCTTTGCTTTCATTAGCTTTTCCAATAATTCTCTAGGGGTTCCTTCAGCTCAAATGCGACGACAGTTGTGTTTGTTGACTTAGCCGTCAATTGCAAAATGAGTTCCATAGTTAAATGCAATATAATTTCCTTGAAAATAAAGAGTTTTTTTTTTCTTTGTTTTTCTCATGTAGCAAACCATTTCAACTAAACTGTATGTAAATGTAGTATTTACTTCATTTGTGAAAACACAACGATGGAATCTTATAAGTTTTAAAATAATAGGCAGCAAATTTAAAAAGATACCTCAAATTTGACCATTCTATATTTTCCAAAAATTCTATTATTGACTCTCCACTATTGGTTTATTTTAGATATGTTTCCATACTAATAAGCAGATCTGAAATCGAATTATAAAATTTGTGTGTTCCTCTTTAGAAAATTGGTGAAAATATATTTCTTATATATAAAGAATTGGCCATAGTTCCCCAGCTTATCAGAAATCAATGGAACACAACCAAGTTGGTTTTGCTTTGAAATTTTCTAAATGAACTGAAAAATATGTTTGCGGAACTTTTAGAAATTATGTATTAATAATTTGTTTATCTCACAGATCTCACAGATTGTTTATAGATTTTGTCACAGGTATAAAATCTTCGGCTAAACTGAACTGAACTGTATTTTTGTTTATATTTCTAGCAAAACTTTGGTAGAAAAATGTGTACAACATCGAGACATTTTACGACTTCAATTATGCGAAAGCGAAACGCTCCGATGAGGCAAGGCGAAACAAAAACAAGTCAGGGCGAGTTGAGGCTCTTTAAGGGACATAAAAAAAAAATAAAACGTGACTTTTTTGTGTTGGAACAGAAAAATTTTTACATAAATTGAAGTTTAAGAACAGAAGAAGTAGAAATAACAGAAAAACCTAACAAATAAAACTTTTTAATGAATGAACACGATTTATTACATGTTGATTGGTGGGTGAGTTGAGTTAAGTTGAGTAGAGCAGAGGTGTGGTGTGGTGAGATAAGATAAGATGAGATGAGATGAGATGAGTACAGACACAGAAATCTAGACGACCATTGACTTTTATATTCATTCATTCTATTCTAGATACAATTTGATTTATTGATAAGATTTATTATGAAAAATGGTTTCTTTTCTTTTCGAAAATTTCATACATTTACAAATAAATAATTTTTAAATGAAAAAGTTACAAATTTTGTTTATTTTTTTCTGTTTTTTTTTTTTTTTTTAATTAAATAGATGAAAATTATTACAATTAAAAAAAATAAAAAAGATATAAAAAAAAGAAATCAAAACCAACAACAAATAAAATTAAAATTTTATTATATAAACACCTTTTTTTATTCAGCTGTTGTTGTTTTTTTTTTGTTTTTTTTTTTTTTGTTGTTGTTGCTTATGTTTTTGATGTTGTAACTCCTCCGGTTTATGAAGATTAAACAAATTCAAACTTCGTTGATATTGTATTCGTTGTTGTTGTATATAATTTTATTTTTTTTTATTTTTATCTCTCGTTCAGTTTTTTGTTCTTGTTTTCTTTTATCTTTTCTTTGCTGTTGCTGTTGTTTTTATTTTATTATTATTTATTATTATTTTTTTTTTTTTTTGATTTACTTTAACAGAAAAATTTACACATTAAAAAATATGCACAAATGAGAAGAAATGAAGAAACAAATGATCGAACAGTTAAAATAAAGACAGACTCACATTCAAGTTCACAATATTCACTCACACAAAATTATTCAGAAGAAAAAAAGATTTGGATAAAAAAAGATACATAAATGAACAAATAAACACAACATAACACACACTCACACACACACACACACATACAGTAAATGGTACAAAGATAGTATTTGTTTAACTGACTGTCAGACGGACACTAAGACACAAAGAAAGACAGAAAGAAAGAAATAGAGAAATACATAAGTCTGAACTTGAAGTTTATTCAGAAAATTGTAAAACAAAAAAGAAGCTGAGTATCTTTTTTAAGCTTTAAGTTGATTTCTTTAATAACTTTTATCTGTTATTTTGTATTTTGAATTTTCTTTTATTGGCCAAAATGAGATTTTTTAACTGATTTAAAATGCAACAGCTTCATCTTTAGCTTCTTTTGATTTGCAATCATTTCTTTTATTGTACAATTTCACTGCTTAAGTTGCGTTTTGTTATTGATTTGTATTATGATGTCATTGTATTGCCGGTGGCTACGCTGTCAATGACGACATTAACATTGTTTGTTTGTTTGTTTGTTTGTTATGAGGGAAGAAAACTTTATATATTTCTTAACATTTGTATGTACTTATTTTCGTTACTTTCTTCTTTAAGAACTTTTCTATCTTTTAAACACTTTTGTTTTGGTATTTTTACTATTAACAATTTCATCACACAAAAAGTTAAAACGCGTTGGCTTCTTTATCACTGTGTTACTTTTAAAATTGGAGACATGTGGTGTGGTATAGTGTAATTGGAAGTGACTTAGACCGATGGATCGTGTGAAGATGAATAACAATAATAACACAGAATACAAAATAAAATATAGAAAGAATATTTAACACAAAAATATTGGAACAATAACAACACAAACAGGCGTCGTCGCCGAACTTTGTTGATAAAAGAACTTAACAATATTTATTTTATTTTTTTTTTTTTTATTTTTGAACACTCGTCGTAATAACAAAAATTACACTTGGTAACAACAATCGATTGATCTTTTTTGTTTTTTTTTTTACCAATTAGAAATTTTAGAGTAAGAATAAAATCAAAAGCCAAGACTTTTCTTTGAAGAATGCTGATGTTATTCAACGGGGATAATAAAGAGAGCGCGCGTTAAATAAAAAACCGTTTAAAACGGCACCACACAACAATCAAAAGTGAGACAACTTTCTTAAAAAATTTTCTTGTTTATCTTCTTTATCTTAATATAAAATTTATTTTCATACTTTATTTTTTATTTGTGAATTTTTTTAACGCAAGTCGAATTTCTTCGTGGTTTTACTATTATGAAATTTATTATTGTTATTTTCTTTATTTTAATATATCCGCTTTCTGTCCTCGTGCAGGTCCACTCTGATCTGCGTTCGGTAAAAAACGAATTATTAATTTTATTCAAAACGATTTTCATGCAAAACAATTTTTCAACTTTCGTAAATTTGCCGACGGCCGAAAAAAATCGGCTTGCGTGGTTCTGCTTTCCTTAATTGTCAAATTTCGACTTAAAAGTAACGAGTACAAAATAGCAAAATAGTGAGTATTTCGAACAGCAGTAGAGTATCTACATACGAGTATCTTTGTGAAAAATCCAAAAGAATATTTAACATCAAACTGTGCTCTCGAGACATTAAGTCTGCGAGAGCATAAGTATAAACACACTGACTCGTATCTCGAATACTTAAAACACACAGCAAAGAAACTCACTCACTTGTATATTTCACGAACTTTGCGAGTGAATGTATCTGTGTGTAATGTGTAACTATGCATGTGTTGGTGGTACTTGGATATGTGAACACTCTAGTAAAGTCTACGAGAGCAAGAGCATAAGAAAAGTATATTTCGGAATTCGAAAAATAAACACTTCGCAAAAGAAACGAACGCCAAACGAACAAAATGATTGCACTACACGAACAACAAACCGAGCGCACGACTCATGGCATGAGAACGAGTTGGCTTTCGTAAGAGAGACCAATAAGTGAGCTAAATGTTGTCTGTTTGTCGCTCAAATGTAACTCAAAACGAAGCTAATCGGAAGAAAGAGTCAAAGCCAAAAACCAGCTGAGGTAGGAATGAGTTTTGTTGGGTTAGAGTGAGAGAACAAACAAACAAATCAAAGAGAGTAAAGAGCACTCAATATAACTTTATTATGCACTCTTGATTTGAGCAGCGACTAAGCACATGTGTGCATGTGCTTTGGCTTTTTGAGTGGAGTTCTTTCTTATTGTTGCTGGCATTTGTGCATTTTGCCAATTGGATTTCTGTTTCCCTTTTTTTTTTTTTTGCTTATTGGGCAAAATAATAAACCATGCACTCATATGCTTGTTTTCGTTGTTTCTCAAATTAAGTAAGAGAGAGTATGTGGTTTCAATTCTCTTGAAAAGCAAACATTGAAAATGAGTATCTTGCAAAAAATATCTAAAATTTTTAAGAGCAAAAATCATTGAGTGGATTTTTAATTTTTTATTTTTGAGTATAAATTTCTATGTTGAAACAGTTGGTTGGATGAGTAGAGTTTAAGTCTAAGTTGGAACAAAAATTAATGTATCCAAGCCTGCAAATATCAAGAAGAAGAACAAACTCCACAATTTTTCTTATAAAAACTCGATTTGCTTTATTTCAATTTACTATAATTCAATCATACTATGTTCAATTTGCATGAAACTTTTACCATAAAAAAATTAAGAATTTTCTTCATTGGAAAAATTTTTTAGTTTTTGTAATTTGAACAATAATCAATTGAAACTAATAGCATTTTCATTAGCTTAAATAAAACTTATTTGGTATATAGTTTGTAAGCATTTAGAAATGCAATAATTTACTTAAAATTATAAGCTTTCCATAAGTAAAAAAATCATTTAAATCGGTTTAGTGGATCTCAAGATATAGATCTTTGTACATAGTTTGTCTTGTCACAACAAGATGTTCATCGAACCTATTTTTATGTTTGAATAAACACGATCCTTTTCAAGCCAAAGCTTTTTCAAAATATATTATGTATCTAGATACATACATATGTACACATATATTGGTTCAAAAATTTCATACATTTCATGCAATTTGTTGCACAACATCAAAGTCACCTTCAAAAATATCACATCAGAATGCTTTTGAATGCACATCTAATTTAAAGAAAATCATCTAAGAAAATAAACACACTAATAAAATCTAAAAAGCCAAAAATAGTCCAAAATTATGAAGAACACAAAAAAAACAAAACTACAAAACTTAAATGACATAGAAATGTCATAAATTCATTTAAAAGTCAAAAGAAATGAACGAAAAATATAAAAATGTTTCTTATAATTTCTTTCAAAATTTTCAGATTTTGTATATTTTTACAACTACAACAAATACAACATGAACAACAAACAACACACTCAATACAGACAAACACTTTAACATCACCACCCCCGCCAAGTAAAGACAAAACAAAACAAAACAAAAATAACAACAACAATAGCAACAAAAATCAAGAATGATTACAAAGCAAAATGTTGCCTTTGGCCTCTTTTATTTTGTTTTTTTATTTTTATTTTGTATTTGAATTTCTTTCAACACTTTTGTCTGCTTTCGACTCTACCACACCATACCCCACCCATTTATCAATCACCTTCTCTCTTGTGTTCATATTAAATTAAAGCCATAAGGCAACGATTAAAAGAGATCTTATTGATCATAAGAAAAAAAGCAAAAGATACAACAACACAATTACAAAAATATGAATACAAAAATACAATACAAAAACATAAAGAAGGAGAAAATCACTAAAAAAGAATTGAATTACACCGAATATTTTATTCTCACACAAGTTTTTCTTTTAAATAATATTTAATTTTTTTAAGATCTTCAGTAAAAATGATTATCCCATTAAATAAAAGGCATTTTGAAATTGCCGTCGTCTATGATTGTGTTTAATTTCTGTCAAGTTTAGTGCAATCATCCAAAAGATGTTTGATTGAGAAACTATTAACACAGGAGGACAGATTTTATCGTCAATGGAAGATGTCAATCGGACAAAAGTTGAGCAAATTCAATGATCGCAAAAGTCAGAGAAACGGATGGGAGTTTTGGATGGATTGGATGTGGTTCTGCTACTTCCAAAGTTCGCAAAGGTTGTTATTGTTGTATATACAATATATGAATTATTGATAAGATTATTCCATTGTCTTTTTGGGGTTTTGTTAACAGAGTTGTAAGAAATCTCTATAGAAGAGAAAGGGGATATCATTTAATTAGCAATTAATCCCCATAACTTGAGATCCACTAAACCGATTTAAATGATTTTTTTACACATGGAAAGCTTATAATTTTAAGTAAGTTATTGCATTTCTAAATGGTTACAAACTATATACCAAATATGTTTTATTTAAGCTAATGAAAATGCTATTAGTTTCAATTGATCATTGGTCAAATTACAAAAACTAAAAAACTTATTCAATGAAGAAAATTCTAAATTTTTTTATTGTAAACATAGTATGATTGAATTATAGTAAATTGAAATAAATTCTTATAGATATACTAAATGTAATGAACTGTGATACTTTGTTTATTCCGAATCTATTCAATAGTTGGTTCCATGATCACCTTCATTAATAATTTAAATCACTACATGAACATGTTATGAAAGTATTTCTAGGTCATATCTATGACATTTCATTTTTAAGATACATAACTATTCTATCAAAAGGCTAATATGAAATGTAATAGATGTCTGTAGAGACCAATGAGAAAATCATTCAAAATTCTATTAAATTCCAGATGACTTGGCAAACGTTGTTTTACCTCTCCGTCCCCAAATCATTGGATACTGCAATGTGTCATAAGTCCGAGGTATATTTTCAATGATTTGCGGATGGTGATTAAAAGTGGGTTACTTATGACAACTTCAAGTAAAAACGATCGTGATCGAATCACGATGAGCTGGCGCCAATGGTGGCTAAGCCAGATCAATGGAACTGGGCAAACTATTATTCGAATCTATACAAAAATTGGCAAAAATTGAAACTACTTAAGGAAACAGTCGCCCACCAAAACGTGGATTTATGTTCATCAGGACAAGTGACTCGCCCCTGGGACTTGATTGGGTGGTTGTTATAGTCCGAACATGGCACCAAGTGAATACCAATGTTCTTATTTTGTTGGTGAGAAATTTGTCTCATGAGATGCTTGTGAAAATCGATTGTCCCAGTGTTCTGCCAAAAGGGACGAGGATTTCTGTGAGAGAGGGGCATAATGAAACTGTGTGCTGAATATAGGAATATTGCATAATATCGTGTAGATCGTAGGATCCCAAACTTATTTCGATCACCCCCCACTTTAAGCTGTGGAAATATTTTAGTGCTCCCCGAAATTTTTTAATTTGAAGTCATCGGTTAAAGTTCGTGAGCGAAAAAAAGGGTCATCGGCTTAACTTGGCGGGCCTCATTGGGACGCACTTATACTTGGCGGGTTGGGCAATACTGGTTTCGCAATAGAATTTGTCTTCCCTTTTGATGGATTATCTGCCTCCCTGAAAGCTTCCAGCGCCCACAAGGGGCTATTATTACGCACTTAGCAAACCTAATCTGTTGGCTTCCTCGATTTTCATTTATGATTAATGTGAGTCCCCAATCTTTTCTTTATAGCGTAACAAGCATCATGGCAAAGTGTTGTGATATCAAAATATTAGCTCTTACAGTGAATGTTATTCAATGAGTGCAAGATACTAGATACAAACTAAGAATAAACAACAACAAAATAGTGTATGCATGGAAAATGTAAGAGTTTTTATCTAATGAAATTGTTGTTATTGTTGTTGTTGTTACTCTAATTGTTGTTTCATAAACGAGAGTGCAGTTAGTTCTCTTCCTCTCTCTATCGAGTTGTTTAGATATTTTTGTATCTATTACAATACTAAGCGCATTGGATGAATAAGACAGAAAATTACTTGCTCGATCGATTTAATCTTTTTTTTTTTATTTAAAGGAAAAACACATATTCACTCTCTTCTTTGTAATCTCTTTCGGTTTATATGAACTTTTTTACGCCCCCGCAATGTGTAAATTTCCTGTTTTTCTTTATATTTCTTGAATTTTTCTAAGTGGATGTGAGGAAAATAAGGTAAAAGATATAAGATTTCGAATAATGTTATTTCTACAATAAAATCATTGTTATCGATTGATTAGTTGCAATCTGAATACGAAAAAGTATCTATGTATGCATATTATTTGTATCTAATAAAGAAATAGCTTTTTGATGGATCAAGTTTTACGTTTAAGTCACCTTTCATGGTTTAAAAATAAAGGCGACTTCATCGCAACTTGCGAATTCCATATATTTTTCGTATGCCTTGCTTCTTTAAGAATAATTCGAAGCCGAAATAATAAAAATTAAGAGGAAAAAAAAAGAAACAAAAATCTTAAAAAACAATAAATTGAAAAGAAATAAAAAATAAATAATAAAAACCCGTTTTAATGGTCAAAAAAGAAGCAAACAACCACAAAAGCACCAAACTACTTTCAAACAAACCCCGATCGAAGTTCTCCTTGTCTAACTTAGCAATGTTCTGTGCTCATTTTTTTTTTTTTACCATTTTCAAAACTCATTCTCTGTTTGCCGGTAAAGTTTCTCAGTTTCTGAGTTTCTCATTCTCATTCTCTTTCTCGATCGATAGCTTTGCGTGATCTAAAACTCGCTCATGCACTGTTTCCAAGAAACCACAAGAAGTGTCCAGCAGTCCAACACAAAATATAAAAAAAAAAAAAGAAAAAAACATACAAAAATGTATTAGTAACCCAAGTAGTCAGCATCTCCTCTCATCATAAAGTCTCAAAGACGGCAGGCAGCATCAGCTGCGTTTGCGTCTGCGCAACTTTTGATTTTTGCTTTAAACCGGTTCTTTTTTCTCGATTCTTAATGTCTCCATGTTCATGTGGCACGTCTGGACTGACTGTTGTTCGTGGTCGTTGTCTTCGTTGAAGTCTCCCTTGTCCACAAGTACATCTGTCCTCCCTCTTGTCTGTCTACATATTTATATGTATAATACATATGGTAGGTATTTTTCCCTATTGTAGACCTCTTTTTCTTCTGCTTCTTCTTCTTCTTATTTTACTTCCAAAACATCAGCATCTGTGCCCAAGTTTGCTTTTATGTTGGGACTTTTCTTGTTGTTACTTAGATTTGATATTCGCATGTGAAAGTGAGGTTAAGTGCAAATTCCAGAAATGATTTGCCTTTACACAAATATGATACTCTTTGGCTCGGAGTCGTGAGTTCACTGGGTTTTTTGCATTTCTTTAAATTGTCTTTGATGAGTAAATGTAGAGATACTTTCTTGTTCAACGAGTTTTTTTTTTGCCATGAAAATTTTCAATTCATTTTAAAGCTCATTAGTTGTTTTCGTACTTACAAAAAATATGGAAAATTATAATATAATACCATACAATAGTTAAAATCAAAGGGCATGCAAAGAAAGCTTAGCTTTAATTATGACAAAGAAATTGAGATCACTTAGTAACAGAAGATCATTAATTTGATGACTGAAATTTTACTCAAAGTTAAGATGATATTAAATGCATTACACTTATGTATTTCATTGAACTGATAGACGGGGCCAGCAGGGATTCACAGTCACAGATGTAAGCATTCTAAGAAGGAAGAAATTTCTTGCCAGATAGAGGTCGAAATGTAAATTCATGGAAGTTTAATGATGGGTCAAGTCTTGGCTTTATTACCATTAATTATTGGATGAAAATGGGATTTACTTAGTTGGATGGATTCCCCATAATCTCTTCCACCACAACAAATACAAATTTTAATTTATAGAGTGTTCTTAAACTTATTCGCATTGTTGCCTTTTCAGACGGTTTGTCTATCATCAGATTTTAGATGTGAGATACTTAGAGATTAGTACTTCAACTGTGCTTAATAAAGATTTTCAATGACTAAATATCTTTAATCATTTCCATGGGTTTTTCTTTAACTTGTCATTACTTCGATTTTTCGATCTTTATTAGTTTTTCAATCAACAAGAGCCTAAATGGGTCTGAATTAATCCTAAAGTTACACAGGTTACTTGCGAGTTCAATCAGAAGCCTTAAGGCTTTTTGTGATGCCTGATTATAGAAAAAGGAAGGGGCTGTTTGGGATTAGGTTAATCTCTAGATGGTCACACAAGTCAACCTCAACCTCTTCTACTCCTTTGTTTTCATCAATTTCTACGCTTTGTGGCCTTTAGAAACAATGAAGGAAAATTGAGTTCCATTAGTGTCCTACGTTTGGTTATGTAGTTAGTTGATCTGAAATCCATTCTTGGTTGTTTCACCAAAAAAATCATTCCATTTTCCATATATTCCCTCTCATTTCTTCTTCAATTTGATTCCTTAGGGGGTTCGCTGTCTTAGTTCTCATTGATCCTAAATTGAATACAGATCATGATATGTTTTCTTTTTTGTGTTCTTCTTTTATGAATGTTCTTGAAAAACTTGTTAATAATTCTTGCATTTTACCTCACTTTCCCCCTCTCATGAGCTCAAGTGTTAAACTTTTGCCACTTACAACAATAACAACAATGAAAAATGTTGCTAAATTGAAAAGTTGTTGCTTGCTGCGAGGCAAAACCCGAAACGAATTAAAGAAATGAACGATTCGCTATAACAATAACAACAACAACAACAACAACAAGAACAACTGAGATATCACTCAAGGCTTTTTTCAGGGTGTGTTTTTGCCGATCTTACCATGCCACAACAACAACAACAACATGTAAATAAATATAAAATGATTTAAGAAAAAACAAGGAAAAGAAAAAGGAGGTCGCTTGACAATAAAAAACAAACAAAACCAAAACATGTATCTTTGTATCTCGACACCAACAAAGCGAGCACATAAGGGATTGGCGAATGCAAATACAAAAAGAGAACGAATCAAAACATAAGAAGAAAAACCATTGCAAAATAAAATAAAAAATGAATATAAAAACCAAACAAAAACGGTATTTCACCAACAACAACAACAACAACAAAGTAGGTAGCGCTCTTTGTAGATTTGAATACTCGTAGCGCCGCCCTATTTTACAAGCATTTGAAGAATTAGAAGATGCAGAGGTATGGGTATATGAAGCGTTTGAAAGACGCAGCAGGGGAGCGACGAATAACGCAATATACACGAGTATAAAAAACATAAGCAAATATGAAAACGAAAAACTAAAAACAAACGCAACACTAATAGGATTACGAAGAGAATCCAATTAGAAAGCAAGATGAAAACGCATTGCGACGTTGTCGCTATTTTCAACGACGTCATCGCCGTCGACCATCGACGAACTCATCGTTGGCGGCAGGGTCAGCGGCATCACCAAAGAAAAGAGCCAAAGGAAACAAAAAAAACTCATTAAAAACAAAAGAAAAAGTGAATTGCGCTCAATGAAAGACGACGCCAAGTGGAAATAATCAAAAAACGTAGAGGTAAGAAGAGCGTAACGACAAACACAGAGACACTCTGGAGGAAGCGCTCTCTCTCTCTCTCTCTCTCTTTCTCTCGAAAGAGAAGGAGAGACACCATGTCTTGATCATAATTATTGACGACCTAACTAAGAAGGAATCTGATCTCTGATTATAAAACATTGGAGATTAAAAGAGCATAACAGGCAAATTGAGATTGCTCGAGAGAAATGGAAGAAAGAGTTCCGATCATTATATTCATTATGATCATGCAGTGTTCTTTATTGGCGAATCTGATCTGATCTGAGAAGAGACCGGCTTTTGCTTTGTTCAGAATGTGTGTTCTTGTTCTTTTGTTTTGTTTGATTTTTTAATGCGATTCTAGTTTTGTTTTGACTTTTACTTTTTTCATTATTTTTTCTCAAAAGTAACGCGTGCTTGCTTCTTCTCATCTGACGGCGACACTCATTTTTATAAGCTCTGCATATTAATTTATTGTCAGAGATCAGAGAATCTCGTATTTTATTTATAATTTTGTGTTTTAATATTTTTTGTTTTTTGTTTCTAGTGTAAAAACAACAAACAAAATCATCATGATAAAAAGTCAAACCAGTTTTCGATTAAATCGAAAAATGCTCAACTTATTCACCCACTTACTTAACACTCAAACCACTTCATCATTTCAGCTCAAGTCACTTGAATCACTCACTAAAGTAATGTAATGTATGAATTTGTATGTGTTGCCGATATTGTCTTATGCATGATTCAGCGTCATTGTGACGCAGTCAAGTTACTAACTTCATACATCCAAATATCCATCCATCCATTTATTTATTATTCGTCCCGTCCCACTTAACAGCAACAAAACTAACAACTTACAAGTGAGTGATTAGTTGAGTGAATCAATGAGTGAGTGAGCGAGAATATGCAAAGCATTGAGTGAGTGCTCTTCCCAGGAAGTATTATACCCAGTATTTTAGAGTAATTCTTTGCTGGAGATAGAAAACAGGGATTGAATGTTGAACGAGCGTAAATTTGAGTGAAATAAGCTGTTTGTTATGTGTTTTCGTATTTTCTCCACTCACTCAACACTTCACCTCTTTGTATTTCTTCACTGTATTTCATTTATCAGTCTTTGAGTTGAGTTTGTTTCTTGTTTCTTCAAAAAATGTTCATCCCTTCACATCAAGCATATGATGTTATCATTTTCCTCTGATATTTTTTATATAATAAATGTACAAATATGGAGATTGAAGATCCTTTTAAATAAGTTGATCAATGAGGAGTCCTTTATCTTATTAGATGTAGATAACGGTATGAATTGTTTAAACTGATTATTTTTTTTTTTGGAATTAGCTCTTTTTTGATTTCGTTATACAAGTCAAGTTAAAAGGTAAAATTTGTGGAAAATAAATGTTTTTGAACAATTTGCAATGTATGCAACTTGTTTTTCCATTCCTGTTAGGCGTTTTATTAAAATTTTAACAAAAAGTTGACAATTTGAAAATTTGTGTATGTTGGCGCGTAGTTCGCAGCTCCAGTAATTAAAAATGTCAAGATCAATAATCTGATTTTTCATCACTTTTATTTACAGAAAAAACCCAAACATTTAAAACGTATATTTTTAACATCGCGAAGTCCCTCGGAGATAGAATTGGGAAATTGCGTTGGCTCTTACTCGGTAGGAGAATAATATGTCCTCGAAAAATAAAGTGCACATCTATAAAGCAATATGTGCTTCTGCTTGACAAAATCAAATATCTCAAAAGTCAGGGTACTGCATGCCAAGACAGTGCGTATTATTTCTGTTGCCCGTGGCTCATGTGAATGGAGGACATTGAGACCGACTTAAAAATTCCCAAAATTAACGATGTAATCAATGGTCAGGCCAAGAAATAAATAGAGCGATTAGAAAACCATCCAAATGAACTAGCCAAGCGTCTTTTCAAACGACACAGAATGGGAAGAAGTCATGGTAGCGGGACGGTGGAGCAGATCGCATCCTGTACATCTCTGTATTAGATCCTTTTAAGCCAACTCCTAAATTGTTATTTTATACTTCTAATATACAGTATATTAAGATAAGTTGCATTGCAGAAAAATAAAAGAACAAAAAAAAAAAAAATTGAATCATTTTTCCTGTGGTTGTTGTAGAAAATAATACCCTTTTCCATCTGATCGCCAAAGTAATATAGTTTTTATAAGTTTCCAATTGTGTGTTAAATAGTATTGGGTTGAGAAAAAAACTAAACAGCCGTTTTTAGTACAAATTTAGATAAATTTTTTCGTTTCTTCATTTTTGTTCACCACCTTCTGCCATTTCTGGACATCATTATTCCATTAGTGTAGAATTTCTGGTGATTCTCGCCAAAAGACTGCCTTTTCAATTCATCGAATTCTGGCCTATTTTTTTTTGCAACCACATTAATTGTTGGCAGTAGATTTTCGAATCGATCGTTTAGCCAAACAGTAGTAAGTATCTTATGATGGATGATACCCAATTGTACCAAACACATAGCATCATATTATTTGCCCTCAACCTGGGTTTGCTACTGTTTCTTCTTTTTTAAAAGCAGCTCTGCGAATGGCTTAAAACTGTTTTGTTGTCAATGTTGGTTTACAGAAATTTGTAATAGCATGATTGCTTTCCATGATTTCATTGTCTTTCCTAGTGATAGGCTTAACTGAGAGAGGTGCATCTTTCGCATATTTCACATCAAAATTTCCAGAACGAAAGACAGTGACTTACTTCTTGGCATTGGTTTTCGAGAAAGTACCTTCACCATGAACATAAGGATGAATTTACAATCATTTTGCCTAACTAATAACTTTTTATAGAATGAATCGACCTCAATAAAAATACGAAGCTTTTGTATACAGCACTTTTGTGTTAAAGATACTTTGTTAAGAAATGTAAAACAAGATATGGACAACTTTAGTAGCTATAACATAATGCAAATAAAAAACTTAACACGATATAATATAAGTATTTAGTATTTAAATTAATCAGATTAATTTATTGTTTTAAAAACTTATCTTATCTAAAGCTGGAAGCCTTACAAATACTTCACTTGCATTCGAAAAATATCTAAAATATATGTAAGAAAATATATTATGTAAATAATCTCCGCTGGAACCAAAAGCCCTGTTATCTTTTCTCTACGATAGTTCGATAAATTTATCTATACATGATATGCAGCTTTCTTCTTTTAATTTCAAACTAGAAATCCCATCAATTTAAACAAATTTAACAACGAAACGCCTTTTCACTTACCTCACTTTACCGAACCGTACGCATTTTATACCTGTGTCTTCCTTAGTCTTTCAATTTAATGGCAATGGCACTACAACAACAAAAATGTAAATGTAAAGCTCCAAAAAGAATAAAAAAAAAACAATGCAGTTGAATTCAAATTAACCAAATTACCAAAAATTGTTCCTTAGACTTTAGGTGGGAATGAGAATGAGATACTACTACTATACAATGACTTTGTCTTTAATTACTTCAATATGCAGCACCATCTGATAGTGAAGGTGATGGCGAATACGTAACAAAAGGAATAAGGACAATGGGAGGCAGCAGTAGATAGATAAACTAAGTAGTTGAAGAAGGTGAAGTCTGGGCACAGCAAGAAATGCAAACTTTATTGTATTTCCTTCGTATTCTTGTTTTCGTTTTTTGCCAATCTTCGCCAAAAGGCATCATCCAACCAAGGCTGCCGCCAACTTAGATAGAGTTCGTGAATTGCAAGAAGGGATTGAGTAAGGCAAACACAGTTGAAATTACGCTGATTGAACACTAATTTATTTGTTTTTTTTTTGTTTTTTTTGTTTTGTGCTTTTCTTATAATTCTATTTTGTTGTTTTTGTTGTTGAAATGAATTACATTAAAATGTGCATCGATGTGTTTGATGAAGGAGCCCACGACTCTTCGACTCTTGAGGAGAAATGGTGAGGTCAGAGGAGAGCATGAATCCATCCATTCGACAAGTCTAAGACAAAGATTTGTCGAGCATTTGTTTTGAGGCTAAGCGCGCTCACGATTGCAACCTGCGGCGTTTTTAAATGAAGAAGAACGAACACACACCACGGTGAGAAGGACTTAAGTGTATTTACACAAAAGTCGAGTCTTTTGAGTTCTACTCATACCGTGTGCGGCTTCCATTCATCTCCATCTTCATCTACTCAAAACATCAGTCCTTCATCAGCCCTTCTTTCCTTCTTTTTTTTTTTACCACGAATTGACACAGAATATTTGCGAATATTCTTGCAAATGCTGCTAGCTTTTCACATTTTCAACGGAACGTTTTTCTTTTTTCCTTCACCTTCGCAGTCTTTTGATTTTTTTTTTTTGTTTTTCTTTCCTGACTTTGGCGTTGTGTGTAGTTAATTTGTTGTAATTGAACTTAGTTGGCTTAAAGGTAAACTCTCCGCAGGTGCTTGTCGGTACATACAAAGTAGATATTATGGAAAATGTTGGGTGGACAAGAAGAGGTTGAGGTTGCTTAATTTTGCAGTGTTGCAGAACGTGCACAATTTGTTAGAAAATAACATAGCAGCAGCTGGAAAATTAAAAGTGCTGAATGGGTGGAGTGGGTTATGGATTGGTGGGTTGAAAGTGAAAAAGGGACTTCAATATTTAATGATGAGTTGTTGATCATCCTGGTAAAGAAAGAGAAAGAAAAAATCAAGTGAAAATGTATAAAAAATGTGTATTGAAAATAAAATTTTAGAAAAACATGTATCAAAATATCGTTGCATCGTAGTAGGACAGGACAAGCAAAGAAAATTTATTCCAAACAGGATTTCAACAGCAAATCCGACAATTAAATTATTACATGACAAAACACGCGCCACCACCAACACACGATGCCATCAGCAACACACACACACAAATACACACAAAATATTCAAAACGCGCCGAAAAACAGGATGTAAACATATATAGATACACACCTATAGAAATACATCATATTCTCGTACATTGTAGCATAAAAAGAATGAAAATATTGTGAAACAGACAAACATGGAAAAAATGAACCTCAAAAACACAAATTCATCTTCCGCACTATACAACACAACCAACAACACTAACAATAACAACAACAACAACAAAATGAATCCTAACAACAAAAGCTGAAGTAGCAAGCTCAAGTGCACACAACAAAAGGGGCACAAGGATTGGATAGGAATGATATGAATGGCAGAATGGTTGGCCTGTCGGTCATAGAGCAGTTGAGAGGGCGGGCAGTGGAGAGAGCCGAGGAGTTGGCGCCCATGGCAATAATTTGAAATTCGATTACCATAACCAAGTACTCGGAAAACATACAACAAAAAGTAGTAACATCAACAGCCAACAACAATAACAAATAACAATAACAAACAACAAATAACAACAACTACAAAAAAAAAAAAAAGTAAAAAAAGCAACGCCAACGTATGAAAAAATCCACTGCAAACATTGTGGCCAAGCAAACGAAGCAAAACAAGAACGTTGGTTATAATGCCAAAGGGGACTGGAGAGGCACCCAGGCACCACCCAAGCATACATCCAAAAGATGCTAAAGCCAAAAAATAAAAGTAGAAAGTACAAAATTGAAAGCATGTTTTGTCAGAAGAAAAAAACTGAGAACCGACCGAAACGTGTTCGCATCAGCAGGACATTCATACTTCATGCTACATGAGAGGACGACTGACGACTTCCTCAGTCCACCGATTATGTCAAGTCAAACTACCAATGTAGATACAAAAAAGTCGTAGATAGTCATGTGTGCGGCTGGGTTATGTTTATGACGCTGTTGCTTTGAGTTGTTAAAGGCAACCTAACCTACACATGCCCGCCGTTATATTGTATCTGTATTAACAAGGAAAGAAAACCACAACCAAAATGAAAGCCGAAACTCAAAGTTAAAAAGAACTAAATTCATTAAGAATGTTAGATCGCAAATATTATAAAAATTTAAATTTCATTTAAAGCTAAAAATTCAATTTCAATAGAAAGAAAGAACTAAATAGATAATTTTATAGCTAAGCAAACAGGTAAGCAATGATACTTGGATCTACATAATTAAGATATAAAAATTATATATAAATTATTTATATAATTAAAAGTTGTTTGTTTGTTTGTTCGAATCTTATGCGCAGCAATTCATCCATTAGATTGGATATGTGGAACAATTGTCCATAAATTGGTGGATTAAATGTTACACAAGAAACTTTGATTAGAAATAACATTTGATTCGTAAAAATAATAATACTGAGGACAAGGCCACGGAGGTGTGCATTGTTGTTCAATTGGTAAGTCACTTGAATTTTGTGTGTCCAAAATAAAATAAAGGAATGAATCTACAGACGTGGCTCAATTGCGTTCTAATGGAAGTGATGAATATCTCTCTCTTCTTGATTATTTTTCTATTCATAATGCTACTAATCACATAATTTCAAGGAATTCAAATGGCCGTGTAAAGCCGGGCCGGGTAGTCTAGTTCACGATAAAATTGTTTCCATTCCTGTTACTTTATGTTTCTTTGATCATTTCGTTGTTGGTGAACCTGTTTCTATGTATATTAAAGAATTAAAGGTCAGAGGGTGGCTTATGTAGACACTACATTACTTCAATGGTTTCTTCAGTTAGTTGGGTGTGGTATGAGGGCGAGCATTGTTATTTTGAAAATCAAATCATCATCATGTCTAAGTATATATCAGTAATTACATGCTAATCTTTCAAATAATCATAAAAGACGGCACTTTAGACATCCCAAAAGAAACCAAAATTGTCAAAAAAAAAAAAAAAAATAAAAAATAAAAAAATTAAAATTAAAAAAAAAAAAAATTAAAAAAAAAACATTCATAAAAACTCATAAAAGCGGATAATCACTTAACACGGTTCAATCTAGAGATATGTGGGTTATTATTGAATACAAATATAAGCAGTCCCGAGCAATCCACGGTCACAAAGAAGTTAAATTTTAAAAGGTGCATAATTTATATTGATTACATTTAATCGTTGCAGCTTATCCACACACAGTAGCATTAATTCTGGAATTGTTAAAATCTCAATTACATTTAGTCATTGGGATCATTGGTTAGATTAAATATGATTATTAATATTTTAAGCGGAATATTGAAATATAATATATATATAGATTTGTGAGACAATACTACCATATGCAGAAAATATCACTAAACTTTGGTTTTCAGTATTTGAATGGTCGAATTTTTTGTCTACAAATCTACTTAAGGTAGATTTAAGGACATGATATGGAATAACATGATTCCAAATAATGATTTTTTTTGCAAGATTTTTCTAATTTTTCACAAAAAATGAGTCCCATTAATTGTCTTAGAGACAAATACCTACAATATGTATATCAGGATATCACGTTTTTTTAACATGTTTATATAGATCTTTCAATAAGATTTTTTAAAAATTTCTTTTCACAATGGAAAACTTTAAGTGTTGAAAGCTACTCGTTCTTGTAATCATTTTGTAAAATTTAACTCGGAATCTCCTACAAATATCAACAATGATTTTCAAGAAAAGAGGATGACAAATTCCTTTAATTTCATTGCAATGACCCGAATAGAAATGTTTTGTAAACATCTGAACTGAATTGAACTTGCAGACTTACACACACTTATGCGTATATAAGTGTCCTGTTGCGTTATTCTCATCCTCACCTCTTTCATCATCACCATCTTCTTTTATTTTATTACAAAACCAATACCTTATCATCATCATCATCATCATCATTGTAGTTTTCTCTCATTATCCAATTGTGTGTACAACATAAAGTTGAGTTAGTGAGTTACCACATTCGCTCGCTACCTGTATTCGCATTCGCATTTGTATCTATGAATCTATGTATCTTTATTCTTACTCCTTATTTGTACAGTGGTTTGTACTGAGTATGAGTGTATGTGTGTTGGCATGTCTTTGTGTCTTCATAAGTTTGTGTGTGTGTGTGTGTGTGTGTGTGTGTGTGTGTGTGCAAAGTTTTGATTTAAGTTTGCTGTTACAGCGATTTTCCACTTTGGATTTTGATTCTGACTCTTGTACTTCATATAGTGGTTTTCTGTTGACGTTGCTGTTTGTCCTCGGGTCTAAACTTGTTTGTATACATATACATATATTGTAAATATGTACAATGTAACCTGCTCGGTCGGTCGGTCGGTCGGTGAGCAGACCAAGCCAAACCAAACCAAACTTAACTGAACTAAACCAAACTGAATCAGATCAAGACCAACAATTCTGCAATTACTTCATGGGAGTTTGATGCTTTCGTTGAATGCATTCGTGTGCACCGCGTAAAAACGAAACTACAACAACGGCAAAGAAAAATATCCTTGCCATGACGACGAAAAATTAAAAAGTTTCACATACTCACTCACACAGCCACGGACACACACACACATATGTATATATACATACACTCAGATACATTTGAGAATGAAAAAGTTAGTTGCAAGTTGAAGTGGAAAGTTAAACAGCGTCAAGTCAGTCAAGTTAGTCAATGAAATACAAAGAATATATTGCAACAAAACAAACACTACTTCATATATAAGACAATAGTATTTTGTATCTATGAACATATCTTATCCGTTGTTTTCTTGCAATGGGTTAAATTTCAGTTTGCTTAATTAAAAAGAAATTGGAAGAAATGACTAAAGAAATAAAATTCTATAAGTAGATAGTTTATTTGAAAGGAAATTTAGGTTTATTAATAAACAAGATTACAGAACAATTTGTTAAATTCTAGATGCTTCAATCAGAGACAATTAAACACAGTTTAAAATGTCTCGACTTAAGAATTGAAACTAAATTGAATTAAACTGTACATTTAGCATATTACAAAAAGCTAATTAGAAATCGTGGTTGATATCAGGCATCGTGTGCAATAGGAAGCGGGTTCAACTAATAACTAAACTAAATGATCTTAAGAAGTCTACCTAATTCCAACTCCACTTCTTCATTTACAGACAAGTAGCTTAACATTAAAGAAAGCTAGAAGATATCAATTAATTGATAAATTTGAATCTTCAAAAATGTTAAACTATAAATGCGAGGAGGTAAGCTTATTGAATTATAGATGGTTTGGTTTGTTTTGGTTGTTTTTACTTTATATAAAAGCGATTTGTTAAAATGAAAATTATTGCTTAAAAGAACTGAAATGTTGAATTCTTTAAATGCAGTTTTCCGAGGAAAATAATAAGGCACAGTTGTTGGTACTTTATTTTATTATATAAATGCAGATAAAGGTGAATTTAACCTCAACAATATTGGGCGATTTCAAAATTGTCTAAAGTGTTGTCTGGCACACAGTGAAATTGGATTGCTTTTGGTTTCTATCACATGACCATATAGGTGTGTACAAATTGTATTCAAACTGACATAACATAAGTTTATGAACTGAACTGAATTGAATTGAATTGAATTGAATAACATGTTAACCAATACTGTGTATGGAAAATATTCTTTGATAAATCAACAAATGAACAAACTGAAATAAAGAACTTTTGCAAGTATTTTTGTCTTGTTTTGTTTTGTTTTATGTTGTACAGAAGTTCTATTCTCATTTTGTATGCATGGAAACATAGGGAATATATATCACTTTAATTGTTCATTTACCAACACTGGCTTTGTGTTTCCGATTGCAATTTGACAAAAAACTCAAAGTTTCAATTTTCAACTTTATCCACATAATAAAAATTCATTTGTTTTCATTTCCCCAGAAAACACAAAAGTGTCGAAATTTTTTACTCTCCCCCATCTACTATGTATGTACATATTTCTATTTATCTATAACATTTTACAACACTTTTCTTTTTATTTTCCTGCTGCTTATGATTGTGTTTGAAATCGTAGAACCCAAAACATTTACGTTTGTTTATGCAACAATTGCAGCTTATGTGATTTGTTTTTGCATTTTTCCACACTTTTACATTCTGCAGAAATCAGTTTTACAAACAAAACATGATAAAAACAAAACAAACGAGAAGAGAAGTGAGAGCTGAGAGGTGAACAAAAGCCAAAAAAAAAAAAAAGTTGACTTCAAATAATAAAAACAAAAATTGCATTCACATTACATTATTGTCGGTGTACAACACATACGAGATGTGAATGTGTACAGTGCTGTGTACTCGTATTGTGTAATACAGTGTAATATAGGAAAATTTGTCTTGGAAAACAGAAAAATAAACAAAAGAAAAATAAGAAACTTAATACAAACAAAAGCATGCACAAAAGAATAAACGAAGAATTTTACTCACGTGATTTTAGCTTAAGTTGTTGCTTTTGAGTTTTCCAAATTAAATGTGAAAAACGTTTCTGAAAGAATAAAATGCGAGAAGAATATATTTAAATAAGAGAGAACTTAAGTTAGTTTTGGCAAATATTAATCTTAAATTGGATTTGTCATTAAATAATGAATAGTTGTAGAACATTAAGAAATAGTTAAAACGATTAGAGATGAAATATTTATATAATTTACTTCTGTTATGTAATCCAGGTTATATGGTAGATATAGATAGCGATACTATGTTTCGTTTCCAACATTATTTTGAAGCATAGAAAAACTAAGAGAGATACAAACAAACATAATATTTATTTCTTACTATTTGTCACATCATAAGAAAACAAATTCCGGCCTCGGACACCAATTGACAAATTTTCATCAACACGCTCTTTAAACTTCTTACCTTTACAAAATTGATTGTTTCGCAAAAAGTATGGCATAGCTTAATATCTCTAATTCTTCTCCTTCTGCTTCTTCTTTATTATAATTAGATTCTGTTTATTTACATAGTACCAAAGTTCGAATGTAATACACAGTTTGTTAATTGAAATAAGTAGTAAAACTATTTGTGTAGGGAAGGTTCGTTATTCTAGTGAGGGTTGTCAGTTGATCCCGAAGTTCACCGTTCGTGCTATCTCTGGCTGACTGCGAACATGATCTCTTTCACTTTTTTCGTTCTCGGATTTGCAGATTTCTCTAATTTCTTCATTGAATCGTCTATAAAAACGAACGTTTATAGCCGATTATAGTAAGGTGTTGGTTGGAAGTGTATGTTAGCCAAACATTGTTAGGATGAGTCTAATGCAGATGTTGTATATTCTCATATTGCTGTCTATGTTCTTATATTTAATAAACTAGATTGTTTTTCTTAGGCAGACTGATATTACTACTGCTTTGTTGGCTTGAAGTTTAGCTTCTTTCATTAGGTTTCTACTACTGGTTATGCAAGATCCTAGGTACTTGAAATCGAAGACTTGTTTGATTAGTTTGTTGTTGACTGCGAGTTTGCATCTTCTCAGTTCTTTTTGGCTATGACAAGTTATTTCATCTTGTCGATCGAGACATTATTTGAAGACGTAGCAAACTGAGATCTTGTTATTTTTTGTAATGAACATTGGGGAATAATCCGCACATGATAAAAGGGTGCATCGCAAGGAAGAGAGTGAGAATCAACAACATGGACTCAAAACACTATTTATGTTTGTATTTTGAAAACAAATTTAATAAGAACTGACTATATCTGTGTTCAAGGGTGCGACAATCCTAATTTCAGGTTTTATTGGAATAATATCGAAACATGGAACTACTTTATAATTATAGAGAGCTGTTAATTATACCAGCGCGATGCTGATTGATTCAAATTCGAACGAAAGTTTGTGAATGAATTTACATAAAATTGAAAATAGGCACCGAAGATTTCTTAAAACTATGATATTGCAAGATTGCAATATGATTCGAGAAATGTGACGAAAATCAAAATGCGATGATGCTTCAGAGACGTAATAGGGAGATGCACAAAACAATGAACATTGCCTTGTGTGGGCTCGTCTGCACCGTAGAGAATGAATGCTTACGCATGAGTAAGAGAGAGAGAGATAAAAAATGCTTTACTGATTATGTTTACTTTACTAAAAAACTTACGAACAAGTGGCCGAATAACCGAAAAGCAAAATAACTCTTTTGTAATGAAACAATATAACAGTACAATATTCTGTATTATTGCTTGACCATCTACTTTAGAAGATTCACTTCCATATTGTATTTGCCTAAATCAAATTTTGATTTTCGTCACATTTCATTTTCATATATTTTGGATTTATTTCCCTTCGCTAAAGAAGTTTCACTTTAAAATTAGAAAATTTGACATTATCAAAGTTGTATATATTTTGTTTTTGTTGCACTTTTTCTTCGTTTCCTTAAATTATGTAAAATTTCTTATGAATTCCAATCAAAATTAAATAAGTATATATATTTAAATAGTTTGTAAAAACAAAAAAAAAAAATATCAATTTCAAATAATAAAGATGGTTTTTTAATCTACAAATTGAATGTATTTTTTTTTATGATTCTCCTCATTTCAGAGTCCTTGTCTCTCATAAATCAACTTTGGAAACCTCAACAAGAATTGATATTGATAATTGCACAACATTTTTATTACTGAAAATCTTCATTTCACAGGCTTGTTGCACCAGCATTGTACAAGCATTTTTTCCATCGTGTTCAAACTCTTATTCACTTTCACAGTATCTACTTTTTTTAGTATTGTATAAAATGCTATAGACAATTGCCTAAATAATAGGTTGGTGGAAATATTCTTGTTCACATCTGAAGACAAACTTGTACTTCATCCGAAATATAATTTTAAAACAAATGCTAATAATCAGTTGGCCAAATAGGCAACAAGATGAAAATATGAAAATACTTTGTATTGTATCCTTATGAAATTTACATGTCAAATGTTGTTACATAATTTGAATTTGAAGGCATTTGCCATTAAGTAACATTTTAGAGAGTCGCGTTAATTTTTTAAGCTTTACAATCCACTGCTTCCATTTATGTAAATTCCCATTTCAATGTCAGATGATATTTCTTTCAAATTCTTGTAGAAACAATTTTATTGTTGTGCTTTTGCCCGCAGCGCAAATGCGTCAAATGTCACACATTGAATTGCGTTGTCATGCCGAAAGCAAGGAAAACGCTCGACAAAAAGATTCAGAGAGAAGGAGTAGCGAATATTGTGAAAGGATAAACTCCCCTAAAGAACAAACGGAAATAGTGCAGAAAAATGTTCAAATGTGCAACAAAAAGAATAAAAGTATTTTTTAAGAGAAAATAAAAAAAAAAAAAAAAAAAAATAAATGGCTAAGGAAAGGATGCAACAACTAAAGGTGCTTAAGATGAGTTTACCTGGCGGCTGAACTTGGCTTGAAGTCGAAGGATATACACACGTACATACACATATAAAGTATATGATGAAGAATGAAGATGAAGACAACAAGGATAGAGTTGAAAATAAAGATGATGATGATGATGTTTATGATGATGGGGACGATGTCGCAAAAGAGAGTAGGTCGCTCTAACGATGTCGATGAGAATGTCTTTGGTTGCTACTTAAGGCCAAAATAGCGGCGTCGGCTGCGACGTTGCGGCAATCAAAAAGTCATCAAATATGAATTTTACGCTATAATTTTTCACCTGGCAGGCAAGTCTCTTCACATTTACTGCACTTCCTTCAAATCCTTATTCTCTTTGCTCTTTCTCCTTCATGACTCCTGACTTCATGTATTCATTCATTCATTCAGTCAGTCAGTCAGTCATATAGTCATCGGTTTATATAATAGTAGTATATCGCTAGATAGAGATTTGAAGCAGTCATTTTCTCATCTTCTGCTTATCTCTTTTTCAATGCTTCTCCTCTCGTTCCAAGTCATCGCTGGTATCCTTTGAGTCAATTGCACTTTTGTGCATTTTCACTGAGGTTGCCATCAGTTTGTTGGCGTGCGTGTGAATGTCTTTAAGTGTTTTGGTTGGCATTTATGCTAGTCCTTTTTCTATCCAGATGAATGTTTGTATATTTGGT
This sequence comes from Amiota minor, assembly GCA_037043295.1. Lineage (NCBI taxonomy): Eukaryota > Metazoa > Arthropoda > Insecta > Diptera > Drosophilidae > Amiota > Amiota minor. Next base: position 4,921,231 of record JBAMAW010001787.1, read on the forward strand.
GCTCCTGATGCAGTGCATCATCATTTGCGCATTTTGTGGCAAAAGGATTTTGTTGCTCAAGCCGCATTTAAATTGATGAGAATGACTTCAGTTTTATGTGTGGTTTGTGTTTGTGGTTTGCAGGATGCATAAAGCAAGATAAGTATCTTAAGTTTATAGTGAAGAGATTTAAGGTATATTATGGAGAGAAGGAGTATTCATAGAGTGCAACATTCTGAAAATTATTATATACTAAAATATTAAAATGAAACCAAAAGCATAAGCTCACGGAATATCTTTAGATGATCAAATGGAAATTCAAATAAGAAACGAAATTTTAATAAGAAATTTATTATTTTTTAAGTTTAAGAAAATATCAGATTTGAGGTAAACAAAATCAGCGCATTGAACTTGCACTCACTTACTTCTTACACCTTCGTCTCATCCTGCCTTTCTTTCGTCCATGTCCATGTTTGTGTGCTTGTTTCTTAGTAGCAATCAACTCATAAAAATGAAATTGCATCAAATTGCAAGATCTTAAAACCGAATAACCCTCTTTATATTCACAGCATTTCGTTGCACTCAACAGTTTTCAAGTCAAACATGCTTTGTATTTTTCATCGTCCTGCACTTAACTCTACCATTTCTATTCTCAATCTCTCATTCTTCCATCTTCCAATTTTTTTTTTTTCTTCTTGTTTTGTATTAAATTTTCCTTAAGACAGCAAATAACGCGTAGCGAGCGAACAAATTCCTTTTTCGCTATAAAATAGCACGCATTTCGCTTATTTTTTTGCTACTCGGTTCTTTTATTATACAATAGTACGAGTATGTCGCTGTAGCTGTCGCATATCGGGAGCGTGACACTCCTGCCGTCTGCCTTACGGTAAATACCATGGCTCTGGTATAGCTCACGCAATTCCTTCCATTGACAATGAGTTGGCGCCAGAGAGTGTCACCCAGAATGCATCGCTATTGCTGACATCCAACAACTATCCGTCTGTCCGGCTGTCTCTCTATCTGTCTATCCGTATATCTGTCCGGTTGTCGCCTTATGGCGTGCGAAATGTTTTGCGCGCCATAAAAAAGGAGTTAAAAAGAAGCAATCGAGCGAGGGAGCGATGGAGCATGAGAGCGAAACTGAAACCAGTCAGAAGAGCAAGCAGTAGCCAAAGCGTAATAAAACATGTTCTTGGAAATGTGCACACTACTCACTTTTAATGGTTCTGAATGCTACTTGGTAGGCGAAGTTCAAGCGCAACATCTTTGTGCTTTTCTGTTTCCACTTCTCCTTTTCCTTTTTTTCTAGTGACAACTCCTACTCCTTAGGCTAACAAATCACACTATTAGTGCCAACTGACTCGCGGGCGTCTCGTTCTTTATATGTTTATCCATCTGCATATAGTCACCCAGCCACCCACTTAGTCTTTTAGCCAGCCAGCCAGAGAGTCAACTAACCAACAACACATTGCCGTCAATTCGCTTCCTCTACCATAGTCCTTCCTAACCATCACTCTCTCTCTCTCTCTCTCCATCATTGTCGTTCCGCCATGTTCTTTACTCATAGCTTATATTTCTGTATATTGCTGTTGTCGGTGCTGTTGTTGTTGTTGTTGTTGGTGTTGTTGTTGTTGTGTTTTTTTCTGGCATTTTAATGGGTTTTCTAGTTGTCAGCGCATAAATATTTGAATTTTTTCCTTTTTTGTTGCTTTTGGCTTCATTGTGACTCTTTTATTTTTTTTTTGTTTCTGGTCGCTCACAATAAAATTTATATAATTTTAATGCTTGATCCTCTCGTTTCTTTTGTCCTCTCCTTAACACTACTCACGTTCACGTTCACCTACTCCTACTCCTACTACACCCGTCACCAATTCTCGATTCCAACTTCTGTTCGACTTAATACTCATCGTCGTACTTTGTTTGGTTCTGTGCTACTGTTTTCGCGTGTCGTGGCACGTTGACAATGCTCATTTCGCATGGCACGGAATGGCAGAAAGCAGTCGGAAAAGGAATAGTAACATGTATAACTGTAATGCATGTGGCATGAATACTTATAAACAACAAAATGGCGGCATTCTCGTTTAGTGTGCGCTCCATTTTGTTAATAATGTCAGTGAATGCCATGCCATGCCATGCCATGCTACGGCACGCCACGCCACACCACACCACTTGTATTGTAAATGGTGGTGGTGGTGGCAGTGCGGTGGCAGTCACAGAAACACATTCTCAAATTGTTGCATGTCATTTGGCAAATAGTTTTACAATTTTTAAGCTTCAGTTAGTTTTAGTTTCATCGTTATTTGGGTGTTTTACCTATATCTCTTATTGCATTCAAAATGTAGTAATTGTCCATCTCCATTTGGAGAAGAGAAAAAAAAAAAAACACCTGCAAACAACATTCACAAATATGCAAATGTAGGTTGCATTGTTCAAGAAACGCATAAAATTAAAACTAAATCATGTCAACAATACTATATTTTATAGGCTTGTAACCACCAGCAGCCACAGAGCCAACTTTTGTTACTTACTTCAATAAGTTGATCATAGTAACAATTGTGATGGCAGCATAGTGAAAGGAGGCACCTCATATTAATAGTCCAGTATAGTTTTTGGCTTTAGGCCAAAATGAAGGCTCAACACTATAAAAATGAATAAGTGAAGTTGTTCAACAATAATTTCTATGTTAACACATAATTTCATAAAGCCACCAAACATTCTTAACCAGAACAGTAATATTTTTTTTCCATGTGTAAGTGTAAATAAACCATCGTAGCATTGAATGCGGAAGTTGTCCTAATCGACCACAATGGCCACCTGCTGCCTCGGCAGGGTACAATAACTCAGTAAGGGTCCTTTGAAAAGATTTGACGCATATTCATGCAATTTTTATTCCTTTCATTGTACATCAATAAATTTTGTTAAACTGATACAACCAGAGAAGGGAATTTTTAAGTAGTGGGTGGGGTTTCAATCTAACCAACTATGCAACATGAGTCAGACAATTTAAAGTGAAAGCTTTCGGGTTTGTTATACAATACAAAAACAAGAACAAGAACAAGGATATAAGAATATAAAGGACACATTGACCAGCTTCAAGTTCAATTGAGCGTGTCAAACATCAAGTTTTACTGTTACTACTCTCTGCTTGATGAGTGAGTATAGAGTAAAAAAATCTTGCAGTAATGCAAAGTCATTCACTTTCATGACGCAAACTTGCAACAGCAATTCAATTGTGCCCAAGAAGGAAAATATTCCACAATAGAAAAATGGAAGAAAAACAGCAAAAAGAAAATGGCAACACCAGCAGCAGCAGCAGGCGGAACTTTGAGTCATTGATGACACATGCTGCATGCACTTTTCAACCACAAATACACAAACCTCATTCCCATCATTTCTTCAATTCATTTGATACGCAAGTGTACCATACAATGCTATGCCATGCCATGCCATGCCGTAATAAAAACTAAACATAACCGCAAAAATTGTTCAGGATTATTATGCACAACAACAATCAACGACTCCTCCATTAAATTTAATACCAAAAAAATTTACAATAACTTTTCTGTTCATTCATTTTGATCACAATATGCGTATTTCAATTATCCATAAACACAAAAGAGTTGAAACATTTTTTGTCAAGTTTATGCAAAAGGTCATGTTTTAATATTGAAATCAACTGAAGTATATATGTATGTCATTGATCATGATGATTGATCCAATTTAATCAATTCTTAAAATCAATCTATTGATATATCATTTTTAAAAGAAGGATATTGAGAATAAAGTCAAATAAGATGCACTCATTTATGCTTATCAAAATGTTTGATCGAATATTTTTAACCATCATCATAGGTAATATAGACATCATCATATTCTTGATTGCATAAGCCACAATTGGTTTAGTTTGAATACCTAAATGAAAGCCAAATTGGAAGAAAATATCTCTTTCAAAGGCAAGCCAAATAAAAGATGCAGATACAATCAACAAAATTGCAAGAAATGAATTCAGAATAAATGCTCTAGTTAATGCTGTCAATAAAATGATTTCATTATACTTTATACAGATTGTTTTGGAATGACAATTAACACACCAAAATGCTTGAATTGGAATGGAAAGATCATGGTTAGTCTTCCTTAATTTCTTCTTTTTTATGGTAAAGGCTGGGTGTTGTTGCATAAAAAACAGAAACAAGAAGAAATCATAATCAGAAATAAGAATTCTGAATCTGTTTCTATCTCTCATCTGTTTCTGTTCTTTTGGGGTGTATTTTTTTGTTAGGGAATGAAAAGAAGAGGAAAAGTCCGCATAAGATGTATAGAGTTGGTTGGACGCCATATGGTGGACGATAATACAAAATTTATAAAATATTTTTGTTTGAGCCTGCTCTTCCTTGTAGATACTTTGAGAGCCATACAAGAGGATTTGGAACGAATCCCCACATCTTGGGTATGAAAGCCTATTAGTGAGCATTTCATATGATGCGTTACACTACAGTATTTGGCAAATGGTGAAAACTTCAGATTATTGGCATTTCAATCGTACAACAACTAGTCGAATTGTTGATGGATTTTTGGAATGAATAATAAGTCATTTCCTAGAGAAAGCAATCCCACCACCCATGACTAAATCATTTCGGAAAATTATGGACGTTTATTTCGTTAAATTGAATTTCCCAAACTGCTGCTTGCAATCGATGGGAAATACATAAGGATAAGATGTCCACCAATAGCACGTTCAGCATTTCCATAGCCCGTGTAACGGTTCTTGATAAAAATGCACTGATTTCTGTTCTATGTTAATTGTAAATGCAACTTGGTAGCACTGTTTTCCGATTCTGTTTCTGTTCTGATTTGATTTCTGATTAAATGTATTGAATTTTAATCCTATTTCTGTTTCTATTTTATGCGACACCCAGCCTTATATGTAAGAAATAATAATGATTTGATGAATGTTTCCTCAAACAAAAATGAAAATAAAATAAAAAGCATAAAAAGGAAATCAAAATATAAAACATATATTGACCAGTCACCTAGTAATTCCGAAATTCTTATTTTGTTTTGTCTTTCATCATAAATATACCACAGCAAATTCACTTACATTTTGATTATAAATTTTACATTTTAAATCAAAATTAAATCAATAAAATTGATATGAAACTTAAGAAAAAAAGAAACCACCAAATGAAGATCAATTTATAAACGTAATTTATTCAATAAACAAATTATTGTTGTACGAGTAGTACCGACTTTAAAAAGGAGGTGAATATTTTTCACATTATATGAAAGAATTTTGTGAGGAATTTTGGAAATGTCTAATATGTGGAAAAAGTATCATGGAGAATTTGAAAAGTCAGAATTGACATTCAAAATCGATTGCAACCTTTTATTTCCAAAGTAATCGAAGTAAAAGTTTAAAAAATTATACACTTTAAGCAACTTGATGACATTTTTGTAAGGTGATTAACAAGAAAACCAACCTTCAAAGGTTAACAAAAAAAAAAAAAAAAAAAAGAAAAGAATATTGAAAAAGGTTTACAAAAAATAGTTAAAAATCATTCATTTGACTTAAAAGTCCTGAAGTTTACTACCTTTGTGCCTTGTAACTAGCGTCAATTTGCAAAAACTGAAAAGAAAAATACATAGAAGAGAGCAGAAAAAAGTGACATAAAAGGATGCGTAATGGTACATTTTAGTTTTGTTTGCTTTGGTTTGATTTGGTTTCATTCGTTCGTCCATTTATTTGTCTGTTTGTTTGTTTATTGTAAGTGAAAGGCGACACTTCCAAATGTCGCCAGTGAATCCGAGAATGTCGAGTTGAGTCACTCATTCACAGAGTCAGCAGTCAGTCAGACACTCATTGAAATGACTTTTGGCTTTACTTCGTTCGAATGCAATAACAATAACAACAGCAACAGCAACAATAACAAATCATGAGTCAGTAAACTGAACCAAGGCGAGAAAGCCTTTCTCTCTTCCTTGCTTGGCACCTTACGTAGTCTTTTGCTTTTCATTTGTAATTCTAGACGACTTGTTCTCAACTTAGTTTTTTTCTTTCTACTTTCTGTTTGTTGGTTGTTTTTCTTCAAAACAATTTTCCTGCCATTTTCGCATATTCTGGGCACCATTTTTTTTCCCCTGTTCCTTGTTTCTTGTCTCTTGGCAGTGAGATCAGAGGCAGCAGCAGACTCAGACGCATTTGATGTCTTTACGAGTTTCAGCGCTTTAGTATTTTACCTTTTTGGACAGATTTTCTTTTTTTTTTTGTTCACTTTTTTTTATCTAAGAGTTTTGGAGTTTGCCACGAGTTGCTGTCTTATCCTTGTTGCAATGTTATCCTTCTGACTAAGAAGTTGCTTCTGCTCACCTTTGTTTTGCTTTTTAGATTTGTATTTTTCCCATTTATTTCACGCTTTTGTTGCATTGCAGATCAGAGAATCTTTTGCTCGTTTGTCACTTGAACTCTTCCGTTGTTTATTTTGCTTTATTTTTTTAATATTTTTTAAAGAAACATTAAACAATTTTCCATTGAATTTTTATTATAATAATGATGTATTTGTAGCGTGGCAATTTTAACTTTGACAATACAATAAAATCAGATATATCTCGTAAATGACACAGTTAAATGATGAATATAATGATAACTTAAAACTTTTGCAAGAACACATTTCGAAACTCTGGAATTCTTTGAACAAGGATTCAACGCAATGTTAGAAGGCTTAGCTTAGTGACATTTACAAGCGAAAGTAACTAACGCCATAGATATACATAGAGATGTGTTGGTGGTTTATATCCGATATAAAGAGGGATTCTACCAGTAAAAGTGCGATAAAGATTTAAGAAAGCCATTGTTGCTGCTGTGCATGCATGTGTTGCCAACGCACCCAACTAACTTGAACTAAACTCAATCCAACTAAAGTCGTTATGCAAATATTGGAAAACAAAATAACAAAAGAATGGAAAATAGAAAAGAAAATGAAATGACACAACATTGGTTTTGTCCGAATTGATGTACACTTTGTAACTTTACTTTTAACTAATGAAATCTAGATTCTCAGGGCGTGTTTACAGTGAGCTAAACTTGTACTTCAAGTCTACAACTACAATGGACCAACTGAAAGAAATTTCTTGTCGTAGTTGTAGATGAGATTTCTACAATAAGTACAGTGCGAGTTCGACCAGAAATTGGAAATATGAAAAATGTGTGGTGGTTACTGTGCATAGTGTTGGGAAATTTGTTTGTTGCCAACATTTTAGTTGACTTTTGACTTTTTGGCACTGTACAGACCTCATCAGAACTCGGAAATGAAATCGCACTTTAAACACGTAATATTGATTTGTGTTATGTTTTCATGATCGATTGCACTATCTCGGTAAATTCCAGATTTTTGTCTCAGAAACATAATTCATATAAATGTGTTTCATTCATATCAGCAAAATATTTAGTAGAATTAGAATTATTGATAATATTATTGAGTGAACAACGGTCACAGCTGTATTCATCACCTTCCTCGCCATGCCATCAGTATAATACGAGTACAACACAAAAAATTATTGCCCTTAACTGGAATGTTCAATTCTCAATAAATCGATTGTAGGAATGATGTGTGGCCATTTAAATGCAGCATCAATATGATGATGATCCAGACAAAACGTATTTGGTCACTATAGAAGATGTTGGTCCAATCAGAATTAAAGGTTTCTAATCCGCGGTTCCAAAGTTGGAAAAGTTTCTCAATTAAAAAATAAAGCTAGTTGAATCCAATAACCAGAAAATTAAGATTAGAAAAAAAATACCCATTATAGTATGTTGTTAATTTTAACTTTAGTTCAGTGGAATCCAATCTGTGATGTCGCTCTATAATGGGTTACAAACAGTACTCCAGAAATGTGATAACCCACCAACAAATTTGAATTTGAAGGATAGAAAATATGCACACAAAAAAAAAAAAAAAAAAACCTTCACATATAAAAAAGCTTACAACATCTTTTTTCCTGTTTACATGTTCCGACTCTTTTTTTTTTTTTGGTGCCTTAAATAGTTAAAAAGAAATAAAAAAAAAAAACTACTGTCGTTGATCCTTAACCAAGTATTATACTAATAATAACAACAACAACAACAATAACAGGAAAAGGAACAAATTTGCATACAAAAGCAAATCTTTAAATCGGCAACGTTTAAAATTTGTAAATGTTTTGTTGATTTGAGTTGAACAATATTTTGTGCTGAAAAAACTTTTTACACCATTTACAGCATTTAAATTTTACACTTTTTCACCTTTAACCCTCCCATCCGGAAAATAATAAAGGATCTAATGAGTAAAATAAGAAGCCACAGAAGAACTCAAACCAACTAAAAATCAGGAGAATGAAACCTTCGTCAAACTTCATTAAAAATGTTGCCAAACAATATTTTAAGTGAGAACTTCCGATTTTGACACCTCGAAACTTCATTTTACGGTTGCCCCGCACTCAGTTACTCTGTTCTTTTTTCTACTTTACCAACAAAAACAACAACAACAACAACAACAAGAACTGTAGCAAAAATTGAGAAAGTAGCAACAAAACAAAGCAAAACACAAAGCACAATTATGCACATTATGCATTTAACGGTAATTTCTCGTACGCCATGTTGTTCTTGTAGATGTAGAAGATGGAGAAGATGAAGAGCAAATGTAGACAGACGACGCCTGGCGCGCTCTCTGACGGTGGAAAGGTGAAATTATTTTATTGTTCTCCATTGTTTTGTTTTATTTCAGATTTGGAAGGTTGTAAGTAACTGAAAGAGTTGAGAATGTGTTGGGTAGACATGTAAGAAAGATAGATGATAGAGGGAGAAGGAAGAGAGTGCAAAAGAAAGAAAGAAAAATAGGGAATGAATGAAGTAAAGTTGCGCTGCTAACAAGAAGTTTTTTCCTCATTTCTCTTCTCTTCTCTTCTCTTCTCTTCTCTTCTCTTCTTTTGTTTTGTTTTGTTTTGTTTTTGTGTTTTTGACTTTCTTTATTTTTATTTTTAAAATGCAACTCTGACATCACAGTGTTGTATTATTCTTGTTGTTGTTGTTGCTTCTGCTGCCTATTTTTGTAATTCGAAACTTTTGTGAAACAATAAATTTTTTGTATAGTTTCTACCTTCATTTTACCCCCCAAACCTTATAATAATTCGAACTGCAACAGAAAGCGAAACAAAACAATGAAATCACTACCACATACTCGTACATATATTTTATGAGTGAACGAATCAGAGAGATAATGAGAAAGAGTGAAAGAGAGAGAGAGAGAGAGAGAGAGGAATAGTGTTGTTCTGAAAGCAGAAGTCGAGACTTTGGTCTCGGAGTCGATGTGCGATGACGATGGCGATGGTGGTGATGTTGATGTTGGTGGCTTCGTTTGCAGCATGCAAAGTTTTTGCCGCCACATTTAACTCTCAACTTCCGGCGACTTCCGGCATGGAAAATTATAACTATTTTTCCAACAGCTCTTGTTGTTGTGCGATTTATTGTTGTAATTTATATGGCAATTGTTGGTGCTGTTATTGTTGTCGTTGTTGTTACTGCACTTGGCGCCTTAAAACAATAACAACAATGATGGCAGCAACAAACGAAAACAAATCAGAAAAAAGGAACACAAAAATCCTTTTTGCAATTTCATTTCATTTGATGAAGTTTTCCATTTTTTGCAACAAACAATATTTTTTATTCTGGGCTTCACTTTATTTAATTTATTGAGTTGTGGCAAAAATTTGATTAAAAACACTGCGCTGCTGTTGTTGTTGTTGTTGTTGCTGTTGTTTGTAGGTTCAGGTCAAAAAGGAAATCAAAAGAAAATAAATAAATTATACTTATAATAAGATGAGTAAGGCATAGTTGAGGTTATTTTCTTTAAATATTAATGATTTCTTTTTACTCACATTACGATTTTCATCAATCATCTAAGGAAAGTGAAGAGTTTTCTCTTAATTCAATGTTTTACGCACCTGAAATACATAGAGGAGGGAAATTTAATTATAATTTATAATTCATATAAGCAAAAAATTGGATTTTATGACTAAACTCACATACAGTTGTACTTATTATCATTTGACTAAGTACTGAATTGAAATTCAAACATGAATTACTTTACATTCATGACAAGAAATATGAGATGTGATCTCTTATCATAAATTCGAGTTGCGTTCTTAAGATTCCAGAAAGTGGGATCGTACAGAGATAGACGAAAAAATAAAGTTGAGATAAAAAACTTATTGAAAAGAAAATGTTTGGAATTCATTATACTGCTATAAAAGGCAAACCTAAGAGTCTTTCACAAAAAGAGATACCATTGGCTGAATCCTTTATGTCGTACGAACTAACTTGCAGATTTTCATGAAATAATATTTTTTGTTTAAATAAATCAATTTTTAATAAGCTGCGAAAGTTTGAAGTATCTAACATACGCAGAAATGCAGTAATAGTATTTTAAAAAATGCTACCAAAAAAAAAAAACCCATTTATTTTTGCTCGACTGAAGAGGTTCAATGGAGATGTCTTAAGTTTGTGATCTATATCGGGTATGTATTACTCGTATAATCACGATGTATGTGGTAATAATACGTGATAATACCAGCAGATGAAAGACTTATAATCAGAACTGCTTTAAGAACCCAAGGACTGCTGCAAAACAGCAGGGTTGGTTTTGGTGTAAATGCATGTATGGCAACTGTAAGTCGCATTAGATAAGTATACGAGTCTAGACGACAAGCGAAATATCCTTGAATTTTAAATTTTAAATTAAATTAGTATTAAAAAAAAAAAAAAAAAAAACATCAAAAGGTTTTTAATTAGTTTTTTGCTTTATTTTATTTTAAAATTATTTCGAAAAGAAGCTTAGGAAAATGAATTAATTCTTGTAATACCTGAAGATTCTTTCTTCTAAAACTTGGATAATGGATAATGAATATACGCTATACAATCCATAATTTCTGTAGATACTTTAAAGAAAATTGTGACCGTGGAACAGAAAATATCGATGTTGTGCGATTTGTTCACGTTGGATCCCGCATAATCTGACAAAAGAAGGCTCATGCCGATTGGTCAATGAAAATGTTCAAAAAATACGAATAAGTTCCATTAAAGGAACTACACAGGTGACGAATCATGCTTCTATGCATATGAGCCAGACTGTATGGGTCTCCCAAGACAAGGCAAATCCGATTTTTGGAGTTACCTCAATTGGAATAAAAAAAAAAAAATGCTTCACATGAAAGAGAGTAATAATCTTCATTTAGAATATTCTGAAAAACAATAAAATCCATTTTGATTATTAGACCCGAAATATTAATAGCTTCCCTCGTATTGCAAAGTAAATCTCCTTTAAGGCACTGGACATGTTTGTGTAAAGAAGTGTTTACACTCCATGTAAGTAATAAACTGTAATGTAATGAAACCAAATGGATCACATTGGACAAGAGTAAATAAATGCTACAGCAGAATTGAACTGTGATACTTTTGTTGACGCAGCATGTGTGGTTGTACGAGTACTCAATGTAAGAAAAATCAAAGCTCAAGTCTTGAGGTTTTTAAAGGTTTCATCTTCTCTTCATTTTGCTGTGCTTTTCTTTTCTTTTCCTTCCTTTCCTTTTTCTATTTATTTATTATTGTATTGTGTGGCTGGTTGTTTGTTTATTTATTTGTTTTTCTGTCTGTCGCTCGGTCCTTCTCTGTTGCAACGACTTTCAACTTTTGCAAGAATTGTAGACGAAAAAATTAAATTAAAGTTTATGCAAGCGTGACGATGGTGACGACGACGACGACGACGACGACGACGACGACGATAGAGACGGCATTAACTCTGAATGAAGAAAGGTCGATGGTGGAGGAGAGAGCAGAAGTCCATCCAGAAGGAAGAGAGACGAAGTTGTAGTAGCAGCAAAAAATCATTTGCCACAAAATCTACAATACTAAAACACAATTTCATAGAAACAACAACAACCAAGAAGAGCAACTGAAAACGTAACATGAATATAAGAAAAATAAAGGAAAATAAAATGAAAATCCAGATAAACTAGCCATGTGAGTGAAGTGAGTCACAAAAGAAGTACACAAAAAGATGCAAGTTTGATTTTTCATGGCACCGACAGTTGTACATAGAGACAAAATGAGTTTAGTTTGGAACCCTTGAAGATGTCGAAGGAATAGTGTGGGAATGGTAATGGTAAAAAGTAAAAATTTTGCATCAATAGCCGTCGTCGTCGTCGTCGTCGTTGCACTCAAGAAGCTGCAGAAATCTTTACTTGCATGAAGTTCACTTGAGGCATTTGCACTTCAACATGGAGCCATGAGCTACAAAACACTAAATAGAAGCAGCACCAACGGCAACAGTAACAGAAGATAGTCGTAGGTAAGGCCGCAAGGGGGAAGATGGCATGTAGAAAAATCATGTCATTTGGCTGCCACATGCCACATATTTAATGCATATGCGAAACAGAAGAACTAGACAAAGTTGGCAACACATGAAAGCAACCGAACAAGGAAAGCACAAGTTGAGATGATCATGAAGACAAGACAAGACAAGACGACTTGAATTGGGTTGAGTTGAGTTGAGTTGAATGAGTGAGTGAGTCAATGGTTCGCCTCTGCTGCCTTTGGGCATCGTAGATTCTACTCTCCTCTTCGAAAGTGGAACTATGTATTCTGGTATTCCGATTGGTATGACAGCGTGTCTAATAAGAACGACAGATAAAAGTTACTATTGGTGCTGCTGTTGCAGTTGTTCTCAATGTTGTTTGTTTGTTTGTTTGCTTGTTATATGTTGCAAGTAGTAAAAACAAAAAAAACAAACTTAATACTGCAGATTGAATGAAGCTGAACTGAATATTGTGTTGCATGTAATAAAATATCGTCATCAAAAGCAACTTGACGCCAACAAACAGCAACAAACAATAGAAGCAAAAAAAAAAAAAAAATCCGCTTTTGCTACAAAATAAAAAACCAAGGAAAACTTACTCGACAAACACTTTTTGTTATTGTTTTTCTTGTTGCTGCAGTGCGAAAAAAGAAAAGTGAAAGAATAAAATTGAGTAATTGAACGAATGAACATGCAGTTGAGTAAATGAATGAATGAGGAGTGAATGTCTTCCGTTAACTTAATATCCAAGAGATTGATTTAAAAACTAAATAAGACGAGACTACATAAGAAATGCTTAAGGTAATCAAAATATATCAGTTATGTTAAGGGGAATTACTACAATTGTATGATAGTTTGAATGAAATTCAATTGTGTAGAGTGGAAAATATTCTGCATTTTCTTTTACTTCCTTTTTCAAATTGTTTGCTTCATCAGCACCATCATCAGCTTCATTGTGCTGAACTCAATTCTGTCAGATACTTTTATTGATAATATTGTAGTAGTTCTTTGCTGCATATTTGAACAATATCGAAACAAGAATCATGAACAACGAATTCACATTCTTATCAATAATCAATGATTCCTTTTTCTCATTTCTTCTGTGCTTGTGATAAGGAAACATACGAATTTATTCAGAAAAAATTGTGTTAAATTTATTGATGGCGCAGAGCACAAATCAAGCATAGAATATTTCAGAGAAATCTCCCATATTGATATATTTATATATTATCAAGAATTGAAGTTTTCATAGCCATTAAATCTTTAACTTCTCTCTCATGTTGTACAATGAAAATCATTAGAGCAATTGTGTAGATTTCCACAAATCCAGGAGGCTCCTCATCAGTGTAAGTAGTTGTGATTTCTTTTATTTATTTTTTTTTTGCAAGACAAATATATTCCCATTGCTTTGGTAAGATCTTTGTTCATTAAAACTAATTGTTTCAGTAATCTCAAAGAAAATTTCATCAAATTAAACATGATTATTTCTCAGCATTTGATTGATTAAACAAAAAAATTTAATATTCCATTTAGTAACTCAACAATATAGTAATAAAATGAAGAAATATTGTAATTAGTTATATAACAGAAATGAATATTTTTGTTTAATATTTAACTATTGTACTTAACTACTGCCGAAGACTAAATTGTGCAATGATTCATTTTCGATTATTGAAAATTAAACTTTATTTTGAGCAACATTTAATTTTTTTTTAATTATACAAATATTACAGATGAAAATTTGAATTCGGTGGTTTGCTTGCTCCTCAACGCTCAACTTATGGACAAGCAGCTAATTCAACACCGAATTATTAAGGACTATGACAAATGGTAGCTGCACATTAAGATGAAGCAGCGCAAGGAATGTCTTAATTCTGGCAAAAAGCGAGCGTACAACAAGATCTTCATTCGAGCAAAAGGAATTTGTACATATTGTGTCACTGGAAAGGGATTATACATTACGATTTGCTGAAACGGAACCAAATAGTCAACGGTTATTCAAGAGAAAAACCAACAAAAATTGCGGGAATTTAGTGGGCCAAGCCAATGTGAATGTGAATGTGATTGCTATTATTGACAAGTGCTTAAGAAAGGAGCTTATCACAATTATAAGACACTTCGTTTTTTTTTTTTTTGTAAATATCTGGTTAGGTTATATGAAAATACATAGTTCCTACAATATTTTATGATTTTAGAATAGAAATTTCTTTAAAAGAAAAAATAAAAACAATTAGACAATCGTCAGGATATTATAAAAAGATTTTACTAAGGTATTTATTTTTTTTTCATTATCGATGAAATAAAAGTCATATTTTTATTAATGTGCGGCAATATAATTATGGCAAAATAAACTAAAAAATTGTATTATTAGGATATTTGGAGTTCCTATTAAACTTGTTTGTTTGTTTGTCTATACAACAAAAAAAAAAAAACAACAATATGTATAATCTGCATGGGTTTTTGTATCTACGATTGTATCAGAATGCATCACAATGATGATGAAGGTGTTAATTTCATATGCATACAGTAGATAGATAGACATAAAATATGCAACAAGCGAATGCACAGCAAGAGTCTCAAAGAGATTTGTCACTTGCAACACATATTTGCATACTGAGGAGGGAAAAGGAGAGGGTGACTTGGAGTTGGAGTGGGCATTTGATGTAGCATAAAAGACAAACCACAAACCACGGCGCAAAAGAGGACTGGAGTATTGGGTTTTGTTTGCATTGCATGTTGACTTAGTGGCATGAACAACAACAACAACAACGACGACGGCGGAATGTAACAGTAGATTGTGGCATGTTGTTGCTTGTTTTTGAACAAAAAATGAAACAATCATTCACTCTTTAACCATCACAATCACTTTCTTACTCATTCTCTTTGATTTTATCTCATTTAGTATGTTAGTCATGTCTTTCCGTTTAGAAAAGCAACAATTGTGTCCTTTTCATCATGACACAAATGAGAACAAATTAAAACATAAACAAAAAGAGGAGGAAAATGACAATTATATAATCATAACTTCAAGGAAAGTACAACAGCTACACATAGTTAAACATTTACATTTGCAATTTTCTTGTTGCCCGATAATTTCAATTATAAATTATTGTAATTACAATATACACAGAAGGCGCACAATCTAAGCATTCACAAACACTCTTCTGGACTGATGTTCTTTACAGATTACGTTAGAGTTACATACATACATACATACAGACATACATACATTCATTTACAAGTGTATTATAGATGTTAATAGAATGAGGAGATTGAGATTTGAATCTATTTAGGCTTCACGTTTTTGCCAAAGCTTCTGTGATTGAGCATACAGAAATACATATTACATTATAGATTTTGACTGACAATATTCATATTGAATTTCAACATTGACACTGAAATATTTGTATGGGAACTTTACGATCCAGTAAACCTAGGATCTTGAAATTTACTTCATTCGTGAATATGGGTCACATACTTAAAATTCAACAAAAAAAAAAAAAAAAATCCAATTGGACTGATTGACTATAGACGATTGTCCTGGGTTTGAACTAGGCATTCCACAAAACTACAATACCCAAACTTCTGATGATAAAACTAAAGTATTTCATTTTAAAACAAACGATTTTACAATGGCATTTTATTATTAAATTATGAGATAATTGACAACTTATAATTCTTGATAATTTTATTTATTTATACTTAGTTTTTTGTTTTCTCTATGTGGTAACTTCTCTACTAAATTACTCGTATTAATTATTTGTAATATATTTTCTATTATTTCCGCATCTTAACAAAATTTAGTTTTTTTATATTTTTCCTTCATTTTACAATATTTAATTTTTTTTTTTTAACAAATAAAGAAAGTCAACTCATATTCACTCACTAATGCTCTCTGTCAGTTCATTGACCTTGTTTAATTTATTGACAAAAAGCAAAGTCAAATTCACATTAGAATTTTCCAATAGCATTTTGTTACAAATTTTCGTAATGTATTTTATTGTGTATGTGTGACTATGTGTTAATGTGTGTACGTGTGTGTAAAAAATAATGAAAATAAAAGCTGACAACAACAAATCTTTCTATGATTTCTGTCTTTGTGGGAAATACTAGTATTAACACACCAACTCATACACCTTCCTGCCTGTCTAAATATAATGCAGGATGTTATTTGTGAAATGTTTTTATTATTGGTTTTTTTTTTTTTTTTTCCTGTGTTCTTTTGTTCCAAAATAATTTTATTATATTTATTCGCATTTGACGCCATGTTCAGAGCTCAATTCAAAGTTTTAGCAAAAATTTTGTGGAAAAGCACGCAACGCCATTTTGGCGGCGGCGACAACAGAAACAACAACATCAACATCAACATTAATGTTCTGAACATTGAACACCCCGAGACTGACATAAAACACGCAGCGCCCAGTCTCGTGGCAATCTCTCGGAATCATGCCAAGATGTTGAGAAAAAAGAAAACAGAAAACAGCGCATAGCGTGCGGCTGTCGGTAGTCTTGCCTTCGTTCCTAACCTCATTTGTTCGCTCGGTCTTTCGTTCTTGTTGGTTTGGTAATTCGCTGGTTTGGGTCCGGCATACGACAGGCGCCAGGAAAGTTATAAAATCGCAAAATCACAAAAATTGTGAAATAAAAACAAAAAAGAACCAAAGCTATGGAAAGGATTGTTGACTGCCTTCGATTTCATTTGGCTTCATGCCGTTTGACTTAAACTTTTTATACCTTTCACAAGCTAAGTACAACGGCTTGACTGGCTTAATCACTTTGTCATGATGTTTGTCTCCGACACATCGGAGGCTCCATCTTAAATTACAATGGCAAATGGTAGCAAAATATCAAACTTCTCTGAAAATAACAATATATTTGCATACACATTTCAAAATAGGAAGGGCTGAAAACCGATTTGGATTTGTTGTTTTAATCTGAATGTATGTTTGTGTGCAACTGTGTCTGTGAAAGGTATGTGACTTCCAGTGGTGCCGAATATAACATTTTACCATGCACATATTTGTGTCTTCCAAATCCATGCTGATAACCATGACATTATAATTTCCACTGCAGTGTATTTTTCTTGTTTCACTTTTTTTTTATTTTAAAGAAATTGCACAAATATTCTTTATATTTTTCTTTTATTTTAAAGAAATTAAACAAATATTCACGAAAATATTTATTAAACTCACCAAAAACGATTATAAAACGATTGCCTTTTTATTGAGATGAAAATTTATTTATTAGATTAGATTTGCACGGAAAAATATTGTTTTTTTCTTTTTTTATTGCAGCAGCAGCAGCGAAAGTATTCTTAAGCAAAGACTGAGAATGACAAAAGAAATTTCTAGAAAAAATTTGTGAAAAAGGAAGGTACTGTACGATGCCTATGTGACAAAATGACAACATGTACGGAATTTCAGAAAATCCAACAATAAAAAAAAAGCAACCCTGTAAGAAATTCAAAATGAATCCAATTCAATGGCAACTCTACGTAAGCACTACAGAGAAGAAGACCATTGCAATTATCTTGTAGCTCCAGAGAACAATTCGTACACGTGATGTTAAGAGGAGTAATTCTTAGGAACTAAATCAAAAGGAGTTTTGATACCTAAAAATTAATAGATTCTTTGGTTAAAAAGAAGGAGAAGAATGAATGTCATCATTAAATTTATCGGTTCTAAAATCGGAAATTGTGATGGCACTCTTCCATGATTTTGGTTCATTTCTTGGTTCGATAATTTCTTTTCATTTGAAAGCAAGTATCTCTAGGTAAATTGAAAATAAAATTTCTGAACATCGATGCAATACAATATGACAACATTTGTTGTAGCCACCGATCTGTGGAAGGCCCTCTAAGTTTGTCTTTGGTGGTATAACAGGAAACGCAATGCAATCACATCTAAACCAAACTTAGTTGGGGCAAGTTAGTCGCTTACAAAAGCCGATGACGGGGCACGTTTGTAATGAGTCACCAATTAAAACGAGCGCAACATGATTGCAACTTGATGTGGCAATTGAAAGCGAAAGCAAAGGTAAACATTGCAACATGCAACATTTCACTAGCGGCTGCAGTAACAGCAAACAACAAACGAGTTAAAATGCTGCTGTTAGCGGTTGTAATTATTTTAAGTAAAAATTACATGAAAGCGAAATGTTGTTGGCTTCAACCACTGGATTTTGATTTGTTGCAATGTGCAGTGAGCAACAGTGGCAGCAACAGAAACAGTAACAACAGCAATGTTGACGACGTAACGTCATAATTATATCGATTCCATTCCATGAATGCGCGATTTTCAAAGTTGATCGTTTTTTGCGGTAAAAATGTCTGCCTCCAGAGGAGGGGATCTCGGTGGCGGTGCCATGCACTGGGAAGCAATCAACAACTACAGCAATAACAATAGCAACAACAAAAAAAAAAAAACATTGCGGTAATTATGCCAAAAGCGCGTTTCTTATGTGTGGCAAATTATAGCGTCAATAAAGCAACATCAACTTCACCAGCACCAGCACCAATCACAATCAGAAGCAGCAACATCAAGCAAACATGAAAAAATGTTATTTCATGTTTAAGGAAAAATCAAAAGAAAAGGTATAACGAAAAAAAAAAAAAAAAAAATTTGCTAGAATCGAATATCAAATACCATTTTTCCTATACCCTACAAAATTGTAACCAGAACAACATACAAGTACATAAATATTTTCAGAAAGACATTTTAAATTTCATTGAATTTCCCTTGCATAAACGAACTTAAAGAAGAAAATTAACTAAAATTGTGAAGAGCTGATAATTTGGGAACCATGAAAACCACGTCAATAATTGCAATGGATGTGATGCAGCATCTCGTGTCTCTGCTATTAGGCGCAGCATCATGAATCCTTATTGAGCGAGATGTAGAGTGTCCATTTACACAGAATTCTGAACAGCAGTTTGTCTTGTTTTTGTGAAAATTACATGATTTGGAACACTTTGCAGTGTATGCAAATTCTCACAAGTTCTTGCTTATCATACTGATTTTATTAAAATTTTACAATTTTAAATTTACTTAAAATTGTTTTGTGCCATTATCACTTGTCGAGCATGACCACAAAAAACGAAACAAAAAAAAAAAAAAAATCAGTAATGACCAATAATTTGGCAACAAAGAGTAAAAAGTTGCCAACGATGGGCAAAAATTTACCAGCATTGCGCAGACTGACCATTTTAAAATTACCAGGGCCTCTTGCAACATCCACAGTTCCAGACACATTCATAAAATCATCTAAGTCTTCGACAATCTGCTCTTCATCGTACAATATCATCGACATTTGAGTATTTCCATTTAAGCGCAGCATCATCTCAAATAAGCCAATTATTCGCAAAATTTTACTTTTATTCGATTTAAGTCAATTAAACTGGCTGGCGGCAATCCTAACTCATGTTGTGAGCCGACGCCGATAAAATAGGCTCCGCCTTAAATTTTTTTTTTTTTAATTTTTGAACTAGATTATTTGTTTTATTCGGCCCATAGTACTTAAGTATGAATAAAAAATGTAGTGAGCTATGAATATCGAAAATGGATATATATAAAGAAACATTCTCACTTTTGACATTCATTCCACACAAATTCTTTATCCGAGAAACTTAAATCTTCAGAGTTCCTCGAAGCTTTGAAATTTTATCTGAAATACACTTTTTCGTCTCTAATCGGAGAAAGTCAAGGAAGCGAAAAATGGGAGATGCACCAGCTGCACCAGCCGATGCCCCAAAAACTACTACAAAGAGCGGTGCCGGGTCTTTGTTGCAACAAGATATGACCTTAAGCACTGTCGTATCGGCAGTCGCTGCCACATATGTAGCTTCGAAGGCGATTGGAGTAGGAATACGCAAAATAAAGAGCAAGATTTACAAAGCAAATGGCGATATGGACCAGTCGTCCGATTAGTAGCGTATCGGAAGAAGTAAGGAATTGGATGTGGATGTTGTACCTTAGAAGATAAAGCAGATAATTTGTAAATAAACCAATATATTGATTTCGTTAAAAAAGGATGAGGCTGTTGCACATACATAATTGTGGATCAGTATAGCAATTGACATATTCTCAACTATATGTTCTTTGTCAATTTTTGTTATCACATTGCATACTTAATTTTAAATCTAATGTGGAGACATATTAAATGAATTAAAAAAGAAAACTTCAGTTTTTCATTAATTGCTTATTCTACAATAGCAACTTACGGAGAAAAGTTCAGGGAGAAAATAAATTAATCAATTAATATTTCTGTGGCTGAGCATTCAGAAATATTTGTGGTCCGAGTCGTGCAAAATTTCAAGAATATATATATATGTGGTCTCTGATGTCGCCTTCTGTCTGTTGCAAACTGATATTACTTTATTAACTTTAGAGCCTTCGACAATCTATTTGATTAAATCTGTGAGATCAAAAGTTTTAAAGAATATATAAGATTTTGAAACAGTATGAAGGATGATGAGGGTTTTGAGTAAAGAAGGAGAGCATTTCAGATTCTTTGGATGAAAAACTACATCGTTATACTGCCACAAGACCGCATCTAGTCGGTGTGTATGTGTGTGTGTGTCATGGCGCTGCAACCAATTCGCAGACGAGTGAAGATGGTGCATTTTATCTCGAGTAGTGTGGTTGGTTTAAAATAGTGTGTCAGTTCTCAGATTGATGAGATTTACAGGATGTATCTGATAGCCGTGTGCATTTAATCTTTGATGGAATAGAGTCCATTTTTGGTCAATGCTGTGTAAATTTTAAGATACTTTTTGGTTGGCTTTTTGCGGCCATCGAAGCTATTGAAAAGGAATAGTCTGCATATTGCATTTATTTGGAATTCATCTCTTAAAGTATGCAGTGAAGTATTTATCACTTAATGCAATAAAAAAAAAACATGCTCGCCTTTATCTGATAAGTACAATACATATTGGAAAGACTTCAATTAAATAAAGAACAAGATCTCTCTAATTAAGATTATAACGTCCAATATACCTATCTTGTCGAATTTTTCATTTTGTTATATCCGTCATATTGGTGCTTCTCATATTAGTCTAGGCGAAATACTTTTTTTTTTTTGGAAAATTGTAAGGAAAAGTTTGCTTCAAAGCGTTCTATGTTAAAAATACAGTAGGACTCGATTATACTTGTACGTCATACCCGGTCATTCTAGAATTTTAACTAATGCAAAGGCGGACTAGAGTGTTAGAAAGGGATCACCGCTGTTAGTTTCTTTCGAGGTTACTGATATTTGCCGACCTCTGAATGATATCCTTTCAAGCCTGGAAGCGATAGCCAGGGTGCAAGAAATCACACAGTTGACAAATGAGCAAGGTTCAAATGTCGTCGGATACTCTGTCCTTATCACCAGCCGAAGCGGACTTTCAATCAACCAAACTTTTAAAGATTCGGATTCAGATAATGGTGATCTCAAATGATCCTTCTCTGCAGAATCTAACCTAAAGTAATCTAATGTTGAATTTTACAAAGTTCTAAAATATTGTAATAAACGTTTGAATAATAGTATAAAATCAAAACTATTCGGCCCATTGTACTTAAGGCCGCATAGACAACGCAGTAAGCTATGAATATTGAAAAAAGATATAAATAGAAAAATTCTCATATTTGACATCCATTCTACACAAATCCTTTCTTCGAGAAACTTAAATTTTCAGAGTTCCTTGAAGCTTTGGAAATTTATTTGAAATACACTTTTTGGTCTATAATCGGAGTAAGTCAAGGAAGCGAAAAATGGGAGATGCACCAGCTGCAGCACCCGATGCCGCACAAACTACTACAAAGAGCGGTGCCGGGTCTTTGTTGCAACAAGATGTGACCTTAACAAGTGTCGTATCGGCAGTCGCTGCCACATATGTAGCTTCCAAGGCAATTGGAGCAGGCTTACGCAAGATAAAACGCAAGATTTACGATGCAGACCCCCGTGAACAATAATCGTGAGCACCAAGTTGGGCCACGATTATAAATATGTGTTATGAAGTGGGCAGATCATGGGATTAGAAGGAGAAT
Source organism: Amiota minor (assembly GCA_037043295.1). Classification (NCBI taxonomy): domain Eukaryota; kingdom Metazoa; phylum Arthropoda; class Insecta; order Diptera; family Drosophilidae; genus Amiota; species Amiota minor. The sequence continues at coordinate 4,943,615 of JBAMAW010001787.1, forward strand.
CACTGGAGTTATGGTTGTTCTATTTTGTACTAGTTGAAGGATGAGGCTATTGAACATACATAATTGTGGATGTGGTGGGCATTCGCAATTCAGATGTTCTACAATATAATTTTTGTTAATATACATATGTTATTTATCAATTGCATACTCAATTTATATCGACTGTGAAGTCATATTAAATGAATTAAAACAGAAAAAGTCTCTTAACTTTTACATTAAATATTCATCGAAATTAGAAAATATTGTATTGTATTACCTTGTTACGAAAACCTTTCACATTCGTCACTTGATGCCAACTTCATCATCTATTACAAAAAAAGGGTAGTGCATTTTTTTAGAAACACAATAAGATCATTAGCATAGTATTTTTATGAACAAAATTAGCAATAAAATTTGCTTTATGTTGTCTTTTACAACACCATCGATGTAGTTTATATTTATAACAACAATTGCTTCCGTTAATTCCCAAACTATACGAAGCAGACTTTATATTTAGCCTCGCTGATATAAAGACATTATCATATATTTACAATATACAAATTGTGGTTGATCTCTCGTAGATTTAATTTTTTATTTTATGCAGTTTTCGTATTAAATCAGAAATCTGTTGTCATGACATTCTTTGATTGGCTTATCGTTAAAATCGAAGCTTTGTGAACGGAATAGTTTGGATGTTTTGTAAAGTGGGCTGACCATAAAATAGCGATTGGTATACAAAAACAACAAAATGATAGTAGAAGGAGGCCTCTTATTTGCAAAACCTTACTATTATAAGTAAAGAGTGGATCTAAAAGTCCAGTAGGAATCTCAGGCATTAATATATCGCTATATCGTATTGAGTATTGTAAAACTCTAGTTTAAGATTTCATTTAAATAATCCACTATTAATACAATATAACTGAGTAATTTACAAAAGTTGTTAGTACAAAGCGAAAGAGCTTTGCTCGCTTAGAATAGTGCCAGACACTTATAGTTCCCAAATTTCGGTTTGTTAATAGAAAAGACAAAAAAGTTTTTCTAATAAGAGTATGAACTTGTATGAGAACTATACGATTCAGCAATCCTAGGATCTTGCAATTTTTATGATTGGTGAAATTGGATAAGAAATTTATTAAACAAAAAACGAAATTTTTTCAAATAAGAAACTGGGTTTTTATGGGTGGTATCCCTCCTTGGAATCCAAGAATCTTGACATGGCTGATGAACACGGGTTAGACACTTCCAATTTCCAAATTTAATTGCCATAACTGAAATCCTAAAAATTTTTAAATAAGCACAAGAATTTGTATTTGTTCTTATATGGGAGGCCCTTTCCTAGTAATTTTAGGGCCTTGAAATTTTCATGATTGGTGGTTATAGCTCAGACCCGGTCTTCTTCTTCTTCTTACTAAGTCTATTAATATGTTTACATATATTAGATATTTTTCATTTTGAGTCTCCTTTCATTATTGTACTGACAGTTGAGACAAAGGAATGGTTTATATAAAATATTATAAATGTATCGCATACAGTGGGACTTAACAATAATATTTGGAATAACTTTTATTTTTCACAAACATCAAAAATAATTATAAAATCAATATTATTAGGCCCATTGTACTTAAGGTTGAATAGACAACGCAGTCAGCTTTGAATATTGAAAAAAGGTATAAATACAAAAATTCTCACAATAGACATTCATTCTACACAAATTTTTTATCCGAGAAGCTTAAATTTTAATAGTTCCACGAAGCTTGGGAAATTTATTTGAAATACACTTTTTGTTCTGCAAACGGATTAAGTCAAGGAAGCGAAAAATGGGAGATGCACCAGCTGAAGGAGCCGCTGCCCCAAAAACTACTACAAAGAGCGGTGCCGGAGCTTTATGGCAGCAAGATATGACCTTAAGCACTGTCGTATCGGCAGTCGCTGCCACATATGTAGCTTCGAAGGCGATTGGAGTTGGAATACGCAAAATAAAAAACAAGGTGGCTAATGCCCTCGATATATAATTGATGGTATCGCGGTGTGAGTGATAACAATGGGTTCCGTTAATCCAATACTGATGTCTGGAGTTATGGTCGAATTTTTTGTTTTCGATTTCAAATTCAAAATCATATATATCAATATTTTTACTCAAATAACATAAAACATAAACATCATCAATAACATAAACAATTATGTACAAATGTGGAGGCAAATTTGTTTAATTAAATTTTTAATTTTAATGCTGATCTATTGCATTTTAATATTGTTCTTTTATTTTACTTTTTAAGGATTGGGAATGTATTTTCCAAATTATCATTAGGTAAATTATCTATAATTATCGCGTAATGCTTCAACATGAAATTTGTTGTTTTTCACTCGTGTTTTGTTTTGTTGTGTTTTGTTTCCTTCTTCTATTCGCGTTGCTTTCGAACACAATTTTTTTATGATGAAGTGAGTGAGTGACGCCTTCATGTTGAAAAATGAATTGCAAGTGGTGGAAAACTTCAAACACTGGCTCAAGTCAAATGCAATCTGCTCTGTCTGTCTGTCTGCTTTGACTGAAGTAATCATTTCATTCAAAATTGCAGAAAAAACTAAGTCGTTGACCAACTTTCGGTTGTAGTATTTGTTGGTTACGCGTTTGTTGGTTGAAACCGTAAAAAAATGGTTAAAAAAGGTAATTTAGTAAAAAAAAAAAATAAATAAAAATGAGGCGTTTTTTGTAATTTTCGTCATATTTTGTATGATTTGTTTGATAAATAATTCCATTGTGTGTTAGTTAGTTGATTGGTCTTCCTGGTTTTTCCAAGCATAAACACATTTTAAAATGAACAATAGAAAGTTAAGTTTTGCCGTCTGCAGATGAAGATAGTTAATCCAAAGATATGGTATGTAATTCCATATAGGCCATCGATTCACAAATTTAAGTTGTAGAGAAATATGAATTGATTCGATCACAAATAATATAAGTTGTTCCCCTTTAAGATTTACAAAAACTAAATTCGAACTATGAGATCTTAAGCGTTCCCTTGGGTAAATAAATCAACGAAAACTTTTGCTCTGATATTCCTTACAATCCAGCAACAGTAGACATCAGGCAGGAAGGCCATACACCTACCGATGGTTACATATAACGATGTTCGTAACTATGTATATACATAAGTGTGTTTGTGTGTGTACACGTGAAAGTTTTCTTGTTGATTGTTGCTCAAGTACAACAAATGCTCTTACGCTTGTTTCTTGGTTGTCTAATCATACACACCCACATGAACTTAGGCATGTTCAATAAATAGTATATTCATACATATGGTACATGCATTCATACTTATATAGAGGAGTATGTACATTGGGTTATGTAAATCCCATTCTACACACACATGCAGAGATTCTTGCATCATCAATATCTATACAGAAGTACAAAGAGTAGTACAACTACGCACTTTGACCGTTGTTAACTGCTTAGACTTTATACTTGATTTTGCACTTGAACAATGCCACAACTCTACACGCATCCGTCCACACCCACCATCATCACCAGCACGACCAACCCTTAGATGGTTGGGGTTTATTGGAAGCATAACATCATCGTAACATAACAGTGCAACATTCTGACCGGAAGTTCGTTGAAGTTCAAATTATAAACAGACATATGGTGCTTATGTAGCCTCTGTATTTGTATCGATGTGCAACAAGATATACATACCTACTTGAAAACATACCCAGTTGGAAAAGCTGTCAACAATATGCTTAGTAAGGAAAGTATAGATAAAATCAGAATGCATGATATAAATGATACTCTATTCAGTACATCCCAATCAAAATTATATTGTATATTGTATTTATCGAAATCTACCTATGTCAAAATTAGATGGAGGCTTGAGATTTCTTAATAGGTGTAGCAAAACCAGATAGAGTCTTGTATTAGCTAGAGTAAGTGCCAATAAACTAACTAGTTCTGTTAAACAATTTTAGAATTGAGTTCACAATATAAAAATTCCCTGTACGGATCCTTTTTAACTTAACTCCTCCTAAATGGCTAGATAGATTTTGATGAAATGTTTTGTGTGGTTCTGAATGTTTTTTTTTTTTTGGTATTTTTTCCTTTAATTTGGTAATAACTGAGTCGAAACCGGTTAAGTGAAGCACCTCTTAATTGCAATTTTTTTCCCAAAATTGCGCGCTGCAATCTCTTCTTTTTGTTTAAGATCTTCACTGAGATCGTGGCAAAAGAGAGAGAGAGAGAGAGTGTATGATGTTGTTGTTTTTGTATATTGTAGAATACTAGCGCACGAATTTTATCTTGAATTTCTTTGAAAAAAAAAAAAAAAAAAATTAGAAAAATTAAATATTTGACAATATGTCTTTAAGCTTTATATACAAAATTTGATCCAACAATTTCTCTACAACAACGCCACATATCGGATCCAAAACCATACATATTTACCAAATTTTATTAGAATCTGCGTATAAGATATGAACAAACGTATTAGATGAGTATAGTAAATTCTTCATTATCTAAGAAATAATAACACAAATTGTGGATTATGGTATTTTCCAGATATTTTGATTGAAATGATTATTTAGGAAAAAGCAGAATTTTGTTAAACAATGTAGAATTAGTCAAAAAGCAAGTGTAAAATAATGTTATGTTTATTAATGTCATAGAAGAGACCATCGCCAAATTGATTTCGTTAGAATAAGTGCCACCAACTTAAAGTATCTCAAAAGATATGGTAGAGATTATCTCATGGAATATAGTGTAAGGTGTTCAATAGTCGCATCTAACCGATCATTTTACTCTTACTTGTTCTCTGTTTACCTTTACTCTTTCTTACCAACTTTATCCGGTAACTATTGAGTTTTGCTCCACAATCTTCCCATCTCTTCCAATCACCTTAAAACTCTCTTTTGGAGCTCTGTATTTGTAATCATTCGTTTTTAGAAATAAATGAAGCGTTTCCTAAAACAAACAAATTCAATTGAATGGCTCTCTTGGGTATTACAATTGAATGTTTTAAGATTCGACATGTTATTCTTGTTGTATAGACAACTTTCAGTCGAATAGGATGGAATGGGATAGGTACAAGTAGTTGATCTTTGTATGTTATGACGATGGCGGTGATGTTGACCAAACCAACAAATGTTCAAGCCAAGTTAAGGTGCAAAATTCATTAGGGGAATGGAGGAGACTGATTGAAATAATGTCATGATGCGACGAGATCTTAGTTTTTTATTATAGGTATATTTGATGTTAAGACAACATGTTGCAATCACACTACTCCTCGCTTTGTGTTCGCAATAAAAAGTAAGTAAGTAAGTAAGAAGCAAAAGAAAAATCGAATAAAAATGTTCAATTTAAAGAATCAATAAGTAAAAACAAAAGTTAGAATTGTACAAAAGTATCTAAAGTCAAGGTAATAACATATATAATATTATTTTTCTAAAAAACTGTTATTTTTCTTGGTGTTGGCTACTTTGCTGATTGTTTGCACTCAATTGTGTTTCTGTTTCTGTTTGTATGTATTTTTCTTAAGATTATTCTTTGTTAGTTTCATTCAATTTGACTTGAGATTTAATAAAATTATTTGCTTCAATGCTATATCAGGAACAATGGAAAAAGCAAATATTTTCTAAGAAAATTTAAGTAGTAAGTATTTAGAAATATTTACCTCTCAATGTTAAATACTTTATTTAGATCTTAGATCAGATTAGTTCGGACCAATTATATCTATGCTATTCTATGTGATGGGTACCTACAATATCCTATTCGTTAATTTTGTACTTATGAAGGAAGTAGAAAGCTTAACTTGAAACTTCATGTGTAAAACATCGACATACTTGTGCCATCTCCATCTAGTAGTTCCATTTTCTGTTTTGTTCCTTGAGGCCAATTCCACAACAGGCGTTAAAGTGTCTAGTAAACGTCTTCGTCTACAATTTCTTCATATCCTTCTTCATCTTCAACATCTGCATCTGTAACATCTTCTGTTGCTGAATCCTTTAATGTGACTCCTGCACTCCTTTACTACAATATATGCAACAATATTGTATTTTTATATAATTTTCCTTAGCCAGAATGTTTTAGCTATGAGTAGCAACATGATGCATTTAATGTCATGTTTGAAAGTTTCTAGACGCCACGAATAACGATACCAACATGCTACATAATAATAATGATGATGATGCTGATGATGATGGTACGAATAATGTTAATGATGCTGAAGCCACCCACCCATTTACAAGCATTTCTGTAGAATATCTGCCAAAAGGTTCCTTTGCGATGTTGAGTGTTTGACGTATATCTTTGGCAATAAATTAAAGATTACTGATTTGCTTGAGCAACTATCGACATTTTAAAGGTTCATAAAAATCTTTATAGCAGATACTTGAATTTACTCTGCAATGTGTACACAATTGATATTTAATGATGCTGAAGTTAGTGAGATATCGTGATTTTCTTTGTGAAACATAGAAAGTAGGGCAAATTGATAAATACTTGTACATACTTCATTGAGATTCTTTTAGCTTATCGAGTTTAGAAATCTTTTGACATTTGCCTAACATGATTACACAAGTTAAACAAATTGCCTCAATGTGACACTCATCATCATAGTCAGTACTAAAGTGTTTTGTTGTAAAATAAAGTTACATCATCATAACCATTATCATCATCATCATCATCATCATCATCATCGTCATGATCTTAACAATCATAACTATTGAGAGTTGAGAGCAAGACATAAATACAAATGCTACTAAGTTCAAAACTTCAAATTATCGTTGCAACATCAACAGACTTGGGCGATGGCAGTTAAATTATTGGTTGGAAAAACAAACCGATCAACGACTGTAATGCGACAGAAATGCATCGTTGCAATGACAAGTGCTTAAGATATTACGAGTATTTGCTGCAAATAACACAGAAAAAATCGCATGCAATAATTTTTGTAGACAGCAACAGTATGAGACTTTAGTAACGCCCTAAAGGCAAACGCTTGGTAGACATAAGTTGGCATGGATATTGAGTGAAGTCATGATAACCATAATGATGATGACGATGACCATTCAGGCGACACAATAATGCTACCATTAATCTTCAGGCACGAAAGATTTGTTTGGCTTACAGCTCAAACCTCAAAACTAAATATGAAGTGAGACCAATTTCTAGAGTAATTTCGGGGCGGACAATTGCTTTTAAGTCCTGGCTGATTTAGGAGAAAAGTGTTGACTATACTTGTATATTTTCGTCGGAATGAATACATTGTATGAATGCCCACACAAAAGTATTAAACATTATGACGATTTCTTTCCCGTCATGTTATATAAGTTGCAAATTGCTTTAGGCCATTAAAAGAAAAAGGAAAGTAAAAGAAAAAAGCAAATCATTATCATCGTCTAACGCTCACCTAAATTAGTGAGACCTAACCAACTTGACGACGTCCTCTTTTATGTCCACATCTCTGACATTATGTCGCCTTGTTGCCACTTTGTAGCTTATTTTGTCTGGCCAACTACTGCCCGCTTGTCACTTTTCCTTGTCAACTCACATAATTTTGTTATTTAATGAATGAAAATGCTCTCGACGCATTATCATCATCATCATCATCATCATCATAACCATCATTATCACCATAACCAATATTATCATGTTGTCTATGCATTTAAATTATTTACCATTAATAAGAAAAGACTTTCCTTATTGCTATAATGGCTCACAACACGTCACAAGTCTTTAAATCTATACAAAGTTGTCTGTAGTTTTGAAATTCGATTTAATTTCTATTAAAAAAAGTCTTAAGTTGAAGTCATTGAATCGTAAGCTATAATTTGAATACCATAGGAATTTTAGGTTCCAGAAAACATATGCATATTTTGTATCATATTTAACAAATCGGTGAATTAGCAATTATGTTCAGTTACTCATAACTCATCAATAACTTTGTCTTGAACTCTTTCTTGGGCTTTCGAGAAGTTAAATTAATTAGAAAATCTCATGGATTGATAGAAAAGTAAACAAAAAAATTAATATTAGTTTCTTATGCAGTAATTTGTTATATTGTTTTATATAAAACATTATTAAGTGCCTTATTTAAAGTCAGTTTAACTGCGCAGTTAAATTTCATCAAGAGATTTTATGAATATTTTTGCTGAGTGTTTTAAATTTTGACTTATGAAAGTACAATTATGCAAAAGAGGAAAAGCCATGGTGAAACATAAAAATGGGCAAAGTGCGAGTCAGACTAGTATATGGAGGGTCCTGTACAAGATTGTGGTTTTTATGGGAGGTACTCCCCCTGGTGGTCCGTTTTAACTGATTCCAACATATGTACCGCGACTATATCAGAAACTTATAGTGTCTAAGTTTCAGTTTGATAGAACAAAAAACAAAGAATTTTTTCTAATAACAGAATGAATTTTAATGGTTGTTTGTATGGGAGCTACCCTCCTTAGTAATCCGATCAAACTGAAATTTCGAAAATATATGTTTTTGATAAAAGGCCACCAATCTTTTAAATTTCAAGATTGTGGAACTACTGGATCGTATAGCTGCCATACAAACCAAAATGTTTCTTGGACCCCTTTCAGTTTTTAAAAATATAATTTTAGTTTTAATATTTGTTGCCAATGCCCAGATAGAACTACATATTCTGTAAAAATTTCAATTCTTTGGCTATTGCGGTTTATGAGATATGATCCGAGGGCGAACGGATGGACGGACGGATGGAAAACGAAGTCTCTGCAATAGGGTTCCTTTTGGTACTCTTTGAGTCCGGAATTCTAAAAATGAACTGTGTGACCATCCAAAGTTACAGCAATAAAAGAAATCTAGATATACAGAACTGAGAATTGAGATTCTATTTGTATAATAGTTTATCAGATATGACATCAACACTTGGTAATGAAATAACTTATATTTCAGAGATAGGATCCTACCATAAGCGAAGTGAATCAGCCATATGTTAATAAAGTATGTGCTTATCTTATCGGTTCAATTACATTGGCTAAAACTAAACAACGCAGCCTCCTCAAGGCCAGATAAAGGTATTTAGAGGCAATGCAACTCATGAAGCCTCTCTCTGCACAAGTAGGGAAGTGCATATTGACCATCATCAATACTGATGAATGATTAAGGGAGCCCTAGTTGGACTAACAATTTTATAGGCATAATGGTATAATTAAGACAATTTATTCATCAAAGTTTTATTCATAATCCAAAGATTACTTTGTGTTTTCAATAATATTGTATTAAGTTGAATGATTCGCTTTTGTTTCAAATTATTTTTAGTTCACATAATCGATCAGTGTTAATGATTTCATCGTGAATCTTTCACTTTCTTATGATTGAATTTCAATTTCTATGTGTTTATTCGAAAACATATTCCAATGGATTTATCCACGGTAATCGACGTTTCTGCCATAAAATTATGATATAACAACATTTTTCTTTTATTAATTTTACAGTTTTCTTATTTTTTTTTACTTTTGTTCAATTTCCATTCACATCTCAACATATGTCTAAGTCGCACCACCATTTAAGTACGAGTGAGTATATATCGACGATGGCTAAGCAAACATGTCAGACACTCAAACGTTGATGTTCGCGCAAATAATCTTCAATAATCATTATGTCACGCATGTGTATTGTGGATTTGAACAATCAGTCAAATGCGCCATACATATTGAGTTGAAATTGGACAGACAAAAGATTTAGCAGAGAAAAAGGCTGGCAGGTAAAACGCTTTAAAAAGCAAAAATAAGTTGTTATTACACTACAAAATGTTGCATGCTGTACCGCCGACACTTACTACTACTACTACTACTACTCGTTTACTAACTCATTCATTTAGTCAGTCTGTCTGTCAGTCACTCATTTAGCCACACAGTCAGTCAGTCAGTCAGTCAGTCACTCAGTCAGTCAGTGAGTAAGTTTTTCATGCATCCAACAAATGCCGCCACATATTGTGTGCTTGTTTGGCACTTGATTGTCTATGAAACATGAGTGCAAATAACATTTGCTTGTTGCATGAAAATTCACTGATGTGAAAAATTGTTCTTCAAGTTACTACATACAAACACAAAAAGAAGCTATTACCGAAAGTAACAAAGAAATGGAAAATGTTGTCTGGTCTGGCTAAGTTGAGCTTGGTTTGGTTTTGCTTGGTTAATGTGAATCTTTTTGGTGAATGCAATTTTAATAGGATTTTGGCATCAAGTCATTGGCATTCCACATACAACAAAACATAAAACAAAGCAGAAAAATTTCAAAAAGAAACTTCAAATAAAAAAAAATTAAATGAAATTCAAATGAATTTTCAAAATTGGAAACTAAAACTGAATTTCGCATTGTTGAATGAGTGAACTATAAATTTGTGATTGTACTAAGTTTAAGTTTAGCCAAGATTAAGAAGGGAACAATGAGAATATTACTATGCTGCTGCTGAACATGGCACATTTAATTAAATTCCTTTGCACCTTTAGTGCTGCGCTAAAAATTCCAACAGCAAGAGTTATCATCAACATCGTTATCGTTGAACTTGCTGCTACAGCAGCAGCAGGAGTAGCTCCACCAAACGAGGCACATGGTGCTGCCTTCATTGTTTTATGGCACACACATTTGGTAGTGCTTCCTGACAAGCCTCCAGCAACAACAGCAAACAGCAGCATATCCTTCTCTATATTCTCGTTGCATGCTGGTTTCAGCGGTTCGTTCATTCTGATTCTCTGCTTTCTTCTATCCGTTTATCCATCCATCCATCCATCCATATGGCAGCAATAACAAATTAATCTTTGCGGTTTCCTTAACTGTACTCATTCACACACACACACACTTTGATGATGCCGCCTGCCAGGCTCACGACGAAGGCTTATACCCAAAGTCTTACAAATGCGTTCTACAACCCGCCGTTTTACACACTTTTTCCTTAAACTCGTTATGAATCTACCTCATGCATGTGCTATTAGCATGGCATAGCATACTGAGTTCTTTTAATCAAAATGGGTACAGCAAAAGGTAGTCAGTTACCTGACGTGTATTGGCAGCCCTCGAATTCGTTCTGGTATTAAGGAACTATTCATACATACAGTTAAGTCGCTCACTCAAGTTAGGTAAAGTTAGGCATTCTCCGACATCTAAACCTGATTGACATCAAAGCCAAATAAAAGTTCTAAAGCTTCTTGTTTCTGAATTATGTTGACAGGACACGCAGGGAAATTATAAACTTCAAAAAAAGATTTTTAAAATTTTCTTTTTCAATTCAAATGCATTTTAAACCTTCATAAAGTGAGGTTAAATGAGTTTGTAGATTATCGTAAATAAAGTAAAAATATTTACATACTTAGTAAATGGATTGTTTAATCAATACAATATTATTTTAGTTTGTAAGCCCATTTGCATAAGGATGTATTTCATGTTTATGTTCTTTAAAAAGTTTTGGTGTAGCTAACGTAAAGATGTTAATACACAGTTTTATATATTGAATTGAATAGAAGTTTCTGAGAATTGAATATTCGATTATGAGCACAGCAACAAATATGTGTAAGATATAAAAATGACATTAAACCATTGAGTAATGAAGAAAATTCAAGAAATTCACTAATAAATTCTATACGAATTTCTGATTAAAGAATCTTTAATTTAATGAGAATTTAAAGTTTTATCCTTCATTTTATTGTACTAGGTCTATGGTATTTCTTGATTTGCTCTTTGTTTATTTTAGACAAGCCAAGCGAATGCAAACAAATCCAAAAACGAGTACTTCAAGATACACTTTGCATCCAAAAGTAGTTAACAATGCGGCAAACTGCATATACAATAATAATACACACATTCACAGCAAAACTTGCGTATATTTGGCAAAATACAACTTACATTGAACAAAGCATAAATTTTGGGCAAGACGAACACAATTTACTGGTGGTTATAGTGCTACTGCTTGCTACTGGTGGCGCTCATCAAATGCGCCTCGTTATTGTGAAATTTAGAACTACTCGAAATAATGCCAACAAATGTTCGTACAGTAAGATGATGGTGTTGGCAAACGATGCAACCAACTATGCAAGGAGTTAACAAGGATCAAACTGCACACTCATCGCACATTAAAAGTTTTCCCTTCAACTTTCTTCTAGGATATTCACGTACGAACAAACGTACCAGAACACAAAGTTAACTGAAGAACCGGAAGTGGTGGCAGTTTGCATCAAATATTGTACAATACATATACGAGTACATGATGTGATACACTAAATACACTGAGAAAAATAGCAATTTCATTTAAATTTTATATTTCTAAATGTCCAAGGCTAAAATGGCTAAACAAAAAAAAAAAATAAATAAAAGAAAATATAAGAAACTACAAAAAGATAATAATTACTGGATTGACTTAACTTTGTCAATTTCTTTATTTAATTAATTAATTATGACAATTTAACTTAATAGTGATCAAAATGAACTTAAAGTGGGAAATAAAAAGAAAAACATTTGAAAGAAAAGTGGAAACAATTATTTTCCCGGGTGGGAAATTTATTTGCAAAGTAGCAAGCTAAGCTCCTATTCACAGCCACGTGTGATCAGAGATATATAATTATGCTGGATAGATGAGATGGGTGAACCAATGAGCGACGTCTTGTTCATCTAGTTGCAGTATGTTCCGATTCCTGAAGGTAACGAAGGACGATGATATTAAACACAGAGGGCGTAATCTCATGTGAGAGAACGTGATAGAACTTATTATGAAGAGTGCAAAAATTCCGAAATGATCATGTACAGCAACTTTAGTTTTGTATCTATGGTGTTATGACTAGGGACTTTAGAAGTATTGATGCTTTTTATATTGAAGGCTCCAGACGCACGAACAGTATTCGGGTACTGGACGGACTCGAGAGATCTTTTAATAAAGTCAAAAATACTCTCAGCCTTATTAATAGTTGAAAAAATATGAAGTTTGAAACTCAGTTTAGAGTCAAAAATGACTTGAAAGTCTTATAAGTAGGATGAAACGTCATGAACAAGCATTTAGCGAAGTTCAGCTTTAAGAGATTACGAAAACAACAAGAAAGGAGTGAGGTTAGGTCCTCTATATCATTTTACATCTCTCTAAACGATAGAGAGAATTTGACATCATCACCAAACATCAGAAAGCGAGAGTGATTCAAAGAAAGAGGAAGATCGTGTATAAAAATGTTAAATAATACTGGACCAAGGGGATAAATAACATTGTCTAAACTCTATTTTTTAAATAAAAAGAAATCCAACAGAGAAAACTATTCATACAGTTTTATAATGGACTGTTAATGACATATACTCGTAGATATTGAATAGAATATGTTACTAGTCAAAGGCACGGGGCGGAGAAAAAGTAGGACAATTTTATGGAATATTGCATCACATATCAAACTTGCTTGCAATTCCTTAACCTTACTGCCTAATGGAGCCTAGAACAGAAATGGCAAGACTTTATTGTTCTACTACAGCCAGCGAATATTTATAGCTTCGTTTGATTTCATTTAATTAAAGATGGCTTCTTGAAATTTTTCACGAAACATTGACAATTGCTAAGCAGAGCACAGTTTATTATTAATTATTAATTTAATATAACACCATCGCATAATAAAATATATTAAATGTTCAAATTGTTATACTCGTCGTAATGACTTGGTATTCGTCAGTTTAAAATTGTGCCGATTGTATAAGTTTTCTTCAAAAGAGTATGAGAGCATTCAAAACATTCGGAACCAAGTCAAAATATATATTGTATTATAGACATTGAAATTCATAACTCTTTGAGAAGTAGGGAAATTACATCCATTGAAGAATATGGCTGAACTTCATCTAGATCATGGTTTTGCAGTGCATTAGACAAAGACAAGGATTTAGAAATTATCCAAATATCATATTGATAATTAAAGTACAACCAACCTTTAGTTTGATTCCATTTATAGATTTCCAAGTGCTTATCTGTAAAAACACAAAATAATATTTAAATTAATAAGGGAAGCCAATGATCCCGTGTATTAATATTTATTAATTGTAGATTATTCAAGTCCAAATTATGTTTCGGATTTATTATTTGATTATTGGGTTCACTATTGAATTTATACTTTTCTCCATTTCTTACATATTTATGAATTCATTCAAAGCTAGTGAAACGGAAAAACTGAATTCGGTTTTAACCAATTCGTTCTTTGTTCAATTTGTCGATTTTTCATTGCAATTTTATAACAATTTTATTACAGTTTTTATTTGTTTTACTACTGCAGAAGAAGTTAATTGTGCAACCAATTGGAAGTGCATATGTGAGTGGAACATAAAATACATAAAAATAAAAAAAAAAAAAAAAAAAACCCCTTTGCATGTCTTCTCACTTGATTACGAATGATAAATTTAATATTGCTCAGATTAATGATGATGAGTTGAGTTGGATGAGTTAATATGCCATAGAGCAAGACGGGGATTTTGGCCTTGTAACTCTTATTGTTTGCCAAAACTTTAACTCATAATAAGTATTAAGAAATCAGTGAGTTAGAGGTATAGACTTAGAGGGGGAGGTGAGAAACTATGACAAGCGCATTAAAAACTTTCAATTAACTTGACTCGCAACTTAAGAACTCAGTAGCGGAAAAAGGCAAACAATAAATCCCTTCCTTCCTTCTTTCTATATACTTTTCCTATCCTATTTTCCTTTGCACATCTACAGAAATGAAAGAGAAATCCATCCGGCATTGAAAAAGAATCTACTTCTACAAAAACAAAAAAAAAAACAAAAAAAAAACGAAATGATATAACGACTAGGACGATGATGAGGATGTTGATGACGTACTTTTACTGCCAAGACAGAGTCCGGTCGGCGAGAGAAAGGAAGATTGCAAGGAAATAGGAAAAACTATTCCACAAGTTACTCTATAGCAACGCAATTTCACACTTTGCCAGCTACAAATTATATCCATCCAGAGTTGCCGGATCCGATTCACACTATGCCCGACATGCCTCGAATGCCACCATGCCGTCATCCAAGGAATGAATCTACGCTTTCAACCGATGGCGTTGGCATAGAATTTTATGATTTATGACGCACAGCTTTTGAGGTTCGCATTGCCCACGTCATATGAGACTGCAAGTTTCAAATGGTTTACTTTGCGTGGTAGTATTGGGTTTACCCTTCCTATTTTTTCTTTCTTTTAGTTTAGAGCCCTAGAAAGTCATAATTTTTTTCTATTTTTAACTGTTAGTTGGTCTTGCTATAAATAGTTTGGGTTTGGGAATGTTTTTTCGAGTTGTTTCTACTACCCTTGCAATGACTATAGCTCCGCTTCGCACAGGATAAACGAACATATTAGGTCAGCGCTATTTGATAAATGAGTTTTTGACTTTTGTATCGTTTTAGTTGCTGGTTGGCCATAGGCATCCGAACTGACGATTGTGATGCACCTCTGCCTCGTTGTTGTTGCTGTTGTTGTTATAGTAAATACTTGTATGTACAATGGAATTGTATTTATTGTTGTTATTGCTTTTCAATATGTCGAATAATATGGCAAATTGATTTGTTGGTCAGTTGGTAGTGAATGAATGAATGAACGAATGAATAATGTGAATGAAGAAATGGGTATAATAGATGGAAAAGCAAAGGAACTTGCATAGAGGTTGAGTGATGGATTCATGGCCAAAACATTCACTTTCATATTCTTCCAGTTTTGTTCACACATTTTCAAACCTTTTCCTTAATTTTTAAAGCCCCCATTAGAATATTCTCTAATTTGATGCTTAATTTACTTTTATTCCTTTCACACAAAGTCCCATATACCATAAAATATTTCAAGCAAGTTTAGTTGAAAAAGTATCAGTACAAAATAATAAAGATAGCAGATGAGAATAGTTGAAGCATAGTAAGTTGCTTTCAATGAGCAATGATGAAGATGAATCTGATTCTTTTAGACTAAAATTAGCATAGCACGCTCTAAAAAGACTTTAAAAAAAACCAAGACACGATTATCCCTATTGTTGGGGTTATGGCAATAGAAATACACATTCTATGAAAATTTCAAGTCTCTACTTAGTGCGGTTCACCACATTCGTGACGATTTGTTCTTTTCATTCAAATTTTTTGTATAAATTTTTGGGAAAGGTCAACTTTTAAGAGGCTTTCCACGACTTTGTGTCTAAATAAGTTAGAAGAGTTAATATTAACAAAACTATTTATTTTAAAAACACCAACCAACCGAAATTATATTGTAAATATTTTATTGTATTTAATAAAAGAAATACGCATACTTTCTTTTCATTGTGATAGAAAAATGTTAAAGAAAGGATAATGGAACCCCGACATGGTTAATTCGGCACTGAGTGTTATGTTTGATTTGTTCAAAATGGATTACTAAGTTTTTGACGGATGATTAATTTTTCTATTTTACATCTTTTCCTCGCAACTTCGTAGGTTCTATAAAATATCTTTAAATTATTACACTAAAACAAATCGAAAGCCACATTAAGAGACCGAAATTGATTTTCTTCAATAAATTCTTATTTTTCCCAGTAAATTATGATATTCATTTGATTCCGGTTTACAGAAGATTCAAGTTTTTCTTGAAATGAAGTATCTGCGGCGAGATCAGAATTTGGAAGAATTTTTGAATTGCAAAATTGTAAGTAGAATATTTTTTCCAAAACCATTTGCAACATGATGATTGACGGGAATGAATTTTCAATACTATTTTAGCCATCACTCAGTCTCTTGGTTAACAAACAAATTTAAACAAATACGGGTAGAAAACAACATAAACCAATGTTGCATATTAAAATACTGCAGGCAAACCACATCATCGGAGAGTGATACACATGTTTTTTTTTGCTGTTGATATCTGAAACTGAATTTCAACAAGCGGCAGAAGTTCGCAAGCAACAAGAAACGTTCTTAGGCTAACCATGGACAGGGACGACACCAACCAACCGCATTCACCTCCAATGCTGGCGCCAGTGGTGGCTTAGACCCAGCATCCACCATACAATATCCCAGGAAGCACTAGAACCAGAATCATTGCCAACATCATTGCCAACACCAACGACACGCGCAGATGAGCCTTGAAGCTTTTTGAGTGTTAATTGTCGTATGCAAATTTTTGCGCATACAAAATGTAACAAAACACGATTTTCAAAGATGCAAATTGGGCGGGTTGCTATTGCTGTTGTTGTTGTTGTTGTTGCTGCTGTTCTTCCTACATAGAAGTCTGCTAGCCGTGTTGCTTTTATGCATCTGTAAATCTATGTGGGTGTGAGTATCTACATAAGTGTGTGTATGTGCGACACACACGCAAGTTGAGTTGGAGTAGCACGGATTGGTGGCTTAGGTTGGAGGCAGCTTGGTTTTTGTTGGACGTTGCTTTGCCTTCTCATAGGCTAAGAGTGTCAAAATAAGCTTTAAATTACGTCTACCCGTGCCACTCGTGCTCTGAGCTCGAGCTGAGTTGGGATTGAGGAGAAGTGAACTGCACTGAGTGAGTTTTTGGTTCGGGGTGCCGAGCACAAGTGATGCTTAATTTGCATCTGACAGCGACAGTGAAAGTTCTGAGGTGTGGTGAATCACGTTGAGTCGAGGCTGTCGGAAATGAAAGGCGAGTAAAAAGGGCTACACCAGTAGTAGATACTAGATACCCGAGTAGAGCTTCTTGCATGTGCAACCGTGCAACATACAATAAAATGTCAGCTTTGAGTTAGACAAGCAGACGCCAACGGCGGACATGTGCCAGATCGGTTGAGTCCATTGCTCGGTCGTTTGCCCCCTTTACAGTGGGCGTTAAGATACTACATACGACGGACACTACTACTATAGTATGTAAAGTCTATAATGGTTCCAACATTTGGGGAGTTTCGTTGAATGTGTGATTTTGACATTTGATTAGGTTGCCTTTGTCGAAATGTTAATTTGTCTATTGAAGTTATGTACGTTCGTTCGCTCTGTCGCTCGCATAAGATAATCAATGCTGGAGCTACTATCTTCTATCTATGTATCTTCAATTATACATACATGTTCTGTGTATCTAACAAATTCCCGATGAGTATAGATAAATGTATCTGTTTATGCATCTTGCATTCATGTTGCTACAGCAAGCGTTAATCAGCGCTTGAGCATTCTAATGGTTTGCATTGTTACTACTCCTCTTATTCTTGAGTTGCCTTTAACAATACATCTGACATTCTAGATAGATATGTACGTATAAGATATTTATGTATTGTATGTATTTATATGCATGTATGAATGAGTTCGGTCTTACTTAGTTTACAAGATATTTAAGGTGCTGCCGAATTTGATGTTGTTATTGTGTCTGGTCGAAATTTCAGTAGATAGACAGATAGATAAATAGATAGATACTATAGATAGACAAACAGATTGATTGTATTGAGTTTTGGGTTAAGTTTAAGTAGATACGATTATTAATTTAAATAAAATGGAAATACATCAAGTGTAGTTTGGCGATAAGTGAAAGGCATCAAATATACAATATCTTTTATAATTTCTTAATTTTATATTAAAGTGACTGATTAATTTTTGTAATAAGTAATATACAGTAGAACAACCTGTATCTGACCATATAATTAAGATATAGTGAGGAAATTATTGTACTGTCGAAGGTTCTCGAGTTAAAATCTTTATTTTTTTCCAATGTTGAAATAAAATCCTAAAATAGACTACCAAAATTTATGAAATGAAATAACTTATTAAGTTGTTAGAACCAATCTATCGAACAAAATCGATTTATTTTTCAATTACCGCTTTATTTAATGTATACCAAATTATAGGTTCAATTGTAGATGGACAGAAAGTGAATTGAGTTTTAACCACTTCCTTGTCGCAGTAATTCATTGCCACAGTCCACAATCGAAAATACTTTTGACACTATTTTGCAAAATCACAAACATTTTATTCTTTGAAAATGATGCTACGAATTTCCCGTGAAATATACGAGTACGGGAACGGTATGCACTCCGGAGGGTGCCAGCGTCGCAGCATCAATAAAATGTTGACAAATATCAGATAATGTCAGAAAAACCGCACACAAACTGAGTTAATCTGCATGCAGACGTCGTGATTAGAGACTCTTTTGGACATGAACACACACTGTGAATACATTGGACACGAGGATATATGAGTGAGCTTGGGTATCTCTGATTTGTGTCTAGGGAAGCAAATGCTCAATTATACATAGCATAAGGATGATGATTGTGATGATGGTGAAGTTGATTATGATGTGTTTTTATGAAATTTGTTTTTTTTTTATGCAAATTTAATGCAAAGTTAAATATTGAAAAAGGCAAATAACATAGTAGTACGAAGATAGAATAAAAGATGATGAACATGATTGGCATACATAGTAGAGTAGAATATGAATGTGAAAACTCATCACCATGTAGAGATAGAACAGAGAGGGAGAGAGTGTCCTGGAAGTGAGAAATGGCAGATTGACAAATACAAACGTATAATTGCTTTATAATAATCATAATCCACAAAGTACACAGACAAACTTGCAAGGCAAGGCAAAGCATGGCAAGGACAGGATTTAGCAGCATACAGAAAGTATCTGAAACCAAAGGAATAACGATTCTTGGCACTAATTAAGAAGATAAACGAAGAATCTTAAGTAAATTTTAAAGTTATACGAGTACAAACCGCAATCCAATGCTGACTCACAAGTTTCTGTTGAAAAATTACCGAGAGGCAAGAAACTATTATTAAAGACAAAAGATGCTGATGCTAATGCTAATGCTGATGATAATAATGATAATGGTAATGGTAATGATGATGTTGATGATAATGGTGATGATGCACTGAACTAGTCAATTTGGTTTCAGAAATTTGAAATTTGCCAAGAGCCAACATAAAATAAAAAAAAAAAAAACACACATTGCAGTAAAATGAAAAAAAAAAGAAAAAGAAACAGATTTAAGAAGGTAAGGTAAGATGAGAAGAGATGAATTGGATAGTGGCTTGTGCAAACATTGTTGCCTCATAGTACTTCATAGTCTGTCGGTCTAATTGGACGTTAAACTGGATTTGGCCAAAGCCAAAGAACTCATAACACGCACAAAGCAAACGATCAAAAAAACAGAAGAAAATATCCTACAGATTGTCAAAGACAAAACGAAGGAAAAGAAACAATTTTGAAAGTAGAAAATCTCGTATGTAATTACAGTGGGCTTATTACACATTATTTGTAACTGTGAGCTTAGTGAGTGAGTGTTACATCAAGATTTGTGTTGCAAGGCACAATCTTCAGAAAAAGACACTTAATATTTCATTCATATCAATCACAAATATATTTAAAATTTGAATAAAGTCTTATATTATCAACTCGGCGAGACGAGATGCTTTAGCCAAACAACCGAATCGGACCCAAAGTCAAATTCATGTTCTTTTTATGTTATTTGTATTATTAAACTGAAATTTGGACATTATGAGGGCCCGACTCATATTCACCAAACGTGTAATTTTCAAGATCCTAAGACTACTAGATTGGATTGCTCTCATATAAATATATTCCTACCCTAAACATAAGTCAAATCAGTAATGACATATTTCTGTATGCTTAATCACAGGAGCTTAGGCAAAAACAGTTTCTAGGGGTGCTTTGCCATATCCAAACATAATATTCTGTTTTCTTGTTCGACTCGTCGTTATCAAAATGATGATGAATTGGAATTCCTATAACGTCATTCTCTTGACAGAAATAGGATCAAAAATTTTTTCCTTTCTTCTAGACTACATCTAAGCTTTACGTTTCTCAGTGATATATAAATATGTGGGATAAGCTCTACGAACAGAAATGTTTAAGAAACTATATCCCTAGATAAATTGAGAATTAATTTCAGATTTTATATTTTGTTTGTGATACAATAACTATTTGTTATGACTATTACCCATATACTACTCGTACTATACATAAAATTCGAGTGTACGAAATTTTATGACACATAATCTCCTAAATGGTTAGACCAATTTTCATAATTTTTTTTTTTTTTTTAATGACAAATGAGTGCTAATGAAGAGAGTTGCATACTTATTTTTTTTCAGTTTTTAATTTTGAATATAATATCTTTAAGTATTAAGTTTTTTGAAAACCACTGTAAGACCAAGCATAAAAAGTTTTGTAGGTTTTTTTTTTTTTTTTGTTTTTAATGCACTGGTTATTGTTATTGTTGTATTTTTTTTTTTTCACTTTTTGAACTGTATTTCTGTATTTTATGTTCTTCCTATTTTTTCTTCTTCTTCTTTTTCGCGTATTTAAGTATTACAAACATATTTCGAATACCACGCGTACAAAGTCGCGGACACAGCTAGTTGTATATAAAACTTACAAGATATGTATCAAAATATATTTTGAATTAAATAGAATATTGGAATATTTCTAAAGTTATGATTTAAGTAACTTCTATTGATCATGGCACCTATTCACATGTTTACAATTCTTAAAGGCGCTACTCTACTAAAAACTTTCCAATGGTTGAACTTGATTAATTAAAAACTTTGTTAAGAGGGTAATTCTTTTTTTAAATGTGTACAAATAGATTTCTTTATTATAGTTAAATGTGACTGGTAACACAGATTGACAAATTATCAGTAGATACAAATTTGAAAATACAATATGTAAATACTACTCCGTTATTTTAATATTTTCCTTGCATTTTCATTTGAATTCAGTTCATTTCAGTTCAGTTGACTTGTGTTCATTTCAAGAATTGTGTTCTTTTAACAATGTTTTCACTCTTAATCGTTGTCCATTGACTTCGTTATACGCGTACATAATTTAACATGGTGCGAAAGATACTTTTAATGACAAAAGATCTTTGACGTTGATCAATTGCGATGGCTATTGAATTGATACGAAAGTGCGTATCGACACATAAATCCCAGCGTCAAAACAAACGAGTTTCAGCTTTAAAGTACTCAGAGCACGCGACACATAAATCGCGAGAAAGTGAATGACGATAATAATGATGGAGATGATGATGATGATGATGATGATGATAACGCCCGAGCCACAAGCGACAAACAAATGAACGTAACACCAATCAACCATACAACAAGCAACAACCAACAAGATACGAGTGCCAGATACAAGATACAACGCAATGATGAAGGAAAGAGTTCAACGTGGCAGCCAGAAAACATGAAAAGAGATGAGTTGCGATGAGGACACTGATGATGATGACAAAAGCGACGATGCCGATACCGATGATGATGATGATGATAATGATGATGATGATGATGATGAGAATGAGAATGAAACCGTTAAAGAAGGTGGCAGCAAAGCAATGTTGTTAAGGCGTGCCAAGCATATGAGTTGCTGAGTGTGGAGTGGATACGTGGGAGTGAGGCCCATGGAGTTTGTATCGCCGAAACCGAAGGAAAGCGCGACTCATTCACTTAATACGCTTAATTGACTTTCATGTATGCACGACTGAATGCAACGTCATGTGTTGTGCCTGAGCTGTTGATGATGGCGACGGTGGAAATGGTAATGATGGTGTTCCCAGTACTAAGAAGGCAACCATGGCTGATTGCATTGCCACAGTCGATGTACAATACATACATATTTAGCATATACTGGTGTGTCTGTGTGTGTGTGTGTGTGTGTGTATAGTATGCTTGTAACGCCTGTTGAAGTGGAAATGCAACGAATTGATGGTGACATTAGTTGTTCATGTGTTGGTTATTGGTCCTTGGTCCTTGGTCGCTTGTTGTATCTGTTCGTCATGTTGCATGTTATTGGTGATACTCGTATTTGCAACAGACACACAGATCTGAATCATGGTTACTTGTTACAAGAACTAAATGTTTCACCATGTCACAAGGCAAACAAAGTCTCTTCCAGATGATTTTTTCTAATAAATTCTTGAAATATTAAGCATCTTTTTATACTTTTCAGAAAGAAATTTAAAAATTTAAAGTTTGTTGTAATGTCCTTTCAAATGTTTTCAGTATTGAAAAATGGCAGCAATTAAACCGCAATTTCTTAATGCGCGTTGAACAATTAAACAAAGAGTTGAGTTGAGTTGAGTTGAGTTGAATTGAATTGAATTGAATCAACCCCAAATAGACACAAAACAAAAAAGGGAAGAATATCAGAAGAAGACAATATACTACTAAGTACAAGATACGAAAATATTGTACTTACATTCTACAAACGAAAATGAAAAGAAATCAACAATGGTGATGGAGATGGAAATGGCAATGGCGATGGTGACGATGATGACGATGATGATGACGTTGACAATTACGAGATCCATTTAACTTTTGGCAGGAAGAACAAGAATCCGGCAGCAATAGTAACAAGAACAACAACAATAACAATAAGAACACGAACAAGGAGCAAACGACATGTGTCGCAACACAGCAGGCGGCGTCGTCTGATGACACTGGCGACATCCTGGCGTCGAGATACAAATGCATTTGCTGCGTACTTTAGCTTTAGAGATTCGTTTTCATCTTCGTCATCGTCATCGCCATCAGCATCAGCATCAGTATCATCATTATCATCGTTATCCTTGTGTTGAGGTCCTGTTTTGTAATGTGCATGGATGTGTCTGAATGTGTGTAGGAAAGAAAAGAAGCAGTTAAACTTTTTTTTTGTTTGATTCTCTCGTTTGTTTGTTGCATTGTTTGTTTTTTGTGTTTATTTGTTCGTTGTCGTTTTGTGCTTTTCTCTGTGTCGCGCGTTAAAAGTCAAGTCGTCATCGTAAAGTCAAAAGTCGTCCTTTCAATGGCATCATATTGTCCTTGCGACGGCCTCAGTGAAAATTGTGAAGATTGTGAAATCGTCGCCATCTCCATCACCATCACCATCACCATCAACCAAATCGACATGGTCCTCAACTTCGTCAGACATTCTGTCGCTGCTCATAGAAAACAGGATGTTTTTGCGCTCATTATACACTGCATGTGTGCATCCTTTTTCTTTCTACTACTACATTTCTTCTCCGTTTGTTTAACATTCCACTGTTTTTATTTTAATTTTAATTTTTATGTCTATTTTCCCCCAGTTTCATTTGACCTAAGTTGAGTTGAGTTGATTTTTCCCCATTTTCTTATTTTTGAGAATATTCTTTTGTTTTGTTTCTATTTTTAAAGCAAAGTTAGTCTCTTTGACACAGGTGTGAGTGTAATTGAATTTGTATGTGGAGGCCACATACACTTAGTAAGTATAATGTGTATGTGATGAATCCTACGACATTGACTTAAAACATTTTGAAGTGGATTTAGAAAAGAAGTCAAAGCCTTTTATGTCCTTTAGAATATGTGTGAGCCATGTTAATACTTGACAAAAGCAAGAATAGATACAATGGTGTCGTCATCGTTATCGTTATCTCATAGAAAATGGTACAGTGAATTTTTGAAAAATTACAATTTTGAATCAACTTGAATTCTTAACAATAAACAACGAAAGGATCTTTGGAAAAAGAAGTAAAAAATAATTTATATTAAAGTTGTTTGGAAATTTTGATTAAAATCATTAATAAAATCATTTAACTTAATCAAGTGAGGTCAAAACCGGCTTGCGTCCTGTCTCTATGAACTAATTAAACCATGTCGTGGATTCCAGTTTTCCAAGCTGCAGCTGCCTTAGCTTCAGTAGCAGACACCTGACAGTGTCGCTGCTTGATGTCTCCCAATGAAAATTTCGATTATATCATCTAATAAATTAAAACAAATAATAAAAAACCAATATATAAATACGTATGTATATTGTATCTACATATACGATAGATATTTTGATACTTATTTAAATAGTTAAGGAGTCCGAATATGTTAAAACGCCACAAGATACACTCACTCACCATCACATTCACCCAGTCACTCACTACATGACACACTTTGCCAGACAACTTTTATTTATTACTTTATTTAATAAATAAAAAAAAAAAGATACAAATAATGTGAAATAACATTCACTATTTTACACATAAACATTTGTGGTTGCTGAATTTAATTAAGCGTATGAAGACAGATCGACACTAAAGTAAATGAGTAAGTAAGTAAGTAAGTAAAAGGAGGAAGATGGGTGCGTCAAATGATTGAAAGCAAATCAATTTTGATCAATGGGGAAATACTACAATATCTAATACTTTTGTTTTTATAGATCATATGGACCAAGTTTTTTTTCTTAGTATTAGTAGATTGTATCTTAAGCCTAGAAAAGAAAAAAAAAAAAACTCATTCATTTACACACAAATTGTAATTTATTGTAATATGTTCACAGTCTCGCAATTGAATGCAACAAACAGCAAGTTAAGTTAAAGAAAACTTGTTCTTCGAATGTTTCGATTAACTTGTGGGTACGTTAATCGGTTCAGTTTGTGACAGATATAAGCGATAACTTCCGTCTTCAGCAAGCCAAAAAACAAATTAGAAGAGAGAGAGAGAGAGAGAGAGGAGGACGATGCAGAGGAGATCCAGTAAATAATCATTTCACATTCGTGTCGCTTTTGATCGTGCGCAAGTCAAAACTTGAATGTTGATCTATTTATTGCGCTCTGGTCTTGTCGCTTGTGTTGATATTTCACATGCCTGTAGACGATTAGCAGCATATAAATTTTAATTTTCTTTTTAGGATACGAGGAGTCTGCTCCATTTCAATTTCATTTGTTTATTACACAATAAGAAAATGGAAATACGAGTATATACACAATTCATATGTTGTTGTTTTATTATATCATATTTGTTTTTATTTTTTTTTATTAATCAGTTAATTTAATTACTTACATTTGATTAAGTTTATGCTGAATATACAATATTATGTATAAGTTAAATTTGATGATTTTACGACTGAACAATAAATATTTCAATTGCCAAGAAATCTGAATATTTTCTATATACTTATTAAACTTGTAATTATTTTAGTTTATACTTTTTTATTTTTTTAATTGAATTTCTGTAAATGAAGATTTATTTTTTCATTAATTTATTTAGTAAAAAGATTTTGGAAACAAATAAAATAATATAGTATAAATAAAACTAATAATTAAAAAAAAAAAAAAAAAAAAAGAAAAAAGGAAAGTCAAATATTACAAATTTGTCAAATTTGTGACTAGACTTCCCCTGAATGTCCAAAGGGAGTCTCAATTGGAATTTATTAAATTTGAATGAAATAGTAAGGTGATGATGGATGCATTCATAAAATGCCAACTAACTTGGAAAATTGCATTTCTTTTTTATTTTTGTTTCTCTATACCATTTTGCTGAGTCTTATTAAGTATTAAAATGAAAACATACAATAGTTTATTATTTAATAAGCTAATTTTGAACAAAATCAAGAGTATATTTTGAAATTTAACAAAGAAAAAATGTCGGCAATGAACAAAAGGAATTAAGACACATTGTGATATTTCTGATTGTTGCAATCAATTTCTTAAATAATCCTTTCTATTTTTTTTTTTCAAATGAAACTATCATTAATTTTGAATTATTTAAAACTATAATAATAAATTTAATATTTTTGATTTTACAAGTTATTTAAGAAATGTAGGCATAGGCATAGTAGAAATCTATTAGTCTTACTACGCATTTAATTTGTTGTTTACTTATAGCAAGGTAAGAAGAATTGAGGAAAATGAACATTTAGGACTATTATCTGTGGATCAGCTAAAACTTCTTTTTTTTTTTTATTCTTTTGAAATTTAACTCTATTCATCAAGTTACTCTTCTTTGAAAGTAACAACACTCCTTTAAATTTGTATTTTCGAACTTTTTTATATTATTCGGATCAACTGCAGAGTTTGATCAACCAATGCTTTCACCATTATCCGTGTTCGTACGATCGCCATTCTACCAGTCAATGACAGAAAATTTCCCTGGTGAAGAGTCTCCGTAACTCTTATTAAGCCACTGTTTGGAATCTACAGTATCTTTTCCCATCATTTAATCAACAATCTGAACTCTATTTTTTTAACTATATTTATTTTGAAATGATTACAATACTGGATTCACTAAAAAACTATGTAACCTGTAAACTAAATGTCAGAATGTTATGAAATTTGGACACGTTCCGTTTAACGGTTAGTACTATCCAGTATTCATATGAGTTTATCTGCAATGTTGACATATATGAATGTGTCAAACCGGAATCTTATTGAGTGATTTGGTATAATATACTTGTATATTCAGAAATGAATTTTGAAATTTTAATATCAAAGGTATGTATGTATCAACTAAGAACATACAACAAAATAGTGTAATTCAATGATAAATAAGTTCAAAGTTCAAATTAATTAAATTACAAAATATTCTGTTATGAAGAACAAAACATATATTTATGCATGTGTGGCCTAAATGTAAATGATTTGTGCTCAAAACTCAAAACATCTCACAACTGATATCATGTTTCATTAACATGACATTTACTAATCATTAGAAATTAATCCAATCATTTCAAATGATGAATGTTCAAGAAAAGATAATCATGAACATTCGATGAAAAAATCATTTTGTGTTCTAAGATTTTAGAATCTTCTTAGATCTATGAATCAAATTAGATTTGTTTCTGGAGATACATATTTGATATATTTCTATAGCAATTAATTGTTGCATACTTTAGGGGACTACAAAGGACATCTTATAAATAATATTTTATACTATTTGATTAAAAAGTAAGAAAAAAGAAAATTGTAAAAATCAAAAGAAAAAATAAAATGAGATTTATTTTTTGTTACATTTATTTTTATTACAATATTATTTTCAAAATTCACCTAATTTTAACATTAAATTTTATTTTCACCAAGTTTCTTTTATTCACTACTACAATTTCTTTGTTTGTTTTTTGTACTTTTCTTTTAACAAATAATTTTCAGTTTTATTTTGTTTTTTGTTTTTTTGTTGCAAATATTAATCACTTAATGCAGCACAGGGTAACACAAAATGCGTACAGGGCCTTGTTTGTAAATAAGAATGTTGCCAATTTCTTTGTCAATGCGACGGCGCAAATTGTTTCTTCAACTGAACGAAAACGAAACGAAATTTGATTGAATTGAATTTAGTTAATGTTGCATGGAGATTGAAGACAATTTCAAGTCAATTGGACAGTATTGGAAAATCTTTGTGATATTTTGTTAATTGTTGTGCAAAAATTTGGAATTTTAATTTACAATTTTTATATGTTCTATTTTTTAAGTTTTATATAAATATAATTTGTTTATATTTTTTATTTCTATACATGAGCGCAATGCGAGCGTTTTTAATTGTAGTGTTTTGTTTTCTTTTGAATTCAAATTTTTTTTCTTTTTTTGACGTCGGTGGCAGCAGCAGCGATAGCGGCAGCGGCAACAACGACTGCGGCGGCGGCACGGAAAACGGCAATAAACGAACTCAAGAACTTGAACGAGTTGACAACCGTTCGTTTAGAATGTCGACTAAAGACTAACTGAACTCTGAACTGAAATCAACTCAACGCAAAATGTTCGCCAAGCCAAGAATGAATCACTGAAATACGGAACGATTCTGAATCGAAGTTGAATTTGCAACACGCAACGAATCGAAGTTGCAACTTGCGAACTTGCCGCACAGAATACTCACTCGTACACTAGTAGTTGGTTGTAGTAGTAGTTTGCAGTCAACAGTGCAACTAAAGCAACTGAAAACAAAAAACACAATATGGGCAAAAAAGTATCTGCTGCAACAACAGTGGAAAGTACCTTCTTCACACTGATACACATGCACATGCATATCTCTGTATGTACATGCAACATTATCATCGTAGTCGACGTCGTCGTCGTCGTCATCGTCGTCATCGTCAACATTTGACTAGAAACGCATTGCGAATGCCACACGAAGAAGGTTCACTCGATTGTCGGTTGTATTGTCGTTGAATGTGAATGTAAACGAAGATGATGACAATGCAACAGCAACAAAAACAACAACAAGAACAATAAGAATAGAACAGAACGTAAAAAGCTTGCAGCAAATGTTCGTTCATTTATTCGTCCGGCCGTTAGTCCTTTCGTTAGTCTATTGGCTTAGAAAAAGCTTTAGCACCAAAACCCCTCTTACAGTGACACTAACAGTGGCATCCATGTTAAAGCTCGATCACATGTTAAGATTTCAAGAGACTGCAACCAACCAACGCAGTACAGGAAATCGGAAGTTGACTTCTTATTTAGAATTCATTTGCATTTGAATTCATTCAAAGAGAAGCCTTTCCGAAATTATAGAGCACCTTTTCTCAAAGAGACACAGAGATTCGGAGAGCAGTTCAATTGGATAAATTCATTAGGAATTGATTCAAAAAAAAAATTTTAATTTTATTATTGTAATTGCTATCAAATTCATAATAAAAATCTTTACCATATGTTATCAACCATTCTGAAGAGAAAAGTTACAGACACAAATCTCTTAAAAGCTTGTTGTTGCTCTTCTTCATAACTGACT
Organism: Amiota minor; assembly: GCA_037043295.1. Lineage (NCBI taxonomy): Eukaryota > Metazoa > Arthropoda > Insecta > Diptera > Drosophilidae > Amiota > Amiota minor. The sequence goes on from JBAMAW010001787.1 coordinate 4,972,984, forward strand.
CTTTTGAGCTTTTACTATTATGACTCAAAGAGCGTGCGAAAGCAAATTGAGAGTAAACTATTGAGTAAGTGAGAATAACAAACACAAGACACCGTTAACAATCAACTCAATTTATGGTAAATAAATTAATAAAAAATAGAAAGAAAAATATATATATATATATCAACGAAAATAAGGGAAAACCAAATGCATTTTTATTCTCTGTGAAAAACTCTTCCCAGTTTAATAGACACATTCAAATAAATATTGCACGTAGTCACTTATGAGGAAGGATTGATTATACAATAGTACCAAAGTCAAATTTAATTAGAAGAATTTAAAATTATCAAAATTATAATATACAGTAGTGTAACGGACGCCTTTCAAATGAAATATCTGGAGTTTTTGGTGAGTTTATTATTCAAACAATTCACTTCCGCTATTATACAATTGTTATATCAATTCAATAGTGATTTAAATAAGAGATCCAGTTCGTTTTTTGTACCTGTAAATGTACCTTTAAAGCTCAGGTCGATGATCTTTGAATGGTCTCAATGTCTTCAAAACAATATCCATTTAAACTTAATTTTAAGTTTAGAAATTCGGAGATGTCAAAAAGGCGTTAGTAAGTTCAGATGATAAAGTTAATGGTTTAACAAACACACAGGTTTTGCTTTGGTTCAAAATTTGTCACAGAATCAGCGATGCGTGATATGGCGCATTATTGTGCAAGAACGAACCTTCAGCTGTGGGAATCGCGGTATCCTAGACGAATGTTACAAATCGTTTCAGGACTTCTTAGTAGTAATTCTCAGTACAACTCAGTTTGTCCAGTTGGAATGAATTCTTTGTAAATGATGCCTTTGCTATTGAAGAATTGAATGAGCATTCAAAATCATCTGATGTATTAAATTTAAAAATCTGTACCTTATCTTACTTATTATTTATCATTTTATGCATTTAGAACCTTATTATCTTATGAATGAGATCAGAAAATGAGCGATATGACTTTTATTTTTTATAAAATGACAGCGGAGTCAAATATTAATGTGTTAATGGAATTTTAATTTTTGAAAGACATTTTTTTGTGATGATTGAAATTTTCTAGCAAAAGCTGCCTTCACTAATCAAATAAAACTTAAATGATGTATCTCTCTTGTTCACCATATGATACAATATATTCTTTTAAGGGCGTGTCCTTTCGGACCTGTAAACACTGACGTGACTACTTATGTAGTGTAGCATTTAAACCTCCCTCCTTTTCGCCTGTGCAATATAACTACTGCGAAACTGTTTTAGTTATGACTTCAATGTAGGCACCCAAGGCATCATTCTATTCACCTATGTTTGGCTATGTTTGCCATATTTGTAGCCATTATCATGTTTTAGCTCATGTTTGTCTTCTTCTATGGTCGTTTCTTCATTTCTTTGTTCATCTCATGTACTTGATTGCCTGTACTGTAGGCTGTTGGTAATGATAAACTCCGCTAGAATAATATACTTTAGCTTAGCATCCATTTGAACAAATTGCTTTCTTACACTAATGTCATCCTCATTACTATAATTATATCTAATCTAATATATTTAAACGAGTAATACATGTATATTTATAAATATCTCTATCTTTCACGTATCTCGGAAACCGATCTAACGATTTATATAAAAATTTGAACACTATAAGTGTCTGTCCCATGATTACTGGATCGCATAGGGACCATACAAACACAGAGCAATGCTCTGTTGCTAGGTACTACTTTTTACATGATCTAGAAAGGAAAAATCAATTCAATTATTCAATAATTATATAAAAGCCATTCACAACTCTACTACAATACAATATATGCAAACATCTATATCAGTCAATATTGGTAAATTGAGCTGCACTTTTTCCAATGCTTGGAAAAGCATTTAAACAAACCCTCTACTTGTTTAGTAAAGTTTAGTTTCCTTGAAAGGTCTTTCTCATTATGCTTTCCATTTTCTTTGAACACGAACAACAACAACTGCATTTTTTAATGTTTTTCTTTGCCGCTTCCCTATAATTTGCCACTCATAATAAATGCTATTTTGGCATAATTACCACAAATGTTGGTTGGTTGGTTGGTTGATTGGTTGATTGGTTGCTTGGTGGTACCCCTCCAGTACATCTTTTGACAAAACATACATAGATATCAAGTTGGAAAATCGCGGATTTATCGAAACATCTAAGCATCTACAAATAAACAAAACAAATGGAATGCAGTCGATATACAATAATTATGACGTTACGTCATCATTGCTGTTGCAACATATCAAAATCTGAAGGTTTTATTTGTTGTTACTTTAATTTTTCACCTTCGTGTAATTTTTACCTTAAAATAATTGCAGCCGATAATAGCAGTAAGTTAGTACAATATATACGAAATAAGTGTATATAATTCTTTGATATTGTTCGTGTTGTTGCTGGTAGTGAAATGTTGCGTGTTGCAATGTTTACGTATGCTTTCGCTTTCAGTCCACAGGCACAGCCACATCCACATCCACTAGTTGGAAACATTCTGCTTTTGCTTTATTTGGTGACTCATTGCCAGCGCTAAGTTGTGTTCAGTGATTTTTGATTGCATCTTTGCTGGAAATAATAATTTTAAAATTTTGACAATTAATTCTAAAGTTTCTTTGATCCTAAGTTTCTTCACAGAAAAAAAAAAAAAAAATATATACAGTGGAATGAAATTGTAAAATTATCATTTTTGTTTTATGAATTTTTCAAGTTTCCTAGAACAAGTTTTACTCTTCCGATTTGCTTCATGTCTACCATTGTACTTAATGAAATATTTAACATGTTTCTCATCCTAGTAAGCGTTAAATGTTCAAAAAAAGCTATATAAGTAGGGCCTCGCACATATCTTGATTATGTGATCCAAAATTTCATATTGAACTCTTCGAACGGAACAAAATCAAGTAATTTTAAAATTTGCTTGTCGTTTTGGAAATTAAGCAGTAAAAGTATTTTTTTGGAAGAAGACAAGCAAAAAGAAGAAGGATGGGAGATGCACCAGCTGAAGGGGCTGCTGCCCCAAAAACTACTACAAAGAGCGGAGCCGGAGCTTTATGGCAGCAAGATACGACCTTAACCACTGTCGTATCGGCAGTCGCTGCCACATACTTGACTTGCAAGGCGCTTGGAGTCGGCTTACGCAAGATAAAGCGCAAGATTCACGATGCAAATGGTGGTAAACCCGATGAGTGTTCCGATTAGTAGAGTATCGAGTATTTGGTCGTTAATTTGTGAAAAAAATCATAATATTGTTTTCGATTGGATTGTAACAGTTAAAGAAGATTGTTAATTATTGATATACACACTAAAACCATGCGATGGCAAGAAACCTGAAATGATTTACATTAAGAAAAATATGACGGTGATTTACAATAGGAATATAGATGAAAAATAAACTTGAGTGAAGGAATTTGAATATGAATGTTTTTATTTTATAATAAAAATTACAATATTTATATTTATATAAGAGTCTGATTATATTTGGGTTCCATCCTAATCTTCCATTTTTCTATAAAGTTAATTTACTTGAGAAGTGGAAATATTCTTTACTTAAGAATTATTGATTAATGTATGTTTTCAACAGCCCGTGACCTTGGCAGGAGTGGTCCGCGTAATAAATGTAATTCAGCACTGTCCTAATGTCGTTTTTAAATTGATTTAAAGTATGTAAATATGGCATGCAATGAAATTGCATCAATTGCCAAAGTTTCGAAAACAAATATCCCTCAGTGAACTAAGATTAATACCACAAATTCATAAAATCAGTTGTTGAATATTTTAAATTTCCATTTTGCAAACTGAAGAAATATTGTAGTTTGATTTTAAATGTTTCGTGTGTACAAAATCAGCTTTATATTTCAATAATAGAGAAACTAGTCTGCATAGATGCGAGCTCTTATGTCGGTATGGTAATATAGAATAACTGAAAACAAAGAACCGATTTAGAATTGAACTGAAATGTTGTTTGAAAGACATATCTACTTAAGTCAATTGGTTGACAAATGACAAAGTGAATCATCAATCAAGATTTGCATACAAACATAAAAGATGGCGCACCCTGTATTTCCCACATAGGTAATACAGTTTTTATTGTATGATGAGCAATGAACGGGGATAGACCCTGTCGATATTCAATGCCAGAAAAGCAAGATATAATAATAATAAAGTTACTAAGAAAGTAGAAAGAAAGAAGGAAGTCAAGTGTGTCTGGTTACATTAGCATTCATTTCGCAAGTGAACTCACAAAATTCCTGATACATTGTGGAGATCGCTTCCTAGAGCTAACTCTACTGTAACGCATAAGATAAAAAACGTAGTATCTATTATACTCGTAGGTTATAAATGTAACATAATCCCAAAAACAAAATTAGACGTAAGGAAAGAAATTATTCTAAACTTCCAATTTCAATTCTTAAGGTTTTTATGGTAAAAACATTATTGTAATCATTATGTCATCAAATAATATTCTCTGCGAAACTGTAATTCATAAACAAAACAGAAAGACTTTATTTATTTTAATTTTATTATAATTATGTTAACTTTAAATCCTAATTAAAAGGCAAAATTTGTTTTTAACTTGTATGTTCAATGTAATGGTGGATTTTCCATTGACGTGTATCATCATTATAAATAATTCCAATATTATTACAATAACAATAAGTTTAACATCATCACCTTGTGCTAAGAAAAAATGACAACACACAAGAAATTGAAAAACAAACATGGAATGATTAATTCAAAGTTATTAGATTCATGACTGAAATTTATAATATTGCATCATTGAGTGTGGATTTCTTTGTAGTTTGTCTGGGGAAATTTCAAATTTGTTAGTTTGCTAAGCAAATGAAAGATAGCAAATTTTTCCGTCATCATCATCATCATCATCATCATCAGATGGTATCTTTATACTACATAGGTACATATATTTGTACTTTGAGTATTCATTGATTTGTTGTCATGAACGTTCTGTCTTTTCCTACTTCTGTTCTATTCTACATATCCATCGTCATCGACTGCTTCATAATCTTTACCATATTGTATTGTAGAATATAAAATGTAGACTCAATTGCCACCTGGTTCAGTTTTTGAGTCTTAAAGTAAAATGTCTCCTTATTCGTTATTTTAAGGCAGCCAACTTCTTTAAAAATGGACACGTGCCCAATGAGAATATAAGAAATTTAAATTTCTCATTCTACTCCTTGTTCTTTTTCAACTCATTCAATATTTCATGTATCCATATTTTTTGTTTTTTTTCTTTTTGTCAGTTTGAAAAATATTAAAAATTGCATATTTAAATCAATGACAAGACATCGGTGCTACTAGTAAATCCACCAACACCTTGAGCTTGGCTTGGAATATATGTACATAGAAGAAGATGAACAGGAATAAGAGAATTGTATCTTGAGATGAAAATGTTAAAAATTAAAAGAAATGGCATCGGTCGGCTGAAACCGTAGAGGAATGAAAACAAGAAATGAAAAAGGCGCATAACGTCGTTATAAAAATATGTTGTGATACTCAGAAACTTTAGACAAGTGAATAAATACACTTAAAGAAATTAGTGCCCGCTTATAAGCAAAAAAATTAAGAATAAATATTGATTCATTCTTCTTCAATCAGAGACTATGAATTGGGCAAATTGCTCAATGAACCGTTGGGTGACCCTAATTTGTCGGGATTGCATTGTTTATTTACCGAATTGTCTATTTTATATAATATTTAAAGTCTTCAGTAAGATTCCTTGATATCTTAGAAATCTGTTTGCAAAAAAATGCAAACAATTGTTGAATGCTTACGAGCAGTAAAAATATTGATTTTGGGACGGTCAGTGATAATTTCATTAAGTACAAATATTAATTTAAATTATAGAAAGAAATATATGGAAATGTACAATAAGAATAATTTTCTCTCAGTGTTTTGTAATTTAAGTATTTTGTTTATTGCGAACCTTTCGCTGTCTCGAATTTAGCATTAAAAGTGAACATTGCTTGGCAGTGTTTCCTACTTGGCCCCAAAGTGTGGGTGAACCATGAGTGAGAATTTCAGTTTCTTGGCTTTGCAATGCAATAACAAAAACAACAAATACAACAAATACAACGGTCGACAACATCAAATGGAACATTCGGGAATCGTTACTTTTTATTATCAACTTGTAGTACAAACCAAGAAACTTCATTTACCATCACCATCACCATCTCATCGCATCGCATCTCTTATTTTCACCAGCATCGTCGCCAACATCATCGCATTGCAATTTTACTTTCTCACTTGATTCTGTTTTCTTATAATTTCAGTTGTCGATACTCTTTGTGAATATAATTTGTACTCTTTTTTTCTTTGTAACTTTTGATGATTTTTGCACTTAAATAAAATGATATTGAATAGAAATTGTTGCATTAAATCGACGGAAAACAAAAATAAATTTAAGCAAAACTATCCTTAAAGTGTTAACCAAGAAAATGTATATCCTGAGAGTGGGAAAAGGAATGAGGAGTGAATATTTCTTTATGTTGAGACAATAAACTAGACTTTTGTCCAACAGGTCACGCGCTACCAAAATTGCCCACAAATCTAACCAAAAAAACCAATGGATAAACAGATAGACACCATCTACCGGGTTGCCTTACTTAGGTCTGCCAAACAAAACAAAAAAGAGAAAATATTACAAATGACAGAAAAATAAAATGGAAACAAATGAGTAAATGAGCAAGTGAATGAGTGACTGAACTTCTTGAAATTCAATTTCAATTTTCTGGAAAGTGAGTACACTCCTGGCAACCGCGGATTAGCCAAAAATGTGCATTCCCTTACACACTTCATTCATTCATTCATACATTCAGTTCACTCTTTTTCACTTTATCCCAATTGCTTTGCTCATTTGCATATTTTCCAATTTACAAACGAAAGACAAGCAACAATAATAACAACAACATCAACAACAACAACAATAAAAGCAACACCAACAACAACACCAAATTGTACGTGTAAGAGTTGCTCATGTTATTGTGGTATGTTGTTGTTATTGTGAAAGCAATGAAAATTGCACCAAAGGGTCCCATCAAGTAGACCAAGCGGATTGCGTTTTTCACTTGCCCCGAATGAGAAGCGACCAAGTTGCACCAGTCTGGAGCAAACGCCATGTAGTATGTACTTATTTTGGTATGCAGCACACAGCATTGCACGGCATGGCACGTTCTTGCTTTGTTGTGTTGTACTCTTTAGTGTCCGCACATAGACAAGACACATACATAGACACACACACACAACTGTAGTGGACAGTACAATGACTACGGAGGAACCGGTGGCATGTAATGAGTTTGTAAGAATATTGGATAAAACTATGAAAATACAAGTTTTGAAGTTTCAAGAAAATCTAAACTTAGTTAAATTTAAAACATTTTTTTCTGTTTTACCTTGAAGCAATCGCTTTCAACCATTCATTCACATAAGGACTACACTGATTTCAAGTGTCACAACACCTAAGAAATGACTACTTACGGTCATCCATCCTCACTCAGTGTATCTGAGAAATTCATTCACATTCAACAAACAATCAATATTTGATATTTGTACCTTTTTTAATAGCAATGACTTCGGGTTTAATCTGGGTCCCTAAAACTATCCAGAATCCAATAGTAAAAGAAGCAAGCCAGTCATCACTAATGACAATTCAAAACTATATTGAATTATAATCCAAAAATGCTTTTCCTTAAACTTCACAGTGGAACAAGAAACCTTTCCTGTGTGATCAATTTCTATATCATAGAAGAGTTACTTATTCACTTCTAGCAATGTTATACATCCCAAAGCTTGACATTCTTAAGAAATTATATTATTGCTTAAAAAATGCATGTTATTCGCATATATTTAATTATTTCTAAATAAAAGATCACCATCCATATGGGTACAACAATGTTCGGTTTAACATAAAATTTTATTGGGTTTTATCTTGTGGTTTGTCAATTTGGAATTTCGATGAGATTTTCATGGCTTTCAAAACGAAAGAGTCTACTTTTTATAGTGGAAATTAACTTCATTTAAATGATCACGACTTCTCTCGAAATGTAATCCTTTTTCTCTTGGCTTAGAAGAGTGTAACATTATAGAAATAATTCTAAGGGTTCTGAACAACATGATCTTGGCGGAAAGTTGATAATGCAAGATGGTGATTGCTTCATCATTTGATTTGGGCCACATCCTGTTAGAGTTTCTTTCCATAATAAAAAAAAAAAGTGAATTTTGCTGAACATTTCTATTAAAAGATTTAAGGTCAGAGATGAAGTCTAACATTTAAAATAAACTGAAAATTTGTATTTAAAATTAAATTCTTAATAAATATTGTAAATAATTGATTTTGATCGAAACCAAGTCTAGTTAAATTATTGCTTAGAAAAGGTAAATTTGCAATTTTGGGCAAATTAAAAACGGAAATTTCTGTCTTCACACTTAAGCAACAACACCCATAAGACTTTCGATCATACTATCTTGAGTTGAGTTTATGATAATATATTTTCTCAGTTTGTAAAATTTTCATGTTCCACCCTCTCTCTCTCTTTCTCTCTCTCTCTCTCTCTTTCTCTCTCTCTCTCTCTCTCTCCATTTTAGTCCCATTTAGTTCCTTTTTCTATGCTTTATTACTTGGTCTTAAGGCCAACCGACTAAGCTAAAGCAAAGCTGCAGCTCATTAAATATGCGGCATGCGTTTACTTTGCTGTCGCCTCAGCGGCTGCTCTTCTTCCATCTGCTATCCGTTTGAACTTCATCTTCATCTTCGGTTTTAACTTTGCTGATGCAGCAAACAAATACAAACTGCTTAACTCATTTCAGTGGTAACTTTCTTTTTCCACTTTTCATCGTCCTTTGTCATTTTAATGCAACTCGTTTGCGGTGCCATTTGGTTTCATGCGTCAGCTTCTTTAGCATTTTCTACATCTCTCTTTCTCTTCTTATTTCACACCTTATAATAAATACATAGTCCCAACACCTTAAACACTTTATTCAACTCCATATTTCTCATTCGGGGGTTTTATTTTTGTTTGTTGCAAGCATTTGAAGCTTTTTAAACGGCTGCTTCAGCATTCCTTCTTCTGTTGCTTATGGCGCGTGACCTGTCTACTTTATTTATTTGGACTCGCTTATTTGGCTTTATATATAATAAGAATTCATATGCAAAAGAAATAAAAGAATTTTAAAAGTAAAATAGGTATTTTGAATTTATTAGTATTGTGATCTTAATTTCTTCTCTAAAGAGCTCATGATTTTCTGGTTGCAGTTAAAAACAAAACTTCAGAAACTCAATCGCCAAAAGTTTTTTACATTTCAAACAAATTTCCTAAAGATTGTTACTTATAAGAATATTAAATGTTGACCCATTTTCCAATTGTTTTAATCAATGCTGGTTTTTCAAACATAAAATGTCAGCCTTGAAAGAATTCATTTGTAGGCCAGTAGTATCCTACTCAAGTCTAAATTCTAATATGCCTAATATGGTATGATAGTTTTCAACTTAAGAAAGTATTTCAATTCCATGAATCTGTGTTTAAAGTTACTTTGATCATCTGCCATGATACAAATATCTTGGCTTACCAAGATTTTTGCTGGAGATTAAGAAGGAAATTGCAGATTACACGTGTGGGTTCTGCAGCAGAATTCTCCCTATTTTTCTGGTTTTATTTAAGCACTTATACTTTAAACATAATAATAATTAAGATTTTCAAATTTTCATTTTGTTTCTTGTGCCTCTCTGTATAACGACATGCAGAGTGTCTTCAAACTTACCTCTTCTGACAATATTGCAGCATGGTGGCATTGCATTCAATATTGTTCAATGATTCATAATCCAAAGTGCTTGGAATTCATCACATTATTGGAATTGTCCTAAACTGAAACAGCTTTCAATGCAAAGTACTCAATGTTAACTGAACTAGTATTTTCTTGCTCCTTTTTTACTTTCACATTTCTTTGTTTTTGTACACAATCGAGGCAACATTTACCATGTACCGCGAAGAATCTGAAACTTATTTTGAGTTTTCCTAGTTGGAATCGCTTCGTTTCATTTTCCTTCAGTTTGGGTTGGTTTGTTTTGTTTTGTTTTGCTTTGCTTTGCTTTGCTTTTCAGTTCAATGGCGACAATGCAATTATTAGCTGTTGCCAAAAGTCCTGCAGCGCACAACACCAAAAACAACATTATCAGTAGCAGCAACAGTAACAACAACAATAATGAAATTTGTAAACTACAGTAAAGTGAGGAGAATCAGGAAAAATAAAGAAAAAAAAAAAAAACTTTGTCCATGCAGTGTCCTGTCGTAACATTTTCCCATGTACTCTTCGTCTCCATAGCTGATGCTGTTGCCATCCAATGCTCGTCATCCATTCTCTTCTGTCTTCTGTCTTCACCAACGAATCACACCCGTTAACAGTTAAGTGGATAAGCCAATTTATGAGTTTCGAATTTAACTTTGTCACAATTTGCTCCCTGCTCTTTCCACACAACTCTTTTTTCCGCTTCTCCTCCTATTTTCACTGGGGCTGTGCCGTTGTTTTTGCTGTCGCTTGCAACATTTAAGTGGATTTCATTTGCTTTATTGGTCAGCAAGAACAACCAACATCAGCAACAGCAATAGCAACGTTGACATTTTGGGCTAAAAGTTTTCTCTCCTTTATTTATATTTTTTGTATTTTTAAAAAACTTTGTGGCCAACGGCATTTAATGAAAAAAATAGTACTAAATATAAAAACTCTTGTTTGTTGTTTAATGTTGACCGGAATCTCAACTTTTGAAATGAATTTTTTATTTTCTTGTTAATGTCCTACAATAATTTTTATTATTGTTGCACAAATCATCACAAATTACCCCATTAAAAGGATCTAAATAAATGGAAATGTAAAAAAATTAATAGGAAAGTAGCAAAACATTAGATCAGATCGATGTTTAAGTTCCCTACATCAATCCTTCATATTAAATTCATTCAGAAAAATGTTTCAAATAGATAGAAATATAGTGGACCGGAAGCTGGTAAAAATGCAAGAGGCTAATAGGGAAGTAGATTCAAGGAGCTTTCTTTATGTTTCCTAATAGAGACAAACTTTAAACTTTAGTGCCACTTGCAACAAATTACGGCTCATTAGTCGTGTTATTACATAACGATGCTGACGACGACAAACAATAAAAATGGAAATACGGAATAATACAATACAAAAGGATAACAACAAGTAAGGCTGAAGTCTGAGGCCTGACGGCACTTTAATGTTGAAGTAGAACATTTTTATGTGGAACCCTAAAAATTATGCGCAGTGCAACTTGAAATGCAATGTTGCAGCTGCAAGTTATGTGTATGAGAATAAAGTAACAAAAAAAACCAAGGATACAAAGCAAGGATATGCTAAGCGAAAGATAAAAGACACCTGTGTAACATTTTACATGTGAGTGGGTGGCCAAAGGGTAGACTTAAGATTGAGAAAACCATAAGTAGATGGGGCACATAATAATGAAGACTAAGAAAATACAATAATAATAATGATGATGATGCCAATGATGATAATAACGAAATGTTGCTTGAAGTGACCGCAACAGCAATGCTGGCATTGATGGCATAATTAATTAGTAATTATCGCATTCAGAACGATGAATGACATGCATGTCATTTGCATAATAACTACAAATTCTTAAAGATACTATTGTACTTACTTCTTACGAGTATACAATAAATATGTTTAACTATTTATTGTAAGTACAAAGTAAAGTTCCTTATGTTATTCATAACATACTCCTACATACATAAGTATACTGAAAGCATAATAATTTGCAACATCCCACAGACTGAGCTTATGCACATACTGTATTACATACAATCCATCTAGTCAACCCATAGACACCCAAATATGAAAGAAACTTTTGGGCTTTTCTCCCCAAATTCCTCTTGTGATTCTGTTCCCCATAGAACTTGCCACATTAAATAAACGAATTATAAACGTCGCGAAATTTTCGCTGACATCAACAAAAATATAAACATAAGTATATAAAAAAAAAAAAATTAAAGGCATCACTAGAAGAGCTCAACTTAAATCGAAACACAAGCAACTCCCTTCCTGCTAATGTGCAATACTGGAAAATTGCATTTCGTTTGCGATTTATTTATTTATTTATAGAATTTCAGACAATCGACTTATACAATACAATACTTTGTAAAAGGATATCAAGAAAAAAAAAAAAAAAAAACAAGGAAAAACTTTAGGAAAACCTAAGGTGGGTAAGTGGTTGGTGAGGGAACTCATGTCCACTGAGATTTGTAAGAATTACTAAAAAGTACATGGCTTTACTAAGTTCCAATAAGTTGTTCCACCAAATGGTAATGGCAGTAGATATGCGTCAGATTAAGGTAAAGCAGAAGTAAGAATTCTTTCTACACTTCATGAAATTGTATATTGTAAATGGCATATTAAGTTTTATACAAAGTTTGTAATAGAAGAAATGTAATCTCATTATTGGAAAATACATTGAACAAGAAAAGACTGTAAATATTGAATTGGTAAATCAAACAATATTGAAGTTAAGCAAACAAAACATTTATCCAAATAGAATAAATCGAATCGTATCAGTAATATAAAATATCGATTTAAATTTAATATCCAGTTTCGAAAGTAAAATCTTCTAAATAGTCTTAATCTATATAAATAAAAATGGATGTCCAATTAAGTTTGTGAGTGATAAACTCCGTCACCGTTCGACCAATCACCATGAAAGTTGGTACTTATTATGTATTTTTCCATGGAGAAAGTTTTTGTGTTACCCACTTTGTTGTAACTCGTCAAGCAGTGTTTGTAAAAAGATTTTTAACAATACTCACGATGTGCCCAACCGGTCACTTATCCATGTATTTATTATGAGGCGCAGGGCAACGCCAGTCCTATATATATTATACTTTTTTGAAAAGTTCTCTCACATCACACTTTTTTTAACTATTTGCTATTTTGCTTGAAGACTCACTTAGAAATCAAAACGTCAACAAATCCATAGTAACTCAATTATGTTAAATTTGCTAATTGATTCTCATTCCAAACTTTGTCTTGAATATAAATTATTACTTTGCAAAGAAAACATAAAACTAAGGAGGATATATGGAACCTAATTTGGGGGAACAGCAGCAGAATCCAATATTGAAATCCTGCAAAGACATCAAGTCATGGCCATTCGAAAACTTGTGGGATCTCCATTTTCTGTTACAAATTCAGTCTTGCATTGAGATGTTCGCATACCAATAGTGAAAGAAAAAATATCTAGGTACTGTAAAAACTATATAAAAGTATTGGATAATCAGAACCATCTATTTGTTATCAATCTGTTAGACAATAGCAGTGATACGAGGAGATTCAAACGGTATCATCCAATTGACTTACCATTTAGAGTAAAAAGATTTATAGACTTATTTCTCTATATTTATATTTCCTAGAAAATTTAATAAAGAAATAAAAATAATAATAATAATAATAATAATAAATTAAATGTCTTGCAATGATTTCATATTTCACTTACTATGTTATTTCCTTAAGTATGATAATTGACTTTTTTGTTTGGTGAACCTACTACACTTCGACTTGCCAATAAGTTGTAAACAAATGGATTTTAGTATTTACTTACCTCATATTTGTTTTTTTATCAAGGTGCTTGACTTGAATTGTCAAATAGACTGCAAGTGACAAACTATAAGTTTTAAACATATCTTGCATTGAGCATTCCGTTTCGCAAACAGAATTGAAATAACGCTAATTGTAGGGTATGAAATGATCAATGAAACTGAAATTATTGTTGATTACAAATCAATATCAAGTAAAAAATTTGAAAATGAAAATTTACACATGTAACAAAGAGTAGACAAAATGCGGTGAGTAACATGAAATTCCAATTGATTATGGTATTCTCAGTGGATTGAAAGACTTTTATTTTGGCTTGATTATTTTAGTATAAAAGATTTTTAACCTTAGGAGAAAAAAATACCCTTCACTATTTTATAAAAAAAAAAAACTTCCCAATGAGAGAGAGAGTATTTTCATATAAGGAAAGCATTCATTGCATTCTTGACTTAACTTTTATTGTATCAATTGTAATTAATAGTTTGAATTTGTGACATTATGTTGGTTAAAAGTAAAAATGTTCAAGGAAAAAAGTTGAGTGAAAAAGTTCACAAATGTTTAAGCGCGTATAAAAGGATTAAAGCTTCGCCATAGAAAATCATTTTGTTCGTAGTTTGTAAGACCCAATGACCTCCCCAAAAGGAATTCGAAAATGTCTTTGATGTAAAATTCTTCTAAGCACACGTGATTTTCCTAATGACGATAGAAATATTGAAAAATCTTCTGGTTGATTTGATGTTTTTCAAAATAAAGGGAAAAAAAACTCTTTTTTGTTTCTTGTAGTATCGAACTGAAATTTTGGATACTACTTATAAGCAATGACTATGACAATACATTGATTAGACAAATTCCCTTCTTCTTCTTCTTTGACATTCGCAACAGTTGAGATCTCAAGATTTCGGAAATTGTGTATATCCAGCAAAAAATTGTGCATTTCGCATGAAAAACAAGAAGTAAATGCCTTATCCAGTCTCTTTATTTTTATAGTCTTTGCCACAAGTTTTCGACTCATGTAATAAGTAGATACCGTAGCCTTGTTTGTCCCTCAAAAAAAAAAAAAAAATTGGTTGTTATTTTGTTAAACTTGTCTCCTTTAATTCGAAAGTTAAAGTCATTTTAAATTATAAGGAAACTGAAACTAACAAAAAAAATGCAATTTTTGTAAAAATATAAAAAGTACAATCAAATAGGAAACATTTTGAACTTAAAACTTGTTTTTTTCTTTTTTTTTGTTTGTCTTGCAAATTTTTGTCAAATATAAGAAAGTTTTTTCAAATCGTAGTGGGCAACTCGCACGCATTTGACACAAAAAGGATACTTGAGAAGGTAAAAGAAACGCTTTTTGGTTAACAAGACTGTCATGTTGGCCAAAAAAAAAAACTATCTTTTTGTCCTTCGATCTTTAGGTCTTTTTGTACTAAAATAATTTTATATTCCTTGAGAACATTAAGAGTGTGCAACATTGTTGCCAATGCATAGCTTTACTTAGTTGTAGTTGTAGTTGTTGTTATCATCTTCATCTTTGTTGTAATCTTAAGTTTTGCGGTTTTTAGTAATTTTCATTTATTTTTTTTTTTTTTGTCTTGTTCTTGTGAAGTGTTGGTATTGTTGTTGTTATTGTCACTGCTGCTGATCATGTTAACACGATGCTATTTACATGTATTGCAACATGCAACACGCACCACACAGAAAACAACATTAAAGCAGCCTCAAATTCCACAAGACAAGAAAAGGAACAAGAACAGAACAGAAACAACACTCCTCTTTCCTTTCCTACGGCTCAAGTTTCACTTTGTCTGCATACTCAATATGAAAAACACGAATGTGGGTAGTAGTGGGTGTCTTCGTCATTGTATCTTTTCATTTCTAAGTCGCCCACTGCTCGCCTTCGTGACTATGCAACTCAGTTGCAGACTCAACTCAGTTGCAGTTTGTCTCTAATTTGTAAAATTATTCTCACGTACAACAAACATTTTCTTATTAGTTTCTTAGTAAACATAGACAGGCATCTACAGCTACAGATACTCATAAGGACATACACACGAATACTATAGATACATACAAAGATATGTAACTTATATGTAAACTCAGCGTGAAAAACACACATTTTGACATAAGTAAAACTTTGTTTCTCTTGTAATTTCGAAACAAACAAATCGTGTACGTCATGCTTGATGCCTTTGTAGATTTTGCTTTTAATGTTGCATATTTTTGGGCTTCCAACTGGTTCAATTCTGTTCAATTCAATTAAAGTGCTTTAAAATTTTGAATAAATTACTGTTGCCAATCAAATTCAAAAGTTATTTTCTAAGAATTCTATTATTCTTAGGAGTCTCTTAATGAGGAATTTTAAGGCAAGTGCTTATTGAATAAGAAAGTTATCACACGCATCATCAAATCTAGAAAAAGGAGTGCAGGACATATATGGAAGATGATAACAAACAAACATTAGAGTATGTACAAACTCGCATAATGATAATGATGATAATCTGAGCAATATAGCTAAACTAGGAGTAAACACAATTCTAAGATTCTCATTGAATGCTAATAAGTTATAAGATATTTACTATGAGTAAAAGACTCCATCAGGAATTTTTGAGGATCTCTCCGGTCAATGGTTAATCAGTACAATCTGATATTATTATTATTGAATGGTATTTCAAATTTTAGAGATAACTAATAGTTATTACAGACTATCAGCTTAGCATTTTATGTATTTGTGTCTATAAAGGACACTTCTTAATTTATTTCTAATTTCAATTTTCCCTATAAAGATAAACTCAATTTTCATATTTTATAACTTTCAATTTTGTATTTGTACAACTTTAATGTTTCTTTGTTTAAAGGGTGTTTGCTGTGGTTTTAGTTGTTGCTGTTGTTTCAGTTGTTGACTTTAATGTCATCATTAATATGCAAAACTATATTAAAACTCGTAGTACTTCAAATGCATTTAACCGCATTGCAGTACAACATTTGCGTGGTTTATGCAAATGAGTGTAGAACGATATTCGTGACATCGCATATGCCATTGACGACGAGGGTTGTGGACGCCCGGACACCCGGACGCCCGGACGTCAGACTTTTGAAGTTGGAATGTCCATAAAATGAAGTATGCGAGTCTTAAAATGTGTACGAAACACATTTAACACATTTTTTGTTATTACATAAATTTCTTTATCTAAAGTATAATATGTGGAATAAAAAATGTGTTTGTAAAATATTTAACTTGGACGCGATATTAACAGTACTTTAAGTTCTTGTTGAGACAATTTATTTTGTTAATAAAATTAAATTTACTATCAATTATCAAATAATAAAATTATCATTAAATTATCTCTTCTAAGCAATAAATAAGACGGTTTTGCTTAAGGCTACGAAATGATTTATTTATGGTTTTATGAAAGCATAAACGCTATGGCAACTTATAATTACTGAAATAATAATATTAATAATTAAATAATCTCCTGAGATTTAAACCCCATTGTTTCAGCATTAAGTTGGGAGACTGTGGACATTCGAAATCTTCACATTCTGACATAAGAAACAATGTCTTTAAAATACAGATAATTCAGACCTTTTCTTTCGAAATTCTTTTTTAACTTTAGGTATACACTAAATAAAAAACTGTAGTACTATCCTTTTCATCAGAAAAGAAGGCTCCAAATACTTTTTCTCCTGACACAAAGCACCAAAGAATTTTTTTCATGGTATAGTCAATCATACAAACCCAAATCAAATTCATGTTCTTATTAGAAAAACTTTTTACTTTTTTTTTTTTTTTTTCATTATCCAGCTGAAATTTGGATAATATAAGTTTCTGACCCTTATATACCAATCATGTAAATTTAAAGACCCTAGGATTGCTGGATCTCTTAACTCCCATACAAATATTTCGGTATACTGTATAAATACTGACTCTACCCTTAAACGAAGTGAAATCATTTAATAATTTAATATTTCTGTATACTCAACCACAGTAGTGTGGGCAGAATCGTGAAGAGTGAAGAGCCTTATAATTTCGATAGAGCCGAAGATATTCTTCTGTTTTCTTGTTTTGATATAACAAAGTCTTCAATCCAAAACTGAAACGAAAAATATACAACAGCTCATATGTAACCGCTCTGCACTTTTTGGAGGTCGTACCCGTTAACTTCAGAAATAATTGAATAGCTACAGGGTCCATCAAAGTTGCCATTTTGTTCATGTCAATAAAGGCAAATCAAACTTATGGATGAACTGAGTTTGTGACGTTTATCCCACATTACTCTGTATTCATTTAAAAATATGTACTTGTATGTATTGTACATTGTACATTTATCAATTTCTCAGAAAATCGAAGTATTGTATCCTCTGAAAATCATAAAAGTGCTTATATAAATATTATTAGACTCCATGGGTTTTCCCATTTAAAGAAATGCCACTACTAAGGTATCTTATTTAGATTATCTTGTCTTGACCTAAGTGATTTACTATGACACTTCACCTTACTTCAATCTTAAAAATATTTCTTATTATGTCAACGTAAAATATTCATTCCAATGGACCCCATGCATTTACAATAACTTAAAATCATTTAATTATTTCATATAACCACATAACTGAGTTGCTCCTTGTCTGTAGCTCCCTCAATTATAGTTTTGCAATCCAATTCTGTCCCTAAATGCCAGCAAAGCAATTAAGTCTCCAGCAATTCACTTATGGGTGACACATTGCATTCTCAAACGCATTTCACTTCTCACTTTTTGTGTGCACGCTGTCAACGCGTTTAATTAAACTTTTAGTCCTAGCAAAACCAAGCATTATCCTGCCTGTTCTGATGACACGCGGAATGCAGCCATGCCACAAACAGTAAAGAAAACATTTCTCATGCATCTCATATACTCATTCTTAACCGCAGAAAGGCGAGTAGTAGAACTACGATGTTGCTTTGTGGTCACTATCAAATGTTTGAATCAAATGGAGCAATATCCTTTAATTTAGAAATTATTCTTTAATCTACTCTTAATACTCTTAACATATTACATTCGATGCCAAATATGAAGTATGCGTGAACATTTACTAAGCGATTTCGAATTCAATTAATTCAGCTCAAGATTTGGCTAGATACACTTAAAGCTATGCAATTATTGCGCCTATAAATGCCCTACGCAATCTTAGCATCTCCCTGAACTTAAGTGACCTCAATTACAATAGCAACAGCAACAGCAACAGCAACAGCAAATACAACTACAAACATTGCTATAGCACTTAGAACGCGACAACTTTGGCAACATGCAGCGTTGTTGCCTTTGGGAAATTCATTTTACGCTTTTCATGCTAGAAACCCATTTCCGGTAGCAAGCGATGGGCAGTCGTCAGGCTGGCAGGAAGTCAGGCGTTGATGTCCATTTGAAGCAGCTGCATTTGCTCAACCTAATCTAATTAGCTGCATGTATGTTACTCATTTATCCTCTCCATCACTTACTTATGTATGTCTGCCTAAATGTACATTCAATGCAACAACTGAAACACTATTCTATTCACCAACATTCCATCCAGCATTCGTCTGTCCATCCGCATCCACACATCCACATCCACATCCTCATCCCCATTCACCATATTCAACCAAAGCATTCATTTGTTTTCCCTGCACATCTGCGTATGTGCATCTGCATCTGTGAGTTTGTGTTTGCATTTGTAGGCGTTTGAGTTGACTTAATTGAATTCTCAGTATTGTTAGTCTATTGAATCCTTCCACTTCTTCGGAGTATGATGCTTGCGGCTAAGCTCAAACAGTTTACTTGCTCTACTCGTGATTGGTGAACTGAGGCTTTTGGATTTTCGTTTCAATTCGTTTGCTTCAAGTCAATTTAAGACAATGAAAGTTTATGATCTTAAGCAAATGTTTGGCTTAATTATTTCAGCTTTAAAGTATTCAATCAGTATGAGATGTATGATTTAAGGTAAGTATATTTAAGTATTCAAATATTCTTCTTCTTCTCGTACTTATATTTTCAGACTGGCAGATGCCTTGCATACAAACAATTTCATTTCTCATTTGACTTGTTTATATTTACAGGCTTCTTGTTTATGTGAATATCTTTGAGTCCTTCATAAGATAAACAGCAAGCGACATAAAAAGATACTACAAGTATAAACGGCAAGGACAACAACAGACAAAAGAAGAAAGCTTAGGTAAATTCATTAAAAATTAATCCATGCTCGTCGCCTTCATATAAAACAACTTCAGATATTCAATTACAAGACAACTCCGAGCTAAGATAAAAAGAAAGAAACAAAGGCAAAATGACCTGCAGCAGCAGCTGCCACATCAAACCCTTAGTTGTATATACGAATAATACCATGCTACTACAATATATACATTTTTATAGTTCCAGGTTCAGCCAGGAAATAAAAACGGCAACATTTAGCAGGCAACTGGAAGGAACCAAAAAGGAGCTCAAAGCAAATGAAACCAAACCAAGGCAAATAACATATAAGTCGTTTTATGTGTAAATGTTTTGTTGTTGGCTTGCGGCATCATTGAAGAGGATCTCATTGGGCTCCTTCAAAGTGAGAATGGCAACAGCTTCGTTATTTGGTCTGTAATTTGATATGTTGCTCAGTTGAGTGTTGACTCAACTTAAGAAGAAATTTATTTAACAAAGAATGCAATTTTTTAAATATTTCTATTTAAGACAAAATTATTAAAGGTTAACCTTAAGTCAAAGGACACGTTTACTCAATAAATTATTACAAGGACTTCATCATTATTTTCCAATTAATTGCTATCATCAGCATTTGAACGAAAGTGTTGTTCATTTGGATAAAAACCTCATTCTTCCACATATAGGCTAAGATACCAGATATTCAACCACAAGTAAGGTGGTGTCATAATGAGAAGTAAGAGGTGAAGGATACTTATCATCATCAGCATCAACATTCACATGATGAGCTGCAGCATGTTGCAAAGTCTAAGACTATGACTGCAATTGCTGTCAACTCAAGCTGTTGTCGCAACTTCAACCATTATTGTTGTTTTGTATCTAGATGATTTATAACTCTGTGCTAGGTACTCATCATACAACTCTTAAGCATGGAATGGAAAGGTTCTGTGATAATTTTCTTTGTTTAACCTTTTCAACAATCTCTATTAAGAAAGAGTAAGGACACTCATCCTAAATACAATAAGTGTTGTGTCCTATCAATGTCTATTATTCTACAAGTCTTTGAAATAATACCATATTTCACCAGATTCCCTACAGACAAACTCCAATTCGTTTATTTCTAAGCCAATAGTAAGCAGTAACAACAAAATATTGTGCAATTCTTAATCGAGATATTAACAGTGTTCAATTTATTTCTGAAATGCGCCAAAAACCACAAAAAACGAAAGCATGGCAAAAAGATACGAGAACAATCTCCATAAGGACATGCAACGGAAGTCCGTTAAAGAAAAACACCTAAAAGAAAGTAAGAAAAATTCAAATTGAGTGCAAAGTGAGCCACAAAATGTGGAAATTCCCTCTGTGCAATGCAAGTCATCCACATCGATATGCGACAGTTGCAAGTAACGAACTTCAAGTAGCCTACCCGGACCCAATCCTCTTGCTACACTCCTTCACCACGACCTGTGGCATGGAATAAGTCAAAGCCACGTGACATTTGCAATTGGCAGGCTGCGAATGATGGTACCGAATAGAGTTTGGTGGTGTGATGTGATGTGATGTGGAGAGGAACTCCACACCGGAAATTCCACCAAACACGGCGTGAATCAATGTGGAAGACAGCAGCAGTTTTTGAAGGCGACAATTTTAACTACAAACTTTTAACGGTTTCTTCTCCTTTTTTTTTCGGTGTTGCAAGTTTTTTGCAAGAGTTTTTTCTCCTTTATTTTTTCCTTGGCAAGGTATGCCATACGGTGAAAATGTCAAACTGTGGCAAAAGTTCAGGTTTACATGGAATAAGTTTCGCCACACCGTTTTTTACATGTTTCCCTTCCCAAAGATTTGTTTTGTTTCTTCGACACAAGTCAATGTTGGTAGTGTCTAGATTAGCATTACGGTCTTAAATTGCAGTTGTGGCAATTTAAAAATGATTTTAACATTTAGACACTTTCTTATGTTTGAATGAAAAATTTAATTTTCGAACTTAAGATCGCATATTCTTAATGTAAAATTTTGTATATAAATTCATAAGCATTTCATTTAATTTATTCAAATCAGAATTCTCATGTTTAAATTCCATGAACGAACGAAATACTTAGGTATTTGAAGACATTCTCATTCTCTAAAATTATTTATTTATTTCATTTACATAATTTCATCTACTATATCATATTATTAAATTTCATACTAAAATGAATGATTAGATATTTGGGGCCTTTTAATAGACGCATTTAATAAAAAATATGACATGTTTCAATGGAATGAAAAATTGATTTATAGTACTTAAAAATATCACAATGTTCAAATTGAGAATTTCCATGTTGAAATCAATTAATTTTATTTATTGTACCAGCTCACCTTTTTATGTTCACTTCAAAAAAAAAAAAAAAAACAATAAAAATACTTCGCGGGCAGGACTCGAACCACACGACTTTGGTTTGCAAGTCCTACTCTCTAACCACTACGCCATGAACACATTTCAATTGTACTTGCCTAAACAGCTCCAATATAATAATAACATCGTCAAATTTCGATTTTCGTCACATTTTATTTTCATAATTTTTGGATTTACTCCCCTTCGCTAAAGAACTTAAACTTTAAAAAAAAAAAATAAAAAATTAAATTCACATGACTTCATTTTGGACATCAGTTTCTCAACACCAAAAGCCACATCCGCAACAAATCTAATGGATGATATTTACAATATTTAAAATCTTCCTGAATTGAATTGTTATTAATAAACCATCTTTTGATGTTTGAAGAAAAGTATTTTGATTCAACATTAATAGTGTTTCTTAAGCGATCCAACTGCCCTCCAGTCTCTAGGAATAATATGGTTATTCTTTCGGAGCTTAAACACATGAGGCAGATTTTGAATAGAAGACTGACTTCGATGGCTCATATCATTTCAAAAACTTTCTACCAATAGTTTGAGAAATTGTTGGCTACTGCGTACATTTTGAAGATATCTCTGTATAATAAGAAAGAAGACAATGCTGAAGCCGGTAACGAGAGACAGTTGTGCTGTGAAGCTTTGTTTCACCCTTTAGAATTGATCCATCGTCACTTAACTTACTTAATTTCTATTTGAACTGATTATAAATTGAAAACAAATACAATATTAACAACAAAAAAATACAAAATCATCTTATTCTTAAATTTTCCTGCTCTTTCGATTCTCTGAGTCTTAGAATGTTTAAGACAATAACTAATTCCTCTAACATGTCACGAATCATATTGAACATGCTGTGTTTGTCCTTGGACTCCAGAAGCAAGTGGCTTTCCATTGCCCGCCTTTTATTAAATAAATGAAGAATATTGGGAGTGGGTAGAGAAGGGCGTACAAATAAAAATGATAATGATGATGACTGTGCGGCAATAAGATGAAATCGTAAATGGCATACAAAATGGAAAGAACGAAAAGAAAAATATAACAATTCTAAGAAAAATAGTGGAAAATTAGAACTCAAATTCAAGAAGAAAAATAAAAACAAGAAAAAAGAAAAAAAAAAAATAAATGAAGAGAAATTAAGCACATGATTTTTGTGTTGCTGTTGCTGTTGTTATTGTTGTTGTTGTTGCAGCTATTTAACTCATTTTCTACATGTGTTGCATATTAAAGATCTCATCACATCTTCCCTTGTCACCCCTAACTACCCATCTACTGCAATACAATAAAACATCATAAGGTATTTACTACTTTGAACGACCCTAAAGCGTTGAATGTAAGAAAGTGATTAGTAAAAAGGAATCTTCTCCTGTCTATGAAACTATGTGTGTTTCCATTGTAATAGTTAGGAGAGATCGAGGTGGAAAGCGGTCCAAGTCTATCATCATATAACTCAGAAACACATACACACACTCATCAGTCGCTTCATTACTCAATCGCATTACTTATACGCCGCATGGTTTCACCCCCCAAACTTAAGTCATTTGATAGAAGTAGGTTGGGGTAATTTTGGTCTGAACTGGACCGAACTGAACTAAAGCAGACTGGATCATTTATAAGCCGCTACTGGTGCTGATGTTGCTGATGCTGTTTTCCAACTCCCTGGCAATTATAATTCATAAAACGTGAGCGCGAAAATTGCAATTTTTCACAAATTTTCCCGACCATCATCTGTGGGGAAGTGAGTGAGTGAGTAAATGTCTGTGTAAGTTGGCCACATTAATTATTATTTTGGTCGCATTCTTCAGCGCATTCAGTACACTGACTGCAGCAAGCCCATGAACACCCAAAAATAGCGCACTCCATGTCAAGATTCTTTACTCACAGAACTCACAGGATGCTGCTGTTGCTTCAAGCTCATATTGTTTGTTGTTGATGATGATGATGACCATCACCACTACTATATTGTTCATGTTATTGCTGTTGATGTTGTTTATGATGATGATGATGATGATGGAATTGTGCAGCATATTTTGTTGATTTATTGAGTGTTTTATTGTTGTTTGTATGAGTATGTGTGTGTGGTTTGTGTTGCAAATTGTTCTTGCTGTTAGTGCAACAAATGTTTGTCCAAAAATGAAGAGAAAAAACAAAAATAAAAATGCAATGGAATTTTTTCACACACAAACTCAAACTCATGCAAACGAGCAGTAAAATACACCAAGTGTAATGTAATGAAACAATTATTTTATTATAAGGAAACAATAAAATAAAAAACAATCAAAAGAATTACAAATAAAAAAAAAAAACAAAATAAAACCAAAAACAATTTTTAAATCCTTTACAGTTGAGGAAACATGAAATTGCCGAAAAACAAAAAAAAAAAAAACTTATATTACAATAAATAAAAATTATATAATAATGGAAATACAGTGAACATTGCCTTTTATGATCCTGGGTTAAGATTGTGATTTCTAATAAAAATTTACCTAATTCGTTATTTTACTTTAAAAAAAATTCCACATTCGCTAATGTTTGCACACACTCAAGCTGCATGTTGTTGTTGTATAATTGTAATCTCTTTATTGAGACATTTCCGGTGGATTATCTAAAAATTTTATTATTTGTTAGGGATATGAGAATAGAAATACATATTCTGTGCAAACTTGAAGTCTCTACCTAGTGCGGTTCATAAGACACAGAATCAGAAAACGTGACGGATTTGTATATTTCACTCAAACTTTCATTTTAATGACATTAATTCTGTATTTTAGAAAAAGTTTATATACCATAATACACAGTTTATAGTGAAAGTGAAAGTTTAGTTGATTATAATTATAGAATTTTCGAAATATTTTGTAAACTTCTGTTTTGGATCAAATTTTTCATGACGTAAGTGTAGATGCTGAAACATGCAATGTTTCGAAATGAAACATGATGCACTAAAGTCAAATAATCATTCTGGTTGGTTGGAAACGTTCACAAGTCGCCTGAAGATCGCAGATTGGCTTTCCAGTTACGAAAAACAAGGAAAATCTCTGCAAAATGAGCAAAATGTTACAAAAAAAACACTAGCCTAGAAATCTCATGGTTGGCCATTAACAACAACCCCATCACTTGAACACTTCATTGTAATTCTATCAAAATTGGTTCTATTCAAATCATCAAAGAACATTTCAGCAGAAACTCAAGATATTCAAGGCCAAAATTCTCATAAACAGAATATAGTATTTTATGAAAACGTAAGACTAGATATGCATTTTTCAAACGACTTTGTGGACACCATTCCGAATCCCAAGCTCCTACTCTAATGGCCCACTTTTTCGATCGGATTGAGATCTGGACTTCAACAGAAATGGTGATTCTGGCAGCTAACTCTACGTGCAGTATGCTTTGGGTCAATATCCGGCTATTAAGTCTTCTTAAGCTGTTGACATTTATATTGCTATGTATTTAATTTATGTATTTCAACTAATTTCAATTGTAATAACATTGAATCATAAGTCTCAATTATATTAATTTTAGTAACTTCAAAGTATGTTTCACTGTGTTCCATGCATTCTGACTTAACCAAAAAACATCAAAAACTTAATACTCAACCATTGTGAGAAGTATATGTTTCTCAACCACCTTGTATCCTTTAATCACTTCACTCATCCTTTCTCATTTCCATATTTATCCATCCCACTTCCCGATATTTATATATTGCGTATAAGAGTTTATAATATATTTATATATTGTATATATATATACAATATATCAGTATAGCAGTCACTGATACCCGTCTCCTTTATCCACCCGTCATCTCTAGAACATGCATATATTTAATCGCTCAACCGCTATTAAGTCAAATGGATGAGCATCGCGTAATAAATTTTCCTTTAATTTTTTTTGTTGTTGTTGTTGTTGTTGATATTTTTTCGTAATTTTTAATAATTTTTTCTTATCATCGTTTTTCTTTTTTTTTTTTTTTATTTTTGATATGCCAACACTTTTCTCTGCCTGACCCATTCCTTTGACAATGGGAATACATTTTTCAAAATCATTTTTTCCCTTTTGCTTTGTCTTCTTTTTTATTGTTTAATTTTTATGGTTTTTAAAAAGACTTTTGGTTGCTTTTATGTCTGTTTCCCTTACCATTTTCATTCGTCGTCGTCATCATTGTCGATTTGTCTGTCTGTCGACTACATGAAAATGTTGCCACATTTTACACTCGAATGGCGTGAAAATTCATTAAAAATATAACACGAATTTCGTAGTTGTTGTTGTTGTTGTTGTTGCACTTTGTATTGCAATTTTTTGGGTAAATTTTTATATTTTTCACTCTGTTGCTCATGATTCTTTTTTTTATGATTTTCTCTCTTTTTGACATTTATTTGACGTATGGTGTTTGTTGGTCTTCTACTTCTTAAGTTTAATGGTCAAAAGAGTTATAAATTTTAAAGAACGGAAAAAAAACTCAATAAAACGTAGTTAAATAAATTAATATGTTCAAAGGATGTGTCTAGAGAGTTCAAGAAATAATCAGACGAAAGAAGATCATATAGCAAAAAGGTTATTTTTGTTTAGGTTAGCTAAAATTCTTTCCGAAAGATACGATTAGGACTTAATCAGAATCATTGTGAGATGTCTCATTTGTTTGTTCCTACATTCGGTGGGGTATTTGTTTATTAATAAACATTTATCAGTTTGCTTATGGTATTGGCAATATTTTCTGATCTCATTGTAGGGGTAACACATTGTTCGTAGCCTAATAATTACATCTGCTTTACAAATAACCATCAATAATCTTATACCTTCACTATTTCTATTATATGAGATTTATACTGAAGTACTGTGTCACCTTCTCGCATTTTATGTTATAATCTTTTCCAATGACAATGATATTTTTTATAGATTGAAGTCCAATCACGTACGATTATTTTTTATTTAGGGAAATCTCAAGAAAGTCCAGTAACATAACTTAGTTAATGGTTCGAGACATCTATGAATATTAAATAGATATGTTTTATTTCAAAGTGGACAAGGAAGGATCATTTTCTATTGAAGAAAAATATATTCAAAATCTATTTTCTTATTTAAATGCAAACTTCTTAGAAGGTTCTTCTTTTTCTATTGTTATTTTTACTTTCTTGCCGCATTCAATTTGTTGACGACCTCATTTCATCACTTGACATATGACGGTTGCATGCAACGCGGGACACCAATGTACACTTTCATTGAAAATTCTAATTTCTACAGCACAAAAGACAATGGAGAAAGAAAGTGGGAAGGATTTCTACATATGTACGAGTAGAACATAGGAAAACATGAGTTCTGTATCTCTTTCAGTTGATAATAATGATATGCAACATGCCTCGAATTGTTACCACCGCATCAGGCCTCAACTTGAGGCAGCAATTGAAGCCCAAGTGAAAACCAAAAAGTACAAACAAAGCCGCAATCAAATATGAAATACTTAAGAAAAGGAAAAAGGGCAAAGGAAAAAGTTGATGCCACCGCTATTGCCACAGGAATCAAGTATGCCAAGCTACGAGCTACCGAAGTCAAGTCAGCATTCGATGAACATGTGTATGCAAGAGGATAAGTTCTGGAAATGATGGTGATGGTATCAAGCATATTTCGCGCAGGGCTCGCATGACTTCTTGTTAGAAAATGAATTCTTTCTTTCATTTCTCGTTCTCGTTTTTTTCATCCACTTGAATTCATCCGCTTGCTTTGATTGTTTGTTGTACAAGTACAAAAGCAATAAGCCAAGGTAGAGGCGTGGAAGATATAGCAGGCATGTGGCAAGTGAATACGCGCGTGGCTTGGTGCAACGCCAATGAATGCTGTCAACGGCAAACGATACCAATCAAATGTGAAAAAGTATAGAATGATGTAAAAGAAGGGGCCGAGAGACAGGAGCAGGTTGGACATTTTACTTAAACGTATAAAATTGAAAGAACAAAAACAATTTATTTGAATATGCAGAACAAAGTGGCCTGGGTCGATGTGGCGCCATGCCATGCCACAAAAACCCATTCCATCGCTGCCACGCTATGTTCGGCTATGTTATGCTATGATGGCATGTGGAATGAAAGTCAACAGGCGATGAAGACGACAACGGCAACGTCAGCGATGAGAAAACAATTTCACTTGACGTCAGTTGCGGCGGCATAGAAGTGGAGGCCTTGTCAAACCATGAAGAAAAATACTTCGGAAAAGTCAGCAAAGACGACGACATAGAAACACTTCGACTTCCACTTCTGCGAATTCTACGATAGAATAGAAACGACGACGACAATACTAATGTCCTTGCGACGTTTAACAAAGCGGCCTACTCAAATGTCAAATTCCTTTTGTTGTTCGAAGCGCACATTCATTTATGCCAACGACTCTACATGTGACGACAAGGACGAGACTTTTCCATAGCTCCTACTATACAGTACGTCTTCCTTTAGTAAAATTGGGTAGAGTCAACACTTCGACCAAACCAAACCAAACAAGCAAAAATAAACTGAAAAGAGAACAGTTGAAAGAAATTGAAGAAAACCTATTAAGAAATTCAAATTCATTTGTTATGCAAGCTACATTTCCGTTTCCGGTTATATTTGAAAATGTGCTGAAATGGCATTTTTTCCTATTCCTAGGTCCTAGTTCGAGTATTTGGTTTTTCGTCCTTTCTTTTTTTTTTTTTTTTTTTGTGCTGATACTTGCGAGTATTTTCACTTTACGTGCGCATTTCTGTGACAAGTTCGACTCAGTTCGGCGCAGTAATTTGCATTTGAGGTGATTAATTACAGGAAGTCTTCAAAGCGAAATGAAGAAAAATGCGCCAAAATTGCTTTTGAGCAAAGGAAGGTGGAGTCGCAGAAGAAACAGGTAGAGGAGACCTAAATGAGAACCGTATATACATATGTCAAGATGAAAAAGTATTCAAAATTTCCTTCTGTATATAATTTTGCCTGACAAGTATTTTATTAGTTCCAAAGCATAGTTGATTAAACTGTAGTTTTGGAGATATGATAAGTTCTAAGAATAGAGACGCAGTTGCATTCGGGTCATTTATTTTATATTCAATTTTAAATTTGTATAATTTGTACAATTTTCTTTAAATATTTCTTACTGTTATGGCACAGAATTGTTTACCTTTCCATCATTTATGAAGATCTTATAAAGATTAACAATTGAGAATATAAAAATAAAATTAGAATGTTTTTTTAGTAAAAAAACATCAAAAATTTTTAATAAAGTATAGTTTCCATAATTCAAACCTATTTTACATTTTCATTGGTGCAAAATTGTGCATCTTTTACTAGAAACTTCTATTAGTAAACATTTCTTAATATTGTAAATAATAGGTTTCTCATTAAATTCAATTAATCAATCAATCTTGTTTTTTTTTTTTTTTTTTTTGTGTTGTCAGAGGGGGAATCTGCCGAACATGCGACCATATCTCTGTCAGTCTGCTAAGAAGCACCTCATTCGGCCTTTTGGCGCACATCAATAATTTTAGACACCAGTCTATTTATGCTTCCTTGACGCTCTAAGCTTCTCAGTTCTCGAAGTACTGTTGCAGATAGATCCTTCACCATACTCCACAATCGCCTCGATTGCAGCATATACACCACTATATTCTCTGGAATAACGCGATCTCCCATGGTCATTTCCAGGATTTGCTTCTGCTTTTTGCATTTTGGGCAATGAAAACATGCATGCTTAACTTTTTTGCTGATGCTGCCACATAAAGTACATACCACCCCATAATCTTGGCTGTACTTATGAAGGTACCCTCTGAAGCAGCCGTGACCCGTAAATCTTGTGTTGTCACTCAAGGCATGTGCTCATGGGGTAAATATTGGGTCAAAAATATACTCATTTTAACGATGCATGGATGATAAATAAGAGTGTCCAATCATTATAGTTGGTACAAGAATACAACAACTAAACCAAGAAGAAATTATCAAAGCAACACCTGATAAGTCATCTTAGAATATTGATTCTTCCGTCGTGATTAAATGGGCGCACTACATGTTAGCAACACCTGAT
This sequence comes from Amiota minor, assembly GCA_037043295.1. NCBI lineage: Eukaryota > Metazoa > Arthropoda > Insecta > Diptera > Drosophilidae > Amiota > Amiota minor. The sequence continues at coordinate 5,003,195 of JBAMAW010001787.1, forward strand.
AAGTCATCTTAGAATATTGATTCTTCCGTCGTGCATTCTATCAGTCTGATCTATTAAGATCTTTTGAAGATTACCATTGTTCCAGCGTCTCCAATCGATTGAGAAGAGAACATAAGAAAAACACTAATTTGCATAAATTTGAAATAATACAAGAAGTTGCTCCCATAAAAAATAAATAAAAATGTGAATCTGTTAAATCCTTCACATTAAAAAAAAAAAGAGTTGAATGACTTCAGTTCAACTTCTTAACTCTGCAAAGCACACGTCAGACATATTTTAAATTTATATGGGACAAATTTTCCTTTTGTTCCTGCATAGCAACTATATTTTTTAGAAACCTATTCAACTTTCATGATTAGTAAATTCATTTTTTTTTTTTTTTTTTTCATTTAATTAAGCGAGAAATTCAACAAAAGATTAAAGTGCCTTTCAAAACTGAAGTTTTAACAAACAAAATTTGCTTAAGCATTTCATGAATTTTCCACAATTATCCGGATTATTTAGAAAGGACAAAAACAAGAGATGTAAACTCTGCTTCTATAATATTTTTCAAATGAATTAAAACAAAAGCCAATTAGAATTAAACTCGAGAACAATTAATTTACAAGTTGACAACACAAATTTTTTGCATCGCATTCACGCATAAAGTTGTCTTTTCTGCAATAGTATAATATTTCTGTATGCATCTCACTCCTCAAGCAGTGATGGAGTCAAGGAATAGTTGATATTCAAAATTTTTAGACAACATCATAAAACGGCCAACCGACCCCCATAGACAACGCTCCTGATGGCACTTACTTTTAATTAGCAGACGGCATAAAATGTTGCAAACGACAAAAATGTAAAACTTTTGTTTTTGCCGCCAAATAAATTCGACAACCGAGTCAGACACACGGAAATACTCATACCAAACCCAAAACCCATGAAACCCAACACTTGAAACACAAAACCATAGAGGCGCCACACAAAAAAATAGCCCGCTTCCTAAGCTTCCCGTGTAAGAGTATTGGGCGTGTCGAGCAGGTGTCAAAGCAAGTAAAGCAAAATAAGCCAACAGAACCAGGATATTGTAGGTATGAGGGACAACGAAATTATGTGGCGACGCAACGCAATGAAAACTCGAGGCGCCGCACAAAAGCTAGTCAAAGTGTAACCCAATACCAAGCCCAAGCCAAAGCAACCCATGGCGGCATGAGGTAAATTTTGTCTGAGGTTAAGTTTTGCCAAAATTTATGTTGCATGAAGTACAAACTAGGGTTAGGAGTGACCAGGTAGTTGGGTAGTTTGGAAGGCGGTGGCAAAACTTGTATGCAAAAATGCAGCTGTCGAAAAATGTTGCAAGCAAATAAAAACAATGTGGCAACCTGGTATAGTATGACATGATATCATCGTAGTTGTTGTCTAAATAAATGGAAAAATACTAAGTTTTATGCTTAGATTTATTATACATAAAACAGAGGAGGAAGAAATTAGTGATATTTTACTTTTAATTTCTCATTGAAAGAGATGCACTTGACTCAATTGGCAACATGGGAGCAACTTCTTGTTAATTGGCTAACAATGCCGCAACATATCCTTAAAAAGAAAAACTCCTTGAAGGAGTTAAAAATGAATTGACGCACTTTAACACGCCATTATGAAAGTAACCCAAAACCAACCATCCAGTGAAACAAACCCCTAAGAAATGAAGCAGTATATTTAATATTTTACTGGGTGTGTAACCCATGTCTACACAACCCTTTCGAAACCGAGCAGACACACGCTCAAGTGTTTACATTGTTAGCTCATTTTCGCTCGTCATAAGAAGCGTGGCCTGACCGGACCGGACCAATCCTGGGTTTGTCCTTGTGAGGACCGTGTGTGCGTGCGTGCGTCCGTGCGTGCCTGTGCCAACGAGACTGAAGCCGTTTGCTGACGCCAACATCGTTTGAGTTGAATTAAACATCAATTAAATTAAATTTTTCTTTTGGGAAACGCTAAAAATTAATTTTTAAAATGACGCAATGCAAACAATATTCTGTTTTTTGTTTTTTTTTTTGGCACATTTTATGAATTATGAGGGTTAAAGACTTACTGTTTATACCTTTGTGAAGTAATGTGTAGCATGAGTCCTAAGGGTTGTGTCCTAAAGTTTTGTATTGTTGGTTTTAAGTTGGATTCTTATTTGAGGTCTTTATTCGTAAATATGTATAAGTTTAATTTCAATTCCTTTGGCTTTTCATGAGTTTATAATTTAGTAATGAAATTCTTTTGGCTAAGCAGTCATTTTGAATTGATTTATGTAGGCAATAAAGAGTCTGAGTTTGGTTATTACGGGTATGGGGCGCAAGTGTTTGCCGAACGATATTCTAAAATAATTGTTTGTTTTTGATTTACTCTGATGATAGGGAATCGCAGGGTATAAAAAACAATTGAGTAATAGGAGAGCTGATTATTTGATCAAATATGGAGCCTATAATCCTCACCCCTTGTACGAAATAAGTAAGGCCCAAATAAACTTACAGGCTACTGCAATAACTACAAAACTCATAAGCAAGAAAAGTTTTTCCCACCCACTAAATATACTAAAAACTAATCCTCTCTCGAATAGAAATGATCCTTGATATCAATTGGGTACCTCAAAGATTTCTTGGATCTTAGGGACCACCTCAACATAGGACATAGGTCTGTCAGATACTGTAAAATGACATTGCTACAGTGAACAGTATTTTGTAATATATGTATACATTATGTGCTAATATTCTGCAATTCTGTGATTCTTTTTATATGGATAGCTTAGAATAAAGCAATTTTCTATTATTTTGAAAAGACTTTTTATCATTTGTAAAATGCATTTCAATTGTAGGCACACATTTCGAAGATTCAATTCGTACATAAAATTCAAAAAATGTATTTCAATAAGTACAAGTAATCTTTTATTCACTGAGCAGAGGCACTAAGAGATTAAAAACTCCTCATTGTTCTGTCCACATTCAGTGAATTTCCTTCGAAGTACAGATGAATGAATTTAAACTTTTATCTTCCATGAACCTTTCACCTTCATTCAGTCAGTAAAAAATAAGAAAAATAAACAAAACTCTAACACTTTTTCAAAGGAAACTCAATTTTCCAATAATTGAATTCAACATCAACAGCAAGAACAAGCACAACAATGAGAGCATAGCAAAAAAGTGGGTTAAGGCAAATTGCACTGCACTCAATACATACGCCGTCGTTTACACCAAGTCTATGAAATACTTTTTTTGCTTTATGAACTATGAATCCAATGCCGATAGGAAAACCTATAAAAACGAAAGGAAAAGAGAAAACTTCAATTAGCAACGTGTTAAAATAATTGAAAATTTCCGAACAAGCTTTGGATAGAGAAAAAAAATTAAAAAATATATGACGACGCCACGATGGTACCATGTAAAACAAATTGGCATCGAAATTGAGTTAGAAAAGTGAAGTCAACTGAGCTGAGCTGAGCGAAGCGGAGCTAAACTAAGCCAAGCTGAATTGAGTTCAGTTGTGTTGAGATGAGATGAGTTCAGTTCAGTTAAGTGCAGCTTGAAGGCCTCAATGAAGTTATGTTTCTATAGTCAGATGATGGTCTATCTTCTTATGGGGTGCAAAAAGCTATTAAAAGCTTATTTAGGTTTTTTGCAACAAAAAACAACAAACATAATAATAATGAAAAGTTGATAACCAAAACAACGAATAAATAACGTGTATTGAGTTCGAATGGAAAAAATATTAAAACCTCATATGAAACTTGAAGGGTTGCAAGGGACCAAGACAACGACTAAGACCACGAACAAAAGCAAGCATGCAAGATACACTGCGAGGCCAAACAGGAATTAATTGCTTTATATGGCGTGATAATTTATTGAAGCCAACACGGATGACCAACATGGGAGTAACACGAACATAACCCAGCACAACATAACCAATACACTACAATGCCAGAATACAAGTAGTATATTGTGCAAGTAGTAACACAGTCAAGCATGGACATGAGAACGAGTCCGAGTCCGAGTCCGAGTCCGAGGAAAGGATAACATTCGCATGGCATAAGGTCCTTTGTCTATGGACTGGGTTTCATCATTTCATTTCAGCTATCGACTAAGGCACCGAGTATATTATGTTCGCAACGAAGCGTAAGGGTCAATCACATTAGTTGTGGGCAGTAAGACTTGCTCTCTTCGCTCGCTAACTACAATTTATGCTCTCTAGCTGGAACTTAACAGGAAGACTGTTGTTGTTGTTGTGCTCGGTTGGCTAAAGGTTTCTGAGGTTTACACTCTTTACCAGTTTCAGTTTTCGGCTTTTGCAATCTGATTATGTACGAGGATGTTCACAAATGGATGGTTTAAAGCATTCTTCACATGAACATCCTTTGTCCCTCCGTCTGTCCTTCTGGTTGCGTTTTTATTCATATTTTGTTATTATTATACTATGCCAATTGGCATTTATTGTTTGCCTTTATTGTCTACTTGTATTCCTTCTCTCACTCCCACCATGCGCTTTCCATTTTTCTCTAGTGTATTTGGTTAGTCCTCAAAATGCTCATCCACACATTATGATGTTGAACACCATCATTGTCATCCCCATCAGCGCATAAATGTGCAATAAATATAATCAACACATTTAATCAGGATAATTTTATTACTCACAACGTTTCGATGAATCCATATGAATCTCGTAAATGTACTACAATACTTACAATATACAAAACATATTTATCAGAATCTGTATTTGTTTCTGTGTTTATTATGTTATGTTTATGTGAGATGAGAAAAATCAGATTTATGGTTTTGTTCAAGTGTTTTCACTCAAATTCATTTGTATCTTCTGATATACCTAGGAGTACATTAAGTGGATGGGAAGCAATTTGAAGACTTTTTAATGAATTTGATTGATTTAAAATGGAAATGATACATTGAAGTTTGATTGAGTTTATAGACTTATCATTATCATCATATAGCAACAATATTTTAACGTACCAAATCCTATAAAAAGGAAGAAGGGCAACCACAAAGTAAAGTAGTCACCATTAACGCCTGAAAGCTGTCAGAGCGTTTAACTAATGATTTAGTAAGCCCTTTCTCGATGCCAGCCAAAGTAGACAAAGAACTAAACCCAAAAACATAAATCCAAACAAAAACATACATATGAAGGACGAAATCGAGATAGAGCAAGGATGAGACAGAAAGAATTTTGATAAGGACTGGCAACCACAGGAACGAAGAGTGAAAAAATACAAGAAAAATATGGGCAAAAAAGAATCGAAAAGTAACAGAGAGTCAGAGAAAGCAAGAAAAAAAAAGGGGAAAACGAGATAACTTTGCACTAATTAATCCCTTTACGACTGAAACCTATCAAAACACAAGCTTAACTTTTCCAATAAAAATAACGTCAACAGGAATAAGTCTGAAAAAAAAAATCGCAAGGAGTTAGTGAGCAAAGAAGCTAAAGACGGCAAAAAGGAAGGAAGGAAAACAGGAACAGGAAACGTTGCCAACTTTTGACCGCAAGTTGTGTCGACAACTGGGAATGAAAACCAAAAAAAAAAAAAAAATACAACAACATAAAAGGAAAAACTTAACTTTACACGAAGAAGCGAACAAGAGATTCAATGGGGAGGGAGTAGAGAGACAGACAGGCAGACTAGGAAGCAAGTAAGCAACCAAGTGAGCAAATAATATTCACACTCGCAAAAGTTGGCGCACTAATTACCAAGGATTAGTTGCATATTTGTTTGTCAACAACAAGCAACAACAGCAACAAACTCGAAAGTAGTAACAGCAACAAGAGCCAGCTGGAGCAGCTGCTCTAGGAATAGCATAGCATCAGTTTAGCTTCAGTACCAGGAAGCGCTTAGTGCTGGATCAAAGTGAGCGAGAACGAATGGTAACAGAAGTAAGCGCCATATGTTTACTAGCCGGAAACGGAAGTGAAGGCACTGACTACTTCTACTACTACTACTACTACTACTACTACTACTACTACTACTACTACTACTACTACTGACTGACTCTGAAATGAAGAAGACGATCAAAGGCACGAAGAACGGAGGTAGTGAGTGGTAGTCGGGTAGTATAAAGAGAAGAGCGCATAAAGTCGAGTGCTGAAACAAACGGAAGCTCTAACTTGCTAGAAGATTATTTATATGCTCCGCAAGGACAACGAGACCAAAGCAACCATGGTCTACAGCAGTTTTCGTGTAATTCGTGCTTACCCTTTGTTGTTGCTCTTGTTGCCCTTGTTTTTGTTGTTAATTTTGGGCGAATATTAGCGTAAATGAAAACTTGTTTGCATTTAGTAACATTTTCTCTCGCGACAACAGTCATGGTAACTACGAGCAACGGATTTGGATAAAGGAAAATATAAAAGTGAAAAGGAAAGGGATGTTCAGAATCACGGTTACTTAAACTTCTTAACAAGAGAAAGTTGATCTTTAAACTGCCTTTTAAGATCTGTATGGCTTATGCTAGCAAAAACAAAAAAAAAAAAAAACATAGTAAGCTTTTTGTCTTTAACTGCCTTTTATAAAATACAATCTTATGCCCGCAACTACGTGCTGAGCAATACAGTTGGAGCTCATTATTCTGACAACAATTTCACACGCGCAGCACATTTCTGGCCTTTCATTCTTGAATTTAAACATGTTTCCCATCCCCATTCGTCTATGCTTAAGCATAAGTCTCCATATGCATGAAATATTGTCATAAAAGTAAAGTATTCGTATGTGGCAGAATAATTAAATATAAATTGTGACATTATAGTTGTATCCTGTAAAAAGTGTCGAACTATGCTGTCAATATCTTAACTTTTCAAGGACTGTAGATAAGATACCCAAACAAACATTCATTTATTAATGCATATAGATTTTTATCTTGATGTATGTATTTTAAATTTTTTCACTTCCTAAGCTAATTTCGACTTATTGCATTGAATCGACTTCATTGAAATCTCCTGAACAACCAGCCAACTATGATGCACCTTTGACCTTCGTTTCGTTGTTCTTGTTGACTTGTATTTGTAGGTCTTTTTAATTTGTAAAAACTTTTTTAATGTTATTAGACTTTTGCTGTTGCCATTTTATGCTTGACTCCAAATATTATGTGCTCCTCTGGTTAGACATTCATACTACTTATACAATAAATGCATACATACGCGCAGATCGCAGGCATTCATAGAAAGGACTCAACTTCCCTGTTAGGCAGGCACTCATGTTATGAATATTATTACCAATTCAACAGTTTTGCCTTTTTTATTGCTCAGTTTCATTGCTTGGGTTTGGCTTTGGAGCCTTTAGCCATAGCCATAACTGAACTTCACTTGTCGCTTTGGCCTCATTGGCATCTTCTTGCTCCGTTGTCCATGTTGCTGCTGCGTTAAACTCAACCATTTTGCATATGTTTCAGTCCTTTGAAAGTATTCCATGTATGAACATGTTTGTCGTTTGTTCACTTTTTTCTTTTTTTGCTACTCATAGTATTTTGTCCATTTTACTTCACCATCATCGTCGTTATTTGCCTCTAACGCTGTACAAGGAAAGGATGCTGAGGATGCTGAGGATGCTGCTATTGCTGTTGTATCTGGTGTAGTTGGTGTTACTTGTGTTGGCGACAAGCGCTCATTTCCGTTTCCTGTTTTGTGGCCAAACGCCATTGCCACAAAAATGTTTGCTCATTGCATGTGTGTACACATGTCTGTATCCTATGTATGTGAGTATGAGTAAGCATACAATATATCTGTGTATATGTGTTCAGTTGTTCAACTCGCCTCAATACAAGTTGCTTCTGTTTTTTGGTGTTTGCCACGCGACTCCTCGTAAATCATTCGCTGACATGCTCGCAAAAATTGTTGCAGTTAATATGTCGCGAATAACTGTACTACATAGTTACAGAATAAAAATAAAAAGGAAATCCAATAAATACAAAAGAAAATGCACAATTGGAAATATTCGTGTGATTATGCGTTATTCTAGTAGATGGCAAACGTTGTGCAAATTGTTATTTTGAAAAAAAAAAAAATAAAATAAATAAAAAATGAAATGAAATGGAGAAAATATAAGAAGAAAAAAGAGATTGTAAAATATTTGAAAATTAAAAGTTAAAAACATTTTCAATACGCTAACATGTTAGTATGTAGCAGTTCCATTTTGTCAGGATAATTGCTGCACTTTATAAAAACTATCAAAGAATGCACTGTTTTAATAAATCTCCATAAACGCGAAACATAAATGTTTCTTAACTTTTTAAGTAAAATGTAACATACTCGTATATTTGCTTCTTTGTCTTGTAGGAAAAAAGAAATGAGATGGCTACTTTATCACTGGTTGATCATTCGAAACAACAACACTTCCTTGTTAAAGAAGCGTGATACATTTTGAAAGACTTCATCGCTGTGCTGAAGAAAGGAAAGTACGCCCAGAGTCCTGCTAAAAGTGCTGAGCATTTCCCATTCAATGCCGCCCAAAGATGCTCTATGAAGAAGTTGAAGAACTTGCTCATTGGGTTGAAGTACCGCACTGACGTAACCCATGCTGCTCATCGTTATGCCTTTTCTATGCTGCGTTCTCAAAAGCTCATTCAAGCAAAGAAATCCATATAAATGCAAAATAACTCGGTGTTAGGGTTTGTTGTTAATAAATGAAAGGGAATATACATTATATGATAAACAATTTTTAAGTACTGAAGATCACATTCATATTGACGTCTCAGTTTCTTCTGCTGTAATTTACTTAGTAACAATTATCTATTCATAATGGTTTTGCCGATTATCTTATGAAATATGTATGTCACCGTTTTTGTAAGTTTCTTCTAAGTAATGTTTAGTAAGGTTCAAAAGTTAGTTTCATTTTACGTCTATAAATATAATTTACAGTGGTCCTCACAACTTGAATACATCTTATGTAAATATCGCACACTCTTATAATATTTTGTTAAGAAATCTTAGACTACTTAGATGTTCTTGTTAAATTCTTCCATATATCTAAAATCATGTTTTGCGAGAGCTTTATGACATGAAAGTTTTCGCTATCATAAAATGATTACTTTTCATCACATATTAGTGTGAAATTTCTTTGGTTTTAAGTTACGTGTGCCCCCAAAAGATTTCAATCCAATTAGAGAATAGCAGCCGCTTTTCCAACAAGTTCTTCTGGCTTTTTGTTCCCAATATGCACACTGCGGTACTTAAAAAAGGATGAAATTGTAGGATTGCTGAATTAGAAAGGAGTCTATGTTCTCTTAGAGAAGAAACTTGGAAACAACTTTACGAAACTGTTCGCATAGTCACTCTGAGAAGTGATGCAAACTTCTTGCCATTTTTAGGTAATTTTTGTTGTGCGAAACGTTCCACTTATATGTATAGCTAAAACAAAAAACAGCTGTTTGTAGATACAGAAACACTGTGTAAACAACTTCGTCAACAACACCGATTTTAACTTTTTGTAAGAAGGCAGATAAATAGACATAACTAAATCCTTACGAGGCTGATCATGCTGATTCCCAACTTGTGGTCCAAAATATCGTTTTTTGCGTAACAAACAACAGGTTAAAGTGATAATACTCCTAAGCGTAGTGAAGTGCATAAATATGTACGAGTATATTTTTTTTTTCTTTTTTTTAACTTTAACATAGCTTAAGTTTATCAAAAATTTTCTAACAGAAAAAGATTGAAAATTCATATTTTTTAAATAAATGGTAATTTCGATTGGATGTTTTTCCAAGTCATATCAAAGTGGCAGTTCTTATTCCAAGCCTTATACAATGAATTCATTCTTAGCAGTATGACTGTATAAAGTTTCGAAACTTCATTTTTAATATTACAAATTTACTCATGCAAAATACAAGTGATTTTATTGAAATTTATAAGTTCATGAAACTAAATTTCTCATCCTTTCAATCCACTCAATCCTTGATAATCGGATCATTTCTTTGTTCATTGTGCTTTGCAATTATCCTTTACCTTACTTCTTCCCTTATAATATTGCATACCCAATACTTACATTCATACATAAATATTGGAATACACCCAATTCTAAGACGCGAGTCGTTAGAAGAAGGCGGTTTTGTCAAATACTTAAAGCAATAAAATTCGCATTTGACAACAGTTTAACGACGCAACGAATTCAATGAAGACGAAATTGATGATGACGATGATGAAGACTATAAGGACGATGACTACAAACGCTCCTGACACATTAAATGCGCATCATAAATTTTATTAGTTTATTATTATATTTCCCGAAAAATACTCGGGCATACACAGCAATAAAATACAATACAATAGAAATATGGTGATGATGATGATGATAATGATGAGACAAATGCAAGCGATAAAAGCAATTCTCAATAAACTATGCTACTATGAGTATTTATGAGCTGATTTGTTTGTTGCATACTTTTAGCCATTGAATCCATGTATTATAAACTCACACTCAAACTAAAAAGTTTGCTTTGCTAATTGCATGCACTCCGCTTAAGGGTTTCTAACAAACCATCGTCACCATAACCATCACCCATACTTCTTATTGTCTCTTCATGTGTCTATTTGTTTATCAATTGTGCGCCATATAATTTATAGACCCCTTCGGTCTGTTCAGTTCAGTACAGTTGAGTTAAGCTGAGTTTAGCTGAGTTGACTACAGTTCAGTGCCAAGTTTTGCGTCCGTTCATTCATCCAGTCATCCAAAGTGCGTTGGGATTTCTTTGATTTGATTTAGGGTGCGTCTGTCGTCCGTCCTTTAGCAAATATGGGTGTGCATGAAAGAACTATGCATCTATGATGAGTGTGGCTAAAGGGATGGAGTTTGAAGTTTGACCATCATCCTTTGTCCTTTGTTTGCGAACATAATTTTCATACTGCGCCTGTCCGGAGCTTAGCCCAACTTAGCCTACGCATTTGTTTTTAATCAGCAATGAATTATGTTTAATTTGTCGTCATCGTCTCCTTCCTATGATGGGTCAATCGGTACTTCTCTTGGTTCGATGGTTAGTTCAAATATTGTACATATATGGTAAGTATATGGTAGACTACAACAAATGAAAGACTGTTCGATTCAAATTTAGACAAAGGCGGATACTTACTCAATAATATTAATAATAATGTACTCACTAAGTTTCATAGCAAATGACAAGTGACAAGCGAAATTTTGGGTTTCTTTTGTTTGCCATTTGACAAATAGTTATTTACTGTCGATAAGAACATATGATATAGTATGGAGTAAAACTACTTTAAACATATTTAAATCAAACTATAGTAGTATCAGAAGCACCTTCTTAAATGTTCAACAATATTAGTAAATTGCCACAAGAGTTTTATTGGTTTCGTTCAATTATCCTTAAATTGGCCACAACTTCTAACCAAAACCAAACAGAAACTATGCTTATTTTCTCATTCACTTTATTTGTGGTTATATGTGGCATGGCGAGGTGAGGTGAGGTGGGAACACAAAGTAAATCGTGTCAATTTGATTAAAGCAATAAAACATTAAACCTAAAAGCATTTAGAGTTCATTAATACACTTTGTGAGGCGACTGGTGTTTTTAGAGAAAGTGTACGCTATAAAACTAAAACAAGAAATAAGAAACAAGAAACATGAAATAAGGACAATCGCTCGTAAAAATGCCAACTTAACAAGGACAAATTCAGAGTAGTCGAACAAGGAAAACAACTTAATTTCGTTAACATTTCTCAATATTCGAAGAGCGAAAAATCATCATCGTAAATAAAATGTTGGTGCCAAGCTGACAGACGACAGACATCAAAACAAGGACACGTTTAATCATCCATACACAAACACACTCTCACTCACAGATATATAAACTCATACTCATACACATACACATACATATGTATAGTTGTACGTACATATGTATGCGCTGTAATGTCAATGAATGAATTGTTTAAGTTCGCTGAAATGTTGCCTACTTTCAGGAGCATAAAACAGAGTTTTCTATTTTCTTTTTGTTTTATTTGGTTGCTTTTTAGTGCTTTCGCATGCGTGATATCAATTTAAATTCTCCCCGTACACTCCTTCTACATTATATCAGAAAACTTTTTTTTTCTTCGACGAATGATTCATTTAAATGGCATTAAGCTGCAAAGACATAAGAAAAGAAATACTTAAACTTTCACCAAATGAATGACAAATAGCATAAATTCATGTGACCAAATTCAGAGAGAAAAGGTGGATTACCTTCACTCCTCTACTCTTCTGAGCTTCCTACCTCATCAAGAACTTTAGTTATAGGCCTTGGGTTAAGGCCTGGCAACAACTGCCATGTGCTGGAAAAACAGCTGAGTTTTAGTATATAATTTTACAGCTGTTTTCAGTGCTATAATATAATATGCTATAGAGTCATTGTCCTTGCTTACTAAGCTTATTTCCTTTCTTCTTCTTCTTCTTCTTCTTCGTCTTCCTCTTCTACTGCCTTCTGTCGTACTTCCGCAATAATTTTTACCACGGGTCTTGTTGTTGCTGTCCATATATTTTCTCTACGTCCTATGAAATGTTTCGACCATGCCATATACTCTCTCTCTCTCTCTCTCTCTTCGTCCTTTTTAGCACTTTTCCTCACTCATTCTCTGTCATTGACATAGGCGCCACTTGAACTATGAAATTCGTCCCGCCAAAGTGGCGCCACTTTTATCGACCTGCATCAAAAGGCGTTGTCAAACACACAAACACGCATACCCACTCTAGTGGATACATTCTCTCCTTACCCAATTTGTCTATATTTCTCTCTTAGTTTTAGTTCTTTGGTTCTTTTGGTGGCCTTTCGACTTTAGCGATTTCAATTTTTGACTTTTAACTGTTTATGTCTTTCATATTCTTAAGAATATCCTTTGTACGTCAGTAAATCTTCATAGTTGGGTTATATCTTGCTTTTAATCTTTATATTTAGATAGATCTATTTATCCATTACAATAATACATTTAGTTAGATGTTCATGTAAGCAGAACAAAAAAGAGGACGCAAGTTTAATAAATTTTATATTTTTATATATTTAACGAGCTCATCTTTAACAGAGTATTTGTGCACCACAATTTTTGAGATATGGTATTGACATTTCAGTATTTTCGGAATATATGCATCACATTACATTTTAATTAACTTATAACTTAAAATACTTTCTAATAATATTATTAAGACTTACTTAACTTAATAATAAGAGTAACTTATGAGGATAGCAAACGAGTTGTTCAAAAATAATTGCGAACTCCTTAAATGATTATTTGCTTGTACTAATGCTTTCTTTAAGTCATCATCAATCAGGAAAAGTCTAATACAGCGATGAGCTTCTTCAACTAGAAAATTCATTTTTACGGCAAATGAAAATTATGGAAAGTAGGGCATATGTGTAGCGCCTACAAAAGTTCTCTCTGTCCTAACCTATATTTTAAACACAAAATTCGAATGAATCGATTTCGCTCAAACAAAAGTGAGGTTATAGGCAACTGTAGCATAAAATTAACCCAACCAAAGTTCTCCTTCTACTTTTCCATATTAAAATATAATTCTCTTGGAGTTAATGAAATTTGTGTATTTTTAGAAAAGATTATATATATATATTTCCTCATTGTTAGGATTTTATTAGACATTTAACTTATACATCTATCAATCTATTTATATACATATCTAAAAATCTTTCTATTTCCATATCTGATCACTTAACCAGTTTAGCTAAAACTTTGATAAAGGAAAATAAAAAAAGGAAATTGATTTAATTTTATATATATATATATATATATTTTTTATACGAATGTTTTTATATCATTTAAAGAACATTGAATGAGTTAAAGTTTGCTTAGAATGTTATTTCCTGAATATCTTCGTCCTGGAACGCATTAACCACTTAAGCAAAGTAAATGAACCGCAGAATAGCAATAATAAAATACTAAAAACTCAAGTATGAAACGTAAAAGAAAACCAGTCACAACAATAGCAACAAGACGAACACAGAACACTGGCAACTGTAGAGAAAGAGAACGGATCCGCTGCCAGAACAAATGAAGAAATAAAACAAAATGCGAGAAATGCAATTAAAATTGTAGCAAACTTTACGTAGGACATGATAGAATTACGATAAGGATGGGCATGATGAAAGAATATGGACGCAATGGAAGTGTAGCTCAGGCATTGGGACATCTTGTGGCGACACCAATGTCTAAAGTCCAATTCACTGGCCGCATGTACAATAATTGCAGCTTCTCATTACAGGGAATGCGTGGCACAAGTATCAATGCCACTTGCCACACCCACGCCCACATTTTCACCCACTGCCACTGCCACTCCCACAAACACACCAACATGGTGTAAACAAAACTACAGAAAAATTGTACACAGCTGGCGCGTGAAAATTGCAACACTTGCAACAGGGACGACAGTGGGGACGACAAGAGATAAAACTGAAGAAGCAGAGTGCTTGTTTCAAGAAATACTTTTGCTTAGAAAACATTAAAAATCCATTGAACGCAAGGGACAACTCTCTGTGAGACAGACAGATTTAGAGTCGTTTGGATCTGCAGCAATGAGACAGCGCAATTTGCAGATAAATTCAATGTTGAACCATGCGTCGTACACGCAATGTTGGTAATGGCAGAAAGAAATGCAGAAGAAGGTCCTGAATCCAAAGAAAAATACTTACTAAGAAGAAGACGATGACGACAAAGAGGAAAAAAAGTCAGCAAAGCACAGCGCATTACGAAAAGAATTCCTTGCAGTTGATTCTGCAGTGGGTTGCGTAATTAATAAATTGATTGGATTGTTGTCTACATACAAACACTCACACCTCTCACATACATACATATATGATATTTATTATATTATAGTAAGCTCAAATCGAGACTTTGTCTGATATGTTCTTTTGCCATCATCCCACATTCATTTGATTCCTTCAAAGTGCGTCCGCCGCCAACATCTTTTATTTGTTTTTCTTATTTCTTTATTTGTTCTATTATTTCTTTATGTGATTTTTGTTGTTTTTGGTTGTTTTCCTCTTAACCCTCGGGTCCGTGTGGATTTAATGAGGATTGAGCGCGGATTGAATGAATTCAATGCTTCCTCCATTGGTTAATCGCATTTTCTTGTAAATATTTTATTTAATGCTTCAAATAGTCCAACATTGCTGTTTGTTGTTGCTTTTGCTGGCTGGTGTCAATGCGCTGCTACTACTGGTCTTTCCTTCAACTCCCCCTAGTACTGGTACTAGTACTACATACGTGTATGCCAAAGACCCATTTTCTAGTTAACTATCAATGTAATGCAGTTTGTTATTTATGTTTCATTTTATGGCTACTGTGTTGTTACTGTTGTTTTTATTAACACATAAAGTAAGTTAGTTTCATTGACTTGGATCAAGATTTAGTGACTTCAATTCAGTGCTTCAATTGCATTCATAGAAATGCGGAAAGTTTCGGGAGTAAATTATTGTAAATAAAATTTAAAAAAAAAAAAAAAAAACAGCAGGTATAAAACTGTTTCCCTTTTGAACTACAGTTCAATTCAAAAAAAAAAGGAATTTCTAAAATGGATTATGTTTTTCAATACATAATTACAACCATTATAATCCTTAAAAAATTCTTGAATTGATCACTTAAATCTTTTTATCAAAATGAATATTGATTAACTCTAAATGCTTTGGGATACAAATTCTATTAGACCATATTTCTAAGTTTATTTTAAGAAGGTTGATCAACAGGCAGCCGCTTCAGAAGTAGGGAAGCATTTTTATTCTATTTATTTACATATTTCCAACAAGGTTTTTAGGTCTATCTTTCTAGACATTTATGAAATATCAATCAGACATAGAATGAATAATTTATATTTCCAATCAATTTAAGTGAAATAGGCAATAAATAAAAAAATTTGTAGGAGAATCCTATTTTTAATAATGGATTAAATACAATTCACGTGTATTCAAATGACTTAATTAAGTCAAGTAATGGGAGATTTCTAATTTCGAATCATATGAGAGAGTCTATTATTTTGTGAATGAAAATTATCTATTAGACCCTTAAAGTCTCCATAATGTTGGAGATTTGAACTTGTGCAATTTTCGCCTCCTTCAAAACAAATTCTATGACAGCATTAATTTTGTAGGACTCTTTGCTTTACAATCTCATGAAAATCAGAATAGAATTTCCTTAATACTAAATGGCAATTTATTTTATGTCTTTCTTAATAATTTCTGACATCTTCTCCCCTTGCTTACGTATACTTTCGTAAATATAAAATCATTGCCAATACAACCAACTTTTTGTTCTTAATTGCTATATGCCACATTCAACATCAGCAACATGTTGCTGTTGTAATACGAGTACCAAATGTACATGCATCATTTGATATCAACACTTTGTTAACCACTCACCCTATTCCCCTTCCCTAGTTGTTTTTCATCATTTACTATAATAGTCTTTCATTCAACAACATACAAAGTATAATTTTTCACTTTTTTCTCTTTTCTTCTACTATTTTTCTTAATTTACAATATTTTTTGCAACATTTTTCCAGATGTTTGCTATTTTATTGTATTTTAGTTGCACATTATCGTTGTTGTCATTGTTGTTGTTGTTGTTGTTGTTGTTGTTGTTGCCATTATAAGCTTCACTTGTCACATTCTTGTTGCTTGCTATTCCTGCTGTTGGTGATGTTTGTTATAAGTAGGAGAAACGCGGCATTGCTAATGTCAACATTAGAAATTAAGCTGTTTTAATATGCGGTTTGTGGCATTGTTGTCGGCCATGTTACTACTGATGTTACTGTTTATATTGTAGTATTATTATTATTGTTGGTGTTTTGTTGCCAGTCAGTTCTCCTTTCTGAACACTTTGCTCATTGACACAAACTCACTCAGTCGCTGCCAGTCAACGGACAATGAACAACTGCAACATGCCACCACCACCACCATTTTAGCTTACAACTTTTTTACAATTTCGCCTTTCACTTAGCTCTTGGTGTTGATGTTGTTATAGTTGTTGGTGTTGCTGTTGATGTTGATGTTGTTGCGCTTCAGCGGGCGTCGATTATGGCACATGTTCAAATGTGTCCTATGTCCTATGTCCTGGCCATCATCATCCATTGCCGTCGTCAGTCAGCCCTCATGACCCTTTTTACACAAATAGTCGTAGTTGCCTACCCTTTTTCTTCTTATGTTCATACTTTTTCAACTCTTTGCATTTTAAATGTTTAATGTGTTCCTAATTGTTGCTGTTGTTGTTGTTGTTGTTGTTGTTGTTGTTGTTGCTGCAAAACTCGTAACTTTTATTACTTTTGTTCTGTTAGTTTTATTGGTTTGGTTGTTTGTTTGTTTTGTTGGACATTAAGTGGAATTGGATAATTATAGTATTTTTGCTTTTCCGCGAATGTTTTCCACTTCGTTCTTAGTGAAATGAATAGAAATAAAGATAGCAAACATTTTTCATGGTTTTCACATTTTAAATTTTTGAAAAACAAAAAAACAGAAAATTATAGAAATAAAAGGTCAAACCTTCCTACGCACAAAGACAAAAAAAAAAAAGAGAAACATTTAAACAAATATGGTAAGCAATTAAAATGCAAAACTAATGATGTTAAAATAGGAATGAAATAACCAAATGGAATTATGAAATTTTTGGAAAACTAATTTCTACTAATTGGCAATAATACAATAATTTTTCGTATGTGTTTCTGGCGCCAGCTCAAAACTCATCGCTCAATGCCAGGCAATGCATTCATTTTTGGCATTGCACTTACTTCGTTGAATGTATGAGGAGTTTGGGCACTTTTAATTGTGATTGAATTGGAGCAAATAAATCAACAAAAATAAAAACAAAAAAAATAAAAATTTTTAAATGAATATTGTATATACATGTATGTACAATAAATTCAGTGAGTAGGCAAACAAACAAACATGAAAGTATTGTACATACAATACATTCAATAAATGCAACTGATTTAGTTGCCTCTGAGAATAATTGTGGGGAGAATGTGATGGCGCCACACAGACGCCGGCCACAAAGTATGCTAATTTATATTGTAGAGATTTTTCTGTACATTCCCATTACGAATCCAATTGCAATTGGATTTCATATATACTTCGTACATACAATAATAGATATACTCCTCGTACATGTATTTGTACAATATTTATATGTATAGTTGTATTGTGTATTGCATTTCGACTGCGGTTTGTAAATTTATGCGTGCCGCGCACATTTGTCACAAGTGCCGCCTTGCAACCCAGAACCAAGAATATAAAAAAAAAATAGAAAACAAAAAAAATAGCAGCCAAAATATAATAAAAAGGACGACAAAATTGAATTTATTATGACACAAGGCGACAATAATGCAAAAATTGTTAAAAACAACAATTTTTAATTGCTAAAATTAGTTACAATAATTCATTTGCCTTCGTAATTCTCATAATTTATTTTATGAAACTTCAAATTTATATCAGAATTTTGATTTTTTGCCATTTGTATCCTTCCCATAGTAAATACGCATTACCAAAAATATATATACGCGTACATATGTATATGGTAGAACCAATGCGTGCTTAAATATTTATTGACGATTTCACTGTATCTCTCTGTCTCTCTTCGTCATTCATCGTTTACCTGGGTGCATGCCTGCCTATCTACCTTCATTTCAACTTACATACATCCATCCATATGTATTTCGTATTGTAGAGACCATGTATAAGTCCATCCATCTGTAGTATTATAGCCACCAGTCAGAAGCTGACATTTTGGCTTAAAAGCTCATTCATCAATTAAATCGAAACATTCATCAAAACAATTCGTTGTCCTTGCCGATGTCAACAAGGATGATGGCATTGTTGGGTAAAGGAGACTGCGCGCTTCTGTCATTGTCGACTTTGATTTGATTCGGATGAGTATTGAAGGCTTTCTCCATTTATTTTTTGTGAACAATTTTTTTTTTTTTTTTTTTTTTTACACCTTTTCAACCTTGGATTGTTCGATAGATGGATGAATGGATGAATGCATCGCATTGTCCTTGTTGCCATAATTTGGCATATGTTGATAAATGAATTTCAGTTGCTGTTTTTTTTTTTAGAAACATAAATTTGTTTTACAATCTTCCATTGAACTTCAAGATTCTTAAAATTGAAACTTGCAACCATTAACCGTCATTTATTTGCTTTCACTCTCCTTTTGTTTTCAACTCAAATGAATCATTATCAATTCCATTATTAGTTTATACTCATATTGAGTCATTTGTTTAGAACACAGTTGAGGGTTAAAACAGAACTCAATTGAACCAATTGATTGAGTTGATTTTGCTTGTAGAACGACGCATGCTCAGTCTCCAAATAACTCAAAATTGCTTCAGTTAACTCACTCACTGTTCCCATTTGAAATAGTTGTTTTCTTTTAAGAAGTAAGAATTACGAAAAATATTTGATTTAAAAAAAAAAAAAAGAAGACTATAAGAGAAAACTTTATGCATCACAACTTATATAACTTATTGTATAAATTGTAAAAAGATCTTGTTGTTTTAGGCTTGAAAAAATTTATTTTCTAATTACAAAATCATCAAAATCAAATCATCTTAATATTTTCTGTATATTTAGTATATTTTTCTTTGCAAATAAAAATAAGGGAGTTGTCAACTTTAGCGAAGCCAAGACCGAATCTCTCACTTCTGTCGAGAAATATGACATGATATGAAAAACTTCTTTAAGAATCTCGTTTAAGTAAAAATATCATTTCATAGTATCAATCTACGAATACATTTGGGAAAAATAAACGCATACCAGAATGCGGTGGGTCTTAGTATAATTTAATATAATATTGAAAAACAAACTGAAACTTTTTGCATACAAGTGTCTTCGCACCCAATTGATCTCTCCCACTTTACGAAAAGGTTGCTTCGAAATTCGTTGGGCAATTTTTTAGTGAAGCCTATAACTTTTGCAAAGCTAAGTATGTCAGGCCAAGAAACACCCGGCAACCCATGATAAAAACCTACGTAAGGAACTAATATACCTTTTTTTGTTTATTTTTATTATTATTTTTATTTTATAACGTCCGGTTGAGGATAGTTTTAAAATATTTGGAATGAAGTCTTTTCAATTAATTTCTTCTTTAACTGTTCAGATCACAGAGGGTCTTATTTTGCTTGTAACTTGTAACTTTTTGATAACATTAGGATCAGCAGTCACGCATATTTGAATGCCAAATTGCCAAATTGGAGCCATTATTTGCTTATTGATCATCAATTTGTTGTTGAGTGATAGTGTACTGTCTGCACTTTGTAGTCCATTCAGTTTCCTCATCTTTTGATAGCCAGGTGTAGCGCTTCTACAGGATCAGTCCTAAGTAACGAAATTGATTCACTTGGGGAATGTTCTTAGAGTGATACAATAGAACTAGACAAATGCCGTGCCTCAATGTGGTCATGCAGTTAGTGATTTGAAGGCATCGATTTAAATAATTTTTTTTTTTTATCTACAAATATAGCAAAATTGTTTGACAATAAATTTCTGTTTATGTAAAGCCAAAAAAAAAAAACGAATATCATGCACTCAACTTTCCCAAATATTTATATCATAATTTTAGCTAACCAAACCCTACAAGAATATTTTCTACAACTAAACAATGATTGCCTGTCAACATTTTCATCAAGTTCACCTTTTGTAAATAGAATCTGTGTATCTGTCCCTCAGTCAATCAATTCATACGTCATGTGTCTAACATTGATGAGTGGGCGTGCTTCACACTAGAAAAGCAAAAAAATATTTCGAAAAACTACCGGAAATGAAACTGAAGTTGAATAACTGCGACGCGTTCCTTTTATAGGAAGTACAATCAGTAAACTCGAAAACGAAACGAAACGAAACGAGAAGTGAAAAAAAAATATAATACCAGAAACCACAACGAAATACCTCTAACTTTTGCAAATTTTGCACGACTGCACGCGATTTGATATGCAAAAAGGACACGACATCCATCATTGATGAAGTCAAATGATAACAAAAGAACTACGACAACATTTGATGTTGTTTCTGCTGTTATGTTGATTTGTGCAATGGATATAAACACACGAAACAGTGAATGTAGTAAATGTGAAAATGATCCTTTTAAAGAAAATAATTGTACTATTAAAAAAATTGAAATTTTTTTAACAATTTCATTTCAATTTTATTATTTTTTTTTTGGAGAATGGAGCCCACCAAATGCTGTCAAAGCAATCAAATTGGCTTCGTCAAACAAAGAATTAACTATGTAATTCGCTTCAGGACATGGAAGACTATATAAAATGGAAAAGTGGTTCTGGTCATAGGAAAATCCCCATGCACAACTAAATTGATAGAAACAAAATAGAACCGAGAGAAGAACACAAATCGTTTATTGCCAATGACAAGCTCAACTGTCAAATGCAACAAACAACAAGCAGTCGGCGTACAAGAACTTCGCCCCAGGACAACGCAAACAAGGCAAAGCAAAAATACCGATAAAAAAAGGACATGGTACACACTCGCACACACTCTGTTGTACTCGAAATACCGGAAGTTCTGATGTTATTGTTGGTTGCTGTTGTTGTTTAGTAGCTGCAAGTAAACTTTACTTAAGCCGCAAAAGGAATCAAATCAAAGTGAGAGCGCGTTCCACAGAGCCTTGCTGCAACTGAAGCTTGTAGCAGATTCGAGAATTCAACTGCAAACTCAAGTCAATGCCAGGAGGTAGTCAGTGGTACCATCAATGTTTATTGTGGGCAGGCATTTGTATGACAAGCGAAAAAATTGGCGGCTATTGAAAACTCATTGACAGTTGACAATTGTCAATGACGCTGAGGAGTGAAAGGAAGGAGTGACGCAGCATGAAGAATCCTTACCGCAAACTAAAACAAAATACTTACAATACACGAGAGAAGAGCAATATACAATGAGAATGGGGATAGTTAAACGACTGCTGTGGTGTCATCTAAATGTAAAAATGCCAAAGAATAAGAAAAACATCACAAAAAAATGGGCGGAAAACTCATAGAAAGAAAATCAATTGCAGTTACATTTCAATTTCATGCAACTGCATGCGATTTTAGTTGAATTGTTTTCCATAGTTGATATTGTTGTTGTTGTTGTTGTTGTTGTTGTTGTTGCTATTCCTATTGTTTTTCTGATTGGTTTCTGTTAAGACATTTTCCATTTGAAATTGTCAGCAACAATTGTTATGCGCTCAATTGAGTTTCCTCCTTTCGTATTTTTATTGTTAATACTTTGTTCTTTTTCATTTTTCTATTTTGCGGTTATATGAATGTTTTTGTCTTTAATAAAAAATCATCAGCATCCAATTTTAATAAAATACTTTCAACTTAAATGAAATATACCAAACAATAAAGTCAAAATATAAATAAAATTCAATACTTTTGATGTTGCTGCAAGTCAACAAGTAAATATTTAGTCAGTAATTTAAGAATAAGTTGTAATATTATTAGGATAAATAAATAAATAATCTAAATAGAAATTTTGATCTATCATAGATTTAATTCAAAGCAATTCACATCCTTCAGAGTGTTCCAGTTGGAGTTCCTCAAGTTAGCTTCCACCAAGATGTTTTGGCCTTCTACATTTTCTTTTACCTTCTGCGTTCTACCACAGAGCTGACCTGCACATTTCGTCGCGTAAGTTTGCCCTATACATCCAGATCATCTACGTTTGATTCGTAGTTCAATTGGAAGTTCGTTGGTCGGACTTAAGTATACTCAATGATGCAAGACCATCAGGATTCTTAGAATTTCACGTAGTCAGGAATTCACCAAAGCTTGCTGCTTTCGTATTTCAAAATACATGATTTGAATGAAAGGAGGCTATAGATAACAGCAGCAAATTTTGTATTGGGATCATGATAGCTTCAAAACTCCATCTATTTTCAGAGAAAAATCCTTTTTTCAACTCTAGCGATAGTACTTTTATTTTTCGATCATTTTTTTTTTTTTTCTTTTTCTAATTGTTTACGCTTTCTCTTGAGCAGCGCTTTTCAGTTAGGTTAAGTTATTCTTTAGGTTTAGTTGAACTTTATTATTTAAATGATACTTTTTCTGAGCTTTGTGTGACTTGTGAATTATTTTCTCTTGGCAACCTGTTACTTCAAAAGCTAAGAGCAGATGGACATCATATAGACTAGATTCATTCCATTTTCATCAGAAATTTAATTATGTTAACAAGTCAGGCCCCTTAGAGTTCTATGAATTACAAGCATCATGAATAACAAAGAAAATGCTCTTCATACGAAAACTTCGCCTTTAAAAAGAAATTTCAAATTAAACGCTTATCCAATCATTATAAGTATATATCATTGTAGTTAGTCTCATCTAACATTTTATACATTTCTTTATACATGAAACAATATAACAAACATTATCAAATTCTTAAGGAATTAAAGTTGGGAAACAAAACTTCAATAAAATCCCAATAATAATAGGAAATAGAGAGATTAATATACTTTATTTATTCAACAATAAACTTTCACGTATACTTAAAGTCCAAGTACCTTTATTTAATATTATTTCGATACAACAAATACAATTCATAGCAATTTAAAGTTGAGCAATCGAGTGACTTCCATTCCTGCGAATTACCTTCAATTTTACAATATAAAATCAAAACAACAAACTTCAATGCGGAAAATTGCTACAAAAAGCAACAATGAAAATGCGATTTGGTGATATTACAATTTATTTATTATTATTGTTGTTGTTGTAGCTTTGCTGTTGGTCTATGGAATTTATGATGTTTATTGGTTTATTGAGGAAAAATGGTGAAAACACACAACAAAAAATAGGAAAAATTAGAATTCGCAAACCAACTAAAGGAAAAAAAATTGCAACAAATTTGTAGATAAATTTCACATACAAAAATATTAACTTTTGGTGGTTGCAGTTGTTGCTGGTAACAGCATGAGGTCCAAGAAGGGAAAGGATCAATTTCTGGTGGTTGCTGTGAAAGTATTTTTGATAATCTTATCCATGAAATAACAACAGATATTAGTTTATATTTCTATTGCATAGTTTTTGGCACACATCAAATTGTATATTCACAATAGGAAACGCAACTGGAAAACAAATTATTTTAATTCAATAAGTTTAATCTAATTACTGTATCCACAGAACTGTCTTCAACTACTTCTTGCTTAGCTAATTTTCTTTTCTTTTGTTTCATTTGCTAATGTTTTGTGTGGCATGCCACGTG
This sequence comes from Amiota minor, assembly GCA_037043295.1. Classification (NCBI taxonomy): domain Eukaryota; kingdom Metazoa; phylum Arthropoda; class Insecta; order Diptera; family Drosophilidae; genus Amiota; species Amiota minor. The sequence goes on from JBAMAW010001787.1 coordinate 5,027,383, forward strand.
CAAAATGTCTAATAGTCAACGGACTCACAACAATTGACATTCAACTGACAGCTGCTGTCAGTTTCTATTGACGCTCACACTCAACAAGAAGATGTTCGTTCAATCTAAATTGGGAAACAAAACAAAGAAACAGAAATTCTACTCATTTGTATTTCAAGTTGACATGAAAGTCTCGCGTCGCATCGCATCGCATCGCATCGCATCACATCACATCGCAACTGAACTCAACTCAACTGATGTCAATGTAACAAAACACGTCAACCGCACGCTTAAATTGCTCATTTCAAGGCTAATTTGTCAGCATGAATTACAACCGAAAAACGATAAGTCCTGAAAGAGTACATAAGACATCAGCAGCATCAAATAATAATAATATTGTTTCCCTAAAAGATCTTGTAGTCCTTCCGAAAAGAAAGAAAGGCAGAAACAGAAAAAACTAATGCGTGCACCACAGAAAATGCAAAACAAAAAAACTTGTGGAGGTGTGAATTGAAATACATATTGCAATTTCCATGTATACCCAACCCAAGCACACTTGCTCATCCTTGTCATGCCCCATACAACTTCATCATCATAGTGACATGTAATGAAACGCAGCTCACGGTCTTCAACATCTGACAAATGAATGAGTTCATGACGACGGCGAAGATGAGTTTGTGTCTTGAACGCTTGACAGATGCAAATTGTAACTAAGAGAAGTGCGAAGTACAACATTATGACACAACTTGGCATGCCTCATCTTGACTCGCACTTAATTACGCAAGCGGTAAGTCGAAAAATTTATTTGCATAATTTTAATTAAAAAAAAAAAAAAAAAACAGGCAATACGACAACAATTTCTCCATCACCAAACAGAGGAGAGAAGGGATGGAATGGGATGGTATGAAAGTTAGTGAGGCATGTCATCATCAGACACTATGCCGTCGTTGCCGCCTGCCAGGTCAAATGTCGTCAAAATGTCAAAGGACATACAAATATATATTCATACATTCCCATTGGATCCACTACCCTGTGAACTGTGAATCAAGTCCCCTTTAAGAACACCTGTGTAGAGCATTGTATCTTATCAATGTGGTTATTCCAGTTTTGATTCTACATACCTAGTACAGTAGTTACTCGCCATCGAAATTTCTGAAGCTGCATTTAATACGCTTAACGAGATAATTAGTTTGCTGTTGTCTTTTTTTCCGCCCTTGTTCTCGAATTACTGAGATTTTCATTCATGCCGAAGGTGGTATAAAGTGTCTGGGTTTGTAGGTGGATGAGACAGATACCTTAGTGTTTTGGTGGTTAAACTGATGGAGTGTGTGTGTGTGTCAAATGATTTTTTTTTTTTTTTTTCTGTTTTGATATTCTATGTTTGAAAGTAAAATTGGGGTGACAAACCTCATTAATTACAAATGACTTCATTCATTCTGAACTTGATGCGTGACAGATATTTAATGTGGTTGCAGAATCCTTAAAGACTTCAATTTAGGTTTAACAAATACTTTCAGTATAAAAATACACTAATTAAATATAAGTAAATCATATCCATATTTATACCTTCATCTATTATTAAGTGAGTATCTTTACTCGTATATTGTAGTTTTTTTCAATTTTGAAATTTAAAAAGTTTTCAAAAAAAAAAAAGATGTAAGATAACAAAACTTTGACGTGACTTAATTTTATTTTGTGTAAAGTTTCTTGATGATGACAATGCGTTATGTAATTACATATTCACTTTAACCATACAAAAGTTTAATGACTTCGCATAACATATCAAATTAAAGATACTTTTTTGCTCCCCTTCTTTCGTTCCTTTAACTAATCAAACTTCCTTCAATCTGCTTCCTGTATCAGCAAGATACCAACCAAGGAAATAAACATGAAAGGAAAACTTTAAAAATATAATAATAAGTTTGCAGTGTGTGAGTGAGTGAGTGAGTCACTTCCTTCGAGACTTACATACATCCATACATAGGTCGTAATAACCACATTTATTTGTGGCCTAGGTAGTTTTAGTATGATGATGTTATGGCATACAAAAGTACTTTATGCAATTAAATTCTATTGAAGATTCTACGCACACATGCGTCCCCAGTATTCTACAATATACTTACAAATATATATTGTATACACAAACTCACACACACACACCCTTATATGTTTAAGTATTTACACCCACAAAGTCATAATAATTATTTGAACATATACGCAAACCGTTACAGGAACCTTATGGGTTCACAAAAATTTCATTTCATTTTACTTCAGACGGGACCAAAATAGAACAGACCAACAGACAATGAACGTAACATGCACAGATACAAAGTGCGCCTAATTACAATAAATTTGGCTAATTATGGTCTACAAGTGCATTTTGTTCTCTTCTGGTCTTTTCTCTTCTATTCTGTTCCATTGTAGAATGAGTAGAGCAAGGGTAACTGGGATCTGAGGGTCGAAAATGCCAGTGAAAACTTAAAGTCAATTTCTTCTTTAGTGACAGACAAAGTTTTCCTCTCAAGTGAAATTGATAATGGCGACACATACGCGTATGTGGTGAGCGAAATCTTAGTGATGTGCCATACTAAGTAGTAAGGAGTCAGTCTGAGGGTGGGTAGAAATTCAAAGGGAAAGAGAGGTGACTGTCTCGGTGCCATGTAACAAATGTTTGGCTAATTGTCTTGTAAATTATGATAAGAAAGTTAGTTAGTAGTTCTGTTCAGTTTAACTTTACACAAGAAATCTATCGAAAGAAAATGTACGAGTTTGGTGAAGTTTTAAAATTTTTACACTGATGAGATTCAGATTTCGAGTAATGGTAAATTATATGGTTTTCTTAATGAAACCTACTAGTTAAAAAATTATTCAAAATTAAAAAAAAATCTTACTAACATTATTGACTCACATTGAAACAACAAAAAGGGATGAAACCTCAAAAAGAAACATCATGATATTTCATGTTAATGACAATTTATTAACCTTTTACTATCAAGGAGGTAGATGCTATCAATCATTAACAGATCAATATACTTATATAAACATATGTGCTTTCAGACTGTCAGTTCTTCTATAAGAACAGAATTAAATTTCTTGTCAACTCTGACCCTTTTACAAGCCTATTCTGTCCTACCAAACTGCATTTGAAGAAAAGTGATGCTACTTGGTTTCATATTTCTCTTGGTATACATATATGGCACAATTTTTGGAAAACAACCTGCAAAGAATGACTTTGAAGTTTCAGTATTACAAATAAACAAGGTTCTGGATTGGCAATAAATTTATAATATAAGTCGATGAAGATCCGTGTGAAATTCAAAACAATTTGTAGAACAATGGATTTCAAAACAATCAACTTTTATAAATAATTTTTCTGATCTTAGTAAGTATGGTACCTGGGTCTAGTTATGGACAAACGCGTTACCTGGCATTCATGTAAAATCAATCCAACATGTTTCTATACAGAGTCGTGGAAATTAAACTTGCTGCTACGCCTAACTATTAAACTTTCGTTTACAGGCAAATCTTTACAAAAACTTGGCTTTACGCCATACAAATTTCAGACATCATTTCCGCGAGCGACATAAAAAAGTTCAGGTTTTCCAAAACAAGACTCTGAGACAAATCGCATGGTTTGTCCGCAACACTAACCTGCTAGAGATCTCAAGTTACTTACAATCTTTGATGAAATGCATTTACACAACAGCCTTTATAATCAGCAGTTTCATATAATCCTAATGTAAGAGTACGTGCAATATCACTTACCCAAAATGAAACACGGCGAATGCTAAAAGATTACATCAAATCAACCTTCTACAAAGAAGGAGGATAATTTAATAATTTTTTTTGTTTTATAATCTCTGCGTAAAATGTATTTATTTTTTTTTTTTTTTTTTGGCAAAAGCCAACCTCCTTGCCCATTCTGTGGTGACTACTTGTCAATAAGACACCTGCTAGATGATTGCATAAATCACCACATCACTAGAACACAACTCTTTGAGACATTCTACCTTCCACATTAATTCAATTTCCTTCCCTCGATAATATTAGCAAAATAGTATCCTTCATCAAATCCTGTAACCTTAGTAATTTAATCTAATCTTTTTTACTTAAGACAGACGAGTCGAAGGCCTTGTAGCTAGCACTCATTAAAAAACTTAGGTTATATATTATAAGTAACTAAATGTATATAACCTACTCCTGTAAATAAATAAATAAATAATAAGAAAAGAAAAATAAAGTTTTAAATATCTGGTTGCCTTTAGTACAATTTCAATTTCATATTTTACATCACAACAAATTCAATGATTGAAACAATACAGATTTATTTGGATTACGAGTAGGATAAATTGCTTCGAGATCTCTCTGTCTCTCATTCTCTCACACTGTTTTATTTCCTTTCTTTAATACACCAATTTCTATCCTATGTTTATATGAGAACAATATTTCGAAAATTAAAAACAATAGATTTGTGTGAAAGAAAAGAGTAATAAAATATACAAAGTTATTGACAGACACCTTGAAATTTATATGTTTCCATATCACACAGCATAACTTTTAAACTACACATAACTCAGAATAATTAGGTAGAATTGTGTAACGAGCCCTGAGAAAACTAGACACAGGCAAATTTATCTGTCTTTAGGTATGTTTATAGTCTTTAGGTAAGAGGTTAAATGAAATGGAATGACTAAAATTTCCTTTTGAAAGTTAGTTTATTATTGCATAATTACATACCGATTAAAAGATACCATATCTGCACAAATTTTTTAATTAAGAAAAATCTTTTTATGCCATCATCCACAAATTTTACAGACTAAGATATTTTTTTTTATTTTTTTTTTTTTTTTGTGGTGAAAATTAACAAACTCACAAAACCCAAACAAATGAAATATCCCAAGAATTGCACTAAATATTTCGCTACATATATTAAAGCTAGAATATTGAAGCTTTCAAATTAGGCCCCAATGGCTTTTAGGATCTTATTTACCGCCCATTTGGGAAAGTGCTTTATTTTGGGGGATCTAATAACCCATATTGCATTGAAAGAGAATACCTTCACATTCTACGAATATTTTTCAGTTAAGAAATTAGAAAATATTCTTAATGTACAACTAGTCATGCAAGAAACATTTAACTCACATTATTCTTGTTTTTATTCTCTGGTATTTTCGTGTTCATATTCTATATTCGTTTGTATGTATGAACATATATCATTAACCATACATATACTATGTACATATATGGAAGTGCATCTGGAAAATAATGTACAAAACATAGTAAATGAACTTTGCAAATTAGCTAAAATAAGCCTAAGTTTCTTTTTCTTTTTTGCTTCTCTTATGAAAACCTCAATAAAATAAAATGAATTAAAAGAAAATCGCATCCAATAAAAGCCAACTTAAAAGCCCATTAATATTGCCCGTCATTGATATAAAACAAAAGCTTCAACTGTAATTAGTTAGTTTTTATGGCATTTGTTAACTTTGGGATGCAGTGCGAGAGAGCGTTATATGCTTCATTTTTTCTTTTTTTTTTGTCTTCTTCTTTAATGATAAAACTATAAAAATTTTTGTCGACCAAAGCATATAATTTAAGCTAACGATATTTCGTATTTTTCTCGTCCTATTCCCCTATTATGATTGTTGTTGGGGGATGCTGTACAACAACAGCAACAACAACAACAAAAACAGCACTAAAAGTGTGCTTAACACGCCTCGTACTATGATGGTCATTAAATGCCGACAATGGACTCTAATGGGTAGCGGAGCCCTTGCGGAACTAAGCAGATTGCGCAGTGTTGCCACTTAATTAGAAAAGTTTCATGATGACAATGTTGAAAATGGTCTACAAAATGGTCTACTAGAAATGTCTGTGGGGGAAATCAAGAAATGCATAGCAATACATGTATTTTTTTTTTTTTTTTTTCTTTTAGTGTTTCGGATTAGTTGCAAGCCTAAAATATTACAATAACATGAAGAAAACTGTTGCTTAGCTTAGAATATAAGGTTAAGTGCAAATGCTTAATGATCACTATTAAGCATACAAATGACAGTTGACAATTGTTGTTACTTATATTCATGTTTCTAACACCCAAAACTTTTTGCCGGAGACATTTTTTAATATCGCGAGATAGTGAGTGATAAAATTGACAAGTTGGGGTGAAGCAGAAGTGTAGCTCTTCTGGGGAAACTAAAGAAACTCTTGTCATTTAAATAATAACGACCATCATTATATTCATTAAAAGGATTTCAAAGTTTTGCCTTTAAAGACAAGGAAGAGACCGAAATTGCACATTGTATATGCAAGAGTTTTATGGAGCCCGGAATCTCTTCTCATTTTCATTTGAGAAAAAGAAACTGCAAAACAAAACAGAAAGTCATATTTATTTAACTTTATTACAAGGGAATTTCACTTTTCTTTATCCAAATATTGCATAAATCAGGTTAAGTCAATAGATTTGGATAGCATCATGCCATATGCATGTTCACTAAATCGAACTATGCAGTAGCAACTTGCAATGTGTCTGTCTGTGGTCCATTTGGGTTTTCATTCCATTTCCCTTTAGTGCTTGTTTGTGTTTTCCATGTCAAGCTTTTGTTAGCATTTCGAAACAGTTTTCGACTTTATTTGTGCAATTTTTTCCAATTAATTGCTTCGACGTGGCTTTACTCGGGTTTAAGTCAATAAAGGGGCCTGGCTGGGGACGCGTACTACTCACTACTCGTAGTTTACATAAAACGAGCGACACGCGCGCGTGCCAATGACATCTATAGTTGGATGTGTCTTGTGTATGGTTCGGGTGGTTGTGGTGATGGTTGGAGGGGTAGGGATGACGCGCTCGAATAGACTCATCAATGGCACAAATTGAAATTTTTGTTAGCTGCTGCTGCCATTCTTGTCATCATCATCATTGGCGTTGTCATCCTTGTCATAGCCGTGCACAGAATTCGCGTTTTTGTTTCGAATTTTGTTTGTTTAAACGAAAAAATAACAGAAAAACAATGACAACCAAACATAAAACAGAATGAAATTCCCTATAAAGGATGCTTTCAAACAGCATCTGCACAATACGATACGATATTGTTTTGGAGAAGCCTCGATAGACAGCAGCTGCGACATCTGTCATCTGGGCTGGTTGAGTTCTCTTGCCACCAAATAACTAATTTTACAAAAATTAAAGATATTCTTTCCACCCTTTATACGTGGGAAAATGTAAAGAAAATTTTCGATATTTATTTCATTTAATTTCGCCATCTATGAATTAGTATTTGTGGTAGTAAATTGTCCCAAATACACAATGACTAAACTACAATAAATGAAATCGCGTACTATGGGCGTATCTAGATTTCAAGTAACCTACTATATAAACATTTTAACTGAACAATGTCTTTAAATGTTATACGAATTCCAGAACAAAAATGGATTGTCATCATATTACTTAATTATTTAAAATAATTAAGTCTCATATTTATAAACTTAATACCGAGGCCTTCGACTTAAGGAACTATTTTACTTAGATACTTTAATTAGATAGACGTAGAACAAATGAAGCAGCAACATAAAACATCAGCAAGAAGAACAAATATCATGCATAATATTTTCTACTTATAAATAACAAAATTTAAAGACTCTTCATATTTATTCAATATCAATTATTTTGAATTGGGAATTATAGTTCTGCATGGTAATTGATTTACCCAAATGATCGCTTAATTTCTTTAAATAATTTAAGCGGTGTAGTGAGCTCGAAACAAGGAGACTCGATGTTAGTCAGAATGTTCAGCATTCCCCACCCCAAGTTAGTTACGTGTACAAGTTTCAAATTTCGTTTTTCTTCCAAGAGATGGCGTACAAATTCATTTAATTTTTATGTTAAATTCAAAGTAAACAATTTTTTATCTGTGGCAGCTAAATACATGATATTCATTTGTTTTCTTATTAGTTAGTGTTAGTGTCTTATTTCTTTTCGGTGGGAAATATATCGAGATTTGAGTCTCATAAAGAGCATTTGCGGCACGTGCTGATTTTACTTTTCAATCAAAAGACAAAATCATCGGAAAGTCAACGAAGCCTCGTAGAAACTTACGGCGAACTTGGTCCAGTCATAAAGAGTTGTTTCGATAAAGTGGAATAATGGTTTAGTGTATAGATTTTGATAAAGGATAAATGGAATGGCATCCACAAATAGTCTGAAAGGAGGACAAAATAAAGCAAAGGCGAAAGAAAAAATTCTTTTTACCATTATTCCTAAATTAGAATCTATTTTTCAAGAAAAAAAAAACGACATTTTAAACTTGTATTTCTCATATTATCTCTTTTCTGGAGAGGAGAAACTATTATGTTTTAATTTTCGGGAAATATCCCAGATTTATGTAATGCATATTAAATTGCATGATTATCGAATAACAACATCGATTTATTTAGTAGTTTTCGCTATTTTGGTCGTGTAATAATGAATACATATTTATCAAGTCCTAGCTTGAGTAAATAATTGACAAGATACAAAAGCCGAACATAAATTACACAAACTCTTGGATTCCCATTTCCAGAGCTTTCTTTCTTCAAAACCAGGACTGTCCAACCCGCGACCCAATGCGACTCATCCACTTAAAAAATTAAACTCAAAATTTTGAGGACTTTGTTTTTTTTACGGCCCAAAGTTAGCGGTGGGCGAAATAAGTCTGGGAATCTATGTACTAACTGTTTGAAAGAAATTGAACAAACAAGGATTTGTAACAAAGTATCTCCTATCAACTGCTCTTCTTTGGCACCTGCGCTTGTACTTTATACAATACATACTGTTTCTTTAAAACACACTAGTTTTAGATTCCACTTATCAAAAAAAAAATTGAAATGAAAATTTGTTTTTTTTTTATTATAATTTTTTTTTTATTTCATAAATTTTTAAGCCGGAAAACTCTGCAATGTTTTGTGACTTAAATTCTAGGTCTATGTGCTTAGACCGAATTTATAATTCGGTTTCGTACTAAGTACAATCTATTACAGTATTCATTTCTATATTTTATATGAGTTGTTGGCACTACAAGCTACTGGCGAAATCCCAAGCCAAGCCAAGTAGATGTTGTTGTCCTTGGAGATGCTTGGTGTAGATAATTCAGACGCCAGTAGTCGCTGTTAACTGGACATCCCTCTTGAGTTGACGAGTGCCCAAACATCGATGTTAGTGGCATAGAGGGTCTCTCATTCTCTTTGGAAATATCCGATGCAACTATTTCCAAATATGCAGATGAGTGGGCAGATCTTCCTTCCACTTGTCAACTCGCAAACTGTTCCGATGGTGATGTTGTTACATAAACAACGATTGAAATTGTAGTGCGATTTGGTAAAAGTTTTGCACCGCTTAAATACCATAAAACCATACCAAAGGTATGGTACGATGCATGCTGAATTTTCGTTGATAATTTCTGAATTCTGAGAACGAAGCACTAATGAATTTTGGGAAAAAGAAAATATTAAATTCTGCGAAGAGGATGAAATGTCTTATTTCGGCTAAAAAAAAATGGAAAATTTCAATAAAAGAAAAGATACGAAGTAGAAGATTACTGTAAAGAAATCAAGTGCCAACAAAGAAAAATTGTATATGAACTTACATAAGCTGGAAGAAAAAGGGCTGGGGCTGTTGACAAATCCTACATATACGGTTATCTAAATGTTTACATATCGAACTCAATCGGAGAGCAAGGAATACATGGCAAGATTTATGGTTAAAATTCAATATGGGTTCACTTAACAAAGCGCCCACGCTCATGCCTACATGACTCCAAACTCTTTTCCTATTATTTCGGCTCGACCCATTTATCAATCGCAACAAAAATCAAAACAAATGCAAAACGATTTTCTACTTCTTCTTCATGTTTGACTGCAGTGATTTGCATAAGAATCACTAAAACAACAATGCAATGTTATCCGCTTTTTATCGTCATCTTCATTACTGAGTGGTGGATGGGTGAATGGATGGATTTGTTATAAAGGGTTACATCCTTCTTTTTTCTGACTTCGCCATGAATTTGCATTTACATTTAGCACTGAATGCAGTCGTCAGTGCAGAGTCACTTAAAACAGAGCACCAGCTGAGCAAGCAATTTAGTAGTCGCTTCAAGTCATATGTAGTTGAAATATATCTAGATACATTTGTACTTATGTCTTTAGCTGCCATCTCCTGCTGTTTTCTATACACATATTGGTGCCCTTTGTCTTAGTTAGTATTGTTTGTTTCTGCCTTTATATTGGCAATTGTGCCACGGTTTTTGTTTTATCGTTATTCTTACTGTTCGTTTCGTTATTGTAGCCCCATATCCTTTTCCTGGCTTGACTCGACTCGACTTGACTTGACTTGACTTAAGTCGAGTCGATTCGTATGTTGTCGTCCCCGTCGTAGTCGACGTTTTGTTTTATTGCATATTTATATTTTATAACGAAAGTAGCGTAATATAAATCGTTATAACTTTACTGTGCCTCCAACCTGTTTCTCTTTTACTTTTCCATCCCCGTCGTCGTCCCTTTCATGTTCAGTCTTACCACATGCGTCTCTTGGCGCAATGTTAAAATTGCTTTCAGTTGCAACGAAACTTATGTTTCATTCGCCTTGATTTTTCTCCCCATTTTTGTATTATTTTTTGTGGCCTTTTGCCAGGTTTCTCTTTTCTTTTTTTTTTTTTCTGTTTTGGTTGTCTATTGTTGTCCGCCTCTGTGTACTCTTCCTCCTTGTGCTTTTCTTTCTCCTCCTCGTCATCATCATCTTCCAACTGTACTACCCTACTATTCTTTTCATGTTGCCCATATGTGTTCGCCTCAGACGCTTTTGGTGCCCTTTTCGTTATCATTTTACTTTGGCTTCAGCATTCACTCCATAAGAGTGAGAACTGACTCCACATGAAAATTCAATCATAAAAGTTTTTCAATAATCCGCTTTTCCACTGCGTTTCAATTTGCAAAATTTTCTCTCTCGAAAACTTAATTTTCCACCAATTAGTTTTTTGGACGTGCACATTATGCCTCCAATGCCCTCCACCCCCCTCAACTAAGAGAACCATTCTCCCTCGGTCCTTAGATTCATTTGGCTCTTTTCGTATTACCAATTTGTTATGAGCATGAGGCGCATATGTAATTTCCATTGGCTTTTAATGTAAGAAAAACTTTGCTGGGATTAAATAGAACTTGGAATGAATAACAGAGGGACTCTTCTCTGACTGAGAATTCATTTTACAAATAAACATTAAAATGTTTATCATTTCTAAGGTTATGAAGATACATTTATCATCATAAACTGATGTGATGTGATGAGTGTGATGATATACATGAATGGTCTGATCTGATCACTAGGATTGAAAATAGATTTCAAACCACTCGTGAGGCAACCAACTTTTAATTGTTGTCATATGATTTTTTTTTTTTGTTTTTATAGGATTTGTTAGAAGGGGAACATTGTCTTAAAGGTACAAATCCTTACAAAATACAACGCCCCTAAAGGAAACCTTTTCTTTACACAAAATGTGGATAGGTGGCTCAAGACCTGCACTGCCTGGGGCCAATATATCCCTCAATCCGGTGATATATTTGAGTCCAAGCAGGAGCCTTGATTGAAAATTGCAATGTGAGGGACTCCAAACAGTTCTTTATAATATAATAACTTTAGTTCAGAGAAAAATTTTCTCTCTCTCAATTTGTTCGAAAAATCTGTAATAAAATATATCATCCTTTTTCGTCTTGGATGCCCTTTTACCCTCAACTCTCATAACCATTCAAATCTCTTCAAATTACAGTGTAATAAAATTTTACGTATCAAAAACTAATTAAATTTATGAACTATGAATTAATATACCAAATGAACTTTTTATTGATAACTTTTATTATTGTTGCTGGTGTTATTGTTGTTGCTGCCGTCCATAGACCTTTTTTGTTATTTTACTTTAATAAAATCGCGTGATTAAACGATGCAAATAATTGAAATGACGAACAATGAAGTGTGAAATTGTTGTTAATAATTTTTCCGATTTAGTAAAAAAAAAAAAAAAAAAATAGAAATGAAATGAAAATGAAAGAGGGGAAATTCATTCATATACAATACAAAATGATGATGATGCTCATTCCAAATAAATATTCAACACTACAATATTCTTGCTCGTTTTATGTTTTGCTCAGTCAGCTTAGCCAAAAGCGAATGCCAAAAAGTATGCAACGGAAAAATGCATTTAATTTCGATTTGATTTGATTGAAATTTCTTGCACGTACTCAATGAAGAAATTCCAAAATCAAACATGAAAACGAATTCAAGGCGTGGCATGACATGATGGCACTTGGTTTGGGTTTGTATATATGGATGTGCGTGTGGGTGTGTGTGTGTGTGGCATGGGGTGAGTGTGTGGGCGTTTGCAGTGTTGTTGCCAAATGTTGATGTTCTTTGACTTTTGCAACGATTTTGAGGTGCAACATTTGAACAGCTGCCGCCATTTGACTTCCAAACACTTGCCGATGCTCTTCCTTTTGATCCTGCTATTGGTGTTGGTGTTATTTTTGTTGTATTCTCATTTGACGACGACTTTCGACATTTGGCAACTTGGCCACGTACCATGAACCATAATGTGGCAGCAAGTGCTTAATGTGTATAGAGTAGCACAAACACAAACACACACACCAAACACACACACATACATACATACATAGAGTCGGTCAAATGCTCGTATATTATGTTTGTATGCAACTAGAGATACATAGATACTATATGAATTCTTTCTGCGAATGGACAAAGAACAAGCAAAGTAAAGGCAAAGCGTAATCGCAGCTAATAAGTTCGCATCCTTGCAGGTCACGATCCGAAGCTCGTTTCGCATTCGATTTGCGATTTTGTTGCCGGCCATCATCATCGTCATCATCATAGGCTTCACCATCACCATCACCATCATCATTATCAATATCAAGAGCAAAGCAATAGCATTAATGATGACAGACTTTATCTTCTAAATGTAACTCGTATAGTAAATATATCTGAGGATTGTAGTAATGGTAAACTGGTAAGTTAGCCCGAATCAATGTTGGTGGCCATCGATGTCAATGGACATTTAATGGCGTCGTGCATTATGCGGCGCATCAAAATGTGCCAAATACGCTTCGTTGGCAATAAATGCTGCAGCATCGCACTCTCTCCCCTTTTTCCCGCTTTCAATCATTCCCATGCTCTACCACTTCCGGTGCTGGCTCAGCTGCTTCGACTGCTGATGCAACATTGCACGCTGGCATACGTGCTCTGTTACTCAAAGCGTTGAAATCTTTACAGTCCCTTCTCTTCTCCTCGACTCCTTCAATTGTCTGTTTGACTTTAGCTTGGACTCATACATTTTATGCATTTTCGTAAGTCGTAATTTTTCGAAAATTTCTACACGTTCTTACATTCATCTTCGTTTGTTCATTCGTTCCTTCGTTTATTCGTCGTGCATCGTTCGTCCTTGCGTCAATGTTGAAGATTCGCTTAGCCCTGACGAACAGTTAGTAGCTCTCTGATTGCATTCGGTTGGCTAAGAGTTTTCGTTTAAATTTTGAGTTTGGGTTTGAGTCTCCCATTTTGAGTCTGGCACGTTGAGCTATGCTTCAAATGGCTTTGAATAAAATTAGCATTATCTTGTTGAAATTCCTTTGGCTAGCCAGACTAGAAGCCAATATTGTGCACCTGCGCTAGTTTAATCATAAAATTCCTTAACCTAACCAAAGTTTACAGAAATGAATAAGATAAAATACATTCCAGAAGATGAAACATTAAATCTGATCCAACAGAAGTTTATACAATATAATTTTCATACAAATAAATTCATTAGGATACTACAGAATTATATATTATATGATCCAGAGCGTACAAGAATCATTACTCACCCGAAATGCGGAATGGTAGATCAAGAGAGTACATAAAAGATAAATAGTACATTTTAAGTTACAGCAATTTCATTGATTTTAAGAAATATGTAGTTTGGAAAGATCAGTGAAGTTGTCAATTCCGTTCAATTTAGTTTTAGCAGCGTCGATATATCTTCTCCTGGAACTGAGTTAAAGTCTTCAAGAAAAGATTTGTTTGTATTACAACGCATACTATAGAGGACCCAAGAACGGGAAACTCCAAATGGCTATTCGAAATTTCATCTCAACAGCTCAAATACATGGTTGATTAGTACAATGAACAAGATTGTTGTTTATTTTCATATATGCTAAGATCATAATATAAGTGTTAAGTACATAAATTGTATCCTAAACTGAAACATATATGACAACTCTTACCACGAAACATCTACTAATCTCATGATTGGAAAGAAACTATATACAATATAAGTGCCCTTTCTTTTTGATTCATTCTCTTCTAATCGTTTTATTTTTATTGGAATAGCGTGATTTGAAGATAGGATTGAAGAAAAGCGGAGTAAAAATAATGGTTAATAATCATAGAAACTCAATTCTAATTATTTAACTATACACACAGGTAGTTGATTGTAATGAAATAAGGACCTATATAGGTATAAAGAAGATAAGTTCATCCAATCTTTGAGGAATTAGTGCAATTTGGTATGCGATACTTCCCGCCTACCCAAAACCAATCCTTTTACGAAGACAAATATCATCCCATTGGCATATAAATTTTGGAGAAATGAGATTCAGCAAAGAGTTTTTCTGATGGCATAAAGTTGAATATAGGTATATCCCATTAACATAGGACTAAATTACAATAAAGTTTGAATCAAGAACGCCCTTTTCTTATGCCGGTGGCGCAACAAAATTTGGTATTTTTATGATGGTGCGCAACAAAAAAGGGAGAAATTACCAAAAAGATGCCAACTTTCATGAAAAAATTGCCCAATACGAGAGTGACCATTTCTAAATTCCGAATCAGGGCGAATGAATTCATGATTCGACTCTGAATCGAATCGCATTCTATAATAACAGCCCCTGGTTGGTTTTTGTAGTTGTTGTCGAATCTGATTCGAATCAATGGTTGAATCTTGATTGATTTAAATCATTCAATGGTTGAATCTTGTCGAATAATAACTGAGTTTACACCCTTATGGGGGGCAAACTGGGCATTTCAACAAGATAACGTTCCAACTCAGACAGCAAGAATCACAAAACAATTCTTCTCCTCAAAACAATTGGAACCGACAGTTGGAGACCATTAAACAGTTCAAAGACGCCCTGCTCTGGTCTTGAAACGACACAAAATAAACCATTCTACATTAGAAACATTGATAAAGTCCATGCCATGTAGATTAAATAAAGTGTTATGGCAGAGAAAAGATACATTAAAAATTAAACTTAATTTGTTTAAAGGGAAATACAAAAAATATTGTATGTTTAGTACATGTACGAGTATGTTAAATACTATTGCCTATCACATTTTTTTAAAATAATTTTTTTAATAATCATTATTTTTATCCAATTTATTGCATATCATTTCTCTAATTGAGAACTGTATTAAACAAAAAAAATGAAGAGTATAATAAATAAAAGAAATTACTAGTACTTTCCTCCCCGAGGTAGTTTGATATCTCTACAGTATCTCAATACTTTTATTTGGTATTGTTATCATCGATAAAGGTTTTTAACTTGAATTTCATCCCAATAATCATCATCTAAACTGTATTGTAGTTTTTCTGGTATTTGCATTTTTAAGCATCTATTAAGAAGTAATCAAAATATTTCAATGTCAAGTTTATAAGTTAATGAGCTGCATGTATTGTACAATACACACCTCAATGTCTCAATTTAAATTTTAATTTTGCTTTAAAGTCAACATAAAAGACAAAATAAAATGGTCAAAAAGATAAGATTATATGATTTACGTATTTTTCATAATACCCATCATCATCATCATCATCATCATCATCATCAACTTCATCACCATAAACTCAACAAAATAAACATTGTCTTTATTGAAATCACAAGTTTCGAAAACATTGCCTCTTCATGATATTTTCGTGATATCAATTTAAATCAAAAGTTTTAATTGATGACAAAGCAATAGTTTAGTCTTGCAAATTTATTTCAATAGAGGAATTTGACTTTCACAACCACAAAAGCAAATAAATTAATAACAATAAAATATTTAAATGTGATTCATCTGCTTTTGTAGCTGCATCTACAAATAGATTTCTTATACTAAGTATATTGTAATTTTTAATCTCATATTGGCATAAAGTTAATGAAATTAAATATATTATTGTATATTACAATAGATGAAGGCAATGAGTAAGCTGCTTTATTTCCATTGTTGCATTAAACAAACTGCTTCGTTTGTGATGAAGATTTGTTCGAGTTTATGAAGCGTTGGTTATTATGACTAGTAGTTCACTAACTGTTACCTTATACCCTGCAGCAAGGTTTCTCCATCAAGAACTTTCAACAACTCAGAAAATTCGTGTGGGTTTAAATTGAATTTCTTCAATGAACTTATACACAGTTCAAGATTTTTTTAACTTTCAATCAAATTTGATATGCAAAACTAAAAAGAAGAATTTGTATTGCTACCCATCTTTATAAGGCCTTTCGTTCATTCATCTGTCAATGTTTAATGTTTGTCAAAAATAAGTTTGAGTTAATCAAAAAAATAAAACATGACACAATAAAATTATGTTGTTTATTAGTGTTTTATAAGGTTATTTCTTATAATGAATTGTTGATAAAATTGTAGATTTATACCCTTCTCATATAGTAGTGTGAATGGCATTTTTGTTTTGTGTCACTGTTACAATGAATATGGAATAATTTATTTGATGAGCATGCAGCACAAAATATGTAACAGACTCGATAGTTATGATACTTCAGTATTTTCCTATTGCTTTCTGAAAGGTTTAATTTTTTCTATAATTAAATGTTTATATGTGCCTATGATAATAGATGCCGATATTTACAATCTCAGGAGGCTCTACACGTCGCTACTTAACCACCGGCATTGCTCTCTGAACTTACTGAGCACCCTCATCACGTCAAAGTAGCAATCTCCAGGGGAACTAGATTATGTGTACATATATTAAAAATAAAGAAATGAACTAACGTCTACAATTACAGTCCAATATCTCATTTTAAATTATACAATATTTGTTTTATTATATAGTTCATTCTTAAACAAAAAAACCGGTATTATTATAATGTCTTGAAGTTTTTAATGAATCGTGTGTTAGAGACCCTATAAAATATAGGAGTATATGAAAATGAAAAAATTGATAGCCTTATAAAGACTTACTCTACATACGTGTTATTCTTTTAAATGGTATAAAAAATTCGTTGAGACGAATTGCTTGTATATAATTTCTTATATCATTATTCAGTATCAGTTTTGTTTAAACTATTTAAGCGTTTTAAAAATGAATTTAGGCAATATGCAATTGTATTTACGATTGTATTTTAATTTAATTAATTTAATTATTGAAATTGAATCGAGTCACTTAACAATATTTTCGTAAAACGGCCAAGTACTGAGGTAACCTTGTATTTATGCAATTAATCAACATCATTACGCTCTCTTCTTATTATATTGTATATAAATGCGATATATTCGATAAAGATAAACAAGACTATAATTGACACATTTTGAAGTAGGCAAAAAAATACGGAAGCAACTCACGTTACAAGTGATAATATTGAACTACAATATTTTATCAAGTTAGAAACTGGTTCTAAATTTATGAAATAACTAGCAATTTTGTAGAATTTTGTTGCTGGAAACCGTATACTTTCTATCGCTCTAATGTGGCCCCGATCTCAGGCTTCAGTTTATAATAGTGCAAATTTTACAAATGATTCCTAGAACATTTCTGACAACTCTTTGAGAGTATTTTCTAAATAATTATTATTTAAAGAAATTCATTCAATAATAGTTTTTTTTTTATATATTAGATTTTATTTGCAATCTATCGTAAACGATATTCAACGAATTTTATTGTGCACTCTTATTACATTTCTATTTTAATTTAATATTGTAACAATAAAAACATGATCATAATTCTTTTGCCTGGCATTTTATGTAAATTTAAATTATTGCTTATTAGTTGTTAATTCTGGTATATAATAAATATACTTTGGTTTTTTTCTTGGTATTGTTTCTCCCACCAATGCGATATCTAAAAGAGAAGAAAATAACCAAAACTATTTAATGAACATATTAACACAATACTGTTATGTTTTTACCATGTACCTATATTCGGTGGATATGGAAAGGGTGGTTGAGTCGTTGTCTTTTTGGTTGTTCTTTTCGTAATTTTTTCATCTCTATCTCCCCAAATGGGCCTTCTCGTTGCAGTTAACCATTCCCAAAAATTAGGTTCTGATATTGAAAATTCTAAACACTCTAACAGTATGAAATTTAGTAAACATCGTTGAAAATTCATTTTATACAAATAAATAGATCTTGCATTACACTTTTTGCTTAAATATGTTCTAAGATTTGTGGAACTAAATGAAATTAATTTGATTTAATGTAGCATGCAATTTTATTATTTGTATTTCTTTATTGGTTAATTGACAGTAAAATAATATTCTCCATATGCCACAATATTTTACGAAGTTCCATGAAAAAATCAATTCTCCATAGTATTTCAATCTTAATGCAATACAAAGTGAATTTCCTTCCACTTTGTATCTTGGTATTGTGCAAAACATTATTTATCAAATACACAATCTTTTTATTTAGAACTTAATATAATAGTTGTTTTTTTATATCCGATTAGAACATGATTAAGCGCGATACAAATAAAGGGCCAAGTGCGAGTAAAAATCGTTCACGGAGGATTCCGCCCCAGATTGGGGTTTGTATGGGAGGTACTCCGCCTAGTGGTCCGATTTGACTGATTCCAATAAATGTGCCGCACCTATAAAAGAAACTTATAGTACCTAAATTTCAGTTTAATAGTCCAAAAAACAAAAAAGTTTTTCGGATAAGGAACTGAATTTTAATGGTGGGTTTATAAGGGAGGTACTTCTCCTAGTTGACCAATTTGGCTGATTCTAACAGATTTATAGCGCCTATATCAAGAACTTATAGAGTCTAAATTTCACTTCAATAGAACAAAAAAAAAAAGGTTTTTCTAATAAGAACATAAATTTTAATGGTGGTTTGTATGTGAGGTACCCTCCCTAGCAGTCCGATCAAACTGAAATTTTGACAGTATAAGTTTCTGATGTATAGCCACCAATCATCCAAATTTCAAGATCGTTGAATTACTGGATCGTCTAGCTGCCGTACAAACCAAAATATTTATTCTATGGGGACCCCTTTCAGTTTTTAAAAATATTTTAGTTTTAGTATTTGTTGCTGATGCACGAATAAAACTACATATTCTGTGAAAACTTCTCTAGCTTTTACGATTCATGAGATATTATCCGAGGAAGGATAACGGGACGCAATAAGGTACCCTTTGGTACCGGAACCCTTATTATATACATATACATATACATATATCTCAATAAATAAGAGCTGTGTGATGCTCCTGCATTGCCGCTTGGAATTTCCTTACCAACCTGATAACAACTATATATAAACTAAAAAAATAAACAAGACAACAAATTAGAATAGAAAAAACTGTATTGTAAACAAAATGTGTCCCGCTCAAAACAAAAATAAATATAATGGTAATAAAAAATAAAAAACAATTATCAAAACAAACAAAACATGAAAAAACGCATAATCTCGACAATAAGAAATGGAGAAATTGATCAGCTCGTCAAACGTATGAGCAAGAATTTTCGAGTGAGAAGCTCTCAGGAAAAGTAACCAGTTCCATCGTCCAGCAGATGAAGACGGAAGATGTTGATTCGAATGGTAAAAGCTGTTGATCGCTGAAATATATGTAAACATTTACCAACTCAATTTCAATATGGCTGGTCTTAATAGCCAGTCTTTGCATCAACGGGACAAACAGAAGGTAAGGAAAAGGCCTGAAATTCACCTATGGACGAACAATGAATCCTAGATTACCCCATTATTCCAATATCTCTCTAGCCTAAAATGAAAAGATCATATGAATTAGTAAGCTAAGTCTCCTAAACAGCCGCAATCAGAGTTTTTGTTCCGAACCATAAAGTCAGTTGTTTTCGAAGTAGCCCATTGCAATTAACCATTTTTCGTCCTTACTTAGGAAAATGAATTATAGTGTTTTTGTTTTATGATGACATTCAAGATGTGCTAGAAACATATGTTCCTGTGCAATCGGAAGGATCTTTGTCCCCTGAAGTTTCTTTATATCTAACACTTTGAGAGCCAATCAAAAATTTGTTGTCGTTGCTGCGTTGTATTTTTTTTTTCAATCTGCAATTGTAGTACATTGAGCTACAGTAGCCCAGTGCTTTAATTTGAAGATTTTATATTTACTTATTAGTTTATATTTATTATTTGATTCCATGTCAAAGAGCTGGTCTCTTCATAAACGAAATTCACGGTTTTTGTTGATATCCCCATCAAACGCAGTTTGTATATTAAAAGCAGGCTTGGTTATTCGTCAGAGGTAGCTTTAAAGTCCACGAATAATGCATAGACCCTTTTATTGAACTTACATTAGTTTATAAATCTATATATATATGCATATTAGGAAGACAATAGATAAAGTCAACAGAACAATTAGAATATCATATCCCTTCATAAGCAGGAAGTCATTTGTTTCTATAAAAATAATTTCTTGTTAGTAAAAATTATATTTACTCCAATTATTCTATATGGTTGGGAAGTTTGGGGCGATTGTGCAGCTACTCACCGCCGTAAATTACACAGAACTCAAAATAAATTATTAAAACAGATTTTTAATTTACCCTTTTTCTACCTTAAATACCATAAAAATCGGAAATGATAAAAAAAAAACTATATTAATAGTAGTTTTATTTTATTTTACATAAACTAATAAAACAAATAATGTGATCATATGTGTATTTATTGTATTATTGTATGTTTTTCTGTAAAGTATAAAACTGTTTTTTTTTTTTTGTGTGTGTATTGAAAACAAAAAAACAATTAAAAATCTATTTAAGTTTATCAAATTTATTAAATAACTTTTTCTAATAAAAACGCTGAATTCACTTTATTATTCAAGCATAAAATATATATATTTTTTTTTTTATTGTTACGATTTATCGAGATCGTCAAGATCAAAACAGACACCAATCCCTCTGACTCTGTAAATCAGACTAACAAAATTCGGCTGCACTTACAAAATATATATACAACTATTTTATTTGAACTATCAAAATCAAAGCATAAAAGAGAAAAGACTTTCAAAAAGTAATTAGGCAGAAACGGTAAAACAAAACAAATCAGAGCAATTTTTTGTTGCTTTTTCGAACGGAAATAAATAAAGATTGTCAACTAAATGTTTGCAAAGTGAAAATTATCACAGAAACCTCATTTTAATAAAAAAAAAATTTAAATTGTAAAAAACTATACCTATTAATTTAAATCATAAAGATAAAAATATATCAGCTGCCTGATGATGGCACAAAATCTATTAAATTTGTATTTGTAAATACTAAACATTTGAATTCGATTGGAGTAATTTTTCCAATGTGCTGTAGAGCATGTTTCTGGGATATTTGCTAATGTTTTCCATTTGGTACCCATATTACTAGCTTTTTATTTTTAATTCAAACCAGATTTTTAAATAGGGTTGTCATCTGGGTTTGGCAGAAGTATCGTAGAGCAATTTAAATTTAATATCCCATGTCTTTGTGATGTGAAACATCTTTGGTTTTGGTAGGGTAAAATTTTACACAATCGTCATCGTCTTCGCATCGTAACGCATCGTTTTGCGATCAGGGATTCGCCAAATACAAATCCGATTAACTATTCCATCTGGGCCATTTTGGAGAGCAAGGTAAGGACTAATAATATGCCAGCATGGATGCGCTGAAGAAAGCCATTGTACGGGAATGAGCCAAAATACCGCAAAATCATATTCGTGCAGCATGCACCTCATTTTTTAACTGTTCGAAGGCCATAGTCAAGGCAATAGGTGGCCACATTGAGTGAATAAAGTGAATGGATTCTAAAATTTAAAATTTTATTATTTCCACACATCTTTGTAATTTAAATTTATAAAAAATAATTTCACATAAAAAATATATGGTCGTTGGAATAGGTAACAGTTCAATCGTTTAATCCTGTAAAGTCGCCTGCATATCTTATATTGTTGATAGATGCACCATTTATTTATACATCTTGGTCAATGTCGTTTAACGAATCATCAAAGATTTTTCCACCAAAATACAAAATTAATACAAATTTCATCGAGCACTTCATTGTTGATGCTTACGTGCTTATTAAACACGTTCCAAAGGGGCTATGTTTCGCTAGAAGCATTCATACACTTGGACAAAATACGATTAATTCATAACAGTGAAGCAATTCCTATATCCTGTTCCACAAGTATAGAAAAGCAAATAACAAAAAATATAGAAAGACGAGTTTGAGACAAAAATTAGATTAAAATTCGAAACAAACCTATGCTATACAAAATTTAACTAAGCAACAAAAACAAAAAACCGAAGCGTATGGTGGCGAACTCACACCGAATAATGTGTAATGCATTTTAGTAGCTGTTTTTTTTTTTGTTTTGGTTTATATTTAATGGATTTAAACATAAGGAATGTTTTTGCTAGCAGCAAATAGCAATAGTGTGAAATTTGAAAAGTAAAACTTATAATTAGTAAGACGTACAAGAGTCGAAACACATGAAACATGTTTCCAACTTGATTTTTCTTTTCAATCTACAATAATTTTAATCATTGAGCTTTTTCAGTTTGTATATATTTTTTTCTTTTTATAATTAATTTCCGGTTAATCTTACTACTACAAAACAAACTTGTCAAAACTTGATAAGAATTTAATTTATTTATTTTTCTTAATTTATAATGATTTTATTAATTTTATATTTTATGTTCAATATTTATTACTTTAGTTCTAATTTTTTGTGCTTAAACTAAAACCAAAAAGTTGAGATAGTTTTTGCATAAAGAAAAAATTCACAAATTTTTATCTTTGTATTTAAATGTTGACAAGTTTTAATTTACATATCAAATGAATGAACTTAAAAATCAATCCAATCCGTGCCAAACAAGTTAAGCCAATAAAAAACAAAGAAAAAACTCATTAGCAAAGATGATGCTTTTATACTCTTCACGGGAGTGAATAGTATTATAAGTTTGTCATGAAGTTTGTAACAGGCAGAAGGAGACAAAAAAAAAAAAAACGAAACCAGATAAAGTATACATATTCTTGATCAGCTCGATTAGATGAATTGATTAAGCCATGTCCGTCTGTCCTTCTGTATGTAAGCAAACTAGTCCCTCAGTTTTTACCATACGCAGTATATTTGTCGGAACCACCCGAATCGGACCACTAAGGGGGGATTACCTCCCATACAAAACACCCATTTGATTTCATTTTCTTCTTAGAAATACTTTTTTTGTTTTTTATTCTATCGAACTGAAACTTGGACACTATCAATTTCCAAGAACCCGTGAAGAGTATTTCATCTTCGGCATAGTTGAAGATAACCTTCTTTCTAGTTTCTTTTATATTTTCGCCATTGAGAATGACATCTATGAGTATATATTCATAGATAGGTCGATTTAACGATAGATGAAATAAAATAAACATATGCACTCGGCAACGCATTCGCTAAAATCAGTTTAGGAGTTGTTTCATTTGAAGCTTTTTGATCATTGCCTTGTGACTTTTGCGAGACTTAATTGACTATATATATAACTCAAATTATTCAAGTTAATCAAAAGTGGTTTTAGCTGCCGTTGAGTAAGCAAGTATTGCAAAAATATTCTACAAAATGGTAAGTAAAAATAAAATACAATATAAAAAACATTTCATAAGGAATAATAATGTGAATCTATGTTTGGCATAGAAATTGATTATTGTGGCTATTGTCTTCTTGGGCTGTGCCTATGCCGATGTATCAGAGCTCGGTTACAGCTATCCACAACCAGCTCCTCAACTTCTGTCACAACCTGAAGAAATCTATCAGCCTGAGATTATTTCTGAACCACAAAACACCTACATTCCACCAGCACCAGCACACATTGAAGCTCCAGCACCAGCTCCAGAGTACCATGCTCCAGCACCAGCTCCAGTCTACCGTGCTCCCGCTCCAGTTTTTGAACCTGAAAACACTTACATTCCACCTGCACCAGTGCATGTTGAAGCTCCTGCCCCAGCACCAATCTACCATGCTCCTGCACCAGCTCCAGTGCATATTGAAGCTCCTGCCCCAGCACCAGTCTACCATGCTCCGGCTCCAGTTGTTGCTCCCGTCAACACTTACATTCCACCAGCGCCAGTTCATCAAGAAGCTCTTTCAGCTTTTGAGGAAATTGAGCAGCCCTCTGCTGATGGTTATCATTACAAGACTGTTCGTCATCGCGTGTTCCGTCACCGCGCCTAAGCATCTCGATTTTATGTGTTACTTAGATTGAATCCTATCCTAATGAAAATCCTATGGATTCGTTTTAAGCATTGAAAACTTATTCTAAAATAAACTAATAAACCAAAAGTTGATTAAACTATTGATCCATCTATATCTTTTACCACTCTCGTATATTTCAAATCACTTCACTTACTTGCAAACCCCTAAAAACCAATCTAACAAATTAGAAAAGCATAGAGATTGTTATATTTTACCACTAATTGAGCAACTTCGAAATCGTTTTCCAAACATTCATGACATAAAAAACCCCAAAAATAAGGAAAAGCATTGAAAAGTTTCCAACACTACTCAATCAGCAGCATTCGGTTCAGGCAGGAAATCATTTACCCTCTAACCATGACCAACAGTCAAGTTGAATGGGAACTGGAATTCTTGAGGGCTCACAAAATAGAAACTTTATTGACGCAAACTACTTATTCTGACTAAGACTATTTAAGTTGAAATTTATGAAAGTGAAGCACTTTAGAAATCAAGTTAAAATCGAACCGAATAAACAACAAACAAATGAATGAATGAATGAACAAAAAAGGAAGGAACGTTCGAAGTTACCTAAGTTATTAAATGCAGAAAGGAAGGATGGAAAGATAGAAAGAGGTCGGCACCATCACCGAAGTCAATGATGTCTTGTCCCATCCTATCGTATCCTGTCCTGTCCTGTCCTGTTCTGTTCATTGTATCCTGTGCTGTCCTATTCTGTCCTGTCCTTTTCTATGCGGGCTGACCGAGAGCAACACATTCATTTATCACGAATTTTATGGCCTGGAATGAGCTTTGATGATGTGGAAATTTTTCTCGTTAGATTCAAAAGTTTTTCTTCGACTCTTTCTCCAATTGCTGTAGAACTGAGCCGCGTTTCTTATGACTTTTTTCGTCGTCCTTTGGCTGTCAATTGCTGCAGCAGAAGTTGCGTACTCATAATTCTTCAGTCGGAGTTAGCGATGTTGGTGTCTTCTTTATTTCTTACAAACCACTTGTGGCTTTCTCAGATGCCGCTAACAAGTGGTAAAGAAAAACTAGGAAAATTAAGAAGAAAATGCGATTTTCCACAAAACATCCACCCATACAGAAAAACCCAGACAGATTAGACAGAATTAGAAAGAAAGGAAAACAATATTTCTATTGATTTTCTTTTGCTAAAGATAGCAAAATAGTGAAGGGTTTAAAGGATGAAATTATGCAAAGACATTTCACATTCAACCGATTAATTGGACTACAAGAACAGGATAGAACTTGCGCTAATTAAATGCAATATTGATGGCAACATTTTCATAAAACCTCAATGCTTACAAATTAATTACAAAATTAAGCAAATATTTGCTACAAAAATCCAACAACAAAATTTTATATGTATTTACATCCATAAAAACAACAAAAATATATTTTAAAAAGCCACAACAACTAAAATTAATGCTACCACACATTTCACTCAAACGCACTTTCATTTCACTTTCATTTCATTTCGTTTCATTTCCTAGTGATGTATCTATGCATCTATAAAAATGTATCAGGAAACATGAACAGTGAGCAGGGACCATCAGCCCTTAGCTTATTTTGTTAATTACATTTTGGTCAAATAATGGCAGCTCAATAGTGAATTAAAATGTGCTACCGCCACAATTTAGTCGAGTCTATAGTCTACTATATATGGTATGTGAGAGGCCCCAGACTTCTCCTACCAATCAACAGAGAACAGAAAAGTTTTGATTTGGTAAGCACTTGTTTAGTTTGTTCGCTGTTTGATAAGTAGGTAGATTGGTAGGTAGTTGGGTAGGTTCATCTCTATACATAGGGTAGATTCATGGCCACATGATTGGTGGTATTGGTGACTTGAAACTTCATCCGCAGTATTTGTGGGAAAAATGACAGGCAATTAAATTTTATCGCAAATGAGTATGAAAACCACAAAATTCGGTTTTGATTAGTTAATGCGGCCACTATATATTTTATATTACAAAGTGAAATATGCACAGCTTATTGAGATTGACATGAAGTTGGTAACAGAGCAAAGAATAAGACCTTTTGGTTTCGTTTCATTTAAGAATCTATTGTAAATGCACTCTTCAGTAAGGAAATTCTATATATCTAAGTAGACTAAACCACCTCATCAACACAAGATCGAGTTCACCTAAGCTTAAAGTAATGGGTTTAAATAATGGTCTTTTAAATTGATTTCAAGTAATACTTAATGTTTTTGAAGTTATTCCTTAGAACCAATAAAAAGAACCAGGAACACCAGTGGAAAATTTGATGAACTTGCCAAGTCTATGAAGTATAAAGATCAATGAGTTGCATAGGAAATGTTGAATGGTTTTTATTTGGTGAATCTACATCCTGTGATCTATTAACAAGATGATAATGTACCCCGTTAAGAGTTCCATCACTATCCAAATAGTATAGAAGCTCGGATGACCGTCTCTCTATGTTTGCTAGCTCCCTACTCCCTTTATCAGTTTGAAGAGGATATCTCAAGGTGTTCAATAGATATAGTTGCTCCAAGGAATCTCTTCTATCTGATCACCTACTATCTTAGAACAAGTAATTTATTTGTATCATATTTACATAGGAATTTCTTTTAGGCTTTTATAAGGTTGTGTTTGTTTGTTTGTTTTTGTTGTTGTTGTTATTATAAGTTGGGTTAGAATTTGAAAGTCTTTTATTGAAAGACTCTTCATTGTATGAACTTGATTTGGAATCACTTTTTTTCACTCTACTTTCCTCAAACCTTTCGCTTTCGTCCCTAATTCTCTGTAAACAAAAGAAAATTTATTTCACACCAATGAAGTTTGACCGAAACACATTCATTGTAACAGCTGCAGTCGCTTCCATGCCGCATAAAAATGGCGAGAAAAAAAGAAAAAAAGGTACTGCAATAATATACTGTAGGTAAAATGTAAACCGCACTTAATTAGCAGTTAATGATGCTGATTAACACTCATTACAAGGTTCAATGAATTTTACATAGCCTCGCCATCACAACGAAATTCTAGCGATACCTTTTTTTATCCAATGAAATCAATATATTTTTTAATGATTTTCTCTGCTCTTATTCATCTGACAGTAATCAGTTTTATCGTATAGTGTTCTGTCTCTACTTTCATTCCTTTATTTTTCGCTCTACCTGTGATAAACATGAGCTGATAATATGACAAGGATTACAAAATAATAACGAATATTCATACACAGCATTATGTTGAGAGACACATGAATACATGAATGAATGAATGAATGTTCATGTCATTTGACTTTAAGTCTGACCGACTCACTCACTTTTAATACTCTCTCTCTCTTTCACTCTTTCACTTTATTAAATGCCTAAAAGTATGCAATATGGAAAAGTGAAAATCACATAAAATCGAATCGAATTTGTGTATGGAACGAGTCCCCTACTACTCCAGCAGAAACCAAAGTATAGACAGTAGACAACTGCAACATAGTCATGCGCAACAACAACAACAACAACAACAACAACAACAAAAGCAACAATAATCGGAAGAAAAAGAACAACAACAGCATTACAGTGACATCAATGCGAAAATTGACAGTATCGCGATAATTATATCAGCAGCGTCCGTCTGTCCGCGACAGCAACGACAAACGAGTGTCCTTCTTGTTATTGTTACTGATGTTGTTGATATCGTTGCTGCTGTTGTTGTTGTTGTTGTTGTTACTGGTTGCTTGGCTAACGAAACTTCACTGCAACATTACAGCAATGTCCTGCCAATCTCCTACCCAGCCAGGAAGAAAAGCGAGCGACTTGCATGTTCATAAGTTGTTCCTACTGCTGTTGATGCTGTTGGAAAAATCATTTGAAATATGCAGCAATCATTTCATTCCTTCATTCAAAGCTAGACTGCCCCATTACATAGTATAGCATAGTATTGTAGTACCTTTGGTACGCGTAAGTAGATGTAACAATGGGTAAAATTTCGACTACCTTCATTTATTTTTACTACATATTGGAAAAGTATAAAAATTTTTTGTTTTTTTTTTTTTTTTTTGGTTTTATTTCGACGCTTTGCCGCCTCACTAGACTGGAGACAAAATAATGCATACAACAAGTTGGCTGGGCTGAGCTTGGTCCTGGAATTGCTCTTTGGACATCGTTACTTCATTGCTTCGTTGCTAGTAGGTTGTTTGGTTGTCCGGTTGCCGACACTTGCACTTCATTTGAGGCATTAATTTGTCGCGCATTGATTTACGTGTGTGGCATGAAGCAGCGCACACGTGAATTTATTGTTCGATATTTTCATCATTTCATTTCATTTTCCTTTAAATTTTCATCAATTTTAAAGTAAAAAAATGAAACACATACATAACATACATAAAATTGGAAATATTTTTCTTTATTTCCTTCCATTTAAGGACAACATTTTATACAAATGTTCTATTGCCAAATTGACTGCAAATGTCAATGATTGACATAGATTTTTATTTAAAATTTCCATAGACTCGAATTTAGGTACAAAAATCGAAAATATAGACGAAAAATGTTTTTCGTTTTAGTTGTTATCGTTATTTGGTGTTGGTATTTCGTTTGTTTGTTATTTTTTTTTTTTTTTTATTATTATTTTCTAAATAAAATGTTACAATTTGATTTGGTGTGTGTTCTATCTACAAAACTCGTATATCATGAAGTTGTAGTGCAATGATATGGCAATTAGTTTTAGTTTTAGATTTACAGTGAACTGGGAACATGAGTTCGCTATTAATGCTTTCAATTATTTACTAACACTGTTGGGTCTATGCTTCAAAATACAAAAATTATTGTGAAGAAAATCAATCATATTTTGTTTTTCTTGTTTTTTCTCTTTAGAAGCCATTCAAGTTCAGTTTAAAACAAAATGATTTCTCAAATCATGCTAACATAGCAGTCTAAATATAAAAGCCATTTTCTAATGATTTAATTTGAATAAAAGACTTTGTTCTTACTACAAAAAAAAACAAAAATTATTGAATAGTTTCTGAATGTTGAATTTAATATGATCTTATTTTTTGTAAAACCACTGTGCGCTTAGATTAAACTGTCAGAGTTGACTTGGCTTCACCAATTTAACCATGTTCAACAGAACATTAAATACACGCAGTGTTGCATAACGAAATGTTTCTTCTGTGTGTGATTTCAATTGTTGTTTGTTATTTGTGAAAAAAAATTAAAAGATTAAAGAGCTGGAAAAATTCATCATCATTTGGTTGCCCTAAAGAAACAAAACAAATTATCATTTTTAACTAAAACCAAAGGAAAAAAAATATATAATCAGTTAACAGCGAATCAGTTAAACATCCTTTCATAAACAGAAAATAAATGGCTCGGAAGTTTGGTGTGATTTTAGGTATTCATCGCAAACAATTACAGAGAAATTAACATAAATTCCTAAATCTGATTCCTAGTTAACCCTTTTACAACCCCCACGTCTCAATTGATGAACGAATCTCTCAATCTAAAATTAATTTTAATTTCAAAATCAAATGACTCTCAGTTCCTGTCTTCAATCCAATCTTTAATCAATGCATTAATCAAAATATCGAATGGCATTTTTGACATTAAAAGATACATCATTTTTTAGCATTTTTTCTTGAGTCGAATGTCATGAAAAAGTTCCTCCAATAAATCCTGATAATATTAAAAGGAACATTTTCAAAATAGAAATAAAAAATGTTATTAACGTAAAACACAAATGAATATTTTTTAAAACATATCCTACTAATTATATTGTACATTATATGCCACTAAAATACCATGACACTTGCTTAACATAAGTCTAGAGCATTTAGTCAAAACTATTTGAAAGAGAATGGAACTTATTTCCATACATCATCTACTAATTCTTCTTAACTCACATGTGGATAGAAAATATTACAATAGTTGATATTAATGTGTAACAAATATATCATTTCGCGGTTTATAATAATTCCAAAAAGTTATACAACTAAATTAATAAAACTATAAAAACCAGAGTCTTTAAGGAAAGAAAAAATGGTGCCGAAATGTCTCTTTCAAAAGAAGAAATATACACGGAATCAAAAAAAAAAATTGTTTATTAGCATTTTTGAGTAATTAAGAAAACAAAAGGAATGAAAAACATATCCATTTATGATGATTCTCTTATGTACACAATCTCATGCATAGTCAAAGAGAGAAAATGTCCTTCAAATGACAGAAAATAAAATGAGCAATTTTTTTGTTTTTTCGCTTTCGTAAATGGATTTAAGATAACATGGGCTGGGTGAAAAACAAGGATGATTTCTTGGCAAGCAATCATCATCATCATAACCAACAGTAAAAACAACATTAAACAAAAAAAAACTCATATGTGAATCTGTCAACATTTTTCAAAGCAACAAAGTTGCAAAGTTGCCGAGCAACTTCCAAAATATACCAAAACGAAATTGGGTATATTGTACAAAACTCAGTGCAGAATTAATGTGCGTAAGAAAATTTATGTATGTGAACTTGAGTATTTCCATATATCGTATGTAATACTAAGTATCTTCATCTATATGCGACTCACTGACGCGCTTCCATTGACCATTCCTCAAAAGTTCAGTCCCGCGCTAATTGTGTTTTTCTTAGTCTTCTATAGTGACAAGAACTAAAGAAAAAAACGAATAACAATGAACGAGTGGCAAAAGCATACGAAAAAAATATTGCACATAAAACCCAAATATGGCGTCAAGAGCGCTGGCGTCACTCTAACCTTTGACCTGCGCTTCAAAGTAATCAGACTCTAGTTCCAGACCTCCAGAAATAGCTTCACCAAAAACATGTTAACAGAGATTTATGCTACATACATACATACATTTAGATAGATACCAGCATACAACTAACTCAACGATAAAGAAAGAGAAGAAATTGACACGAAAAATACATAAACTTTCAGCATAAAATGAAAACCCTTCAAATTAACAGATAAATATCACAAAATAAAAAGGTTCTACATAAATTATTCATCTCATTTTCATATTTTAATATTAAATTCAGTAAATTTAGACTAGTTTTACAGCATATTCTACAATTAAAGTCAAAGTTCTTAGGCGAAGAAAAATCATAGTTCTTTGGTAAAGGCACAGATATACTAAAATACTACGGCTACATTTTCTAATATTTTTTTAAAAGCTAGCAATACACAGAAGAGAAAGAACCCAAAGAAAATCTTAAAGTGCTAGCAGTCGTAAAGTCCTCAGGGCGTTTTAGAGAAGACGACCCCCTTTATATTACAATACGCCTTTATTAAGTGCGTACTAAATCGTCATAAGACAGTCACCTCACTAAAAGCTAGCAATACACAGAAGAGAAAGAACCCAAAGAAAATCTTAAAGTGCTAGCAGTCGTAAAGTCCTCAGGGCGTTTTAGAGAAGACGACCCCCTTTATATTACAATACGCCTTTATTAAGTGCGTACTAAATCGTCATAAGACAGTCACCTCACCTAACCTTAACTAAATTAATCTAGATAAAAAGAGAGACCGATTATTGAACATCATGTTCATTTCAAGAATATTTGTGTCTGCTCAACTGAAACAGCTCTATGCATTCTTAAATCCCACTATATGCCATAGCTGGTGACTCTTTCAATCGAAAGATTTTGAAATGAAATAAATCATTTAGAAGTAGAATAATGTTACTATCTAAATAATGATTATTTTACTGATACTCTTTTATTATCATATTCTCTTACATATTTCTACCAACACCATATAAAACTTATACTCCTGCATCCAGTATAGATGTATAGGGTATTGGAAGATATGGCGACAAAACTATTTGTTTGTAAGATAAAAAAAAAACGTGTCTTCAATTAATAAAAAACAAAAAAAAATCAACATATTGAGTGCGAATATAGAGTAGATACACAAAAAAAAACACCAAAGACGAAAACAACTAAACGATTATCAGAAAGAAATCAAGAAATAATATTATAGAAGAAATTAATGACTCTGTGATGAATCTAAAACTGTGAAACTAGTCAACTTGATCTTAACAACATGGTTAACTAATGAATTTTATATTTACATATTTCAAAACACGTTTAAAGATTCGGCTTTAACCGACAGTTCTGGTACGCAGCAATACATTTTCCTTATCTTAAGATTAACAGAAATATCATTGATTCAATCAATTTAAACATTTAATATCTTCATTAATTGATCAAAGCAGTTAAGGAAATTAATTTAAAAGGTTTTCTGTTTGCTGTCTTTTTTATTATTTTTAATATGATTAATTGTCTCTTCATTTGAAATTAATATTTTAAGAGTTCATTTACTTTCTGATTGTGATTTTTATCTAATTTATTTTATAATTACATATATTTTTATTAAGTACAATATTTGTTTAATTTTTATTTCCCTTTTTTGCTCTTTTTTTTTGTTTTAATTAATTTTTTATTTTATTTATTTTCCTTGTTATTAAATTGTTTTAATGTTAATATTATTGATTTTTATTTTTTAATGAACTTGGTTTGTTTCGTCTTCTGTTTTCGTACTTCCAAAACTATTGTCGAACACACCTTTTTAGCATTTCCTCATACCCTACCCACCTCACACATCACATACAGAAAGTTTAATATTAAAATATATACGAGAGTCTTATTAATATAATTCGACTCGATTTCATCATCAACGTCGACAAGAAACGCCTAAGTTTTCATAGTTTTTACCATACATTTTTATGACAAATCAAATCAGAGATTTTTGTGTATAAAAAGACCTCGGGTAAGTTAATCTCATCATACTAGAATCTTACGTTCGCGTAGTCACAATTCAAAATGGTTAGTTTGAGCTCAAGATGTTATAGATCTATGGATACTATTGGATCTATGTGGCCATCAAGCATAAAGATTTACTGAAATATTTGATTTCTTTTTTTGCAGAAACTTCTTGTCATCGCTTTCGCCCTTTTAGCTGCCGCCTTCGCTGATGTTTCGGAATTGGGTTACACCTATGAAGCTCCTGCACCAGCACCTGCTCCAGTAGCAGCTCCCCAACCCATCCATGTACAACAACCCGTGAACACTTATATCCCACCAGCACCAGTCGCCCCTATTGTACACCACGCTCCAGCTCCAGTTGTACACCACGCTCCAGCTCCAGTTGTACACCACGCTCCAGCTCCAGTTGTACACCACGTTCCAGCTCCAGTACATCACGCCCCAGCACCAGTTGTACACCACGCTCCAGCGCCAGTAGTAGCTCCCCAACCAATTCACGTACAACAACCCGTCAACACTTACATCCCACCAGCACCAGTCGCCCCTGTTGTACACCACGCTCCAGCTCCAGTACACCACGTTCCAGCTCCAGTACACCACGCTCCAGCTCCAGTTGTTCACCACGCTCCAGCCCCAGTTGTACACCATGCTCCAGCTCCAGTACATCACGCCCCAGCACCAGTTGTACACCACGCTCCAGCGCCAGTAGTAGCTCCCCAACCCATCCACGTACAACAACCCGTCAACACTTACATCCCACCAGCACCAGTCGCCCCTGTTGTACACCACGCTCCAGCTCCAGTACACCACGCCCCAGCACCAGTTGTGCACCACGCTCCAGCTCCAGTTGTGCATCACGCCCCAGCACCAGTTGTGCACCACGCTCCAGCCCCGGTCGTCCATCAAGCTCCAGCTCCAGTTGCTGCTCCAGTCAACACTTACATCCCACCAGCACCAATTGCTGCCCCAGCTCCAGTCCACATTGAAGCTCCAGCACCAGTCCCTTTCCATTATGCTCCAGCACTAGCTCCAGTGCATATTGAAGCCCCAGCACCAGCTCCAGTTGCCGCCCCAGTCAACACCTATATCCCACCAGCACCAGTTGCTCCCGCACCAGTGGTCGATGCTCCTCAATCCGTTCTTGAGGAAATCGAACAACCCGCCGCCGATGGTTACCACTACAGAACCATCCGCCGTCGCGTCATCCGTCGACGCTATTAAAGCGTTGACCTTGAATAATGTTACATCATCGACAAGAAGTTTTAGTTGAATAACAATACTAAATATACCAACATATTTTTAAACAAAATTTCATTCCCGAAGTTCGAATTTTAATTATCATAGATTGAAAGCAACCCAAAAAACAAAGCATGATCTTAACTCTGCTTACAAATGATTTACATATGTTATAGATACATATTTAAATTTTGTTTGTATTCCAGAAGGCACACAAGTATTAATTTGAAGTTAAATCTTGTTCTTGACATCTCGAGGTTACTTAAGAAAATTATCAAATTAGAATTGATCTCTACAATCAGAGTTATGGTATCTCACTATTATTATCCAAGTCTTAATCAATTTGGCAAAAGCGCAACATATCCTAATTGCTATTCTGTTGATATGTCGATCTTCTCGAACAAAAGTTAAATAATCATGGGCTCACTTTAAATCAAGGGCTCTTTCATCCTAATCTGTTGATGGCACATAATTTATAACATATCTTATTTTTATATTTAAGAGAAGTTTCCTAGAAAGGTCAGATAAAAAAGAACTTTTCATAGTTCTATACATATACAGTAAACATAATAAATTCAAAACACGAATAGTTTTGTTCTTAGATTACGAAATACTTCAAGATCAGTTCTCAAAAAAGGAATTAATTATTATAAAACATAGAATTAATTTTAAATTTACCAGTTTTTATATTTTATCTTTGATCGCAAAGCAAATTCGATGCTTAAATTATTCACAAAGTTTAGACACGTTTAGGCCGTTTAGACATAGTTTTTTGTTTCAAGACGCGTTCACTAATTGCCTCGCAATATTTCATAATTTAGAAACTATTGACAAAGGAAATATATAAATAAATGATGTGGAACGCAACATGTTTATTTTCAAATGTGAAAAAAAATTAAAACTGAAGAATGAACAAAATATGTACCTAGGTAGATTTCTTCCTAACTTTATCTATACTAATTTAATTACATATATAATTTTTCATAAGTAAACTGAAATGTAAATGATGTGTTGGTAAAGCCATATAAAATATGTACAGTATGTATCAAATATATATAAAATTTTTGGTTCCTAGCTTAAATAAACTGTTATGATTTGTTTACAAAGGACACTATAATCTAGGTACTTACATATATACTAACATAGAATATGATGGAAAAGTTGGTATGTTACAGAATTGGCATGTGATACCCTGTACCCCCAAAATCATATCAAAGCTTAATACTATCAACAATTAAGATAGAAATGAGGACAATAGATGGTCGATGGTATCGTAGAAGCTCAAAGGAGTAGGTATATCATATAAATTCATTACCATCATCATCTCAAGACTAGGAAAGCTTGAAATAGAATTAGAATTTATACAAAAAATTCGGTGTAAAAATTTTAAATATTATTAAATTATTTCTACACTAGTTTCTAACTTTAATAGTTCAAGCAACACATTTCACATTTCGTAAGATTATTGAAGGGGAAATTATGTGATTTTTATGGGGTTGAGAATTATATGCAGAATTTTTCTTCCAGTTATCGGGAAATTGAGCTTTAAAAAAATCTAAGAAATAGTTTAAACTATCAAGCAACCATTATGATAATCAACAATTTCCATCTATTTTAATTTTTTTTTTTTTTTTTATTTGAGGCATCCGATGTCAATAAGTTACAAACAATATTACAATGCGTTAATACCATTTCCATTTTGTTTGAAAGATTTGTAAAAAGCAACCAATAAAATATCATTAAATCGATATGAGTATTATTTTTTATGTTAATGACCAATGAGATTTTATATATATGTAGATCTAATTAAAAAATAGATATAGTACAAAATTTATACACAAATATACATATTTTAATTTTAAGGCAGTGCGAACATCAAACACATAATAATCGCTGTGAAGAACAAGCGAACTAAAACTGAAAAAAATGAAAACCAGTCTGACGACAACAACTGCTTCCGCTAATATGGTAGTCATAGTCATAGTCTCGTCTTCTAAAATAGTTTAATACAATACAATGATATTCTGCATTAATTTATAGATAATAAAATGCATTAGGCTTTGTTCTGCCTAAATTGACCCAATGACACCAAATTTGACTATAAAAACCATCAACAGTTCAGACATCAACAACACTCATAGTTTTGTGGTCACCAAAGTACAAACAAAAAAACCAAAAATAGTCAAAATGGTAATTATTGTCAATAAAGTAAATAATCCTTTCTCGGTGTTAACTAAAAAATATCCTTTTTGTTCAAAAGAAATTCCTTGTTGTTGCCGTCGCTTTCTTGGCTATGGCATACGCTGATGTCTCTGAGTTGTCTGGCTACGATTACCCAGCTCCGGCACCTGTTGCTCCTGCACCAGCACCGCAACCTGCATACATTCCTCCACCACCTCCAGCTCCCGTTCATCATGAAGAACTATCTCTTCCAATCCCTGCACCAGCACCAGCTTACATTCCACCAGCACCAGTTGCACCTGCACCCGCACCCGCTCCAGTACATCATGAAGAATTATCTCTTCCAATCCCTGCTCCAGCACCAGCTTACATTCCACCAGCACCACAACCTGCTCCAGTTCAATCTGTGGTCGAGGAAATCGAACAACCATCTGCTGATGGTTACCATTACAGAACCATCCGTCGTCGTATCATCCGTCGTCGTTATTAAAATGTTGAATTGTTTACCAAATAACCGAAAATATTTAACTGTTTGGAACTAATGAAAAAATATACAAAAAAATTAAAACAAAACCAAAATTTATTTTCAGTTTGTAAAGTACAATATTTATTTTTTTAAAGCATAATATGTTCTTATCGTTATTATTATTAGAACAGTTTAGTTGATGAGACGCTCAGATCAATACCATTTAAATATGTTTTAAGTATTTTTTGTATAGTAAAGATATATGAGAAAAATCGGTGAAATTATTTTTTTACTAAAACGGTAACATATCAGACTACTAAGCATGTTGTTCCATCTATATAAAGTTCACACAAAATCATTGGTGAATCAACTGAATCAAGTAATCGATATAGTAAAATAAGTATATAAATCGTTCTAAAATTTATCGATTTCAAAATGGATTTGATACAAAAATACATCAGGCCAATCATTTGAGCCATGAACTTCCAAAAAATACAAGATATAAGGACTCCTCCCTGTATGTACAATATGCCCAAAACTTTTTCTTTATTATTTGTTTAGTTAGAATATGCTTTTAAAAACTGGGTTGGAAAAGGTATTTAAGTCACCGAAGATAGGCAAACGATATTGTCTTGTTAACCGATAATTTGAAAGAAACAAAAGAAATACTAATACAGCTAAAACAGGTGGCAGTCAGAATTGGATGTGAATTGTTAGTGCTACCCAAGCCCAGATTGCAGAAATTACGTGTGACTTAGAGGGCAATGAAAACATCAAAGTTGGGAGTAACCATAGGGGACTAACTAGTCATATATTAAATGGAATGACGACATCTAGGGAATAATATGTATTTATCTAAATGAAAACCGCTCAGAAAATATTGCAGTAAAGAGCCAAAATTTAAAGGAAGCCCATGTTCAATTGAGATTGTGATTACTTAAGGTTGATGCCGATTTAGAGTTTCTTAAAGCCTCTGATGTCACGTTTTTCAATGCGTTACAAACATTTTAACTACAGATTTACACTATTATGGAAGATATGCAAAAAGCAACCAATACAACATTTCTTTTATCTTTTTGTAGGGGTTAGTAAAACACAGAAAACAATACTTCGGAGATTCCATAAATTATACAAGAATAGGAAAATAAACAAATTGGTGAAGAAGAATCGAACTGATCGAATACATACAATTATATTCATTCAATATATGAGATTAAGTTCAGTCATCTGTTATTGTCCTTCATAAACGATTTATCTGGAACAGAGTTCCCCAATTACTGAATGCGTTCCTATAACCTATCTTTCATCTGTTTGATTGGGGCGTCAACTGAATAAAGTTCTACAACTTCATGTAATATTTTAAGCAAATTACTTATTAATTTCGGGTCATTAGACAAATAATTAATGCAGTTGCCAAATATCTTACAATATGTTGCCGTACAATTTATAAATTCTATACAAGTATTTACATCTGGTTGGGTGAGATAGAATTGGAAACTTCAGTGGTCTGATGTTAATGTTCTATCTCATGTTAATCACATGAGAAACACTTATCTATTTCGAAAATTAATATGATAAAAAATATTAACAAATTTTTTTTAATTTTTAGGCAATGAAAACCAGTATAACGACAACAAACACTTCCGCTAATATGGCTGTTCATTGTCGGCTTATCTTATAAATTTCATGTATTGTATAATATAGTAATGTTCTGTATTGATTTATGTAATAGTGAAATGCACTAGGCATTGTACTGCCTAAATCGACAAAATGATGAGAAATTTGACTATATAAACCATCGACAGTTCAGAAATCAGCAACACACATCTTTTTGTGATCACCAAAGTACAAACAAAAAATCAAAATGGTAAATTTTTAATAAGGAAAAGTAATGTTTTCATGGAAATAACTAATACACATTTGTTTTTTTTTTTTGTTCTTCAACAGAAATTCCTTGTTGTTGCCGTTGCTTTCTTAGCTCTTGCCTACGCTGATGTCTCACAATTGTCTGGCTATGATTACCCAGCTCCGGCACCTGTTGCTCCTCCACCAGCACTCCAGCTCCCGTTCATCATGAAGAATTATCCCTTCCAATTCCTGCTCCAGCACCGGCACGTAGCTACATTCCTCCAGCACCAGTTGCACCTGCACCCGCACCCGTACCTGCACCCGCTCCAGTTCATCACGAAGAATTATCTCTTCCAATTCCTGCTCCAGCACCAGCTTACATTCCACCAGCACCACAACCTGCTCCAGTTCAATCTGTGGTCGAGGAAATCGAACAACCCTCTGCTGATGGTTACCATTACAGAACCATCCGTCGTCGTGTCATCCGTCGTCGTTATTAAAATGTTGAATTGTTTGCCAGAAACCTGGTTTGAATTAATGAAAATATATACATCAAAATGAATACAAAACCAAAATGTATACTCAATTATTTCAAATATTAAGAACAATCTAAGCAAAGCATACAAGTTGGCTTCAATCTGTGTATTCCAAGTAAACACCAGTTGCTCAATACAAGTCCCACCATATGTCCTTAAGTTCATTGTCCTAAATTACACTCATACGCACTTGCCCCCATCCCAGCAGCAAAACAAACGCATTACAACCACAAATAAGGACCTTAGCATTAAATAAAACAAAATACAAAGAGAAAAGTAAAACGGAAAAAATAATATTAAAAAGCAGAACAAAAGTCAATGAAGAAGGAGGAATGAAGCAAAAAATAAAATATTTTCTTATTATTTTGCCACAGAATATTCGCTTTGGCAAAACACAAATCCAATTACCTTCAAAATAATAAACTTATGAACATACCAAACTCCCCGTCAGACTCCCAACAAACCAAGCAACCGACCGACCGACCGACCAACAACAATAGCAGCCGGATTCCTTTATCAACTGTTGATAGACTCCTTGGGGAATTTGCTCACAATGACGATGACGCTGCGACAAGTCTTAGGACCTCATTTTCATTCCTATTCCTGGTCTCATTTGAGTTCAGTTCAGTTCCATTTCCTCCTATGTTCGTTTAGCGTGTTATAAATTCTGCTGCGAATGTGTTGAAAATGTGGATAGCTGAGCAGTGAAGGAGACGGTTGCCAGGCCAAACAACATCTTTGACTGGACTTTTGTTTTTCTATTTGTTATTTCTTCCTTTAAACTAAGTAGCATAAGATCCTAGACGCCTTTGGATACACACAAATACATAAGTACATATGTCGCTTCACAGCTTGTTTGCTGCTCATTATTTGCTGCTTGGAAATCATGAAAAGCTAAAAAATTATGCGCCACCAGCGGGACTAAAGAAGAAGAATGGAAAGTAAAGAAAAGGAATGGAATGAAATGGAAACAAAAGGAAGCGAGGACGAAGAGAGAAATAATAATTTCGCCACTTGCATGTCATCAGCATAAAGTAAGTGAAAAATATGTTTGCTGTTCGTCTCTCCTTTTGAGTTGCAATTCAGTGTCAAAGGCCAACAGGACAACAAGACTATGGAGGGAGGTTTGGTGGATGGGTAGAGAACAGAACATCATCCAAGTAAAGGAAATTCGTTTTAGCAAAGTCAACACCAATTGGCTAAATGGCTTGTTAGCTCGGTTGGCTTTAGCCCGGTTGACTTGGCTTCGCATTGCATGACATTTGACTAAAGCATTTGAAGATATTTTGCCAACGGGTTTCTTGGTTCAAATCGAATGAATAAAGATCAGCAGCAGGAGTAGTAGTAGTAGTAGAATTACAAAAGGACAATTGAACGCAATGATGTGTCCTTGTGGCAATTGAGTGGATACAAGAAAAAGGAAAAAAAATTGATGAAACGAAAAGGATTGTGTTCCATCAATGAACAAATAAACAAAGTTTATTGAATTCTCATTATAGTATATGCATTCTCTTCTTCTTCTTTTCGAATATTGGAAATTTATATTTTTCCCATAACCATACATCATCCATTCAACTATCAATTTATCTGTCGGAAGGACTACGTAGAATCAGACAAGTCAACGAGAAATTCTCATGAACTTTGTGGCAGACTTGTTTCCTTTGTTTTACAATAGAACTTTATTCTCCTTATTGATAGCATTTGCTCGAGGTCCTCCATTAAAAATACAAGAATTTTGTGTAAAAAA
Organism: Amiota minor; assembly: GCA_037043295.1. Lineage (NCBI taxonomy): Eukaryota > Metazoa > Arthropoda > Insecta > Diptera > Drosophilidae > Amiota > Amiota minor. Next base: position 5,068,553 of record JBAMAW010001787.1, read on the forward strand.
TTCAATATTTTTTAAATTCATATTTGCTTAAAAAATTATTCAACAAGAAAACGATATTTAGTAGCTTAGGAACGATGACGATAAACACGACAGGACGGTCTTGTAGCGGTAACCATCAGCAGCTGGCTGCTCAAATGCTGCAGGTGGCAGATAAGATGGTGCTGGAGCTGCAGGTGGAATGTATTCGGGAGCTGGTGGTGCTGGTGGAATGTAAGCAGGAGCTGGTGGTGCTGGTGGAATGTAAGTGGGCGCTGGTGGTGCTGGTGGAATGTAAGCAGGAGCTGGTGCGGATGGGGCTGGTGGAATGTAAGTGGGCGCTGGGGGTGCTGGTGGAATATAAGCAGGAGCTGGTGCGGATGGGGCTGGTGGAATGTAAGCTGGTGCAGGTGCAACTGGTGCTGGTGGAATGTAGCTACGCTCTGGTGCCGGTGCTGGTGGTGGAATATAGCTACGTTCTGGTGCTGGCGCTGGTGGTTTAGGATAATCATAACCACCAGACAACTCAGAGACATCAGCGTAGACGCAAGCCAACAACGCAACAGCAACAATAAGGAATTTCTATTGGTGTGAAAGAAAATTAAATAAAACATGAAAGGAACAAAATTTGATTAAGTTTCTTTACCATTTTGTGGTTTTTAAGATTAATCATTTGTTGAATACAAAATTGATTATGATGCTCAATTCGGTAGCATCGCATCTTTATATACCACAAAACAAAGTGAAGTATTTTATTGTGACCATTGGATTTTGGCCAAGAAAAAACATTAATCAAGTGTCATCATCATTTCAATCATCAGCAGCATCATCGCCAGCATCATGTGCATATTGAAAATGTATCTAAAGGCAATTGTGTGCCGCAAGGCGCGGAAGCAGTCGTTGACACAATGACTTTGAACTTGATCTTCTCATATGCCCCAAGATTTGTTTAATTATTATTTGTTTTGTTTTGCTTTAATTTGATTTATTTTCCTTTTATTTTATTTATTTTTCTTTTATATGGAAAACAAAAAATCATCTGCAAAAACATGTTCCATTGCTGAACATCGATATTATTGTCTTGTAGTATTGTATGAAACTTGAAAGTAACTCTGTGGAACGCAATAGGTTCGTTTTGATAATGAAATCAAAATTTGAAAACTGGTTTGACTAACAATATTTTTGGATATGTAAATGTTGCTAACATTTGATTGTGAGTTGATTGTTTTACAACAAATCACAAAGAAAAAATTGTTATCTCGAATCGAGCTATGTTGGTTTAAGGTCATGCATTGTCAGCCCCCGCAACTCTCGATTTGGTAATAGCCCTCACTCAACCCTTTGTATATCTGCTTAAAGAAATATATATACTCATATATATTTATGTATATAATATAATAATAATTTAATTAAATAAATATGAAATAAAAAACCTTCACTTAATAACGCAAATAATAAATCATTTCGCTTTTTTAATTAATTCTATGCCTCAAATTTTGTTCTAAGTACATTTCTGTAGACTAGAACATTAATACACCATGTCCTGATTAAACCGAAAAATTTCAATTTCATTTTATCTTCAACACATAAAACTTTGTTGTTTTCCATTTATTAACTTCTTCATTTCATGTAATCAAGGTAATTTCATTGTGTTTTTGATTATTCCATGAGACCACATTCAGTTTTCACTACTCAATTGACCTGATTCCTTCGCTTTGCTCAACTTTATGTTATTTGGTTTCTTTTATAGCCTTTTTATTGCGAGTACATTTCAACTTGTTTCTTTTTATTTTAGTAAGTTTATTTTCTTCGTTTGCCCATCATATTTTAATAGCATACGAATTTGTCTTTGGAGACTTACCACCTTGTTCCTAGAACCAATGATTTCATAAAAATATTTCTCAACAAAAAGGAAACAAGCTAAAATGATAGTTAAATTATCAAAACAAACAATTCAGTTTATAATTGAAGTTGTTCGAGTTACAATATTAGAGTGAGAGACGAAATTGTGGAAAGTTTAAAACTTGGACAAATTCTTTTAAAGTAGTCAAATTGGACAACATACACACCATATACTTTACACTGTAATCTCCAAATCATTTTGTATCTGTACCGAACCGAAAGGAATGCCATAAAAGTGTCTCGTAGCCCCAGCATAACTAAATATTCCTATAGAGTTTTGTCCATTAATTAACTCAGGAATGAAGATGATCCATATTTTATCTATTACTAGCAGGGGTTCCCGGCATCATTCAGGGAGTTGATATGAGATTATGAGTTGAAATAAAAGGATATCACTCAATCGCTTTGATTATTCACTCACACTTCCATTTTTATTTTTATTCACTCACTGCTCTTCACTGATAAGAAACTGACATTCGCATCCACAAAAGGAACTTGCTTTATACCTTTACCCTGAGCTTCGAATGGGATACATTTTTGAACTGCACGATAAGCATTAAAAAAACATTTGCTAAATTGTTTTGTTAGTCGTGCCAAATGCTGTAATTCTGCATTTATACATGATGATAGTAAGTCCAATTGATTGAATGTTTTCACCCGTCCTTTTTGATCTTCATTCTTTTTTTTTTTAGCATCTTCACCGAAATGGTTGATCTTCGTTTCTTTTCTACAGATCACATGACTTCCATTTATTGAGTAGCCACTCGAAATGTGTCATAATTGTTACCAATAGCTAATTGTATAATTTTCAACCATGGAGTCAAGTCTGAACCAAATAACAAATAATAAAGTGAATTGATGACCAACATTTTGGAGAAAATTAACAATGTTGTAATAATTTGCCATGCCGGTGTACTCCTTTTGCCGTTACCCTTGATTAATAGACTAAAATCTACGTAAACATCTCAACATCAAACAACAAATGACTATCTGAAAAAGCTTAAATTTCAAATCATCTTTGAAAGCATAATCCAATGTATTGTACAATAATACCAAAATGACTTTAGTGACTCTCGTCATTCTCACTAAAATTTATTAGTTGACTCTCGTATTCATGTAAAGAATAAAATAAGAAATCACTATTTCATTTTGGATTGTAAAAAACCCTGATTTGTCCAAATCCCTTTTTGAATTCCATCCAATTGAAAAACAAAACGAAGCTTGTAGTTACTATCCTTTTGTTATTTCGTATTTTAATTGAATTACACTTACATTGCGCCTGTCAAATGAGTTCATAGTAAGAGGAGGATGTTGGTACGAGAACGTCGCTTCAGTGATGACCACGTTATCCTTGATAATTAATTTAGACGCTTTTGTCCTGCTGCTATTATCCGCAACTAATGCGCAACGTCAGGATAGGACTTTGCCTGGAAAGTACTGCAATAATCTCACACACGCAAAACACACATACTTTCCGTAACAATAGACAAAGTAGTCTCTTCCTGTCAGACGAAAAAGTACGAAAAAATCCTTTTCGAATTTCACGTCACGTGCGCCTTTTTAATAAATCGAGTGGCATTTGTAAGACAAAAAAAGAGTATGGACAAAGGAAGCAAAAACCAGAATACTTGCAAAAATATTTACTTTTATAAGGATATGTGCAAGGATCTACGCTAGTAACATAACAACAAAAACATTTAGTTTAACTTCGCTTGCGTTGCTTAAGTTAAAGGTTAAGAACTGACGCTCGCAGTCTGGTCAGTTTGACAGCTCACGTAATCATAGCTTTTCTTCCTTAAAAGTATAGGGCACACACAGAGTTGTCATTTCGCTGACTGAGTGACTTTAAAGTCTTTTCTCGTATAAGCAAAAAAAATGTACGAGTATTTACATTTTAATGCACTAAATTTATGTGTTAAAAGTTAAAAATTGACATCATAGACTTTAACATTTAAGAGAAATACCTACAATTCAGGAAATCTGGAATGTCAAGTAGTAGTGCTATGGGGTGAGCCTCAAAAAATCCCACTATACATGCGACGAAGTTAATCAACTAATCTAATACACTGATGCTTTAATTTAAACTTCGGCAGTATCAAGTGCCCCATAGCCATATCTCATATGGCTATATAAATTTCAGTATTTTGTGTCAATCCGGATATTTGGAACTATGTTCAAGAAGCTATCACACACACTTAATAATATTTTTCTAACGCTTGTGTTTAATAGGACAGGACAGCTCCAAGTATTAGGCATTACGAAGTAGAACCCAGCATAAGTCAACACTAAGTACGTATAGTGAACAGTTGGCAATCACACTGTGTGGCTATTAATGGTGTTGTAACTCGTGCAGGGATCTAATATGAACCTATAGAAGAACTTTTGTTATTGCACATCAACAACCCTAGGTATGATATTGTACTGTATGCTGAAATACTATTGAGACAGGTAACTCGTACTTTGAAAAGAACAACAAACAACATACCTGTATGTACATTTGTATCTTGTAACACTCATAATTAAATGTCAAAAATTATGTTACGTGATGAGAAAACATAAAGTAGCGCAATACATGAGTCAAAGAAAGAAAATATCTAAAAAAGTTGAACGACAAAAATATAAATCAAGAAATGAAATTCAAAGAAAAGAGAATATTATATACAGACTACGATTCGTTGCAACGGTAGCGTGGCCGAGCGGTCTAAGGCGCTGGTTTAAGGCACCAGTCTCTTCGGAGGCGTGGGTTCGAATCCCACCGCTGCCAAAAGATACATTTATTTTACTTTCTTTATTTTACAACTTTTAAAAAATGACAAATTTAATCATAAGTAGCATAAACTTTTAGTTCACATTTACCCCTACAGGGTTTTTCTACACCTGCCCAACTACTTTCTAGCAACCAAAAACCTCTTGTGAAGTATGTACTATAAAACGCATTAAAAACTTTTCATTCAATTGCTGCAAGTTGGTGGCGCCCTTCCTGCGCTTGCTATAAACTTTATCATACACAAAATGTATTATCGGCAATATTTTATAAGCGCATAACAAAGTAAAAATAAATTTATATATTATAAGAAACTACTACTCTCAAATTCACAAAAAAAAAAAAAAAGAAAGAATTCATCGAAAAAAGTTCAGTCGAAAAAACTTGTGAATAACGAAAAATGTTAGTAGTTGTGTTTCAGATAAACACAGAAGTTTTTATTTTGTTCCCTCAAAAATGAACTAAAAAACTCACTTTGAACAAAATTTTATTGTACCTTTACCTTTTTGTACTTAACTAAATAAAAGGTACGAAAGAGAATTTGTTCAGTTCAAATTCAAAACGAATGGGCCCAGCTGAACAAATATGAGAGTATGAGAATGTATGCAAAAACAATATTTCCCCTCCTCTCATTCCTAACATACACTAACATTTTTTAATTATACTAAATTTGTAATTTATCAATAATAAAATTGTTTGACACCACTCAGAAATCGTTCTATTCGTTGTTACCGAGCGATCATCGAAGAACAAACCTCTCAGAATATTTCCGAAGAAATTTTACAAGAGAAGTTATTCAAAACCTCACGCTACCGAATAAAACGATTTCTCTCATCATCGCAGGTGTCGAGTTTTTCATTTTGCATGAAAACAAGTGAAGACTGACTACAGAAATGATCCTGTGAAGTATAGTCTTAAATTTCCATCACCCAAAACGAACGTTTCATAGTCTGCCGCAAATGAATCGTTTGAGAATTATAAGCAAAACAAATGAAAATAAAAATGAATCATATTTTGAAATTTTTACCTGACCCAGCTCAGCTATGCCTTAACGACTGCTCTGCAAACGTACGTTAGTACAAGAGCGAAATCAGCGATCTTATCATTCTAAAAATACCAAAATTTGTTGCTCTCTTTTAAAACCAAATGAATGTTGCCTGTCTGTTTTGGTAAAATATTATATATTTTGCTTATTCTGATCTACGAAGCAGTGAAGCAAGTTCAATAAATATCTTTCGATAATTTTATATTTACATTAAAAAATCAAATTTCCACTATAAAGATTAAGATACATGATATTTTGTTTATATATAATTTTTTAAATTCTATCCTAATTACTTTTATGACAAATGATGAGCAATGACAAAGAATTTCAGATAGACTTACTAAATTTTAGTGGAAGACTTGTTTTTTTAGAGGCAAAATGGTTTCTCCAAAGTTCATTTGTCAAAGCCCTGGGAACCAAAAACGTTGTACAGCCGCTACACGTTTTTGCGGCACTATCTATTTTCTTCTCTCTCAAAAAATTTCAAAACGTTTACTACAACTGAGTAGGACGAGAGGAAGAGAGCGAAGTACGGAACCCTAAAAATAAATTGCTTAGCGCAAAATTCGAAAATACCTGGACGAATTTTGATGAAGTTTTTTGTGTTATTATGGGGTCATCTGAATGGTTGTTTATTTGGATCCCTTAGGTGGCGCTGTTATCAAGATACAGACAGTTTTTCACCTTTATTTTTCGATTGGTATTATTAGTTTCTAACATTTTGACCCATTAACTCCGACGTATCACGTTTCACTGATCCAAGAGAAAGAAGAGATTTATGTTAACGTTCGTGGGAAACAATTATGACACAATCACACACTAATATTACGATTTCAGTAATTTTCATTTTAGAAAAAAAAAAAACGTTCTCCCCTTCAATTACCAAATCAAACGCAGACAACCTCATAAGTTTGAGTTTTTTAACATGCCTAAATTTTGCAGTTCAACCACTGAAAAGATTAGAATATTAGATGAAAATATACCTTGTTTGGAATAAAATGAAAAAATTTTGTTATTATAAAATTTTTGAATGCAAAGTTTGTGACCCGCGTGTGTGTTCGGCACTGATAACACACATTTGACATATGAACACAATTGAAATTTTAGTGACGATAATGTAAAGTGAGCAAATATTATATGAACTGTGATCATATTGTACACTAGGCGTTAAAATTAAATTGATATAAAAAAATGTCTACTGATTTGTTTATTTTGATCGAGCATATTGAAAACTTATATATATACATACATATGCATGTATAATATCCTTTTCCTTTTTTTTTATATTTTTCTTTAAGTATCATCATCATTTGCTATAGGACAAGGACAAAGGAAGACGAGTAAAATGTGTCCATATTTTTGTTATTTTAAAAATGTTTTTAAAATTCAAATGAAAATACGAATTTATGCGTTTCGCTTGAAGCACAGGACATTTTCATTTTGGGCTCATATTGTTGGCTTTGTTTACACAGATACACACTCACTCACACTTGCTCACGTATTTGTGTATCTTCAAAATGACAACAACGACAGTCTTCTTCTATTGCTTCTTGGCAATAAAGAAAAGCTGCGCTAAAATTGTTCACCGCACATTTTGCGGTTGACTGCGGAACTTTCATTCCTCCATTTCTTCCTTTCATCTAAACGACATATCCTTATAGCAATTGTACTTACATATGTATGTATCTATGTACATATGACAGTCATGTTTGTGAACTCTTTGCATACAAAAAGTGCAATATTAGTAAAATTGTTTTTTGTTTTCTATTAAAACCAACAAACAAAAAAAACAAAAAAGGAATCATTTGTATTCCTTTGTTTGTGCACAGTTTACCTAAAATCTATTACTTTTGATCGGGTAATATTCTATTGTACCCTAAACACATATGAGTCCATATTCGACTAAAGGCTATGGGGTGCCTGGGGATAACCAACAACCCCCTTGTGTTGTTGAATGTTAAAAATATACTTGTGTATATGAGAATTGAGGTTTTTGTGCCACCGTTTGTTACTAGAAGGCAATTTTCCATAAGAACAAGTGGAATTCATTGAAAATAGGAAAACTTCAAATTATAATTTGTTTTATTTGGTTGTGGTTATGTCGCCATTTCTAAAACTACTTCAAACTGAGGAGGAGGCATGATCGAAGGAATGAAATGCAGATTCAATGTAAAATAATTGGAAAATTAACTATGAGATAAGAAATATTTACATTGTGAAAGTTTAATAATATTATTATTATTATTAACAAAAATAATATAAAAATAGGCAGCGTAGAATTCAAAATTGATTGATCTATTTATATTCGTTTATTCGTTTATTCGTTTCGATGAATCCATATGCCTTAATTATTCAGAGTTACAGATATAAAGATTAATCATTATAAGATCGTATTGTTGGCACATAGTTGTTTCACTATTTAAATTAACAACTTTTTCATTTCTTCAAAAATACGATAATTCCTTATATCCAAACTGATAATTCTCATATGAACATATCATTTAAATTTTAGTTTTCTTATCCGTGTAACCAAAATTGGATTTCATTTTTGAATTGAGCGATTTTTGTTAGGAGGAGTTCATGTCACTGCCATGCTAGTTACGTTCATTTAAAACTATATATCGATATAAATTCCGATAAGATATATCGAAGCTTTGATTACATTGCCAACCCATTTTATAGACTTAGTGTTTCAACGGCACAAGCTGCGTCAGCTTCTTAATTAGGTAAACTCTGTAAAGTAATCGATAGTCGCAATGCCATGAAGCAGAGTTCTCATTGTCACTGATTTTGGGGTTATCTTTTAATTTCTTTCGTCTTTGCATTACAAACTCCAGCTGATTTCCGTTGAAACGGCGAGAAAAGTTGCAAGTAGCTCAACTCCGGCCGGCGTACGTCGGTTGCCTGAAACGCCTCTAATGAAGTCAATGATATTTCAGTCCCCATGACAGCCTCTTTCAAATTTTTTGTGTAAATGTTAAATTCTATATCATTTTTAAGTAGTATAAATGTTAAATTCTTTATCATTTATAAAAATATTTTTATTGTTTAATTTTTTTCTTTTTTCTTTTTTTTTTTTTATCGTCAATTTGACGCGCATGTAAAACAACTAAAAATCATAATGAGGTTAATTCACAATCGCTATAATTCTCGATGGTTATGCACGTGTATAATGTGGGACAGAACGAAATTGATTGGATAGAAAACAATGTAAGGAATGACGTCCAGAATGAAGGACGAAAATGAATAAAATGTATATACAAATAAATTTTAAATTAAATATCAAATACGAACCATGATGTACATGAAAATTAAAATCATGAAAATGCCAGTCGAACAAAAGACGACAATTTTCCATTGTTTCCTGCAGGACAATTGATGATTATAATGACGATGCCAGCAACAATTCCAACAACAGCAAAGACAATGACATTCAACCATTCAACTACAATAAGAAGAAATATCTGAAGAATGAGATGATAATGATGGTGATGATGATGGAGGAAACTCGCACTTGTATAGTTGACTCTAGAAATTAATGAATAAGGTAAGCAATGCATTCAAGGGGGTTAGTGGTTGACTAGTGGTTTGTAAGTTGAAGTTTTGTTGTTCAAATTGATGGTGGAAAAGTTGAGCTTTTGTTTGTTGATAAATAGTTTCGTTGTCAACTATTTTGCAAAATGACAGAATTGTTTTGGAATCCAAACGCTTGGTTTGAGGTTGAGTTCAGCAACAAGTTCGATTGTTGAGTTTCTGTCTTTTTTTTTTGTTTTTATCAGGTAATGATTGAAATTTTATTGTAATTTGAATCTATTAAATAGAAAATCACAGACAAATCCATTGTAATATTGTAAATATAAAAATAAATAATTTAACTAATTATTAAACGCGCTGGTAAGAGAAATACATATGGATGTATGTGTTATAAATAACTTTTTATTAAATTGAAATTTCAACAGAAGTTTTAACAATTTGAATTTCTGTTTTGAATAAAACGTTCATTGGACATAGTGCCGATATAAGGTAGCGTGGCCGAGCGGTCTAAGGCGCTGGTTTAAGGCACCAGTCTCCTCGGAGGCGTGGGTTCGAATCCCACCGCTGCCAACATTTGTTTGTTTCCATATTTTTTTTTTTTTTTTTTTTTATTATACATTTTTACTTGACATTCATTTTTATATACTAAGTAATTATATATGTAAAATTTTTTTTCAAAAAAATACTATTATGTATGATAAAATTTTAAACAACAAATAGTACAACAGAAACCGTATGTATTTAATAAACAAGCAGTTGCCTTGCCCTATGATACAAAGATTCTTTACGGCACATAGCGCAAGTTAAATTATAAATGTAAATATGCGTATTGCGCACACTCATGCATGTACATATGTCTCTTTCACTCACTCATTCTTTCCATTCGTATAGTTAGTTGACTGTAGCTAAATATTGAATTGTGCTATGTGTGCGCTACTAGCAAAGCACATAGGGTAAAAGACATATTTTCGTTCTTCGCATTGACGCAATTTGTTTTTCTGTTTTCATTTGTTGTGCTTATAATTCTCAAACGATTCATTTGCGGCAGGCTATGAAACGTTCGTTTTGGGTGATGGAAATTTAAGACTATACTTCACAGGATCATTTCTGTAGTCAGTCTTCACTTGTTTTCATGCAAAATGAAAAACTCGACACCTGCGATGATGAGAGAAATCGTTTTATTCGGTAGCGTGAGGTTTTGAACAACTTTTCTTGTAAAATTTCTTCGGAAATATTCTGAGAGGTTTGTTCTTCGATGATCGCTCGGTAACAACGAATAGAACGATTTCTGAGTGGTGTCAAATAATTTTTAATTAAATACATTCCATTGATTATGTTTAGGGTAGATGCTTGGAAGTTTGGTGTGCTGTGCTATAACAATTATAGTCCATGCTAGACGAAATCGTTTGCAAACAAAAATGTATCGAGAACCGGATATGAATACATACATAACCAAGACTCGCAAAAGATTTCATTAGAGAACTTTTTTGTCATATTTATGCAGGTAAAATTATCGTCTGCGAACTACTCGTATTTTTCGCAGCAAAACGTTAGTTTCAGAGACCATTTAGGGAACGTTCTTCTTCTTCGCACAACATTCGCTGCTTAAGTAAGTATACAGGGGTAGTTTTGTTCTAACTGCAATATGATTGCAGTGCTATGTATTTATTAGCACTCATTATGGTGAAGGAAGAGGGAAATCGAAATCATATAAATTTGGTAGAAAATGTGCCGTACACACCACACACACACAACATAAACAATTTGATCAAAAAAGGCACAGACACAGGTTTTCATAAATATAATGATAATAAAACATGAAGTTACGGAAAAAACGTGTTTTAAAGTTAACACTGGCAAGCATTTTGGTATAGAATTTTCTTGTTTGAGAGTTTTTTGAAAAAAATTTTGCTCTTTTCTCTACTGCAGCACTTTGAGCGTAGTTTCGATGTTCCTATTCCTATCTTTTGTGGTATTTCTATTTCCCTGGTACATATAAGAGACATAAGTATTTCTCACTAAATATGTGCACCCATTAGTTAAGAAGTAAGAACGAACTATGTCGTCTGTATTGGCTTTATTTTTGGAAAACTTATAAATTTCTCAATCCAAAGTATAAGTTTTATATTTCTTACAATATCTTTTATATAAACACAGTTGCCAGCTCAAATTATTAATAAAAAAATAAAACGGTTGCTTGCCTTGAAGTTTTTAAAGCATTAAACTTTACGTTAGAGATTCCATCATATGTGTGAGGAAATGATCATCATGATACAGAAAGTCCGTTAATTCTTTCCCGTCCGTGTTCCTATGTTCTTAAGTTTCCCCACTCATTATGGTTTTTAAAAGCTTCTCGCATTAATATAAATCGTTTTTTTATCATAACTTTTTTAAGTTAGTTCATAATAATAAATGAATTGTTTTATCGCTTGTATTGTAGAATTATCTGATGTGTACAATATTTAATATAATAAAGGTAGCATTGTTAGCAAATTTGCTACGTAGCAAACTAAGTCACGTCTCAAATTTTCGGCATAATTGAGCGCAACAAATTGTCTAATTTCAATAAATTCACTTTTTTCGGCATTTTCAATTGTTTGTTTGAATTTAACTGGATTGCGAAGTACAAGCAAGATTTTCGCTCACAAATTTCCTAAATTACTAAATTCAAGGATTTGCTAGATTTCGTGAGGCCCCAAATGTTTTCCGAATCATTGATATAAACAAAAGAATACCTCAATTTTGAGTTCAATGATATCTTAGTATTGCCCGATATTTTTAATTGAACTTTTAACTTTCATTCATATTGTATTGTCATAATAGATTTCAAACCGCTTCGACGAGAGCAACAAATTATGGTATGTGTTTTTAGAATGGCAAGATCGCTCTTATACTGACTTATGTTAACAGAGCAGTCGTTTCGATATAGATAAGATTGGTCAGGTAAAAATTTTAGAATTTGATTCATTATCATTTGTGTTGCTTAAAATTCTCGAACCATTCATATGTCCCAGCGAATGAAATGTTCGTTTTGGGTACTAAGAGGTTAAGACTATACTTCACAGGACCATTTCATAGAACGATTTCTGAGTGGTGTCACAATAACAATTTTAAATGGAATACATAAACATTAGAAAAGGTAGTAGAGCCGAGATCTGGTTTTCAGTATGTTTCATTGGCAGTGATAAACTTTTGACATTTGTATGAGACTATCGTAGCTCATTATGGAGGACAGATTGTCAAATTATTGTTTGTTGTATGTGACCTTTGACCCTGAGAAACTGCTTTTTGAAACAATAATAAAAAAAAATGAGATAATGTGTTATAGGTGGAGTTCTTCTATCTAAGTCGCGACATATTAGGTTGACAAAGGTGACTTCAAAAAACTTTCTTAACTTTGTTGCTTTGTCATATTTTTGTTTTCTCTCCTAAAAAAAAGTTTTCCCCTCCCTCATAGTTTGTAATGAAAACTTTTAACTCAACGCATTCACTTATTTTACTTCATGTCTTTCCATTTTATTTGTTATATTTTATTTTCTTACCACGTTTTTTCTTTGACAAACGAAGAAAAATGACACATCTTTGTTGAGTTAAGACAGTGGAGTGGATGAATGAATATTCAGGAAACATGGGTTTGAGTGGATGATAAAATCACAAAAAAAAAAAAAAAAAAAACCGTAGAAAAAAAGAACAAATTAGAAATTTGCAACACGCACAAAATTTATATGCAAGAACCGTTAGTTTTGAGTTATACTTCTGGTAACAGGTAACAAGCTGGAAGCTCTACAACTCGAGGGGTTCTGAAGCTGAAAAACTTTTCTCAGTGAAAATGCAAAAGTTTTTGCAACAAAAATTTATTTAAAAAAAATTTTATGGTTTTGCTTTGTTGGAAAAGGTAAGTAAAATTATAAGTTTGGTTCATGCAGTTCTCCCCTCAAGCAGAACAATATTCTCTACCATTCATTTCTCTCTCAGTCTCTTTCTCTTACAAGTTATAAAAACTTATTGAAGGTCTTGGCCTATAACTGATGCGAGTCTAAATAAAAATTGTGTTACCAAATGCAATAAGCCGAAACCACGTATTTTTATGGCACAAACTCTTTGCCTCTTTATAACATACACGAATTGCATGGGGACCCTCTGAAAGGTGAGTGGCTGAGGGCAAATGAAATTATGCTCTTTAACATCGAAATAGTAGAGAGGGAAACAAACACATTTAGATGTTTCCCTCTTTGAATGTATATACACGTTTTGGCAATAAAATCTTGACAGTTAAAACTTCCTTTTTCGCTGACTATCAACACAACGGAACTCATGCTCATGTCCTCGCTTCCCATATGCATTCTGGTCGCTACCATTTCGAGTGACTGTAAATTTTAGTTCAATAGGACAAAAAACCAAAAAAAAAAAATCTTATAAGACGGACAGACGGACATGACTTAATCAATTCGAGCTGATCAAGAATATATTATATATATATACTTTATGGTGTTTCTGTTGTCTCCTTCTGCCTGTTACAAACTTCATGACAAACTTATATTACTACTATACTGCGTGAAGAGTATAAAAAGAAACTTTTATGTGCATTGCAAAAAAATTTACCACAATTTGCAATAATTTCATGTTTCTTGCATCCATCCACATTTGACGAAGACACATTATGAGCGCTATGAGCTAATGGTAAATGACAGTTATTGTCAATTTGGGATCTCTTATTTTTTCCTTTTCTGTTTTTTTTTTTTTTGACTGATGGTTGACTAATGTATGCGCAAACTGTACGTTTGCGTATTTGTGTATTAAAAGTTGGTTAAATCCAAAATTGCTATACATTTAATGCAAAGAAAGTTAATTCTAAATCAAATCAAAGCTAAATTAAGGAAAAGGATATTGATCAAAAACTACAAATGAAAATGTTCAAGTTGCTTTTATACATCCCTAGTTTCGCATTTATCAGTTGTTATCGAATGTTTCCAAGGCTTTTGTATTATGCGTAACATATTTGGTTGGGCAAACAAGGCCATCATGCACGGCTAGCATGCCGCAGCCCGATCTTCACTTATTCGGACATACTTAATTCTCCAGGGATAGTAGTAAAGTTTGAAAGTTTAACATTAAAAAAAAAAATTAAAAAAAAAAAAAAAAAAAATTCATGTTGGCAGCGGTGGGATTCGAACCCACGCCTCCGAGGAGACTGGTGCCTTAAACCAGCGCCTTAGACCGCTCGGCCACGCTACCCATGCAGCACTCGTTGTCAAATGCTCAGTTTCCATTTCAGTATTTCAGCCAATTACAATACAATTTTTAGAAATTTTTTATATTCTATTTTTATAGAAATACATAATTGTATAATTTGACTAATTTGCTCCATTCGGTTTTCTAACAATTTTGTATTCATTATGAAATGTTTTAGAAGTATACTTAACACAAATTAATTAAAATGTTATTAGTTCAATTTTTACATTTACCAATTAAAATAATTGTCTGTAATAATAAATTATACAAAAATTTCAAGGTAAAAGTTTTTTTTGGTCAAGTACATGTGAGTGTGGTTGTCCCACTAGAAAAGCAACTTGGGTATTTTCTATTTTTATAATTATTCAGTTAGAAATGTTTGACAATCGTTTGCTCAGTTCAGTTCGGTTGAGTTCAGTTGAGTTTGTCTTTATGTCATTTGAAATTCATTGTCCTCATTTGTCATCGTCATCTTTATTCTCAGCATCATCATCATCATTATCATCATCATCATCATCGTCATCTACATCGTCGTCAGCGTTATTCCTCTCAAAAAGTATTTTGCAAAACAACTTAACAACAAATTGAGAGGCTTCTTGAAAATACTCCAAACAACGTGGCAGAAACGGCACAAAACAACGTAAAAGCAACACTTTTTAATTGCTTTTGAAACACAATTAAAAAGGTGAACAAAATAACAACAATAGCAGAAACAACAACAACAACAAGTATAACACTAAAGCACGTAGACATTCAGGAATAACAACAAAAACCAGAACAAAGTCCATGGGCGTAAGCGAGTTGAAGGCGCCAGCAGCCACTTGAAGTAGCAAAACCTAAAAGAAAAAAAAAAAAACATTGAGTACTTGAGTTTGAAATAGTAAAAAGAGGATGAGGTGGTGACTGAACGAGATGAGTTCGGAAGTGTACATAGAAAGCAGATTAAGAGAGGCAGAGGCTCAAGAATGTGAAGTGTTGTTAGTTGAGTACTTTTAGATTTGCGTGGGAAAATGACTTTCTAATGAGTTGCTTATGAGTTGATTTTTGGTGTAAGATGGTTTTTACTGGAGTTTGAAAAAGGAAAGATTTTGATGAGATGATTATGTCTATACTGCATTTCATTCATTCATCATAGGTGGTTAGGTCTGAGGCCTTCGGTTCTATAAATGTTAAGAATTCTTTTCTAATGAAATCCAAACGAAAGTCAAAACATAGTTAGAGAGCCTCTAAATCGCTAGATGGAACCTGGAAAATTAATCATTACAAAAATGTAGTTTTGACTTGAATTCACATCAAAAATTATTCATTTCCAAGTCCACTGGGGCCTTAACTAACAGACTTTCACCGGTTTGGGATTCTATTGATTGTAGTTTCGCAGTGTCATATATATATGGAAAAACTTTGCCTTTGCGAAGGAGTCTTTCACTTGTTGAACTATTGTAGAATGCTAAAACTGAGAATATTGTAGAACAAAATCTTTATTTTGCTTCAAAGAATATAGAACAGTATTTTTAAAATGCTTAACCACAATCATTAGTTTAAGATGAAAAAAAAAAAGTAAAGTATAAAGCATTAACAAATTTAATAAAATATTTTGTTTCTCATCTAATTGGCACTAAGCGTCTAGAAATTAATTCAACGACTATACTTAGCTTCCTTCAGAGAAATTTAATCTCCCTGCTTCCGTGGCACGTACCATTTGTCTGGTTTTTAACAAACGACGTGTGGCGAATATTGGAGAGGGTTTTTTTTTTTTTTGTAACAACAAAACACATACATATGTACAAACAAAACTGAGAAAGAAATAAAAATGTATTGAAAAATTTCTTGTCTTGGATTCGAACCTACGTTCGTACTAAAACATGATGAAAAATGGCAGCGCTTTAGCCCACTAGGCCATCGCTTACACCTAATAGTCAACGACAAAGTGTCTTCTTATTGAGCGTGAGTAGTTTAATTGCCTGCAAAGACATCTCTGCTTAACAGCAGTTTTGTTTCGTGGAATATTTCATATACATACATATATATATATATGTGTGTGTATGTATAAGAATATACATATCATTTAACGCTGATTTCAAATATATTATTTTTTTTTTTTTATCAATTTTAGTTTGTTTATATTATTATAAGGATGGTGTTTTCTTTAGAAAAAAAAAACTATCCCCATACAAAAGTATTTTATTTCAAATAAATTACAAATTCTTCTTCTCTTTTATATGATTTACCCCAGCAACTATAGACCAGCATTCCAGCGGCTCTAAAATTGTTCCTTCATAATCCAAATGTCTTGGTGGAATCGTTCACCCTGTTCTTCACCCATGTTACCGGGATTTTTCAGAAAATGATTTTAATGGCAGAGAGAATTCATGTTTATGTAGCATCAAAGTTACTAAAGACAATATAAGTTTTTGATAAAGGCAAATTGAACCACTAGGGGGTTACGTCCTGTACAACCAATAAAGTGAAGTTATCTTCAAAATCATCATACATCGTTTATCGACACAATTTTTTTCTTCGTTTCAAATAATTCTAACTAATCTAAGGATTTTAATATAAATTTTCCCTTTTTTTTTGTCACTTATCAATTTTGGTAGTCTTTATAATCTGAATACTAGAAGACATTGCCACTCCAAACTGCTTCCTCTTGATAGACTAGAATAAATCCATAGAATTAAAAAAAATGGATGACTGAACCACCATGAGTCTAACCTGACATGTAGAAGTATGTAGGTCATTTGGAAGATGATTTTAATTGAGGAAAACTTTAAAAAAGTAAACGCATCAAATAAGTGAAATCTATAATCGAATAAATACAGAAATATTGTAGCTTAAGTTATGTGAAGTGTAAGTAAGCTTAGGTGAGACGAAAGTAACTATTTTATTTATTTATTCGTTTGTTCCAAAAGATTGTTTTTATTTTTACTGACTATAATTTATGTGCGTCTTGAATTTATGGTAAAATGTTGTATGAAGTGAGCAAAAATTGCGTTGCAGCATTTTTTGTTGATTGCCAGCATCATTTTGTATCTTTTTACTGCTGCATTTTTATTTTCTTTTTTTTTTTTAACTTCTGCATGACTACAAATTGGTTTAAAGATAAATTGCTGCTTAAAAATACAAAAATGCTAACGTCTTTATTTGTTTTCGTATTTATTTTGCACCCAAACAAAAAAAAAGGAGTTTCATTTATTGTTGATACAAACATTACAGGCAGCTGTTGTAAGGGTTTAATGTATCTTTTGGATCCATATATATGTATTTACATACATATAAAGATTGCATACACAAATGTATCTAAGGATAGTAAGAAAGAATTACTTTACTTGGTTTTAAGTATCTTTCATCTTTAAAAAAAAAAAAGAAGAAATTTTAATATAAATTTGCCTCTATTTATTTCCTTTCGTGTACTTTACCATTAGCCAAATGTTAAAATTTTAGATAAAAATGCCAAAAACCTTTCAATGCACTATGTATGTGTTATTTGTATCTTTTTGTTTTTGCTGTAAATAATTTTCTTTGCCAAAACACCATAACTAATCTTCTCATGCCCATAGGATACTACTGAACTTTGTCAAAAAGTTGTTAAAATCCTAATGCACTCAGAATGCTTTGGCTTTTATGCATTTTTTATCTTCGGTTTCATTGATTATTGCATACCTTTTAAACAAAATGTTGTTTTTTTAGAAGAAATGGTTATAAGAATTTAATTTTGCAAGTTCCAACTGAGGCAAGTCTTTAAAATTATCCTTAGTTCAGTTAGTAATTCCTAGATGGGCAAAGAAGATTTCCAACTAAAAACACCATTTTTAAAATAAATAAAGATATAAATATCTCATTGGTCAAATCTATTAATTTAATATTAAGTTTAATAACAAAATAAATAAATAAGATAATTTTATTAAAATATGTGAAATTTTCATCGCAAACTTGGAAAAGGGAACTAATTTATGTTTAGTCATCGAGCCTTGGGTATATGAAAAATCTGACTGAAATATGTCTGTTTACTATTGATATTGTAAGTAGTGAGAGATTACTTTACATAGAAATGTACAGACTGATAAGCAGAGTGACACACAGAATGACAGGCATCTTGGTAATGTGATAATACCGTTCGCACTGTAAATGTGAAGGGTAAAATGAAGTTTATTGAAATCATTCTGCAATCTGGCAACGCTACCAGCACAAGGCGTTTGTCATTTCTTTTTCCTTTATAATACATAAAATTTTCCATTCTTTTTGTTTTATTTTATTTTTCTTTCCTTTTTTTTGGCTCAGAGCGTGGTTTTGAATTAAGTATATTTGGCTTCTGCAGCTGCTGCTACTGCTGTTCGTGTTGCAACATGCCTAAGCGCTCTCTCTTTCTCACTGAAATGTCCTTCAGGTAAAAGTATTGTATATTACGAACGCACACATTCATATACTCACACTGATATTCATATATTTTACATATTGTATCAACGTCATCATCGTCATCACTGCATGCAAAGCTGTCACGTGTCTATGTATTGTACTCACCACCCCACTCTTACCCCACTTGCCTATTTCTATAACCATTACCATTACCATTTCTACTACAGGTATGAATTTTTAATGTGAATTCTCTTCGTGCGTTTTGCTGGTGCATATTTTTTGGAGATGCGTTCTCAAAGGCCATAAATTACTTAATATATACTATTGGGAGGGAGAAGGGTGAAAATTTTGTAATTTTGTTTTCATTTTGTGGCCATGAGAAAGTCAGAAGAGAAGGGAGTGCCATATGTTCGTACGTGTGCCTGGGATATTGGCTTTGTCATGAAAATGAAGGCATTAAATAGAATTCAGTCTTTGTGGTATGAATAGAAAATATTCAAATATGCTGTGGCATGCTTTTAGGCCGCGTTTGAAAAACAAATAGACAAAGGCGACAATTAAACGCAACAGAAAGTGTACCAATATACTTACATAGATGCATGTATGTAAGTGAAAACGACCCTTGGAACAAATCGAGGCCTCACGTATTGTTAATTTATTAACAATTCCGATACACAAACAAGCTGAAATATAAAAACAATGACACTTAAAGTTCATAAAAATATATTTCAATGTGACAAGAAAGCAAAATAAAAGAACACCAAATGTTGAAAGTATCAACTAAGCCATTTAAGAACACCCACAAAAGAAGACATATACTGGCAATTATTGTTCCTAAATTCCTATTGCAACATTATCATCATCGACCTCAGAATCGACATTGTCATCAACGTCATCATCATCATCATCATCGTCATTACGTGTACCATCGATGACTATTGAAAGAAGATACGAAGAAGACACTTTAGATGGACGCTAACGCCTTCATTTCCTAACATTATGGGCTGCCATCAAATTTTGTTGGTGGGTGGCTTTCAACATACCAAAATCATTGTTCGACACATCATCATCACTTTTAACCAGCTCGAATCGATGTTGTGTAGCTTGTTTTTGTAATTGATGTCTTTGCGACATGTTTTCAAGTGTCCTCCTTAGAGTCGTTTGTGTTTTTGAGGATTTTTCCTGCTTGGTTGGTTGGTTGCCATAATGGGTGTATGTGTGTGTGTGTGTTTATGTGTGTGTGTGCAGAGCTTAACCCGGTACTCACTCCATGATCAAAGACATGGAGGCTTAATGAAATTTTGTGTTGAATTTTTGTGTTTTCTTATTTGGGCATCTATTTTTCCGAATTTTCTTTCCAAGAAATTACATCACGTTTTGAAAATTTAGTTAATGTCTACTGCAAGCACTTGAGCTTCATTGACATTATTTTCTTTTTCTTGTTTTATTATTTTTATTATTTCATTGCAGTCGTCTTCATCATCACTTAAATGGTTTAAGATCCTTTAAAGTTTCTTAGAATATGAAATGGGATTCATTAATTCACTCACATTGAACTTTTAATCCCAACTGGTACATCATCGACTTCTTATGACTCTAATAAAATTCACTCATGAAAATTACATTTAGCCACAAATTTGAAATGCGCGCATCTAAAATACGTGTATTCTTACTATTCCTACTTCAGCGGATTCCTCCACTTATGTATTTGTAGTCATTTTTGAGGTGGTAACAATTGCATGATTATAGTATGACTTTTGTGCCACGAATTCTCTTTTTAGCTTGCCATTGTTGTGGTTCTTGATAGATACTCGTACTACTGTATTTCATGCATGCCACCACCATTCACCCCTTTCTTGATTGTGACATGACTTGTAGTTCAAAATTTCATAGAGCAGAGTGCTGCTTAAAAGCTCGACTCGACTCGACTTGACTCGGAGGCATGATTCTTTCTATGACAAGAAACCGCATTTTAAAATGCATACACTTGGAAATTTTCTATTCTATAAGTCTAAGTATCGCACTCCCACTCTCCCCCTTTAGCATTCTCTATCTATATAAAAGCCAAATGTTTGCCACAAACAAAATACGATTAAATGTGTGGAAAATTTTGCATTTGTTACACTCAAAATATAACAGGATGCTTAAGCACACACACACAAATACACATGATTTGAAGGAAGAAGTATAACCTTTGCATTTCGTTTCGTTTTATCCATGAACTATGCGCATATATGATATGTAAGTAGATATAACATACGATAAGAGGTAAACCCTGCGGTAACAGGAACCACCTGGAGTCAGTCACTAAAGTCAGTCACAAAAACAACTAAAACAAGGAAAAGGTGCAAAAATGTGGTAAGCACAAACATGATGCCGGTCTTGCGTATAGGTATGTACTCGTATATATAGTACGCCCAAGGCTTCCTTCGACTTCCAGGCACTGAACACTAAACACTGAACGAGTGCGAACTGGAGTAATATGAGCTTTTTGTGTTGTTTGTTGGCAGGCGGCTTTATTTCTAGTGGTAGAAACATTACCTTATGCAAAGTTTTGTGGTTTTTTGCATTCAGATAGGAGAATTTCAGCTGTCTCTTCTTTCATCATTCTTTTCTTTTTTTTTTCTGGTTAAGATTTAAAGCTTGTCTCCTCTGGTCTGGTGGACCACCAGCTTCACCATTCCTTGTTTAAGTCAATTGAATTTTTTAAAAATTATATTGCTTGGCTTGATTATTTTTAATGTAAGTAGAACTGAACTTATGTTACTCATTTAACAATATTTTATATATCGTAAAAAAAACAGATATGAGTTTCCTCTCTTGCTTTTGATTGCTTACTCATTTACTTACTTACTCACATACTCACTCACTCACTAGTTCTACCGAAGCCGGTTACACAACGTCACAACTCGAAAGTGTTCATTCCACGTCCATACTTTCGTGTGTGATCAAGAACAATCAGATCAGATCAGAACAGAGAAGACAAGCCCAGAACAAACCAAACCAGAAAAAGAAAACAAAAACAAAATGCACTATTATCAGCGTTTCATTTTAACGATATTATTAATCTCTTTGTGGGCCTCAATAAGTCAAACTGCCATTGCCGGGGTTCATCGTAGTAATTCTGATTCGAGCATGGGAGTATCCAGAGATGAAGAACTGAAGGACGACGACTCGAAGAATAATAACAATGCGGATGTTGATGCCAGTGAAATATCACGTCCCATTGAAGTTGTCAATACTGCACAACCACCGCTTGAAAGCATCTTTCACGTTTCACCCAAATGCCCACCAGGCTATGAGCCCCAGGGAGCTCTACAACGTTGCCGTCAACGTGCTTAGTAGTGTTTGTTTAATGAAAATTATTGATATTATAATACAAAATCCAATAATGTGTAATCAGATAATGTTTTATCAATAAATTAATGAAGTTGTTTATGATTGTGTGACTAAGAAAGTGAGTGAGAGTTTTATGTGTGGAGAGAGAAGTTTTGCTTATGAATAATTTATTACAACATGTCTTAACACTTAAACAAACACGATGAAATTAAATAAATAAATCATTTGAACTCAGCAGATATAAACACTTACTTCATGACTATATTCTAAAATTTAATTCGAAGACATGATCATTCATACTCGTATTCTTTGATTATGTTAACTCAGAATAAACCAGATGTTATAATATTGCAATTAATTTGAGTAAAATTGAGGTCTTTGGGTTTCATGTTTCTAGGTGAAGTAATAGTTACTAGCTTGATGACAAGATGTTAACACAAAGAAAACCATTTGTTATTTGTCATATTGCAATTTCTTTGAGAAAAACGGAAATATAATATGGTGTTCTAAACAAATGAATTAAAGTGAAGCCTCTTTTAATAAGTATCACCTAGTGATTTCTGTAAATCATTTAAAATCATTTCTCGTCTTTTAAAAATGTTTAAGTTTTAAACAAAATATGATTGTAAAACATTTTGCAATTCTAGACAGTCTTTATTCTGAAGGTTTTTTACGTTTGTATACATGGGTCAAAAGAATTGATATCAAATTTTAATGAGATTTTTATCTGACAATTATCTTGCTTTGGATGTTTTTCTTCAATTTTTTTTTGATTTTTAGTTAAACGATAAATTTGCTTTGACTAAATTCTTTTTGCTCAAAAAATTATATTTGACACGGGCTACTGATTGATTTTAAAAGATGTCCTTAAGTTTACATTCAAAATTTGATCCATCAATTACGACTTTACCGGTGATCCGATTCACACCAAACTTCATAAAAACACTTCCTGACTATTCCAGAAAATTTCATCATATTCATTCCAGTGACTTCGGAGTCCATAGGCTGCTTACAAACTTACTGCCAATTTTATATACTCGTATGTATATAAAAAGATAAATATAGATTATAGCTTTGTTTTATAAAAAAAAGTACCAAGTTGTGAGTTTTAGATAGATATTATATCTCACATTAAAAATTGTATAAATATGATGAAGAATGATATCAACGGAAACTAGACTTTTGTTAATAGAACAGGAAGTTTCACTGTAGTAAAACAAAACTGAGATACCCGATTTTATTAAAGATTCTCATCTAATTATTCTTGATTGCATGTGTCATTTTGATGATTTTTTTTTTTTTTTTGTTGTACTATAATTGCATAGGTTAAAAGAATTTTGAATTGTACATATTTCCATATTTTATTAACAAAAACTTTGAATATAAAATTCTTTTCTTATTTATGCTCTTCGTCGACAACGTCTAGCACCCAAAACTCGATTTCGTGGACAATTCAAAGGGAAGGCTTCAGTTGTTGTGACATCCAGTAAAAACAGTAGACAAATACCAAGTGTTGTGAACCAAATTGACTTAAGTTGTTTTATGTACTTCATTCTTTAATATTAATTCCTTCTACGAAAATAACAAATTTAATATATCTGTTAATCCTGTGACTGTTCATTTGACACTGAGTTCTATGTAAGTTGACCACATACCTTTTATACACAAAACAAATGTTAAAACTGTGAAATAATAATAAATTAGATGTGTTAAGTTTACTGTAAACATGCGTGACTTTAATAGGTCCTTCGTGTATTTCTTTGACATTTGTATGTTGAGTTTAATTAAGAAAATGATGAAAATGAAACTTATTGTGTGTCGCTCGTAGGTGATAAGTCACTTGTTTTATTTCATTTATCAGAAGGTGGAACTGTGTTGGCAAAGTTACAATAATTTTCACTTCCATCCACTTACAAGCATTTAATATTAAAGATAATAAATTTATGTAAACAAATTTTTAAATTTTAGATATTTTCTTTGAGGGATCTTCTGGTAGAGGAATAATCTCAAAATTTAGGCACTACTACGACAACGTCCACCCATAAGGACAGCGCCATTTGTACACTTTGGTGGAGTCTCAAAGAGACCACGATCATCAATCGATTCTGGTGTCACTTCCTCCACTTCTAATTTGGGGTCATTTATCGGAATTTTTTGACTAGGATTTTTTGAAAATATATCGTTAATATTTTTATCTAAAGTTGAAATATCCTGGTTCTTTGTTTGCTGAATGTCCCTTGGATTAGATTGTTGACTTCTTAAATCAGGCAATTGTTCACGATCAGAATTCGGCGATTGTGGATTAGGTAGTTGGAAGCCAGTATCTGGTACTTGTTGTCCACGATTCGATGATTGTGGATTAGGTAGTTGGAAACCAGTATCAGGTACTTGTCCACGATTCGATGATTGTGGAATAGGTAGTTGGAAGCCAGTATCTGGTACTTGTTGTCCACGATTCGATGATTGTGGATTAGGTAGTTGGAAACCAGTATCAGGTATTTGTTGTCCGCGATTCGATGATTGGGGATTAGGTAGTTGAAAACCTGTATCAGGTACTTGTCCACGATTCGATGATTGTGGGTTAGGTAGTTGGAAGCCAGTATCTGGTACTTGATGTCCACGATTCGATGATTGTGGATTAGGTAGTTGGAAACCAGTATCAGGTATTTGTTGTCCACGATTCGATGTTTGTGTGTTAGGTTGTTGGAAACCTGGGTCTGGTATTTCTTGCTCACGATGACTGTGTCCTAAATCAGGTATATGGTGATTATGATTTGATGTCTTCCAATTTCCTGGCTGTGGATTAAAAAGAACGCGACGTTGTTCCTCTGAATTTAAGTCTTGTATGTTATGGCCATGATGAGCACGATGATGGTTCTGGTGACGATGATGGTGATGATGATGTGGATGATTGAAATGGCCATGAATATGACCAGGCCTATGACAGTTTTCTCCAGAATCATCTTCATCTGAATCACTATAATACAAATCAATTTCATAAACATCATTTCACTTTATTTTTAGAACCAGGTCTAGTGACTAACCTATCATCGTCTACTTGTTGAGCAAAATCATTGTTCCGTTGAAAATGCTGATTTCCACCGGGCTTTGCATAGGTTTGTATAGAATGCCGGTTATTCACTGGTTGTGCATATGAGAACGCAAAAAGTGTTATCAGTAACGAAACTGATAAAGCATTCGAAAACATTTTTAAATCAAATTTCCAAATGGAACAGCACCGAGAACAAAATGATGTGACCGAGTATTTCGACTGTCTCAAAGAAACTGCCTGAGAAGTCATCAATTAATCCATAATATATTAAATATATTTAAATAATAATGATGATTTTGTTCATTTGTTTTTGATATTGATAAGACTGTGGGTATGTAAGATTTTTTCAAATGAGTAGTGAGTATGCAATCACTTGCATTTGAGGTGAACTCACATCTTGTGAATGAAAGTTAATGTTCAAGTTGATATTCTACTGACATCATAAAGTAAAGTTACATCATTTCTTAAGTTGTTAAAACTTATGTATTATGTATTCCCACTGACTCAACTATTGTGCATATTCAATTTAATTGAGTTTACACCCCGGAATATTTTAAAAAGCAACGGCATCGATCGACGCATGTTACTCGTAATTCAAACCTTATTTGTGATATTGTTGACATTTGAGATAATCTCAGTTCGACAATCATCTCTTTGCGTCACGTTTCCAAGATTATATTTACCCAAGAGCTTATTTAGACAAGTAAATTTCACAGATTTTCAAAATTCATAATAAATATAATAATATTTATTGTTTATTTTTGTTTTGGTACAACGATCTTTTCTCTATTGATCTATCACATTAACATATTTAGGTGTTTTGCTTAACTAATGTACCACTTGACTACTCTAACATAAAATAGTAAACGCTATACTAAGTGAAGAACTTTCAATATTGTTTTCAATTTAACTTTCGACATCTGCGTCCGATTAATGTATAACCCGGTTGGCATTTGGGCAAAGTATCTAGAGCAATGCGATTATCCAAGGTCACAGGTACATCGGTATTTGTATCTAGGAATGATCTTTCTGTTGAATTATTTGTTATTGATGGTGAAATTGTTGTTGTTGTTGATGCCAAATCTTCTTCTTCCATTAAATTTTCTTCAAGTTTTTGCCTTGTTTTTATTATTGTATCTGTTATTGTTGTTGCTGTTTCTGATTCTGTTGTTGTCATTATTCGCGATAATTCAGTTGTAGTATTATTTACATTCTGTTTGTGTTCATTAAACGGCATCTTCTCATATTCGTCTGGGAAAACAATGCGATCAATCTTCCGACCCTTGCTACATAACGTTGCTCCCTGTACATCGCATGCAAGTAATACGATCATTATCACCAGAACCAACAACAACAACAACTTCGAAATATTAATTAACTTGAGCTGCATTTCACATAAAATCAGTTGTTTTGTTTCCGATATTAAATAAAAATAAATATGTATATTTTATATATTTAGTTGTATTTAGTTAATAAGTAGTTTGATACACAGTTGAAAACGCTTGACAAAAGAAACACGTTTAGTAGGCTTCAATGCTCTTGAGATACTAAATTGATGTTCGGCAACAATTTTGCAGTTTGTAGACTGCGAGAAGTTTTTTTCTTGTGAGATAAGTTGAACAACAAGTCATTAAACGAGATACCTAATGATATTCCATGTTGAGATGTACACAATACTTAGTTGGTTCTATTGGTTTAGATAGAGAGATAGTTTTAGATAGAAAGTTTAACATCTTTAAGTATCTTTGCTTGTCTGGAAATAGTTAAGATTGCGGTGAGAGTTGTATCGTTTCTGAAAACAAATGCTGGTAAGAAGATAAGTAAGTCACAATACTAGTTAAGCTTTCTGGTTTATCGAAGATAGATACAAATAAAATATCATACTATTTTTAGTTGATCGCACGGACCAAAATATTTTATAGCTTTCATATCTTTATATATATAATTCTTCTGTGAGTGTGTATGTCACTGAACTTCTCTTAAACGACTGGACCGATTTTGATGAAATTTTTTGTGTGTGTTCAAGGGGATCTGAGAATGGTTTAGATTCACAATATGTATGTATATCTATTATATAAAAATTAAACTTTGTTTGTTTGTTTGTTCGAGTCTTATGCGCGGCAATACCATTCTTCTGATTGCAATGAAATTTTTTGTATGTGAATAGTTGGTTCCCGCCTTGGACATAGGATAGTTTTAGATCCGATATTTGGGGCAGTTGTCGCGTAATTGGTGAATCAATTGTTGCATATAAAGCTTAGAGACATATTTTTAAATTAATCAGGTCGCCTGCGTTAAAACCCTAAGGATACTATGCCAATTTTTGAATTAAATTATTCGATTCTCATTTTTTCAAAAGTATTTCAAGTGCTGTGCAACGCACTACAAATTGTTTTGAATAAATTGAAAGACTCTATAATACAATAATACTGAAGACAAGGCCAGGTGTACGTTGCTGTTCATTTGTCAAGTCACTGGAATTTTTTCTGTGTCTGTCCGGTTGTCCAAAAAAAAAAGCGGCAGGGGGAAGCGAGAATGAAAGACCAAAAATATAATTCAACTTTTCTATTCATGATCGTACTGATCACACAAGTTTAAGGATTTCGGTTGCCTGTGCAACGCCGGGCTGTGTACTCTAGTCATATTATAATTTTTGAATTGAAATATTCTTCATATGTTCAGCTAGGAAATCAAAACTTTACTGAAGTCTATTCAAAAGCGTATAGCAACGATTGTATTACTTGTTTGTAACTTGTAAAATTGGTAAAGTCAAAGTTACTTTTTGTTATTTAAAGATAAAAATCTGTTAGGCCTTAAATTTGCATGGCAGTACTGGAAAAGAAAAATTTGTTAACTAACACAATATTTGAAATTTCTTATCAATTCATGGAAAATTATCTCAAAAATATAATCTATTTTAATTGAAAAGACAAGTTCTGCGAATTCCAAGTAAATTCTTCTTTTTATTTGTATAACAAATTTTTTTTTATTTATGTATGTATATATTTATTTACTTTTATTTATTTAATATTTTTCGACAGCGTCCTGCAGTAAAAACTTCATCTTTGCGACATAAAGGATCGATTGGAAACAGACTCATGGACTTCATATTTTGAGTCACATTGAAATTAATTTGAAGTAAAGTTTGACACAAATTGAATATTAAAATTAATACAAATAAAATTTTCACAATATCCATAAAGATTTTCATTTTCAATCAAGATAATTTACTTAGTTTTAGAGATTTATTTCGTCGGCTAGAATTGGATGCGTTAATTTGAAAACTGAATTAATGAATAACAAGTGAAACGCCATTTAAGTTGTTTAATTTATTATCAGTTTTTTTATTATTTATTTATAAAAAAAAATTACAAATTTTATTTCTATTTTATTTGAGAGTGACGTCTGCCTCTCGCAATATAAATTCACTTATTGCTTAGAAGCAGTTTCATCATTCCTGTTCGATTTGACGCGCTTATGACAATGTTTATTGACCAGTACATAACCCATGGGACAATTTGTGCCAAGAATATTATACGGTTTGAAAACAATTCGTGCAGTATCATTCGCTTTTATAGGATCTCTCAGAAAGTTGCCTGTAGTTTTAAAGTTTATTGGTTTTCTGGATGATTCCTTGAATGCACTTGTGGTAAATGTAACACAAAATATGAGGATCATATGCAAAATTAAAGTTAAATTGAATAAGTTTTGTAAAACTTTGATGAAATTCATAATTGTAAATATGTGTAAACGGCACGAATTTTGTTTATCGACTGATCTAAAGTCTTCAAATGGACAAAATAATATCAATTTTTTAACAAGGTCATATCAGATTCACATAAATATATTTCAGATGGTCAAGTGATACTTGAAATCTATTTCATTAACAAATGAACTTTGATAAAACTTAAATGAAATATATATAAAATATAATAAAGCATGTAGGCGCATTCATTGAGGGAATTACTCATCATCAATAGTAGCAGCATCAGTATCATCAATTGCCATTACTATGTATTATGAGATAAAAGTGAAATATTGTGTGAACATTGGGAATTTTATCGAAATACAATAGAAAACATGAATCATGAAAACATGCTATAATAAGTTTTTTCTTCCCATAAATATAGTATTATACACATCACATTTCATTCATAGGAGACTTTGGATAATTTAAAAGCATTATAACTTCAAATAACCATTAGTTCAATGTGACTAAAGCAATGATGCAATTCTAATATTGTCAGCTGATTTGTGTAATATAAATAAAAAAAACCCAAGATTTTTTTTTAATATTTTTTATTATTTTTATTATTATTATAACTATTTTATTTTATTAAATTACGGATGTTTGTCTTAGTATGGGATTCAAGGGTTTAATGAATTTAATCTATTGACACTAACATACTATATTGTATTTTATCACTTTGCTGTAAAATTATAATAATTAACTAGAATTTTTCATTTATTTAAGTAATTTTGTTTGCAAGAATGTTATCTCCTCCTTTTTATTGGAAGGGTTTTTCAAAGCCCGATGCTACGTTAAAAACTTATTAACACATCGCAATCACCGCATTCTTACAGTGAAATAGGAAATTAGCCAGCTTCAGGGTAAACTACTTAAAATGGCTGGAAAATCATTGTTATAGCAAACAAACTATTAGATAATAGATGTAACACGAGAAGACTGAAACGCTATCAGGCTTTACACTATTTTAGAATATACGTATATTAACACACAATACCCTAAATTTATTCAATATCCCAATTTGCGTTCTTGCATATTTAGTAATTGTCTCATCTCATGGACTGTTTTTTAATAAAATTTAAAAAAATTATGCTTAAAAAGTAGTTACAAACATTAAAGCCATTATTACATGTTTACATGCTAACATACTTGAGAAAGTTCTCACCCAAGATGCAATACAGCGCAGACTAAAGTGACAGAGAGTGACAATTTTCTAAGGTTATGTAATGTTAAAAAATTTGTTAAAATAAATATTAAATATTTTCTTATAATGCTTGGGGCATCTATCTATTGGTCCAAGTTTGGTTTGGTCATTAAACAAACAAAAGTATATTTTTCTATCAAATCTTACTTTATTTATAAGAAAAGATTTCATTCAAATGTTGGCCGTGGCTGGCTCAGCAGTATTCCATTATGGAACACCAACTTTCAAGCTCTTTGTCCACTGCTTCCTGGTCAATTTGGAAAATATCGGTGCAAATATTCTGTTTCAAGTGATCAATTGCTTGTGGATTGTTGGGATTATCTTTATCATTCAAAAAAGAAAAAAAGCCACTGGTGCCAAATTGCAACTGTGGGTAGACCGATGAACGGTCGAATCACACGGTTGTACAATCTTGTGCACAGAAGGATGATACTACGCGCGGCGGTAGGGCAAGTTGCGCCGACTTGTTGTAAACTCATAGTGAAAGATATTTTCCAATTTCTTCCACAAATAGGCAGATAGCGTTGATTATCGACAATCAAAACGTGACCTTGTGCATTTTGAAAAAAGAAAGATCCAAGGAATATTTTTGAAAAATTAAAGAAGTTATGGTAAAAGGAAAAGTGAAGTTAGGAACAATTGAATTTGAAGTTTAAAAGTGCTTCCCACTTCATATTAAGCACAATATCTTAAAGAGTTCCCAGATAAGTGGATCGTCATTTTTGTAATAAGGAATATTTTTGTTGTCACTTCTTCATAATGAATGTAGAATGTCTATTTAGTTTGAGTGAAAGTTTCTCGTGCAAGTATATTATGTTCTGTGGTGCCTAAGATGATTCCATTTATTTATATATTTTTTGCGAACTGAATGTTCATTTGTCATTTAAGAAAAGTCACGTCTTTAAGTGTTTTAAATTAATTTTGAAGATGGCATCTCTTAAACAAAAATGAAACACATTCCTGTCAATTAATGTAAGTCTCTTTTCTCATTTCTGGAATCAAATAAATACAATACTTTGTAAGTAAGTAAGTAGTACGATGATGTTAACAAGGAAAAGGAGGGTAACCTAATAAATGTTAATAATTTAAGATAATAATTTTGTCAATTCTATTATCAAAAAAGCGAAACACTCTTCATGAAGAAGAAAGAATCCACCAAAAGCGCCAAGAAAATTGAAACATAAAAATGTCACTTTAAATGGCATAATTTCGCAAACAAAAAAAAAAAAAAACATCATAAAGAGAAACATAAGCAAAGAACACAACTCAACTGAGGTTAAATGGTAAAAACCTTTTTCCAAAATGTATTCTATTAAATGAGGGTTGTTTGTTCTGAAAAAATGTGGAAAGGACTGTATGTGGGTCTATCTAACTGCAAGTATATGAGAGTGTGCCTGTGTGTCGGCCTGTGTTCATTCATAATAATTTACACCAGCAACGAGTATCGCATGACAAAAATATTGTACAATTCAACAGAACAGAACTGAAGAAAGCAAAAATCCAACATTATTTTAGGCATATAAAAATACATTAAAATAATGCGAAACAAAGTATATGGCAGCTGATACAATTTCTCTTCTTCTAAGGAGTGAGTCTTTAACAAATAGGCAGGAAGATTGTCAGGTAAATATTGTACATACAACAATATGAAGCTCATTTATTTATGAAGAAAGAAACCGAGAACATAAAAAAAAGAAAGAAAGAAATGAAACTGCTTAAATGGCTCAAGTTGGCTTAATAAAATGCCAATAAGAACGCATTTTTATTATGACAAGACAATGACAATGAGTCAAGACAAAGGATATTCATACAATATTTTACTTTACTTTACTTTACTTTACTTATTTTCACATCTTTTCAAGTTTTCTCCTTTTCAACAACATTTTAATCTATACTTATTAAGGTGCGATGGCATGATTAAAAATCGCTTACGTTTCCCTTTCCTACTTCTTGCTTAAGGATCTAACTTACTACTTACTTACTTACTTATTTTTGTATCCACCAAGTTAAATAACAAACATCTATAGTTGTTGGCTTTTGTCTAGTACAGCAATCCAAAACTACAAGATTTTCCTTAATCAAGAGAAAATCATCTTGCACTTCTTCCACTACTTCGACTCAATGTTTATTCCCACGTTGCCAAGTTTATCTCACAATCATCTTTTGTAAATATCTACTACATATATTTTTCAATAATAAAAAGCAGCTAAAAGCAGCCAAGTAAATGACTGCGTTTTGTTTATTAATTTTCATAAAAGAAAAGTTTTATTTTCTTATTTTAGTTTTCTCAATTGAAAGAGTAGAGTAATTCACAGAGTCCACAGTCCAATGCAATGGGAAATTCCTTATATAAACTTGGTTCGTCGAGCCAATCGACAAATATTGGCAAGCAATTTCCTTAGAATTCTCCAACAGCCAAAGTCAAGGCAATTCAAGGAACAACAAAAAAAGTTGTTGCCAGAAAATATTTTCCATTTCTCATTTCTCATATTGTATTTTTGTTTATTTTGTATGATTTTTTTTTTTTTGTTGTAATAACAGTTTGTTACAAATTATGAGCAACGAGGAGTCTTTTAAACATTGATATTGCAAAGATATCGGGTAGAAAAAAGTAAAATGATTTATTTATCTTTCTTGCAATGTTTATTTCAATATAACACAAATGTAAGTCTCGAAGTATTGCCAGTTTAAAAAAAAAAAAAAAAAATAAACGTACATCGAGTTATCATTTAAAACTGAATAAATTGAGTTGATCAACTATATTTTGACAATGGCGATTAAAAGAGAGAAATATACGAACCACTCTAATGAAATCGTTGGGGCGGATAATCATTTGGTTATAGTGGGATATTTGTTACGTCCCTGCTTTATACGGATGCATTGGATTGCCTAATTTCCATTTCTTCATCGGTTTCAGCTGTGAAATAACTAATAACTTTATGTGAGTAATTTTTTTACTTGAGTCTAAATTTCAAAATCACATTTGAAAAAACTTTGCTACTCCAAACAAGAAGAAACCTCAATGAGTAACAAATGTGATGGAGTATTGATTCAAATTTCCTACCAGAAATTGTAAAATAGTCCAAAATTACCCACCAGAAATTATAAAATACACACAAGATATTTCATATTCACTAACGTGAACTTAGTGCGTCATTTTTGTACTCATTGTTGTTGTCATAATTATTTCCTAACAACATTAAATCTCTTGTATCAGTGAAACATGATCAGGCAGAGCAATTTGGGTCGAATAACTTTATGTGCTAGAAACAATCATAATTATATAATGGATACCACAATTTACACAAAATCTTAATGAATTATATATATAGCCTTTCTCTTGAATCACTCCGTTCATTGGTGAAAACCGTATGAAAATAAGTTCGGCACTATTTGAGTTTTTCGCTGTCACACAGACAGATTCAGCGAAGGAATTTGTTTTATAAAGTTTTATTGGGAAATCAATTGTTTTTATCATTTATTCATACAACCTTAATAAATCTAAATCGTTCAAAAAAACTTGAAGTTACAGGTGTTTTCGTGGATCCTGCTTACCACTTCTGGGTATTACATTTCAATTAATAAAGTCTTCATTTCCTAAAAAAAAATTATTACAAAATTGTGAAAACTTGCAGCACAAAATTCAAATTCCTTTCTGGCAAAATGCACCCATTATTTAATGGCTGGACTTGAAATCACCATCACTAATATAATATATTATATATATATATAATATAATAATGATTTAGTTTAGTTGACCCATTAACTCTTCAAGAAGATGACATAAAGTCCGTGTAAAGACTTTTAACTACACTTATTAAATTTTGATTTCTGAAAACCATTTACAATTAAATTTGTTCATTTGTAATCTTTTGTAATTGGGGTCAAAGTCATAGAACTTTTTTACTTATTTATGAATGCACTTAGAGACTCATTGAGTTCAAGGAAACTTGTTTCTTCCAAACAATTGCTTCATTTAAACTAAATGAATCTATCTTCTATTTACTCGTACATATACAATATTAAATTGGATGTAAGTTTGTTTGTTTCTATGATCGATTATGATGGAATTTTCAGGGAAACTCTAGCATAGTCCGGAGAGTGTTTTTGTGAAGTTTGGTGTGGACCGGACGACAGGAAAAGTCGCAATTGATGGATCAAATTCTGTATACAAAACTTAGACACACATTTAATTTAAACAACACAAAAAAAAAAAACAAAAAAAAAAACAATTATACCAAAAAAGCATCAATTTTAAGAAAAAATATACAAAAAAAAGATAAACAAGTGAAAATAGAGCTGCAGAAAGACCCAAACAATGCCGGGACATAGTAAAGCGCGCCGGAACAACTAGTATACTATGTATCTATGTATATAGAACAAACTTTGAAGAATTTATTTTCCAAATCTCACAACTACTTGCCTAAATCAAACGTTCTACTTGAAGCAGACTCTTATTGTGAAAAGCCTAAAGAAATTACTTCTTCTTGTTTCTCAGACCACAAGTTTTTAACTCATTTTGTACAAACAACACATTCTGGTTAGACTATGTACATCGCGAATTTGGTTTGAAGCGATGCTGTCATTTTGTCAACTGATAAATGACTTTAAATTATGTTTTTCGCCGTGAGGCTCTTAATTAACTCATTCAACCAGCGAACCAACTTTGAGTCGCGACAACAACATCAACATTATCATCATACCCCAGAAACAATGAACCAAATAACAGCAACCGACCAACATTGCCACCATAATACATCCAGTCCACCAGTAAGAGTAATTTCAACATCACCACTGCCATAATCTATGACAACAACATCAACAGCAAGACTACGTGTATACGATTGGAGACCATGGACTATAGATGACTCGGGCGAAATGGCGACTTTGACAACTAGACAGGAGTGTTTAAGTGGTTAAGGTTGAATGGTGGTTAGATGGGTTTGGGTTGGTTTGAGTAGGATTGAGTTACATACATGTACTTTGCTCTGACATGCATTTCGGTCGACGTTGGGCCGACAAACAAGTTGAGTGTTCCCATATTTTATAGCATGTATTAATAGGTATAGACAAGCGACATGTAAAGTCGAATTGGATCGAGTCAAGGTAGAAGAGAAATGGTATAAAATCATGTTGAGTTGAATGAGGTGTATAAGTGTCTGTGGTGGAGTGTTGTGACGTAGTGACCAGTGATAGAAATGACAAGTCAAAACTTTCCTTGCTTTGCCTTACCTAGGTTAAGCCCAGCCAACTTCAAACTTGTGGGTGTGATATGTCCACCAAAGGCTGCCAGCTGCTACTTTGTTAAGCCTTTTAGGCATTAAAAAATGAAAACGAGCCATGGGAAACATATTTATTTTGTTGAAGATGCCGACAATCACGATGGTTCTGATGGTCATGACGTTGCTGATGATGATGATGATAATGATGATTTGCTGGTTATTTTAATGTCTTTGATGAGTTTCTGGTGTGCGAAAACCGTTGAAACTAATGACAGCATTAGTTAAAGGGTAATTGGTTTTTGTTCCGAAATTTAGTATAATGATGGCTATGTGTTTTTTTAGTACTTTGGAATGTCTTTAATATTTTAAGTATTAAACTACTTGCCACAAATCTTCTTCTTTCAACAATGGTAACACCAACAACAAGAACACCAATGATGACACTGGCTTCTGGATCTTTTTGAGAAAACTCAATGTGCACTTTGTCATTTC
The DNA here is from genome assembly GCA_037043295.1 of Amiota minor. Classification (NCBI taxonomy): domain Eukaryota; kingdom Metazoa; phylum Arthropoda; class Insecta; order Diptera; family Drosophilidae; genus Amiota; species Amiota minor. The sequence goes on from JBAMAW010001787.1 coordinate 5,104,416, forward strand.
GTTTGCTTATTTTCAATATTTGCGAAATGCAGAGACGTGCAGCACCAGCAACATTGACAGGTCACACACAGATACACTCTGCTGTATGAGTCTGTGTATGTGTGTGTGTGTTTAATTTAGTTGCATACCTCAGTCTTCACACGTAGTCGTCAGCTACCATGAAGCTGCCTGCCTTCTTTGAGCCAATTCCACCACTCGATGGCACTCTTCAAGTTTGAACGTGACTTTTGACTTAACACGCGCCGCTTCTATCTATCCTCTCTTGCTACTTTTCTTTTCTATTCCTTTTCATTCGTTTTTTAGCAATTTTTTTTTTCTTGTTTCAACATGACGTTTCTTTTCAATTTTTTAACATTTTTTCTATTCGACGGACAAACAGAAAGACAGACAAAATGAACGACACATAGATAGAAACGTTGGACGTTGCTTGCTTTTATGCATAAAAATTGGAATTAATTTAAAAGGAGAAATACATATAATAAAATTGAATACTATGGTAAAGGAAAGAAAACCAACAAACTGAGAATATTATTTCTAAGTATGTTATGGGTTTCTAGTTTTATGAGTTTATTTTTTATATTAAAAAGTATTTCTTTTAATGTTAAATAATTTCATTTCCATTGTTTTTCTCAAGCGCATAAAAGTAAAGCAAATGTCAGACGAGAAAGCATATGAAAAAGAAAGTTCAGTTTGACACAACCCCTAGGGACAAGAAAACTTACTTATATTTGAAGCAAAGTTTCGTATTTCCATTGTGGTTTGTTTGGAGTTCAGTTTCAGTTTGTCCCCTTCTCAATTTTCAATTCAGTTAAGATTACACATATGCGTTAAATAACTTAATATACACGTACACACATAGGACGCAGACGAAGACAAAACGAATGATGTCCTTTACCGAGAAAGACATGAAAATACTTGGCAAGTGTCATTTTATTTGTTTTTATTTCATTTTTTATTCGTCATTGTTTGCTCTTTTCAAAGTCACCATATAACTGACCCCCATTCTATCAAGTAACCGCTGCTCAGATTGCGGCAATACTCTGTAATCACTTGCATTAAGGACTTCAACACGTAGTCCATATAGCTTTTCTTTTTTAAAGAAAAAAATAAAAAAAAAAAAAAGCATAGCACATACTTTGATTTGAAGTTTCAATTAGATTTATTTGGATAAGTTCATTTCGGGGAGAGTTGAAATTTGTCCGCATTAATCAAAATTGAATTAAACCTCAAATTATTATCTATCTACCATCGAAACTCTCAATTTAACCAAAATCAAATACTCAAACATATCCACAATCGATTTCAAAACTTTCAATTTGAGTTAACTTAAACAAAAACTTAGCTCATTAGCATAAACTTGACGTCAACGACAAGGGACTTAGTACCAACACACAGTCATGCTAGTTACATAGGTACAAGGTAATCGAGATTTAGTCCCAGTTAAGTGGAAAAGTTTTCTTGCTGGCAAAAACAAGTTTTTTGACAAGGCGGACGCAGAAAATTATAGCAACAAGGCAAAATGCACTTGAAATCAAGTGCGTAGAACTACTTAGTACACTTCAGAAATTCTTGAACGAAGGTCTAAGACAAAAGCAGGTAAACCAAAGGAAGTCAGGTGAGTCCGGTGAGTCGGATGAGTGAGTGAGTAGGTGAGATGGCAGGCGTTCGTTGCTTGACTTTGTCTGGACGCAGCCAATCAAGGAGTTAGCACTTGTGAAATCGTGTAAGACAATTATTGAAAACTACTCGACAAAGGGAAATGAACTAATAAAAAAGTTTGATAAATCAAAGAATATATATCTACAATACATACAATATATATATATATATATATATATATATATATATTTATATATATTATATGAGAAGTGCCATATGCCAACAAGAAGTTGGTTGCTTTGGGGTCATTGCTACGAAGGCTTTCGCATTGAAGTCCTCGAAGAAAGTTCGCCAAAGGATGCAAAAGAATAAAATAGCATAACAAAAATGATGCACGAGTTGCATGTAATTGCATTTCGCACCATCAAAGTCACATGCCTTCAGCACACTTACCCAACGACAAGGACGACACAGACTGGCTGACTGACTAACTGAGTTATACCAAAGAAGACGAGTAGGATGCTTTGTTTTATTTGATGTTTTCACTTCGGATTTTGAATCTTATTTATTTCTCATTTTAACTTTGAAAAAAGTGCACGCCTTCCATTTGCTTTAATCACGTTATGGGGCGTTACCTACACACATTCTCAGATACACAGATATACACACGGATTCGTATGCTATATTTGTATTAGTGGCTTTTAGTTTCAATGCGCAGTAACCATTTTGTTAAACGCGCCACCGGAAGTGGCGACATTTCATCGGGTTCGTGTTCGTTTCGGTTCGGTTGTAGGAGTAAAATAACGAAACTCATTCGTTAGGTTCGCTATTTATTGGTTAAATAGGGAATTCGATTTCAATATCCAGCCCCGGATCTACGATTTTTTTGAACCGGTGCAGAAAATATGTTACTCTGTTGCACTGCACATGTACAGTAACTTAACAGAGGTTGTACATCATGGGCATGCAGAAAATAAAACAGGCTTTATTTGTTTGAGTTTGAGATGCAATTAAAAATGTGTGATTTTTTTTTTTTTTTGTTAATTTTGGTCATGTCTGGTCATGGAAATGAAAAATTTATCAAAATGGAGTATTACAACATATTTCATATTTTCGTTGCATAATTTTTATTTTTCAATTTTTGGAAAACTTTTATTACTATGATCTGATTATTTAAAAAATGTTTTATTTTTTTGCGATAAATTTTCCTTCAAAAAAATTATTTGGATAACATTTTCTTTTCTAAAATCGGACCACTAGGGAGAGTACCTCCCCAATCTGGTACGGAACCCACCGTGCACGAGTCTGTCACGCACTTGGTCCATTTTTTATTGTATTTTTTTTTTTGTACTCCGAGGATTTAAACAAATAAGTTTGAAAGAAATAAGTAAGTTTTCAATTAAAATTTCTGCCATGAGATAGATGTTGCCAATAATCTGCTGCGAACTTTTACCCATGTGTACTGCAACAACGGCAACCCAAGAATATTCTCACACTTGTGTACCAGTCTTTAATTGTGTATAAAGATTCGAATAAATTTTTAACTAAAATAGAGAAAGAAATTAGTTTAAATAAAATATTCGAAATTAATTTTTTCAATTTCAATTTCATTAAAAAGACATCAATTATTAACAAGGTAAATCTCAAATCAGCATCTCGAATTCAAAAGTTCACTTGAGTGCACTTGTGCACAAGTTCACTTGTGATGTTGGCCTGTGTGGCGCCTTTTTCTTACAAGTCGACGGTGAGCCAACCAGGCTTCCGTATGCTATGCGTTTTGTGGAGCAAGTTTTTTAATTAACAATAATATTATATTATGATTTCGGAGCCCCCTGAAACTGCCGCCCCGGTTTGTCTCCTCTAGATCCGGGACTGCCAATACCATAACTCAGTAGACTTAAATTTTTATTGAAAAATTAAAATTCTTTCATTTAGTATATTTTCATTTATTCTTTCACAAAATTTATAAAAAATTTAAGTAAAAAAAAAATATATTTGAAATAATGTCAAATAACTACGAACTCTTTCAAAATACCGAAGTTCGGACCTTACACTATCTGGGCGCCGCATCTGAAGTGCTGGAACGCTCACCAAAACTAAAAGTTCGAGTTTCACTTGCAACTAAAAACTACAATGGTGATCTTGAAGGCATTGGCTGTAAATTACTCTTCACATGCCCAGAAAACTATCCAGACAAACCTCCCAATATTGATATAGTAGAAAAGAAGAATTTTCCACCAGGCTTAGAGGTCAAACTGCTACATGAGTTCAAGCGTACGTTGGATGAACATATCGGATTGCAAATGATAATGCCGGTTATAACGAGGACTCAAGTTCTATTGAACAGTTTGACCACAACTATTCACTTTCAAGAATGACTTTCTTATTGCAATGTTGGAGAGGAGGAGTCTTATGTAACAGCATGTCTTTTGATCGTAATAAAATTTAGAGGGTAATACATATGCTGATGGCGTTCGTGAGAGTTTGCAGATAATAATGCCGTTTAGAACAACAAGTCTTAACCTTCATCAAGGAGGCAAAGGAGGTTAAAACAATATTATTATAAATTACAATGATGTTTTTTTCTTTTTTGATCATAATAAACTTTTATTTGGGATGTTAACATTGATTTTGGAACCGTTTAAAATGTTATCAAAATTATCGGAAGTACTACAACGATACACATTTGTGTTTATTAGTGACATTAAAAATATTAATTATGAACTCAGTTTTACTGTACATTTAATGCTCTACACACGAGAGGATACATTAAGGAAGTTGTACCATTAATTCAGCTTAAAGTATTTATCACAGTTTAGTATTACAAAATCCCAGTTTCAGCTGCTGGATAGATTCTTTTAGATTAGTTGAGCTGAACAGATTCTCCACTCCACTCCAATGAAATGACAAATTCAAAACTCTCTACAGTTTCGTATTTCTTGTTATGACGAAGTGATTTGACTAAGTCCTTTCTTTCCATAATAATAATCAGTTTATGAGCCTTTCATTGTTAATGAATGCCAGTGCATATGTAATGAGGAAACTAGTGTGCCATGTATTATGAAGGGTGTAACAACAATGAGTTATACCGTGCAACAAAAGTTGTATCTAAATTATCCAGAGACATCCGCGATGGGGCACAAGGCAAAACCAACTCAAATTCAAAGTCAAAAGACTTGCATGCAAAAAGTAGGATAAAGAAAGAAAGGATATGCTCATGGGATAAACAGGATGTGCAGCGCATCGAGCTCACAGCATGCATGAAGACGATGGAAAGTCAGGACGGAGGGTGCAAAGGAGTCGGCAACATCATATAGACACATAGAGACACATTGACACTCGATGCAGATAATTTAACAAATTTTGAGAAAATTTCATTTGCGCCAAACGCAGGAAGGAAGTGAGCGTTCCTTCTGGCTAAAGACGTAAGGAGGCGGCTTTAAAGTTAGGTTGGAGTGTTGGAGCGAGTATAAGGATGCGGAAGTATTAGATGACATACAAGAGAGTGGCACTACGGAAGAGAAGGGAAGGGCATCTGTTGTTTGGGTCCATGTGTGCGTTGCTACTCTTGCTAAAGGCCAAAAGTAATGGTCTTTTGATTTGGTGCACGAGCTAGTGACAATTTCGCTTAGTTCGTTCAGTTTGTTTTGCTTTGGTTTGGTTTGTTTTTGTTTGTCTAGCACTGGTTCAGAGATAGCTACTTGAGCATGAACCTAAGCAAAACTCACGCGCATAAAAGATAAGTTAATGTGTGTTCGAGAAGCTCAACACTTCTATAGATACATACATATATCCACACTTAAGACATGATAATGTTTTCCTGTCTTTCAGTTTATGTAAGCATTTGAACAAGCGCCAAGAGTTTTCGCCGGAGCTTGTCTATTAAATTGGTTAGCTAAAATTGGCAAGGTATAGAAGCTATTGTATTGTAAGTAGAATCATGTGAACTACATCATACTTACTTTTGTTTATTTGCATTTACTAATTTTCCATACAAATAATTAATGATAGTCGAGTGGAGTTGCGTTAAGTTTAGTTTACCTTTAGCTCAGCTATGTTTGGCACGTGGATGTTAAATGTTCAAGTGCTGCATACTTTAAATGAAAGCTTCATTGTGAATTTAAGAAGTCACGTATTGCGTAAGTTTACCCAAAAAGAAGCAAGTTAAGTTGAGAGAAAAGTAAACGTGTTTGTATACGTAATTGTACGCGAGACGACCCAAACCACAAATCGGCCTCAGTAAAAACCAAAATTTCGTCCTCTTCCTTTTTAAGTAACTCCCAAATGTATTCTACACAATTTGCTGATAGTTCATCAAATCGCATGGAATTGCGCTCATGTCCTTTACTCAATGTAAAACTTACATATAGAGACTGAAATGCTCTCTCCATGTTGGTCGTCATTGAATTGCTTGAGACCATTCAGTCGGACACATGTGGCACTTAACATTTGCTGTCCATAGTCATCGTCCAAAAACGTCCTCGTCTGACATTTAACATGTTCATGTTAGTCATTGGCCTGTTGAGCAGGATGGGCAGATAGATGGACATTGTGGACTCACTCATGTAAAGCCAAACGGGAGGGCATAAAAATGTATGACCATCGTTGGAACGGACATATGCTTTGATCTGATGTTATTTTCTTGTCTTTCTATTTATACTTATTTCTTTTCTTGTTTGTGTACTGATGCCGGCAACTTTCGATCTAAAGGTTGCCATTATTTGCTGTTTTGGCTTGTCTTTATGTTCAGTTGGAAATGTAATAATCGTTAAGCGTACACGAGGTAAGTTTGAAAAAGCACTTGATATTTACTTAAAAAGAGTTCAATATTGACTTAAAGTGAATAATAATAGGAAAGAAGGAGGCACTTTTCTGAGAACAGGTAAATGTTGATACAAAAAAGGAGGATAGTAAGGCCTGCGGTCAAATTTGGTAGGCCTAAATAACCGCCGACAACGTTTACACACATAAAACAGAATATTACTCAAACATCAGAGGCCGTAGAAGCATGAAATAATAGAAAACTGTAGCTCAAAATTACCTTAAGACAATAAAGTAACCGGAATTTGTCATTTAAATTGCCCGCGTTAAGTATTTTTTCTGTATGTTAGTACGACTGTCCTTAATTACTATGCCAAAAATGAGCGCGATCTGTCAACCAGTTTGTTTACAGCGGCTAGTTTAATCAGTCCACCTCAGTAGTTCATGGCGAATTTTTCAATGGAAAAAAATTTTGAACAAAGATTTTGTCTTAAATTTTGTATTTTGAACGAAATTTCTTGTGCCGAATCGATTCGAATGCTGAAGAAGGCTTACAGTGAATCCGTTTTATTGAAAACTCAGGCTTACAAGTGGTACAAAGTCTTTAAGGACGGTCGAAGACCCTAAAAAATACTGAACGCGGCAATTTAAATGACAAATTCCGGGTACTTTATTGTCTTACGGTATATTAATAAGTTTAATATTACAAAAGAAACCATTGATTTGCACGATTTTTTTTTTTTATTATTTTTGACCCTCACATTGAATAACGCTGCAACGGCATCAGCAAAGCGTTGCGATAAGTTTCCGAAGCCGTCTATGACTGTTAGGTACTTGCGGATGTGACCTTGAGAAACATCTATTGTAATATTTTAAGTTGTATTTTTGTTACTTAGGCCTTATTACCCGACAGGACTTATTACAAAACAGACCCTAATAGTCGCACTTACTACAGTTATGATTGGTCATAATTTTACTGGGAGTGGGAGTAAAATATAACATAAATTCGGTTTTGTTAAAAATATTTAAATATTTGAAACTACAGAGGACATAAAAGTATTGTTAAAACAAAGTTTACTTTAGTTTTTGTATGAGGTAGTCCAGTAAATGGATGACTATGGTTTCGTCATTTGAGAATTAAATAAGACTATGCCAAAAGTCTTCCTTGATAACTCAAAAATTGAGAGATTAGTTTAAATAGATATGAGCAAATAAACGTACGGACTGGGCTCACTTGAAAAATATTCTCATAATTTCTGATTTGTCGCCTCTACATCAGCATGAATTACTAGTACAATAAAAAAAAAACAAAAAATAGATATAAAATCAACATTTGATATATTCAAACTAATGTCAACCAAATGTCTTCAATAGTTAAAACCATGTAATGATGACATTATTACCATCATCATCATCACCATCATCATCAGCATTCATTCAGTTTCTAATATTTTATGTATATCATTTGCACGACAACACGATATGACAAATCCCAAAATAATTAAAACAACAACATGAGGTAAGTCCCAAAATACGGAACAAGGAAGCTGAACACACATAATTTAGATAAGTTTGTCATGATAAAGAAGCTTCCGGATTTGCTTTGAAGGCGTCTGTGCGTGAAATCAAAGGAACATCATCTTCTGAGACATGAAAAAAGGACGATAAAGAATTGAATAAGTGCAAGAAACAAAATACAACAAACAAAGCAAAAAAAAAACACCCATATGCAAATAGATTGAAAATGATACCACGGTTGGTAGTGATTCAGACAAACTCAGTCTAATGAAGATTTTGTTCTTGATAAATATATTACGACATCATTTCTGTCTGAAGTATAAAAATTGTACATACATAAAGGAAGGACTCATGACATATTATATATATGTTAGTATGGTATATAAATAGTTTGAAATGCAAATTTAAGGTAATGAAATCAAAACAAAAAAGAAAAAAACAGAGAAAAATATAATTTATAAATTTTACATGAAGAAAGATGTGTGGATGAAATGATTATGAAATCTGCACAAGTCACATTCCGGGAATTTTGGGAATCGGGATTCGATTCGATGTTTTCTTAATGATTATACCAAGCGCGCATGACACAATGCAATGGGAATATTCCGACGCTCGTGACAACCATTAAGCCAATCATCAAATCAGTCCAAAATTCGATTTCCATATCTTAGCTCATTTTGCGTGCCACAAATAAAATTCGCAATTGTTATTATTCGCACACCACCATAGTACATATATAGTTTCAATTCCAGAATGAGATCCAAACAGAGCAAATAAGAAATGGAGTGAAGCATAATTTCTTGCTGGTGTCTTAGTTCTTAGTTCTGAAGGAGTGGCACGAGTAGCAACAGCATTTGTCTGGATGTCTGCCATTATAATGAAAGCAAGCATCCCCCAGTGTAATTGTCTTCATTTGTGGTCGTCGCGTGAAATGTTTTGTGTTGAAATAAGTTTTGCAGATTTTTATGCAAAGATAAGCATTGTTTTCCTTACTTCAAAATATACTTTGTTCACTTTTTGGCATTTTGTAAATTATAACACCAACACCACTGGGAACATAACAAACAATTTTATTATTAAAGAAGAGAATAATTTTCGGATTTACTTTTTCGGTTTGCACATAAATGAGCCAATTTTTTTAAGGGCTTATGAAATAATTGTCTTCTCTTATTTCATTATATTACAAGTTGAATAGTAATGATGAAATAGAATCACCAAGAAGAAGACATTAAGTTTGATGTTAAGTTTCAAGATGTGAGTGAATTTGGATTATTTACTAATGAAGACCACAGCCAGTGAAGATAAGTTGAAGAAGTTATTTTATTTAATTATAGTATCCCAATTTTCTGCTTACATCCTCGTAATTTTAATTTTTCCACCGATTTTGTCTGATTACACATAAAATTTATTCCTCTAGTCACTTACAACTTATGAATTGTGTGCTGAATAAGAGTCTTGAGTCTGGAATAAATTTTTCGAAAAAAATTTTTTTTTTTTATTTCACCTACCAAAATTCTTGTTAACTTAAGAGAAATAAATAAACATCAAACAATAGGAAAGGTAAGGAAGGAGAGGTAGCCGGTTTTGAGATCAATCCACTCAGGCCAATTGGTGATTTTTTTTTTATACACATAGTATCTTTTTCCCTGGGAAAATGGCTCAAAGAGTAAAGGCACCTCCAATGATAATATTAAATCTTAATCTTGATAGCAATGGACATGTCTTGCCTTTCACTTTGCCTCAAAGGCTTTTGCAGAAATCTCTTGTAAGAACACCTTGTCAAGTGGCATGTTGTTCTTTGATCAGGCGGTCTCCTGTTACGACCGCCACCAATAATGAAATGTCTGCCCGATTTATTATAAGCATTGTATTTGAAATTAAAGCCCAACTCCTTTCTGATTCGTCTTTTCTTAGCATCATTTACAGGTTACTAGCCGCACTCTGCTACTTCCAGTTCCAGTTCTCCATTATTCTGTTTACTAAGAAACTAACAATATTCTTCGAATGTACACTTTGGTAATCGTTTCATTGGTTATAAAGTGCATAAAAAAAATAGCAAAAATATACATAGATTTAAGAAATTAATTATTTAAATGACTCTAACAAATAATTATATAATAGAGTAAATCATAACATCCCTTGAAACTGTTATATGTGTCATTGAGCACTTTAATAATAATTCTAATGATTTCGATCGTAAAACAAATGTTGTGTGCTAGTTCTTACCATATCTATACAAAGTTCAGTACTAAAAATCCAACACTCAGTAAATATAATAATAATAAATACTAAATAAATAAAAGTCTATAAAAACCACAACCGATTTGCCACACATTTTATGTTTACTACTTACTTGATTATTTGTTTTCACATGCGCAAAATAAAAATAGTGGACTTCTTCTTCTTCTTTGTACTTATCTTATGTGCCATTCACTACTCACTTACTAATGTCGTTCTTTACTTTTATAACTAGACAGTGCAGTTGATTCTAGAATGCTACATAACTTACTTATACTAGAACAAATTTCAAATATCCTTGTATGCCTGTATAAATAAACAAGAATATCATATAGTCGTGCGCATGCAGGTTGGCATGGTCTTTATGGTCATCAATATGGCTAAGTTAATTTATAGTTTTTTATAGACATAATAAATATGTTTGTCGACGGATTGAGAGATACTTATGTGTACAATATATGGAAAGAGAAGAAGATTCGTGTAATAGCCAAAAATTGTGTTATTTTTACGAGTGGTAAACATAACTTCTTATTGTACATATGATGTTATTGAGTTTGTACTAAGACAAGTACGTATGGTAAACATCAACATTTTAGACAACATTTACGATTTTTGTTGGCTGTTGATAAGTTAAATGTGTCACTTAATTTAATTTCAGGCAAACTAGAAGGATAATCAATTGCACATGAGAAAGTTAGTATATAGATAGCTTTTAGTTGACCTTTGACCTTTCTGTAAGAAGAGAAGAGGGAACAGTAACTTAATTAATTCTGATTTTCCTATATTTTCAGTTAGTTCTGTTTTGCAACCAAGAAGTTTTTAGTTTTTTTATTGAGTACATAATTATGGAAGTTCAAGGTATTTTATTACTTAGTATGGTGGAGAGGTTCTTATGATCAATAGAATAATCTAATCGAATCCGTGCCATTCTATTCTTTTCAAACCAATATGGTATCCTCTGGAAATAGGTATATGCATAAACTTTCATCTGACTTGTCCTAAAAGAATTTATTATCTTCTTGTAATCGTGGTAATCAAAATTCTATTCTACTTGAGCTGTAAACTTCTGTTGTTTGTTATCTTTGCTTATCGTCTAATTTAAACAAATAATCATGACCAGAAAGAAACCTTAATATATATGAAACACATACACATAAACAAAGTATGTATAGATCAGAACTATTATACTTAATTTTTGTGGTTTTGATCTTCTTGAAAGAGTTTTTCTGGCTGCAGATATGATTTAGGATCAAACATTGATACAAATTTGTACCAGGCGACCATAACCAAGTCTTATGAGTTGAATTCTATTACTCCGTTTTACCCAAGAATATGATAACGAATAAAAAAGGTGGCAAGATTTCAACACGTACACGAAAATTGCCAATTAAGTGTGTTTATGTCTGAGACGGTATTCGAACCCCTGAAGTATGTTACATTGCTTTACAAAATGTGTTATTTTACTTTTTATATTGGCTTCAACAATAATACAGTAAGGGAGGTTATAAATGGAAGACAACAAGCGTTCTTACAACATAAAGTCCGAACGAGCGAGTGCTGAAAATAAACATTTTTAATGAATCCTGCAGAGTGAGACGCTCTGTCAACATGGCAAGGAAAGAAGTGTAAGGATTACATTTTTTTTTTTTTTTTTTCACTTACATATTTTTTTCTTGGCAATTTCTGAGGATTATTAAGAAACTATGAAGCATGTTGTCAACGACAACGAAGACGAAGATGAAACCATTGGACAACGACTGCGATTGCTTTAGCGTGTCGGTGATACTGATGGTGAAGTGAAATGTGACACTTGCGACATGCACGCCGCCGAAAGTATGCAATAAAAGTATACATAATGCTGACTTTATGGTTAAAGTTAAAACCGGAAACTAAATCTACTAAATAGTTGAGAGAAAGACCGTGGAAAATGCAATGAAATCGGAAAAAACCCGAAACAAAAGCAACAATTTCATAGCTGCATAGTATTAACATTTATGTATTAAATATAGTCTTGGATATAAATACGTAGCCCACACTAAACCAAACCAAAAGAAATGAAACGGTACGAAAGGACAACATCATGTAATATTTAATGATTTTTGGTGTGTGAGGAGATTACTGGGTAATGTGCAAGGGTCAAATGCGTTCATAGTCCAAGCCACAGAAACAAAGAAAAAGAAATATTTGTAGACGACGATGAGAACAACAAAATCATAAAATACCAAATGAACCATAATTTGTAATTTGAATTTGTTTCGTGTTCGAGCATAAGCAATGAGGCAACACGTTGTAGTCCTTGTCATCGTCATCATCATTGTTAGTACCATCGCCATTGCTATCCTAATAGAAGTCTATCAGTTGGCATTGTGAGGATTTTTTTAGATTATAGTATTATAGATTGTGGTGGGTTGCATAAATGTCGCCAACATCAAAAATTCATTTCGTGTTTTTCTCGGTTTTTATGAATTATTAAATAAGTATTACAAGTAAATCGGATTCTTTCTTCTTCATACTCCTGTTGTAACCATTCCCCAAACTTTATGAATTCGGTCACGCTGCCAATTGTCTTATATCCAAGTATATCAAATTCAAATTATATAAAAATCACGCATATTTCATTCATATTTTCCATATAAGAAATTATTGTATTGTAATTTTTATTTTTTCTTTTTTTTTTTTTTTATTAAAAGCACTTTACTTTATTACTCAAATAAATAATAGAATGAATGGAAATCGGCTTTGAATATATTGTATAAAGAAAGAAAGAAACGATTGTAGACTCTAAGACAATGAGCAACAATTAAGTTGAAATTAATTATTTCATTGCTCAGCCACTTAACAAGATGCATAGAGTTAGTGAAATGATAAAGAAAGTACAATCAAGAAAGGCAGACAAATCCTTAAGGAAGCATAAAATTAAGACACAACGACACAAGAAAATACAACCCCGAATGAAAGAATAGAAAAACAGAGATAGGATAAAGGAGCAGCAGCAGCAGCAGCAGCACATTAAAAATAATTAAAAAGAAAACAAACATCAAAACATGTTCCTTAGCCTGGACAGTCAGGCAGCAGGCAGGCAACCATTCACTCAACTCGAGTTGACTTGAAGCTTTCAATTGAGAGACAATAGGAAGAGTCAATAAATGGGTAAGTGACAGGCAGATATCACTGGTGGTTTAGGAGCATAAAGGGCCAGGGGTGTCTTAACTCTAGTTGCTTACAAATTTGGGAACTTATATCAAAAGGAAAAGGGCTTGTATATCATTTTTCCGGCACCGTCTGACTATTCTGCATAAGGCAGAAATTTGGTTGGGATTTTCCCCCATCTCTTAGTGAGATTTGAAGGCTCCTACTGAACATGAGGCTCCTTAGTCCGCCAGTGATTACTTAGATATATGTACATACACTCATTTATAGATAGTGTGCTTTATGTCTTAGATGACTGTGCTCGCACTGTGCGAGTGAAGTATTGTTGTTTTCATTAAAAAGTCAACTAAGGGGTTAATACGCTTAAGAAACGCTTTCCTAGCAACATCGTTTTTAACGACCACGAACAACAACAATTACTTACTTAGAAGACCAACGATGGTTGCAGTTTTTATGGTTGCAAATGAAGAATGAAATGTTTGCTAAGGAATGAAAGAAAACGAAATAAAGAGAAGACAAAGTTTTACAATGTCATAAATAAACATTTACTTGTTGTAGTATCTTTGTGACCATTCCTTAGTTTACATGATAAAATGCAACAATTTTCGCAAGTGATCTAATGGCAACGACGGCTTAGCGTGTCTAAAACCCACCATCCTTGGATTCTTCATCATCGTCGTCGTCGTCGTCGTCGTCATCGTCGGTGTACTTAAACCGCATTAGACACGCGTACGAATCATAAAAATTTTCAACTTCATTGCGGTCCTGCTACACTACTGTCAATGGCAATCAGTCCAGGCCCAGCAGACAGGTACAATGCCGTGCGTCTACTACACGTAGTTAGAAGGAAATCATGCTAAATTGTCTATATGTTGTCGTCATCATATTCGGAGTATCTGTGGACTGTTGCTTCAATTATTTAGCATTGGATTTGTTAAACTACGCCTCTGCCATGAGGGCCACTTCCCTTTTTGTATTATGCATTATATGTAATTTATGCCCACAACCGACATTTTATGAGTCGCTATTTAATGCCAGCCAAGTCTGGTCGTCGTCTCCGTAGCTTTTCTCCTGTTCAAGACCTTAAGTTTTTCAAAAACGGTAGAAAGAAAACCATTCAAGCGAAAGCCATAAATGTTCCCGAACATTTGTTGCGCTCGCAAATTTTCAATTTAATGCCAAATTTTTTATTCGTCGGCTTTCAATTCGTTGCAGTTTCTATTTCGCCTCTTTTTATCCTTTCTTTTCATTTCATTTCATCCTTTCTATCCTTCTTTCTTCTTTTATTTCAACAACTGTCAACTTTTTTTTTTTTAGGTTATTCAGTGTTATCCCAAAGACGTGTGTCTTCGTTGATGTGGTGGATGGTTTTTGCTTAAATCCTTTTAGATACACATGTCATTAAAAGGAATTCCGCGAACACATTCTTCAGACATTCAGGTGCGAAGGATATCGATATGGGATTTAAAAGGCATCAAAGTATTTCTCTGCGATGACTTTTTATCAGATTTCGATTGGATGAAAATGTGTAAAATATTTCAACTTTAATAAGTGGTATAAGGAAAGATTTCAACAGAACCTAATCAGGTCATTCATTGCATTTGCTTTTTGGTCTTAAGTTTTCTAGTCACCAAAGACTATAAAGCCCATCATTTGTACGTCACACCCAACGATGTATGAATGTTCCAAGCAACTACTACATAAGATCAACCATACATTTACAGTTTCCAACATCTCTTCACATTTTGCCATCAACCAACCAAGTTAAATAAATATCCTAGTAGCCACACTCACATACTCCCATTCACATGCCATTAAAATCGCCTGTCATTGTCATCTTTTTTCGTTCTCTTATTCACTTATACAGTAGTCCAAACTGTACTTGTGAGAGTATATGGTAGCTGCATCTTGAATAACAACAACAACAACGACTAATACATTCCTTAAGACATTGCCACCAAAGGCACCAACACCGACACACATACTCACACCCAGAGACACAGACACTGGCCATTATTCTTCAAATGTGCGCGACCATTATATCGTATATTTTCTTCTTCACAGGCTTCATTTCTAGGGATTTTCCTATACACGCACACACACACACACACATACACATAACCATCCATCTATTCGTCCTTTAGGAAAGAAAGCATTTCAGTGCAACTTTGCTGCATTCGCAACTATGCATGCCAAGTAGTTTGCCTATGCATGTCTTTGGACTGCCTTTGGTCCTTTCATCCAACGTTATCCTTGCTAACTGTCGTCACTGTAATTTGTATTGCTGAAGCTGCCAGTCTCTCCTACCTATCTAGCTAGCTATCTCCCAAACTAAACCCAGCTTATGGAACAACAACAACAACAAAGACTGGCCTTCTCGCCTTTCGCGTGTCCTTTTCGTGTAACGCGTAGACATGGCGTCTTACATTTTTATTGGTTTTTCGTTTTAAATTTCAATTTGGTTACGCGTTACTCTTCCTTCCTTAAATAAACACATCCTTGAATTGACTTCAAATTCTCCTTCTCAGTTTGTTATACCTTTCACAGATGTATAGTGTGAATTAGGGTTTTAGCATTGTAACGTGATGTTTGTAACATATTTATGGATTCATAGGAATCCATATTCATTTCCCCATTATTGAAAGAGTTGACTCATATACTATTATCCCTCCCTCTCTCCCTAAGTTCCTATTACTTCAATGTGATAATTTTGATTTTCCTGAAGACTGTTTTCCTATTAAGCATATTCATGAATTAAAATTTCCTTTCTTTGAAAATGTGAAGTACATCCATGAGTAGTAATCCTAGGAATAAGATGATCTGATACTCTCTTGTATACAGTCCTAGGCTAGAAAATGTGATTTAATGCAAAAGATTTTAAATTTTGCTATGCTTGAAGGTTGGAAGTTCTTCACTTCTTTATCAAAGGTTATAAGAGTGTGAAGATCAAGTCTAATAATTTCCTTAACCTTTTCTATTTGTGTGTAAGGTATTTAGACTTCGATGGAACTAAGAATAATGTTCTCGGTTTTTCTGTTTAGTTCTGGTCGGTTAGGGTTTGGCAATGCCATTAGTTTTTTCTATTATATTTCTTTCTTTTTTTTTAGTTAGTTTGTCAGTTGACATGTGTTGCTGCTATTCATCCCTGGCATATGTTCAAATAGCAAATGTATTCGCTATTTTGAGGCATGCCCTCTATAAGTATGTAGACATCGCCATCGTCATCCTGTCCACCTGTGCGATTTAGTTGCGAACGATTTATTAGCGTCAGCACGATCTGTTGACATGCTGTTTATAGTATTCTTTGTTTGTCGTTAACTGAAATGTCACTCAAGTTGGCAATACCAAAAGGATGCCAGCCGACATTGCAGCATCTCACAGAACTCGCAATGTCAGTGGTAGTGGCATTATCACCTCAAGGTTTTGCCATTTCTGCGTAATACGTGATTTCAATCGAACGCATTATCATACCCCATAAGACCTTAGTTCGCCCTTCCTGTTCGTTCATCCTGAACATGACGCTGCATTTTTCGAAAACTGCGATTATCTTCACTTTGTTCTCCTCCTTTATCCTTAGGCATTTTTTCATTTGGATTCGCTCATTTTCTTCTTCGCCCTTTATTTTATTTTATTTGTTTTGTTTTTTTTTTTTTTTTTTTTGGCAATTTCTTCTTTAAGAAATTACATACTTTTGTTTTTATCAAGCATCGCATTCATCTATTTCTTTTTCCACTCCCTCTCCTACCACTTTGTATTTACGCTTCTGTTTGCCATTTTCTCATGCTCCACCGAGATGTGCCTACTTCCGTTTTATATCATTCTGGGTTCGTTTTTCTTTGGCAATTTACAACACATTTTCATTTTGTGGGTTCATTTCAGTGTCTCGGGTCTCGTCCCAGGTCCTGAAACGTGCGTTTGCGAATTGTCAGCATCATTGCCCCCATTTGGCACACCCTCAGCCCCATCAACTCACATTAGCGTGGCATGTAATTCGATCTATTATCAGTTGTCATCGTCACAAAATTCACACATTCCAGGATTCGTTTATTCTGAGTTGTTGATTTGCGCTTTTGAGTGCAAATGTTTGTGAGCCTTGAAGTGCTTAGATGATTTTATGGGCGTTTCAATGGGTCGTTGTTCTTTTTTTTTTTTTTTTTTAGCTTTTTTTACGTAGCTCAATCAGTGATTATTAAAGTATATACAAATGTACTTATAAGAAACTGTTTCAGTGTCTAAAATTTTTTTAGATAAATATATATAATATTTTGCAAATATCTTTAATTTTATCTATTACAACATTTCCATACTAAATTCATCAAATATACTTACTTATTTATTTTATTTTTTTACCATTTAAATATGCACTGCTAAAGTCAGTTCATCTTAAACGGGAAGCAAATCCGGCAACTGCTCGAATACAAACTGATCTAAACAGGCATCTTGATTTTAGTCTTTTAGTCACTTTTTTAAAACGCCCCACATGGGATTCAATGGGTTTTAACAAACATCATATTAGATATTTTGGGAGTAAGAAATTGTTTTATTAAATTTTATATAGTAAAATTGTTGGTACCGTTAACAATAAATACATACTGATATATTGTTATGATTATGTAGTTTTTATAAATTTTTATTATTACAAAAGTTGATTTTGTTTTATTTGTTGTTGGGTGGCCCATCAAGCGTTTCACATTAACATAAAAGAAGAATACCTAAGATCACTACAAAGAATAATATTACGTTACAGACGATCACCAGCCTCCGTTGTTGCCTTGCTTTCCACTGTTTCTATCGATCGGAGGTATTCCTCTTTCTTACAATATTCCATATTACTATTTCTCAATCCATTCACTTCTTCTTTCATATCTCAGCTGATCATTCGATCAGCATTTATACAACTAAAATATCGTCCAATGTCTAGTCAGCTCAATCCGTGTGATTCAGTTTCTCATTCCCTCGCGCATTTTTTTTGTACACAATCCAGTTTGATTAGAAAAGATCAAATTTTGTAATCAATCATTTTATATTTTTTTGCTTACTTGAAACCATTTTATCTTGCTGTAATGTTCTATCCATTGACGCCCGACTCAGAAATTGATCATTAAATTAAATTGTAGGTGTTTCATATTCTAAAAGATTTTGTGAAGAACCTCAATCTCATATAGAGTAAAAAATTATTGCAATTAAAAGCTTGCCCTGAAACGAAATACGAATCCTTACGAAATAATAAAATAACAAAAAAACACACGATTATGAAATATTATGAAGAAATAAAAAAAAAAATAAGAAGAAATTGTTCAGATTTTTTGTTTTTGTCAAGATTCATTGGAGAATCAAAATTTTGTGAATCACTGACTTAAATTCAACATTTCGAATCGAATCTTCTGTTTCATGCTGCAAGGACAATTTCCCTTTAACAATTCCTTAAAAAATAGCAACAGCTAAAACAAAAAATTGTTAGAATTGTTTAGGGTGATGATAAAAAACGAAGCAATCCATTTAAGGACTCATCCAAGACAACTCGTGAACTACCAAAATAGCAACGCCGCCAACAACAATAAAAACAACAATAGATTTTTGGGGTGTTACGAATAATGTAAGTAAGTAAATAAGAATGAAAGAAAGTGATGAAGGAAGGAAGCATGGATGGATGGAGCAAAGCAAATGCGTGCCTAAGTGTAGCATTTACATGCGGCAGGATAATACAATTTGTGAGCCTATAAGGATATAATAACAACAACAACAACAACATCACCATCATCAACACTAACAACAAGAATAAGAACTTTGAGTGTAGCGTTGACAACGATGTGTGATTATGATGATGACGCTGACGATGACGATGACGTTGGCAACGATGCTGGCGTAGACAATTGAAAGACAAAAAAGCGTAACTGAAGAATTTTTTGTTTCGACAAGTTTCGTTTGGATGGAGGTCAAGTGACCCCGCCATATGCCAAAAGCATAGTAGTAGCACATGTATAAGGCGTGAATGGGATAATTTTGTATATAGAAACATGTACTGTGTGTACAAGGATATTGGTATTGGTATGTGTTAACATGCCTAAAATAAAAAGTTGCTCCCAAATAAGTTTACTTTTGTTTTTTTTGTTGATATGAGAAGAATTGAAGATTTCCACAGAATAACTAAAAATCGAAGTTGTCATGAAAAGAGTGGGGCTTGGTACGTGGGGCATGGGTTGGAGTGTGAACTTGGTATATTAGACAAAAAAAATTAGCAACAGTTGTTGGGTGTGTGAGTGGTAAAATATTTTTTTTTGGTGCACACAAATTTGTTAAGTCAATGATGCATGAAAAGCGTGCGGCATGGAGAATATTGAACAACACAAAGGAGAAAAAATATGCAAATAATATTGTATGAATGGCAAGGACTTGCCGAGGATAGATGGATGGAAGTACAGACAGACAGACGGACGGATAGAACCAAACATATGTCTATTGTGTACGTGCAATAATTTGCGTTATTTAAGCAAATTTTTGTCTTTCATTTCATTTCAATTTCTCTTTTGCCGGCAGCAAATGTCTTTGCAAATTGAAATGTACGCATGGAAAACTAAAAATAAAGAAAGAAAGAAAATTGAGTGGAAAATAAGGAATGAAATGGATTTTCCTTTGGGCAACACAGACAGCATTCACTTTACAAAATTTTATTCGAACTACAATTGCCTACTTTTGGACGCACGCTTCCTTATTACAACATCATGTGTGGAAGTGTGAGAAATTTTGAATAATGTGTGAGGCATGACTACTTCTTCTGCATAGTTTGAGATTTGTCTTCGTTTACTGTTTTTTTTTTTTGTTTTATTCGGTGCAAATTATGCATTTAATGAGAGCCTGACGACGATGTCGCACTTACGTGCATGGCTTACAAAATGGAGAAAACTGCTCCAACCGCTTATTTTGAAAAATTTTAACAAGTGAATAAAAAGGTTTAAGGAGCATAAAAATTTTGTATGAATATTGAGAAGGGTTGAAATCCCATTTTATATGAAATATTCTTAAATATTCATATAGAAAATTTTGTGAAGATAAATTTTGCCAAACTGCCAAATCATTTTGCTAATACAGTACAAAAAAGCATAGACAAATAAAAGACTCTGCAACTGACTCTTTATTTTAAAACAATCTATTGTACTTGTATTAGAAAATTATGAGACAATGATGATATCTTATAATATACTAGGATTACTGGGAAAACATTGCTATTCACTTAGAATAAGATAAGTTAGTACTAGATACTGGTTACCTAGAAACCGAAATCTAGTCGAAATGAATCCACATCACATAGAACAAAAAAATGTTTTCCTCTTTATTTTTTTTTAATTTCATAATCTTGAACGATTCGTTGAGACTTATTCGTATATTATACTTATAAATGCCTCTACAGTGCTTAGTTAAGAAGAATGAGACTCTAACTTTGAAATCTTTGTGAGTTAGCCCTAGCATCTTTTGAGTTCTTTTGCGAGGGCTAAGAAGCATGAAGCCACCGTTTGAGTTTTATTTTTATACTCAAAAGAAAGTCTTTCGCCAAGAAGCCTACTGTTAAATCATCCTGGGTTTGCATCTTAGCTGATCTGATAGGAAGAATATCCACGCCTTACGCCTTCCAGTTTTAGGTGATAAATGCAGATAAATTTAGTAAAATATAAATAGATGATATCTCGGCACTATCTTAGGTTTGCACCCAAAACTTCAGCACATCAGGCCGCAACACCTACGATGTTAATTACTTTATTAAATAAATTCTACTTGGTTTAAATATTATTTGAAATTCTTATGTGTCCCAATACTATCAATAAAGTTTAGTTTCTATCTGAATAGGATTTCAATCGAATTGCATCAGAAATTGTTTGTTTTCAGAGTGGACACATCTCCGATTGGTTTTACTCTTAATCATTAATACTTTTTTTTATAAGTATGAGCACTTTATGGAGACACGTACGAGTACAAAATTTGGCTATAAAAGAACGAGATTGATGCTTTTATAGAAAAATAATGCATTTTCCTAAGAAGTGAGGCCACAACTGTATCCAAGAAGTTGTCCATCCTTGTCCTTTAACATATATATTGATCTTGTCATGTTATTCTTTCTGTAAGATATGTTTTTAAGTTTTGTCAAAGGAATGATGTTTTCAATTGCATATGAAACTGTTACTGAAAATTATAAGCCTCTTATTGCATTGTGTGTCAAACATGTTCAGTAAACCTTAAATTGGTAATATCCCTTAATCAACTAACCGGTCACCTAGTTACTTCTATCTGTTTCCCAAGGCATCAAAAAAAAAAAATAGGCATCACAAACAAAAAGAGGCATCAAACATTTGAAGATGTCAAGGAGTTTTCTTTGATCTATTTTTTTGTTGTATAAAACCAATGCTTTCGTTTGCTTATATTATTCTTTCTTCCACTGTAATTCTTAAACTAAATCACCGTCAAATTGATTTTAACACTTTAGGCAGCTTCCTGTACTGGTGGTTTATAGTCTTCGGGCTTGCCGAAGACAGCACATTCAGATGAAACCACAGTATCGCATCTCCTGCCACCACCATCACCGTGCAATTCCAAAAGTTTGGAATTATTGAAAAGTGGCTTCTTTAATACATTCACTTTGTGAATGTAGCATCGAGCATTGGCACATCTTCTCAATATCCTTGGCAGTTGATTGCAGAAAAACCACAACAACAAATGATTGACAGTCTTGGTTCGGCAATCCAATCAAAGTAATAAAATCACTCAAAGTTTGCCATTTCTAATTCGATATCATACTGAAAATCAGCAAGGGAGACTACGAAGACGCGACCATTCACCTAGTTCGGGGTTTGCCGGTTTGGCAGGATTGGAACATGTTAGAGGCCTCTCCTTACGTGAATAAGGATCAACGACCTTTTTTTTTTTGCCACCATTCTTACCTCACTTTGCAAGTCCCTTATTTTTACAGACTGCTAAATTCAATGAAATGCTTAGAAGAATAGAAACTTTTGTATTGTACGAGTATTTACATAAGGTTAAAGAAGGGGAAACAACTAAATGCATATGTATAAAACCAACTCATTCGTTTAAAACTACACCTTCTGTAAGATTAATTAGACAGGCATTATTTTTTTTTATTACTCTTAACTATACATACAAAATACAAAATGATTTGCTAACATTTAGTTATCAGAATTTGAAATTTACATTTTTGTTCAAATAAAAGTTAAGCCAAAATCCAAATATACTTTGAAATGAGATCAAAAACCCAACAATTCTGTTAACCACTTAAACCAACTTAGCTTTATAATATTGTACAAATCACTGTACAACAATTTTGTCATTTTTCAACTCAGTTATTAAGTATGTTTTCCTTGCATTTTATTTCTTTTCCCTTCCTTTTGTGTGTGCGTTTGTGCTGTGCTTTTATATGGCGATAGAAGCATCATAAAACTGTCAAATCATTTACATACATGTCACTTTACAACAACAACAGCAAAATATAATAATAACAAAAAAGTCGCTCACCTCCACACACTTATATATGTACCACACACACACTCGCAATTTGACGGACACTAATACACTTAAGCACACAAGAAAAAATGAAAACAGAATAAAAAGAGATGAATAAAGATAGAGATATGAGGAGAACAAGAGATTTTCTTTATAGAACGACATAAGCTGCATTATCCTGTAAGAAAACATTTTTACATGTTTGTTCGCTTGCTTAGCGCAACATAAATGACATTAATATAATAAAGCATGAAAAAAGCTAAGAAATTTCAAGTATTCAAATATAAAAAATACAAAGCAGAAGCTGAAAGGAAGAAATATTGTAATAAGGACTTGATGGTAGCAGGATAAAGAAAAACAGTGTGGAAACTTGATAGAAAAAGCACAGCAACGACAAAAGAAAAGATACATAGTATCTTATTGACGCTGATGCTCATACTGATGTTGATGTTGATGATGCTGATGATGCTGATGATGATGCTGATGATGCTGATGATGATGATGATGATGATGACAATGTTGATGAAGATATGTGCTTGTGTGTTTGTGTATTATGTCACTTGTTGTTATGATTTCGAAATAAGTAAATTGCTTTTGTTAAATTTGTCACCCAAAAGCGCAATTTTTCGCTTGACTCAACACTTGGCTTAGCTCAGCTCAAAGTGATTTACTCACTCATACTTCAACTCAATCAAACTTCCTTTATTCACTCACTCACTCACTCACTCACTTACTTCGTCACTCAGTGACTTACTTACTTACTCAATCACCCACTCACATACTCAGTTATTCCATTACTCACTCACTCACTCACTTACTGCATATTTTGAGGCGTTACTCTTCATTAGCGTTTTGTGTTGACGTTGCATTAGTTCCTTTGTACACTTTGCACTAAATATACTGAAAGGTATTAAGGTTTTGGCCTTAACATTGCACATATGCGAAAGAACAATAAAGCCTTCATACAATTTATCATGAGAAAATTATTTGATTCTTGAGTTGAGTCTAAGCAAAATCAGTAAGAAGAACTAAGATAAGATTAGTCAAAAAATATATTCATAAGTTCATTGGGAAGCCGAAAAAAGCGGCTTTTCAAGAATTTTTTCTTCAGAAGACGTCTTCATCTCTGGACTAAATCAAGTGACATGAAGAAACCAAAAATATTTAATTAATAAATTGTATTAGCTTGTAATTGATCGAAGGACTAAGCAAGCCAATTATTTTTAACAAAATGGAAGGTTAAAAAGTTTCTGGTTTATATTAAGAATAATTATTTTTCACTTACACCTCCCTTTCCAAAATTTTTTATAACTTTACAAATACTTAGCCACGTTATAACAAATGTGTGTATAACTCCTTAAAGTAAAGTAAAGTGAATTTGGTCTTCCATTAAGGCCTAAACTAATCATATTTTTATACTACAATATGTCTTTTTATTTATGCTGCTGCATTTTCTTAAAAATTGTATTTCTCTTTTACTTTGCATATGAATTCTGCATGTTCTTCATGTTTGTGCTTGGCTTGCAGCCTGTTTAGTGACCGGAAAATTTGTTGGCTTTCGTCGTTGTTGTTGATGCCTCTACATTTTGAGCCGCTTTCTTGAATGATTTCTGATGATGTGATTTCTGGTGTTTGGGGAAATTAGTTACCATGTGATGCAATGCTACTTGATATAGTAGACAAGATAAGCAACAGTGGAATGATTCTGTACTATTTGTGTTAAATATTAACTATAGAAGTTTTGCTTTAACTCTGCAATCTTTAAAATATTTTGATAAGAAATCCTTTGTTCTTGCATTTGTTTGTAATTTACCCATTAACTCATTCCAAAATGTACAATTGTCATGAATAAATTCTCATATGTATTTGTCAAATGGCAATGTCGGGGCTCACACCACTGTGCAACACACTGAATAAATATACTCGAAGTCAATTCCTTTTTTGCATGAGACAAAATTTACTGCCCCCGGCTGTTCTATGACCAGCATGCAAAACTATGCATATGTCCATGTTTAGAAGCAAACAATCAACCAACCAACCAACCAACCAACCAACCAACCAACCAACAGGATAGGAAGATTAGGAGGAAACATTCAGAAGAAGTTCTACACACAAACAGTACAAAAGGCGAAAAGCTATTTACATTTTGCATTTATTTATAATAGAATCAGCAAAGAAAGACAGCACAGTCAAGGATGTGCTTCAAGTGTAACGAGAACGAGGATGTTGTGGACGACGACGACCGAAAAAAGGCAATTTATCATAAATATTTGTCAAGACAAAACAAAGAACGCACAAAACTAAGGAAAACACAAATGTAAAGAAAATCTCTGTAGAAAGAAGATTTTTTAAAAGCACAAAATCAAAAAAAAAAAGAAAAAGAATCTACGACTTATTTTACGCTCGGACAAACATATGTGAACGACAACGACATCAAGGATGCGACAAAGTAATAATAAAAACTGCTACAACTCTTACTATTCTAGTATCGTAGATATATGATAGATGGTTGGCAAGTAGCCAAGTGATATGGTAGATGGAGAAAGAACACTTCCTTCATTATTTCATAAATAAAAATGCATTTCAATATCGCTTAATTCTAATTTATTGTACAAGGCGCATATCCACACAGAATCCTGAACCAGAATTCATATCCGCAATCCATTCTACTCCTAATCTTTACAGATACCGCCAAATCAGCCAAATAGCAAACCCAACACCCAACACCAGATCCATGGGCAAAGAGAACTTGCCGCGTTGCGAATATTCATAACGTGCTGTTTCAATAATCTTATGGGTTGCCTGGAGCCATTGTTTGATAACCGCAGACTCGGAAGCAACAAAGGCATATTCTTCACGCTTCGCTCCCTTCTCGCCTTTGACAAGAAGCATTATGGATTTATTATTAATTGTTGCTGTGGGCGATGCTGAAATGGGTCGTTGTAATTCCAAATATTCCCAGAAATAATGCTGACGATAGGCAAGTCGACGCTTACGCACCTCAGTGCAGACCAGACAACGATCAAACAGAAATACTTTGGCCCGGTATTTCTTGCGTGTAGGAAAGTGTTGAGCTTCGAATTCGGTGGCACGTCGAAAGTGTCCCTGAGCCTGGAGATCGAGCTGTTATACAAGAAAAAAACAAATGTTAATTACGCTCAAATGATAGTTCAAATCAAACTTACTACCTCGCCTAGATCATCAATAGTGGGTATCTCCTCAGCTTGATTGACAACATCCAATAAGCGGCGCATGCGTGTCTCCAGTTTACAGACAGAGGTCAAAACAGGCTTACAACTAATGCCGCTTTTATAGAATTCCTGTAATTTCCAAACAAATTATCTAAATACATTGAATTTTGTTGATTTGATTAATTCTTACAGATATAAATTGCTGCAACAGCAATGGATATCTGGTCAGTCTTTGTATAGGTTGCACTAGGAAACTATCTATACCCAATTTATCCTTGATTTCAGTTTGGTAATTCTGCAAATTATACGTATTAGTATTAGTATGGCTTCTACACATTTTTTGTATTGCAAAACTTACCTGAAACCATTCTCGATTCTCTTGACGCAACTGCAGCGATGCCTTTTTGCCCATTGTAAATGTCACATAAGAATAAAAATTATTTTTCTACAAAACAAATAGAAAAGAAAATAAAAAAAGCAATCAAAAAATTGTAATCCTTCTCTTTCATTAAATAATATTTCAAGTTTATATGGATCAATTTAGAAAAATCGTAACTCTAAACTATTTTTAATCTTAGAAACTATTTCTTACAATATCTTAGATAGTTACAATAATAAATGGATATAGGAATAGATAGAAACTACAAAATGTTGCCCTATAAACTTGATTTGAACTTACAATAATGTAAAAGAGTCTTTGACCAACATTTATACAATAATCCTAGGATGAACTACTAATTTGAATTTTGATTTTATAGAAACTATATAGAGTGCAAAGCTATACAATTATTATCCTTTTTTCTTTCGTAATTTTCTATTTATTTTTCAATTCAATCTGATTTTTTAGGGCCCTCAAAATATGCGTTTGTTTCAGTGATGACCACTTCATTCGATCTAAATTTTTGTTAACACCGAGCCAGTTTTTCGTGTTTTAAACAGGAAATAGTTGCAGAGGGTGGAAAATCACTTTTTTCTTCACAAAATGCAATCGTTTTTGCTTTAAATCAATGTCGCATTTATCCAATACAACCGAATAATTTTTTGTCGGTGATTATTTTATCTTTTCCAGGTATTTCATGTGAATGACAATGCGTGCATCCCATAAAACTTTCACCGTAGCCCTGTTGGCTGATAGACTTATCTTGCACGTTCACCGCTGCTTTAAATTATCCTGGGTCTCTGGTGTCTCTGATGGATCAATATTTCGTTCATAGAGCAAAAACTTGATCGCATTGTTTTTGACGCTAACACTCCTTATGCTCAAGCATCGCGCGGGCAGATTTTTCATGTCCAAATATTTCTATAAATATGATGTATCCACTTATTTGAGATGTCTACACTCTCATCTGAACCACTTCCTATCCTTCAATCTTAATCTATGAATTTAAAAGACGATTTCTGGAATGACAATCTCTTCTCGGCGAATTGAACGTTCAGCCGCAAAGAATTCAGTAAGCCTCTTCTTAACCATTGAGATTGATGGTGCACAGTCCCCATATCATATTTATCAAGCCTGTCTTTGGTTTCCAAAATAATGCTTGATGAGCAATCGAAATTCACCTTTCTCCATTTTATTCATTACACAAAACTTTGTTGCTCGTAAATGTCAATAAATGCAAATGTCGGTAGCAAATATTAGCTTTCATAACAAATGATTCACTTTGATATGATTTGCCATTTCGATGGTTTTGGATGATTAAAACGAAAAGTTATTGAATTCCATATCTGTTAATAGATTTTCAATAGAAGATTCTCAAGAAGAAGAAAATTGAGAAATGGACTTATGTTGCATACACAAAGTAAAGAAGTTGAAATCACTAAATGTTCATGAAGAATGTGTTAATGTCATGGTGTCAATCAGTAGATTGCTAAGCATCTCATACATAATAAAACCAAAATTATTCAATATTTACAACAAAAAAAAAGTATTTCTCACTATATGGAACACAAAATCTGACAAATACGACGAGATACATTTGATTAACATTATGAAAACTTTTGCAAATTTATTACGAGATAATTTTCAAAATTAAAATTACCAAATCCTTTTCAAATTCATTGGCTAGTTTAAATGATTTTGAAAATCTTCTTTATCCTATTATTGTACATTTACCATTGTTCAATTTAGAATTTTATGGTAAATTTTATGCAACTGACTGAATTTCTTTAAAAATGAATTGCAGATTTTCTTTAGAATTGAATAGAACTGACAAAAATGAAATAAACACATAAAGAGAACTAAATAAATATTATCTTTATAAAACAATTATCAACTGATAAACAATGTACGTTTTTGATTGTGGTAGATGTTGTGAAAATTTAAGAAAATGTCATCATCATAACGAAAGATTAGTGTAATATACAAATATATAGTATCTATGCAAATGAAAGTGTGTCTATGAGAACAAAATACAAGACAAACATAGATACATTACATGAACATACTTGCCAGATATGTGTGCATATGCAGATGCATTCATAGACTTGTAGATGTATCTATTGTAGTAGTAGTAGTAGTAGTAGTAGTAGTAGTAGAATGTATGTATGAATTAAGCGATTTATAAATGTTTGAGTTACCTCAGGCGCAAAATTTGTGCAAGGCAAATATTGACAGAACACCACAAACTACAAAAACAACAACAAAGATACAAACATAATAACAATAAGACTAGATAGGATAGATACATAGATGTTGTGGCAAGTTACTCATTCTACGATTTATTTGTTTCAAGGCACTTTATCTAACTTGATTTTATGGCAATCAAATGCAAATTCATTTGTTTTGTATTTGCATTTCCATTTCTAGAGTCCTCGGTGTTGTTACTAAGTGCAAATCAATTAATTGAATTCTACATCATTTGCTCTTACTAAAATCATTTGATCCACAAATAAGCTATAAGCTCTCTAAAGTAGATGATTGTTATATTAATAAATGCTAGACACAATTACATTGTATCTTTACTTTTAGTATGTTATTGGTTATTGTATTGTATAATATTAAACTAGTGTCAGGCAAAGTCATCATCAACAAAAGTAAGTACTCGTAGTCAAGTCTTCTTATATATATATATATATATATATGTGTGTGTGTGTATGTGTGTGTGTGTGTGTGTTTAACTAAGGTGAACCAGTAACGTGGTAATGGTGATGGTGGTACAGGGAAAACGTGCTTGCAATGGACAAACACATTTCATTTGACACAAAATTTTCGTATTAAAAAGAAAAGAAAATATAATAATAATAAATAATTAAACATGCAACGTCATGTTGCGCATGTTTCTTGGCAACTTTTTATCAACGTGACGATTTCATTATATGTGAATTTCTATATTTATTTTTTACATTTGCATGCGAGTCACAATTTTATGAGTTCGTCATTTTCTACGAGCTGCACCTAACCCAACCCAACCCAACTCAACTCAACTCAACTCAACCCAGCCATTCCATTCCATTCAACCCGAAACATCACATTTTGGAGCACTACCTGCTATTTATATAACATTGAATTGCACAAATATAAACGAACTTTCTAATATATAAATTGAATATTTCTTTAATTATACAATTTACATTTCATGCCATCATAGAATCATAAGTAATTTAAAATGAAATCAATCTGCAAGATTTCTTTGTATCTTCATCACAAACGCATCAAACCCAACAGTTATGAGATGAGATGAGATGAGATGAGAGATGAGAGTGAACAAGCAATTTATCTTTATTGTTTCATTAATTTGGCTAATTGTTTTCAATTTTCATTTAAAATCCAAATTAATAACGACAGAACAACAATTTTTCATTATTAAAAACATTTTGTTGATTTTGTATATTTTTCAATTTTTGTCTTGCGTTAATTTTAAATCTAAATAATCAAGAAAGTAAAATACAACAAAAAAAAAAAAACAAGAAAGCAAAAATTTGTTTTTGTTTATTTTAAAAAGCGAATTAAATTTTGTATAAATTTGTTAATAAAACTTTATAAATAAAAGGAATTCAAATTTACAAATTTACAAAATTAAAATTGCAAATTATGAAATTTTAAATATTTGCAAATTTAGCAAAAATTTAATACAAATACAAAATAAAAAAAATAAATAAATAAAAATACAAAGAAATATATTAAATTATATAAATGAAACACAATTTTCTTTAAATATATTTTTGTCACTCGTTTAATTTTTCTTTTAATGAAAATTTTAGATTTTTGCAACCTTGGAAGTGATTGAGTGAGTCACTCATCTTTAAAGATCTTTCTATGCAAAGTGGTCAGAAATAAGAAAACAAAATGAAAATACAAATGACAAATAATCATGCGTATTTGTTTGTACAATAAATCTGCTTAATTTGTAGATATATGTATCTATATATGTCCATAAGTATATATGTAAATATATTTTTTTTTTTTTGGTTGTGCAATTCAATTTTGCCTTAAATTTGGAAAAGGTTTTGTATTTTTTATTGCATGTTTATTGGTATTAAATCCAAAAAAAAAAAAAATGTCAAAATTGCACATAAATTTATTGAGAGAAGAAGGTAGAATACAAGAAGAATAAATTTATTTTTGGAATTTAACCCAAAAGGGAATTTGGTACCTGCAGTGTGAATTTTTTAAAATTTACTTTAAACTTGAAAGAATTTTAAAAAGGCGAAAAAAAGAAGCTTCGTTTATACTGAAGATTCAATATTGTTAGTATAAAGACGAAACTTTCATACCTTTCAACTACACTACAGACCCGGAATTATAGACTGATTTGTAGAGCATTTTATACTTAAGTATATTGTGCAAGTACATATACTATGTATTTGTCCGATTGGTTCGATTATTCTGTTAATTATCATTTAAAATTTCTATGCTTTTTCGTACAAATGATGGAAGTGTTAGAGAAATTAAAGTGTTTTACTTTTAAGCTCAGCTTTTATATGCGGACTATATATTCTAGAAATTATGGTACTGTATTTATCGGTTTATAATGTATCTGTTACAAATATCCAAATTTTTGAAGTGAAACTTCTTTAGCGAAGGGGGGTAAATAAAAAAAAATATGAAAATGAAATGTGATGATAATCAAAATGTGACAATGTTATTATTATATTGGAGCTATCTATGCAAATACAATATGGAAGTGAAACTTCTAAAATAGATGGTTAAGTAGAATATTGTAGTGTTATATTGTTTCAGTACAAAAGAGTTATTTTATTTTTCGGTCATTCGTGTTCGTACGTTCTTTCGGAAAGTAAAAACAATCAGTTAAGCATAAGACAATGCGCATTGCTTTGTGCGCCTGCCCACTATGTCTCTGAAGCATCAACACATTTTGATTTTTTTTCACATTTCATTTTCTAATTTTTGGATTTGCCTCTCTTCGCTAAAGAAGTTTCACTTCCATATCATTTAAATTGTATGTATTAAGTTTTGATGTAATTTGAAAGGATTTAAGTATCATAACCATTTGTTGTTTCCCGGGTTGAGAGAAGAACTTAAAATTTTAATCTGATATATCTAAGATCGCGTCCTTTCTATTGTGAAACTTTGGGTTGGAGAGCGTTTTGGGACATTAGTGTACTAAAAGTATTTTTCCTTCCTTATAAAACTATTGACTATTGTTTAATAGATAATATTGCAAATAGATAATATTACTGAGGCAAATATTATATCTCCTTAAAACAAATGGTTATGTAGTCTTTTTTGTAATATTTCAGCTTAATGTCGGAAATACCGTTCTCTCAGTAGAGAAACATGGACTGAACATTACAACAAAGCGAACATACCATTCAAAATAGTTAGAGGGTATATCCTTTACTCATAAATAACAAAAAACAGAATTTCAAATTCATGCCATCAGGCTCAAGTCATTCGTAGAATGTTGTCCATTTCAAAGCCTTTGGAATTCTCAGAAACAAAGCATGACACAATTCTCACAACAAACATATAGTCGTATGAGTGACTGAATATCTGCTATGCCAAAACCAAAGTACTACTACGAGTTATGTGCTGTGCCAAGGCAAACTGAACATGAACTGACAATGAACTGATGAAAACTCTTCATTTGTTTATTAATCAATGCCTTCCATCAACACTTGGTGCTTAGAGATATTCAAATGTATATACAATATAATTATTTATTTTTGGAGACAATAGAAAAAAAAAACAAACATTGAAAATAAAAAATATTCATGTATTTTTTATTATTTCACTAGCGTTACCCGGCGTGCGTTGCTACGTCCCCTGTTCATGCTCAGTTATTAAAACAAAAATGGGCCAAGTCTGAGTCAGACTCGTTCACGAAGGATTCCGTACCGGATTGAGTTTTGTATGGGAGGTACTCCCCTAGTGGTCCGATTTGACTGATTCCAATAAATGTACCGCGCCCATATCAAAACCTTAATGTGTCTTAATTTCAGTTCGATAGAACAAAAAACAGAAAAGTTTTTCGAATAAGAACCTGAATATTAATGGGGGTTTGTATGGTCCGATCAAACTGAAATTTCGACAATATAAGTTTCTGATGTATAGCCACCAACCATCCAAATTTCAAGATAGTGGGATAACTGGATCGTATAGCTGCCATACAAACCAGCTATCGATCTAATAGGTTTAACTATCTGGTATGTTAAAATCAGATCTCTCTGATTACTGGAAGAGGTAGCGCCCATAAAAAAGTTGCTTGAAAGGCATGATTATTGTTGTATTCAGAAAGGGTGAAAGCATGTATGGTTTAATTTCCACACAAATACAATACAATATTAAGGTTACTTTGTCGAAATTCCTTAACTCTGCATTACCCGTCTTTAATTCTACTATGTATAAAATATTCAAGTGGTTGTACTTCAAGTTCTTAAATATGAAACCATGATTCCTTGTTCTCTTAATTTCAACTCAGTTTATTATGATTTCAGCATTTACTATTAACATAAAATTGCATTCAATTATGTATCTTTTAAAGTCGGGACGGCGCGTACGCCATTCCCGGCTACCAAAAATTACACGCACGAGTTATTCACATTAGGAATAATCGCAGGGGTCAACTCAACCGAAGTGCAATGGGAAAACCGCCTTCGTGATCACGGTAGTCCCTACGCCAGGTAAGTATGCGTTCATCTGCTCTCAATCCACTACTTAAGCCAAATTGGTTAAAAATCGTTTAAGAATTATAAGACTTTACATACATTCATACTAACATACGGCATATTAAATTTGAAATCTACAAATAGCAAGAATATCCAATAATAAAGTCTCTTATATACTGCTTTCTCCCTAGCAACATAAAACATTAAACAGATGTACTAATAAAAGTATCTCTAATAATGAAGTCTCTTATATACTGCTTTCTGCCTAGCAACATAAAGCATTAAGCAGATGTACTATTTATTACAAGCATCTCCAATATTGAAGTCTCTTATATACTGTTTTCTGCCTAGCAACATAAAGCAAAGGAATGAATGAACTTGATGGACGGACGAAAAAAAACCTATCCTATCCTATGTCCGTCTCCTGGTTCTAAGCTACCTCCCCACCAATTTTCAGCCAAATCGGTTCAGCCATTCTTGAGTTATAAGTGGCGTAACTAACACGACTTTCTTTTATATATATAGATTACATTAAACTGAGTTCATGATGTGCTTTCTGTAGAAGATTTTCAATAGTTTAATTGACATGAAATACATCAGATACATGAGAACATGCAAATACTTGTATGTACGAGTATCTGTCTAACTGTTTGTCCGTTTTTCTGGCAGTTACAACATTTGCATGACGCGCTTATCATGACCAATTATCAAGTGTTCTATGTATTGTTGTATGTACTTAAGTACTTGGAATAATTGTATTTGTTGTTCTTTTTTTTTATTACTTATTATTATTATTATTATTTGCTTGTGATTTCTGGGTAGACAGTCGCCAATCATTGTCAGTGTCACAACACGTATCGCTTCATTCCACATTCACTTTTGTTGGCTACTCACTCTCTACTCTCTACTCGTCGTATTAAAAGTTAGATACTTTGATACTATTATAGATACATTTTTCCATATGATTATTTAGAATGACGTCAACTAACGACAAAACGCCGGTTTTTGTATTTATTCGCAACTCAATTTCATATTTTATTATTCTATTTTGTATTTTTATTAGCAAATCTGCTCTTTTTTAGTCATTTTTATAAATTTTGTTTATTGTTTGTTTTTTCCATCTTTTTGTTTGTTTTTTATTTTATTGTAGTTTGCTTTCATTTAATGGTATTTGTGTTTATTTTTTTCTATTGAATTTCATTGATTAAATCATTATCTTATCAATTGAAAGACTTAAGGGAATTTTTCATGCTAAATGTTCGTCATTATTTTTTTGTGGTTTGGTAATGAAATTCTTCATTGTATAACAATATACAATTTACTTATATTTTGCACAAATATTTCAAAAGGAACTTTACAGCTTTCTGTAAATATCATGACAGATGTATGACAGTGTGTCACATTTGAATTATTGCATATTTTCGTCTTTATCGACTTTTTTCTTTGAAATTTTGAGTGGGGAGTTGATTCTTGTGGTTATTAAAACCATAAGTACCAAAGAAAAAAAGCAAACTTTTGCTGTCTTTTTATTGATTTGTTTTCAATGAAAAACGAGCAAATAAGCTTAGTGAAGAACAAACACTTGACCATACATCAGTTCAATGTTCTCCAATATTGTTGACCATACACTTAAAATGAATTGAGTAAATTTGACTCGCCTAACTGAGAGCTAATCACTCTTCTTACCCAAAAGTAGGCATATCCTACATTGTTTTTAGATTAATTTAGGTCTTGTAATAAATTTATTAAAATTTCAACATTTCTTTTTACATTTTTACAAATAGAAACATGATTCTTTTTGATGACAATATATTAAAAACTAAAGCAAATTCATAAAAACTACTAGAAAATTAAGATTAAAAAAAAAATAACTATGTGTTGGCCGGGATGATCTTATTGCACATGCTGCTAAGTTTCTTATTAAGTTACTTTTTATTCAATTAAAAATAATAAACAAAATATCACCCAATTGTTGGGGTTTAATATGGAAGATACTCCCTTAGTGGTGCGATTTGGCTGATTCCAACAAATGTACAGCGTCTACAGCAAAAACTTATAATGTCTAAATTTCAGTTCGATAGTACAAAACACGAGAAAGTTTTCCTGATAAGAACCTTAATTTTAATGGGGGGTTTGTATGGGAGGTACCTACCATAGTGATATAATAAAACTGAAATTTAAACACTTTAAGTCCCATTTCCAACAACCATATAAATTTCAAGACCCTAGGGTTACTGGCTCGTTTAGCTCCCATACAAATCTATAAGTTTCTTGTATGGGGACTCCTTTAAATATTTTACTTTATTTTAGTTTAAATATTTGTTGCTGTAGCTCCGATGGAACTTCGCATTCTGGAGAAACTTCAAGTTTCTACCTATTACAGATCATAAGATAGAGCCCGAGGGCGATCGGGTGAACGAACGAACAACGTAGGCTTAGTAATAGGATTCCGTTTGGGTCCGGAACCCTAGAAAGGAATATATTTATTATGCATATCCCAAAAACTTTTGTTCAATGTAGAATGCAGAGGATACAGCTAGGCATTTTCACCAGAAAATCATCAAATAAGATTGCTTCAAATCATCACGAATTAGCGTTGGGATATGCGGCTCAAAATCAATGATTTATTATCATTATTTTTGTTATTATGTTTAAAAAATGTTATAATAATAACATCAGAATTATTTCATCAAGAAATTATTTATTGTATAATTTTTTTTTTTTTTGCAATAATTCAAATCCTTTCTAAGAACATTTTATACATCTGATCCGATTAACTGAAACATTTTACTTCAATTTTTATTCAATTATTTCGCCATATTTGATTTAAAACTAAAATTTAATGTCTATTACAATATCAGTAACCATTGTCAAACCTCAACAACCACAAATGCTCATAATAATTTACATAAATAAATACTTGACGAAATAATAATAAAAACACTTGAATTGACTTCAAGAATACCAAATAAACACTACAAGGAGACATAAATACTACTAATAAGAGAAACCAAACCGCAACAAGACAAACGTGTCAACAGGTGTGAATTAAAAGATTTGTATTTGTAAAATACAAAGT
This sequence comes from Amiota minor, assembly GCA_037043295.1. Classification (NCBI taxonomy): domain Eukaryota; kingdom Metazoa; phylum Arthropoda; class Insecta; order Diptera; family Drosophilidae; genus Amiota; species Amiota minor. Next base: position 5,140,527 of record JBAMAW010001787.1, read on the forward strand.
GAACATTCACGTATTCTCTGGACTACAAATGGGAGTAATAAACTATGTATAAAGTATATGAATGTGAACAAAATGCTAATGAAAAATATACAAATGAAGAGTCAACTAAACTTTTAGTAAGTTTACAGCACAGAATATAATAGAAATCTATGGAAAGTATAAATGTGCAAAGGTATCGCTATCATTTTTCAGCGATAATGCTGATAATTAAACTTATTGAATCTAAGTAAAGTGTAGTTCAAAGTATTTTAATCGAACAACTAAGTTTGTCTATCAACCAACTGAGAACTGTTAGTGAATTGATTTAGGCAACAAAAATTTGCATAAAGTTTATTTTAGAAAAATAAATAATAAAAAAAAAATCTTGAAAGCAAACAGGTGTCGATAAACTGATGAAAGAATAAAACAAAAACAGAAAAATAAAAATAAATAGATAAAAAAATGCTGCCGACAAAGACATTATAATAAAAAATATGTTATTTGCGGAAGGTTTTGTGTTATTTAAAAATCATAACTTAAACAATGATCGATTTGTTTGTTAAACTGCAAAACAAGTAGAAATATTTGGTAGTTCATGAAACAAAACTTGTTTCGAATACTTTAACCAATTTGGCCATGAAAACAAAGTCACGATAAACATCTAGAAAACTTCAATATTATAAACTCACATCAAAATGTCCAGCAAACTCATCGAAGAGACCCTTCAAATCGCGTTGATTGCGTTGCATTAATGGTAAAATTTGTTTCTCGTGCAACTCAAGGATCTCATTGATATTGGACAACAATTGCTGTTGTCCTTCAGCACTCTGCAGAGGTTCCGGCAAGTTTGGATAGGTTTGCAAGTTTCCATAGTCTTTAAGTCCTCGCCTCAAGTTCTGCACATAATTTTCCTCAGTTTGTATGAGTTCCTCGATAATGAAACTTATTTTTTTCGATTCATAGATTTCCGTTTGATCGCAAGGAAAGAGATTTTCCAATGATAATGTATCTTCATCTTCATGACTAATAGAGAGAAAAAAATTGAAAAATCAATTACAATTTACTATAGTTTTATGTCTTTGAAATGAGTTTACATATACTTATGTGTGTAGTAGTGTAAGTGAAGAAGAAAATAAACAGAATTTTGTATGGATACTTACTATTCATCGCCAAGTGTATCGAAACTAAGCGTGTGTGTCAGGAAGCCATTATGTTGACTGATGTGGGTGCTATGTGTTGACATTGATGATGGTGTTGAGACTGTAGACAATGAGATGCCACTGTAAACACAAACAATAACACAACAATATAAAACACAAATTCAGAAATACAATACAATATAAAATACAAGACAGTACATTAAATTAAATTTACCGATGCACCAAAGTTTTCATACCAAATATGTATCTTATCAAATGCACAATTTGTCTACACAAAAATTTGTAAAATAGTCCAATTAAATACTTAATGAACCAATTTAAAAGTAAATTTTGTAGGCGAAGAACTCCGATTTAAATATACTTTTTATCTGTTAATGGCAATAGAACCTGAGTGTATCAATTTTCGGCTCAAAACTTAGAGTTTAGTATGCATGGAAGCAGGTGGAAAGACAAAGAGTCTAGGCTTTATCGATTATCCTCATCATGCTGATCAAATGTACTTATGGGATCTCTATGAGATACGGTTAATGATTTACAAAACTCAAGGAAGAGTGGTAATGCCTATCCATATTAGTTTGAATGGTAAAAAAAAAAAACAATTGAGAGTTATGCATCTTGTCATAAGTTACACAAGTTTGGATAATTAGTATGGTTATACTATTGTCAATATACTTAAGATTGAAAATTATATAAATATATTATATTTTTATTTTTTATCGCTGTGACTTTGGTGGTTGTTCAAAATGAGTTGTGGCCCATGCTTTCTATTAATTGCAGCCTTGATCTACTACCATATTTCTTCAACTCTGTTTCTTGAGCAGAAATGAGTGCTAGGGATCGTCATAAAAAAATTAATAGATATAAATGGAATTCTAACTTCGCTTGCATAGAAAAAAAAGTGAGAAATAACACAAAAATTATAATTTCTATGAACTTAGCAGATAATTTAATAATTAGAAGAGCCATGAATTGATCTTTACCATTTTTATTATAGAGACAATAATAAAAACGTGAATGCAACATTAATTTTTATTTCCTTAGATATTTTGAAATGTTTGCTATTTTATTTATAAAGAATGTACAAAATTTATCATATAAAAAAAGTTTAATGATACAAATCCAGTCAACAAAGATACAAGTCGTAATCATTTTGCAGGTCTTATCTATTAATGACTTGGGCTGTACATCTACCGACTTGTGTAGAGAGAAGTTCCTTTAACTTGTCTCTTTGTATTCATTGTATGTAGACTAGACTTTGTTCAACTAAATATAATTATTACTCATACGCATTATCTAATCAGTGACAAAAAATGAAACCGAAAAAAAAACAACCAGGTCGATTAGCTTAATTCCAAATAAATTGAAATCATACAATATAAAATACACTCAAACACAGAGGAATTTTCAGACGTGCTTCGAAGAAACTACAAAACGATTTCTTATCAAAAGACAATAAAAAGCAATAACAAATATACGTATAACACAGAATAAAAAATGAGAGAAAATATTTTTCTAAAAATATATTACTTGAATATTTTGAAGACCTCTTTGCTTAGAAACAAAAATAAAATATCGGGGATCGTATTAAGCTAAAATTCGGCTACTCAAAAACGAGATTCATGCTAGAAGCCTTCTTTTTACAATGCTAAGCATTCCGTGCCTAGACATAACTCTGATGTTGTTTAAACATTTCTGGGCTGTTAAAAACGGATATTGACACAATTGATAATCCGTTGCAATATGAGAAAAAGAAGTATAAATATTTTTAAAAGTCCCGATTGGATTCGAAGACACCACATCTGAACCCTACGAAAGTATATGAATTATGTTGTGATGCAGATCTCACACGAAGCATTAATAAGGGCAAACCATATTTTTCTCATTTTCTTATTTTAATACAAAATCTTATCTTAAAAACAAATGATTTGAAATACTTGAATTAAATGCGTAGCTCTAAGATAAACTGATGATTTGTATTTATATTCATTTTGGTGTAGTGTTTTTTAGAAAAATATTTTATTACGAAAAATACTATTTGCATTTCCTTTTAAATGATTTTCAATTGTATTTGAATGACGAAGTTCTACTCTAAATACTCCAGCAATAATCGACCAACATATGCATTCCTCCATAGTCTGAATATCTTGCTGACATTGTTCACCCTGTTCTTCGCTAATGTTACAGAGATTCTCCGGAAAATTATCTAAATGGAAGGAAATGTGAAGGAAGTGTACAAACAACAACAAGTGTACAAGTGAAACAAATGAATCACATGCGTTCTTCTTAATTTCTGACCATGAACTGCGGATATTTGGGTCATTCACCAATTTGCGAATTTGTGACTGCTTTGAGTTTTTCTGAACTCAGATTCAGATGAAGGTAAGAACAAAGGAAGTAGCTCTATCTAAAAAACTCGATCTGATATAATAAAAAATAACAATAGATTCGAAATCAATGACCTCGAAATTATTTAGCAAGCAACAATTAAAATATTTTAACCAACAAAAACAATGCTTAAGTTTGTTGTGCTGTGTAATTTATTTGTTTTTGTTTGAAAGATATCATTAAATTTTTGGTAGAACTGAAATTTATACATACTTTTATTAAATAAATAAAAACAAAAATCTCAAAAAAACATAATTTGTTAAATTTGAAGAGAAAAACTTTTTTTTAAAAAGGCCTCAAGTTTAAAATTATGTGCGTGTATGGGATTCTTAAAGTGGCTAATAGACAGCTGTCAAAATTCTTAAAAAAAAACATGATTCTTTCAAAAATTAAAAGAAAAATGTAAAAAAAAAAAAATAGAATCTAAAGAGGCAAAATATACGACACCAACAACCATTTCATATCTTCTACATACTTTTCATAATCGATGCTGGCTTGTTTATCTAATTGGCTGTTCTTCCTGAATATTGTTGCTGATGTTGCTGATGGTGAAGCTGATGCTGGTGATGATGATGATGATGATGATGTTGTTGCTGATGCTGGTAATGCATCATCGGTTGTTGGTATTGTTTTTTCAATAGCAGCATCTACAGTATTTTCATTTGTTGCAAGTATATTATATACTTTTGATGATGTTGTTTGTTGATTGTCTGTCACTTGTAGACAAGCATTAATTAATTTGATCAAAATAACGCCAAGGAAAGTCAAAGCAACGCTTGCGACATCAAACCAATTCAAATCTAATAGTAACATTTTTAATTGAACATTCAAATTTTTTCACAAATTTTCATTTATTTTTCACAAAATTTTAATAATTTCTATAGATACATTAATTTTGGAAAATAAGCGAGCACAATGTTTGCCAATTATTTCAATTATAATTTTGTTGTTTTATTTTATTTTGTTTAATTAACTGCAATAAATTACTTATGCATATAAAAATATTTTGTTTAATTTTCGATAAAACGTTTATTAATTTTATGACACCCACGTCGTCATTATTATCGTTTTGTTCTTGTTGTTGTTGTTGTTGTTGTTGTTGTGTTCTTCATTTTTCTTCCACTTTCTGATGTTCTTTGTCAAGACACGGCAACAACCAACTTTACGCGACGAGTTCGTTACCTTAACTCATAACAGTTTCACCAGCATGTCATTTATTTACTATCATCAAAGATGACGAAAAATTTGTTATACTACTCTCCTATTTTGTATAAGAGAATACTATTTTACTCTCTTATTCTCTCACTAAACATGGATCACATCGGCCAACTCAGCTAGCTTATCACTCTGATAAAATAAAGAGTGGTGGCGTATACTTTATGCCTATGAGATTATATGAGTTCTCTCTTCTCCATCATAAATTTGTGCTTCAATTGCTCTCTTATATAGAGAGTGAGAAAGAGAGAGAGAGAGAGAGAGAGATAGATATTCATTCATTATTCTCTCTCGTTATTCTCTTGATCGCTTTACTCTGTTACTATTTGCTTAAAGGCTAAACAAAAAGTCTGAATAAAGTTTGTTTATTACCGATCAAATAGACTTGTAACACTTTTGCTTTCAAAATTGTTGCGACTTGATTTTTTGATTATTTTTTTTTTATTGTATTTTTGGGGTTTGGCATAAATTACGCCGCAAATTGTTTGTTTTGATTTGTTCATTATGGCAATAAACTCGAATGCAAACTCAAATTCAAATTCAAATGCTATAAAACTAAAATATTTGATTAATCATAATAATAATACCTAAGTGTTATTAGACTGTTCTACTACTGCATAATTATAGGTTTCCTTATGATAAACAGTCATGATATGATACTCGTATTAGTCGCAGTTAATGACTTCATACTTTGACTTTTATGACCGAATGGATTCTGCAATTAGATTTGCATGTCTCTATTTAATAAATTCCATTAAATATTTCATTATCTATGCATACTTATTTCACGGGATCGTAGTTTATTTAAAAATACACATATTAAAATTGTCACAATTTAAACGATGATCTCATGTACTGAAAGAAATTCTCGCGAAACATGTCTGATACGAGAATGTCAATATTTTCGTATATAAACAATTGCAGGCAAAAATAATACGCCTCAATGAATAAATTCAACAAAATCATATTGAAAGAATTGAATGATAAAGATCAGTTGTACTGAATAATTTATACTTTTCACTTTGCAATCGAATCTAATAAAGCGTATTGATATTCAAAATTCCTAAAACTTTTATATGAAGTTAATCACTTTTAGAATAGAGATTCTTTGAAATGTCATATTTGTTAATTTGTTCGATAAGTTTGTGGTTAAGTTCCTCATCTTTAAATCTATTATATTATAATTTTGATTGACATACATTCAAGTACACATATAGATTTTCAGATTTCAAGTTTAGGCTTTGCATTAAAACTAATCCACGTTATATTAGGAGAAATCCAACAGAGTCCAAATGAGGACTACCATACAATTATTAATATTTACAGTACAATATCTCCTTTTTTATTTGCTTGCTGACAAATGGACAAACATCATAATAAAATGGTAATATTGTACAACAGATGAGATTATGTGTAAAAGGTATAAAAATCAAACAGATTATCTTCAAGTGTATTTTTCTCCCTCAAATTGTCTCATAAAATACAATATTTGGCATTTATTTATGAATCTTAAGTATCTTTTATGGGTTTCTTTAAATTTTTTGTTTGTTCCCCTTTCATAATTTTAAACAAATCATTTTCAATCGCAATCGATTTGCCACACCGTGCCGCCGATGGCAATCACGTTCTGTAGACACACTTTTCAGTTATATTTGCATATTTTATTTAAACACAATGTGTATTTATTTTTATTTTTCCAAGTGATGTCACGATCATGATGTTTCACACCACTGACAAACAATAAATACATATGTACTACGAAATAACAAGTGCTCATCGAAGCATTCTCACTCATTCTGCTGATGAGTGAGAGCCATTCAAATCATATTAATACACTTCACAACAGTTGAGTAGAAAGGGTATTATTACTTTAGTTTATTAATTGTAACACTTAGAATATTGAAGCCATCGGTGATCTCACAAAGTAGACTAGTATATGATCAGCATTGATTTCAGTTTTTCATGAACAAAAATGGAAAAATATTATAGAATCTACATTGGTTTTTAATCTGCATTCAGTACTAAACTTATTTTACTCTACGACTTGAAATTATAATTTGTCATAGATAGCAGATGTATATCTTAGTCTGCTTGAACCAATATTTTTTATGCATTTAATTGTACAACTGAATTTTTTGGTTGAACTTGTGCATTTCTTAGACATTCGAGGGAGACATCATCAAGCACATTAAAATGACTATTAATCAATATTTTGTATATCAAAATATTGTTCTAGGAACTGGCATACAGAATTTCAAATCAAAATATGGGTTTGGGCGAAAGTTTCATAAATTCACTCATTCATTCATAATATATTACCAGACATCAAAGTAGAAGATTTCTTTTAGTTTTGGGGGGCACTTTTATTGTGTTTACATTCGACAACGAGCGCTCACTCAGCGTGTGCAACCTTTAAATAAAAATTCTTTTATTTTTATGTGTTTTTATGAGTTTTTGTTTATTTATCTTCTTTTTTTTTAATATTTTTGTAATATTATTTTATTTTATTTTATTTTTTAAATTTTGTAAACAGCTTGTAGTAGTTTTTTTTATTTATATTGTATATTCAAAAATAGCGCATAACAAGAAAATTTATGGCTTTTAATAAGTGATTAATTTGATTTATTGTGGGAATTTGATGAATTTCATAAGATTTAATATTAGAACTTGGAATTTTTAGATCAGAAACCTTTATATTATAATAAGTAATAAATTAACAACTAATTATATATAAAATAGTTTTTAATAAACAATTTTTTTTTTTTTTTAAAAAATCTAACAAGAAAATAAAAAAAAAAAATAACGATAACAGTTTTGGAACTGAGTAAGACTAAGTACTATATAAACAATATTTGGCATCAATTTTGACTTCATACTCTTATTATACAATAGAACATATGTATCTTATGTTCAACTTAATTTATTATAGTTTAAGTTTTGTATATTCTAATTGGCCGACGAGTGAAGGAGGAGGGAGTTACTATGTCGATGCATACCAAGTGGTACGATTATTTGACTGCTCTTCTTCTGGTTTCGGCATTACCCAGATATTACCTATGCCACTATCTGAACTGAATCGATTCGAATCACGATAGAGCGATAAACTTGGCGCTTTTCGATGCATATGATCATTTTCACGTGAATAACGTTCTTGTAGCTTTTGTCTTTCCTCATTCGCAAAACTACTGATCATTTCACGTATAAGATCCAGCCAAGTGGTGATCAATGTTGGATCTCCATTAAAATCACATTCCTGTTGTTTGCGACGCTGATAGAAGAGTGTAAATGATTTGGTTTTTGCTGTAATGCCAATATGTTCACATGGATAGCGACCATGAAATACCAGGTGTTTTCCCTTTATTTCCGTATAGATAATGCATTTATCGAATATGAAAACTTTGGAGCGATAACCACGTTTCAATGTATGATCGACAACATGGAATTCACTGACTTTGCGGAATTTGCCCTGATAAAGCACATTGAACTGTAACAAAAAAAATTGAACATTTTTTATATTTAGTTGATCTTTGGAATTTAATGTAAAGTTTGTGTTTGTGTTTGTGTATCTCACCTCATTACAGTCAACGATGTCATTAATGATCTCCGATTCATTTGTTGTGATAAGCAATGTACGCAAACGTTTCTCCAGACGACAACATGACTCAATTAGGGGTTTCATAACAATGTCACGGTTTTTAAAGAAAGTCTGTAATTTAAAAAAACAAAAAATAAATATGGGAAAATATAGAATCTATACGATTATTGAGGAATACGACTATTTCCATGTTCTACAGAAAGATCAAGATCTAAACATTCTATCTGATTCCATTGGTGATGCCAAAAAGAGTCTCTTAAATCAAAAAAGAATATAATTTTGGCTTCGATCGAATTTAGTTGAAAATGCAAGTAAAATCTTAAAACAAATTTAGACGAGCCACAAGCCGACTTTGTGAGATATTGTAATGAAATTTTGAAAAGGATTTTCTTTTGATTTCATAGTAAACTCCTCAATTTCTATAAACTAAAGACCAAAACAGTATAATTGAATTGTGTAGAAACATCAAAAATAGAAACTTAAACCTTCAATTGAGCCAAAGTCAATGAGATTTGAAATTTCTTATTATACTTAGACGTACATTGATGAACTGTGTTAGAAGTAAGGGATATCGCGCCATACGCTGTATGGGCTGCACCAGGAAACTATTAATGCCCAATTTATCATCCAGTTCCGATTGTATCAGCTGAAATTTATTGAAATGAATTAGTTATAAACAATTAGATCAACTTGAAATCAAAAGGAACTCACCTTGAAATAATTCTTATAAACATCACACAATTTAAGGGATTTTTGTTTGTTCATGGTAAAAATAACATACACATAGAAGCAATTCGTCTGTAAATGTTTTAACACAAAAATTTAATTCCAATAATTTACGACAATTTTAACTATTTTTCATTTTCCATACCTCTATAAGATGTTGAAACTCATCAAACAAACGTTTCAGATCACGTCGATTACGATGCAACATTGGCAAGAACTCATCCCGATGAAATTCCGAAATCTGTTCGATGTTGCCAAGGAGATCATATTTTTTGCCTCGCAAACCCAATGGCAGATCTTTACGATGAAATATATTGCCATAGTTTTCAAGGCCTTTGCGTAAATTCTCGACATAAGCTTCTTCGGTGTGTATAAGTTCTTCAAGTATGGGATTGACACATTTATCACTCTTATCACGCAACTCGATCTCTTCTTCGACATCGTCTTCATCATTTGTGCTATTCGAAACAATTGAAAATAGATAATTTATTAGAATTTTTGGACATTATCAAAAGTTGAGCGTAGGTTTCTAACGTACAGTTCTTCCAGAAAACCAACTGCATTGGTCTGCATTATGAGCTAAACTAAAACTTACTCATATGTTTCTAAGTGACAACAAGAATTAAGCTGAAGAACAGATGTTTTATCTAAGAACAACTTGAATTAATGAAAATGTTGCCAGATTGTATTTGTTCATAAGTTACAACTTACTTGTAGTTAGAAGTTATTTACTGTGTCCCATTGTCATTTGTTTACAGTCAAAAAAAAAAAAAAAAAATCTATCGAATTCTTATAACCAGAAATAGATAAATTATAATCCATCTATGGACCCGCTTTTGGTATCTAGGCAACTATGATAATATCTTGGAAACCTTAATAAATATCAGACTCTTGGAGTATCTGTAATTAAAGAGCTTGTCACAATAGACCCTACAGATGATCTACAATCCATGATATCTAATCTACAACCAGTGTCACAACTGTTAACTAACTATTATTTTATTTAAAGTAATAAAACTTTGGCATACTCACTCTTCTTTGGGCTGGTAAACAGAATGATATTTTCCTATAACAGAATGATTTGTTATGCCAATAACTTCAGTCTTTCGTCTCGGTGCTGAGCGATAATTTCTAGAATGGAAAGAAGCGTAGAGAAAATATGTAAATATTATTATTTTTTATTATAATTAGAAAAACAAACAAATTATTTTAGAAAAAAAAAACAAAAATTTTGCCATGGTCAATAATTGTTATTCCAGAATTTTTTATTCACGATCTCGCAAGTACAGCGAAATATCAATACGAGTATGTATTTGCTGTTCTTGACAAATGAATTTTGTGATGATTTTTGTTTACTTTGGTGCACCCTCATTTAAAAAACTATATACCAATTTTATGCCTTTTTTCTTCCTTGTCTCTTCTTCCTTTTTTTTCTTCGCTCTGAACATTCCAGGGACACGCATCATTGCGATCAATACCTTGACAGCCAATCGCTTAATTTGAAATGTCGCAACATTATTTTGAGTTTAACTGACGTTTGTTATATTGTAAATATGCCACGAAAGTGCTTTAACAACCCGGATAATTTTTGTTATGTGTATGGAGAATTAACTTTTGTATTTAATTATAATCTCAAACAAAATGGATCTCTTGTTCGAAAAGTTGCGAGTGACGAACGAGGCGAAAGATTTCATCAGGACATTTCCTTAATAGAGAAACTCTATCAAGGCAAATGGAGTCGATGAATGCTAGCAGATTACTGTTGCAAGCCTGTTTAAAGCCACCTACCAGTAGTCAAACATCCACGAAAGTCATAACTATTTATTTTTTTTGGTATATTATTATAATTTCTCTAATTTTTTGTACTTTTTATGAGAATATAAGTATGTTTTGATGTCAGAAAGAAATCTGATGTGTCAATTCTTATACTCTTCACGCAGTGTCCATATGTGTGAAAGCTATTCCACTAGTTTTTGAGCTAGAGAGCTGAAATTTCCTTTAGCAGATGCTCTACATTTGTCGGAAAAAGAAGAGTCAGAGTACTGGGATCACTATGAGGCTACATCCCAAGCAAACCCAAATTCAAATTCATGTTCTTATTCGAAAAACTTTCATGTTTTTTCTTTTATCGAAAGTTTCTGATCCATATTAGTTAATATGCAAATTTCAAGATTCTAGGCTTATTGGTTCGTATAGCTCCCAAACAAATCCTAACTCAAATTTACAAGTTCTCGAGTGACACAAAAACGAACAACAATTTAAATTTTGTAGATCAATGTAATTTGTTTACAGAATTTATAAATTACAATTAATAATGGGTTTATTATTTAATACGGAAAAAGAGGTTAGTCCAACTCTAGTGTATTTACGGTTCAAAATAGTTGTTTACATGATATTTTTACAATAAATTATTCATTAATATTGTTTTTTATTATTCTGATTTGTTGTCCAATTAGTTCCCTTTTTTTTTTTATTTAAAGTCCAAATTTGCTAATTTTTAGAGATTCTTATAGAAGAAGGAGATAGAAGTATTTCTCACCTATAGTAAATAAATCTGTATCAGGATAAAAGATTTTATTGACCTGTTTGCAAAACAGTTTTGCGAACAGTCCAATAATTTTATTTCAAAGTGAACTTTCCTAATGTTTTAGATGGTTTTTTATTTAGGGTTCCAGACTTAAAGGGTACCAAATGGAACCCTATTACAGAGACTTCGTTCTCCGTCCGTCCGTCCTCGGGTCATATCTCATGAACCGTAATAGCTGGAGAGTTGAAATTTTGACAGAATGTGTTTTTTTTTTTTTTTTCAAAAATTTAAAGGGGTCCCAATAGGATTCAGTAACCCCACAATCTTGAAATTTGTTTGATTGATGGAAATGGATTAGAAACTCGTAATGTCGTAAGTTTAGTTTATTCGGACCACTAGGGAGGGTACTGCCCATATAAACCCACCATTAAAATTCAGGTTCATATCGAAAAACTTTTTAGCTTTTTGGACTATTGAACTGAAATTGATACACTATAAGTTTTTAACATAGGCGCGGTACATTTGTTGGAATGAGCCAAATCGTACTTCTAGGGGGGTACGGAACCCTCCGTGTATGACTGTGACTCGCACTTGGCTGATTGTTTATAGTGGCCTTACCCACTATTAATTTAATAAAATAAAAGCGAGGAATTTCAGATTGAACTGTCAATAAGATTTATCCATTGTTTGAAGCTTAGATTTCTAAACTGTATTAAAGATAAATAAGTACTAAAATATCTCATTAATCTTCGACACACACACACACTCCGACACCTTTTAACGGTGATAACCTACATTTTTTTTTCATTTAGAATTACAATTTTTTATCAACCGAGTAGCGTAATCCCATAATGAATCCATATTTTACACATTGCACCAATAAAATTAGAAGCCTCTACACCACTTTGTGTTTTGTACTATGAGTCATAATCATTCCCACGATAAATGGAATTAATAAAACAGTATTACAATATTATTTCTTATCATCAAAATGGAAAGCATATACAATACATAACCAAGGCAAGTCAAATTTCTGAGATAATTGTTTGTTTTTTTTTTTTTTTATGTATTTTAAAGTTTCCTCATCCTATCATGTGGCGCCGTTTTCAATGAGTCAACTAAATACAGTATAAACATGGATAAGTGTATTTTAAAAATTTATATTTAGATCATCGTTATAGGGTGTTGTTTTTTTTTTTTTTTTCTTTTTAAGAGGCTTACTAATTTAATATGAAATAAAACGCATAAAATAATGTTTAGGCTTATATTTAAAACATATTTTCATGGCATTAGTCTTTAAAGATGATTTAAAAGTCCAAATTTCGATCACTATATCGAGCAAGTGGAGCCAGTGAGTCCTTTCAATTTCCAATCATAAAGCACAGAAAACTGTGAGTTAATGAATGCATTGCGTCTCAACAAGGGCTTTTGGGTATTCTCTTCTGCAAGTCAGTCAAATCGGTTTATTGACGGAGCTATTCAACTAAAGTATTATGACGATCGTAAATAGAAATCTAGCGAATTGACCCAATATTCTCAAAATAAATTTGCATAATTTTCAAACGTTGTTTTATCGAATTGCCTCAAATCAATTATCATCTGTTAAATTGATAGAAACTAGAAACAACAGTATTGCCAATATAAAAATATAGATTATCTTATATATTTGAATAAAATTATAAAGACAACGTAGTATTTATTATCAATCGAAATCCAATTTATTCTATTCTGTGAAAGTCGAATTTGGATCGAGATCTGTTCTTGTTGTGGTTGTTATATTTGTTTCTTTAAATTCAGACACTTCTGCAGGTGTAAGTTGCTGGTTCAATAATTCAAGTATGTACTTTGAAACATTTATGATATATTCAATAATAATGTCCAAGTATAGAACGATAAACCAGGATAACCCTATCAGGAATATTAATGCTAAGGCTGTCAGTAAACAACCGATGATCTGAAATAATGGTAAATATTTTGTTTCTAAATGGATTAATGCACAGACTTCTCCAGGAATATGACAAAACAATATACGCACCCCTTGAGTTATATCTATAACCTTAGGACTGTAATCACGGCTTTGATCGGGAATATTTTCTGTGTTATATCTGCTGTTGTCCACTTTTAATATTGTGACTATACTCGTAATTTCTGGCATTATTATTGCAATGTCTCCTTGGATATTACAATTGTTGTTGCTCTTGTCTTTCCTCTTTTTAATTATAAAGTATTTCTTTAGGAATTTAAAGAAATACATGATAAAAATTTCAATAATTTCAAAACATGAATTTTTATTTAATTTCAATTGTTTTTACATTTTTCCGACAATATAATAAATTCAAGGGATTGCTTTGATCTAAAGACTAAATACTGTTTCAGATAGACGATGAATAAAGTACAATATTTAATGTGGCTTATCTTAGGAAAGGTGTTACGATATAAAAAAAAAAAAAAAACAAAACGTTGTGCAAGTTCACTTGATTGCAATGGAAATGTCGAAAGCTAAGTTTTGTAATATAATCAGTTCAGATATCTGATAAGCTAATTTGAATAGTAGAGTTTATTACAAATTACAGACAGGTCCTTCGAAAGGAAATGTATTAAGAAATTTTATGTGTAATCTTGATAAGAGTTTTATTGGACCGACTTTCGGATTTTGTAGTCTTAAGATCTATTCTTTTTGACTTTTATTATTTTCAGTTTGACAGAGAAATTAAATAGTTATTGATCTAAAAAATTTTCATCTAGGGCCTTTAGTCAAAGATATTGCCACCAAATGCGTATGCGTGAGCTTTAGTAAAGCGATTCCATAATCATTTCGGATCCATAAACAAAGAAACCTTCAAACATTGATCCAACTTCCTTTTAAAAACTAAACTATTTCAAATATTTTCTCCACTGCCATTTCACATTTGTTGTTATATTTGTTTTAACCAATTTTCGCAAATGTAATTAAAACGCGTTGTCCATAATTTTATTGGAACTGGAAATTTGTATGTAATTGACAAATGCTGGTTGTCATATTACGAGTGACTTATTTGGTTTGTCATGGACTGACTTGGATTTTTGGTTTAGTTTACAAAAAAAAAAAATGTTGTTTTGAAACAATTGCGAATTGAAAATTATAAACAAATAAGTACATGTAAGTGATATAGTCGGGTGGGTCCAATTAACCGATACCCTTGCACTATGGTTATTTAGTTCCCCAAAATACTTGATTTCTTTTGTAATGCAAAATATAGAAGCAAAAAAAGAAATCAAAGTTAACAAAGATCTTTAATTCAAATTTCAGATAGAATCTCTGTTTGCTCAGATGATGATGATTTCCTAAATGCTCATACTTTATGGAGATGTTCTATAGGTACTAACAATCTGCATCTGTAAAATGTCTATACAGTCTAGTTCAGTGAGTATAGGGTATACAAATTTCAAGTGTTAATTTTGTTAGAGCAAAATTTGTGTATCTCTCGCAAACTCACAAAACCAGTTTGTGATTTTTGTTTTGAAGGTGTCTACTTAGAAGTCGCCGACTTAGTAAACGAGGCGATAGATAAACTGACGTCATTAGATGTTTTTTTTTTTGTTTTCAAAATATTATTTTTGTTGTATTATAATGCAATTTCTATGTTTGAAAAACTTATTATGCATCGTTGACAATGAGATAAGTAGGTACATAGTATTATATTATTGGTTTTAGGATCAACAAACATAATAATGACTCAATAGTCAACTACTCGACTTATATTGTATCTGGATGAAACCGAGCAAACTCTGTTGAATTTATCTTTTGGATATTGAATTTCAAAGGAAAAAAAAAAAGAATTTCAATATGTATAGTTTCATATTGACTTACCTTAAAAAGTCCTTGCCATTGCGTGTCTTTACCGGCACATCATCAGTGGTCGCACTTAATGAACTACTGCGCTGATCTGCACTAACGGAACGTTTGACAACTTCTACTTTGCCAAAATCATCGATGCCAAACTCATGTACATCACTACTGGCATCCGTTGAGGAATCACATGTTGTCGGTTCATCTGCTAAATCGCCCTCCTTCACCTCATGGCCCAACTCAGGTAATAAGAAAACCCCAGCCTCTGGACTAGGCTCTGCCTCATAATCCGAAATATTATCCACTTCATCTTCCGAACGAACTTCATCTATGCTTGTGGTTGTTGTACTACGGTCGGCACTATGACGAAAATTGAATTTATTGCGCAACTCCCCTAATAGGCGCCTTGGTACAAGCTTGGTCTGTTCTTGATTCCCTATGTGATTTTCCTTATTACTGGCCTCGAGGTGAGTGCGCTGACGTTGCTCGGGTAGTAATTTTAAACTCAGTCTTTCAATTTTACGGAAGCCAATTGTTGTTTTGAGTGTTTCAAAGCGTTGCACTTTTTGTCGAACATCTAGAAATGCCGGATCATGCATGGTTGTTGGACTTAGAGTTGACGTTGGCGTAGGCGTTGGCGGTTCCGAAGGGCTGCCATCATCTTCATCATGATTATGATCTTTATCTGTAACTGGCCGCATTTTAAGTAATGAACGCAGATTGAAAGCATTTTCAGTATCTGAATTTACAGAATATGAAAGTTGAAAACTTGAACTTGACGAACTGTCATCATTATTTGATGTCGTTTTACTATGCGCGGCCGCGTGCATTTCTTGCTGCGTACTGTGGTTCTCGGTACTCAGACGTCGTCTGTTGGAGTTACGCTTATTAAAATTACGATTGCTGAGATTTCGTTCACGCCGGAATGGCAACGGGCTCAAATTATCGCTGTCGTCGCTCATTGCAACCAATACTCTCTCTTTCTCTTCCTATAGAATTGTCACTCTCCACTCTCCAGAAGATCTTATCAATAAGAACGCTCTCTCACTTTGTTGTTGTTGTCACGTTTGAATCGAAGGCGCTTATCAGTTATAAGTACTTTACTCTTGTTCTCTCTTTATCGGGTTTGCGCAATTCACTGTCGACTCTTGCCGGCCTTCCCTTGTTTCGGAAGCGGAACTTCTTGCTTTCTCTCTACCTATTTATTTTATTTTATTTTATTTTATTTTTTGTTTCTACTACTTCTCTGTTTGTTTTTATTTTTACACTACTTTGATTTGCGATATTATTTCTTTACTTTTTTTTTTTGTTTTTGTTCTTATCACTTCTTTATCTGCATTTGTCGCACATCGCATCGCATTTTTATCACATTATTTTCCAAGCTTTTTACACATAATTTGTCTACTATGATCTTTCGTTGTTCGTTTCTTTATGCGCACTAAATTTACCCGCAAAGCTTTTCCGTGCCGTTGTCGCGATCGTTTAGCGATTTTTGTCTTTGCTTCAAAATTTTGGTTCTCTCTTTATTTGGGATTATACAAATATTTATCGTATTTATTAAAAAAACACGTACATCCATCCATCGGCGTGTCGCTGTCGCCGTAGTACGCCAACACTTTTATTAACTTTTTTGCTGAAAAACACAAAAAAAAAAATAAAATAAAATAAAACAAAAATACATACAAAATTATATTAAGTATATAATTAAAACAATTTTTGTATTTATATCTATTTGTTTATACGATATGGTTAGATGGATCCCACTACTCGGTACTCTATACCAAAGCATCGGAATACTGAAACTAAGGCTAGGAAAAAAATTACCCTTCCCTTTTAATACTGATATATAGCGAACTTTTGTTTCAAAGATCTGTAGGAAATGAGATATGTAAGAAATTTCAAAATAATATCTTCATTTCTTATCATCCAAGGGAAAGAGTATTCGTATTTATAGAATGTTGGATAAATCCTTACTGATCTCATTAACCGCTCTATGGTATTTATTTATTTATTATTATTTTTTTTTTATTATTTGAATATATATATACAATATATATATTTTTTGTCAGCTGAACAATTCAATTGACACGTTACTAAAATGCTCTTTAAAGAAATCTCACATTATAATAGCAATTATTATTATCTATAAACAATGGCACAGAACCGCAAACTGATTAAAGGGGATTTTAAATTTTACAAAAATTTAGAATCTTATTAGATTAGATTGGGTAAGAGCGGAAACAAGTCACTTTCTTACTGTCGCCACTATAAATTATTTACATCTTCTTCGCAAGTCTGGAACTTATTGGGAAATCTAAGATTTTCTTTGGATGTATGTCTGGAATTTTTATTGGTTTTATGCAATGCTTACCTAGAAATTAGATTACAAATGTACTGTGCATTTAAGCTTAGATGTGTATATTATCAAACCATTACACTTGTTATAAGTATTTTCTAGATCAGCTCCTATTTCACCTATTTCAACTAAGACTCTGGGCTTTATTTACTTATACAATAATATGTCTTTCATTGTTCTGACGTCAAAATTTAAATGGTGATGATGTGGAGCTGATTTTAGCATAAACCTGAGACAAATTGTTTTATGTATTGCACATTTCAAAGATTTACGATTCTTGTATATACTTGTATTCAATATATTGTAGTAAATAATTCGATTAATCCAAACTGCTTAAGCTTAGAGAACTAAAGTCTTTCAAATTTTTCATGTTAATTTTGTTTTGTGGAAATTTTATGAAACCATATACAAATATCTTTATTCCATTATTTATATATTATTTATCTATTAAGAAGAAATGACATATTATTATTATTATCTATTCTATTAGTATTTATATGAAGAGAATCAATAAACTGAATCAACATTTGTAGTTTAGTTTAAAATTTTGAAAACCATTAACAGAAAATCAAGTTCTCAATCACTTTGCTAGTGAACGATTGTATGATTAAGAAACATTTTCAATCACCCTAAATCAACAATCAAGTATTTAGACCTTGAAAATTTGAGTTGAATATAGTCTTGTGATTCATATTGATGATTTCTCATCATTTCTCTTTCTAATAAACACATGGAACTTCGATAATTAATAGTCGAAATTGTAGTTTTGATGAGCAAGTAAACCTAATGAAAATGTTGACGAATGTTAGCACAAGTTTTTTTGCTCCGATTAGACAATAAAAAAAAGACATTTACCTCTTTTGAAAATTTTCCGTCTCTTCTTCGGAGATTACTGAATTTAATAGATCAATTGTTGAAGACAAGAGTCTGTAGAAAATTTCAACTCGATAGCTTTAAAACTGAGAGCAGATAATGAGGACAATCGACTGAGGGCTAAAATCGGTTCAATATATCTAGCACCAAATAAAAAAAAACTGAACTAAGAAACTGTCTGAATCTGGGCATCACGTTCTAATTTTGCATCCAAGCCGTTTAGGAAGTCTGCAGTAACAATAGATCCAAAGAATCGAATTTTATATACAGAGAAGGTAATAAAAAGATGGAGAAAAGAATATTGTTCTTGAAACAAGTGTTAGACCGTTATAACTATGTTTCTAAAGATAATATTGAATGAAATTAAATTCCAAGAAAAAATATTTCTGTTTTTTGTTTTTTTTTTTTTTTTTTTGTTATCAAAATTTGTCAAAGTAGTGAGTCGTACAATAGTTTTCTAAGGAAACTTATCAACTCTTTTATTGGCACTAAATTTATATCAGTCAATAAGTATGTACATATATACTATATAACCATATGTATTGATAACTGGCGCGCGTTGCTACGCCCTTTTTAAGGGCTGTGGTCATATCAGAAATTTCGGTAATGCGACCAAAATCAAAGCAGTCAACTGTGTAACCCACATCAAACTGCATTATCAGATTCCCTGCTTTCTGCTGTCTACGACATTATTGACAGCTTTTTTATGTGGTTAACACAGTCCACGGCATTATGTTTTCTGGCATTTTCAACAATCATCGTCAGAGAATTTAAACAAAACCTTAATTAAATCTATAACTATTAACTTTCTCATGAATAACTCAGTCCACTGGTGAAAAGGGTATGAAATACGTTCGGTACTTTTTGAGTTTATCGCTTTCAAACAGATAGTCGCGTCCTGGATACTTCTCATTTTAGATGAAAATAATACTAATGACACAATAAAGAAATATTAGTTTGTATTTGACTACTGATGAAGAGCTTGAGCTCGAATATTGCAAGATCGTTAAATATTTTCATGCTGATGTAATAAATATATCTTTTACTTTTATCTAAGTGATAAAAAAAAAATATTATATTATAAATATAATACAAAGTGAAGAGAAAGCCAATGTTAAATTCTAAATGAGAAAAAAAAAAAAAATTAAACTTTATTTAAGAAACAAAAGTATTGAGGCTTTTAAAGAGGGCACTTGTCACACTGCGACATTTCTTAATAAAGCCATAAGTATATTTTTTTTTCTTCATTATATATTTCTTCAATTTAATAAACTAACAATCAAGAACTGGTAAAACAAGTAAACAACAATTTTACATAATCCGAAATCAAGCAACTTTATTAATAAAACAACTCAACACAATGAAACTTTGAAGCAAATCTTTTCAATTATTACATATAATACTTTACTATTGTACTACTATAGTATGAGCATGAGTATTTTCTTTTAAGGTTGCATGCGAGCAGCGAGCAAGCGAACTTTGTATAGATAGAAATTCAAGGGCTTTAACACTTGGAACTGGAAGTGGAACTGAAACTGAAACTGGTTACGCCAATTTCACATTAAATATTGTACACAAAATTATGATTATCATAATGTTGATGATTATTACAATACAAAACTATAGTGTCTTTGTATCTATGGGATAATTGTTTAAAAGTGTAGATGGGTAGGTGAATGCATTTCATCCAATTGTATTTACTTTGGCAAAAGAAATAAGAAACGAACGAAAGTATAAGAGTGGGGAAATTTTTCTGGGCTTTACTAAATAAAATATGCCATAGAAATTAAGGTTGAGATACTAAATATAAAATGAAATTCACATAAATCATAACAACACCATCACATGGTATAACTTTGTTTCAATTCAAGGGTACAGCATACAAGGAAGAGACTTGCATTACCTTTTTACATAAATTGTGAGTATTTTTTATTGAATTTCTTTTGTTTTACATACAAACAAAAACGTGGGAGGGTTGCGCCTTGTGATTCAATTGGAATTTTAATAAACAAAAAGCAATGTGTTTATCTTAGCTATGAAATAATTTTCATTTCATATAAGGTTATGTTATGTTTTTCTTTAATTGGTAGATTCTTCACATTGTCTTCACATTGTCTTTACAGTCTGATGTTTGAAATATATTAAAAGAAGTAAGAGAGTGGAGTGACATATGAACATGATCAATATCGTAATAGAAAGTAATATATATTATTATTATTATTATTGAGATATTGTGTAGCAATTTGCATAGAATTTTAATTTTTATTTGGATTCACACAGAATATTCTCTCAATTAGTGACAAACTGTGTTATGCAGAGTCCCCATTTATTTATTGCTTTGCTTACACCTTTTGTTTTATTGTGTTAATTCAACAACAGAAAATGAACTCAATTTTACAATTAAAATATCCATCTTATTTCAAAAATATATCTTTTAATACTGTTGTGTTTGTCTGTATAAAATTTATCTTTCTATGCGCCAGCAGAAAACAAAAAAAAAAGTGCAGCAGCATCAAAGCGCAGCCTCGAGCAGGAAAATTGACGTCGCCAAAAAAACAACTAATCACACGGTTGTTGAATTTTGTGCGCAAAAGGTTAATGCAACGCGCGATGGTAGGACAAGTTGAGCCTGGGCTTGCTCAAAACCATAGCACATCGGGATCGATATCTTCCAATTTCTGCCACAAAAAATCAGATATTATATCTCAATAGCGTTCACCATTGACTGTCATTTCCGAAGAAGAAAGATCCAATTATCTCACCACCTTCTGTGCGACGACTTGTGGATTTTCTCTAAATTTTGCAATTTTGTTTGTTTACGTAGCCGCTGAGATGAAAATGCGCTTCTTCAAAAAATATGTTTTTCCTTGTAACATCTGGGTCATCGTTGCACTCATTCAAAGCGCATTCAGGGTGGCCAACATTTTGTATGCAATCATTCTTTATACTTAATGAAAAAAAAATTATATTTTGTCCATTTAACGACCACCAAATCAAAATCGGACCAATAGATGGCTTACAGTCAGAGATCCTTTAATTTAATGAAATTATTAAATGAAATTTTCTACAAGGACTTCTTCTACAGATCATTTGCAGCAAGTATACAAAAATGAATTCAAAATCACAATTGCTTGTATGTTTTAGACACATTTTGATGAATTTTAAACACAGCAACATTTGCCATTTATTGTTTTACTTAGAGATCTTTTACCTATAATAAAATAAATAATAAACACAAAATGATCCAATCTTTTCAACTCGAGCACATTTCAAATTTCGAAACAAAAAAACTTTGTAATGTACAAATAGGAAACACAAATGTCCTTCTGAAGGATACGAGTAGCATCTGAAGAGACATCATTATAATCACAACATTTGAAAATAAACTGAATCATAAAATTCACTCTTGTCACACACACACTTTTTTTTATGAGGATAAGATTTCGATATATTAATTAAGTACTTAAGTTGTTCGGATATTGATGAATAAATGAAATGAGATCACTTCATCAAAACAAAAGTGAGCAAATCTCATTACATAGGTATATTTAATTGTTATATATATTGTGTTATGTATACATACTTCCTTAGACTTTCAGTAAGTTAGATCACTTGATTATCACGTGCATTTGCGCACTTTGGGTAAATCCCGAATAAAAAAAAATAAAAAATTCACAATTTGAATTCACTTGGAGATAATCACATAAATTCAATTCTCTCTCTCTCTCTTTCCCCCTGCCTTTATTCTTTTCTTTTCATTACGTTTCATTAGACTCGATAAACACTTAACATTCACATTTGCATCTTCTCAAATTAATTATTATTATTTTTATTATTTATAAAACAAATAAAATCGGAAACACGAAAAACATCATTCAGTTGGTCCAACACCAACTTATTCAGTATAGAATATATGAATGTAGTAGCTAAAGTAGCAACTTCCAGTGCAGAGGAGGTTTGTTCACCTGCGCAAATGGTTTCATACTGAAAAAAAAAAAATGAGAAACAAGCAAAAATTGCAAACAAATTGTGAAGTATAATTTAGACTCATTTCCTGCGTTTAGTCTCCACCACCCTCCTCTTCTGGTGGTTGGGTTCATAGTAGTAACTCTAGTATATATATATATTTTTTTTTTTTCTTTGGTTTTTGTTATTATTATTAAGTAAAGTATTTACTGTTTTTCATCGCTCACTTGTTCGTTCGTTTGTTCGCTCATTTCGTTCGTTATTCGTTTGCAGTTCACCGTTTGCCTTCGTCAACTCAACTCAACTCAACTCAATTTTTATGATAAAAATAAGTAACTTTTTTTTGTTTGTTTTTTATTTATTGTTCCGCTTGCAACTCCCTTCTTCCCTCCTTCCCTTCTTCCCTTGATCTTGATCACTCTCTTCACACTGTCGCACTGTCTATATCTTTCAAAGTATCTTTGTCGTTGTTTTTGTTTAAATATGATATTTTGTTGTTGTTGCTTTTATTTTAATGACTCTTTGTTGTTATTGTTATTGTTGTTGTTGTTGAAGTAGAAATACAAAGCCTTTTTATTCGCACTTAATTTTTTTTTCTTCTTGTTTTTCTTTAGTTTTTACTTTTGTCTTTGTTTTTATTATCTTGCAGTTTTATTGTTGAAGGGTTTTCCTCTATTGTTGTTGTTGTTGTTGTTGTATTATTTACATACGGAACAATTCTTAATTAGTCTGCCATGCACATGTTATAAAGAAGAATATACTCTATATAGTATGAAGAACTCAGGTGACACCATTTAACACAAAGTTCATAAAATGAAACAGTAAAACCGCCAAAGAGAAATGTAAGTAGAGCCCATTTTTTTTTTTTTTGTTTTTTTTTTTGTTGGTTTTTTATACGAAAAAGAATTTGCTGCATTGCAAATTGTCAAAACTCAACTCGAATCTCAAATCTCAAATCTCAATTCAATCATTAACAAACAATCAACAACTGGAAAACAGACAAAAAAAAATCCAATTTTTCACACATCATTTTCTGACATAGTTTTCAAAGTACATAGACAACATTTTTCACAATCTCTTCGTGCTACATGTATGCATTTTTTTCCATTTATTATCTAATCTTATCAACAATGACGACTCCGAATTGTTGTTGCTATTCTTGGCAGTATTTCATGTTCATGAAATTCAATTCAACAAAAAATATCAGAACACTTATTTTAAAAAACAAAAAAAGAAACGACCAAAAAAAATAAGAAAATCTTTGCACATTCATTCACATTCAGGTGCAGAAATTATGATATGACACCTTTTCTGATATTTAGCATACTTAATATTGCAGTAGACCAGGTGTACGGATCTAAAACTCTGTAACAGCTCGACACTCTTGGGGGAATAACTTTATCACACACTTCTATAGATTATCTAAAAATACTTCATGTACTCGTAAATAGCCTATAATACTTAACGATTTTTATTGCGTTCTATTAATGTAATTATAGAATAAAATTCCCCTCTTTGCCATATCAATTTGAACTTGAATCATTTTCGGTCTTACAACTAAACATTGTCATTTTCCATTTAAAAAAAAATATGCTTTAGAAGTCTGAAATTTGTTACTTCTTTACAACATTAAAACAATCAAATTCACTAACAAAAATTCATCTTTAGTTTTTGTTTCTCGTAATATTTTCATAATTCTTTAAGAATACAATAAAAACAACTCCATTAAACGAAATGAATAACAACAACAAAAACTCTTAGAAGACAAGTTTAAGTCAAAAGGCTCAAAAGTTTAAAAGATTAAAAATACATAAAATAAAAAAAATTAAATAAAATAAATAAATGTTATTTTTTCGTTTTTTATTTTATTTTAAAATAAAATTTTATTTAAACGCTTTTAGTAGTTTTAGTCAGCACTAGATAGCGCTAACCGGAAACGGAAATTCAAGCCAAAAAGTGTCATGTTTTTGCATGGATGCAGTGCTGCCTGACTGCAGCTAGCCTCACTAAAAAGAAAATTGAAACTTGTTGGTTTAATTGCATGACCAAAAGTGGTGGGTAGTTTGTAAAGTTAAATAACATTTCTGAAATGCAATTATCAATTATATTTAAAAAGTGTAAATGAGCCTGATTTCAACGAGCCTTTTGGGTTTTTATTCATTTAAATAAATTATAGTAAATTATTAATATAGATTTTATTTATTTATTTTATTAAATATATTTTTTTGTAATTTATTTAAAAGCCAAATATTTTGAACAGAAATTTCGGATTATCATTTTTTGATAGCAATTAAGTAATTATTAACTTAAAAATGCAACTAAATGATTTAAACACATTATCACTCATTGACTCAGTGAATATAGTCGCCCCCTCCATCAAGCACGCTTCCTGCATCATCTGATCATTTGCACATACAATATACATATGTATAACTGCTTAGCATGATTTTATCGCCGTTTAGTTCTCAAAACATTCGTGATTAATTTCTATCAAGAATTCGACACAACACAGCTGCGTAGGTGGTTCAAATTTCCAATCGATTTCCTGGGAAAGAAAATCTGAACGACTCAGCCAAAGTCCATCCGGCCCGACGATATTCAATAGAAACAGGCTGCATAAACAAAGTTTGCAATAAGATTCCATCTTGTCTGTGTTTAAAACTTTACTGGCAACAATGGCGCGACATGAAAAAGGAGAAGAATGAATCGAAATAAAGATAATGCGTAGGCAACTTAATTATATACTTACAAATGTGCAAATGTTATAGAAAAAATATATCTATTGTACTTAGATGGAAAGCAAAATCGAAAAGTTAATTGCAAATGCTTATAGAAATTATGAACTTAGATTATTTGATTTGATATGATTTTATCAATCCTTGAGTCACCCATACCTTTCATTGTAACATGCTTTCTTGGTGAGAGCGAAGTATATAGAAATTATGAACTCTGATTATTTGATTAATCTTGAATTTGTCTCTTTATTTGTTAATAACATTGATAGACATTTAAGTTAACTTTAGGTTCAGCATGAAAAACTAAGTATTTTTGCTATAACTGATCGATATTTAACTTTAGATTAATTGTTAACTTCACCTTTCAATGAAATCTGCTTTCTTAGTGACAGCAAGATACTCGTATTAAGGTTCCTGCGCAAAAAAAAAAAAAAAATCAAAATTAACTCCTTTAGAAAATCAATTTTTAATTTACCAACAATAACAAAACTTGAATGCTTCAAAGAATATGCGATCTTTGAAGTTCTTTTGCAATAATAAAGAATTGAAAATAAATAAAATAATTCTGATGACAATGCTTTAGTTAGATCTTATGTTGTTTGTTTATTCAATTCATTCAAAAGAAAACAAAAATTCCGTCACACAATATTTATTCTGTGCAAATTGATGGTTTTTGCTTGTCTTCCTGACTATGCATTATTTTGTCCCTTTTCTTTTCCCATAAAGTCTCATAAGACTTGGATGCCTTTTTATCTTTTATTTTTTCTTTAAAATATAACATAAAAACAAATGATTCATTTCTCTTCCATATATAAAAATTAGAATAAATATAAACTGACTTACTTAGACATCAAACTAATTGTTGAGCAATGATTTTATTATTGTACTGCTAAATATTATTTTCATAGTATGAAAATCTAGTTATTAAATCCATCTGACAGTGTGATTCCTCAGGAATGAGAAGGTATTTGTCCATTTCATTTTCATGTCAATCTAACTTACCATAGAGTCTCACTAAATATTATAGTTTTTCGTAACTATTTAGTTCTTCACTGACGAAAGAATAGTTGACGGTCTTACCGTGAGCTGTAGTTACTTACATACCAAGCTACATTAATAATATTTTCCAACAATTGCACACTTACATATATGCCATTTTGCAAATAGTTTTTTCATTAAGGTTTAAGAATCCTTCATCACAAATGAATGTCGTTTCTCTTAACACAGTTTTTTCCCCCTTAAGTCTAGGAGAAGTGATTGCTTCAACTTTCTTTCTTAATATTTAAATAGTACTATGTATATTGTTACGACAATTCAGATCATAGCAAGGAGCCGGCAAGTGCTGCCAAGGAGCTGGCAAGGATTGCCAAGTGCTGCCAAGGATCGGCAAATGATCGGTACTATACGTGTCCCTGGGACGTCCCAATGAAGGAAGATCAAGAGAACTGTGAAGAAATTTTGGTACAATTTGTCTGTGTAATAAATTCTTTATCCCAATCAATAAAAATTCATAACAATATAAAGACAAAATAGAAGTTCTGATTTACAATAGAATAAAAATTATGCCAAACATACACTTCCAATGACGTAATTGGGGTTCTTGCAAATTGAGTTTGATGGCGATTGACTATTGAAGAAATATGTGTATCTTCAGACGTGTAATAGATTTGCACAGATTCCTAAAAGTTTGTCAGCAAAGGTAGCGAAAATATACCTTAAAACACTTGGCCACTGTTTTCAGCTAAACCAATACGTGACTCTATAAATTCTCTCATATGGGCGATGGCTCATTTTATATTTACTTCAGTAACAGGATCTCATGTCTACGTTATGAGTGAAGAGTTCATATATTGAATGCTGAAAAGCGAAGAAATTTAAAAAGAGCATAATTAAAGCAAAACCAAATAAAAGGAATCAATTGGGTATTGCATCCCAGCAGTGGATGAGTATTAGATTGTAGTTTGTGAACCATTCATTGATATAGTTTCGACTATTAGGATTTTTTAAAGATTTATGATAATCTTGGCTCATCAAAAAATGTAGAAAAAAAAAAAACACCAATACAACATTTGACTTGGCTTTTGACTTTGTGTGTGTGACAACAAAACAAACACTTGTGAAAATGTAGAAATGGAATATGTAGATAAGATACATACTTCCTTCTACTATCAGCATAATATTGTTATAGTCAGGGGGTGTTTTTTTTTTTTTTTTTGTTTTTTTTTACTATTATTATTCCTTCATCAACTAGGGAAAACTTCCTGCTCGTGGCCTCTTTGCAAACTTAGTACTTGTCAAAAATATTTATATCCACAAACATTGATCTTTATGAAATTGATCAAATAAAATAGTAAATGTTTAACTAAAAATCACTTAATTATAAATTTTGGTCATCAATCTGGATTGTCAAATATTAAAACATACTCAAAAATATCCATAATTGCAAATTAAATATTGTAAGTAGTTTGAGTTTGAGTGAGCAAATACTTTTTTCATTAAATATTGTATGTACTTACTTATTCACCACACTTAAGAGAACTTTATGTGTTAAGTACTCAGAGAAAATCAGTTCTCTTTGAGAGAGACTCTCTGCACCAATTATCTTTAGAATAATGTTCTAGAATACTCAAAACCGGTTTAGATTTATCATAACTTTTGTCACGTCAAAGCAAATCTTTCTCCTTATCAACATTACAATATCGTCAACTCCCAAAAGTTCTAAAGAGTAACTAACCGGCATGAGAAAGAGCAGAGATTGTAATATGTCGTATGCCGGCTAATACTCAAAGACGTTGATTAACCACCCGCACGGGAAGCTAGACACGTTTCCGCTCAATTCAACTCTCCGTGGTGGTGTAATTGCTCTCGCGTAGCACTGAGCTTAGGCGCCGACTGCGATCTAACTTCTCGGTATATAAGGAGGTGCCACACGTTGAGAAGGCGTCATTCTCAATATTTCAACATTGGCTAGTTCAGCTGTGTAGTGATCGATCGGTTATTTTATAGTATTTTTTGCGTTCTCCAATTAAATCAAATTAATTTCTGACTGACTGGAGCCGCCATCATCTAACTTTGCGCCGGTGGTCAAAAATTCATTTCAAAATCATCCAAGTAAATCAATTCTAAGTTTTTTAAGGTAAGACAAGGACGTGGTGTCTCTCTCTCTCTCTCAGTGTAGTACAATAATTAAATGCTATAAAACTATAAATCGAATTAACCACAAAAAAAAAGAAAAAAAGACGGACACTTTTGTGATGTAATTTTTTTAATTGAATTTTAATCAAACGAAACGAAATGAAAAAAAAACAACCTTCTTCCTTTTGATTGGTTTTTTTCTGTTCTTATTTGAATTCGATTTCGAAATTGATTTTTCGAAATTTCGATAATTCTAAAATTACTTTCGAACTTTTGAGAAAAGTGCTTAAATATGTGCGCACGACATTACAACGTTTCACTTTTCCGTTTTGCACCTTTACGAAAAGTTTCTTTTTGGGTCAAAAAGAAAACAATTTCGAACTCGAATTAAAAAACCGAAAAACAGAAGATAATCAGTGCTGAACACGTTAAGGACTAGTACCATACACCATACAATTCAACTGAAATTTGTACAAAAAAAAAAAAAAAAAAAAAAACTAAATATGTGAAGGACAATGTAGTAGAAGAAAGAAGAAAGAATTGCATTGATTTTATTGATAAGCAAAATTTAAAAAAATAAAACCAAAAAAAAAAAACAAATAAAAAAATATTTAATCAAAATATTTCATTGCAATTCAGAAACCGTGTACGAATTGAGTGCGTGTACGAATTTCGAAAAGTGAGGTAATCCTAAATGAAATATTACATTTTATTATTTTTCCAAGTGTATAAAGATTAAAAATTAATCTTAAAAATAATACATACAAAAAAAAAGAAAAAAAAAAAAGAAAAAGTGTAAAACTATGTTTTATAGAAATTTTGGTAAACAACTAAACATGGAAATTGAAACAAAAACAGAGAAATCAATTTATTAATGAATAAATATTTCTGATAAGTAAATAAAATGAAACTATTTTTATACATTCGATCGATTTAAACGATAACACTTATATAATAATCTTCTTAATACTCGCACACTCTCTTCTCACACCTTTCGATGTCATAAATGGCAATAAAAAATTCTGGCTTTTCATTCGATAATCCATGAATTTGGTGATGGAATTATAGAATATTCTTATCTACAATGATAAGATTTGTTTTTTATAGAGAGACGGAGAGAATTTTATCATTTTTCATATTTTCCAAATCACAATTAAATTGAGTAGAAGAATAGAGAATTTTAAGCACGTGCTTGCTTCTGATTATGATTTCATGCAATCACAGGCTCTTGACCTTAGATTTAAAGGTGTCTCGAATAAAAGAATCCAACTGGTGACTATGAAGATTATGCAGTCAGTAATCATTAATAAATAATATAAATTTTAAACAATTCTTTTTGTTAAATGTTACCTTGTTGGCCTTAATGGTTGATAATCTAAAAAAAAAATACAGCAAACACTTTATAGTCTTCAATGAACTTTCATTTAGCCCAAGGCTAAATAACAATATTCTGACAACTTTAAATGATTTACTGTAGAGCAAATGTGACACATTTAAAGTATACAGTATATCTAATATTTCCCAAAATTTATAAAAAATTGTCGTATGAAAGATGGATTTTGATTTGACTTTGTACTTGAAATTTAACACTTCAACCAACATAACCTTTACGATTGGGCATAGAAGAAAGAAACACTTCCCACACTAAAATGCTTTCCCACATATTGAGATGAAAGTTTTTTTTATTTATTTCGATTAGGCGAATAAGCAAATTAGAAAAGAAAACCCAATTAAGAAGAAACAAACAATAAACTAAATCAAATGTATAAAAATACATTGAGAAATTGGTTTAAATTTAAATTTAATTAAGTAGTCAGCGTCAGCGTCATCGTCGTGACAATTGCTGGTGGTCGGTTGTCGGTTGTCGGTCGTTGATGCTGCTTTAGAAAAGCCCCGAAATGTTATTTCGACCAATTTCTTGTTAAATTAACTTTAATTGAGTTTTCATTGTATTCAAATTAATATAAGTACACTACTAAATACATATAAGAAGAAAAAGGCATTGGAGAGAACGACTGCAATAGAATGATGAGATGAGCGTATGAAGAGAAGCGAATAATTGCTCGATTGATGATTTTTTGGATGCACGACGAAATCTGAGAAGAAATAAAATTAAAAAAAAAAAAAAAAAAAACAATGAATTCATTGCCTGAGTGGGCAAAATGCCAATTGGTCAAAACAATGGCAAGACATCAAAGTATTGATGCATTCATTGTATGTATCTTTACTTAAGTTGCATTAACAACAACTAACTGACCCTGAGTACCTAAAAAAATCTTCACTCTTACGTTTGTATTGTAGTATATAGTTCTGCTCTTTAGATACTTTTCCTAAAACTGGTTTCCAATCTACTCTTCTCTACTCTATTCAGTCTTTTTTGAAGCGCATGGCACGTTTTACCGGCAACCGGCAACCGTCAACAGACAACAGACAACAGACAATACCAACCAACAGACATTTCACCGGTAATATTTACAATTCCAACTTCATTCCAAGCTACCCACATGCCCAGACATTGCCTGTCTGCTAAGATGTTGCCTGTTAGTAACAAGCAAAAAATCATAACCAGACTAGTAGAGATCACTTTCATATAGAACAGAAACATAAAATGAGGAAAATTTAATCAATCATGCAGAAGAACGAACGACTGTATAAATGTACAAGCAACCTAGAGACTAACTGACAGACTGACTGACTGACTGACTATAGTTGCAAAGCCAACGCCCAGTGCCCAAAATGGTAACGATTGCAATATTCGTGCAACGGACGAGTTCAGAGCGAACTTAAATCTTTGGAAAGAAACGCTTGATGTCTTTCTGCAAGGTCTGAGTTTAGCGAAATCGTTTTGCCCATTTTTGTCAACGCTTCATTTCGCGTGGGTGAGGTGCAGCGCCATTTATTCAGCCAGCCGCCGAGTCAGTAAGTCAGTCATTGTCAAAGACATCGTTAGTCGTCATCATTGTTGTCATTGCAACCATTTCCGTTTTATATTTACGTTTTAATTGCAATTTCTTTTCTATTTTGTCTTGGTATGAAATCTTAGCTTGACGCCTACCAAATTTGCAAAATTCTTTTCTTAATGAAATGACAATGGAATTGAATGATGAGAGTCACTCCTAGGTAGAAATAATCTACGATTCAATTATAAAATAATCAACTTCAACAATTGTTAAAAATTTCGTCACAAGCCCTTGAGAATTGACTGATTAGATAATTGGTTTCCAAAATTATTTTAACAAACTTGCCAAAGGCCTTTTTGTTTTTGATCGTCACCACGGTTTTTTATAGATAGAATTTTGCCCCTTTAGATTGTTTTAATGACCACTTAATTTTATCTGATCCTTCTAATGCCCTCCACTTTAGGAACCAATGTATGGATTAGATAAAAATAAATAACAAACACATTTTTTTTTTGTTTATTCAAAACATTTGAAAATGCCAACTCGTCATGAATGAGTTAAAATATAAATGTTTATTTTATTAGCCACTCAAGTCAAAAAAATATTATATTCTCGTTAGAATTATCGTTTTAGTATTTCGTCACAAAAATTCAAAAATTGGCCGATAAGAACTAACTGAAAATTTAACATTTTAGATAAAGCAAGACACATTTTATTTTATTTTTTTTTTTAGTTTAACTTAAGCAATCATACGAGTGTAGAAGTGAGAGAGAAAGATAAAATTTGTTTAAAATTCATAAAATAAACATATTTACTAAAATAAAAATATATTTGATAAATAAAGAGCAGATGGTAACACAATAATGAGTGATACTACTTAGTTCAGTTTCACCGACAATTTTATACATTCGAACTGATTGTTAGAATACCAAAGAATACAAAAAAGAAAAGAGTTCAATATGTTTGCGAAAAATACAAAATTGTATAGAATTTTATACGAAAAAGATTGCCGAACTTTATAAACTTCTTGAATATTAAATCTGATATAAAATATTAAGTATTCTTTTTATTTCTTTACAGTTTCTATATCTAAAGAAATAAAATAAAATAAAATTTAAATCAAAATGGCCGATGAAGCACAAGCACCACCAGCCGAAGCTGCCGCACCAGCTGAAGGTGAGGCTGCACCTCCAGTTGAAGGTGGCGAAGCTGCACCACCAGCTGAAGGCGCACCAGCTGATGCTGTACCAGCTGAACCCATTAAGCACTCGTATACACTCTTCTACTTTAATGTGAAGGCCCTAGCTGAACCATTGCGTTATCTTTTCGCTTATGGCGGCATTGAGTACGAAGATGTGCGCGTTACACGCGATGAGTGGCCAGCATTGAAGCCAAGTAAGTCAAATATAATACAATATTAAAGAAGCAAAAATACTAAATAAATGGATGTTGTATTTTTAAAGCTATGCCCATGGGTCAGATGCCCGTTCTGGAAGTTGATGGCAAACGTGTGCACCAAAGTATCTCAATGGCACGTTTCTTGGCCAAAACAGTTGGTTTGTGTGGTGCAACTCCATGGGAAGACTTGCAGATTGATATTGTTGTTGATACCATCAATGACTTTCGTCTAAGTAGCGAACAATGTGTGATGTTGCATGTTCAGTGTTTGAATTAACTCTTGAATTTTTAATATATAGAAATTGCAGTCGTCTCCTATGAACCCGAGGATGATATCAAGGAAAAGAAGCTGGTGACCCTAAATACAGAAGTCATTCCATTCTATTTGGAAAAACTGGAGCAGACTGTCAAGGACAATGACGGCCATTTGGCATTGGCGAAGGTCAGTTACAATTATTGCAATTCCAATTACCCACCCAACATGCTAATTAATTTTGTATTCTATTCAAAACTTTTAGCTTACTTGGGCCGATGTCTACTTTGCTGGCATTACCGACTACATGAACTATATGGTGAAACGCGATCTTCTGGAACCATATCCAGCCTTACGTGGCGTTGTTGAGGCCATCAATGCCTTGGAGCCAATCAAGGCTTGGATTGAGAAGCGTCCCGTGACTGAGGTCTAAGGAGATGAAAGATTAAGCTTTAAATGATGCAGGGGATCGATCGATGGATCGATCGTTGAAAGAGAATAATCGAATTTCTTTTACATAATGGCACAAGAATCGACTCAATTAAAAAACAAGACACACAGACAACAACCAAGACAACAAAATATTGATTTACAATATAAGAACAACACTAACAACATCAACAAATATTTATATAAAGATACTTTGTTCCTTTAAACAAAAAAACCAATGTCAACATCAATAAAACACACAACAAAACACACAGCAATTGGCTTTACACTTCAACTATAAAAATTATTTATTTATTTATATACCAAAAAACAAAAAAAAAATCATAAGCACATTACATAATTATATTGCACAGGTTAAAATGGTAAAGGGTAAATGGTAATTTATCTTAGATATACATAGAATTCATATCCTTATAATATCCTTACAACACAAGAATAACATAATTATGTCTAAGAACAATACACTAATGTCAATAAAGCAGAAGACAAAACCAATTTTCTTTAATTATATATAACAAAAATATATACAAAGCAAACAACATCAAGAACATAATTATTTATAAATCGTTCATTACAACAATACAATAATGTCAATAAGAGACAAAACACGAGAATTTCCTTTCCACATTTTATATATTTATTCATTTATATAACAAAAATTATGAGCACTTTATATAATCATATATTGCACCCAACTTTATATATATATTATTATATTTAAGTCGTTCATTATAATACACTGCACTAATGTCAATGAGACACAACACAAGAAAGCACAGAAAACTTTCACCCACCGCACACTTCAATTATTAACATATTAAATTCTTTAAGAAAAAATATAAGCACGTTAAATAAATTCTATATACAACATTATTGCACGGACTAAAATGATGAATGCATGATGAATCTTTATATTATATATATTAATAATCAATCTAATCTATACTTAAAAGCTCATAATTCTCTTTGCAAATTAAATGTTTGGTTCAAAAACCAACTAAAGAACTTTAGAAAACAAAACACAAGCAAACAAAAAAAAAAAAAATTAAATAAATACGGCATTATTTATTTGATTTGTGAAAATATACAATATAATACACAACACAAAGTACTTAAATTATCTATTATATTTATATTTATCTTTATTAAAATATTTTAATCAAACTCTCACTTAATATTATACAATATAAACGTAAATTAAATAAAGTTTTATGCACATCTCTTTAAAGAAAATATCGTTCGTTCTATATAAATACTTAGTTAAAAATGTTAATCCAAGTCTATATGTATATATTTACATACATATATATCTACCCGATTATTCAATACAAATAAACAAATAAAACGCAATCAAATTACAATATTTGGAATTTTAAAGAAATTCGCAATAAACCAAATCCAAAAATTATTGGATCCTTGCTTACTCAATAAAATAAATAAAAAAGACTCAATTCTTAAAAAATCAGAATCCTTAAAATATCTCAAGCATACAATATAACCAACATATGCACAAACTGCCACATAATAAAAGTTTTCAATACAAAAAAAAAAAAAACAAACATCAACAAGAAGAATATTGTCATATTGTCAAATTTTTATTATGAAACTCAAACTTTCACTTTATAAAACCACTTAAAAAAAAAAAAATAAAAAACACAAAAAAAAATTATTATCACAGTTTTTTGCAAAATTTAAAAAATTGGTTTTTATTATTTTTATTTTTTTCTTTTACAAGAATACAATATTAATGAGGTTCGAGCAAAATAGTGCTTTTAGAACTAGGCAGGACACATTATTCTCCCTTTCAAGTATTGTTTCCAGACGAACAGTGGTTCGTTCACTTGTTAATTACAGAAAATAGTTTTTGGTCCTTGGATGTTGTTCCTTTGTTGCTTTCCCCGAGCCGGAAGCGAATTGTGTTAAATGTCACAAAGTTCACATTCTAACGCTTTAACTGCACTTAGTTTTCTCCAGCAAAGCTTGAGTGAGCCCTTAATACAAAGACAGGTTGGAGCGACATACTCGTAGAAGAATCTATGGGCGCAGCAATCTTTTGTTTTACAACACAAAACAACGACGTAAAAGTACTGTACAGAATTCAATGAAAGGTCACTAATTGCTTCTTGCCATGTCAAGAATACAAAATTTGAAATCTCAATGATAATTCAGACGAAAAACACTCAACTTATAGACTTACCGCAAGAAACTCCAAATAGGCTTGATAGCCTCTATTGGGGGAACCCAACAACTCGAGAGTTACCCTCTATTGAAGGTAGTTATTACCATGAACTTTATTGGTATATTGTTTATTTTTTTTTTTTTTTTGTTTAATTTAAATTTGTTGCTACAAATATTCCCAGCGATATAAAAAACCGCCATGCTATGAAATTTGGATTTTGGCACATGCGATCATTTCGCTGAACGGGTTGTACATATTGTTTTGTCTAAATTTTAATAATTTTGAAGCATAATTTAAGGCGAAAAGTTGTTTTTCACAATTAATCAATCCCACACTACTTTTTTTTCGCGGGTATGAATGGTATTATAAGATTGTGATGAAGTTTGTTACAGGCAGAAGGAGACAAAAGAGGCCACTTAAAGTATATATATTCTTAATCAGCTCGATTAGACGAATTGATTAAGCCATGTCTGTCTGTCCGTTTGTATGTAGTCCCTCAGTTTTTGAGCTAGAGAGCTGAAATTTTGCACGAACCTTTCTTTTTACTATACGCAGGACATTTGTCGGAACCAACCGGATCAGATCACTAGGGGGTACCTCCCATACAAACCATCAAACATCTACTGCGTGAAGAGTATTTCATTTTCGGCATAGTCAAAGATAACGTGATTTCTAGTTATAGATGGAATTTGTCTACCGTTGCCCCTTTAGATTGTCATCTTATTTTATCTGATCTTTCTAATGCCCACTTGTGAGTCATACCTTGGGAACCAATGTATAGATTAGATAAAAATTAATGACAAACTAATTTTTTTTTTTTTTTTTTGTTATTTACAAAAACATCGATAGTGGTCGTCATTGTTTGTATTTCAAAATTTTTTGCAATTTCCAATTGAATCAAAACATTTGATAATGTCAAGTCATCATCAGTGACTTAAAATGTAAATGTTTATTTTATTACACATTAAAGTCAAAAAAAAATATTATTAATTTCTCGTTAGAATTATCGTTTTAGTATTTCGTCACAAAAATTCAATAATTGGCCGATAAGAACTAACTGAAATTTCAACATTTTAGATAAAGCAAGACACATTTTATTATACTCTTCATGAAAGTGAAGTTTGTCATGAAGTTTCTAACAGGTATATATATTCTTGATCAGCTCGATTAGACGAATTGATTACGCCATGTCCGACTGTCCGTACGCCCTCAGTTTTTGAGCTAGAGAGCTGAAATTTTTGCATGAACCTTTCTTTTTATCATACGGAATACATTTGTCGGAACCAGCCGACTACTAGGGGTACCTCCCATACAAACCACCCATTTGAATTCATGTTCACAATGAAAATGAAACATTCACTAGTGAAGAGTATTTCACCTATGGTATAGTCGAAGATAACGTTCTTTCTAGTTATTAAATAAATAACTGTAATAATTAAATAAATTAAAGAAACTGCAGGCCGTTTTTCACAAGGGCGAGTTCACCTAGAAGCCAATATGATACCTTAAATTGGATTATGGTGGAGTAATGGTCTCCCCCCACCACTGAAACCAATCCGTAGAATTGGGTGAGTGTTTTGCTGACCACCAACTGTGTTCCAACTTATGCTCCTAAAACTTATATGTAAGTAAGGGTATTGCCAGCAGGTTGATTGCCAATTGATAATCAAGGCCCTTAAAACCGTGAGGTATGTCTATTGCTGTGCCTGACATTTTCACCTCT
Source organism: Amiota minor (assembly GCA_037043295.1). Taxonomy (NCBI): domain Eukaryota; kingdom Metazoa; phylum Arthropoda; class Insecta; order Diptera; family Drosophilidae; genus Amiota; species Amiota minor. Next base: position 5,177,911 of record JBAMAW010001787.1, read on the forward strand.
GATCGTTGGAATCTTCAAGTCTCGATAAGTGACCGCGTTTTTCTGATGGTGCACTCACAAACCTTCACAGCAGCTTGGATTGGAACCTCTGAAAAATTTCCAGATTTTAGTTGGAAGTAGTGCTCCAAAGACATGTACAGCCATACTGACCTTACTATGGTCAAACATAGCAACAGTTTGTTGGTTTTGATGTAAAGTTGCCAAGTGGGACTCCTGTCCAAGGTCAGGTGGCACTACTTCGAATGACATCCCCATTTATGACTACTGGAGGATATGTCATGTGGATTGACTTGAATGTGATGTGTGGGGACTTCTCAGTGTTCTACCTCTTAATTCACTGGTCAATGAGGTCTAGTTGGTTCTGTAGGAGGGGTGAGTTTGTAACCGGGTCATCGAGTAACAACAAATACGATGCCGGCAGCAATTTCTTAACTATGTATAGAAAGCCTGTGCGTTAAACACGATCAAAAGCTTAACGCAAACCCAAGATGGCAGTCGAACAGTATTCCCTGTCTTTAGGAGGTTTTCAAACACTTTCTACAACTCGGTAAGATTGCTCTGAGGTCCCATGGCGTCTCCTCAAACCGAACTGATGCTCTGGAATAACGCGTCCTTAGTCCATTAGTTGCTACACTCCTATTGATATTGTGAAATTAATTTTTAATTTGATAAAATATTTGATTAACAGTGAATGATTTCGCATTTTTTGTTTGCTTTCTTAATGACATAACTAAAAAAAAAAAACGAAAGTCACTTAAAGCAGATCAAACAATGATAACATTTACACACAGAAACGCAATAATAATAAATAATAATAAAAATAATAGAATGATATAAAATAATCTCAAATCACAAAAATTGAGACTTCCGTAAAATCGAATAATAAATACTCTTCACACAAACAGATACATTTAAGGTTATGATAAAACAAAAACCATAAATTATATCATTATATAGAATTATCGTTTTAGTATTTCGTCACAAAAATTCAATAATTGACTTTGATATTAAAAAACTTTGGCTTTTCATCTTGGACACAAGTTCTAGTGAATTTTAAAGCGTTTAGCTTAAAATCTGAACTGTTATGTTCAGAACAGCTTTAGGTATATGCTTCAAGACATATTGGTTCGATCGATAATATTAAAGCTCGATGCAATTTTTCTTAGAAACATCTTCTTTAATGTGTCCTTTGATAACTTAAAAACTTTACGATAAAGCCATATATTCTAATAACGCCAATATTACCCAAGAATATTATTAGGAATTATTTATAAGTGCGTCAGAATTTTAGTACGTCCCAACTTATTTATCAATATCTATTTGCATATTTTTAAAAGTTTTAAAGAACAATTTAATACATTTGTACAAATAAACCATTATATGGATTTGCAAACAAAATGTAGTCTTCTTCATTGACTTCAGGGTATAAATGGCACTTGCAAAGAAACGGAAACCATAACAGTTTCAACAGCATCAGCTTTGACAGCTGCTAATCTAACAAGATGAAGTTCTCATTTCATCTCACTCTTTTCGCTTGCTTTTGCCTCGCAGGACACGGTTTGGCTCAAGAACCTGAAACTGCTCCTGGATCAGCTTCAGATCCTGGTCTGGCACAGCTTCTGGAGCAGGGTTATCAGCTGATTGAACAGCTACTTGAGGGGTTGGTTGATGATTTGGTGTTAGACAACGAAACAGCTGATAGCTCAGCCCCAGAACCAGCTCCAGGATCAGCTCCAGGCCCAGCTCCAGGACCAGTACCAGTACCAGCACCAAATCCAGCTCCAGCCCCAGCTCCAGCACGTGATCCACTACAAGAACAGCGTCGCAGGCAACTAGAACAGCGTCTAAGAGAAATACAGCAAAGAAAAAGGTACTTGCTACAACAACAAAGACTACAACGACAGCGCCAACAACAACAAAAGCTCCAGCAACAACGTAGGGCTCGACAACAACAACAGCAACGACGTAGGAGAAGGCAACAAAATTTCGTTTAGTTATTGATAAAAATAGAGAACTCGAACGTATAATGAAAATATATTTTCAATGCATCAAATTAATTTGATTTAAAATTTTATTGATTCCGATTCTAGAACAAGGTTATAAGTATATATATATATTTTTTTTTTTTTTTTTTTGTAAATAAATCTAGCATTTAGTTCAAGAAATACAATAGTCTAAATAAAAAAGTAAATCTTACAATCTTAAAATTTGCGATTTGTGATCATAAGTATGTGTTATACTACTCTACTACTACTACTACTACTTGTACTCTTTCACTTTCGCAGGTAGTTGACTCGTGAATATTGACAAGTTCATTTTGAGTGAAAAATTTTTGTTTTACTATTTTTTATTATTATTTTCATTAGAATTCAACAATTCAATGAGGTCCTACCCAGGCAATAAACGTCCGAGAATGATAGTGTTTCGGGGCAAAACGTAAGCTATTGGAACTCGTTTTACCGGTATCTTCCAAGTGTTTTTTAAAAACCTTGTTGTATATTCTCTTCACTTATTAGATACAGAAAACAGCTCATGATCCTTGGCTGTGTTTTTGTTGTTGCTATGTCAGGATACCATGCTCAAGTATACATAAGTATCGCAAAGTCCATTCCAATCGTTTCAGCAGTTTCGCTGCCATTCCGTTGCCTTGAGTGAGTTTATTTCCTTTTTACAACCGCAGGTGCTTTGTAAGTCTTATCTTGCCATCTATATTAACGGGCATATGTACCTCATACTATACAAGTTGCTATGTCAATAACACTACGAGTATTCATTGAGATCTGAAATATCAACCTTATTTTCGCTAATAGGTTTCGATATTCACATATTAATGTAAATTACAATATAATTACTTACTTGTATTAAAGTTTGAAAATTTTAAAGCATAATTCAAGGTGTTAAGTTGTTTTTCAGAAATACAATACTTGAGTAAAGTAAGTTAAATTTTATTTTAATGAAACCCACACTACTTTTGAATACATAAATTACTCTGATATTTTTTTGTATAGTACAGGATATAAGGCCATTATTAACAAGGGTGGAGAGCGGAGTAAGTGGTTTGGTCTCATTAGTTGGTCTGAAAGGCTTTTGAAAGCAACCCGTACAGGAGTGACTTACTAAAAATGTTATAGACTGGCTCGTTGGCCTAGAGGTTAGTGCGCTGGCTGACATGTGAAGAGTCGCGGGTTCGATTCCAGCTCAAGGCAAGTCTGGTCCTGCACTCTTCTAATTTCCTCCTTTCCTTATTAATTTTCCCCTGAGCTGATGAAGGCCTCTGACGCTATTGCTCATAATAAATACTAAGTTATAATTTATAATTATAATCTTAGTTCTAATAAATAAATAAAATAAATAAATAAATAAAAATGTTATATTGTATATATATATTGTTAGTCGAGTACCAGTGCCAGTTTGTACATCTCCATTTCTACCAAATTTAAATTTAAAAAGTGTTTTAGATTGATTAAAATTACATATGATTTGAGATTATATTTAATTTTGAAATTGACTGTATGTCTTATGAAGAGTCATAGATAGAGAATATTGTGCTCATATGAGTTTAGTTTGAACTAGCTTCCTTTATTTGTTTTATAATTTTGTTGTTAAAAACAGAGTTTTATGCTAGGGGAACGTAGAACATTAAACAAGTTCTATTAATATTATGAAATTAATTTCTAATTTGATGAAATATTTGTTTAATATTGAATAATTTCGCATATTAAAGAAATTCTTTTTTTATTTACAGTCTCGAATCATTTACTTAGTTTGTTTTCCCAAAGACATGACAAATAAAATAAACGCGAATGAATTAAAAACGTGCCAAAATTTTAATTACTCACATTGACCTTATAGATCAAATAATGATAGCATTTTCATACAGAAACGCAATAACTCTATCAAAAAAAATTCAATTTTTTGCAAATTACAATAAATTAAAAAAAAAATCACACAAATACTATACATTGAGACTTCGGTAGCACCGAATAATGAATACCCTTCTTACGATTTGAAAAGAAGAATACTGATTGATATGTTTTTACATTAGCTTTACATGGGTACATGACATATTTGTTTGATCGATAACATTAAAGATTATTAACTGTTAACTGTATATATTCGAGAGCTCGATGCTATTTTTCTTAGAAAAATCATCTTTAATGTGTTTTTTGATATCACGATAAAGTCATTTATTCTAGTAACACCAACCAGGAATTCTAAAAAAAATGGGAATGTTATTAGTAAATTTACATATTTGCGATTTTACGACTTATTTATAAATATCTATTTGCATATTTTTAAAATTTCTGAAGAACAATTTAATACATTTGTACAAATAACCCATTATGTGGATTTGGAAAAAAAAAAGAATCTTTTTTAAGCAACGATTTAAAAACAAAGATCAAGAAAATCTTCAGGGTATAAATGGCACTTACAAAGGAACAGCAAGCATAACAGTTTCAAAAGCATCACATTTGACAGCTGCTAATCTAACAAGATGAGGTTCTCATTTCTTTTCGCCCTTTTCGCTTGCATTTGCCTCCCAGGACAAGTCTTGACTCAAGACCCTGAACCTGCTCCAGAGCCCGCTCCAGAACCAGCTCCAGAGCCCGCTCCAGAACCTGCACCAGAACCAGCTCCAGCGCCAGCTCCTGAACCAGCCCCAATGCCAGCTCCAGAACCAGCTCCAGTGCCAGCTCCAGTACCAGCTCCAGTACCAGCTCCAGATCCAGCTCCAGAACCAGCTCCAGTGCCAGCGCCAGTGCCAGCTCCAGTGCCAGCTCCAGAACCAGCTCCAGTGCCAGCTCCAGAACCAGCTCCAGAGCCAGCACCAGTACCAGCTCCAGTACCAAATCCAGTTCCAGGCCCAGCTCCAGCTCCGGCCCCAGCACGTACTCCCCTACAAGAAGCACGACGCAGGCAACAAGAAGAGCGTCAAAGAGAAATACAGCAGAGGAGAAGGTACATGGCGCAACTACAAGCCCGAAATCGCCAAATACAGCAAATTCAACAAGAAAGACTTCAACGTCAACGTAGGGCTCGACAACAACGACGTAAGAGGAAGCAACAAAATTCGGTTAGATATTGAATAAACATAACACCTTCCCTCTTGTAACTTTAAGCATACAAGATGTAATAATAAATAAATAAATAAATTTATTGGGATTACATTAGGCAATATGAAATGGTAAAAATCTCGTCGGCATCGAAAGCGAAGCCGAAGGACACTGCTGATGCCGATGAGTCAACTGCCCGTTATCACATAATTGCGATATCAAGTGGCACCTAATTGTGGTATATTCTTGTTGCAAAGACAAATTCTTTATAAACTCATGTATTCATTAGTTTTGCTTTAATTGTAAAGAAGCATAAGTCAGTAGAGCAGCGACTAACATTGAAGAAGATTCATAAAACACAACTTCTGGCTGAAGCCATACTAAATCAATTCCTTACAGGCACCGTCACTTTGGATTCAATGGCGTTGTAGATATCTGCTTTAAAATTTGAGGATTGACCTACTTTTCTTGAACATACAGCTATTGAAACTTTACAATGCAGCATTCATATTTCTGAGATTTTAGCAGTAGATAATTTTAAAAGTTCTAAAGTTCTGCCACCGATGGCATCAATTGCAAATGTCGTAGAATTCATTGAAATAATAATAATAAATAAAACAAATGCATTAGAATTATAACATTTCTTCTGTTTTTTTTTTTTTAATATATCAAAGAAAAAAAAATGTATAACAAATTGTTTTACTAAATTTTGCATTGAAAATTGCTAACAATTCTGCTTCTTCTTCTCCTTGTTGTTTTTATTGGAATGAAAACATATGTTAAGGAGCGCGCAAAAATTTAATTGAAAGTAAATCACCTAATAAAACAAAAATAAAATATTCTCAATAATATTTTCTTTAATTCTATAATTATTTGTATAAATATACCAACTTATACTTAAAATATTCTCCTTATTAAAAAATATAAGAAAGAAATAAGTTTTCTTTCAAATTTTTTTATGACTCGTTACACGATTACTTAAAGGAAGTAACGAATACTTGGGTACAAGAGACTTTTTTACGATTTTCCAGCACTTGTGAGACATCTATAAACAACAACAAAACGTGAATCAACAACATAACACAACAATAACAACAAATTCATCTCATTCAAACAGAAATCGGATTTTCTGTGAGAAATCTTTTGTTTTATTTCTTATTGTCGAGTAAAGGCAACAAAAAAATAGTGAAAAATAGAAATTATATTTGCGTATGCGATTCAGAATTCTTTGACGTTCTTATAATTTATAATTTGCTTACAAGAGAGACGACGGCGGCGACGGTGAGAGCAATTGCAATTGGAATTGCAGCAGCAAGCAGCATTGGCTTTGTTTGTTTGCAGATAATATCTGCGCAACCGGAAGGCACTAAAAAGAACGGTGAGGGTGAGTAAGAAGGACTTTGCGTTTATACGTTCTTTGCGTCGTAGTTGGAGTTGCTTTTGCTTTGTTGTTGATGTATGATCTTTGCCAGATCCATTCCAACCCGCCCCCTTTACCTTGGCTTCGTTGGATCTTGCGTGATCGTGCTGTTCTAGTATATGTCACTCATTTTGCTGCCTGTGTGCGTGTGTGTATGTGTGTATGTCATTGTGTTGTGTTAAGCTGCGGAGACAAAAGGTGCAACAGCCAATATTGCCAATAATAGCAGAAGGCATCAATGGCAACTGTAGCGCAGTAGCAACACATGCACCCGGTCAGTGCAACCAGCAAATCACTAATTCCGTCAACGCATGTCTATGCTCCAGTACAAGCAGCAAAGCTTAAACTTCAATAAATAATTAAAAACAATTTGACTGTCGTCAAGTAAGTAATGATCAATTTAATTATTATTTAATTTGAAATTTTATATATGCCAATTTATCTTCAAAATTAGTTAATATTTTGTATTAACCACGGGTGAAGACAAGAATTCCGCCTCATTTATTCGTCGTCATGTCGTCTTCGGCAAACAAAGAAAGTCCCAGCCGAGAGTCAACAACAGTCTCACTTTCACGCACATCAATGTTTGCCGATACAGAGTCCATTAGTCGTGACTTCAGTATGGGCAGTCTTACCTCATCCGCCAGCCAGGATGAGTGCTATCGTTCCCGCGATCATGCAGACAACGTGCTGAAGCGTTTACAAACTTTTCTGGAAGGGCAACAGCTTTGTGATGTTGTGCTTATTGCAGGCATTGATGGCAAGCGGTAAGGGAACAGAAACTTTAAGAACTATACATACAAAGCACGATGGAATGAACCCCGAACCACAACCCAACCCATTCCAATTATATCCCCGATCTATAGTAATAGTAATGATTAAGATTCATTCACTTGTTCACTTAAGATCAGCCACCAACGCCGCGGTCGCCAGCCTGACCTTCACTTTGCATTTCTTTGTCTTGTTGCATTTGTTGGTTGTCGGGCGGGTGAATGACATTGTCACATGTGCCAACTGCATACTCTACACATTAATTTTTCTCCCTCTCTTATATTCTGTCTATGTGTTTGGTTTCTGTTGCACTGAACTGATCAATCTTATTGCATGCTAAGTTAGTGGCGTAGTCGTCTGTTTATGTTATGTGCTTTGTTCTTTGTTTCGTTGTTACATTTCTTATGCCCCGTGCATGTGTATCCGTGTCCAGTGAAGATGTCACTGAAATACGCAATGTGTATTTTTATGTCTCATTTTTGTGATTTATCTTCTTTTTTTCTTTTAATTATAGTGTGCGAGCTCATCGTCTGGTTTTATCTGCGGCTAGTGCTTACTTTGCAGCAATGTTCACAGGCTCACTACGTGAGCGCCATGAAGATGAAATCACCTTGGGTGAAGTGCACGGCGATGCCCTTCAGATCTTAATACAATACTGCTATACCGGTTACATAGAATTACGTGAGGACACAGTTGAGATTTACTGGCCACTTCCTGCTTGATGCAGCTTACTTCTGTTGTAAACGCCTGTTGTAGCTTTCTGGCGCGTCAACTGCATCCATCGAACTGCTTGGGATTCGCATTTTTTGCGGAGCAACAAAGTTGTAAGACATTATTGGAACTGGCAGAAAACTACACCTCACAGCACTTTATGCAGGTGTGCAAGCACCAAGAGTTCTTCCAACTTAATTCCGAGCAATTAAGCAAATTACTGGCTTGTGATGATCTCAATGTGCCATCCGAACAGGATGTGTTTCAATGTCTTATGTCGTGGGTATGCCATGATCCAACGAACAGACAAAAGCACATTCCCGAGCTAATGGCATTAGTTCGTTTACCTTTGTTGCAGCCTGCATTTTTAATGGATCATGTCGAAAGTGTATGCAATTCTAATGAATGCCAACAATTGATTACTGAAGCATTCAAATGGCATTTGTTACCCGAACGAAGATCGCGCATTACTTCCGGTCGAACGATACCACGTAAATCGACAGTTGGTCGATTGTTGGCTGTCGGTGGAATCGATGCACTTCGTGGTGGTATTTCTATTGAGAATTACTGTCCACGTCTCAATAAATGGACTGTTTGGAAGCACTTAACTTCTAGACGTTTGCAATTTGGTGCGGCTGTGATGGACGATAAACTGATCGTCGTTGGCGGACGTGATGGCTTAAAAACACTGAATACTGTGGAGAGCTTAGATCTGAATACTTTGACCTGGTCGCCATTGAATGTTATGGCAACACCACGTCATGGCTTGGGTGTGGCAGTTCTAGGAGGTCCACTGTATGCAGTGGGCGGTCATGATGGTTGGAGTTACTTAAATTCCGTGGAACGGTAAGTTTAAGAGAATCGTGACATAATGTGCTTATCTACACATATTTATAACTCCAGTTGGGATCCTGTTGCACGTACCTGGAGTTATGTGGCGCCGATGTCATCGATGCGCTCGACCGCTGGTGTTGCTGTCTTAGGTGGTCTGTCTGTATGCTGTTGGTGGACGCGATGGATCAATGTGCCACCGATCGATTGAATGCTACGATCCGCACACAAATAAATGGAGCCTTTTGGCACCTATGAACCGCCGGCGTGGCGGTGTTGGAGTAAGTAGAGTTTACTAACAACACTTAAATAATATTGTAATCAATCATAACCATTTATAGGTTGCTGTTGGAAATGGTTTTCTTTATGCACTTGGTGGACACGACTGCCCAGCAAGCAATCCATTAGCTTGTCGGACTGACACTGTTGAGCGTTATGATCCTGGTGCTGATACATGGACCTTGGTAAGTTTATCTATAACTGACTATTGTGAGCAACAATCATATCACATTAAATTTATGTTGTAGATTTGTTCATTTTTAACTGGACGTGATGCGATCGGCTGTGCATTTCTTGGTGATCGACTTATAGCCGTTGGCGGCTATGATGGTTCTCATGCTCAGAAATTGGTTGAAGAATACGATCCGATACGGAATGAATGGAACCCAGTGGCCCAATTGAGTACAGCACGCGCTGGTGCCTGTGTTGTAGCCATACCGAATATCATATCCCCGGCGCCGACTCCACCAACAGTTTAGTTCAATATATACTGCCGATGAAAAAGGATTTTATTTTCATATTGCTTTTAATATTCCATCGAAGTTTTCGGATTTGCATTTGCATTTATTGCACTATATTCTAATCATTCCTATAATTCATTCCCTTTTTAACTATGAAAGAATACACACAACTGTGTATTTAAAAAATCAAAAAAGAAATAACACATCAGGAGCATCCATCAATTAGCGCAATTGATTTGCAGTGTATGTTTGCATGTTGCTGCGACTGAGGCTTCCACGTATTCCAAATTTTTAAATTTTATATTTGATTTTCCTTTTAAATTTTATTTTTGTTCGTTATTTATTAAAATAAGCTTGCATGTTCTGGATGGATTAACTCCTTCCATGTGTTTACTGTACAATGCTGCCTCATTCATGTATGTAGAATTATTTAAGTCTCCTTTTGTTTTAATTCAATTATATTTTGTCTTTTTTTTTTTTTTTCTTTTCATAATGTTCTCGCTATTCTTCACTCTTAACATATACAAATATGAACAAACAATACCCTACCCTAAATTTATTAGACGAAGAAGCAGTGGAAGCCAGTTAAAATGAATACTCCGAGCCTCTATAATCGCTTTTACATCTTTTGTAATTAAAATACTATACAAAGAAAAGTTCAGAAGAGAGAGAGAGAGAAAAGGAGAGAAGCAAAAATCGAGACAGATGAAACAATCGTATTATTTTAGATAAAACATTTATTGTATTATATCTGTAAAAAAAACATACATATATTTTTATTGAAATATATATAATTTATATATAGAAATTGAAACAAACGTAAGAAATTGTAGTGCGTTATTGTCTTAACACCTATTACTGCATAATAGGGTCTGCTCCACTAACCACGTTAGAAACGTCAAATACCTCAGAATGCTCTTGGATTGGAGGCTTACCTGGAAGGCCAACATTAAAGCGAAACACATGCAGCTCATAATAGAAGGTTGAAAGATGTACTGTATGATAAGACACGGTTTCAACTCAGCACGGAAAACCAAGTTCGATTCTACTTAAAAAATACCAGCTTGTTACACTACGTAGAATAGCAAGTGATCCTTGATATGTGGGCAAATTTGTAAATCACAAAGGCCTGAAGGTGCCATCCGTTAGGAATGAAATATGTAGAATCTGCAACGGATACATTAATAGATTGTTTGACAATAGTATTGATGTCAGGCGACTGACATGTCTAAACCTTCCTCTTAGATTTTAAGATTCAGTTGTTACGTCTACTATAAAAGCAGTGTCAATCAGTTCTGCTTGTAGATGTTTACCGCAAGTCAGTTGTTATCATTTGAAGTGTACAGACGATTGTTAATGACGAAACATTAATTGCGATTGTAGTTGTGTGTTTAAAATTCATGTTGCACAAGCAAATATTTCACGAGCCGACCGCTCGCGTTAACACTTTCCAAATATTTCATAAAAATGAGCACTTCACTGCTTCATACGTACTTAATGCCGCTTTTATACACAGCGATTCTATTGCGACTCTGCGGCAGAACTCTCATGCAATTTTTGCCAAATTAAAAAAAAAAATAATAAAAATTGCACAATAGGAACTACCCGCTTAAGTAGTCACAGAGTACATTAGAAACGAAACGAACACAATTTCTATCCAATTCAATAAAAATCTTGGTAAGAATTATTCGTTTGTTTGTAAACAAAAAACCTTGCCCCTCAAAACATTCATAAGTTTGAGTGTATAATTAATTTTAAATTTTATATAAATATTTGATCTTATAAGTATGAGACAAGTTATAATTGTTTAATTATTAGAAAATACCACACATAAAATTAATGTACCCTTTATTGAAAATTGATCGCAATATGATATTGTGGAAATATTTACCCACCTGAAAATATTTTCTAGCCCATGAGCTGAAAGCCTTGGCGGCTAGGGCTCTTAATATTGTAGTAGGTTAGGAATTTATTACTTTATATAATAATAGTAATTTTCTTGCCTAAAGTTTACATCCATTACAGATAAATAATAATAATAATAAATATGTAATGAATTTGGATGAGGAAATATTCACAGATTTACCGAATTTATCCAAGTGTTTAAATATCAAAAAAAAAAAAAACATTTTTGGATACACAGAAGTAATAGGATTTTTAGGTATAAATAGTGGGAAGCTAATATCAAAGGGCGCAATAGAAACAGAGTTTTCTACTAAGCTACATTAACTTACCAAGATGAAATACATCTTCATTCTAGCAGCACTTGCCTGCATTCTCGCGGGCCAAATCTTCGCTCAGGGCCCACCAGCAGGTGGATCTCCTCCTGCTGGTGGGTCACCACCTGCAGGAGGTAGTCCACCAGCAGGAGGCAGTCCACCAGCAGGAGGCAGTCCACCAGCAGGAGGCAGTCCACCAGCGGGCGGTAGTCCACCAGCAGGCGGTAGTCCACCATCGAGCGGTAGTCCACCAGCGGGCGGCAGTCCACCAGCAGGAGGTAGTCCACCAGCAGGAGGTAGTCCACCAGCGGGAGGCAGTCCACCAGCAGGAGGCAGTCCACCAGCAGGAGGCAGTCCACCAGCAGGAGGCAGTCCACCAGCGGGCGGTAGTCCACCAGCAGGCGGTAGTCCACCATCGAGCGGTAGTCCACCAGCGGGCGGCAGTCCACCAGCGGGCGGCAGTCCACCAGCTGGCGGTAGTCCACCAGCTGGCGGTAGTCCACCAGCTGGCGGTAGTCCACCGGAAGGCGGTAGTCCACCAGCGGGCGGCAGTCCACCAGCGGGCGGTAGTCCACCAGCTGGCGGTAGTCCACCAGCGGGTGGTAGCTCTCCACCAGCGGGCGGTAGTCCACCAGCGGGTGGTAGCTCTCCACCAGGTGGTAATGGAGGCGGTAACCAACCAGCAGGTGGCAATGGAGGCGGTAACCGGCCAGCAGGTGGTAATGGCGGTGGTAATAATCAACAACAACAACAGCAGCGTAGGAGGAGACGACAACAACAGCGTAGGAGAAGGCAACAACAACAGCGTAGAAGAAGGCAGCAACAACAACGGCGTAGAAGGAGGCAACAACAACAGCGTAGAAGGAGGCAGCAGCAACAGCGCAGAAGGAGGAATCCAAATAACGTTGGCTAATTTCAAACGATTTCCAAGGAATATAATTAATTAATATTATTATTAATTTTTGATCCTCAGTTAAACCTTTAGAAAAAGTTGAGCAATATTTTTCACATATACGAGTACATACTTGTATATAAGTTTATTTACATTTGTAAGTATCTGATATCTGTGAATCATTAAAAAAATCATATAAAAAATAATGTCTGTATAATGAACATTACTTTACACATCCAGCAATTGGATCGTTTTTTATGAATTTCCAATTGAAGAAACTGTTTAATTTTTTAGTGCGGTGTGCCTTTGATGGTTGGTTTGTATGGGAGGTAACCCCCCAGTGATCCGATTCGGTTGATTCCAACAAATGTGCAAAATCTTGTGGGAAGAAATCTTTGTGCAAAATTTGAGGTCTTTAGCTGAAAAACTGAGGACAAGTTTACATACATAGAGATTGGCAGGCAGAGAGACGGACATGGCTTAATCAACTCGTCTCTTCGAGCTGATCAAGAATATTTATACTTTATGGGATTTCCGAGGTTTCCTTCTGTGTGTTACAAACTTATTATGCTTTTCACTCGGTGAAGGGTATAAAAATAATAAGTACTAATATTCCGATTTCCAAAAAAGATAATGGTGCCCTGAATTTTGTCAGAAAAAATTGATGATTGTCCAACCCTAAACTAAACGCGGCGGTTAGCAAAACCTCCCTGTGTTGAGACTGTGTTTTGGAAAAGCAAAATGCTTGGGCGAGGGTCATTATCGAATTCTTTTAGCTCTTCTCTAAAGAGTCTTGTATTTTTTCCGAATTTTATGTATGTAAGTATGTACATATTGATTACAAAGATTAAGTGTCTGCATATTTCTAAGTCCGTCAACTTGTCTACATTGACAGCATCCAATTTGCTAACCATGTTATTACAAATGTTTGTCTGTCTCTTTGGCGAATACAAAATTTTTATAATAAAACCGAACTAACGAACAAACGGATATCGCTTAACTCACGAACTTGTTCTTGCAACCTTGAGCTCACACAATTTTGAGAACGAACACAATTTCTATCCAATTCAAGCAAAATCTTGGTAAAAATTCTTCGTTTGTATAAACATAGAACTTTCCTCTTCTAAACTCATGAATGTGAACAATTTTATTTTACAAAATTTATTATTTATTATTACATACATAAATATTTGATCTTATAACTATTAAACAAGATATAATTGTTTAAACATTAGAAAATACCATACATTATAGTAATGTAAAAATTATTGAAATTTGATCGAAATATAATATTTACCCACCTGAAAATATTTTCTAGCCCATGAGCTGAAAGCCTTGGCGGCTAGGGCTCTTAATATTGTAGTAGGTTAGGAATTTATTACTTTATATAATAATAGTAATTTTCTTGCCTAAAGTTTACATCCATTACAGATAAATAATAATAATAATAAATATGTAATGAATTTGGATGAGGAAATATTCACAGATTTACCGAATTTATCCAAGTGTTTAATTTTTTTTTTATCGAAAAATAAACACATTTGGATACACAGAAGTAATAGGATTTTTAGGTATAAATAGTGGGAAGCTAGTATCAAAGGGCATAATAGAAACAGAGTTTTCTACTACGCTACATTAACTTACCAAGATGAAATACATCTTCATTCTAGCAGCACTTGCCTGCATTCTCGCGGGCCAAATCTTCGCTCAGGGCCCACCAGCAGGTGGATCTCCTCCTGCTGGTGGGTCACCACCTGCAGGAGGTAGTCCACCAGCAGGAGGCAGTCCACCAGCAGGAGGCAGTCCACCAGCGGGCGGTAGTCCACCAGCAGGCGGTAGTCCACCATCGAGCGGTAGTCCACCAGCGGGCGGCAGTCCACCAGCAGGAGGTAGTCCACCAGCAGGCGGTAGTCCACCATCGAGCGGTAGTCCACCAGCGGGCGGCAGTCCACCAGCGGGCGGCAGTCCACCAGCGGGCGGCAGTCCACCAGCGGGCGGCAGTCCACCAGCGGGCGGCAGTCCACCAGCGGGCGGTAGTCCACCAGCTGGCGGTAGTCCACCAGCTGGTGGTAGTCCACCAGCTGGCGGTAGTCCACCAGCGGGCGGCAGTCCACCAGCTGGCGGTAGTCCACCAGCTGGCGGTAGTCCACCAGCGGGCGGCAGTCCACCAGCTGGCGGTAGCCCACCAGCGGGTGGTAGCTCTCCACCAGGTGGTAATGGAAGCGGTAACCAACCAGCAGGTGGTAATGGCGGTGGTAATAATCAACAACAACAACAGCAGCGTAGGAGGAGACGACAACAACAGCGTAGGAGAAGACAACAACAACAGCGTAGAAGAAGGCAACAACAACAGCGTAGAAGGAGGCAACAACAACAGCGTAGAAGGAGGCAACAACAGCAGCGTAGAAGGAGGCAGCAGCAACAGCGCAGAAGGAGGAATCCAAATAACGTCGGCTAATTTCAAACGATTTCCAAGGAATACAATTAATTATGATTATTATTAATACACAATATTAATATTACACAAATAATTTTTGATCCTCAGTCAAACCTTTAGAAAAAGTTGAGCAAAACAAAAAATCTGTTAAAAGTATTGTCTCTTTAATCAACATCGCTTTACACATCCAACAATTGAAGTGTTAAATTAATTAATTAAATTTCAAATTAAGCAATGCCATCTTATTACAATAAAATAATGCCAAGTTTCGCAAAATGAACTATCAACTTACTACCAACAAAATCATATTACCGACATCTCACGGGAATGTGGTGATTTACGCATAGTTTTATTATCCAATTCAAAATTTACTCAATGAATTTTTTTTTTTTTTGTTCATTGATAATAACAGTTAAATGCAATTGGCATAGGGCGAATGACCTCATCGAAGACCCAGAATGGAAATAACAAAAAAGATGCCGTTACTACTTATGAATTGATGAGAATATGGAAGAAACATAACTTAAAGAAACCCTTTCATTCATAGATCATCTCTACTGAGTCTTGTAGTTTTTCCGAATCTTATATACATATTGATTACAAAGATTAAGTGTCTGCTTATTTCTAAGTCCCTCAACTAATGGACATTGACGGCATCCAATTTCATAACCATGTTATTACAATTGATTGCGTCTCTCTCTGTTAACTAACGAACAAACGGACATCGCTTAATCGATTCCCCTTGTGAATCTTATCTTTTTCATAGACATTTTATGTGATCACATCGCAAGTTTTTACATATTATAAAGATCACACCAAAGTGATAATACCTATTCAGACCTATTCAGTTTAAAAGGCACAATAAGAGATTAATTCAATACTGTAATATTGACAATTCAAACAGAAATGATCCTATAGGTTCCTAGAAACAGTTGCCCTAATGGACAGATGATCGTGAGTTTACAGTTTATAAGGTTTCATTTGTTTCTTTCATTGTCTTTCATACACACCACTAAAATTATATTGCCACTGTTCAGGTCTCATAAAAAGTAAGGCAAGATTTGCATTTTTTAAACGACTTTGTACACACCATTCCGAATCCCAAGATTAAAGAGACTATCCAACCGGATGAGACTACGCGTAAAACCCAAAGTTAACTATCAGAGTCAGCATTTCCGCTGAAGTAGTGCCAGCCAGCGTAAAGTCCATGTTTACAAATTGATAGAAAGTATTCCGGAGGAGGATGTATACTGATACAAATAGGAAGGCATTTAAAAATTTGTCTTGATTAGATTTCTTCTTAGATTACACATGCCACTACATCAGCCCATCACAAGTTATCTTATCTAAGTAGATATATAAAAATGAAAACATGAGAACGGCTGGACTAATTATGATGATTTTTTTTTTTGTTGTAATGTTAGTAAATATATAGATGCAGTGGACCGGTAGCCAATAGTTTTCTATTAATATGAGTTATACAATCCACAACAATTGACAATTATTATAAAAAATCCATTCATCCAGCTTGAAACCTGTCGGGCAGTAAAATGTAGCTATGTTTCAGTCCGAATCGGAGCTGATAAGTATACTGTAGTATATATATAAATACATATGTACATGGTAAATTCCTTCTCTTATACGGTTATTTTCTAAATGTTTGGCAGAATATATTTCATATTCTTGATTGATTTTATGATAATGGAGAATTCCATATTTTCTGATATTTTCATAATCCGACTGAAGAAGAGTCACCTTTTTGATTTGTCTTTCAAGTTCCCTAACCTAAACCTAGTTATCCTGGGCTTTAAAGCCAGAAGAAATTGTACTTTTCAATATTCTATTAAATACAAAATTGTATTTCCTTTCGAAATACTTTAACAATAGTTTCTTACCATCAAAAGCCAAGCCTAAAAAGGCTTTAAAAAAACATTAGTAGCGGGTAGAATTAAATAAAAAATTCGTATTTCCTTTCGAAATACTTTTACAATAGATTCTGACCATCAAAAGACAACGCTAAAGTGGCTTTAAGAAAACAGTAGCGCATCCAGTAGTCCATCAAAGGCAACATCAGATGTAAGATATTCATTTACATCACATTTGATCAATCGTAAGTCATATTTCGCAATAGATCAATAAACAGATAAATTGACATGGCCTATTCTTCCCAAGGCACGGCCGGTCCAAGTAGACGAGAAAACAGGAAACCGATTCGTTCCATGTCATCACAACAAAAATGTGTTATTTGTTTGAGCAGAATTATAGGCAAAAGTTTTGCAGACCCTTGCATGCATACATTTTGCTTTAGGTGCCTCTGTGATTGGTGCGAGGTGAGTCACAGCGCATGTTTCGCAACTATTTCCTTAACATACATATTTATTATTTTTTTGTTCTTGTTTATAGATAAACCCTGTATGCCCCCTATGCAGGCGACCCTTACAAACCATTATTCATAATGTGCGTTCTATGTCGGACTATGACTGCTATTATGTACGTAGTCCATATATCCCAGAATTACTAGAATTACCAGCAGTATCAACAGTACCAGCAGTTGGTAATGGCGATGGTAACATTCGAGAACGTTGGATAAGGCAACAACAGCAGAGGCGACGACAGCGACAGCGCAGACAAACACAACAAATGTCACAATTATTTAGACGATGGCAATGGGTCAGGCCAGAGCCACAAACACGCAGGTGGCAACAGCAACAAAGACGCAGGTGGCAAGAGCAACAAAGACGCTGGAGGCTACGGCGACAAAGAAACCGGCGTCAACAACTGCGCAGAAGGAATCAAATCAACTTAATTTAAACTCAAAGGGATGAAACATGGAATATTTTTGAGGGAAATTATGAAGGAACAATCTGACAATCAAATATCATACAGTAGTCGGCACATATATGTATATATATATATACACGTATATATTTTATCTATTTTAGAAAACTTTGCTTTATATTTAATTAATTACGAATCTATGATAGGAGAAAACAACTTAACCAAAGATATGAGTACTGTATGATGTATTTGATTTATATAGATTTTTTATTTTTTACTTGTTTAAATTAAAATGAATTTTCAATAATGGCAAATATTTATTGTATGTTTGCTTGAAATCTTAAAAAGAATGGATTACTCTAAGCTTTCGCTAAGAAATATTGATAAAAGATGTATCTTCCTTGTAATATTCTCGTATTACTTTTTTACCTTTTGCAACCTTTTCTTTGTAAGTACCATAGTTTGTGTCACAGCTGAGTCAAAGGACATCGAAGCATAGCAGTGGACTCTAATAAAACGGGTTAATTTCGGAAATGTCCTGAAACAGGAGGTAAAATAAAATGCAACATCAGTTTCAAAGCAAATCCATAAATCGGTCCTTAGATCTGTTTACCTGTGTCTATCGTTTGAATATTGTTAAGAGGGTTTTCTTGTATTTCATAAATGATACATTTTAGTTAACATTGCTCAGATAAAAATCCTTTCCAGTATTCAAAATAAGCGCATAGCACTTGCAAATTCCCATATAAGAGACAATACACTACATTAACTTCCGTTTATCGAATCTGCAACCAATGTGTTGTGAAAGGTATGTTCATATTTTGTATGGACGCTACCTCTTCCAACTATCAGGGAAGTGAGAATGCTTATTCATGCTAATGTGAAAAGATTAAGATTAAAGTTAAAGTAGTTTTTACAATTTTTATGAAACTGAACTAAATAATAATCACTCTAACAAACTACTTATTATCCACGAATAGTAATCAAACTATCTTAGAATGGAATGAAATGCATGTAACTGGGTCATTATGCCAAGGTCTGCAAATATTTTGCTAGCAATAAACAAAACATTATTACGAAATTATTGTATAATATTTTGCTAAGAAATAACAAGCAATAACTTTAATTTCAGTGGCTCCGGAGGCGGATTAAAGGTCGAAAGTGCCCTAGGCTATCACCTCATATGTGCCATATACAATATTTTTCAAAGAAGTCGAAGCACGAATTGATTCGAATCATGGTCCACTGTAAATGGGAAGTGTATTTAATTTAAAATAAATCAACAGACTATTTAAATGTGAAACTCTTATTCATAACATTAAAATAAAATAAAATATCAGTGCAATAATCTGTATAACATCACAAAACAAAAAAATTATATATTTGTTAATAAACAAAAAAACATACATATATTACAACTAATAATTTGTCTACTTTATTTATGAAATTGAAAACAAAAGATACCGTTCAGTGAACTGTAATATAATAAATAATACAAAGTTAATCAAACTCAAAGTTTAATGAACTTAAACATTAAAATACAAAAAAATCAAAATATTACGCGCGTGCCCTTTTGTATCCTAGCGCCCTTAGGTACGTGCCTAGTTTGCCTGAAGGATAATCCACCCCTGGTTTGAACTACTACATCATACCTTCATAAAAGCACAAAACTTTAATAAAATTTAGATTTTAGCAAATACTTATATTCCTCTCTTAAAGAGTTCAGAATCATACGGTTAACAAACTACATTATAATATTTAGTTCACAACAACAAATTTTTTCTAAGTTTATCCAAGTGTTTAATTTATGTTCTGAAAAATATATGTAGGATCTGGCAAGGAAACTAGGAGCGGATTGTCCTACATGGCAACGCTATAGAATAAGAACGAAGGAGCGTGCGAGAGTGACTGGTGATCATGAGGGTGGGTTAGTCGCTCACGTTCGTTGTTTGAGTAAGGACGCAGTCGCTCGCGTTCGCTTCTATTAATAAGTTATGGGAATAGAGAGAAACATTCTAAATAAATATAGTTTATCGTTAAATAAACTACTTTAAAACAACTGTTATAAGATAAGATATTATTTAGCTATGTGTACTTATATAATAAATAAATAAAGATATAATAAATAATGAAATCTTACAAATTGGGGGCTCAACCGGGATAAGAACTAATACAAATAATGAATACTACAAATTGGGGGCTCAACCGGGATAAGAACTAATACAAATAATGAAGACTACAAATTGGGGGCTCAACCGAAATATTAAGAAGAAGGAATTGACTGAGGCGTGAGCGAGGCAGGCGTGTGTGTGCGGTGCATGTGTTGAGAGCGAGTGGCGTCTGGCGTTCGAGAAGCTTCATCAAGGCGACAAAGTGACGTGGTAAAGTACAAACCGTTACGTTTGTCATACGATCGGCTGAAGAACAGTGGTGGGTGTTGGAGGGCAAGAAACGGAACAGCATAGTGGGACTATTTGTTCTCGTTAAGAAGGCAGCTCAACAACATCAACTGTTGGCAGCGGCGAGGCAGAGTAGCGTCAAGACTAGCCGCAGAGGCAGAGCAGATCAACTGTTGGGAGCGGAGAGGCAGAGTAGCGTCAAGACCAGCAGCAGAGGCAGAGCAGATCAACAACAGCAGCGGAAAGGCAGAGCAGCGTCAAGATCAGCAGCAGAGGCAACAACGACGCAGGACAATAAAAAAACACGCCAGTGACAAAGTGGTATTGGTGACGCGCAGAATTTTGGCGCCGATTGACCAAGAGCGAACGGTGATACGAAAAGAGACAAACCGATAGCAGCAGACAATTTTGAGGATCAGAAAATCATCGTGGCGACAGTGTGGTGCTTAACATAAAGGCGTCAGTTTAGCGACAGCTGAAAAGACGACGGCAAAGCAGCGGCTGATTTGTGCGTTGTGAGAGCTGAGTAGCAACGAGACGTGAACGTCGTAGATGACAGCAGTGGTTGCAGTGAAAGGCGTCGTAGAGACGGGAACCTCGAAATTGGTTGTTTAGCGACAGAAGAGCGGTTCAGTTGTGGTGACAGCTGAAAAGACGACGGCAAAGGCAGCGGCTGATTTGTGCGTTGTGAGAGCTGAGTAGCAACGAGACGTGAACGTCGTAGATGACAGCAGTGGTAGCAGTGAAAAGGCGTCGTAGAGACGGGAACTTCGAAATTGGTTGGTACGTTTTAAAAATGGTAAATATACTAACATAGTGAATTAAGAATAAGAAAAGTTAATTAGAAAAGTAACATAAGTCTTAAGGTAATTTAAGAATATTAATTTGTAAAATGGAACTTGACCAGATCCTTGCACTTCGAGTTGATGAGCTGCGGAAAAAATTGTCTGAGTTGGGATTGGTGACGCAAGGTAGGAAACGGGACTTACAGAATAGATTACTTACTCACTTCGGTATTCAGGATGAGGATGAGGAAGAAGTTGAGGAAGATGAAGTGTCTGTAGTAACAGCGTTAAATGGTTTGAGTGGGGAAATACAGAATAGGTCCTGGTTCACATTGAAAGATGTAGAAGAAAGTGTGTCGCAGTTCTCTGGCTCTAATGTTCCTGACGTCAATCAGTGGATAGAAGAGTTAGAGGAATGTGCGATAACAGTTCAATGGAGCCAATTGCAATTGTTTATCTATGCAAAACAGTTGTTGACAGGAGCGGCAAAGTTGTTTGTGAGGAGTCAAAGAAATGTTAGGGATTGGAGTAGTTTAAAAAGGGAATTACAACGAGAATTTCAAGTCAAAATATCAGCAGCGACTGTGCATAGGAGATTGAGTCAGCGACAGCAAGGAAAGGGAGAAACTTTACAGGAATTTTTATATGCATTGATGGATATCGCCCGACCAATAGAAATAGATGAAGAGAGTTTAATAGAGTATTTCGTGGAAGGGGTACCTGGATTCAAAAGCAAACAAGATTATGTTGTATCAGGCCAGAAACATCAAGGAGTTGAAGGTCCAAATTGAAGTGTATAACAGATCACGACATTCAACTAAGCCAGCCTATCGAAATGAGCACAAAGCTGAAGGAGCCACAGAAAGAGTGAGAGATAAAGTATCAAGTACAGGAAAAGAGAAAAGGTGTTTTAACTGTGGAGGTACATCACATATGAAGAAAGACTGTACCAAGAAAAACTTCACATGCTTTAGATGCGGGCAAACAGGTCACCGGGCGGCAAACTGTAGAGTTGAAGTATTAGTAAAAACAGAAAAGAACACGAACATTATTCAGGAGGACATGGTAAGGTGTAAGCCATCAAGTTTATTCACCTCATCTGGACTAGAGCTGAAAGAAATATGTTATTACACGGTAAAGTTTAGAGGTCTTGTAGATACTGGAGCAGATTTATGTTTAATACGACGAAGTGTGTTTTTGAAACTTGGGAATCTACCTTTGACGGGTCAGGAAGAAGTCTGACTGGAATCGGAGAAAGCCAAATAATCACGTTGGGTAGTTGCAAGATAAAAGTAAAGATAGATGGTATCTGTATGCAGTTAGAGTTTCATGTAATTTCAGACGAGGATATGGGGTTTGATGCCATATTGGGAAGAACAATTTTGGAAAATGTCGATATGAGAATTACAAAAGAAGGGACGAAATTCTTATGTAAGGAAAATGAAGGGAACAAGCAAACAATAGGAAGTAGTTCATGTCAAGAACTGGTACTAGAGTTAGACAGCATATGTACATTGACGGTAGAGAAAAAGGAAACAGCATCAATTCAGATTCATCTCAATTAAGTGAACAGCAAGGGGGCCATGTGAAAACATTAATTGAAAAGTATGTGCCGATAAGGAAGCTGAATGCTCCTGAGGAAATGAAAATATTGTTGACGGATGAGATGGCTATATTTCAGCATCCCAGAAGTTTACCTTATTTTGACCAAAAGGTTGTTGATGACCAAGTTCAAGAGGGGTTGAAGGAAAAGGTTATACAACCAAGTATGTCTGAGTGCGCAGCCCCAATAGTATTAGTGGCAGAGAGGAACAGGAAGAAACGGTTATGCTGTGATCTCTCTAATTCACCAGCATTAGTTACTCGGTCCATAGTGGCAGTATTAAGAGAGTTAATTACTGATGATGATGCAATTGTGTACATGGATGATGTAATCATACCTAGTAATGATACTGAAGGGGGTTTACAGAAATTGACACAGGTACTTAAGGAGGAAACAAGGAATGGTTTGAGATTGACTTGGGACAAGTGCCAGTGGTTGCGGGGAAAAGTGAAGTTAAAAGGAAAATATTTAGGAGCATACAATGTAGTCGCGAGGAAGAAACATGGGCGGTATGATGTCGAAAAGATCGGCAATGGAGAGGGTCCGTGTAGAACATCGACTGTAGCGGAATATATGAAGCCTTGGGGTAACCGATTCGAGACGCATGGTTCGTCAGGAGGGCCGAATGTAGGATCTGGCAAGGAAACTAGGAGCGGATTGTCCTACATGGCAACGCTATAGAATAAGAACGAAGGAGCGTGCGAGAGTGACTGGTGATCATGAGGGTGGGTTAGTCGCTCACGTTCGTTGTTTGAGTAAGGACGCAGTCGCTCGCGTTCGCTTCTATTAATAAGTTATGGGAATAGAGAGAAACATTCTAAATAAATATAGTTTATCGTTAAATAAACTACTTTAAAACAACTGTTATAAGATAAGATATTATTTAGCTATGTGTACTTATATAATAAATAAATAAAGATATAATAAATAATGAAATCTTACAAATTGGGGGCTCAACCGGGATAAGAACTAATACAAATAATGAATACTACATATATAATATATATCTATGTATCTTCTCTATATCTATAAAGAAGTGATTGTACATTTCGGGTATAAATACTTGGAAGCCAGTATCTTATGACATTATAGAAACAGAGTTTTCAACTAAGTGACATTAACTTATCAAGATGAAATACATCTTAATTTTAGCAGCATTTGCTTGCATTCTTGCGGGCCAAATCTTGGCACAGGATCCACCAGCGGGCAGTAGTCCACCAGCCGGCGGTAGTCCACCAGCAGGAGGTAGTCCACCAGCAGGAGGTAGTCCACCAGCAGGAGGCAGTCCACCAGCAGGAGGCAGTCCACCAGCGGGCGGTAGTCCACCAGCGGGCGGTAGTCCACCAGCGGGCGGTAGTCCACCAGCGGGCGGTAGTCCACCAGCGGGCGGTAGTCCACCAGCGGGCGGTAGTCCACCAGCGGGCGGTAGTCCACCAGCCGGCGGTAGTCCACCAGCGGGCGGTAGCCCACCAGCGGGCGGTAGTCCACCAGCAGGCGGTAGTCCACCAGCAGGCGGTAGTCCACCGGCAGGTGGCAGTCCTCCAGAGGGCGGTAGTCCACCGGCAGGTGGTAGTCCCCCAGCAGGCGGTAGTCCACC
Organism: Amiota minor; assembly: GCA_037043295.1. Lineage (NCBI taxonomy): Eukaryota > Metazoa > Arthropoda > Insecta > Diptera > Drosophilidae > Amiota > Amiota minor. The sequence goes on from JBAMAW010001787.1 coordinate 5,202,148, forward strand.
GGCAGGCGGCAGTCCTCCAGAGGGCGGTAGTCCTCCAGCAGGTGGTAGTCCTCCAGCAGGTGGTAGTCCTCCAGCAGGTGGAAATGGAGGCAGTAACAGACCAACAGGTGGTAATGGAGGCGGTAACAGACCAGCAGGTGCTAATGGAGGTGGTAACCGACCAGCAGCTAGTAACAATCAACAACAACAACAACAGCGTAGGAGAAGAAGACAACAACAACAACGTAGGAGAAGACAGCAACAACAGCGTAGAAGGCAACAACAGCAAAGACGCAGGCAACAACAACAGCAACAAAGACGCAGGCAGCAACAACAAAGACGTAGACAACAACAACAGCGCAGGAGAAGGAATCAAAACAGAGTTGGTTAAATTGAAACGAACATGGAATAGTTTTGAATGCAATTATTGCTTAACAAGCAATCAGCATTGAAATACTCGTACTCTACTTCTGTAGCATTTAAGGGAAAATTTAAATTACATATTTGGAGATGTAAATAAAAAATACAAATAAATTTATTAAAGCAAATTTATATCTTTGTTGTGATATTTGTAAGACCCGACATGATAAATACACATGAAAATATGAATTATGTATGTCAGAGCTGCTGTGCCATGATCTGAGTCATTAGCAAAAAGACAAAGCTGAATATTCATCGAAGTTATTAAAACTTCGTATCTTTTTTTTTTTTGTTAATTTCTTTTGAAACACACATCATCTTATTATGACCTTGTCTGGATCACTGGATCACCAGACCGTCCCAATGGATATCAAATTAAGCTTCTTGCTGAATCTCATGAAACGCAATTGGTAGACAGTTGACATTTGTATAGAAGGCGGCTATAACAACAAAAATAAAAATAAAATAAAGTTAAAAACTTAAAGGAAACGTGTTTTTATTCTGTTTTCCTAATTTATTTTTTTTTTTTTTTATTTATTTTATTTATTTTTTTTATTTTTTTGCTTAGCATACTTTTATGCGTCGAAATTTAAAATACTCATGTATTTGTTTGACTTTTGCGACAAAAAATAAACACAAATTAAAGAAAAATCAAATTAATTTTACAAATGGTACGATTGCACAAAACTAAAATACAAATATGTGAGGACGACTCGCTCTTGGCCGATTTTTGTTCTTTTTTGTGACTTCTCAAAAATGCACCTCCTGCCATGTTTGCGTTCATCGGAAACTGCTATCAAGTTTCGAAAAAGCTGTGCCATTGAGAATGAATGCATGGGCAAAAACAATTATAAAATGTTCAGAGCATTTACGATTTGCATTCGAATAAGATCGTGGCTTAGAACGTAAATAAATTAATTAAATTTATCTATTGTTGCAATGTTGTTGGATGAAACATCTTCAAAATGAGTATTGGCAACATTAATAAAAACAATCGATTATTCTAGATAGACATTTCCACGTAATGCATTTAAGAATTTTGTTACTGCAATTATTTAATTGTTGTATTATCCCTGAGTAGAGAGCTTTAAAACAATTGTGGTCACCATTGCATTCTTGATTGCTTTACTAAATCCAACTTTTTGTATAAACTTGTCATTCCAATCTATCCACATACGTCGCGGTGAGCTTCATTATATTAATTATAATCGTATTTCTGATTAGGTTAATAAACGTATAATAGTGGTAGGAGAACTTATTGGCAGCTCTAAGTATAATAAAAGACTTTAAAAAATATATAAATAAAAAGTCTTTGATATACAACAATGATATGTTAACATTGCTAACAGCAAGATAAATATTGTATAAAGCAAAGAGAATGAGAATGAATAAAATGTATGTTAAAATATTAAATAACATTTCAGTAGATAGATAGAATATTCACTTTGAAATTTAATTTTCTCATGTTTACTTCATATTTTTTGTACTTAGCAGAATAAAACATAAATATGAATTGAGAGAGACTTAAATTTAGTGATGTGTATTTATTCTGTCAGTATTACAAGTATTGGCATTACTGCTTCAACGGTATCGATTACAGACACAAGACCAATATTTATCTCTCCCACTCGTGCTAACTTTAACCCTAGGCGGCTACCATAAGTCTTATGAATAAGATCAAAATTTGTGCGTAGAGAACTTTAACAATAGGAATTCTTGGAAATCTTGTGAATATTCGGGTTGATAGCATATTATGATTTAGCTAACAACTCATCACCTTCACAAAAGAAACACAAATCGTTTCAAACTTTATCACCTAACAAAGTCTATTAATGTCCTAATAGTCTCCCTATAAAAATTTATATTATAGTTTTCATCCTCATATGTATATGGCGTCTGTAACCGAAACAGAGGCGACCTACTCAAAAGATCAATCAACCCTCAACCTCATCATCATTGGAACGAAGGTCAAACAAAAAACCTCATATATGGTAAAGTTGGAATAAGAAAAACTCAGGTACAATAATACTCTCAAATCCTTCTACATCTCTGGAAAACCCTGTTAAAAATTCGTAATCATTTGGCACAATTACATCTACATTTAAGATTAAACCTTCTAGGTTTTCTCAAACGTAAGAAACTGAACTCTGCAAAATTTTCAAAGAAAAATCGTCAACAAAAATTTAAAACTAAAATAGTAGGGCAATTAAAGACTTTAAAATATAGTAAGGTGACTTCAATTATCATGTTACTGAATTAAATCTATTCTTAATTAATAACACCATTTAAACAAATATTTTGAATCAATATTTTGTCTCAGGGTCTGCAAATAGATATTACGCTTGCGTTGAACTCAGCGCAATTTCTTTAATAATATTTGAGTAATTAAAAAAGAAAAACAAAAATCAACTTTAACTTTGAATATACCGAAAAATATTTTTTATTATTATTGTTATTATTATTGGTATTTCTAACATTTAACTTAATTGTCAAAACGGATAAATGCTAAATGATGATACTTACCTATATGTATAAAATTGTGCAAAATATACTAAACTAGATTGGTAGACACTTGTAATTTTAGGTGTAGTTTTATTTGGGATATCTAAATAATTAATTTAAATAAATTAAAAGTAATTACTACCATTATGTACTTTTTAACAATAATTTTAAATGAGTTCAGGAATATCTCATTACAAAAAATATATCATTACATCATTTTACCGTAATATTTTTTTTTTTTTTTTTTATACGTAAAAACATTTCTCGAGACTCACTTAAAAAGTTTATTTACTCTTTATTTAAACAACGAATTAAAATAGACGCGATGGGCTAAGCCAAAGACACAACTCAGGCGATAATTTTCCACTCTTAAGTTAAGAGTTTGTTTTGTTTCGTTGGACGCCGTAATGTCCTGGTTTACGGAGTAGATTTCACTCAAGAACAATGTTATTGTTATATTGTTTTGTTTACATTATCGTTTCTGTTTTATGCCGATATTCGTTATTTGTTATTTTCGTTTGGCTTCGTAGAGTGAGGATGGATGAAATTGCTCTGCAGAAACAGCGGTATATCATTAGATGCGAATAAATTTGCTTCGCGATCGAAGTAGACTAATTCACGAAGAAACACAAATAAAGTGGAAAGTGTAAATATTTACTTGACGCTAAAGTCATCGTCTGAATGGTAGCTTGATTCACCAAAGAAGAATAGGCCGAAAATCAAAGACTCAGCAGTCTGCGTGTGAACCAGGTAAAACTCATCTTCTGAATGGTAGCTTGATTTGCCAAAGAAAAAAAATAAAGAAAAGAAACCTATAAAAATGTATACTTCCCTTCTTTATTTATTGATTATTTAAAAATTTTCTTTGATATACTTCTAATTTGGCGTATAATGAAGAAAACAAAAAAAAAAAAATCGACCAAGCTCAAGATAACAGCATTTTCATAATTATGAAATATAACATTTTCAGTATTTTCTACACCCCTTCCCTCTTGTTGATGTAAGCGTGCAATGCCAAAAATACTCATGGAGGCAACGTGTACTCCTCTATTTTCACAATATATAAATTACTTGGCACTACGACTTTTGAGACAACGAGATTTAGTGATATTTATGACGACACTAAAAGCGTTTGGGTGTCACACAGAGTCACATTTCGACATGACTATGAAACCGTTTTTAAAAACGTTTTCACGTTAAAAGATATACAAAGAGAGATATAATTCTTAAAATCGCTTTTACGTTGAGTGGCGTCAATATCTCTTTTCGGTGTAGGATAAAACAATATCAAGATGGGTTACATGCACACTCCTTGTAAGCGTATTCCCTAATTGGTGATTCCGTACATAAAAACCGTTCCATCATGGTTGACTCTTAACTCTGAGAATGTTAAGGAACAATTTAAGAAATTGGACAAGAAAAGCTTGACCCCATCGAAGATTGGTGTCATTCTTCATGATTATCGGGTGTCGCGCAAGTGCGTAGCGTTGACAACAATTTTGCACTTTAATTCTTATATACTGGAAACGTTCTTCATACTTATTGAAATTACAAAATGGTTAGTTTAGGACGATGTTTATTAAACTCAAACCCTGCACACGACTCTCCATAAACATCTTCTGCCATTACTGCAGAAATCTAAACACAAATCTAAGGAAGTTGATCCATCATGCCCCATGCTTATCTTAAAATCATCACAGGTCGCTTTGAAAATAATTTATTCACATGAGGCTATCACAAGACATTTGATTAAACTATCTCATATTCTATTACAATAATTAAAAGCATACCTTATGTGAATTGTATGTAAACATGGGTGAAACCTAAGTTTTATTTACTTTGAACAGGTTTTGTTTTTCTCCGATGTTTCCTTCCATGTGTATGTGTGTGTGTGTATGTGTTCGTATTACGTCAATGTGATAATATTACACACACAGTTGATGGTACAATATAATTCTTAGTAAAAGTAATAATGTGGGGGACAAAGAAAGAAAAAATCATACGAAATATTATACATAAAAATTTCTTCAATTTCCATTTATTTATTTACATTTTTAAAATGGATTAATTTTGTTGTGTAAACTCCAACATTTTAAATCATACTGGAGTTTATTTAATCACATGCGAATATTAGTAAATATCTTGTTGATGAAAAATTCGAATACAACAAATAGGTTTTATCAAAATTTATCCAAGTGTTTCATTTGTTTTCGAAAAAATCATTGTTTAGATGAATATTTGGGGTATAAATACCAGTATCAAGTGACAAATTAAATTAGATATCAAGATGAAAGTCATCTTAGTTTTAGCTGTTGCCTGTATTCTTGCCGGCCAAATCTTGGCACAGCCACCACCAAGTGGAGATTCACCACCACCAAGTGGAGATTCACCACCACCAAGTGGAGATTCACCACCACCAAGTGGAGATTCACCACCACCAAGTGGAGATTCACCACCACCAAGTGGAGATTCACCACCACCAAGTGGAGATTCACCACCACCAAGTGGAGATTCACCACCACCAAGTGGAGATTCACCACCACCAAGTGGAGATTCACCACCACCAAGTGGAGATTCACCACCACCAAGTGGAGATTCACCACCACCAAGTGGAGATTCACCACCACCAAGTGGAGATTCACCACCACCAAGTGGAGATTCACCACCACCAAGTGGAGATTCACCACCAAGCGGAAGTCCACCAGCAGGAGGTAGTACTCCAGCAGGTAGTAGGCCTCCAGCAGGTGGTAGTCCTCCAGCAGGTGGAAATGGAGGCAGTAACAGACCAACAGGTGGTAATGGAGGCGGTAACCGACCAGCAGGTGGTAATGGAGGCGGTAACGGTGGTAACAATCAACAACAACAACAACAGCGTAGGAGAAGAAGACAACAACAACAGCGTAGGAGAAGACAGCAACAACAGCGTAGGAGGAGGCAACAACAGCAAAAACGCAGGCAACAACAACAGCAACAAAGACGCAGGCAACAACAACAGCAACAAAGACGCAGGCAACAGCAACAAAACCAACAACGCAGGCCGGCCCAACAACAGCGCAGAAGGAGGGTAGTAGTCACCTCCAACTAGATTCAAATGAATAAGGATCGATTTTAAATCAAATACATAACATAGAATATTCTTCACCTTCGTAGTAACAAAGAATTAAGAATAAGTATGTATTTGTAACAAAATGAAAACCATAAATACAATATACAATAGTAAACTTGAGCACATACGAGCCAGTTGTCTTGGTATTATCCGGAATATCCTGAGTAATAATTCGAGTCTAAATATGAAGTTTAGTGTTTGTTTTTTCAAAATGTTATAGTTCTTTCAGTAAAACCATATAATACTATTTACTTCATTACATTTTATCACACATGGTGTTATTATTATGGATACCCACTTATGTTTTGATTTCTGTATTGCATAGAAGCAACCTTAATCAACATCATAAAAGGATACGAGTAAGCTTTGTCCGGTCATATGTTTGTTTTTTCCATTTTTTTAAAGATTTTGAACTGAAATTTTTTACATGATCGATCAATAGTGTGAACTGATAAATACAATATTATTACTTTGACTTTTCATTGGAGATCACATAAAGTGAATGTGGAAATGATCAGAGTGAAAAGGAGAATCGATTTAGCCATTTAATTCTTTCTTAGTCTGTCCAAAAAAATTATAGAGAAGTTTTGCAAAATTTACACAACCAAATAATAATAATAATAATAATATTTATGCAAGTGTTTAACTTGTTTTCGAGAAAAACTTATTGTTTTGATATAAAAAAGAAATCGCATTATGCCACAACGGGCTGTTATTTAACAATTCACAACGTTGGAATATGCTGATAAGGCAGTTCTCAAGTAGATTCACTCTAAAATGTTTTGGCCTTCCCCAGCGCTTTTTAAAATCTTTTGCTACTTAGTATGGCCTTTAGACCTTTATTTTCATAATCGTCACAAATATCTGTTCTTTCAAAGTTTTTTTTTAAGTGAAACTTCTTTAGCGGCGTTTGCCAGAAATTTATATTAAAAATTTGAGTGAAAAAATACAAAACGTCACTTTTTGGTGATTCTGTATCTCATGAACCGCGTTTGGTAGAGTCTTCAAATTTTCACAGAATGTGTATTTCTTTTGCCATATCCCCAATATTTGGAAAATCAACAGGAAAAGTCTCAAAAAAGAGATTACATTTCCACAACAACAAGCAAATAGCTTATGTGTTGTACAAAAACAAGCGAATGTACGAAGAAAAGAGAACGAGAAACACACAGAAGCACATTGATGATCTAATTTATGTGCAAAAGGGGACAGACGGCAAACGTAAACACAACAACAACAATTAGACACGCCAAAGAAACGAAAAGCAATATACAGGCGGACAGACAAACTGACAGACTTTAAGATTATCTTTCTCTGTCTGTTTTTAAGAAGTTTCAATTCTATCACGTATACGATGGCACACGCGCAATTTTTTATTTTAGGGAATAAAAAAAAACTCGTAGAGGCCCAGTCCGGTGAATACTAGACTCATCCGTGATTATAATCACATTTCCTTTCAGTGAATGCAGAGGCTGCGGCATGCTTACGGTTTTGTTTTTACACAAAATCTAATGATCCATTTTTCTCGATGGCAAACAATGGCCAAGCACATCAAAACAATTTTAACCTCTTGTCCTTGCAAGAAACTCATATCGACTGCATCGCAATGTTCGACCAGCCTTTTTGCTTATCTGGCAGACGGTAGTATAAAGTGAACACATATCTCTACTTTAAAGGAAGGACACATATTGTAAATGTTAGTGTAGAAGAGTTGAAACTTTATTGTAAGTCCTATTTATAAACAAACAAAATCTGGAAACAAATAAAATCTAACCTAATTTAGACAGAGTTTAGTATGAAACCACAAGAGCTCATAATAGATAATTCAAAACTGGAAATGTTTACAAATTTAAGATTTTTATCGATGGTCTGACCTGTGGCTCTTAAACTATCCGAAATTGTGTATTGTCACAACAGGGGCTCCGCGGAAAAATGTTGACATTAATTCTTAAATCTCCTTTTTTTATTTTAAAAAGGTGCATGGTAAACACAAATCCTAAACAAATATATTTTGGTTGAGAAAATGGGGGCCGTGGATCAATATGGGTTCATTATCCTTGGTCTATTCGATTATCATGCCAGAATTTAATAAGTTTTAAAAATGACTTAAGAAGCCAAGAGTTGCATTCCTTTGAATCGAAAAAGGTTATACAATGCATCTTTAAATACTCTTATGAAAAAATTTTGATTTTCCCTATAATCCCTTCACACGTTGTACCAGACGACAAGCAGTGTTCCATGCCATTAAATTCTATGAAGGTGTACAACGCGGTTGCATAATGTATTGGGCGCACTAGACTATACCTTTTTTTTTAATTTTGATAATTTCAGTTCATATGCACTCATTTTATTATAAAGAAAGAGTTTTTAAAATTATAATCATTATAGGTAAACTTGATGCTGATACATGATACAATGAATCAAGGCAGCGCAAATTTCGCCTGTTACGCTCTCGAAAATTGCTCATTTCCTATTTTGACGTCACATTACGGACAGTGTATGTATGATATGCTGAAATGCATGCGTTTAGTGTTGAACATAACATGAAAATGCACTGGTAATGCTGAAAATAGTGTTGTGAAGTCAACGCAAAGTATCAAAAAATTGGAATAAAATAATAAATTAATCAAGAGAACAGTAATTTTTCTAGTCAGTTCTATATGCAAATTATCACATCCGGTATGTATGTAAACAATGAAATTGATAAACAGCGTCAAAACTTCAAAATCGGAACAAAAAGCAATAATATTATTATGGCAGCCCTAGAAAAAAAACTGAATGTCATAAAAACAAATTGAAATTGAGTTTTTCAGAAACTTGGTAACCATAGAAAACTAACTGACACAAGGAGAAGGCACAAAAAATATACTTACTTATATTTACAAAGAAAACTTGAATTTTTTCTCTGAAATCAAAATGAGTGCCACCGATTTTAATGCTCGTGAAGATATCAAAGATATCATTGAGGATCTTAATAATATAACTGTAGATGAATGCGGCGATACAGGAAAAACAACTAGCAACGTGCTAAACATTGAAGAATCCGATGATGGAGAAGATCGTGTAAGTAAACAACAAAAAAAAAAAAAAAAAATACAGTGAAAATTTTTACTTTTGCATTAATGTATAATAGACATCTTCCAACGGACTGACGGACGGCGGGTTTATTAAAAACTCATTTCACGCTGATCTGTACCGAGATGCATTAGCCGATTACATACTTCAATGTAATCAATTGAAAGTGATGTCAGACACTATTTCTAATAATGGAGATATTGGTGGTGAACATCATGATTTGGATCTTCAAGGTATCGAAAGCGGTGATAATGTCAGTCCAATAGTTAAGACTGAATTGCTAAAGCATCCTGACCTCTATTTGAATGATGGTTATGAGGTTCATGATATAAATAAATTAGAGGAGGAGTACAATAACACCTTAAGCAACGACATGCCCAATATACCGAAATTAACACTTTATGACATTAATGATGACAATTACGAGGATGACAAGCTCAAATTCTATTTGCAAGATGAAGCAAGTGATTGCTATGATGATATTGAGGAAGGTGCATGTGCCTTACCAAAGCATCAATCGCTTTATGATGCTATTGACTTAACTTTGGATACAGAAGTAAAAGAAACAATCAAGCAGAGTACACCGCAAGGTTCCGTAAATAGCAATGTTGATAACAAAGGAGAACAGCTAACAACAGAACCACCGTCTTTCCCAAAGTTAGTGTATTTCGATGTGCGCGGCATTGGTGAACCTCTGCGTTATCTTTTCGCCTATTGTAAATTGTCATTTCATGATGTGCGCATCACTCGTGAGGAATGGGAGAATATTAGAAGTAGTAAGTTTACGCCCACCAAATTACAAGAGAGAAAACTATTTAAATTTATATAACTTTAGCCATGCCATTATGTCAAATACCGTTGCTTCTTATTGGGGACAAAATTATGCAGCACGCCACACCCATTGCACGCTACTTGGGCATTCTGGGTAACATTGCTGGCAATACGGCACTCGAAGTTTTGGAGGTTGATTCGTTTGTCGAGACATTAAATGATTTGCGTTATCGTAAGTGAAAATCTAATATAAAGTTGAGTCGTCCATTTAACTAACTCTACATGATTTACAGAGGTTCTACAAGCTTACTTTGAGCTAGATAAACGTCTAAAGCGCCGCAAGATTCGTACAGTTCGCTTAGAAACAGTACCATGTTACATGAAGACTATGGAGAAATACGTGCTGGAGAATGATGGTTACTTGGTGCTTAAAAGAGTGAGTGCAAAAAGAAAAAGTTATATCTGATTTTAAAAAATCCACAATATATTGGTTCTGTTTAGATTACCTGGGGTGATATTTTTTTCGTTGGCCTAATCGAGTTCTTAAGCTCTGTCAGTGATTATGATTTACTTGATGGCTATCCAGGATTGCGTACTCATTACCATATGGTACATAAATTGGAAGGTATACGCAATTGGGTTAAGATTCGTCCTCAAACAGACGGCTGAAATGTGTTGCAAGATGCAGTATGCAATCACTAACTTAAAGTCTCTCATCATCAAATACTTTAAATAAAATTCATGATCTTTTTCATGTAGCGTAACATGGCTCAAACAAATTTTGTTTTATAAGTAGTTTAACAAAATTCTTTCAAAAATTACAATTAAATAAAATGCATTGCTGGTGAAAGAATAGTCTATTATTTATTCATGCTTCCAATTTGGGTGCCGTTTCGCCAAGAAACTAGAAATCCCTTCCTGGCAATCAGGCATTTGTAAGTTCTTCGTCATAGCCTAAATAGTAAAAAAGAAATATGAGGTAATTACATATGAATACAATGCAAACATACCGCACAACCCATATCATAAGCTTCCTTTAGAGGTAATTGGTTCTGTTCGAAAAATGCCTTTTTGCCAAAAGCAATAACGGCACGACTTGACTTTTTGATTGCTTTTATTACAGTTCTGATTTCCTCGTCAATTTTATCTTCAGGTACAACACGTGATACTAGGCCAGCTATGTAAGCTTCCTCAGCGGTTATAGGTAAACCAGTCAATAGCATATAAAGAGATTTTGTTCGCGGCATAACACGTGAAATCGCAATGCCAGGAGTAGTACAAAAAACACCAACATTAACACTGGAATTGTGAAAATTATCCCATTCAGTTGAATTAATGTACATTAAAGCACTCTACTCTTACCCTGGTGTTGAGAAACGACTACGTTGCGTACAGATGACAATGTCACAGGAAGCAACCAATTGCAAACCAGCTGCAGTCGCAAAGCCATCAACTTTTGCAATAACCGGAACAGGGGATTGCTTGATGTCTAATATAATTTGTGAGAGCCCCTTAAAGCTATCAGCTGCAATCTTTGGGTCACTTGCCTGTTAGAATATTAAAATAAGACAATTATTATGATACATAATAAAAATGATTTGATTTATTAATTGAGTCAAGCTTACTATTTCTCTAAGATTGTGTCCAGTTGACCAAATACTGCCTTTGCCTGTTAGGACAATGGCTCGCAAATTGTTATCATTGTTATTATTGTTTATGGCATACTTGACGGCATCCAACATATTTGTGGATAGTGAATTACGGGTATTATGATGATTCAAGCTTATTTCACGCACACCATTTTCTTCATTTATTTCAATGTAATCAGAAAGTTTCAAATCTGTTTTCAATTGTGTGGTGGAAAGATTTCTTAAAAATTGCTGACAAAAAATATAAATGACTTTAGCATATTTTGTTTAATTTCATTGAATGTTTATACAAACTTTATAACAGGATTTTTTCACAGTTCGCAACATTTTAAACATACTTAAATAATTTTATAAGAAACATGCAAAACTTAAACAAATAAATAATAATAGAATCAGCTGATTTCTGCAATGATTTAAAAAGCAAAGTGTTGCCAGATCGTAAAATCGGACTAACAACTGACTACAAATGCATAGGTCAGCTGTTTGTTTCCATTTTCTAAGTTGGCAGCTCTATTTTAGCTGCGGCCAAAGCTTATTGTAAATATTGCATTATTTTAAGGCAAAATGCAAAACTAATTGTTAAGCACCGACTTTGTTTTTGCATTTAAAAGATGGTAAACAAGTATATTGAGTAAAATACACATACAATTATTATAACACAGCACAACTTAACATAGATATATTGTATGCATATATTTTCAACAGGTGAGTAAGATGAAGGAAGTGTGAGTGCCCGACGTCGACTGCGCAGTCAACTGGAGCAAAATCAGCTGAAATTTACACTGTCGACTGTCGTCATTATGTGTAACAAACGGAATCCCCCCACCGAAAGTTTAATTATAAACTAAACACATTCAATTACGTTAAACATTACCATTAGTCATATGAGGGGTTATTGTTATCGCTAAATATGTTTTGAAATACACTACGAAAGATTAACATCGATTGCATCGCTGGCGACACAGCGCTTTCTACTGCTATCAACAAATTTACAATCGGAGTAAGTGCACCGCATCCAATGTGTTCAGTTGTTTTTGCGTAGTCGACGCGTGTGTAAAACTATTGCAATTATATTAGACGATTTTTGTGTATTTTAATATCATTTCGCATTCGAAATTCAAGCAACAAATCTAATTTAACCTCCAGAATTAGAGAGACATAGAACCAGGGAATCAAAATAAAATGAGCGATCGCACGAAGATTGTCACTGAAAGCTTGAATCGGGCATTCGGTAATCATCGCGAACCATGGCAAGTGGCGACCATAACAGCAACAACAGTACTGACTACAATTTGGTTATGGAATTTCTTAAATCAAGATGAAAGTGAGTAAGAAAGAAAAGTTGAATCCTTTAATGATTATACCATACAGAAAATGAACCGAACTGAAGAAACCAATGCTTACATTGGTGGAACGAAATTGATGGGACGCGCTTATCTGTGAATCAAGTTTTAGTTCTCAAAACAGTCCACATCCATCAGGTTAAACTTTGAACTACAAAAATTTACACATATTTTTGCTTTGCTTATCAACTAAATGATTGGCAGCAGTAGATTAGTAGATAGACAGTGCAACTACAATACTTTTATGTTCGTACACCTTTTACTCTGCTAAGTATACATATGTGACCCAGATGTACAAAGATTAAGTACATAGTACATACAATTATAGTATAGAAATGATCATTAAGCTGTGTATGTTTTGTTGATGGCAGAATAATCCAATTGCTATAAATATCATCAGATCAACAGAAAGTTAGTTACTGTATGAAAAATATGTTTATTGTTCTTAATCATAGTATTTCTAGACAACGCCTTCATAGATAAATACTTTGTCTTTAGGTCTCGCTAAACACAACAAATGTAATTTTTTTTTTATCTTTATACACACTGTATTGATAAGACAATCACACTACGCTAAATTGAAATCTTATGGTTTTTTAAACAAAAACCAACTTCAAACAATAGAAAAACAGAATAAATACCAACAATTGTTATTTCATTATTTTGAACTATGTACTTTCAGGTGTCTATGTACGTGGTAAACGTCAGTTTTTCCGTTTTGCAAAATTGATTCCAGCCGTTCGCCGTAAAATCGAAACAGAACTTACAAAGGCCAATAATGATTTCGAATCGGAAATCAAAAAGAACAACAATCATTTAGAATACTCATTGCAGTTGCCAGAGAAAGGATTAAGCATTGAACATATACTACAATTAGTCGATGAACATTTACAAGCGGGACATTATGATTGGCGTGGTGGTCTTGTGTCGGGAGCTGTTTATGGTTATAAACCTGAATTGGTTGAATTGGTTACACAAGTCTATGGCAAAGCATCGTACACAAATCCCTTACATGCGGATCTTTTCCCGGGCGTTTGTAAGATGGAAGCTGAAGTTGTACGCATGGCATGCACACTCTTTCACGGAGATGATAAGAGTTGTGGCACCATGACAACCGGTGGCACTGAGTCTATTTTAATGGCGATGAAGGCATATCGTGATTATGCACGCGAAGAAAAGGGTATCTGGAAGCCAAATATTGTTGTACCACGAACAGCACATGCGGCATTCGATAAGGGAGGCCAGTACTTTAATATACATGTTCAATATGTCGACGTTGATCCGCAGACATTGGAAGTTAATATTAAGCAATACAAGAGGGCTATCAATAGGAATACGATTTTGGTAAGCATGTTAGCTGTTCCAGTCAGAGTTTTAAAAAATTTATCAATTGTTCTCTTAGTTAGTTGGGTCTGCACCAAATTTTCCATATGGCACTATGGATGACATTGAGGCGATTGCCGCTTTGGGTGTTCAACATAGAATTCCTGTGCATGTTGATGCTTGTTTAGGCAGTTTTGTTGTCGCACTCATACGTGATGCTGGCTACTCACTGCGTCCATTTGCTTTCGCTGTCGAAGGTGTCACGAGCATTTCTGCTGATACACATAAGTATGGATTTGCGCCAAAAGGTTCCTCGGTCATTCTTTATTCAGATAAAAAATATAAGGATCATCAGTTCACTGTGACCACCGACCTGGCCCGGTGGTGTGTATGGTTCACCCACTGTTAATGGTTCGCGTGCTGGTGGCATTATTGCTGCTTGCTGGGCAACAATGATGAGTTTCGGTTATGAAGGCTATCTAGAGGCCACCAAACGTATTGTGGACACTGCACGCTACATTGAAGCAGGGTAGACATAGACAAGATTCATAGTTCCATTCAATTTTTAATTCCTAATCATTTTAGAATACGTCAAATCGATGGCATCTTTGTATTTGGCAAACCAGCAACATCTGTAATTGCCATTGGCTCCAAGGTCTTTGATATTTTTCGCCTTTCTGATGCACTTTGCAAGTTGGGCTGGAATTTGAATGCTTTGCAATTCCCATCAGGGTAAGAACATTTTAATCATTTGTTTAATGATGTTTTTATATTCGTGCATATTCCTCCAGTCTCCACCTTTGTGTCACCGATATGCATACTCAACCTGGTGTCGCAGATAAATTCATTGCTGATGTACGCTGTTGTGTAGCTGAACTTATGAAAGATCCCGGTCAGCCTGTCGAAGGGAAAATGGCAATCTATGGCATGGCACAAAGTATACCAGATCGTTCGGTTATTGGTGAAGTCACTCGTTTATTCTTGCATTCCATGTACTATACCCCGAAGAGGAAAAATGAATGAATGTGCAATAATTTATTCTTGAGTATTTATAGAGAAACAACTATACTACTAATACTAATACTAATGTTTGTTGTAAATATTGTACCAAAACTTGTAAAATGTTGTTTAATAATATTACTGACCTTAAAGTGTGATTTCATATTTATCGTGGTTAACTTTAACTTATATAAAAAGTTGTTTTCAATTCATTATAATACTATTTTTGTTTGAACTTAAAAGAATCAATAAAATAATATTTGTGAACAAATTAAACAAGTTTAGTTTAAAAAGTATATACTAAGGTTCAAATTGAAAACATCAAATGGAAGATATGTGGATGTGATGTACCACTCAATCCATTTTAGATCATGAGGTAATCGGAAAATTTCATAGTGCCTAAATTTAAAATATACATATAACTGCTAAAGTATGCAAATCTTGAACGCAGATCGGATATCAAGTCCTTTCGGCACATCACCATTTTTACCTAGCTTGATATCAAAGTCATTTTATTTTTAATAGAACTGTAAATTTAAGAAATAGAATTTATATGCATAGAAGTTTCTTCTTGTAAAAGTGATTTTGTTGATGAGAAGTGATTTACGCTTAGTACGAAACATTTCTAAAATCATGTGTCTCAAATAAAGAGTTTTATTTTCTTTAGTCTCGGGAGTACATTTGTCGAAATCAGTCGAATCGAACTACTAGAAGAGGTGGGTACCTCTCATACACACCACCTATCTATTAAAATTCAAGTTCTTATTAGAAAAACTTTTTTGTTTTTTGTATTATTAAACTGAAATTTGAATATTATATGTTTCTAATCCATCTCCACCAACAATATAAATTTTAAGACCCTAGAGATACTGAATTGTTTAACTGTCATACAAACCCAAATCATATTCTGGTTCTTATTAGAAAAACTTTTTAGCTTTTTTTATTATCGAACTGAAATATAGATACTAAATTGCCCGACCCATATGCACCAGCCATTTTATTTTTAAGACCCTAGTATTACCGGATCGTATATCTCCCATATAGGACCAAATTGAAATTCTGGTTGTTATTAGAAAAACTTTATTATTTTTTACATTATCGAACTGAAATTTGCATACTATAAGTGCCTGAGACAGATTATCTAACCATGTAAAATTCACGACCCTAAAATTACTGGATCGTATAGTTCCCATTCAAACCCAAATTTAAATTCAGGTTCTTTTTCCTGTTTTTTACATTACCGAACTGAAATTTGGACACTATAAGTGATTGACCCATATTCACCAAACATGCAAATTTCAAGACCCTAGAATTACCAGATCGTATAGCTCCGATACAAATCCAGTATCCGATATCAATGTTGAAATGGACATGTTTATATATTCATATTTAGGTTAATATCGTATGTATATGATTCTGATATTGAATATGAAGATAAACAACGATCAATTACAACTTAACAAGAATTTACATAGATTATAAAGTTGACACCTGTACAATTTGATCGAAAAAACCTGAAACACAGTTGGCCATCATAGATAAGTGTTATTTGATTTTAAGAAACTACAATAAACTGAATAAAAACTTCAATCAATTCTGGCATCTTTAGAAGATATACACACATACCTATGTCAAAAAAAAAAAAATATCTCAACTGCAAATGCTGATTGTGTGGGTGTTCATTTGATCTCGTCAACCTATTCGCCTATTTGATTGAATGTCGCCTTAACGTAGACCCCGACTTCCGTTCATCCATCCATCTATCAATCTCCATGTAACTTTTATAATTCTATTTGATTACACGCCCATTTCCTGTATTTAATTAACACCTTGTGTTGTTCTTTAGTTTATTTTCAAAACTATTGAATTCGAAACACTTTTGCTTCTTGTAATAGAATTTTGAATTTTGCTACTTCAGTTGTTTCTTTTTCTGTCTCTGCCACTTTCGGTTTTCTTTTGGAATGCAAAACATTTGACAAAAGTGTTTGTGTTGATGATTTGTTGTTGTTGTCAATGGTGTTGGCATGTTGTTGTTGTTGTTATTGTTGGCAGCTGTATAATAATTTTAGAAAAATGGTATGAGAAACAGAATAGTTGTTGTGTGAATGATTTGGAGAATGCACAATTTAGATGGCAGGTGTGTGGGCACTATAAATTTATTCATAGTTCATAGTTTTCCAGAGAGGTAAGGACTTCTTCAACAGAACACAAGTTCTTGATATCGAAACATTGCACATAGCAGGCTTAAAAATAGAGACAATCATAACGACCAAGTGATAAATTCACAAAATCACATTCACAGAAGAGTGAAACGCATAAAATTAAATATTATAAAAAAATACAAAAAATTACTTACAGCAACATCGAAAAAAAGAGTCAGCTTGCAACGCCAAAAGTCAAAAAGTCAACACCCACATAGCAAAATCCACTCATTAAAAAATCCAAAATGAAAAAAAAAAACCTTGTTTTCAAACTCAAACATGATTCGGAGACAAACTGAAAACTGACAATTCATTGTTGTTCGCAACATTTTGTCTCCACTTACTCTTCCAAATAACAAATTTTGGTCATTTTGCTTTTCAAATATAGCAAAACAACACGCAAAGGCGCGAGCCACCAAAAATGTCACACACAAAAGGCGCTTAAATCAAATAAATCCCAAAAACAACAAAGACCAAATTTTGGTAAAAAAAAATGAACAACAAAAAACTTATGCAAAACACAAACACACAAACCATTTGAAGAGAGCACAACAATAAACACACAGCAAAGGAGCAACCATTAACAATTGGTAAGACCGCTCCAAAAGAGAGCAAATAATATTCATAAGAGAGCTTAAGTCAGAAAGAGAAAGAGAGACAGATAGAGAGAGTATATTGGAGCCTAACACCTGAAGCATGTGACGTCATACACTTGTTGTTATTTCTCGCTATATGTTATTGTTGTTGTCACCAACGCATTCTCATTGTTCTCCCACTCTCTCTCAGTTACTTCGCTCGCTCTGTGTTGTGTGTTGATGCTCATTTGCTTCGATGTTGAGGAGTCGCTCGTCAAAGCGCCACAGCAAAAACTATGAAATACTCGTCTGTCATTTTGTTTTTGTTTGTACGTCGTGCTGTTAACAACGTTAAGAAGAAAAGAAGCGCAACTCAAAAGCTCGGCTCGCAACAACAACGCAGTTGTTAATTAAATACAAAAAGAAAAAAATGTTTAACTAATCAAAAAGCAACAACAATACACAATTTGTTTAATAGGATTATAATTTGAATAATATTTTATTTTCCATTAATAAGTGGCCCTACACCGGTTTTTTCACCCTAGTATTATACGTGATCGGTCCTCTCTTACAACACACACACACACACACACAGTTGTACACACACACACACTCATCAAAGTGCTTGAAATTATTTTGAATTTTCGTTATTTTTATATGAATTTTCTGGTTCCGATAAGAATTTATTTATTTTTTTATTAGAATTTACGTTGGTTTTGTTGTATTTATTGTATTTTGTTATCGTATGCCTTATCAATTCGATTTTGTTGTTATTATTGTATTGTATTATTGCTTTATGTGTAATTATAAATGACAAAAGTCTTATAAAGAAAAACCCATAAGAAGGCAACAAAACAAAAAAGTGTCCGGGACCTTGGTAATAATGAAAATTGTGTTTAAGGATAAAATAAAATGTTCGAAAAAACAGAAATAAGCAAATCATTGCAATCTTGGATTATATGGAATTTAAATTTATTATGAACAAAAATATACTTATAAGGTAAGTGATTTGTTTAATACAGAAATGATTATTCTAGAATTTTTGTAGAGTTGGGGCAAATCGGTTATAAGTAGAATACGTTCGTTTTTTTTTTTTTTTTTTTTTTTTTGTTATCGGGGAGTACATAATTGAAGTAATTTCCACACTTTTCTGAGCTTTTCCAAAAACGATAGATTGTTGGAATTTGATAGCCAACCTCTTTTTGCTTTTTTATTTGGAGTACTTTCCCGAAAAGATTTCTTATCTATTTTCTGTTGGTATAATACAATTTCATATGAGTTCCACTTTAATGAAGAAATATTTGTATTTTCATTCAAATACTCGTAGATGATATTCATAACGATTATTTTACCATTCATTAATCCACAAAACTCAATACACAGTGATTTGATTGATTTGATATAAAAATAATTTTTTTTTTTTTATAAAACGTGGACTGAATATTTCGGAATTTAAGAGACTCTATTAATAATGAACTGGGTTTTCCTTTTGTCTATAATTTTTTCCATTACGTAACATTAGTTTATTTATTAACCGTCTCCCTTTATAGTTAAATACTTTTTCTAGTCAGTTTGTTGTTGGTATAACACAAGTTTTTATTATTTTTTTTTTTTTTTTAATTTTATCTGAATTGCACAATAAGGTTCTGTACATAAATGATTCACAGACAACTCACTTCGTGCGTCAGTCTACGCGATGCTAATTATGTATATACAAAAATAATTTACTACTTGCGTATAGTGACTTTATCTTGATATACGCGTACAGTAATAATATTTAATAAATAAGAAATTAAAAATTATTATAAATTTTTTATTGAACAAAAAAAAAAAAATAAGGAATAACATTTTGATCTAAGATCTGTTAAACTATCAACAATATTAATCTATCCTAATATTAATCGATCTTTTGATGAATATAAACGAAAATGAAAGTATTAGATCATTTCAGTTCTGCCATCCTCCACTAAGAGGATTTTCGCTTAGCTTTTCAAACCTTAAAGGTTTTTGCAAAGACCAAAGCTGAAAAGGTGTGAACTATCTAAACAAACTTCTGTATTAGCTTTTTATCTTCCCATTTATACTTATATCTATCTATCTATCTATAGGCCTACATACTTATATATCCATTCATCTATCTATCTATATATAAATATATAATTATGCATATATAAATGTGGTTTGAAGTATTGATAGAAATTTTATTTATTATTTGGTATTTCAATTAAAACTTTATGAATTCTCCTTTTTACTGCATTTTTATCTAAATGCTAATGATTAGATAAGATACTAAATGTTGTGCAAAAGTAATTTGAGTCCATTTTTAGGTAAATGAAAACAACCATCCGCAACAAAAAATTTCAACATAATCATAATATTGTTTTTTTATTATTTTTGGGCATTAAAATATAAGAAACTAGCAAACAGCAAAAGTTACCAAACTTCGCATGTAAAGTTGCCATCAAATTCTCTAATTGCAACATGACGAAAGCACCAAAAATGAATTTAAAAGAAGCCGGAAAAATGTTAAAAAAATAAGAATAAAAACTGGAAAAAAGGAAAGAAAATAAGTATCATGAAAAAACAATAACTTATAATGCAATAAGGACTTATAGACTTATCAATCCTGCGACCTCAAATGGTGGCCAAATGGACATGCGCGTACAACAGTGCGACCATGACAACGCAAGCTTAGCCAACAATAATAATACCAAATGGAGTTGGGAAAACCATGTCTATAAATGTTTTGTAGTTTCAAAGGCAACTCCCTTAAGGCGTGAAGGCCACCATGGCCGCCACCGAAAACCACATGTCAGTGAATAGCAGCTTACGAGTAGAAGAGGAAAGTGGGTGAGCAGGGGACACGTTGATTGTGTTTTTGTTGTCTAGGTGTGGCGGCCTCGCATTTAAGTAAAGTTTGGCGTCATGTTACATTTTTAGCTATCGTCGACCGAATAAATAAACTATCAACCTACCAACCGACCGACCAACCGACCGACCGACCGGTGCCTGTCTGTCAGTATTAATTTGCATGAAGGAAAACTATATCAACGCATAGAACTTTCCCTGCCATAAAAACTTAAAATCTCACTTTCCTTATTTTATATGTTTAATCGATACCAATGAGACAGTTGATTTTGTTTCGTTTAATTTTTTCCTATTTCTTTCCCTTTTTTCATTCAACTCAATTGTTCGTCTCACTAAAATTCGCATACTCTTCCAATATTCTATTTTTTGGTATATAATGATAATCATAAACATATTCTCATAGTAATCTGTATGCGAAATCATGCATTTCTGGATATGCTAAGCGATGACCGTCCTCAAACATTTGTGGGACCGCCTACCGCTTATAAAGAACTATTGTATTGGTCTAGAATTTTTCTATTGTTCCAGTTTTTTAGGTATATTGCTAGGGTGTAGTTTTTGAGACAGCGGTATTATGGATGAAAGTCTTATGTTATATCTGCTACTGTGGAAGCAGTTTGCTACTCAGTGAGAGCTTGCTGTACCTTGATACATAACTAACTATCGGGGGATCAAATTACCATCCCATACAGAACAGCAACGAGTACATAAACCATGTTATTGCTTCCCAATCAAGCCCGATTATCTCAATCTTCAGAGCCAATTCTTATCCCGAAGTTACAGACATCGGTGGCATTATTCTATCGACTGAGAGACCAGCTGCGGATATTGTTATGGCCTGTTGAGAAGTTTGCGTGACACCACCTTAAATTTTCAAGGTCTGAGGAGAAAATATCGACACAACAGTAAATATCATGCTCTTCTTATCTCTTCGAAAGACCTCCATAGTAGTATGACTATAAAACAGAAATTTTTGTCGACGGCTTCTTTCTGGTCATTCCTGTAACCAAGAAACTTCATAAATAAATTTAAAAAACTTGTATGTCTATTATTGGGTATATGGCTTTATTTATTCATTTAGAAGATCACTTGCAAAACTTTCAAAATCCCAAAAACAAAGGCTTTTTTCCCTTGTGATTCATGGGGACTTATGGATAACCAGACAAAAGATCTGTTTAGATCGATTTTTCTCATGATGGTGTATCACCATAATGTTTCTAATTGTATGCTTTATTTGTAATGAACAAAGGTTCACAGGTATTAAAATTACTCGTAGTACGAAGTATAGAAAAAGTCAAGTTGTTTGTTGATTTCGTTGTTCTCGTTTGATGTAAATAAAACAATTTGCATTGTTAATTAGTTACCAGTTTTGAGCTAGAAGTTATTTCATATACTATAATGTTCCTGTACTTAATTACGCTAATTATCATCTATAGTGAAAACAAGAAACAAACAGTTAACTTCAATTTCAGCGAATATTAAACTCCCTATGCATGTTAGAAATGGTTTAAATATTAAGAAATATACATTTAATGTACAAATTCTAATAAATTATAGATGTTGTGATTAAAACTTATAGTATTTACCCTAAATGTAGTAGGAATTTTTCTTTATATTTATAGGTAATATTTGTACAAAATACAATAAAATGATCAGTGATTTATGGTTGTCACTTGCTCTACTGATACAAAGGTTTGTGATATCTATGTAAATTTGGAGCCATTATTTTTACAGGGACTAGATTACACCGATATTTTTTTACATATGAAGTACATAAATACATTTCGGTTAGATAAAAACGCTATACAAGAAAAGCAAGAAGAAAATGAGAATTGGCGGCTATGACAACAAACAAAATTGTTGCATTTGAGGTGAAGAAAATCTTGGAAAATATTTTATTAATATATTTGATGTTTATAGTTGCAAAAACTTTATCAATGTTTCAGAACATTTAGATAATCCATTTTTTAATTCATCATATTTTCATTATATGTAGTCATAAATATGGAAATGTTACTAGTGTGAAATGTATGCGTATACTGTCTGTGCCCGCGACTTCGTAGGCGTGATATTCGAAATATTTTTGTAGTACTTAAATACGCGAAAGAAGTAGAAAAAAATATCCGGATGAACACATTTTGGATTTTGGTACATGACTACCCCGCGACCCTCCCACTTGCCTTATCGACAAACCAAAATTGATCAAAAGCCTTAAACACGAATCACAAACAAAGCAAAGCACAAACAACGAAATACACTATCTCTTTCTTGTCCCACTTTAAATGAACATAAAATACAGAAACGAGGAGCGCAAGAAGTAGGTATTCACAGAGGAAAAATACAACAACAACAACAACAACAACTAAAGCATTAAAAGCATTATGCTTGGTCTTGAAGTGGCTAGCAAAAAACTTAATACTTAAAAATATTATATTAAAAATTAAAAACTGAAAAAAATAAGTATGTAATTCTTTTCATTAGCATTCATTTATCATTTAAAAAAAAAAAATTATTAAAATCGGCTAAGTATAGTGTGCGCTAGATAAAAAATCTTAAAACTTTGGGAAAAAAAAGTGCCTGTATCTCGACAACAGCGCCACCTATCGGGTCCAATTGAAGCATTAACCATTTTGGTGACCTCATAAGTAAAACAAAAAAAAATTTTCAAAATTAGTCTAGCCGTTTAGAATATTAAGAGTCACAAAATTTCGTATATGTATATATATATGAATAAAGAAGATTATCAAAAATGAGTGAAAAATTGTCACTTCTTAAATAAGATTCCTTGTTACAAAGTTTCGTTGAAAGTTAATAAAACCATTAATTCTGGAGAAAATCCAACATAAAGCAAAATTTGCTTTATTTCATGTTCACAGAAAGTTGCTAAATAAAGTACAAGTCAAATCAAGGGAACTCATTCCGAGAATTATTTATCTACATATGTATGTAGAACTCAATTTTTTTTTTTTGAATTCGATATCAAACTCAACTAAACTTTTGTTTCTTCAAGAAAAAGTTATTGCGAAAACAAAAAATCAGTAAGACATGCCATTCCCATTATTAACCACAGCAATAACAACAAATTCAGTTTCAGTCATTGGTTCATTCATATAAAATCTACTTGCATATCGTAAACTTATACATTTGTGTATGCATCCATCCATATTTATATCTGGAGGCTTAACGCTCTAAAAAATGCAATAATCGCGCTTGCACTCACAACTTTTGCTGATTACTCAAAAAATAAAAAAAAACAAAAAAAAGTATCTACTTACTGAAAATTGAACGTTTGAGTGATGAACGAATATTTTAAATCACGTCTGACTTTTTGACTGAATTTAAGTTTGCAGTCCCATCCAATGCAATAGCAAAAACAAGAAATATTAAGTATTATGTTGCATGAGCAACATTTGAAATCTTTATTGGCATAAATCATTGGGTGCACTCCCATTATGTGATGGCATCTCTACAGACGAAGTATGGATTTTGGTTGGAAACTCAATCAAATGTTACCATTTTTATTATTGACATCAGAAAGTTATGATAGAAAAGAAAAATCGTGTGATGATTTAGTTTCATTAACAACAACTTCAATGTGCTGAATAGTGGAAGAGTAGAATGTTTCACTAAACACATTAAATGAAAAACTACTTAGAACCAGGTAACCTTCAAAAATCTGACGACAACGACGCCAACGACAACAACGTCAACAACGTTCTAAAGAGCAACTTGTGTGACTTTCGACTATGAGATAGATATTTATACTTATACATACATATACGTATGTATGAATATGTATATAGACACATTTACTACTGACTAAATTGACTTGACTTGAGCTCAGTTCAGTTGAGTCAAGTTGACTTGTGTTGTGTTAATTTTGATTGCTAAACTAAAAATGACATCAGCACTTGAACCAACAACAACGACGACGACTACAACAACAACAATGACAACGACTTGGTATTAACCCGGTTTAGTACAAACGTGCAAGTTAATTCGCTTCTTTAACTACAGCAATAATACTAGTAACAACATCTATAATAAATTAGATACAATATAATGAAAGTATCTGCTTAAATTTTTGCTTTCATTAATCGTAAACCACGAACAGAATGAACAACAAATGAGCGGCAATTTCAGTAATTTATTAATGAGAAAGCATGCGAGGAAAAGTACTAGATTGATAGATACACATAGATGGATAGATACATTTGTTAGTAAGCAAGTAAGTATCTATTGAATGAGTGAGTGTATTGAAATCTTAAACCTTTAATTTGTTTTCATTTTCTATTGTCGGTTAAAACCGCAATTATGTATATTAAACTTTATACGTGTTTCATCTTTTTAACGCTCGACTGGTTGACTAATCGTTTAATCGTTTTGGTTTTGAGCTATACAACAAATACATTTTATATATACAAGTATATATGTAAGTATATGTATATTTTTAATAGATTGTGTTGTGGTGATTGGTTGAAATTTGAGGAAATGCCAACAAAAAAAAAAACATAAGACTTAATTAGCAACTCAATTGATCATGCACAATAATAGTTAGTTAGTTATACTTATTCAAAAGTATCTACACATATCAATCAATATACTTAGCAACAAATAATATATGTGGTTTTAAGTGTTTAATAAACTGTGACATATTCAAAGCTTTTGTCATATATTGTAACTTAAAGATTTTGCATCATTTTTTATTGAGGCCCAATTACTTTAATGTTTAAATATAATTTAGTTTATTGTAACTTTTGCTACTGTCGATTATTACATCGTTTGGAAATACACTATTGTCATTATTTTTTATATGCCTGAGAAACGCAACAACATACTTGTATGTTATAACACAATTATTGTAATAATCTTTATGAATCTGTGGAAATAATCGACACTATACACACCACAATACACCTCTAATGGCCTCATTTCAAACCATTTTATTGTACATGGTTTCTTTATTCCTTTATTTAAAAGTATGTAAATACATTTGCCATATAAAAAAAAAAAAAAAAATGAAAATATTGATAACAACTTATATCAAGACTTCAAAACTATGTATGGTAAATAATCAACAAACTGTTTTGCTTACAATTATATTTTTAACATCACTTATTTTGTTTTTGTTTTATTTGTTTTTAATATACATTTTATTTTGAGGAACAACTATGAAATATTCTACTTAGTATAATGTAAGACACATAAGTATCTAAATTTCAGGGAACCTAAAGAGTATGACTACTCTTAAATGGCCGGGAATAAACACTGATCTGATTTGTTTCTAAAATTCGAAGGTAGAGAACTGATATATTGCATAGAGCCCTCATTTCTGACATCCGTTAGCCTGCTTACTCTTCCCAAATAATTAGTGGCTACTGATTGATCGGACATGCCAATTTGACTATTTTTATTATCCGCCCTCGCTGGTCATCAGTGCAGTTTACACGTGAGGAGACACGCATTTGACTGACTTCGACGACCTAAGTATGCTAGCTCGTCCATCCTTTGCTATTTTATTGAACACCTTAAAATGACACGAAATTGTTTTCTTTTCTTGTCTTTCAAATCTGTCGAACTTACCTGGACAACTTTAGAATATTGAAATTCTCAAGCTAAGTTTTCGAGTCTAGAATAGCTGATCAAAATAAATGTTCGCAATATGCAATTAAATTCTCTTTAATCAAATCTAATCTCAAAATCCACATGAATCAAATTTTAAAAGTATAATAAAATATCCTATGTCATCTCACTTGTACCTTACTTTTAAAAAAAATTTTTTTTTTTTAATATTTCAGCTGTTCCCTTGTGTTTTTCCGAATGTTCCTTTTTTTATAAACCAACACAGCATTAAGGCGTGAAAAACAAAAAAAAAATTATTCAAATCTGCCAAGTCATTCTTGAGCTTTGGGAAGACAAATGCAGAGCCCTTGATTTTTATTTGTAGAAATTTGCCCTAAACGCACTAATCATTCAAAATAAAGTATGCTATATTTGTTTCAAGTTCTTACTGTAGAAATTATTAAAAATCAATGTAAAGTTTTTCCCCATATTTCTTTACTCTCTAGACATAATAATATCCACTAATCCTGATTTCTTAGTTGCTTGCTAATTATTAGAAATTATTAAAAATTTAAATTTATACTTTTAATATAAAAAATGTGATATTTTTTCTAGTTCTTGCAATACAAATATTTATGTTAGAAACCTAAAAACAAAACTGCAAAAGATTTTTGAGAGCATCTAAATAACTTTTGGAGTCGGGTAACTAGATGCTTACTTGTGTCATAATAAAAATAATAATCATTTTGGAATAAAAACACAATACATTTTTAAACCAATTTATAGATTGTTTTCTGATTTAAAGTAATTTGTTTTAATTGCGCATAATTTTTTGTAATAAATCGTCACTTAAGATTTCCTTTTCCATATAAGACACACTTAATAAGTAGGTACACACATGTAATTACTATTACCATGTCTTATCACACAAACAAATCTTGTAGTTTGGGATACATTTAAGGTCATACGACAACAATCCAGATATAATCAAATTATCTTAAGAACAAAATACACAAAATAAAGTGGTCAAATGAGTAGTAGATACTATGATCGATACACTGTGATGTTAGATGATGACAGAACCTGTTCTATGGAACATTTATATGTAAATCTATAAAAAACAAATACCGAAACTAAAAAACAAAAAACCAATAAAAACGCAAGTGGCCGCTGTAGTAGTTCATATATGCATAGAAAGATAGATTAATAGAGAGATCGGTAGATTGTTTTGTTGTTCAATTAGTTTCATATGCTATATTCATACTTCATACGAGTAAAAATGGAAAAACAACACAGAGAATAATAAAATTGTATCGATAAACGTTGAATTTATGTGAAAATTGTACAGATTTTGTGTTAAAAGATTTTGCTTCAAGCGTTTGTTGGCTTTTTTTCTGTAGACTTTTGAAATGAATTTGTTTTCGTGCAAAAACAATCATATTTTTTTTTTTTTTTCTTTTCAAATTTTTGCAATTTCAAATTTCATTATGAATATGCAAAGTTATTGAGTTGTACGTGTCTGAAATAATGATAAACGAGAAAAAATAAAGTGAAGTAGGAAATATCGGCGAAAAAAATATTTTTACATTATGTAATAAAGTTTCATTCACACATAAAGTATCTTAAAATCGAGCTTAGGTGAAGCAATGCCAATATCTCTAGATGTTGGTCGATCGATATATGAGTATTGTACTTAAGAAGATATGAAGCCGAAAATTGAAACAAATGAAAACTTTTATTCTAAAAGTGCAATAATTTGTATTAGAACAAGTAAAAAAACAAAGGCTAACTCTTCACGCACCTCTAGAAAAAGATTATAGAGCATTCAGAAATATTTCAACATTGAGACTTATCTGTTTGTATGGCAGCTTTATGATCCAGTAATCCTAGGGTTTTGAAATTTACATGGTTGTTGAATACAGGTCAGATATTTATAATGTTCAAATTTCAATTCGAGAACACAAAAAAGAAAACGGTTTTTCTAATAGGAACATAATTTTGATTTGCGTTTGTATGGGAACTATACGATCTAGACTTTGGTTAGAAAGTAATACTGTCCAAATTTTAGTTCAATAGTACAAAAAAAATTGCGCGTGTGCCATCGTTCATGAAATACAGATGATTCCAAAACGTGACGATATTTTTTTTTTTCAGTCAAATTTTTAGTATAAATTTTATCCCAACGTCGCTAATGAAGTTTCACTTCAAAAATAAGAGTTTTTCTAATAAGAACCTGAATTTTAATGGGGGTTTGTATGGGAGACAATTCCGACAAATCTCCAGAACCTATTGTGGAAACTTATGATGTCTAAATTTCAGTTCAATAGTGTAAAAAACAAAAAGTTGTTCTAAGTAGAACTTTAACTGTTATGGTTGGTTTATATGGGAGGTATTCCCCTTCATAATCCGATTCGGCAGATCCAACAAATGTACAGTGCCTATAACAGAAACTTATAGTGTCTAAATTTCAGTTCGATAGTAAAAAAAAAACAAAGAAAGTTTTTTTTTTGATAAGAACCTGAATTTTAATAAGTTTTTTATATTTTAGTTTTAGTATTTGTATTTTAGCCTCTATAGAACTACACATGCTGTGAAAATTTCAACTTGCTACCTATTATGGTTAATGAGACGCAACGCAAGGACGGAGTAATAGGGTTCTGTTTGGTATCTTTCGTGTACGGAAACTTAGAAAATATTCAATATTTATATTAATTTCTAGCTTTATAGAGCAATCACAATTTTAAAATCTGAAAGCAGATAAAATATCAAGAAAAGTATTTCTTACAAAACTGGAACAACAATAGAAATCGGTCTGAATTTGAAGGAAATTTATTCAAATTCCCTATAATTCAATGATTTATAGATAAATTAAATATGTGAGTACTTGTATTTCAAAAATTTCTTTCCGATAATAACAAGTCATCGATACATTCTAGTGATCTATCTGCTAATGGGGGGCTTGTATGGGAGATACTATCCCTAGTGGTCTGATTCGGCTGATTCCGACAAATCTCCAGAGCCTATTGTGGAAACTTATGATGTCTAAATTTCAGTTCAATAGTGCAAAAAACAAAAAGTTGTTCTAATAAGAACCTTAACTGTTATGGTTGGTTTATATGGAAGGTATTCCCCTTTATAATCTGATTCGGCTGATCCAACAAATGTACAGCGCCTATAACAGAAACTTATAGTGTCTAAATTTCAGTTCGATAGTAAAAAAAACAAAGAAAGTTTTTTTTTGATAAGAACCTGAATTTAAATGGTGGTTGTTTATGGGAGTTACCCCTCCTAGTGGTCTGATCAAACTGAAATTTGAACACTATAAGTCTCTTAACCATTTCCATCAACCATGAGTCTCAAGACCCTAGGCTTACTTGGACGCATACATCCCATACAAAACCATAACTTTCTTATAAGAGGATGTTTAACTTTATTTTAGTTTTAGTGTTTATATTTTAGACGCAGCCCATTGGCAGACGGACATTGTAGTCTTAGTAATAGGGTTCTGTTTGGTACTCATCGGGTACTGGACCCTAAATCATGATCAATATATATACTAATTTCTAGCTTTATAGACACACACACATCTTAAAGTCTAAAAGCAAATAAAATATCAAGATATGTATTTCTTACAAAACTGGAATCGGACTGAATTTTAAGAAAATTTAATTGAAATTCCCTATAATTCAATGATTTAAAGATAAATTAAATATGTGAGTACTTGTATTTCAAAATTTTCTTTCCGATAATAACAAGTCATCGATACATTCTAGTGATCTATCTGCTATATGTTCAGGCATTTAAAAAGCAATAAATTTATATAGTGCTTAAGTCAAGAAAAATAAACCAATAAATATTTATTTAATAATTTATTTTCTGTTTATTTTTCGCATGAAAAGCAAATAAAATCGATTACTCAATAACATAAGCTCTTTTACGGTTCACGATATTTATTATTTGATTGACTGGTTTAGCTGGGCATTTCATGCGTTACAATAATAAAACTGAAGTTTTGACTGAATGTTATTGTACACGTTACAATATTATAGTTGTGCATGTTGTATCTATGAGTTACAAGTTACATGTAAATTGAGAAATGCAAACAAAGTTGCATGCAAGGAGCAATAAATCGATAACGAAAGTCTATGAACTATTGAATACATTAACGACATGATGAACATGTGTTGAGACAACGCTAGATAAGAAGTTTCTCAATGCGTCAGTTAGATATCAAAAGTCTTAGTTTGGTCATAATGATAAGAATTATTTTTGGAAAGCAAAAACCAAGCAAATGTAAATAGACACCCTTTTGTGGCTGCGACCTTCATTTCTAGAAATATGTACAACACAATTGAGATACTGATTCTATTTATTGTAATATATAGTTGGGTAAGAAACAAACAAAAGATACTTAAGAACTATAGTATAAAAGAGGCAGCAGCAGAAGGTTCTTCTACTTTGCTGAATGTGTGCCAAGTCGAAAGTGAATCAAATTCTATGACTGAATATCTGAGACCCCCATTCAAATGTTAGTTTTACTTATACAGATGTACGAACTAGTATGTGTGTCTAGTTTGTATTTGGAGATTTGTGAAGATTTGTGTGTATGTCAAGTAAAACAATACTATTTTTTTGTATGAATGAATAACTTTGCGCAAAATAAAGGTAAATGTTTACTTATTCTTTTAAAATACTCATTCGTACTTTTGTTGTTCTGCTTTTGTTTTGCCCACTTTATGTTTCGGTTCAATGCTCTTAGACAACAATATAATTATGAGTATCTTTTGCTCTAGTTTCTTGTTAAAGTGGGCATTGCTAGGACAAATCTTAGAAAACTTTTAGTAGTTTACTCAAGATCAACTTGTTGTTTATGACTTGAAGGTTGATAGAGAAATAGAAACCAAAACTCTAAAATGAAACCATATGTGATAAGATATTTTATATTTTAATATAATATATCGTTTGTATTTTCTCATTGTTTCACTACTTAGGTATTCTGTGAAAGGTTAAAGTCTAGACGATAAGCAACAAAATTGAAATGAACAAATACAGTATAATTAGAGAACAAACGTTAATTGATATTTGAAGTGAAGAATTTAATTGGCAAATCAAATAAATACTCGTCGTACTTATACTGACTTCTTACAATGAAACCTAGAAAAATTCACGACTTCAAATTGAAAACTTTTGTAGAAAACTTGTCAATTTATGTTATAGCAAAATAAATCGTAAATAAACAAAAATATTCGATGAAGGTTTTTTGAGGCTACAATGCAATGAGTTTGGACAATCGAAATGAACATACAAACACACGCAACTAACACGATTTAAGTTAGCTAAATAAACATTGGAGATACATATATTGTATTGTATATACCTAAAAGATACTTGATACCTTACACACTCCAGCTGATGAATTTCCTTATTCAAAAATTAATTTTTAGGGAAAATTATAATATAAACTAGCCTTACCCGGCGTGCGTTGCTACGTCCCCTGTGCGTGCCCAGTTATTAAAAAAAAAAAGAAATGGGCCAAGTGCAAGTGAGACTCGTACACGGAGGGGTTTGTATGGGAGGTACTCTTCCTAGTGGTCCGATTTGACTGATTCCAACAAATTTACCGCACCTATGTTAAAAACTTATAGTGTCTAAATTTCAGTTCGATAGAACAAAAAACAGAAAAGTTTTTCCAATAAGAACCTGAATATTAATGGGGCTTTGTATGGTCCGATCAAACTGAAATTTCGACAATATAAGTTTCTGATGTATACCCACCAACCATCCAAATTTCAAGATAGTGGGATTACTGGATCGTATAGCTGCCATACAAACCAAAATGTTTCTTGTATTGGGACCCCTTTAAGTTTTCGAAAATATTTTAGTTTTAGTATTTGTTGCTGATGCCCGGATAGAACTACACATTCTCTGAAAATTTCAACCCTCTAGCTATTGCGGTTTTTAAGACATGACCCGAGGACGGACAGACGGACGGACGAAAAAAAAACCTATCCTATCCTATGTCCGTCTCCTGGTTCTAAGCTACCTCCCCACCAATTTTCAGCCAAATCGGTTCAGCCATTCTTGAGTTATAAATAGTGTAACTAACACGACTTTCTTTTATATATATAGATGATGCCTGAATGTTTTAATTTTTGTAAAGATCTTAACAATTGTTATACAAGTATATGAAATGCTTAGTTTGCATATCTTAGGAAATACAATTATAACTTGAAATAGGTACTACTACTTCCAGTAATAGGGAAGTTGTGTTTTCATTACAATGAGACGTGTCTCTGCCGAACGCCTATGAAAAGCAAATTTGTATAATAATATTATATGGAAATCTAGGCATCTAGAAATTGGAGAATTTTGGTTCAAGTACTCGTAATCAAGTAATCGTGTCTGATGGATAAACTAAGGACTGATCGACTATATCATTGCCTTTATGTTACAAACATCATAACAAAGTAATAGCCTCTTTCCAGAGAAATGTTTCAGATATCTATGGTATGTATACATATCTAATGAATAAATTTCAACAAAATCATATACAAAAATTGAGAGAAGCGAATTCAATGTTAATGGCGCCAATGATAATGATGATCATCATGATCATGATGACGTTATACACACAACATGAAGCTCACATTTACTACTATGTAGCCAAGCGATAAAAATGAGCAAAAATAAAATATCACTTTCATTAAGCTTTGAATAAAAAATAAAGGAAAAAAAACCAAACCCAAACAAAAGAAAAGTAAAAACCAAGCAAAATTAAAAGATGAAAACAATAAAAAAAAAATGTTCTCAAATAATTGCAGCGTAATTGTTCGAAACTCAGTGTGGCAAATATTATAGATACATTTTCAGTTCAACAAAACCGCGTGTTGCGTTAACAACGAAATAATTGTATCTATACAGATATAAAGCGCGTACTAAACATAATTAGATACTTTGTGTTTTTTCTTTTGTTTGCAAGCAAATGAACTTGAACTAGAAATTTTTGTATTTGCTAATTGCGATTATTGAAACGCGTTAAATAATTAATTAAGCGCACACGAAATTAACGGTAATTAACAAATCAAAAAAATAGTGGTTAATATTAGATGAATTTAGTATCTACTACAAGATATAAATTATTACTAAATATTACTGCTGGCAGGTGTATCTCATACACACACACACATGTACATATCCAAATGAAAAACAAAAAAAAAAAATTATTTTTTAAAATATACGTAATTCAGGCTAACAAAGCCAAGCCCAATATTGACGTATTTAGATAGATTTCGTCATCATCATCATCATCATCATCACTCTTTTTATTGTATTCATTCATTCATTCATTTTTCATCTTAAAGATACTTATATTTTCTTCTAGTATCTCAGAGTTAAGTTTTTTTCCTCGCTTCTTCTGTTTCTTTATATTTGTACTATTGGTTAATTTGAAATAGTTTCGTTTTTTTTTTTTTCTTTTTTCTTTTTGTTCATCTTCTCTTTTATTTCACCTCATGTGGAATTTTGGATAAAATCTCCTTGATTTTAAGTAGTATGTATAGTTTTTTGTAATCTAGTAGAACTTCAAGACTAAGTTTCCATTGGCTACAAGTTCTTATAAAGAATGTTCCATCTAGAACTGTAAGAAGGGCCAAATTAATACGAATGATGAGAAAACGACATGTTACGATTATTACCCATATTTTGTACTTTGTCAATATTTCTGGAAGTATACTTGGATTTTTTCCAATTTTAAATCACATCATTGCAAATGCTTCCAGTCGACTCCAAATTTTTAAGTAAACTTCAATTAAAACGCTCAAAAGTCCGATAATTAAGTCAAAATTATATAGGAACCCGTGGTGCGTGAAATAAGTATTCAAAATCTAAATCAATACTTTGATCAAGATGTACCCATCTACTTAGGAGGGAATAGACCCCGAAATGTAAATGTAACATGCAAGGGATAACCCAACCAATATTCTTTAAAACCCAGAGATAGCCGATTTTAGAATATTAGAAAGAGTAGAGGAGCGCTTGCTATGAGAGCGATGTCCTACAATGTCCAACTTGATAGTTTGTCTATAAAATCAATGTCTGAACATGGGCTTAGGAGCCAGGAGTACTTGCTATGGGAGCAACGTTTTATAACATCCAACTTGTAAGTTTGTCAATTTAAGTAAAGTCGCGGCTGATGGTATAGGTAATCAATATCGTAAGTACCTATTTCTCAAGTAAGAAAGTGAATATATAAAGTCAGATTTTCATAAGTCGAGATAAAGTCAAGTACATTAATAAAGTTTAGCCGAGCAGTAAACCAATAGAACAATTTACAGACAAGTAGTGGTCCCTGTTAAGCTTTACGCGATACGAATCTGAGGTTCTACAAGCAACATTCAGAGAGTTCAAGCCTGTCAAAACCAGGCACTACGCCGCATAGCTGGGGCACCTTGGTTTGTGCGCAGCCCCATCTTTACTTCGGCTATTCCAAAGTTTTATTCTCTGCACGTATCCCTAGAAAACTTTTTTGCCTGCGTTACTACAATTGAGCAGAATCATACACATACTACACCATTTCAACAATGAGACCGAAATATTTGCATGGGAGCTGTACGATCGAGTAATCTTAAGTTTTTGAAATTTATAAGTATTGTACTCCCTCAGTTTTTGAGCTATAGAGCTGAATCAGCAAAATCGGACTACTAGGACCTTTCATAAAAACCCCCATTAATATTAAGGTTCTTATCAGATATATTTTTTTTTTTTTTTTGTGTTATCGAACTGAAATTTGGACAGTATAAGTAAGCCTGACCCATATTCACCAAACATACAATAGTTTGCATACATATAGACGCTCCGATGGACATGGCTAAATTAACTCATCTCGTTGATCAAGAATATATGTATATACTTTATATGAATTGGATGATTGTAAATTTACGGAACAAGTTCTTTAATTTTCTAAACCAATTTCACATTTTCTCTGAGCACTGCCACTGTAAGTTTGTTTCTTGATGATGAATTGTACAATATTCGAGTAGAAAATATCAAAATTGTTGTACTAAGTTAACGAACAACTAATCAATATGACTGACATGCATCTAACGTCAGAGTTCGGAAAATACTTGTTTCATAATCCTATAGTGTTTCATTATCATTATCGTTCCAACTATCATTCTGTTTATTATTAAAATTAAAGATACTGATATTTTCTTCTATTCCTTCTTTGAATTCAGTATTACATTTCTTATTGGGTGTATGCATATGATTCCGCCCTTTCCGATAGTTTCGCTAGTATCGCCGCTTACACTTGCACACTAAAATACTAATACTTGCATTCGATAGTGCCTTCTATCAGCTGTTAAACACAGTGTATAACAGCTGATAGAAGCATAAACAACAAATATTTCTAATTCATTGAAAATGTCGAGTTTTATCCCAAGTAAACATCATTTGCGGGAGGTTTTATTGCACTATTTTGTTGCAAAGAAAAGTGCAGCGGAAACTTATCGTTTGCTTGCTGATGTTTACGGTGAGCATGCTCCATCGAATACAACTTGCAAAGAATGGTTTCGACGATTTAAAAATGATGATTTTGACATTGAGGACAGAGAACATGGAAAACCACCCAAAAAATTTGAAGATGCTGAATTGGAAGATTTATTGACCGAAGATTGTTGTCAAACACAATCAGAATTGGCAACAACATTAAATGTTGATCAATCAACTATTTCAAGACGTTTGCAAGCAATGGGAATGGTTCAAAAAGTCAATAACTGGGTGCCACATGAATTGAAAGACCGAGACATCGAACGTCGCAAAACCATTTGTGAAATGCTGCTTCAAAGACAAAAAAGAAAAGGTTTTTTGCATCGGATAATCACGGGAGATGAAAAATGGATATATTACGAGAATCCTAAACGCAAAAAATCTTGGCTGAAGCCAGGTGAGGCCGGCCCATCACAGCCAAAGAAAAATATTCATTGTACCAAGGTTATGCTCTGTATTTGGTGGGATCAGAAAGGTGTTGTGCACTATGAGTTGCTGAAACCGTCTGATACTATCACTGGCGATGTTTACAGACGACAACTAATGCGGTTGAAGGTAGCTATAGAAGAAAAACGACCGGAATGGGTGAATAGGCATGACAAATTAATTCTTCAACATGACAACGCCAGACCGCATACGGCAAATGTTGTGAAAACATATTTAAATGGACAAGACTGGGAAGTGCTACCCCACCCGCCATATTCACCAGATATAGCCCCTTCAGATTTTCATTTATTTCGAAGGATGCAGTCTGATCTTACGGGAGAGCGATTCACTTCTTATGAAGATATCAAAATTTGGCTTCATAATTGGATTGCCTCAAAAGACCAGGACTTCTTTATGCAAGGAATCCGTAAATTGCCTGAAAGATGGGCAAAGGTTGTAGCTGCAGATGGGGCATACTTTGAATAAATAAATTTTCCTTTTTCTAAACAAGCAAATTTGTTTTGTTTTCACAAAAAAGGGCGGAATCATATGCATACACCCAATACTTAAATTCCTTTCAGTTTTAAATTAAGTTAATGTTTTTTCCCCGCCTTTGTGTGCACTCCTTAGTTTTATTATTATAGTTCGGATAGTTTTCTACATATTTTAGCTACTACATACATTATATTTACTGTTGAACATTGCAACAATTTGTATCTATAAAATAATTTCGTTTTTTACCTCTCCGGTTTCCTCTTTTATATCTTCTCAGTTCACTACTATCATTTGTATCTATTAGTTGTCTTTGTTTTAAAGCTGTCATTATGAATTTGTGTTTTGTTTTTTTTTTCACATTTTTTTAATTCACAACTTGAATCATTTAATTGCTGGCTGGTGTTGTCTAGTTGATGATTCTATGGGTGTTTGGTATGTTAAGGTCTGTCGTATTATTATTATTATTTTTATTAGACAACCGGAAATTTTTTAGCTGAAAACTTAAGAAACAAAAGTATCTACAAAGAGTAGGTATTTAAAATTTAATGAACAACAAAAGACATACAATATTTTTTGAATCTTGAGGTCAGAATTAAGCTTGGCTTAACATTTATGAATACTGAAATTTTTTGTATAAAAATTGCAATTAAGCAATCAAATGTTTTCAACAATTTCCCTTTTCTTTTAACCTTTACAGAAACGAATCACCTACTCAATTCAGCTCAACTCAACTCCTAAGTCAATTTTAACTGAAATGCCAATGTATCTCAAAAGCAATTGAAAAGGAGAAAAATACGGTAATCGCATGAAATGCAAATTAACATGTGATTTTTGATCATAAGTATATACAATAGAAGGCAACAGAGAATGTGATGTTAAAGAAAAACAAGTACACAATAAGTATTGCATTGTATGGTATCTATGGATGGATGGATGGATGGATGGATGGTTGTATGATGGATGTATCTGCGTGTATGTAATATGCAATCAAGGAAAACGAAATTTAAGTGAAAAATATCATAGAAATCTCAAAATCGAAATAAAAAGTACATTTTTTCATTTCGCGTGCAAAACTTTACAAAAAGAAAAAAACAAAACAAAACAAAATTATTAAAACAAAAAACAAAAAACATAGATACATAAATTTCTTAATAATTATATTTTGTATCTATGTATCTTTGTATATTTTTGAAAGTGCAATGAAAACGTTTCGCTCATTTTTTTGTTCATTTCCAAAGTGAAATATGATTAATTAGTAACACGAGCAGCGTTCGTAAACATGGCGAATTTCTGTATCTAAAAAACAAAAGATTTTGCAAAAACAAAAAATTCAAAAAAATATTTCACAAAAAAAAAAAAATATATCAAAATAAAATTCACTCATAAATAAATTTAAAGTGCGCGGCAAAATTTCCCCTTTTTTCCTTTTTCACACTTTTATTTACCAACTTTGTTTATCTTTCGCCTGCTGTGAGAAAATTTAGAAAGAAAAGTTAAAATTATGCAAAAAGAAAAAGCACCAAAATTTATATGAGAATAACCACACACACACACACACAAGAAAAAAAAGAAAATTATATGCGAAAAAATTAAAAATTTAAATCAATTGTCAAGTGTGGAGTGTGGAGTTTCGGAAAAAAAGGCCTTTATAATACAATAAAAACAAAATCTCCAAACAAAGAAGTTCGTTCATTAAACTCAAAAAGATCAATTTCATTATGGATGCTGTAACTTTCGGTGAATTATCAGCGATTGTAGCCGCTGCTGGAAATGCTTCCAAATCTACAACAACATCATTGACACCTGAAATACCTAATGCAGTAAAAGTAGCGAAGACAGTAACAACACCACGAGATCTACCCACAATGTATCATTTGGATTTATGTAAGTAATACAATATGATGTTTTTTTTTTTTTTTGTATTTCATCACTTTTAGTTGTTTCTTCGGAATTGCTCTAATTTATCATTCTAACTTTACTATAATAGTATAACTAAATCGACTAATAGAGCTGTGTCCACATAATAAATTAGAAGGATCTTGATAAACTAATCAAAACAGGATCTTGATAAACATCCAAACCATATAAAGTGAATAATTTTAAAAACATTTTTTGTTTTGCAAGGAAGTTCTTGATGTCAATTTTATAATATGAGTGCAATTTCATAAGTCATTTTGAATAAAAAAGCATTTTATTTATCAACCGTCGTGTTTCCAATTTTTTAATTCCTTCCAAATAACAGGTTTCCTCTAGGTCTTCATGATTGGCGTTTGTTTCAGTGATGGCCTCTTCATTCGACCCAAATCTCCTACATCCGAGCCATTTCTTCAGGTTTAGAAACAGAAAAGAATTCCAGGGGCTAGATTTGGAGAATATCAGTTGGTAATCCAATTTATGTATCTTACTATGGTGACTACAGACGGGAATATGACACCGCGTGTCAATCGACAAAAATCAACATATTCACCTTAGCCTTCTTTGGTGCAGATTCACCCAAAGAAATCCACCAATTTGACGGTTCCTTGGTCACTGGTCTGCTATGATAGATCCACAGTTATGAAACGGCACACAAACTCTTTCGGATTGCAATTGTACATCGTCAAACACTCCTTTGAAGTATCCGATTAGTTGAGTGTGAGCAATTGCGGCAAACAACGTACGAAAAGCTTTTTCATGCCCAAATATTCATGTAAAATGTAATGTAACCGCTCAGTTGAGATTCTTTCAGTCTCCACCAACTCACGCACTTTCATTCATCGATAATTCAGTATTATTTCATGGATTTTATCGATGATTTCTTGCGTGACGACTCCCTTTTGTTGGACTTCAACATTCTGTGTCACTTGTGCCGGTACAAACACGACCACCACTTCTTAACCATAAAATTTCATGGTTCATAATCTGTTTTTCTTGTTCGGTGATAGTTTTTTTAGTTTGAAAATACTTAAAACACTTTCTTTCTGCTTTCAATGGCTGTCACACAAACTAAATGACGCAACTGGCTCAAAATTTGACAGTAT
The DNA here is from genome assembly GCA_037043295.1 of Amiota minor. NCBI lineage: Eukaryota > Metazoa > Arthropoda > Insecta > Diptera > Drosophilidae > Amiota > Amiota minor. Next base: position 5,242,008 of record JBAMAW010001787.1, read on the forward strand.
TCCATTGACAAAATCAAAGCTATTACGCGGGAAATTCACAAAGTCAGTGACTTATTAAACTGCCCTTGTATCATATATTAGAATTTAAATGCTTTCGGTTTCAGAAAAGAGTCCAAGTAATTACTTCCTACTTTACCATAATTTAAATATCCAATATATTATTTACTTACTTATAATAATATGAAGATTATGAAATTACCTTCTTTTGTGTCCTAATTCTTTTTGATTTCCTTTGTAACACATCCAAAACTCAATGAAACTTAGAATCTGCGGTGAATTTAAAAGACTTTTCAACTTACAACAATTTTTTTTGTAATTTAGAACGCATAATTTTTGTATTTTATATTAATTTGTAGTATGCAAGTATAAAATATTTGACATAAAACAAGACAACACCAAATGAAACTGAATTAATTTGCTTATTAACAAAACGTACACGCAATTTTCAACGTGACTGTCATGTCAATGTCAATTTCTATGTAAGACGACGACGAATTGATTCCACTAAGGCGACCGATTTGTATCCAATAGATAAATTTAGTAAATGACTTTTGCCAATTGGGCGTTTGAATGACAAACCTAAAGTTTTATTTATAAATGTTTAATGGTCGTTAAAAATAATAATAAGTCCAAAGCAGACAAAAGCTGATCATTGGAAAGACTACAAATATTGAGAAGAATCTTGTTTCTGTTATTTTTTTTTTTTTTTTTTTTGTTATTTACCAATTTAATTTAATTCAATTAAAATGAATTTATGTCTTATTTCTGTTGTGCCAAAATGGAAATTTGACACACTTTAATTGAATTTCAAGTGAGTGAGTTAGTGAGTTAACATCAAAGAAGTTGCACTCAAACAAGCAAAGTATCTGAAGCGGTCGCTCATGCGTTCACAATTCCACCCACGTTACATTCCAAATTTGTATCTCATTCAATTTTGAGACGCAACACAAAGGAAAATATTTTCGAAACAATTTTTGCAATGAAATTTTTGAACTCGTTCAATTATTTATATGTATTTTATATTAAAAATTTTTTGGGATTACATTGATGAGGAACCACATAAATATTATTCATATTAATGACTTCATGATTGATGTTATCTGTTCTACAAAAGTTTTATGGATTGTATTTGCATTCATTATAAAAAGAGAAGTCAATCTCAGTTTGATTGACTTTCTGTTTTTACTTTATATCCCGGTAATTGTTTGCTCAAAAGATCAATGAGATTTTTATTCTTAAGGAAATAATGACACTGCAGTTTCATTGACCGAAAAAGAAAAGTTTAAAAATAAACTAAGTGATCCAATGAATTTTGAAAAACAAAATAATTTTGTTCCTAACGAATCCGAATTACTTAACTGATATTTATATTAATATATCCAATGAAGTATTGGTTATTTATTTTAAAGGTTTTTTTTTTATAGCATTATTGAGTCCCTCTATCTAGTCATCTAATTTGAGAAAGAAAATCTTTTTAAATATAGTAAACCAATCAAATATTTAGATCGAACCTAACATAAATCACATTGAAATTGTTGGATCCTTGAAAAGTTACTTTACTAATCTATAAACATGAATAGCAATTTATAGCCATAGTTTGTAAAGAGTTAGATTATTGTTAAAATGTAAGATAAGAAAAACAAAAACAAAAGAAGGTTATTTTCGGCTATGACGAAATTGTAATACTTCTTCTTCTCCTGTGATTGACCATACAGAAATATTACTTTATTGATTTGACTTATGTTTAGAGTAGAGTCAGTGCTCACACTGCATTTCATAATTGGGACATAAATATTTGTATGGGAGTTCTGCGTTCCAGCAATCTTAGCATCTTGGAATCAACATTCTAATAAGAACCTGAATTTTAATGGGGGTTTGTATGGGCGGTACCTTCCGTAGTCATCCGATCACACTGAAATTTCGACAATGTAAGTTTCTGATGTATAGCCACCAACCACCCAAATTTCAAGATGGTGGGATTACTGGTTCGTATAGCTGACATCAGACCAAAATTTTCATTTATTGGGACCCCTTGAAGTTTTTGAAAACTACATCTTGTGTGAAAATTTCAACGCTCCAGCTATTACGGTTCATGAGATATGACCCGAGAACGGACGGACAGACGGGCGAACGGACAACGAAGCCTCTGCAATAGGGTTCCCTTTGGATTCGGAACACTAAAAAATTACCCCCTGTAAGATTCTATTTAATCTTTTTTTGGAGATAACAAACTGTCTTCGGAATGAATATTTAAATGTATAAAAAAAAAAAACCCATAAGGTTCAATAATAATAATTTTCTTTAATTCACTTAAATTATGCTTTCCTGGCAATTTATATATTTGCTAGAAATTTTTCACTGTTTTTATACTGAAATGTCAAACCTAATATCTACGTTATCCAAGTTCAGCTAAATCGGTTGTCATAGTCATGTGATATTGTGATATCATTGCATTAATACTTAGTTTTTGTTTTTCGATTAAATCATCAAATCTTCATTGGCAATAAAGTTACATAGTTATTTTATTGTCTGTTTCTAATGTAAAAAAAAAATGTTCATTAAAATTTTTTTTTCATTTTTAAACTTCCCGAACGGAAGTCATTAAAATCATTTCTACCTTTATTATCATTAAATAATTATTTTTCAAAAATTTTATTTGTTTTTATTTCTTTAAATTTATTCAAAATATTTTTATCTCACGCATCTTCTTTCCTTTAACTTTAACTTTGATTATTGACTATGAATTTGTCGGCATTTTACAATATTTTCCTTCTTTTCTTATTGTTTCTTTTCTTTTTAATTCGTTTTCATTGTGTATTTTTACTAATTGTTATTGGCTGCACATGCACAGTGCACCGTTGAATGGCATTGAAATGAAGGAAATGGAAATGCACTTGGAAAGAGTTTTCCAATTCATTACGCAAGTCATCACATCATCGTTAGATTATTCATTCACCTGTTAAGAGACAGGAAATTGGTTAAGTGCCATTCTTGGAATAAAGGAAAAGACCTCAATAGAGAGAATAAGAAATTGATTGAAATTGAATTGACTCTAATTTGAAAGTCAAATTCAAATGATTTCTTTTTTGAAAACTTAAACTTTTGATGTGTTTTTTGTATTCTCCATCATTGGACGATTTTTATTTTAATAAAAGTCCTTCAATTTATAAACTTAATATATTAAAACAAATGTTTTCCTTCATTCAATCATAAAACCAAATTTATAAAATCTTTAACAAAGTCACGCTTTGTATTTGAATAATCTAAATCATCTAAACATAAAATACACAAACCCACAATGAATAAATCGACGTATGAACTAAGCAAACATTTAAATAACTAAAAGTACGCAGCATTTTTCTGCATAACTAAATAAATAAATTTAATTTTATTTACAAACAATTTCAGCCGCTGGCCATGATTCCAAGATTGAACACCAACGCGCAGTGTCTCTGATTCAAATCATTCAATTGCATTTTACAATAACTTAAAAAGTCAATACGCAATTTCATTGTTTGTTATATGAATCTTAAGACTCACAGATCACAGATCATTGAATGGATTTTTTATTTATATTAATTTAACAACAAAAATTTGAACTTTTCTCAAAATTATTCAACTCCATAATATATCCACCACTCCTCATACTTTGTCGTACTCCTCCTTATAATTGCGAATCTTTATAAATGTTTAGATTTATAAAACTGGTTTCTTTCGTTAGCAAAACAGAAAATATAAACAAACACAAAAACAAAAGATCTGAGACAAACAAATAAATAATAAAATAAATAAATATTTATTTAGAAATAAATATTTATTTTTATTTATTCACTTTAACGAAAAAAAAAAAAAAAAACAGATTTCCATTGAAATGCAAAGCAAAACAGAACAAGAAAAAATGTCACTTGGAATTTTATTTGATTTATTTATAGTTTTAAATTGATTTTCTATTACACAAAAAACTTGAAGTTGCCGCAAGAATGTGATTTATTCAAGTATGAAACTGCAATCTCAGATGATTAGAAAAACATAAAATGAATGTAGTTCAATGTCAAAAAGGGAGCGATTGAATGAAAGACTTTAGGTTGATTTGAAGGTGATTTTGAAATTTATAAAATACAAATGGAGAATTTAAAAAAAAAAATGAGTAAATACTTAATATTTTTATTGATACTTTCTTTATTTTTTATTATTTATTTGAAATACTAAAAACTTTGTTGGGTATAAATTATTTGAAAAAATAAGCATAAGCGCAAAGCCAAACACTTGGCACAGGTGCAAGTGAGACAACTAGTCTAATGGCAACCAACCATCAACAGTCATTGTCAGTCAGTGTCGGTCGGTGTTGCCATATTTTGTGTTGCCATTATGGCCAACTAAATCATTTTTTCGAGGGTATTCTCAGGTACAGTACAGTTTGAAAGTGTTCACAATAATAAATTTAGAGTGAAGAGCAAAGTAAATGCGTAAATAATAAATTTGTATAAAAATCATAATTTTTAATGAAATATTTCATTATTTTAATATTAAAATGAAATTAAAAGAAACATTACAAAATTAATTATTGAAAATTCAATGAATTTTTTTAAATACAATTTTATTCTCTTAAATTTATCACAAGAAAACATGTCATAGATTGACATGCACGTGAAGGGGGCGTCAATCAATAATATTTTACTCACTTAAACTTATCATATGAACTTTCTCAGATGTCTCTATCTATGAGAAACAGTTAACAGGACGCAAATCAAGTCATGATTCCTTTATCTTTTGCTTGGTGGGTGCATTTTTGATGCAGTTTCAGAAATTTCTTTCTTCGAAATTTTGTTTAATGGAATCTCAATATTTATTGAACTCATCTGGTAGAAAACTGGCGAATTATTCTTAGATATGAAAAATATTCAAAATTACAAAAAAAAAAAAACACATCTTTTGCCACGGCGAAAGCAGGCGCACAAAAGCTTCTAATCACTTATTGGAAAAAAGAGGATATCGATATTGATCTCGAAATTCATCTGTTTGACAATATTTATTTTGGACGAAAAATGTGGAATTTTGATGGCCCAGATAGTTCCCAATTTATTGGATTTTTGATTTGATGTTTCGTACTTGTACAAGAATGTTTACTTCGTTAGAGGTGTTTTTAAATCCAAAGCCACGATTGAAATACAGTTCACATCACCATCAATGAAAAGCAGTGACTACATCCAATAGTCTTCCAATCTTTCGTTGAGCCAAACATGGAAAATATCATTCGCATTCATGTGAGCAAGGACACAAAACCCAAATTGGAGATTTTACAATATTATCCAAACTATGGATACATCGCCATGTAATCAAGCCTGAAACCCCTTAGAGAATGTGTGGGACATATTAGTAAAATGTGTTTATGCAAGAATCCGTCTATATTACATTAATTGTTGCTAAAGAGGCTAAATTTGATGTTCATCTTCGCCTTTTTATAAAATTAAACCTAAATCTATGCAAGAGATTAGCTTGCATTGTTAAAGTCAATGGAGCATCCATTGATTACTAAAACCTATAAATCCTGCAAAAAATTTCATACGATTCATTTTTAACAAATAAATTTAATTCAATTTAATTGAAAGCGCCTTATCAATATGAAACAACTAAAAATAAATTTTTCTTTAAAAGAAATTATTCTTGAATAAAGAAATTAAAGTTATATTTCCAGTGTTAACCTTTTCAATATTTTACATGCATGTTTTTTTCTATTTACAAATTAAATTTAATGAAACTTATTTTATTTTAAAAATTTTTAAATTCTAAGAAACTTAACTTGTTATTACTAGTATCTTCGTTTGTAAATTTCACCATATTATGCATTCGTATCTTCTCAATCGGCTTTGAACTCTATCAACCTCATTTAATTCCCATTATCAAATGTTAAGTTTTTCTTAAACTTTTCATTTTACCTTAAAACATAAAAAAGTAGCAAACTTCAACCTTTAAAATTCATCGCCACCTTCACAGCAACCATCCTCCTTTGTCAAGTCAACCGGCACTTTCAAGTCTATCAAATGAAGTTTCCTTAAGTTGTTTTCTCATCGCTCTCAAGGCTATTTTCGGCAAAATTGAAGTAGAAAAGTAGTAGTAAGTATACATATATGTGAATATGTAGATTTACCATTGTAAGTATAAATGAGAAACGCGCGCCCTTTTCATGCTTCCGTGAAAATTGGTGTGTCAGCGTATTTTTATTTTTATTTATTTATTTTTTTTTTTTTTTTCTTTCTATTTTTCTACTCATTTCGTACACCACATGAAAATTTATTTTTGTGACTTTGAAGAAAATTTACTCAGATCCATAGATACAAAAGATGAACGACTATAGGAAAAAACCAAACTCAGGCGTGACAATTAAGATTATGGTAAAGTTTTATGTCGACGAATGTCTTATTTAATGTCTGACTGACTGACTGCCTGTCCGTCTCTGGGACAACCTAGCAACTATTGGTTCTATGACCCCCACAAAACAGAAAATAAACAAAAATATTTTACAAATCCACCTTGATATATGGAAGAACTTACATAAAATGAAGTATAAATTTTTAAATTAACGGAAAATATGAAAAAAAAAAAAAAACAAACAGGAAAAACTAAAAGTTACGAAACTGTTCTCCGACCTCTTGAAATTCAAAAACAAAATGATTTTGTCATTGTTGTTTGTTTGTTCAATAAAAATAGATAATAGAAAATCAGATAGCGTTAAATTTGTTTTCTTGGTGACGTGTTTCAGGTTCATTACACCTCAATTAGAAGGGCTAAACATGAGAAATAGTGGGGCCAACATACATAGTAGGTAGAATGAGACCCTTGTTTGAAATGCATGACACCCACATACAATAAAAATAGGCATTGTCAAGGCAACAACAACAATAATAATCACAAAAACTAACACAAGAATACTTTCGATTATTTCTAGGTAATAAAGTAGTAGTTCAACTGTTTTTAAAGATACTAAATAAATATCTTATTTTGTTATCTGATTGAGAAATCAGAAAATCATCTTCAAATCATTTTAAATTGAAATACATAAATACATTACTAACCATCCATTACTCGTAATAATTTTAATTTATTTCTCAAAGTAAATCTTCTTTGAAGATGTATTCCCGGCGTTTCCTTCCTGTCCACTGATTTTTTGAGTTTTCCATTTCCCACTGAAGTTCGAGTACAACAAAATGTGAACTGTCTGTCAATGAAACAAATTGTAAAGTATTTTGTTTTTTTTTGTGTTTTTTTTTAATGATTTTGATAAAACTTCCTGTCTCAACAAAGCGGTCACATTTTATTGCCTCAATTAACAAATGGAGGGTGTGCGTTTCGTAGAGACTCGCATTCACGTACACGAATAATTATGACCGGATTTGGATTGGCATCGCCAAAAGTGTATTTATGTTTCTTGAATTATATAAGAAGTACTGCATATGGCAGAAAAGTTCAATAATACAAGTATACAATACATAAAAATATTGAATGAAATGCGGGAGAATCAAAAGTTGCAAGTAGCGATTATGGCAAGAAAATTGCAACAACATACATAGATACAATATAAAGATTTTTGATACATTTTATACTCACTTACTTTTAATGGAAGTTGTACAAGTATGTAACATCAATTATCACATTTTGATGATGATATTTGCAACGCATCCAAGAGCCTAGAAAGTTTATTCAATACAAAGAATTCATTTATTACAATTTTAAAGGGATGTTTTAGTTTATGAGTTATAAAAATGAAAATTTGTATTGATACTTTGATATTTATAATGCATCAAAAATCCTATAAAGCAGGCCTATCCAGCCCAAGGCCCAGAGGCCCAATTAACAAAGAAAAGTGAACAGAAATTTCATTTTTGCTTTCCAACTTCAAGCAATCCAATTTGGGCAAAGAAACCAAAAAGAATGGACTGGCCTTGCTATAAAGTTATAGAATCCATTCTATACAATATTTAATGTGCCTTAGTAATTGAGATATAAAGCGAAAAAGCTGCGAAAGAAATACTCAAATCATAAAATCAGATTAAAAAGCCCTCATTCAATATTCGGACAGAAATATTAGTTTTTTTTATTAAAATTTTTGTATTTTTCTTAAACAAAATCAACTAAATTTTATAAGGAAACCATTACATATAAGATACAATTCTTAGAAATACATAAATTTTAGTTGATTTTATTTAAGAAAATTACAAATATTTTAATAATTTAATTTAAGTTTTTAATGTTGAACTGAAAATGAAGTTATTTTAGTTTGGTGTCTTTTGTTTCTGAGGAATCAAGGAAAGCACTTGGATCAATCTTAAGTCTTGTAAATTTTGTATTTATCAGAAATCGATCGATTGGAATTGAATTAATCTTTACTATTATAATTATTATTTCTACCAAAAACAAAATACTATATGATTTTTCTATGAAAACCTTTTCATTTTGTAAACATATTTTAGTATTAAAAGTTTGTGAAGGGTATTAAATGATCAGTGACATCGAAATGAATGGTTTTATTTTTCATGTTTTTTGTATTTTTATGTGTAAATGTATCTGAATCTGTATCTGTTTTGTGGCGTTTCTTCATGCCTTTTGTGTCTTTAATTGAAATGCGAATGCACTTTTGAGTGTTTTATTTTGTTTTTCATTTTTCTGACTGACTCAATAGCCCCAGAGTCAGTCAGTCTGATTGCTTTAACTTTGGCTGCTATCCAGAGCATTGAGTATCTGCACTACAAGTATGAGTATTTTTACCATTTACAATATTTGAAGTTAAAGTAAAGTTGTTTTTATTTTTGTTTTTCTTTCTTTTTTTTTATACTTATAAATCAGACACAATGAGTTCTGTCTTCGTTGCTATTGCAGTTGACACTATTCGTTTTGTACTTACATAGTATCTTTATAGGCTGCTTTGCCAATATGACATCATGCAGATACTTTCACTCTATGATGATGATGATGATGATGATGATGATGATAATGATGAATATCAATTGAGCATGCATAAAGTTCAATTCAATCACTGTTTTTTTTTTATTCCACACATTTAATCTTATTTTTATATTTGTACTTTTCCTCTAGATACATTTCCATTGAATTTATTTGCTCACCTACTGTGTTAATTGCAACCAAATCTATTGTTTTTAATGGCCCAACCAATCTAACCTAAATTTCTTCTCAATCAAACAAAAAAATAGTAATAAAAATTATTACCCAGACAGACAAATACTTTTGTCTTAGTTTATATTTTGTACGGTACAATATTGCGGAACCAATCATAAAGCATCGTGTATCTTTTGTATTTATCTATGCATATTTTTCTATCTAACATTTAATAGAGGAGAAACAACTGAACTAAAAATTAGAACGTTGAAGTTCACACTTTCCAAAAACAACAACAACAACAACAAGAACAACAATTGAATATTTGTTGTCTTTTTGAAAAGAAAATGCCCTTAGAAAAATCAGAAAATATCTTGAAAATGTTGTCTGAATGTTTTTTGTTCTGTATATGTCTATCTATCTTCAGTTTTTTTTTCCTTTATCTTTTTGAGAATTGTGCAATCTGCAAAATGCTTGAAGAAGTGTTTCATTATTGATGGAACTTAATTGAGTTTGGTGAGTGGAAAATATAAAAGCAAAACAAAACAACAAATTGATTTTGAAATGTGAAATGTGAAATGAAATGAAAAGATAATCGTAGCAGGAGAAAGGTGATGGTTATGGTGATATTAATGTTGTTGGTTCTTCTGTAAATTCTATTTTAAAATAATCTAAAGATAATCTGAAAATAGAATGAACTTACAGATTGAATAGTTTCCATTGTGTTGTGTTGTGTTGTGTTATTTTAACTTTAAAAAGCAAATGACAACATTTTGTATTCATTCATTCTTCATTCAACTTCAATTCATTTTAATTAAAAAAATAAATTGAATGCAAATCCACTAAACCACAAAGTAAAGGAAGTCATAACGATGCTCTGCCACCCTCAACCAACAGATCTACATCTTTAAATTGTTGATCTTATATAGAAAGGAAAAGATGTTCATCATCATCATGATGATAATAATGATGATGTAGCAAATGAAGCCAGTCACGTTGGCAAGCAAAAACCGCAAATCAACAAATTTTCGTGTTTTGCATAAAATCAGAAAACAAAAACAAAATTAAATTTCACTTCACAAAAAAAAAATCTAAATAAGCAACAAATAAATTTATTGCATTTTTTTTTTTGTTTTTGCAATATGTTAGAACATAACTGTTAATCTAGTAAGTGATAAAGAGAAGGAAAAGAAAATGAATGGAAAAGTAAGAAAATTGTAAAGTAAATGAGAAAAACTCATTCGTTCCTCATCATCAACATCATCGTCGTTGTTGCATTATTGAAATAACTCGAGCGGAAGTTTAAGTGTTAAAAAGAATATAGGGGAAAAGGAGGATAGAGTGGAAAAAATGGTGGGTGAAGTGTGAGGGGCAATTATTTGCAGGCATGTGTGGGAAGATATTTTGTCGCTTTGCTTAGTTGTTGGTTGATCTCTTTAAAGCCAAATGAAGCTAAACGAAACGGCAGCAACAAAGACAAGAATAACAATATGAAAAACAAAGTCAACAGATACAATGGATAAAGAAACGAGACACAAAAGCAAAAAAAAAAACGTAAGTTGTTGTTGTTGTTGTTGTTGTTGTTGCTACTGCTAATGCAGACACCTACACATACATAGTATATTTTAAAGAAAAAAGAAAAAAAAAACAGATTAACATATGAAGCGAATAACTGAAACATTGCATATTTTCTAGCAACATTTAAAAGCTACATATGTAAGTAAAATTGCATAAAACCAAAGACTATTGAAACAGTCAAACTTCCCTAACTCGAACCAAGGCAACTACCGTTTAGAATGAAGTTTATATTCGGTTATGTTACATAGGCCTCTTGCGAGTATACGTGAGTTCACTCAGAAACCTTGCGGCCCATTGTGATGCCTGTTTAAAGGAAAAGGATAGGGTGAATGGTGAGAGGGGGTTGGGGGTCTGGGTAATACAAAGGAGAATAAAAATGTGTAGTACTAGTTGGTCTCAGAAGGTCTCCGCTTAAACCAACCCAAAGATTCAATGAAGCGATACAGATCCCCCAGTGGGACTTTTTGTCACTCTGCCGAAATCCTCAAAGAAGGGTCTCCCGTGAAAACTTGTTCACATAGGAGGTGTTGAATGCTTTCTAATTCCTCTTCATCTTAACAGCTGCGACAGAAGTCTTAATGTGAAACGTGCAACCTTTGGGTTATCAGTCCAATTGTACATTGCCCCGTTAAACCTTCCGCCATCATCGGAATCCTTTTCTTGTTAAAGTGTAAGAGTTCTGAGATCCGTTTTGGCTGGTAGTGAGACCAGATACCCAGGCTCAATAGCCCACTTCGCCCCTGATACTCGCTTCCAGTTCTGAAAGAATATCTTGTAAGAGTCTGATTATGTCAGCAACTGCTAGAGAAAAGGGCAGTGCTGTTCCCCTTCTAGTGCACTCATCTGTTATTTCGTTACGTAAAAAGCCAGAATGAACAGGCACCCATATAAGCAGCGTTTAAACTGAAAACTCCATACAAATTTTTGTTTCATATTTCAATCTTCCATAAATCGAATATCTCCCTAACTCGAATTTTTTAGTTAATTTCCAAATAATGTGGAATATTTTTTGTGAAAAAATGTCAAAAAATAGTATTTTGGTTAACTCAAAGATTCCATAAGTCGAACTTTTTGTTGTGCATTATGGTGATTCGAGTTATGGAAGTTCGACTGTTGTTTCACAGCCTTTGGTGATACAATATTAAAGAAATGTTGCCAAACAAAAAATGTTGCTTATTAATAAATATGTTGCTTATCAATAAATAAATCAAACATAGAATCTTAAGATTTGTAGATTCTCTAGCAACATTGTAGCAAGGAACATGCTGCGCACGTCATGACAGACAAGATTAATATGCAACATAATGTTAAAGAAATGTTGCCCTCAACAAAATGTTACTAAGCACGAATGCATAACAAGCAGAGTGTTGCGCTCCAACAAGCTAAATGTCTCTGATCGTGAAGTACTGAATGTTGCGACTCCGATTCGCCTAAAAGCCGTCACTCGTTACTTTCGACGCTCGCTTTTTTTTTACTCGTAAATGTGTAAAATATACTCTTCTTTTTCTCTTTAAGTTGAAATTAGACTTTTGACGGAAGTGGATCTACGCGCGTTGTTATCAGCCGTCGGCAAAACGAATATTGTTTTAAAATAATAGAAATTTTTTTTTAATTTTGCCCATTAATTAATTAAAAGATCGAAATTCGACAATTAAAGAAAGCACATTCTCGCGCGTGGTTTTTATTTTCATTATATTCTATAAATTAGCAGAAAGCCGGCGTGTTTGGTGTTTCGGTTTTGTTAAAGCATTTGTGGTGTAAAAAAAAAAACAAAACTGAGAGTTCAAAATAAATTCAATTTTGAAAATTTCGAACAACTTGCGACAATATGTTGCTGTACATCTGTTAATGAATCCTTAGAAATCCTGAGTGTCAAGACAAAAAAAAAACAAGTTTCATTTTCTCAACCACAAAACAATATTTAAAAAAAGAAAATAAAATTAAAATGAGTAAAAAAATGTGGCATAAAATATTCAAAACGAAAGCAAAAAATCCAAAACCACTGGCAGCTGCACAAAAGATCAATAAACGGGGCAGCAAAATATTCGAAGAATATCAACAATTAAATGATTTGCTAAATAGTGAAAAGAATGCAACAATTTGTTTGCAACGTGGTGGTGTTTTTGATGGTAATGAGAATAATGCTAACAACGATGATGATGGCAATGTTGAAACGGGAACAACAATTGCAATTGCAACAAATCAAAAACCAAAAACACAACAACAACAACAGCAACAGCATTTGTCGACATTTTCGCGTGTTGTGAACACTTTTTCATTGAAACGTGCAACCACAACAACAAAAGAGAATAAGTCAAGTGAGTCGTTGACAATTGAGGAATGCAATTTCAGTACCAACCAAAATAGTAACAGCAACAATAATAACAATTATAATCATAACAAAAATAATAATAAGAATAATAACAACAAGCATGACTGCAACTTAGAGCCACCCACTGTGTCATTAATCACTAAAAGAATAAACACAGCAGATACAATTGTAACAACTTCGACAGATTCAGATATAAATGTTGCTACTGCACCCGATTCTCGACAACGTTTATCGCAAGTTCTAATTGTTGTCAATACCCTTGCTTGCGATGCAAATGGTGTGGCGGTTGGCAAAGAGGTCAGCAATGTGTCTGCTTCAGCAACTGAAGCGGCATCCATTGTTACCAACAGCAGCAACAGCAAAGTTGTTGCTACATCACTTGGTGTGCAATCGTGCGTTTCAATAGCAACAGCAACAGCAACAGCAACTGCAGCAGCAACAGCAATTGGAAAAATAGCCAATATCAATAGAAATAACAATAATGGCAACAACTCCATCATCATTGCAACTAATCGCTTGCATGTATCCAATTGGATTTCCACTAACATGAGCTCATCCAATTTACATGTCAATCAAAGTAAATGCTCCATTTCATTTACAATTCGTTTCTCTTTTCTCTGTTTTCATTTTCATTTTCATTTATTTCTCCTTTCCTTTCTCATCATTTCCTATCATTTCCCACCATTTCTTTCATTTAATCTGCTTTGAAGTGTATTTAATCTTTCACTAACAAATCCACATCGATTTCGTTAATTAACAAATAATTAAACTCAATAAACATTTGCAATACTAACAAACAATCCAGCAACATACTCATGTTACATTAACATATCATATGAATATGCCATGTTTGCTTATTGGACACGTTAACAAGTTTCCATTTTGATCCAATTTCTTAACAAATAGTCTCTCGCTCCCTGCTGTGTCATTCCATCCCTTTGTATTTTACTCTCTTTCTCTTATTTTTGAAATGATTTCTTTTCAAATACAAAGACTAAGTCTTCTAGTATTTCGTATACGTACTTGTATGTATTGTTCAATGTTTTAAAGATACGTTCCAGATGATGTGTTGGTGTGGGTCACCAACTTGAACCAATCTTATCAATGTCTGAATTTTGTATTTTTATATTCTTCACGTAGTATACGTTTGTCATGAAGTTTTTAACAGACAGAAGGAGACCCCATAAAGTATATACTTACTTATTAAACTCATGATCAGCTCGACGACATGATTTAATTAAGCCATGTCTGTCTGTCTGTATGTATGTCCGCCCAAACTAACCCTTCAGTTTTTGAGCTAGAACGCTGTTAATTTGCAAAAAGATTTATTTTACAAGACGCTGTACATTTCTCGGAATCAACCGAATCGGATCATTAAGCGGTACTGCCATACAAAGCACCCATTAAAATTCAGGTTCGTGCTACAACAACTTTTTGGTTTCTGCATTATCGAACGGAAATTTAAACACTATTAGTTTCTAATCTATGCCCACCAACCATGTAATTTTCAAAACCCTAGGTTTACTGGATTGTATAGCTCTCATACAAACATTCCACATTCAAGTTCTAATGAGAAAAACTTCTTTGCTTTTTGTATTCTCAAACTGAAGTTTGGATACTAAGTATACCCATATTCACCAACTATGTAAATTTCAAGACCCTAGGATTGCTGGATCATATAGCTCCTGTATGGAGTCAATTTAGATACATATAATTATGAATTAAGTAACATAATCAGCCTGCAACTTATTTTGTTGCATATTGTCTCTGGTTCTAATGATATACCATTCTATAAAAAATACACGTTTTTTTGTTTTTACTAATCTACCCTCATTAACGTGTCTTTTTCAAAGTATAAAGTGACATATGCTTATCGTCAATGAGTGGTAAATTTATTGGGTCAGCAAAGCGGATACACTAAATGTCTCGGTTTTCTCTGTCTGTGGAATAGTCGTACGAAAAATGAGCACTGGAGAAAGAAAGACTGGCCGTCGAGAATGAACATGACTGTATGAAACGTCTCTATAAACCATTTATCAGTCGAGAAAATATCATTTCTTCTCCTTAGATAGAAATGAATGGATTGCCTTTAATGCAAAAAGTAGAGTCAATTCAACAAAAATATTATTATTTTCGTGTTCAGGGAACCAAAATTACCTTGTCTAATAAATTCTATGTCGCAGAATCAGTCTTCCTCTGCGTTTTGGATTCATTTAACACAATTTACACAAATCCACAAATTTTTTTAATTTAAAAATCTAGATATTTTAAAAATACACCTTTTTTTAGAATTTCGGACCCAAAGGGTACCAAAGGGAACTGGTTAATGAAGAGACTTCGTAGTCCGTCCGTCAGTCCTCGAGTCATATCCCATGAACCGTAATAGCTAGAGAGTTGTAATTTTCACAGAATGTGTAGCTCTACCCGGGCATCAGCAACAAATACTAAAACTAAAATATTTTAAAATCTGAAAAGGGTCCCCATACAAGAAGCATTTTGGTTTGTATGGCAGCTATACGATCCAGTAATTTCACCATCTTGAAATTTAGGTAGTTGGTGGCTATACATCAGAAACTCATACTGTCCAAATTTCAGTTTGATAGAAACACTAAGGAGGGTACCTCCATACAAACCCCCATTAAAATTCACGTTTCACAGGTATTACAAAAACTTTTTTGTTTTTTGTCCTATCAAACTGAAATTTAGAAACTATAAGTTTTTGATATACGCGCTGTACATTTGATAGAATCAGCCAAATCGGACCTCCCAAACAAACCCCAATCTGTTACGGAACCCTCCGTGTAAGACTCGCACTTGGTTCATTATTTTAATATCCGGGACTAACAATAAATCTAACTGACTTAAGATTAATTCTTTAAGTTTTAGTATCGATTCAAATTCATTATCATGTTGTCTTGACATTTGTAACTCAATTGAAAATATCGATTGGTTATATGTTTATGTTTGTCTGTTGTTATGCATGCTAATCTCTTATTTTTTGAGCAAACTTGCAGAAATCTGGTAAAGAGTCCATGATTTATTGTCTGAAAACCCATAGTTTTCCAATTGTTTTATTTATGCATAAAAAACTAAAATAAAATCAATCAATGACTCGAAATTAAAAGAAAAGCTTCCTAAAGATACAAAAATTTATGGATTCCATAAAATTCAAAAACAAGCTTTAGGATTTTGAAAATAAAATGCAACATGTAATGAAAATCTTTCAAGTTAATAAGATTTGTAAAACGCTTTCAGCAAATTCAGCACAAAGAAAGAAAATGAAACCGTCTCAAAAGTTTCTCAACAGAAAGAGGCTAAAGTTGCAGATTTCAGCACAAAAAAAAAAAAAAAAGAAAAAAAAACGAAACCAGAACTGATAATTATAATTATTGACTATAAACAAAAGGAGAAAACAAATAATATGGCTTATAAAACAAAACACCATATAATTTTAGTAAAAGTAAAGTTTCACAAAGAACATTAGATGAAAGAAAGCGTAGCCTTAGGCAGATTTCATTTACCTTCCACTTAGCATTGTTAAGACTGTCAAATGGATCAGAATCGCGAAACATTAATTTAACAAATTTATTTCAGTTCAAGACATTTAAGTTCATTTTAGGTTAACAATTTTAATTTACTTTTTATGGATATCACAAGAATGTACATTAATATACATTCATTTTTTGTCTTATAAAGAACAATAAATTCCTGTAAGATACAAAAAGGAAATGAGATAATGATTTTTTCACTTCTTGGGTGCGCACTTTTAAATTAACATACGAAGATTTTTTGTCATCAAACTTGTTATGAAACAGGCAAACTAAATTTGGCAGCTTGTAGTGTTTCTTAAAACGATTTTCTTTTTACCATCCAACCAAATTTGGAATAGTGTTATCACTCTGTTTTGATTGATGTACCATAATGGTTTGAAGAACACAATGGCCTCCAATTCGATTTCAAGTTCACTGTTTATACTTAATAAATGTGAAATATCACTTTATCTACACATTTCTCAATGTTAACTGAACTGTACATGTGACACTAAGATAATTTTTTAAAATTAATAAAAAAGTGGTAACCCTGTCCCAGCTTAAGTAACAAGGTCGTGAAAATGTACTTCAGTGGGGGATTTCAAAACTTTATTGGCTCTTTCTTAGTGAATATCATTTTAAATTAGAACAATTGTAAATTATATTGTAAATTAAAATTTATTTTTTTCTTTTAATTGAAAGGTACATAATCAGCAGTTAAACCGAAATAAATATAATTTCTTCTTTTAGATTTAACTTTAAGCGTGGGTGCCACTTGGTGACTTGACATATAAAAGATATACAATTGTTTGTTGCCTTTTAAGTATTTTTTAAATAAGAAATTCACAAAGTTGCAGGTGTTTTACTTACCATAAAAATAACTAAGTGATTTGCTTCAAAGTTGAATGGAAGTGTAAAGAAATCAGAATGAAATTACAAGAGTTTAGAGAAGTAGATAATGGAGCTTAAAATGAATAAAAGTCTTAATTAAACGACACCATGAGTTTGAGTACCGACAAAAAAAAAAAAAAAATCTGTAAAGACGTGGGTAAATCATACCAAAAAGACTTCTGCAAATGTCATCAAGAATATTTCTATAGGAAAAAATATAATTTTAATAAATATAAGTGGGTAACTAATTTCAAAAGACTTCTACTTGTAGAATATTTTGATTAGAAACCCTAATTTATTTTACCTTTCCTCTTACTATTTATTTTAAACATATTATTGTACTTCCAACTTGTGGTCTAAGACTTTAACGTTTCTTATACTGACTTCAATGTTTAAAGTGTGAAATATTAAGAATTTACCACTATCCCATAGATAACATAGCAAGGTTGAAGGGCTCACTTGTTATTCATTTGTAACATAACATGAACAGTTATAAAAACCAAAAAAAAAAAAAAAAAAAATAAGACAAAGACTTTGACTTAAGTGGATTACCTGGTCTTGTAATGGTCAACCAGTGAACTCAAGACTTGACAACTCCAACTAGTACATTACTTAAATCACATCAAAATGCCTTTGAACTCGGTTGGTTGGTTGGTTTGTTTCATTCTTGGCGCAAAAAGCCTACTAAAAAAGCAAATATGAGGCAACATTATGAGATACAATTACAAAATGAAGCTCATCATAAAGCATAATGACAAAGTCATAGTATATAAATTACGACGGGTCTATGTATTTAAAGAATACAATAACAAAATAAATTGAAATTTAAAATTCATTGAGGCAACAAATGAAAAATTTTTGCACACCAAATAAAACAACAAAAAATCTCAAATCGAAACATAAAAAAATTCTGAAAGATTATTTCGATTAAGCAATGCGCTTATATATTCATCACCATCATCATCAGTATTATGTTCATTATGATTGTTATAAACATAGAGAGCAACGCATTGCGTAGCATAAATTTAACGTCATCATGGCTACGCCTCTCAGCATGTTGCTTAAAATGATTAATTTATTCAAACGTGGGTCATTCAATACTTAAAGCCTCGAATTGATGTAGAAAAGAAAAAGTTTCTATGAAGAATTTAGTATTTTAATGACGTTCAATGATCTGTTTATGCTTTCTGAAGGTAAGAACCCAGTCGAAATCGTTAGAAAAGTTCAAGCTAGAGCGAAGGACAACAGTTCATTTGTCTAAAATATAATAAGAATGAAACCATCAGCAGGAAAAGTTATGTTAGTCGTCTTTTGGGATGTCTAAGGTGCGGTATTTTGTGATTATTTGGAAAATTCTCATGCAATAAACCTAAGACGCCATTGAAAAATCTTCCCAAAAATCCACATGCGGCTTTCTCTCATTTTGGTCAAAACAAAGCTATTCAAACATCAAGAGCAAGAATAAGAATCTATAATAGTTCATATACTTGTATTAATTAATATTGCTAATTTCTCTCTCTCTCTCGTTTTTTGAATGCCCCTCGAATCAGTCGCATATTTGTGTAACAGATTGTATTGGGACCTGCGTGCGCATTAAGTCAAGCATCACCCACTTCACATCAAATTACAAATCATCATCATAATCAGCATGAACATCAATATTATGTATCTCGTATCTGCAACTGTTTTAAATTGTTGAATGCAACATTTGAAACTGGTTTCAATTTACATTTGATTCGTTCCATAAGACAAGACAAGATGCGATGCGATGAGATCTCTTGAAATGAGTTGAGATTTTTTATTTGAATGATATAAAAATGTTAATTATGTTTAAAAAAAAAAAAAAGAGACCATTACATGCATAGATATTGTTGTGGGTGGGTTTGAAGACATTGGCATGCGGATCACATGATTTCCAAAGTACATAATTGCTATGTAATTTTTTATTGGAGGTCAAATTTATAGATTCAGCAAATGATTCTCTTAACCTAAACTTCAAAAGATATGCACAGATATGTTTTCATATTTTGGCAAAATCCATCACATTCTAGGGGACAGTGATCCCATGAAGTTAAAAATTTTTATAAATAAAACAGACAAGTTCATTGTTTAGTAAGAAATGCAAAAGAATTGCACTAAAACAAAAAAAGAGAAAAATCAGCAGAAAAATAGAATTCAGTGAAATAAAAATAGGCTCATCAGCAAATCAACATTAAACAATCATGGCTAAGCCATTGAGATTTGTATATACCCTAAGTACCAGAAAAGTGTGCTAAGTTTCTTAACTAACTAATACGAGTATAAAAAACAGGAACTCAATGCACTTAGCCCAATTTGATCTTCTTCAAAAAGTCAAAAATCAAAAGTCGCATTTGTTTAAAATCTCTTTTCATTCATGTTTGGAAACAGATCACAGGGGTCCATATCTGAAAATTAAGGTGGAGAAAAATGAGGCAGTTTATAGTAAAATTTATAAACTTTTTCCAGTGCGATTGCCGATAACCATTGTCTTAATAAAATACCCATTTTTCATTTTTGAAGTCATCTTTCAGTCTACCCTATAGTTTAGTGGTCCATGTGTCATCAAAATCTATAAGTCAATGAAGAAATTCTTTTAGATAGTTTTTTTTTTATTTGTTTGTCGTGCAATCCAACAAGGAGTGTACCCAGGGCCTCATGTACAATAAATACATACTAGAGCGTTTTATATCCACTTAAGTACGGAATTTGACTATATGCCGCGAAAGTGCTAAGCATACCAACTTTGATCGCACACACTAGACAGACAATCACTACAATGCGTCCACACTGAACTTTGGCTTGCGACATGACGAGCGCCATGGCGAAACATTGGAAAGAACATTGTTATTCACTTATAATTTGAGATCCAGATTATTCTCTATAAATTGGATTTCTTGGCTACTACATAGGTGAAGACAAAATGGGCCACCAGCCCATGAACTTTTTGGAGTTTGAATTTGGTAATGCCTATAGGTACGAAGTCTGACGAGAGGATTTTCTGGTACCACGTTTGGTCAGTAGCCCACGGAACTTGTTTCCGTCTTGGCCAGCGGGTACGGCCCACTTGTGGGAGTATCGTGGTGGCTGAGGCTTAATACCCAAATGCCGGCAGAGTACTTACTCGACGTGGAAATGCGTTATATAACCGGATGCTGTGACCCAGAGAGCAGCTGAGGTTTAAGATGGGCCTCGTTCCCCACCAAGGAGGGAGTCATATGTACCAAAATGAAGATGACTCCAATTTGCGAATCCTGCGAATATACATATATCCAAGGGAACGTTGATTGACGTTTTTCAATCCTTGTGCTTGGCACCGTGTTCTTAAGTCAGTTTATCATGTCAACTTTCTGTCGCAAATCCTTTTTTCGATTCGTTTTAAAAGAAAAAAAATGAAAAATGATGGTCCATAAAGATCTGCTTTGAGGTTTTAGGCTTTAATATTTTAATCTTGGCAACTGTCACATGCTAAATAGTCAAAGACTATGAATATTTTTATAGACTAGACGAATCGCTCACAAAAATGGTGGGCATCCCGAGATTACCCAACCAATAAAAATATTGATAGTCTTAATAAAGTCTCTCTGTCACTGACAAAGCTTATTTATTCATAGGGGTCAGTTAAGAAATTTATCACACTTCTTCTAATAAAAAGACTCACTCAATGACTTTTCCTGAATTTGACAAACTTTCCTGCCACAGAAAAACAAAACACAGAAAAAAAAACTCAAAAAAACATAAATACAAAAGGATAATTGTCAAAATAAAGAATAACTTTCACACAAATCAAGCGAAAGAAAATCAGGTTTCAATTATCATAATACTAATTCTCAACTTAATCGTTTACAAACGCAGTTACCAACACGGAGGACTTTACGCAAGACCCAGCAAATAGAGCAGCAACTGCCCAATGCTGTGAAACAGTGGACGAACTTCCTGTACCTGCGCTTGTTGCTAAAAAGAATAATGCTGAATATGATGTAATAGCACCACAAAATGCTGGGAGTGTCAATCTATCTCCATGTCCAATATGCAGTCGTACCTTTAACCAATCCGCATTGACCAAACATTATGCGATTTGCGAGAAGGCAGCACTTAAGAAACGTAAAGTTTTTGATTCATCTCGGCAACGACGCGAAGGCACTGACTTAGCCACCTATGTGCTTCCTAAGAACTTCGGATTACCAAATGCGGCAACAGTAGCGGGTGTCCATACGACGCCAGCAACATCAACGACAACAAGCACCCCAATAAGACCAGAACGTGGTCTGTCACCAGCACAACCACGAAAACCGCAGGTAAGTTAAACTGATCAATGGATTGCAAATATAGTAAAAAAAAAATAAACTGAAATCCTTTTCAATTTCCGTAGGCACAATCACCTGTACCAGCACGCCGTAAAATAGAAAAACCCGATAATGTTAGGAATACACAATCAAGCGTTTCACTGCCTCATACTACCACCGGCGCAAGTCCCGGTATAGGAACTAGTCAAACTTTCACACGCGATCATTTACGCGCCTCAGAACGTTCAAAGCCTTCGAGTAGCGAACGTTGTCCACACTGTGATCGTTCTTTTGGTCTAAAGGCATATGATCGTCATGTTGAATGGTGTAAGGAGAAGGCAATACAGGCGACCATCAAGTTGACAGCCACAAATGAACAAAGCAAAGCGAAGGAACGCCTCAATGCCCGGAATAAATATCGTCCTCCCAATTTAAAGTAGGCTTATTATTTCTATTTATAATAATATCAATTTTTTTTTTTTTTATTTTTTGACGCAATGATTGCTTTAAAAATATTCATTTTGAGTTTTACTGAAGCATGTTTATTTATCGTTCATGTTTTATTATCGTTACATTATTATTGTTGTTGCATTTCCAGAACGAAACGTTCCATCAATCGCGATAAGTATTCGGGCAGTGGAGCAGTTGTCGGTGAAGAACAGGAATCATTTGAAAGCCCGAATAACAGCAATATGGTATCCAGTAAAAATGGACTTATGTCATTGTCAATGACTTCCTCAATGACAAGTGATAGGTAAACGATGCATTATAATTCAATCTACAAAACTTACTAAAAACTAATTACTAATCCATAAAATGCTTGGCATTATTGATACTGTACACTCTCAATTGCAAGTGTGTGATACTCGTAGATACTGTCTGATAAAGTATATAAGTAATGTGTTTTATTTATTTGTATATACTAAAATTTAAATTTTGTATTATTTAGCTTTGTAGACTTGCATCCTTGTTTAGCACAACACATCACGTCACATCACAATGCCTGAATTTTATATATGCATTCGTAGACCTGAAAGAACAAAACTATCTACACTGTGTGTGTAATATTGACAAAACAAAAACAAACTTATCAATTTCATTATTATACATAAGTTTATCATTATCCTTAAACATCAAATCCTCATTCATTAGATTAACACCAAGAATCCCAAGACCGGAACGAAGTATAACAACTCCTCGTCCACCGGTTGCTCAACGTAAAGTCAATTTTGATGAACACAATAAAAATGACCATCATCATCAACAGCAACGGCAACAACAACAGCAACAACAACAACAACAGTCAAATTATCATCATTATGAGCAGCAACAAGAGTCAAATTATCATCATTATGAGCAGAAACAACAGCAGCAACAGCAACAACAACAGCAACAGCAACAACAACAGCAAAATATTGCAAAGAAATCACAAATGCAACAACAAAAACAACAACAGCAAAAACAACAACAACAACAAAAGAAACCCATACAAAGAGGCATTCAAAAAGAATCTTCAAATAGTACAATCAGTAGTATTGATCAAGAAACTGAACGAAAAGATATTGGTGTGAGAGGTAGACGTTTATCAGCAAAAGATAATGATTATTATGATCATAATAATGGAATAAAGAAAGAAGCCACTAATAAGTCGGTGGTGAAAACGCAAACATTTCAAAAATGCAAACGTCAACCTTTAAAGGCTCGCACCAAACTTGATAAACTTGATGCCATCGAAAAAGAATTCAAAATGTCCAAATTCGATAAAATGACATTGGAAGAATTGAATGATATCGTCAATGCGAAAGGTATTTTGAAAATATCAACGGTTCTAAGAGATTTTTACAATTCAAAAGATCCATAATTGTGTCATCGAAATTAATTAATTCTACATGGAAAGATCTATAATTACATATATAATAATCTTATCTATTATTGAACTTTCCACTTTAGGGTACCAAAGGGGAACCCCATTGCAGAGACTTCGTTGTCCGTTCGTCCGTCCTCGGGTCGTATCTCATAAACCGCAATAGCTAGAGAGTTGAGATTTTCACAGAATATGTAGTTTTATCCGGCATCAGCAACAAATACTAAAACTAAAATATTTTCAAAAACTTAAAGGGGTCCTCATAAAAGAAACATTTTGGTTTGTATGGCAGCTATACGATTCAGAAATCCCACGATCTTGAAATTTGGATGGTTAGTGGCTATACATCAGAAACTTATATTCTCGAAATTTCAGTTTGATCGGATTACTAAGGAGGGTACCTCCCTTACAAACCTCCATTAAAATTCACGCTCTTATTCGAAAAACTTTTTTGTTTTTTGTTCTAGCGAACTGAAATTTAGACATTATAAGTTTCTGTTATAGGCGCGGTACATTTGTTGGAATCAGTCAAATCGAACTTCTAGGGGGAGTAGCTCCCATACAAATCACAATCTGGTACGGAACCCTCCTTGTACGAGTCTGACTCGCACTTGGTTCATTTTTTTTAATTTTTTTTCGTGGAATCATTCATATATGTGTCTATCTATCTATATGTCACATCGGTCTTATCAATCCTTATCATTTACGGTCATCTAAAGTTGATAAAGTAACGTTTAAAAATAATTGCAGAATTGATCTCCGTCAATAAATATGAATCCTTTGCTTAAAGTTGACTCTCTCAAAAAGAATATGAAATATAAAAACATGGGTTGGACATGTCATAGTATCTTCAATATTTCTTTATTTATTTACATATAAAATATTCATCCCTACATGTCTTGTACAATTAGGAATATAAAAATCAAATCAAAATTTTAAGTTTTTGTGAAGCTTCCTTATGCACGTATTCAATATCTTCATAGGAGGTACTTTAGTTTTGCATTACACATTATTTTCTTAAAATATAATTTCCGTCTTTATGGTGGCAAACTTCAATTAACTGGACTGACTTGACTCACTCAATTTTAAATCCATAGCAGTGCAATACTTGTTTGTGCTTGACTGGCATACAGTGCAGCTTCATAACCTGCCTGCCTGCCTGGCTGCCTCCCAGGCTGAGTGCCTGACTGTCTGATGCAATTAATCTCTCACGTACAACACATTCGTGCAAAATTTATAATTTATACAATAACTTAGAGACGAGGCGGCGACTCCTCAAGTTCAAGCAGATTTTATTGTAGCGTAGCAAATTTAATGTAAAAATTATTAAAAATAGCATTCTAAAGTGAAGCGATGCATAACAATTTTAATGGCCCAATATGATGATGATGATAAAGATGATAATGATAACGATGATGATTATGAAGATGAGAAAGAGTACATAGAGTTTTAGATACATACAGATACATATGAAGATGGAAAAATATTGTATAAATTTATTCAATCAATTTTCATACCTTCCCCAAATATTAGGAGGAAACGTCATTCAAGTCTCAATTAAACAACATACACAAACAATAAAAAAGTGTGCTGATGGTAAGATAATTAATCGGGATGTAACAACGGACTATGAAGAACTGCCGAGAACGAAAACACGGCAATCCACTCCGCTAGTTCGTACCGCTCGTAGGCAGATGCGAACAAAAGAACGCCCAAGTATCGACTTCAAGACAATAGGAAAGAAAAACGAATCGCATGATGAAAATGATGATGATGACTACACCGGCGTTGGGCTTGCTGATAGCATGCGTCATCTGTGGAATAAACCTAATGGAACTACTACTGACATGGAATATTCGATTGATTATGAGCCAATGATGCAGCTCTGTGCAGAGAGTACAGAAGAGGACGATGAAGAAAATCACAAAGTTCAAACCAAATTGGAAGTCAAGAAATGTACAATGCCACCAATATGCAGACCAAATAAAACTAAATCAGCGACACGGCTGAGCACTTCAGAACCAATGCGAGCTTTGCCTCTAGACATTCCCCTTTTGAATTTAAGTCAATTGGGAGAAGATACAGAACAAGAAAACGGATTTGACTTCGATAATGGAGAATGTTTTATTAAAACTGAAGGAGGAAGGAGAAGTCCCTCTCCATCAATTGAAGGCAATAATGAATTTGACGATTTTGATTTACAGAAATTGGTTATGTTGGAACAAGACGACGATGGCATAACAATTATAAAAACGCCACAGAGACCAAGGTTTGTATTTGCCCAGAACATCAGTCATACAAATCCATAACATTTCACCAATTTAAACACTATCTCATACTTAATAACAGACAGACAGTATTAGTATCAGTTGACAGTGTCAGTGTCAGATTCAGGTGTTTCTGAGTTAATATTTTTTATTTCAAAATATCTTTGATTCTTACATTTTTACAGTGGTCTCAATGACAAATATGATCCCTTTCTCTCTGCTAAACGCCAGCTGGAAGAGCTTTGTTCACCAACTGGAAAAGACCCATTGACTACAACACCAAACATAAATATACCAACAAAGATGTCTACATCACTTGTCCTCCAAACACCAACAACAACAAGCACATCACAACAGAGCCCCCTGTCACAATCCCAACCCAAAACACCAAATTCTTGCATGAACCAAAGCCTAACAACGAAATCAAATTTCCGTCGTACATCTTCGTTGCGTGGTCCTCGCCGTTCGCCCATGTTAGCCAGTCGACCACTCTTTACACACAACTATCGCCCAACCATACAGCGTGGTCTTTCTGATGAAGGACCCATCTCTACAAACTTCCTGAAACCGGAAGAATACGATGAGATGCCAGTGCGTGCAGCTTGTGAGAACGATTTTGCCATAACGAATAGTCCACGTGTTGTCCGACGCGATACTAGTAACTCGAATAGAGCAAAAGAGAAACTCAAATTGATTCAACAAACTTCACCGCCACCACCACAAACTTCACCACAAAAACCAGAAGAGGATGATAGCATGAAAACACAAGTTAGCGTCCCTGATCCTGGTTGTGAGCCTCCGAAATTCGTTTCGAAGACCGATTCTTTAGCTGTATTTCTCAAATATGAACATGAGCTGGAGAAATTAAATGCTGCAGCGAATGCAATAAAGACGACGACGTCCGTGGCACCACCACCATCATCAACAGAACCACCAACATCTGTGGTTAATTCACCATTTAGTAGTAAGGAACTAAAGGATAAGAGTAATACGCTCAATAAACAAAATTCAGCAAAGAACTTAAAATTGGAAGCTGTAGTGTCATCGGCGGATCTGATTGTGACGTTACCAAGTAAGGAAACAGTAACCACAATATCAAGAAGCGGCAGCAACAATAGCAGTCATCTGCCCGTATTAATGAAATCACAAAACGAATTCATAGCTAGCAAGGAGAACAATGAGAATGTGGCTAGTAATGGAAATAACATTTGCAATGCGTTCGGTCAAATACGCCTTGAACCAATTGCCAGCAAACCGGGTACACCAATGTCTGGAATTTCAAAACCTATGACGTCTAGTACTCCTAAAAGTCCACCACGTATGACTCAGTTACCATCGCTTGTGATGCCACAAACACAAACCGTTAATCTTCATACCATTTTTGGTGAGTCCAAGGAAATGCCAAACTACAATAGGGAAAAGTCAGCCTCAGCCTATAGCAAGGAACGTAAATTGTCATCGGGAAGTGACTATATCGATCCCAAATTGATAAATAAGTGCGATAATTTGCCGGTGAACCTTAAAAATGTTCTAAAGAGCTCAGATACCCATGAACAACGTAGTGATGCCTCATCTTCAGAATCAACATCTTCAACAACGGCGCCTGTCTCACAACTGGCTAAGCTTTTGCCACTGGGTAAACAACAATTGCAAGATGTGGATCGGGATCGTGAGGATAATGTGGTGTCAAAAAGCTCTTCCCAATCAACTGTTACACATGTTAGCTCTGAAAAACGTAATTCCGGTGAAGGACGTAATCTGCTTAAACGTAAAATGCGTTTGGGACGCAATCAATTTCTATATGATGCATCACCGGAAGCAGACTCATCTTGCTGTTCGGCCGATGATGAAGCAAATCGTTCATCAATGGAATATGATGAACAAAAGTTCAATGTAAATCGTATCCAGCAACAGCAGAGCAGTACTCAAATTAAGAATAATCAGAGAACGCAAGGGCAATCGCAGCTGCCGCAGCATTACCAGCAAAACCAGTCACACCATTACCACCATCAAGAAGGAGATATAACATCAGGAGTAAATAATAAAGAATCATTTGTGCCGCCACCCATACCGATATTTGATGATTTTGATTTTGAGGAATTTTTATCGTCATTTGAAAATGACGATGAGCAATTTCCGTTATTCAAGGATTGTCGGGAATTTCTTATGAATCGCTCTACGAACAAACAACGTTCGTTGTTAACGTCGAATTCGTTCAAAACTAATAATAACAACAACAACAACAACAACAATAACATAAATACTCAAAATACAAACAACCGAAATCTAACCGCCGATAAATCTCCTTTTTTAAACAGAACACCACCTCCAACATCATTCCTAAATCACCAAACTCATTTTACCTTTCCAACTAATCCATTATTAAAAAATAATAATAATAATAATAATACCTTCTCTTCCGTATCCTCCTTTCTACCAACTCCAACAACCAACAGATCCAATTCAAATATCACAAATTATTCTTCGGGTAGCCGCAAACAATCATCTTCATACTCTCCTCCAATATATGGTGGTACTGATGCTTGTGTTGGTAGCGATGCTGAAGCCAAAAAACGTGAAATTTTCATTAGCATTGAAACGGAACAAAATGACCTGGGTCATTCTCCAATATCACCGGAATCCCTTCGCCATATGGTTGGTAATTCCCAAACCCATATCGAGGTTGTCGATGGCAGCGAACACAAATTCAGTAAAATTTGCGATGACGACGTAGATGCCGATGATGTTGGTGATGGCGACATTGATGATGATAGTGTCATGCAACGCATGTCATCAATGACGTCACAACCACCACCGCCGCCCTCTATGTTCCAAAATGATATGGAAAAATTGCCCAATGTTCAAGTCAACAACGCCAAGAATCTCATACAGAAAATGCAAAATAATTTTCGTACGCAAGTGAGTGCAGCTGAAGGTGAAAATCGAATGAATATGGCCATGCGTAATAACAAATCCTACGAGAATGAAATGAAGCAACAACGTCCAACAACAGCAGGATCAGTGCCTGTTCCTTTTGGTTTGCCAACATTGCCACAAATGCCACTACAACAGACCTCGACCTCGAGTGGTGGTGTCAATTCAACAGCAACACCAAAACCCCAGATTCGTTCACCAAATACACCATCTGGCGATTCCGATGAGTTCAGTAGCCTGGAAAGTTATCAAATATCGTCATCGCAATCCTCACGTCGTGGTGTTTGTTCCAAACAAAGCTCAGACTCGGCATATGGAAGGTAAGTAAAAATATATTACTATTTGTAGTAATTATTAAATTTTTTCTGTACAATCCTTGAATGTAGCCTCTCACGCCAAAGATCAACTGAATTGTCAACTGCACCACTTCCGCGTACTCGACCATCAACAGCGTCAGCAGCGACTAACACCTTGCATCCTATGATTGATGCATCGACCCAAGCTCAATACAATAATTACATGCCAAACAAGAGTCGCACAAGACTCCTCAGTAATGGCTCGACAAGTAGTGGTTCGGAAAATTCATTGCCACCAGTTGTGATTGGCAATAATAATAATAATAACAATATTTATAAAGAAAATACACAAGGTTCACAAATTTTTAACAACCAACAACATCAGGAGCAACAGCCTCAGCATCAACATCAGCAACTGCAGGAGCAACAGGAATTTCAAAACATCGGCAACAATAATATTAATAAAGATAATGCAAATATTTATTATGGCAATGAATTGAACATGAATCCTGAGCATTTGAGTACCACTGCTTCCATTGTTGATTCGAGCGTTATTAGAGGTATTACATCGACACCTTCATCGCATTCATTGGCGAGCAATGCATCAGCAGGATCCAACAATTCCAGCAACTCGAATCCAGCCAACATGAGTGCGAGTATGAAACCGTCCAATTTTTGCTATCAATGTGGTGTTAAATTTGTATTCGAACAAGCAAAGTTTTGTATGATTTGTGGTGCTAAACGCATTGTTATGTAGCATTTTATTGATGATCAGTAATTCTTCTTGTAGTAGTTACAATTAAACATTATCATAGCCACTGTCAATCTTAAAAGGGTAGTGTCTATGATTGGCATCATCATCATCATCATCATCATCATTGTTAATCGCATCATCAACATATCTAATTTCTTTAGTTTCACAGTTTTAACATTTTTTTTTTTTTTTTTGTTTAATAACAAACAATTCGATCGAACAAAACCAAACCAAAACAAAAAAAAAAAAATTGTTAAAAAAAAAGATACATTAAACTGTAAATTTAATTTATATTTTATTATTAAATAAAAATACATATATATATATAAATATATTGTATATATATAAATCCTAATGAAGAAAATATAATATTTATTTTTCAAGTTAAACTTCTGTTGAGTTTTAAAAAAAAAATTTGCAATTAAACATGTTTAACAAACAAAAAAGATATAGAAATTGTGAACAAATAATGATTTTTTTTTTTTTTTGTAATGCATAATTTTATTAAAATACTTAGTAGTATATCAACAGATTAATACTTAATGCTTAAAGATAAAATATTAATTATATTTTAAAATTTTTTCTTAAATCAAAATTCAGTGCAATAAAAAATGTTAAACAAATATTTACTTACTAAATATAATATTTACTATATACTATATTCATTCAAAATTTTACTCTTTTTGATTTGATTTATTTGATTTATTAAACAATCAATCACACAATTTATTAATTAACTATGTAGAAATTAACAAAGACTGAACGAATTTAAACGATATGCGATTCGATTCTCGCCTAGTTTTCATACTTACATACATAAATGTATCAAAATGAAAATTACAATAATTAAAAATTAAACGAATAATATTAGTTTCTTACTAAATTTATTTTCACTTTTCCCATTTTCTTTTAATCTATTCATAAGACAGCAAATCCAAAACTTTTTTGAATATTTTTTAATGAATGCAAAAAAAAAAAATATCATTGATTTTTCGATTTGATTTGATGCTTATCTCTCTTTTTCTCTCTTCTTTTCTTTCTGTAAAACAGATGCCGATGTAAATAGATTTAAAAGAGCTCTACGCCTCAAGACCTTTAATTTTTAATACAATTTGTATATTTTTCCTATTGTTTTCCAATTAATATGAAAAATTCAAATTACAAAATAAAATGATAAAATGCACCGAAAATAATTTACATTTAATTTAAATTTAAAAATAAAATTTATTATATGATTGTAACCATATTTTATTAATACTTATACAGATTTTAATTATATATATACATATGTATGTATGATAATTATGATGAGAGCCTAAATTGTATATACATACATATATTGACTACTAACCAAATAAAACATTGTAAACTTTTATTGAATTTAACAATAAAGTGATTTTTGATTATTTAAACAACAAAATCCATTTTAAAAATTACTTGTTGTATGAAAAGTAATCCTCACAGTGACAAGAGAGAAAATATTTTATATACTTACATAGATTTGTTGAGGCATTTCATCTTAAGTGCGGTTGCTGTTTAAAAAACTCGTGTCTCCCAACTTTTTCTGTAGATTCGAAAAGTGCAAATGATCAGAGGGTTTTAAATTTAGTTAACGTTCTAGATGATGAGGCCAAATCATGTTCATCGAAAGCTTTTGTTGCTAAAATATTCTGCATCCCTTAAATTCCTGTGCCCACAGAGGATGGTGGGAGTTGGAACCATTTCAATTTCTTAATCCAAGGCAAGCAAAAAAATTTCTCTAGCTTGCCAACCATCAAAGAAATCACATTTTCTACTTTCATTATCCGGTTGTTCTCATGATATTGTGGAAATTTTCAACCAATTCTGTATTACGAAGATAAAACCTTGATCGCGTATGAATTCAATCTGGAGATTTCTCTTCATTGTAGGCCATAAACACCAATTAGGAATCTTCGTCCTAATTAGTTTTGTAATAATTCTCTAATTTCTGATATAAATTCCGTTTTCTAAATTCAGATTTCAATTCGCATAGTTTTTGTGTAACACAAGTTGAGGAGTTTCCGAATTGTAAATGTAGTCTCTATAGCGACTATATTACGACTCATGAACTATGAACCGGAATGAAAATTAGTAGTGTTTTATCATAATTGTGAAAACTCTTGTCCTTTTGTGGATATCACTTATAGACCTCTAAGTTACCCCATGCGGTGACAGAGCACTTCTATTAGCGTAGAACCGAGACAATATTGGTTAATTTTTCTAATTAGAACATAAGATGCTGTCTTAGCAAAGAGGAAATTCATCTGTACAGCAATGAAGCACAGCTTTCCCATAGTAATTGGTGTTGTGTTTCTTTGACAGGCTCCATCCATCACAGGATGGAGTCACCTTTTTTTGTTAAATGTACATGTATTCTCAGGACGCACCAATGTAAACATATATCTTAACGGCTTCTACGGTTTTCTAGGCATTAACTTACCGGCCTTCGTCGTAACTGAGTTTCTATTTGTGGTAGTTTAAGATAAAACTTTGACTACCTTTTCCAGTAATCGAAGAACTCTTGCTCTGACCATTATCTGATTTATTTAAGTTACATTGTAGATTAATTTTTGTGTAAGCCTTAAGGTTTCAAAAGTGGTATATCCCACAATTTGATGACCTTATAGAGCAAACGTTTGCTTGATATGATTGGAGCACAGAGAATTGTCCAATTTAAGACTTCAAATTCAAATATTCTATTAATTTTACATTATAAAATTTGTGAAAAAAAAAAAATCATATTCATTGGATTTTTAAGGAATTGATAAAAAAAAAATATTGAATATTAGAAAAAAAAATTTCAAGTTTTATCAGATGTGATTAACTTTTCCTTTGCTGTCACATGCTCATAATGAAATTTGTTTGAGTGGCATCATGTGCGTAGTGATTTATTTCGGCGTTTAGTCAAATTTATTTTAGGATCGACTGGAAAAATACCAAAAACAAATAAATTTAGATATTATTTCCATTCGCGAACTACAACGAAATTGTTGCTATTAAGAAACATAAACAAAAAGCATTTCATATTCAATAGTTTTTTCGATCATTTGAGTTAAAATTTAAGCGCAAAAATTGTGCGCCTCAATATTAATATAAAAATTCCGCGAACTAGACAGAAATTGACACCAGCAACAATAATGGCAACAGGAACGAAGGCTACAAGCATGGCGACAGCAATGACAATGACAGGACCAGCTACTACTACAAATGGCAGACGAACTAGAAGCGCTGCAGTATTGCAACCAAAACGCAAAAGTAGCGACAACATTAATAAAACAGAAAATACAACTTCGGGAATTCGGAATAGCTCAAACTTGTCGGTAAGACTTTCCATGGCGCAACAGAATAATCGGGGAAGAGCAGGTGCTGGCGCCAACGATACTGTAAATTCTGACTGGCCAAGTTCAAAATTGATTTCATCTAAGACAACAGGAGCAGCAGCTGCAATTGGTGGTTCTATGTCAGCTTCGGCAACAGGAACAACATTGGGATCATCGAATGGGAACGGTATAAAACGTGTATCAGGGCGCCTACAACAACCGACAATTGCATCAGCTTTGCGTGCTGCAAGCAATTCCCTTGTAGCAAAGAAACAACAAGCGAAGGCAGCCAATGCAGCCGCTGCCATTGCGTTGGCACTGGGTGGCAGGGAACGTACAAATCGACAAGCTAAAACTATGAAAACTTGGGAAGTCTCTGTAGATCGACGCAGGCCACGTGAGACAAGTGCGGGCAATGACAAAGCAACGAACAAGACACTTTCGGCAACGGCGAAAAATGCAGCACGCAATCGACTCTGGCCACAACGTAAGGCAAGCAGCAAGGATTTCATCAAGGGCACAACAAAGAAAGAGCGCGAAACCAAATACAAAGATAAAAATATAAAGGAACCGAGTGCAATGCAAATGAATTTCAATGAGACACACCTAGCTGGTGGCGAGGTGCAACGTTTACAAGAGCTCGGCATACAAACAAACGAAGCAGAGATACTCAATCATGAGTTGCTCATTGGTGATATAAAGCTGATGATGCCATCTAAGGATGTTGTAGCTGAGATTGAAAAGACACGCAGTTTACTGAGCAAACTGAAACAGCAGCAACAACAAAAGGAATCATCGGCACCAGTGCGCAAACAGAACAAATTCGATAAACAGGAAGAAACACATTTGAGTGAACTGAAAGAGTTCATGGAACGCAATTGCGTAACGAAGCGACCCAAACAACGAAACACCGTCTACAATCAAAGGTGATTATTATATGTACATAGAATATAGAATTATGATTATGGTAAACATAAGACATACATACATACATACAATAATTATGTGTTCTGTTATTTTTTAGTGCAATTTTAAAGTCCATGGATGAATTGTTAACACGTGAAGTGCCACGTTCTGAGTCGATAACAAACATTAAGGACCGCATACGCCGCAAAGAAAAGGAACTCATGAGCCTCTTTGACAATGTCGAACTTAATGAAACCAAAACATCATCTTAAATAATCCATACAAGCTTTTATACTTTGGGAAGGAATCAGAAGTTATTTTCGTGCTATTGGCTTTGGTTGTTGCTGACATTAACATGCATAGGAAGAAAATTTTAAACGCAAAAGTTGCATTATAAATAATTGAATTAAAAATTTATTGTGCCAAAAAAAAAAACAAAAAAAAAAAATAATTTAAATTTAATTTGACCTAAATACACACACATGGAGAGAATAATAAGCGTACAACCTATTTTTTTATTCCTAAATTTCCAAATTTATTTTTATTTTAATCTTCAGTTATTAAGTGCATTGTTTATTTGGACAAAATAATAACCGGGCAGCTCTTTTTTTTTTAACATTTTACTAGATATTTTTTTATTTATTATATTATCATATACAACAAATTATTAACTGTGAGGCCTTCGAATCTATATAATTAGTTATTAGGAAGAATATCTTTTCTATATTGGCTTTTAAAACAATAATAAAGGATATTATCACAAATATACATTGTAGATGTCTCTTATCCACACAGGCCTGTCGTACTGTTTACCTCGTCCCTTTGCTTCAATTATTGCAAATGTGATCAACTCCCGAATGGTTCGGTTTGGCATAGACTAGAACACGTAAAATTACTGGAATGCATAGCAAGATAGGTTACACTGCTCCTAAATAGAAATTATCTGATATGTAACGCCTTTTGCAGAAATTCATTTGAATTACAAAGGATGCTATGACTAAATATCAATACAAAGATATAATGGAAACAACAATTTTACACTATACTAAAAAAAACTGTATGCCTTTAAGATGGAGGACATTCCAGCAGAATAACGATTCTAAATAGGGTTAAAAGTTGGTCAAGGATCGGTTCCACAGTATGACTTTGCTAAACAGACCAAGACAGTCAAAACCCCGGATTGTAATCCGATTGAAAACCTTTGGGAAGTGTTGAAGACAAAAAGGTTAACAAAGGAATTGTCTCAAAATAAGTACCCAGTTATATTGATTTTTGATATCTAAATATTCTTTTTATTTTTTTGAGAATGACTTTCTTTTTATAATAAAAAATGTTGAATAAAATTCGAAAGCATTGTGACATATGTACATTAAGATACGCAAATTATTTTGTCCACAACTGTAAAAATCTACATAATGACAAACGGCGCTAAACTACACAATAACGATAGAGATATTGTCTTGCCTTCCATTTATTACCATTGACACGATAGATTAAATGTAAATTGAAGGCAATCTCGTGCTTTAGGCCAATATATGTATCGTGTTCTTCAAGCAACGGATGTTTTATAGCTAAAGCGCGTTCATAGTATTCGACCGCAAGATGTAGGATGCCAGCCTGATGATAAATGCGTGCAATATTGTAGTAAATCTCTTGCTGAGCTGGTGAGTTCTCTTTTTCGCTGCCAGCGCGTAATTCACTATATTTGTGAGCAAAGGCAATGGCTTGTCCTATAGCAGCAGTCTTGCGTAAGACCTTCTTCTGGAGAGCCAATTGATTGAAGACTACAGCTATGCAAAGTGCCACCAATGGTTGACGCTCCTCACGAAAGATCGGCACATAAATGTTCAATGCATATTTATACGAACTGCAGTTCAAGTGATAATGCGCTAAAAACAGCTGCATGGCACGTGCAACTTGATGGCGACCAACCAAACGCCTTATAAACCGGAAATAACGCAAATCATCACCCTTCTGCACAATTAACGAGAGTAGATTCCATAGATTCCTTTTTCCTGGATTTTTTGAGATAATTTCACGTATATACGTGAAACTAATGGTGCAATCATCATTAAAATAACATGACAAAATCATTGTGCGCTCAATTTCCACTTGGAAGTTATGAAAACGTTTTGTTGTAACAAGTGCAAAGCATAAACGTTCCATTGTGCTGTACTTTTTATGTTTGAAAGCAGCATTGACAAGTTGTTCAAACAGGCAAAATTCATCTTCTATCGAGACATCAGAGGTTTCCGTTGGTGGTTTTTGGAACTCCTAAAAATGATGGAAAATATGGATTGTAATTCATGTTGAATTTGAACTATTATTTGGTTATGGTTTGCCGCTTTTCCCTTGATTATTAATGATTTAATTAATATAGTTAGGGTTAATAGATCCACGATGCGCAGTTTTTGTGCGATGACATAATGGTCCATCAAATGTGTGTGAGACTTGGCTTTGCCCTGATAATAAAAAACTTGTACAAAAACAGCTACCTTCTACTTTCAGTGCGTTTCAGTAATATGTAATTCTTAGATGGAAATGAGATCGATTTGGTTTTGCGTTAGACAACTCAAATGGCGAAACTTCTGATAGCCAAATGTCGGCCTTCGTAGATTTTGTCATCATATGTAATTATTTGTCTTGCGATTAAAAGTCAAAACTGAACCAATTATTCGTCGTTTTGCAGCTAATGGCAAATGACATACAGATTTTTCAAATACTACTTGAGTAATTTATCCCACAAACCTTCAAATTTGCTCAAGAGGAAAAGCGACAAGTTATTATCAAACAAAGTTAAAAAATGATAATAAAATAAGTTTACCTGTAGTGTTCTTTCGGAGTCTTGTTCTGTTAAGTTACGCATGCGTAATATTGCACGTATACTATCCGCATTATAGAAATTTCCACCATTTGCCACAGCCAACATTTCTTGTGGGCTTTTTAACTTCACCGAGTGCCTGCCTAGCAGAACACAGCCAATTTCTAGAAATTCATCGATGCGTTCAAGCTGTTGCAGCATAAGACAACGTTCGAACAACAGACGCGCATGCAGCGGTTGACCTTCGCGTTCGCCTGATTGTTCTAATGCCTTGACCGCCTCTACATGCCTGCCTTGCTGTTTAAGCAAAGTCGAAAGTTGAAATTTTGCATCATAGCAAAAAGGAGCCAGCTCAACTACGCGTTCGTAAGTATCGATTGCCTCGTTCGGTCGATTCAATTGACTCAAACATTCGGCCTGACGCTGCCAAACCAAAGCAGGACACTCAACTACATCGCCTTCAGTTATTGGTTGCATTAACGCTATAGCCTCTGCGTACTTATGCTCCTTCATTAGAGCTTCCGTTATATCCATAAATTGATGAATACTCTGGGTGGTCAAGGGTATATGCTTTTGGACATTTTGCACAATGTAACCCAACAAATGATGAGCATTCAAATGGATCAAACTAACGCAAAGCATTGCTCGTACTTCGGGCACATAGTCATCGGGTATTGAACAGAAGAGAATAAGTTCTCGATCGTCTTCGCGCTCAGTTTCAATTTCCAGATTGGTACACTCACGTAGTAAATTTACGGCACTATCAAACTGCTTGTCCAAAATGAGCAATTCCAAGTAGAGACTTATGTGTTCTAATGGGAACTGCTTCCCACACACTTTATATGCACTTTGCATAGCCTCAATGGCAAGCCTTATTTTTTTCAAACCATGAAAATAAGTTGCGACTTTTTTTGCAGTCTCAAGGCAGAGTTTCGCTTGGCTTAGCGGCATTAACGGCAACATCTTTAGATATGAGCTCATAGCTGCATGTGTTTCATTCATACTTTCTAATAGTTGCCCTTTACGGAAGCGTAGATCATAGTCTTTGTACAATGCCTTTATTGCTTTGGTATAGAAGACGCGTGCCAGACTATGATTGCCTTGCATAATGTGTATATCAGCAATACGTATCCACGTATCGCGATCATGTGAATTCAGATGCACTGCTATCGTTAATATATTCAGAAACTTTTCTGTATCTTGTGTCTCATAGATGCCGGCCAATGTATAGAATGGTTCACTGGCCAATGGATTCTGACGTATAATTTCAAGACAAATACGTTCAGCTGTGTCGATGCGACCATGTGCCAATGAAAGATTCGCCTCACCCATTAGACCCAGCAAAGCAGGACTAAGAACCGAACGTCTGCCCATTCCAGCTGCTTTGCGAGCCATTTTTGTACTTGTTGCTTTCATTGTCACTGCACTTTGTTGCTGACGTCTCCCCAGTTCTTGAGATGTGCTTGATCTGCTACCAATATTTGACAGATTAAGAGATGCGGCACGATTACCATTGCTTTCGCCTTCATCATCATCAGTATCAATATCATCAATTTCCATCGGTTCCACAGTTGAGTTTTGTTCACTGGTATCGTCTTCATCATCGTCTTCTTCTTCACCAGGTTTAAGTTTAGTGTATAATTCTGGAAACTCGCCTTCTCCTTGTATGTACCTATTGATCAATGCTCCTTCTTCTGCAGCATTTGGTGCATTTACTTTTGAAACAACTGATGAGCCTCCCCCTTCACAATCAATTATACTGACAACTCTAAGTGGCTGTGTCTCTTGGAATTCCGAAAGTTCTGCCTCCGGAATATCATTACTATCGATTTCCTCG
Organism: Amiota minor; assembly: GCA_037043295.1. NCBI lineage: Eukaryota > Metazoa > Arthropoda > Insecta > Diptera > Drosophilidae > Amiota > Amiota minor. The sequence continues at coordinate 5,280,774 of JBAMAW010001787.1, forward strand.
ATAAGCCATTCGTCACTATCCATTTTACGTGTGTTAATTATTCGATAACATAGCAGCAACTAATAAACAAAAACATTATTCTTCTTCACACTCTAACAATGTTCACAGGGAATGGTTAAAATGCGCCAAATCACATCTGTGCAGTGCAGTGCTGTAAAATAACATCGAATTTAAGCATTTACCAGTACTGCAAAACATTCAATGTTTAAATTTTTGTTTTACCTTGTTCCTTCTTACAATTAAAGCCGATGCTAGATGGTATTTTTGATTTCAGTATTTGGCGTCATTCCTCAGAAAATGAGATGAACTGAGATTACAAAACTGTATCATTGATTACACTTTTAATTTGTTAAACCATTTTCGTTGCTTCTATTTCACATACTAGACTTTAAATTCAAATTATTCGCTTATTATCAATTATCTCCTTTTTCGTTGACTCTCATCACGATATTTATGTACATAAGTATTTATATACAATAATTACACGATATCATATTTACCTATTAAATGTGCCTCAAATGCACTGAAATAAAACCCAAAGCAGTTTTCTTTTCAATTTGATTACTTAGCATTTAATGCTCGCTAGTAAAATACACAATTTTTACAATTTCAATATTTTTAAACTTTAAAGTATCACAATATTAAATTCTATTTGCATTAATAGTTATGCGTATTTGTACATTATATCGTTGTTGTTTTATTTATTTACAATAGTGCTTCTATTATAGATATGAAAATTTACAAAGTATCCATTTTGGAGTTTTTGTATGCTAATAAAAAATGGTTCGTAAGGATGGAATATAAATGCCACCAGCTCACGAGAGGAATTATTGTTTCTTTGCTCCAGATGTAGACGAAACTTTATTTCATTACCTTCTCCTCGCTGAAAGAAACGTATTGGAACATTACTGGATACCTTAGGGCGCTCTAATGCTGATATTAAACGATCATCATATGCAAACAAGGAATAATTAAGGTACGGTGATGTTGCATAGCTTTGCGCGCTGATCGGTATAGTTTGATTGAACCGTGAAGCAGCTTCTCTGGGACCTCCGGCAAATGTTCTAATCGCATTGTTAAAGGAACTTCGAAAGGGTTCACTGTTACTCGGCGACGAAGGGGCCGCGCCAGTAAATAATGAACGTACATTACGAAATTGATCACAATAGTCGCGCAGCATAAAAAGCAAATTCATGTTATATCTTTCACACACATACAGTATTTTATCCATGGACAATTGGTAGAACACATAAAATTTGAACTCGTTACCATCAGACGGAGGTGGTGGAGCTGAGTAGGTCCCTTGAATTGGTCTTTCCTCAAATCGTATAAGTACATGGTCTTGATCTATAAGTTGAATTTTTTCAAACAACATCTTTTCATACTAAATAAAAATTACAATAAATTTGAAAAATGCACACTAAATAAATTTTCTAAATCGCTACTTACTTTTAGAAATTTTTTATAAAACCTTTTCAAGCGATTTCCTCTTTCAGTTCTATATCTTTCATCCATGATATCACGAATCATAAATGCAAGTATGCGTTGTTTGATCAGCGCCATTGGTGGAATTGAATGTACTGATATTTGTTCAATAATCACTTCAAATTGTATGGTAAGCGCTACTTTTATCTCGAACTTACGCAGTTGGCCCCCATAGTGCTCGTATAGGGTAATAGATTGACGAAATTTCGAGAGTATTGCAATGGTTCGACCATATGCAGCTACACCATGATTATGAGATAAATTGATGTTGTCAAGCGGAAATCTGATGACATCAGTAATTAAGCCAGTTCGCAAGTCAATTATAAAAAACACATAAGAGTATAAGTCCAGATTATCATATAAATCTGGATACTTCCAATAAAACATCATATTGGGAGTTGAATCACAAAGACTAGAAGCAACAAGCATCACATAGCGCCCATCATCAAAAAATATACTGAATTCGCGATGGACGTGAAACCGTGTGAATTCTTCAATTGCCAAGTGTACAAAAAATTTTTTTCGGAACAAACGTTTAAATAGTGTATTCCTTATTTCTATAGATTTGCTATCATTGTCCGTGCTGGCTATGCACTCCCTTGTTTCGTGTTTCAGAATATCAGCAACTCTACCGACACCTTGATATGACCAGACGATCAGCGAACGTTGATCGCTGCATATACATAGTAACATTTTACCGTCTGGTGTGAATTTCCGCATAAATAAATACGGTGACAGCACATTTTGGATGGTGAGTGCTGGTACAATGCATTCATAGAATCTCCACTCATACGACAATATTGGCAAAGCACTGTAATGCACATTGTAACGTCCCGTAAGACCCGATTCACGATCATGTAGTGTGTGTACAATGTTTTTCGAATTTCTCAATAGAAGCCCTTTTTTCATTTTCACTCTGTTTGTATTTTGTTAGTCTGAATTTCGCAACATAACTTTCTACATGTAAATGAAACATATCATACACAAAATCAGCTGATCGAGTTCAGAATATGCATAAAAGTGCATTTTACAGCACTACATTCACCAAAACAAAAATGAATACTCACTCACACTCTTGTATACACAAAAACAGCTGATCGAGTGTTAAGTGTAAAAAGTTTTATTCGCCCCGCACACGAACATTCGTGTATGGTCACACAAGTCATAATGATGATGACATGATACGAAGTCATGGACCGGTGCAAAAACGTACCTTATCATGACCAACATATCTTTTCGTTGCTATATACGTAAGGTATTTGTTGGTCATGTTAAGGTATGCTTGCACCGGTGGGTGACAGAATTATCATTAGCTTTACTGAAACATGCGTGAAATATTTGCTATCTTCACAAAATAAGTAAGTGTGAAAGAGAGAAAGAATTATAGCCAAGTGTCCACTTTTTTGAAATATTTGACAAGAGTAGACGTTAGCGCATAAACGGACGGCTAGTGAAGCACTTATGAAGTGGCGACGGCATGTGAAAATCATCATCATCATTATTAGAAGGATAATTAATGAATTTTCTGTATTTCATATAGACGGACAACGAAGTCTCTACAATAGGGTTCCTTTTGGTACCCTTTGTGTCCGGAAAAACAAACAACGTTTTTAAACACACACCTACATCCGCAACTCATGTTTCGCTCGTTTGCACTTTTCAAAAGATAACAAAAAATGAACATTTGATATGTTTGCATGAACATACGTACGTACCACCGCACACAAGTGTGTTCGTGTGTGGAACGCATTAAGCACGATAGCACATTTTACAGCATTGACCAAAGTAACGGTATCCCATTGCCATTATTGCAACGAGACGATTAAATTCTTTGCGTTGAAATAGTTGTGTATCATTTTATGTTAATTTTTGTTGTAATTTAATAAATATACATTTTTATTATTAATACTGTGTTTCACCAATTGCAAAATCATAATGATGATGAATCAAATAAGTCAAATAAAAGGAGAAGAGGAAGTCGAGAATAGAAGGCACTTGCAGCAATATATGGCAGCAGACTTGGCAACAATTTCATCTGATGATAATGATGATGATTATGAAGATTTATATAATTTGGATAGTTTTATAGATCAAGAAGATGACGAAAATGACCAAGACGAAGAACAATTGACACAACAACAATATCTAAAGACCTTACACTCATTTAAATTCTATGAACCAAGCGAACAACTGAAAGATGCACAGGACAAAAATTTCAGCGAAGAATCTTTGGCAGCAATTGATAATGCGATATATTGCAGTTATCTCAAAACTAATGAACTAACAGTCGATCACGTACACAAAATACTGCATATGCTTCTAACCATAGAGGATCTAACATGCCTCATGGAATATGTACCACTGACACTAAAGAATGCTGCTCTTACTCCATGTGGCGCCCATTCCTATATCGTAAACGTAAGGCCTCATAATTTAGATTAAAGCAAATAAACGATTCACTTATTTTTAGTTAGAAAATGTTAACGTTAATGCAGAAAATATTATCGATCCTTTAATGGATAATGTGGTTCTTATACCCATGGCTAGCAAACAAGCTTCGTTACCAGCAAAAGATAGCATCGATTATTTAATGCCTCATCCACATGAATATGTAACTGACCTGAACTTAAATCGGCCAACAGCAACCGTCGAGCAGGTCTCGCGTGAGAAAGTTATTTTTAAATTTAAAAAAGATATGTTTCCGGAATTGCATGGAAAGGTGCTTAATCAACGCTTTGATATCATTTTTCGGCCACAACGCCGACCTTTACGTTACCAATATCGTGCCTTAGAGCTTTTGGCCTTAGATGCAGCAATACGCAATTATATATTCCCTATAAAGAATCTTAACTCAACACCACCTGTCTATGCAAAGTAAGTGCAAAACATGATGCGATTATCATCAATTAAATTATAAAATTTGCATTGCAGCTTAAACCTGATCAATCAAACGATTGCATCAAACAGTGAACAGCTCCAGGCCGTCCAACATATAGTCGAAGGACCAAACGCTTATGCGCCTTATGTGATTTTTGGACCACCAGGTGGAGTAGTGCTTAAATTGTATTATTTATACTCGGTTTTCAACTCAACTCAAATTCGAATCAAATCAAATCCCTAAATACCAAACAGGCACCGGCAAAACAACAACAATTGTTGAAGCCATCCTACAGTTACGCCTTCAGAGACCGCGAAGCCGTATACTTGTTACAGCTGGTTCCAATGCCGCTTGCGATACGATTGCATTAAGGATATGTCAATATTTTAATAGCAGTCCAGCATTAAAACTACATATGGCGCAACAAAAGAAGCAGCCCACAATCTTCACTATGGATGTGGACGCTGATCATCAAATTATACGAGTTTACTCAAAGGCGGGCTATATGAAGTCAATAAATTCTATGGATCCGCTTCTATTGGCGCATTCCAATTGCAGAAGCGGTGAACATTGTTATATGGGGAACAATACAATTCGTGAATACGGGATTATTGTGGCAACACTATGCAGTGTTGGCGCATTGGTTACTGCCAATGTGGGTAAATTGAATTTTTTTACACATGTTTTCATAGATGAGGCAGGCGCATCAACGGAACCGGAAACCCTTGTTGGAATAATGGGCATTAAGACAAACAATGTGTGTCGCATTGTACTTAGCGGTGATCATAAGCAACTTGGTCCAGTATTGAAATCAAAACGAGCCCAGCAACTTGGTCTTGAGCGTTCGATGTTGGAACGTTTACTAAATAGTCCATGTTATGCACTCGATGAGAACGGCAATTATGATCGCACACTGCAAACACGTTTGCGACGTAATTATCGCTCACATCCAGAAATTGTACGTCTGTACAATGAACTGTACTACAATAACGAACTATTGGCTGAGGCATTGTCTGGTTAGTTTTGGGAAAGGTTATATAATTTCCTTTCTATTTTATATTTACTATTTCTATTACTATATTAAATTTTTAGATGACGTCAATGTGGCAGCTAAGTTAACGCATATACTACCAAATCCAAAATTTCCGATAATCTTCCAGGCCACTCATGGTAAAACTGAACGTAAGAGTCTATCGCCAAGCTTATTCAATACACTTGAAGTGGAACAAGTTTTATGGTATGTACGACGTATACTTTGCGATGGAGATGCACATTTATCAGATATAGGCATAATATCACCATATCGTGCACAATGTAAACTTATTTCCGAGACATTAGCAGAGCATATGATTTTTGGCATTGAAGTTGGTTCGGTTGAGATGTTTCAAGGGCGTGAAAAGCCGATTATTATTGTGTCATTGGTGCGTTCCTTTGCTGGTTTAGGGTTTGTGAATAATCCGCGTCGATTGAATGTTATATTATCACGAGCGAAATCCCTGCTCATCCTTATTGGTAATCCAAAGACATTGAATAAGAATAATAATTTTCGCTATATAATCAATGAATGTACACACAAAAGCACATTTCTCTACAAAAAGCACGAAAGAAATATGTTCAATTTTGCTACAACTATAACTAAACCTATACGCAAATTAAAGCGTCCAAAACCAATTGTCGGAAATACAGCAATCGAAGAAATGTTAAATATCAACAAAGAATTAATTCTGTCATTACAAGAAGCATTTGAGAAACATACATTAATGCAAGCTTTAAACTGTCAGAGAAAAGATAGTAAAACCAAAAATCAGACAAGGGTTGTTCAGTCGAAATCGTTAAATGATTTAAATTCATTGGAAGAGTCGCCAAAGGCACCAAAAGTTTTAAAGCGAGAAGAGTTCAATGGCATTAAATCAAATATTTTAAGAAAAAATGAAGAAAACATAATAGACATCTCCCAGTCAGTCGAAGATAAGAAGAATATTAATATCAATTCAACTTCTCTTTTTAATTTCGAACCATTGACTTTAAAAGAAAATCTTAAGGAGATAATCATCAATAAATCAGATGTAAATGATGACATTCTATTGCCGGCGGGATTGGAATGTGAAAAAATTAAAGAATTATTCATTGAATTTGCTCAAATCATTGAAACAATTGAACAAAACATTTTTACAATGAACCAACAACTAGATTTGAAAACGAATGAAGTGGAAAACTTAAAAATATTAAAGGTTGACGTAAATTATAATTTAAATGGAACTGAACATACTGATCTCTTAAATATACTTGATATTATATTATACCATGCGCAAATTATTAAAGATATTCAAAATAAGTTTAAATTACCAAACGATACTACAAATAATTCATTAATGATTGCTCCTCCTCCTCCTATGGAAACAACTTTGAACAAATTTAATTCACATAGTATTTCGGAGTTATTGTATCTTAATAACAGACATCGAAAGCAGCAGCAGACACATCAATTGGAAGAAAATATGGAAAACAATCCAAATATTGTTAATACATCATCATCATTATCATCAATACCAAGGAATTTGAATAATTGAAACTACTTAATGTATTCAACCAAATTCTTCTATTAACAAAACTGAGAAAAAAGTAAGATATTTTCTAAAAAACAGAACTTCCGATCAAAATATCATAAATGCATTTGTTTCTTCTCTTACAGTTTGAACAGTTAAATATCAAAACTGAAAAAGCCATGGTTTTATCACAATCTGAAATATCTCAACTTACAATTTAAGTCTAAAGTGTAAACGTTTTGTAATTGTTTTTCTTTCTGTTTATTTTTTATATATAAAATTTTGTTCGTTTTTTATGTTATCGATTAATGTAATTTATATTGTTAACTTACTTTGCGTACTTTATAATTGAAATGGACAAAGTTCCGCAGATTAAAACAAATATCTACTGTAGAAAAACTATGATTTTTCCTTTTTCACATATCACATCACATACAAAAATTTATAAATAGGAGATAGAACCATACTTGGCTCCAATCTCTATACAATATTTACAGCTGATAATGCCAGCAAGAAATGTTTAAACAACTTTCACCATAATTGCAGTGAATGGCTTCACTATACCAAGCGATACCGTGAAGTACCTTGAGCCTAGAGACCAAAGTTCGGCTATACAATGCAGTTCTAAAGCCAGTGTAGACGGTACTTGTCCGTGACTACGTAGAATATGCAAGTGCTGCTTGTTATGTACATAATTTTGAAAATCACAAAGACTTGGAGTGAGATCAGTTGAATGTCAGAAACGTATGTTATGAAGACTTAGCAACAGAATACACCATCAGCCTAATTGAATTAAATATTGGATTTTTAAATCAATGCATAAATTTAAAATTAAAATTTTATTTAACTCTAAACATATGAAAATTATTACAATGATCCATTATGGAATAATATTACATACTTGGGTGGAAGACTCAAAAAAAAAGAAAAAATTATATCAATATTTATCTACATGCTTTTCAGCATGGTTTCTTGCATGAGAGCATCGCAGCGGCACAGTAACCAGGAAATTGAACACATTTCAGTAGAAAATCAGCAATGCCCTTTAATTACAATGGAACAATTAGTACACATTCAATTGGAAATGCAAAATAGAAATTTATCCTTTTTGTTAACTTACAGAACAAGGATCCAAGCACGCCGAGAAAAGATATGCGAAAATGTAAAAGAAACCGCCCAAGAATGCAATAAAAAATGATATTATTATAAGCACTATGAGCCAAATTAGAAAGTACACGGGATTGCCCATTACTATTTTCGATTAAAATATTGTAGCTTCTAGTGATATTTAAGATCTCTATTTTATTATGCTTTAAGATTTTGTAATTCAATTGATAAATGTCTCAATGACAACTTGATTTATTAAGTATTTACTTCACCAAACTTAGTACAATATTTTCACCTGATTTAGATTCTTCTTTTTCGAGACCTGAAGAAATAGATGAGGGATCGAAATTTACCTCAAGAGAGCAGGGCGCAAAAGCATATTTTGAAGACCTTTAAAATTTTTTAAATGCAAAGATATCAGAAATTAAGAAGAAAAAGAGAATGGTTTACTCTGTATCCGTCAATTATTTCAAAGCTACGTCACAAATTTTCTGAAAAACAACATTTAAAGCCAACTATTGTATTGTATTAGGGACATCACTGCAGTCTACAAATTCAGATCAATGCAGGTTCGCCAAAGGAAAGCCCCCTTATAAATGATACCATACTAAATCTTGTACACAAAGGTGAATCTCAAATAGTAGAACAGTACAGTTATCTTCGGCAAGAAAAATTCTTAATACTTAGGCCAAGGCCACAATATATTTAGATGAGCAACAAATTAATGGGAATTACGGAATGAACTCGAAAATGTCATTGTGGATGGATACATGTTGACACTGGACCAAAGTACAGTTCAAACAAAGATGGTCACAGTGCAAAGATTGGTTGGCATCATATAAAATGAGCCATGAAGACAGCTCCAACAGTTGACCTGGAGATCTTATTAAATCTAACGCCATTCTTTTTCTTTACAAAGACAGAAGGAAGATAGTTCAAAAACAAACACTTGTTTTGAAGCAAGAGTCTATGGAGAGAGCCTCCAAAAGGTGCTTATTTAATAGCATGGACCATGAGAAATCAGTTTTTAAGGCCAAATTCATACATAAGATTACAATTTTATATGCTATACCATATTCTGACAGCAAGTCAACGAAACAAATACTCATGACTTACGAAATCTAATCGAAGCTAGACTGATTAATATTACTAAAAGGAGTTAGGTGCTAATAACAAAGTTCATCTGATTTGGATGCGTAGACATAATGACAATCTTTGGAACGAAGGAGCAGATGAATTTACAAGGAAAAGAGCTGTCAACGTCCATACTGGACCAGAACCATTCAGAGTGCTGTTTTGGAATTCCACAAAAAATTTAAACGATGGCTTGAAGGTAATTGAAATCAATATTGGATGGAAAAAAATATACTTATAAGAGTAGCGAAAACCTTCATTCCTTCTAGCTCTCGCAAAATAAATCATAATATACTAGGAATAACTCGGAAAGTTATCCGTATGGTCTCAGTCTCCTTATCAGGATATTGTAGAGTTACGAAATCATCTACTTAAAACAACCATTTAACTAATAGTATCAACAGAAATTACAGACTTATCTTTAAAGAAAAATTGAAATTCCTTATGAATACCAGACTCAAAAAGCAGCTGCAATTATGTATGGTGTTTGTTACAATGAGCCCAATGGAGGCCACAGTGATAACTAGGTAAGTAGGTAATTTTAAAATGAATACTTTATTTATCTCTAGACATACATATATAGATTATTATAATGATCCATTACTGAATAATAATACTTGGGTTCAGCATGGTTTCTTGCATGAGAGCATCGCAGCGGCACAGTAACCAGGAAATTGAACACATTTCAGTAGAAAATCAGCAATGCCCTTTAATTACAATGGAACAATTAGTACACATTCAATTGGAAATGCAAAATAGAAATTTATCCTTTTTGTTAACTTACAGAACAGGGATCCAAGCACGCCGAGAAAAGATATGCGAAAATGTAAAAGAAACCGCCCAAGAATGCAATAAAAAATGATATTATTATAAGCACTATGAGCCAAATTAGAAAGTACACGGGATTGCCCATTGCTACTTCCGATTAAAATAGGTTTTATAAAAATTCAAGATCTCTTTTTTTTTATAACATATATTTTGTACAAGAATACTTGAATTTGTATTTCAATTGATAAATGTCTTTATGGCAACTAGATTTACTATTTGTTTAATCCTTCAATATTTAGCTCCATACGACTATTTCCCATTTACAAATCTGAAAAAATATTTGAGAGGCCTCATGCCTCCTTTAACATCAGGGGCATATTTTAAGAATGATGACAAATTGCATCATAGGAAAAGATTCGAAAAGTTGTAGAGATAAGGAGTAAACTTTGTAATAAACTATGTTTCCCGTAATTCGTTAAGGATGGAACATATAATATTGTACCTATATCAATACTGAGAATAATTACATAAAATCGGAAATAATATTGTCTCACAATCTCAAAATACTGTTGTGTTCTACAATTACTAGGGACCAGCCTCATCTGTGCACGGTTAAATTTGAAGAGAGTGTAGCTGTTCGGATAGGAAGAATTTTCTATAATTTTCTTTTCCTTTTATAAGCAAAACAGTCCCTTAGTTTCATCCTTCCATTACAAAGTGCAGCAATATTTCCAGACAACAGACATTAAACCTATTGAATTTATAAGATCATTCTTTGTAATTCACGGCATAATTAGCTTTATTTGACCATAAATTAAGAGTGTTCGGACAATTCCCCAGCTATCTGAGATCTATGTATGTATAAAACAAAGTTCATGCTTGTTTCTTTCATACGGCTTAACTGATGATAAAGTTTTTAAGCTAAATTTTAAAATCACAAGCCTAGAAATTGTGAAATATCCAAAGTGTTTTTCATATTCTTCAAGCATCATACTCTAACAGCCTGGAAGTAAATTCAATTTTAAACTTATTAGAAATGACTGATGAAGAGTTAATGAAGTACCGGAGTTTTACGTGCTCGCCTGTCTGTAAGAAGACTTAAATTTGGAATATGACTCCCTCCTTGGTGGGGAGCGAGTCCCACCTTAAACCTCTGCTGCTCTCTGGGTCACAGCACCCGGTTGTATAACGCAACTCCACGTCGACTTATTACTCTACCCGCATTTGGGTATTAAACCATAGCCACCACGATACTCCCACACAAGGGGGCCGTACCCGCTGGCCAGGACGGAACAAGTTCCGTGGGCTCCTGACCACCCGTAGTACCTCTGGTCAGACTTCGTACCGAAAGGTACTACCAATTCGAACCCCAAAAAGTCCATGGGTTGGTGCCCCATTATGTTTTCATTCATGTTGTAGCCAAGAAATCCAATTTATAGAGGATAACCTGGATCACAAATAAATAAAAAATGTTCCCTCCAGGAATATGAGTTCTGTACATAAAGATGTAAAACTCAGAAGAATTTCCCGGAGGGGGACGATGAAGAGTTAAATATTCTTATTAATGAATCAATTGCCTAGGCAATAATAATAATATCCGCTGCGTGGCTTACAAGAAGTAAGGGAAAAAACCGACGCGGATAGTGATTTTGTTTTATACTATAATATTCTTCCAGGTGTAAGATGCATTCCGTTAATTGCAAAATTATTTTTTAAAACATAACATTTATGACCCATACAACATAACCAATCATGAATCAATCAACATCAATCATAATTATATTGTACCGTTCGAAAAAGTCCAATGTGATCCAAGGAATATTTCAACTTTCAATTTGCACACAAAATTTACAGTCATTAACCAACAAATAGTTTCTTGTTTTTCGTTGGTTTGTCAATACAAGGTTTCTTGCATGTGAGTATTGCTTTCATGCAATTTCCAGGAAACTGTATACATTTAAAAAAAAAAGCCTCAACCTTTCTTCAAACGAAATACATTTTTATGCCCATAATTGCCACTGCAATTCGATAAGCACACTGAAATGGGATAAATGTTAATGTACAAAATTTGACCGAACAATGCTATAATAAAAGAAAATGGCCAAATTAATATCCATAGCAGAGACCATAATACACAATCCTTATTTTCTTTCTATTCTCAAAGTAAATCTATGACAAAAAAAATCAAAATTTTATTATTAACAAAAATCAATAAAACACAATTATATAAAATGATACTACTTTTTTAAAGCTCCCCCTTTCTTTCTTGATCCACTCTCAATAAACATCAGAAAGAAATGAACGAATGGTTACAGAAAAAATACAATACAAAACAACTCACAGTTCACACAAAGCAGCGAATCATAAACAGCCATGGTGTAAGAATGAGAAAGTGGTGTTAATTTTCACAGTTCAGTGTCGTTCCCAAAAATACACACTTGTGACGCCATTCCATGTTAAATGCTAAACCCCTTATTACTTGGGACGTCAAAGGGAGAGTGATCATTTTTCGAGAGCGTAACATACCAAATTTGCGCTACCTTTTATCGTTCTATCACAATAAACAGCGAACAAAATTTTTTTTTTTTTGTGTGTTAAATAAAAACAACAAATTTTCCTTTAAATTCTTTAATTAAAAATGAATATCTTTTGATTCTGTATATCAATTTTGATTAAATAAACGCTAAATGTTGCTCACAATATAGCTTTGAATCCTTTAGTAATTTGATTTTGTTTCAATCAATGGAGTTTAAGTCAATCGCGCTGAAACAAACAAACAAACAGACAAATATATAAATATAAATATATTTACACAGACTCTGCATCACAAATGCGCATCCAAAATGCGGAATTTGCTTGTTGTTATAGTTGGCATTCACATATAATAGATAAAAACATTGTTGCCAAAGAAAATTTTGTTTCGGCTTAATAGTGAATGCCTAAACTAGAAGTAGAAGCAGAAAATAAAAATCGAGAAAGCGTCGCTAAGATTGTGATTTTTATTACAGAAGTGAAATTTTATTGAGAAATCGAAAATATATCAAACATGGGATTTTTTCTTAAGGCTTTAGGCTTTTGCACTATTTATGTAAGTAAATTTACTAGGATATTAATTATTAAATTAAAAACAAGACAAATTTCGCTCTCGTAAATTAAGTCAACTAACTCAGCTCGACGAGACGATTAAGCAATGTCCGTCTGTATATATGCAAACTAATCCTTCAGTTTTTGAGCTAGTGAGCTAAAATTTTGCATGAAGCTTTCTTTTTACAAGAAGCACACCCATCAGGTCATTATTGGAAAAAAAATAGTTTTTTTTTACTATGAAACTGAAATTTGGACCCACATACACCAACCATGTAAATTTCAAGGATTACTGGATCGTACAGCACGCATATAAATATTTACGTCTCAGAGCTGAAATGCTATATGTATACAAAATTTTCCCAAACCATAAGTCAAATCAATAATTGAATATTACTGAATGCTCGGTCACAAGAGCGAAGGCAAAAGCTTTCCTAGGTGTGAGGGAAGAGTAAACTGTTTTTTTCGCTATATGCCGCAGTCGGTACTGAACAATTCGACTTTATTACTTTCTTATATAAATTTCTGTCTTTCTTTACATTTTCGAATTCAAATACTCGTAGACAGTGCTGCAGTCGCACATGTGATACCGATAGAAATTACACAGTCACCTGTTGCATATGCAATAATTTGGCACAGATAAAGTGTGCCGTATTGACTGGACGGGACCATGACAAGTTGTATGGAACTACGAGTATAATTCAGCCTCTGGTGGTACCAGATGGTCATGTCTTGACTGGTTTAAAGGAAAAGCAGATTTTTCGACCATATTTTTTGGTGTTGATCTTTCCTTGCTTTTCCTTTCTTCTTCTTTCCCATACCCAACAGTACATAATACATTTTTTAATCCTCCTGTGCCATAACTGTCCCTAAACTACTTCCTGATCCACAATCATCATTGCCCCTTGTGCCATTCATACCAATTCCTGAATCTGTCACTCATTCCTCTAATCACCTATGTACGTCCTCAGTTTCATCCCTCTCAATACCTCCACCAACACAATTACCCCTGCCCAGTCCTGTTGATCCACCACATCTACAATGTAAACATCTGTTTGGTTTTCGCAAAGTGTTTCTACTATAGTTAACGACTACGCCTGCGGTAATTTGGATATTGCAAACCTGTTAGCCAAACTGTTTCAATCGATCTCGATATTCCATATCCCAATGTAATCACATTGTTACTCCTGTAATTTGTGAGGAGTGTCTTCTTATAAATTTGAAATCGTTGGAATCCTCTTACTAAATATCTAGTTGCCGCTTCTGAAACTATTCAATATATCCCTTGAGAGTGCATCTTTTTTTTTTATTTGGAAGGAATCTTTTATTATTAGCCTACATAAAAAAGGTAACAAAGCTAACATCTCCAATTACATATGAATTGCAAAACTTTAAGCAAATCCCAAAGTTGTTCAACTTTGAAATGATATTGACGACAATAGCGTACAAACTTGTTCCCTCATTATCATATTTTCGATTCCTTAAAACCTTAGCAAGTATTTTTCATACGTAAACTCATAAATACTCAAATGTAAAAATGGCCAGTTATTGTACAAACACAGTTTTATACTTTACAAAGAGCACAAATAGCAGTGATAGTATACTAAATGACATATTATACAATTTATTTAATCCATAGCTTAGTTATAAACTAATAAGGTCATTTTTTGGAGATGGTAAGCCCAAGAGAAAACCAATTGGATATGAATCATACCACTACTATCCATCGAACCAATCATATGAAGCCTACGCTACTCCACTTGAATCTACTGTAACAAGTCAAATCAGACCAAAAAGGGAATTTTTTAAAGCAAACTACACTTTGCCAATGTATTTACCAGAAAAGAAAGAGTCGAATTCGATGGAAATATGCAATGCACAGTGTTCGACACCACGAAATCTCTTCAAACTTTTTCAATCTTTAATTAAAGTGGAAGACTTGGAACAACTTAAAACTACTTACGTCAAGCTCTCACACATTGGAGTGCAATTACGATATAATAACATAAGTAGAACTTTTTCTATGACAACCAAATGCAGAAATCCAGAAAATTATTTATTGCCTTATGATGATATTTTTATAATAAGAACATCAAATCCTTCTAATGAATGTGTTGGTACAACCGATGATGAAATCTTAGATTTGTTGCTCGACAACACCAAGGGTTACTGGAATACTGATATATATCATGGCAAAATCTTGGAAGTGTCTGATCTTACAAAATCCATAGAATTTGAATGTAAAGGGTTATCAAAATTACACTCATATAATGATGCTTTTGAAAGATTTATGATCATATTTCGTTCGGCACGATATGTATATCGCTATCAATATCGCGCATTGGATTTATTGAATGAAAAAAATGAATCACTTTTAGAACAGTTCCTTTTTCCGATAAAATCAGAAAGGTACGTTAATCAGTATTTCTATATTTTAAGTATTTTAGATTTTTTAATTTTATTTCAGTATTTTTGTAACGTCACCACTTGACTTTATTAATCGCCACTTTAAAGCAAATAGTGAACAACGTGAAGCAGTCGAACGGATTGTATTTCGTAAAAATAACAACGCAACACCGTTTATCTTATTTGGACCACCGGGTACTGGAAAAACTACTACCATAGTCGAGAGCATCATACAAATATATAAGAAACAACCCGAAACGCAAATTTTAGTCATGGCTAATTCGAATGCAGCTTGCAATGAAATTGCATCACGTTTGTTGCGAATCGATAATAATATTTCATTAATCCGGATTTTTTCGCGTTCCATTGAGAAACAAAAAACAACATTGGACCAATTATTAATGGAAGAAAAACATTCAAACTTGGGTCAGAAACATTATTATCCATCAGTAAGGTTTATACAGAATCATCGTATTTTGGTTTGTACGCTAAGCACTGCCGGGAAATTAGCATTGGGTGATTTTGGAAAGAAAAACGGTGTACCCGTATATTCTTATGTGTTTGTCGATGAAGCAGCTGCGTGCACAGAACCCGAAATTCTGATGGGCTTAGTAGACGTGATCTCACCAAATGTAAAACTTATATTGTCCGGTGATCATAAACAATTGGGCCCAGTGCTACACTCGAGAATTGCAAAGAAAAAGGGTTTGGGAGTCTCTCTTATGGAACGTCTACTAAAAACTAATTGCTATCATGTTGATTCAAACGGCAAATACGATCGAACTAATCAAATCCGTCTTCGTAACAATTACCGATCTCATCCAGCAATTGTTCAACTATTCAATCATTTGTATTACAACAACAAGCTAAAAGCAATGGCTATTGGTGGTAAATGATATTACGAGTACAATATGACTTATAAATCTGAACAATTTTCTTTTAAATTTCAGAGAAATTGCATTTAAGCGTAAATCTTAGTAATGTGGTGAAACAGAAATTCCCAATCATATTTCATGCTGTTCATACAAAATCCGAACGTGAAGAAAATGGAACAAGGTTTTTCTATCTATTCAATTTAATCTTAAGTTTCATATCATTAATATATCATTACATGGGTTTATTTTTTGTGTTTAGTTCATATAACTCGGGTGAACTTATTACTGTTATGTTTTACATCAAGGAGTTGTTGGTTGAAGGAGCAAATTATACAACTAAAGATATTGGTATTATATCACCATATAAAACTCAATGCAATCGCATAAAGGAGCATCTTAACAAAAATAATTGGAAATCCATTGAATGTGGATCATGTGAAATATTTCAAGGCAAAGAGAAACGAATTATTATCGCATCTTTTGTTAAATCTGACGATGAATTAGGGTTTTTAAGAGACCCACAGGTAAGAAGAGAAGAAGAAGAATATCCACAAGCATTTGAACATGCAAAAAAGTTAAATCTAAGTACAATAATACAAATCGTAAAACCTACATTTTCTTTCCTTCTCAATATAAACAAACTTCTTTGATCCAATCGTTCATAAGTTTCCAATCAAATTAAAGATAGAGACGATTGCAACAGCCTTAAATTATTGCTTTAGTCATCAGGGGCCTTCCAAATAAAACTTTTTCTCGTCTGAGAAGAAATCGCGTTGCCAGTACAGTCCAGGGTGAATGAGTGCAGCAAAAACTAAATGGAAGCGTTTTCATATTTTTTATCTCATTTAGACGAGTATTTAGGTTTCGGAATACTACATTTGTCAATACTGGTTAAGTTTGTATTAACACTATTTTTTTTTTCCTGTAACTTGGCTACTAGGAATTTATTCGAATTTGAGGGTCTTTGAGACTATTCAAGTGGCGAGATATTTGAGTTACATTTTCTAGTTGATTAATGCAAAAAATTCATACCAATTCAACCGAATCAACTACAATATTTAAATATATTTATTTCAATACATAATCAAATGATCGTTCTTTAAAAGAAAGAAAATGAATTCTCTAACATCTCTTTATTTAGAAAATTTCTTAGGTATAAAATATATAACTTTCATTGCTTATGTTGATATTTTATTAATATTATTTTTCATTGATTTCTTAACAGCGACTCAATGTAACAATTTCTCGTGCTCAGGATTTACTTATACTGATCGGTAATCCAAAAACTCTTGCAAATTGTGGTGATTTTAAATATATCATTACAAAATGTAAATCTCTAGGAGTTTTGGTTGATGACGAAACATTTAAGAAACCAAAAATAAAATCTGTGTCCGAAAAAAAGTCGGAATAGAAAAGCTGACAAGCCTATGTACATACAAGGATAATAAATAATTGTAGTTGATGTTCGGAACTTAATTAAGTTTGATATGTATTTTCTTTCTATTCTATGCGACTCAATGACAATTTCTTTCAGAAATTGAGTTGAGTTCACTAAACTTTACAAATAAAATGCGTTCACAAAAAGTAAAGTATTTGCTTTGTCAAGAAGAATTTTGTATATAGTGTCAAAGCATAAAAATTCAATTTTTTATCATGGTAGAACACAACCAGCCAACCATTACAATTAGAGTTTAAGCGACTTTCAAAGAAATGGAATTGAGGGATTTTATTACAAGAACATGTGGTTTATCTATTTACATGTTTAACGTACAGAGTTTACGTGCTCATAGTATGGATATTATTGATTCAATTGCCAATCACTGTAAAGTTTTAATTTTAACTGAAACTTGGGTTTATAATGAAGAACATGTTGATATACCGAATTTTACCTGCACTGTAAATTTAAAACGACCAAATGCTCGATCTGGTGGCTTTGCAATCTATCAGAATGCAAAAGATGTAGCTATGTTACTGCAAATATAAAACAAATCACTGGCAAGAGATGCTGTTGGTAACTTTATCTCCGAATCAAACAGTCAATAAAATGATTGCATTCATTCATCAAAAGCTACTGGCATATTCACATGTAGTAGCTGCAATCTTAAATTTTGGATTAGAAAAATTGCCAATGATTCTTTTAGGTGACTTCAACATAAATTTCGCAGCACAATCTTCAACACCCCTTGTAAAATCTTTGGAAGAATAATTTTGTTTAAAAATTTCAAGTGATTCCACAAAATGCACAACAAAACACGGAACAACAATAGATTTTTAGTCGGCTTCTGAATTCATTAGAAACAAGAATATTTGTATTGCATTTTAGTTTACCTCAATCCACTTATAACATTCGTAACAGAATATGAAATATTGTTCTTATTATCATTATTATTATTACTCAGTATTAAGAGCACTAGCAGCTATAGCTTTCAGAAATAATTAAATAATAAATAAAATATAAAAAAACAAAAGAAAAAGAAAATAACTTTTTTGTATTGAAACAACATAGCACTACCGGACCCAAAGGGAACCCTCTTGCAGAGACTTTGTTGTCTGTCCGTCCGTACTCGGGTCATATCTCATAAGCCGTAATAGCTAGAGAGCTATAGCTAAGAGCTAGAGATACACAGAATGTGTATTTCTATCCGGGCATCAGCAACAAATACTAAAAGTAAAATATTTTCCAAAACTTAAAGGGGTCCTCATTTTAGTTTGTATGGTAGCTATACGATCCAGTAATCTCATCATCTTGAAATTTAGGTAGTTGGTGGCTATACATCAGAAACATCATACTGTCGAAATTTCAATTTGTTCGAACCACTAGGGATGGTACTTCCCATACAAAACCCCATTAAAATTCAGGTTCTTATTAAAAAACTTTTTTGTTTTTCGTTCTATCGAACTGAAATTTAGACACTATAAGTTCTTGACATAGGCGCTACACATCTATTGGAATCAGCCAAATCGGCTAACTAGGAGGGGTACATTCCATACAAACTCACCATTAAAATTCAGGTTCTTATTCGAAAAATTTTTTTGTTTTTCATTCTATCGAACTGAAATTTAGACACTATAAGTTTCTGATATAGGCGCGGTACATTTGTTGGGCAAGTAGAGGGAGTATCTCCCATACAAACCCCAATTTACATTGCAAATGCTTGCAACAAAAGATATAAATAAAAAAACTATTAAATATAATAATAAAATAATAAATAATAATAAATAAATATAATAATATAATATATATATATGTATATATATGGACATTGATTTCTTACGAAGAAATTAATTGAGAGAAGAAATAATAGAACGGAAACGTCTTAGATGCGGTGTTAATCCAATGGAATGCTAAGGCGCCACGTAAAACCGATTTTAGTTTTGAAAATTTGTTGGATATCAACAAGTAATTATTTCTACTCCCAACAACAGTTTTCGTTATAATTATCGTGTTTACAAAAAACGTTTTGAATGATCTTCAATTCAATAAAACATGAAATTCTGAGTTCTACCGGTCGTACAGATGGCCACTGCTTTACGTTTTTTAGGTGTCGGCTCTTTTCAGATAGTTATTGGGAAAGTTTTCACATTTTCGATGTCGTCAGTAGGCTAGATACTGTGGAATATCATTCCGTTAATAGAGCAAAAACTTTGCTCTCAGTTCATAAAATTTTAACAAACCGAGAATATCATCTCGCAATCAAAACTTAATTTTTCAATAAATTTGGGATTCCAGGCGTTATACTCTGTATTGGTACTGCGCAACATACTTTTAATATTCAAGATGCGTCTGCGCGTAACGTCCTACACTTGGTGTGCTAAAAAATCGTTTCAGGGTTGCTTGATTTAAATGTCACACAGATACAGACGACATTAATAATGATGATAACGAAGATGAAGAGGTCAACAATGGAAGAATATATCCAATTATCTAAACCAAACATAGAAGGATTCAAAAATCCCCGAAAGAGTTTTCTGTGGCACCAAAAATCGGAAATATGCGCTAATTTCAAAACGGAAAATTTGTAGAAAATACGTAATTAAAAGCAATTTGCAAGTATGCAAATATTTCTTGCATTTGTAATAAAAAGTTTATAATATGAAATTAATCAGCTGTTTTATGTTGGCGCTCTTCATTATGAACGCGTTTCACTTTGAAAAATTTGTGAAAAGTATATGATTAAGAATAATTTACAATATTCTTGCAATTCCCTTTTTCATTCCTGATGAGTGTTTTATTAAATTTTACCACATTGCCACAAGTTAGACGCCTAAAAGGCTTTTCGGTTTAACGCCGCTTTACGTTCTACAATGCATCCCTGGTATCCCTTTGGTTGATGTAAAATAAAGCGGCATTTCGCCTGTGTAAATTGGCTTTTATGGGGAATTTACAAAGTTCAATTGAAGCTTTTTTATATGTACATATAGTTGACATTCACATAGAATAGATAAAAACAATGCTGCCAAATAAAATTATGTTTCAGATTAATAGTGAATGCCTAAATTGGAAGTAGAAGCAGAAAATAAAAATCGGGAAAGCTTCGCTAAGATTGTGATTTTTATCACAGAAGTGAAATTTTATTGAGAAATCGAAAATATATCAAACATGGGATTTTTTCTTAAGGCTTTATGCGTTTTGCCTATTTATGTAAGTACATTTTTTGTTATATTAAAAACAAGACAAATAAGTCAACTAACTCAGCTCGACGAGACGATTAAGTCATGTCCGTCTGTATGTATGCATTTTAGACATAACCCACTCTCTTTCTGTTGGCTATCGCAGGTTGTTGTTGTTTTACTTTCGAATCAGCTGCACCGGTCCCATCCGTGTATTGTTTATCAAAGAGACTCCGTTATTGTCAAGAAGTTTGTTACAGACAGAAGCAGACATCGGATACCCTATAAAGTATACAAGTATGTATGCTTTATCAGCTCGACGAGACGGTTAAGCTATGTCTGTCTGTCCGTCTGTATGTATGCAAATAAGTCAAATCAATAATTAAATATTTCTGAATGCTCATTCAGTCACAAGAGTGTTGGCAAAACCTTTCCTAGGTGTGAGTGAAGAGTAAACGGTTTATTCGCTTATATGCCGCAGTAGGCACTGAACAATTTGACTTTATTATTTTCTTAAATAAATTTCTATTATTTTTTACCTGTTCGAATTCAAATATGCAGTGCTGCAATAGTACATGCGATACCGCTAAAGAACGAGCTGTCACCTGTTGGATATATGGAATTAATTCAGCCTCTGGTGGTACCAGATGGTCTTGTCCTGACTGCTGTAAACGAAAAGCAGATTTTTCGGGTATGTTCCGGCGAGTGCATGACCAATTTTTTTGATATTTATCTTCTCTTGCTTTTCCTTTCTCCTTCTTTCACATGCCCAACAGTACATAATACATTTTTACATCCTCCTGGTCAATAAACTACTTCCTGACTCTCCCACTCAATCTTTCTGGGAACAGATTGGGCTCTTTTGTACATACAATTGCAGTAATATGACTACTGCTATAAATTTTTACTACGCAACACAATACAATATACAATATTTTCAATACCTATGTCGCCAATAATTTTGATTCGAAAGTATCATATAAACCACATTGGTTTACAGGAATACACTACATAAAAATTCTAGAGTTCTGCCTCTTCTACTGCTTTTGCGAACTTTTAATTAGCCTTTGTTGCAATAAATATATCGCATGTTTTAGTCAGCAATTTTTGCGCTACCCTAAGCAATTTTATATCTTTGCGCAAAGCTCAAGTATTCTTTATTTCCCTCGTCGTTGTATCAACTATAGTTAACGAATATGCCTGCGGTGATTTGGGTATTGCAGGCCTGTTCGCAAAACTGGTTTCATCTACTTATTCCTCTTTTATCTGGAAGGAATCTTTTATTATTAGCCTACATAAAAAAGATAACAAAGCTAACATCTCCAATAACAGATGAATTGCAAAACTTTAAGCAAATCCCAAAGTTGTTAAACTTTGAAATGATTTTGACGATAATAGCGTACAAACTTGTTGTGTATGTTCATTCCCTCATTATCATATTTTCGATTCCTTAAAACCTTAGCAAGTATTTTTCATACGTAAACTCATAAATACTCAAATGTAAAAATGGCCAGTTATTGTACAAACACAGTTTTATACTTTACAAAGAGCAGTGATAGTATACTAAATGAAATATTATACAATTTATTTAATCCATAGCTTGGTTATAAACTAATAAGGTCATTTTTTGACGATCCATATGAATATAAATCATTCCACAACTATCCATCGAACCAATCATATAAACCCAACACTACTCCACTTGTTAATCCAAACTATGAATGTAAATCTTATAAAACAACTGGTACAAACTATCCAACGAATCAATCATATAAATCCAACACTACTCCACTTGTTAATCCAAAGTATGAATGTAAATCTTATAAAACAACTGGTACAAACAATCCAACGAACCAAACAATAAAAAATGACTCTACTCCACTTGTTAATCCAAACTATAAATATGAATCATGTAAAACAACTGCTAAAAACAATATAACAAACCAATCATATAAAACAACTGGTACAAACGTTTCCAACTCTTCCTGTACCAATTATGTTAAAGTTCCACCATCTGAATCTACTGTAACAAGTCAAATCAGACCAAAAAGGGAATTGTTTAGAGCAAACTACACTTTGCCAATGTATTTACCAGAAAAGAAAGAGTCGAATTCGATGGAAATATGCAATGCACAGTGTTCGACACCACGAGATCTCTTCAAACTTTTTGAATCTTTAATTAAAGTGGAAGACTTGGAACAACTTAAAACTACTTACGTCAAGCTCTCACACATTGGAGTGCAATTACGATATAATAACATAAGTAGAACTTTTTCTATGACAACCAAATGCAGAAATCCAGAAAATTATTTATTGCCTTATGATGATATTTTTATAATAAGAACATCAAATCCTTCTAATGAATGTGTTGGTACAACCGATGATAAAATCTTAGATTTGTTGCTCGACAACACCAAGGGTTACTGGAATACTGATATATATCATGGCAAAATCTTGGATGTGTCTGATCTTACAAAATCCATAGAATTTGAATGTAAAGGATTGTCAAAATTACACTCATATAATGATACTTTTAAAAGATTTATGATCATATTTCGTTCGGCACGATATGTATATCGCTATCAATATCGCGCATTGAATTTATTGAATAAAAAAAATGAATCACTTTTAGAACAGTTCCTTTTTCCCATAAAATCAGAAAGGTACGTTAATCAGTAGTTCTATATTTTAAGTATTTTAGATTTTTTAATTTTATTTCAGTATTTTTGTAACGTCACCACTTGACTTTATTAATCGCCACTTTAAAGCAAATAGTGAACAACGTGAAGCAGTCGAACGGATTGTATTTCGTAAAAATAACAACGCAACACCGTTTATCTTATTTGGACCACCGGGTACTGGAAAAACTACTACCATAGTCGAGAGCATCATACAAATATATAAGAAACAACCCAAAACGCAAATTTTAGTCATGGCTAATTCGAATACCACTTGCAATGAAATTGCATCACGTTTGTTGCGAATCGATAATAATATTTCATTAATCCGGATTTTTTCGCGTTCCATTGAGAAACAAAAAACAACATTGGACCAACTATTAATGGGAGAAAAACATTCAAACTTGGGTCAGGAACATTATTATCCATCAGTAAGGTTTATACAAAATCATCGTATTTTGGTTTGTACGCTAAGCACTGCCGGGAAATTAGCATTGGGTGATTTTGGAAAGAAAAACGGTGTACCCGTATATTCTTATGTGTTTGTCGATGAAGCAGCTGCGTGCACAGAACCCGAAATTCTGATGGGCTTAGTAGACGTGATCTCACCAAATGTAAAACTTATATTGTCCGGTGATCATAAACAATTGGGCCCAGTGCTACACTCGAGAATTGCAAAGAAAAAGGGTTTGGGAGTCTCTCTTATGGAACGTCTACTAAAAACTAATTGCTATCATGTTGATTCAAACGGCAAATACGATCGAACTAATCAAATCCGTCTTCGTAACAATTACCGATCTCATCCAGCAATTGTTCAACTATTCAATCATTTGTATTACAACAACAAGCTAAAAGCAATGGCTATTGGTGGTAAATGATATTACGAGTACAATATGACTTATAAATCTGAACAATTTTCTTTTAAATTTCAGAGAAATTGCATTTAAGCGTAAATCTTAGTAATGTGGTGAAACAGAAATTCCCAATCATATTTCATGCTGTTCATACAAAATCCGAACGTGAAGAAAATGGAACAAGGTTTTTCTATCTATTCAATTTAATCTTAAGTTTCATATCATTAATATATCATTACATGGGTTTATTTTTTGTGTTTAGTTCATATAACTCGGGTGAACTTATTACTGTTATGTTTTACATCAAGGAGTTGTTGGTTGAAGGAGCAAATTATACAACTAAAGATATTGGTATTATATCACCATATAAAACTCAATGCAATCGCATAAAGGAGCATCTTAACAAAAATAATTGGAAATCCATTGAATGTGGATCATGTGAAATATTTCAAGGCAAAGAGAAACGAATTATTATCGCATCTTTTGTTAAATCTGACGATGAATTAGGGTTTTTAAGAGACCCACAGGTAAGAAGAGAAGAAGAAGAATATCCACAAGCATTTGAACATGCAAAAAAGTTAAATCTAAGTACAATAATACAAATCGTAAAGCCTACATTTTCTTTCCTTCTCAATATAAACAAACTTCTTTGATCCAATCGTTCATAAGTTTCCAATCAAATTTCAATCTCTTTTCAACAAACTAAGAATTAAAACCAGTTGTAAATTATAGTCATTTTATCAAAATTTCCGCCACTTCTGATATTTTAACAATAACTACTTTTATTATGGACAATGCGTTACAGATCCCATTTACAATTAAGTCATACTATTTGGCTATATATAATTTAATGAAATAAAGCTTCAATATTGATATCAAGACCGACAGATTATACAGGCCAATCGTTCCAAATTTTTTTGATAATGTGAGATCTGGTAAGATGGAGACGATTGCAATAGCCCTAAATTATTGCTTTAGTCATCGGGGGCCCTCAAATAAAACTTTTTCTCGTAAATGAGCAGCAAAAACTAAGTGGATGCGATTTTGAGGGTCTTTGAGACTATTCAAGTGGCGGGAAATTTGAGCTACCTTTTCTAGTTGATTAATACAAAAAATTCATACAAATTCAACCGAATCAACTACAATATTTAAATATATTTATTTCAATACATAATCAAATGATCGTTCTTTAAAAGAAAGAAAATGAATTCTCTAACATCTCTTTATTTAGAAAATTTCTTAGGTATAAAATATATAACTTTCATTGCTTATGTTGATATTTTATTAATATTATTTTTCATTGATTTCTTAACAGCGACTCAATGTAACAATTTCTCGTGCTCAGGATTTACTTATACTGATCGGTAATCCAAATACTCTTGAAAAGTGTGGTGGTTTTAATTATATCATTACAAAATGTAAATCTCTAGGAGTTTTGGTTAATGACGAAACATTTAAGAAACCAAAAATAAAGTCTGTGTCCGAGAAAAAGTCGAAATAGAAAAGCACACAAGCCTATGTACATACAAGGATAATGAACTTAATTAAATATGATATATATTTTCTCTCTATTCTACTCGACCTGTTAACATTTTCTTTCAGAAATTGATTTGATTTGACTAAATTTTACAAATAAAATGCATTCACAAAAGTAAGGTATTTTTTGGAATAATTTTGGACAAACATAGTGCAATTTTCAATGTAAGCATTAACATTGTAAGCCACGGGAAAATTGTGCAACTAAATGTTTAAAATCACTAAATACTACTGCTGATGATAAGGTTATGTAAAGTCACATGTGTGATTACTGATATGATTTATTAAGATTGTGGCATGCATTTGATATGAATAGTAAGATTTCGCATAATATTAAGTTTTCAAACAATCAGCTACTGCATCAGGGTCATTGAGCTGAGGCACACACAATTTGCAGGATAACTGGAGGCTCCATGTTTCATATGCGATCAAAAAATATCTGGAAGTGAATCACTTTCACATTTGCACTCCACACAACGATCCTATGTTATTTTACCACCATCGAACTACTTATGAACTAATTTGTAATATTGTACATACTAGTCAGCTCATTTTAGAGGTGCCAATTTCAATGCAGATCAGAAATACAGGCTGATATATTCAATCTTAATATTTCCCATTCCGTTGTTGACTATACGGCAGCATTGAACAGCCAAATCTAGAAGGGAAAAACCTGGCGATATTTTTACTCAAATACAAAACCATTTTGCACAAAATTTACAGACTAATTCAACAATTTTCCAATTTATCGCAGAAATAAAATATTAAAAATTCCGAGAATTCTATGTGTACCATACATATTCCAATATTTTGATCAGCTATGTGCATACTTACCTCACCATCAGTTTCTTTTATGCATATGTATATTGTAAAACTTACAATCGATTAAATGTTAAAATCAATAAAGAAAAGAACAATTGTATTTTTCATAAAACATTTTGCCTTTTATTAGAAAATATTTTTATATATTTTTAAATGTAAAACAAGATATACTTATAATTAACTTTGGGCGTCGGAAATTGGTATACATTTTATTGAACTACTACTGAAAGAACCCACATTAAATACTTGTCCAGTCGGTAATAATTATTTTCATACATGTTGTGTGAGCTGTTATTTTGGATAAGTTTTTGCGAAGTTTTGTCAAAAACATCAATATTTTTCGATACAAAAACAAATGTATGTTTTATCTATGAACTTTCGCTGCTTTAACTGAAAAAATGTGGAAAATATATAGTAGGTAAGTTAAAGTGCAAGAACAAAGTTTGTCTGTAACGAATTATAAATCGATAGATCAAAGTCCTGAAAGATTAGTTTCGCACAGAACAATGGAACCATGTCAACAAAAAAAAAAAAAAAACAAAAAAAAGGGATAGTTAGAAATGCTTGAACTCCGTTAAACACATGTAAGAGTACAAAAATCGAGAGAACTCCGGATTGATGGACACCCAACTTAATTTATCTACATACAGCATTATATGTATTTTAAAAGTGTTTATAAGTTTGAGAACACCGCCCATGATGCCAAATTGATGGCTTAAGAACCTGATGAACTCTACGTAGGCAGGATTCCAAAAAACAAAGAACAAAAACAAGATATCAAAACTGATGAAATGAAATTTTCAAAATGTCAACAGGACAACATGATGTATTTTCTAAATATACAAATAGCTTAAGAGATGCTAATCTGCAACCAAATCAACCATATATCACCCAGATAACTCTAATATTGAACGACTTTCATATGTGGTAACAGACGCATAAGACAGACTCGTCTGACTCCATTCATAAAAATCACACAAACTTTTTCCATAAACATCACATTAAAGTGATAATAATACTTATTCGTACTAGTGTGAAAAGTAAGTATAACAAAATTGTTAAATATTTAACAAGATTGTCATATTGTATAAACTTCATGTAGAAATAAATCAGTAATGTACGATTAGTATATTACCGAAATATATATATACCACATGAAAGATCCAAAAAAATCATATAAATTGACTCCACAAACACCACTAACGGGCAAACACCATTCCAATGATGGATCATGTTCCCATTAATATGGGTAAAAAACAAAGTTACTGTAAAACACACGAATACTTTGATTTTTTTTTTTCATCACAGATGAATCAGACTTTTCATTATATTCATTACGACTGTGTGTCGAAGGAATGTAACTCATTGTAAATAAATCGAAATGGTTAAAAACACATTCACACGATGATGTAAGTACATCATTAGATGGTGTTTCCTTGTTAGAGGGAACAAAAACAAAATTATTCATTAGTGTCTCACTGTCAACAATAACAGGTCCAGATGCTTCCATTCTAGATAGGACAGCAGTGGTAGTTAAAGGATTCATGATCCCATTTTCACCTGTCTTTCTATCAACATTCGCAGAAGATAATGTTGGCACTTCTCTAGATGTTTCCATTTCAGATATAGTGTAATCTAAATGAAATGGAATATGGGCAGCAGTATTCACGATTCCATTTTTAGCTGCCTTGTTATTCACATTCGGAGGCAATGCTTTATATGATTTCTTGTTAGATGGCACAGCAACATCAAAATTCATAGCTGCCTTACTATCAGCATTAACAAGTGATAAAGTTTGTATCGCTTTAGATGGTTCCATTCTAGATACGACAGCAGTGTTAATTAATGGATTAGTGGCAGCAATATTAATTAACCCATTATTAACTGTCTTATTAACAATTTCCGGCGTTGATGAAATTATTTCTTTAGATGTTTCCTTTTTAAGTGGAAGAGAAACTGTATGTAATGGGTTAGTTACAGAAGTACTCACGATTCCACTTTCTTCTGTCTTGCTATCAATATTTGCAGGCGATGCTGTTAGTTTTGCTTTAATTGGTTCCTTTTTAAGTGAAACAGAAGTTGGTTGCATTGGGTTAGTAGTGGCAGGAGTACTCATGATTCTATTTGTATTTATCTTGCCATCAACATTTGCAGAAGTTGCTTGTAATGGATTTATGGTTACAACATTTACTGGAGCTGTAGTACATGGTTCCTTGTTAGATAGAACAGATGATGCTTTCGATTTAGATATTTCCATTTTAGATAGATCAGAAATCATATGTAATTGATTAGTGGCAGCAGCAGTATTCATGTTTGCAGATGATGTTAGAATTGTTTTAGATTCTTCTTTTTCGAGTAGTAGATGAGGAGATTTTGTAATGATTGGCTTATCATTATGTGTGTCGTCTGTCGGGACACTTGGCAGGCTTTCGAAGAACTTGTCAATATCAAATTTATCCATTTTTTCATTTGAAGAATGTTCCAAATTTGTAACTATTAAAAAAAAAAAAAAAAAAAAAATTATTAAGAACCAATATACATGAGTAAACATAAAGAGATGTTTCTTTTTAAAAAATTTTTCTTTTTATAACATTTTCGCAATTACAAATTTCTGAGTAATTTTATACTTTCTTTCGATAATAATAAAAGTAATCATAATAAAAAATAATTCAAAAATAGAATTTTATAAGAAATTTTTACAATAGAATATTTAAATTTTGTAATCTTTGGAAATCTTACATATTTTGGTTGATTGTACTAAAGCAGCATCAGCAATCTTCTTATTAGATGACTTGTTCTTGGTAGTATCTGTAGTCGTCTTTATGTCTGCCGTCTTGGCTGTACTAGCAGAATTTTTCTTTGCCCTTTTTCGTTTTTGGATCCATTTCATGTTATTGCTCTTTTTACATATTACCATTTTACTAAAAGCCGTGATATTGATATCTTCATGCAAGGGTGCACCAACAAAGGAACCCTCACGCTTACAAGTATCAATAATACTCTTGAAATCATTGTTCATGCTCAGTGTCTTTGGATTGCCAATAAGGATGAGCAGTGATTTTGGACGCGAAAGTGTTACATTTAAACGCTGTAAAATATTTGTAAATAAATATCTAATGGATTGAGTTTCAACTGATTAATGATTCATACCCTTGGATTATCCAAAAATCCCAAAGTCTCTGTAAAAGACCGCACAAAGGACACAATAATGATTTGTTTTTCTTTGCCTTGGAATGTCTCAA
This sequence comes from Amiota minor, assembly GCA_037043295.1. Lineage (NCBI taxonomy): Eukaryota > Metazoa > Arthropoda > Insecta > Diptera > Drosophilidae > Amiota > Amiota minor. The sequence continues at coordinate 5,310,800 of JBAMAW010001787.1, forward strand.
CGGAGCCGCATTGAATTTGATGCCAATTGCGTATGTTGAGTTGTTCCTGAATCCTTGTATATTGATTTTTATACGGTGATATAATCCCTATGTCACTTTCTTTTAGTCTTTTGCCATTGATGCCAAAGTACATGAAATCTGTGACGTACTTCATAACAGCATCAATCTCACGACTATTGCTTAACTTTATAAATAAAATAAAAATAAATTCAATTAAATAGCAAATACTACATAACTCTCAGATTTTAGATAGTTCAACTAACCTAACAGAATTTGCACTCCTAAAGGCTCCGCCGAACTCCGCATGAAATATTATAGGGAAATTTGTATTCGGCATCTTGTACCACTTCTCGCCTAAATTCACTTCATCTGAAAGATATAGAATGATTTCATTTTAAACTTACTTACCAAATCTCACAAATTAAAAGTTTACTTTTAGATTTTTTATAGTTTACTCTTCAGTAATACAAAGATATAAAGCATGTGACTTACCCTTCGATGCTAAAGCAATTAATTGACCATCATAGTACAGGTCACTATATAATTTTACAATCTCTGGATGGGAACGATAGTTTCGCCGTAAGCGACTCTGTATTTTGCGATTGTATTCACCATCTTCATCTACTTGATAGCATTCACGTTTCAATAGACGCTCCATAAGTGATATACTCAAACCCAAATTTTCAGCACGCTTCGATTGTAATACCGCACCCAACTGTTTGTGGTCACCGGACAATATAAGTGTGGCAATTGGCGATATGGCGCATGTAATGCCCATTATGGTCTCTGCTTCAGTGGATGCGGCCGCTTCATCAACGAAAATATGTGTGAATACTGGTTTATTCCTATTATCACAATATTTGCCAAATCCACCCATGGACAATTTTCCAGCAATACTCAAAGTGCATACAACAATGCGATAGTCGTGTATAATGGATGTATGTGGATAGAAATGTGCACCATACATGTTGGAATATTCCAATAGGGTTTCATCGATATTGTCAATACGTTTGCAATTTGAACGCGAAAAAATACGAGTCAAAGTTTTCTTATCGCCTAAAGGCGTTTTCTCAATTAGACGTAATAGACGCATAGCAATTTCATCGCACGCTCCATTCGAACCGGCCATGACCAGTATGCGAGTATCAGAACGTTGGATCAAAAGTTGCATTATAGACTCAACTATAGTTGCTGTTTTGCCAGTGCCTGGTGGTCCGTAAAGAATGAAGGGTGTGTGAAGACTATTACTTGCCGCAATTTGTTTGACTGCAATTAATTGTTCCGGATTACCAAAAATGGTTTCATCGTGTAATTTTAATTCATATATATCAGCCAGTGAATTCATAGTCCTTTAATAATAAAATCAAGTTATCGACATTTCGAAATATAAAAAAAAAAAACAAAATATCTTACCTATCAATTTCGGGAAATAGAAAACGCTTTCGAATTTTGTGCTTAAACGTTCCCAATAAGTTCAATGCACGATACTGATGACGAAATGTAAAACGACTTGGGCGAAAGATAACTGTATAGGTGCAATTCTTTGGCAAATTCCGCTTACAGCTGACGGTAACACGATTATTCATAACCAGCTCAACATGACCAAAAAAAATTTCTTCCATATTTCCTGAATTCCTCGAAATTTCTTCGTTACTCTTAAGAATCACATTAATGACTTCATCTTCGTTTGAAATTTTCTGATTATTTTTCTGCTCGACTATCATGATAACCTCATCGCCTGGCGTTATAATATTCTCACTGATTGCAATGTTAGTGGATTTCAATGTAAGCGAAACATCTCTACCGAAATGATGCAAATTCACATTAGTTTGTGTCATTTTGTGATAGATATTCAATGTTGCGACATCTTCAACCTGCAGCATTGTCATTAATGCTCCCAACATATTTTGTAAAGTCAAACATTGTTGTTGTTCAAAATATTGGCGGAAACCTTCCGATTGTTTACACAGTACGTTATTATCATCACAATTAGTATTCAGGGCCTTAATGAATTTTTTCGATGGCATATAACTTTCCAGTCTCCTTTTTGGTTTAAACAGCCTAAAAAAAAATAGAACATAGTTTACACACACACACACACACAGAATAGTAATAATTCAATAAAATCAGACTTACAAGGCGTGTGATAATCGATATGGATTTATAGCGAAATGAACTATTGGAAAGGGTTCTGTGCGCTAAAAATAAAAAAAAATATCATCATTACCAAATGGGGAAAGGTAATATCAGTTCAGGAACTTCCGCATATGTGGTAATTTTTTTTCCCAATTGTGGGAAATATGCCAGTCCTACAAGCCAAAAGACTCCACTGATAAATGATCCTGTAACTTACCATAAAATGATGTTGTTCTACATGATATTTTCCGGTAGCAGAAGCACCACTATCATTATTATCTTGTTGTCTAAAGACAATTACTATAGGTTGTTCCACAAAGATCTTAAATAAATGCGAATCCAAAAAAAAATTATATTGGCCTTTCGATGGCATTTTATAAGGCATTCGCGTGGCATTCACATAATGAAAAGAACGCGCTCTAACGATTATAATTCCATCGATAATCAAATTATTCAGCGTCGCCGATTCTAAAGTGAAACCAAAGAAATGAGATTTCACGCAAAGTTGATAGGAAAGTTTGAACATGGGCGACGATCTGCAAAACAAAGAAAAGAAAGAAAATTAGTAAAATTAACAAAAATTTGAACTTGTAATTTTTAGGCAGAGCGAATTGATTACAGGAATGGGCAATATCTCAAATCCAACCCTAGTCAGATAAAATCAAATTAAGTCACACAATAAACTGATATGACCATATATGGATCATATGTTTAACATAATACTAATACTGACAGATTCTACTTATCCTAATTAGATTCACTCAAGAAATTCTAGAGGCTTCACAAAATGAAATCTAATGACGTTTATTCGTAGAATCAATAATCAATTAAATTTTATAAAAATGTAAATATTTTGGGATTTTCAAAAATGGGTCAATGGGTGATCAAATAAATCTTTCCAAGTATAAAATAATATATGTATGTATACACACTCATGGGCGAAATAATAAGGGCATCTTCACGTCATGACTTTAAGGCCGTGGTATGAAGTGACATTACTTTAGGAAAACAATCAATTTTAATAATAAAAAATAATTCATAAACAATAAACTTAACTGATAACTTAAAAAAAACAGTTTAGTAGGATATTGGCTCAAATTGTAAATTTCTGTTTTGTTTTATCAGTAGAAGTTGGGACGTCTAATCTTATTTTGAATTAATTTAGTAAATCTTTTTGGCTTACTGAATATAAGATTCAAGTATTGTTCGAGTATCGTAGGCCTTTGTATATATTCTAGCCCGATGACTGACTTGGCCAGTCTTGCAAGGACACACCCTGTTTATGAAACCTCCCACCAACAACCCATTTCAAATCATGTTCTTATAAGAAAAACTTTTATGTTTTTTGTCCTATCGAACTGAATCTTGAACACTATCAGTTTCCAAGACAGGCGCAGGACATTTGTCGGAACCTCCCATTTTGTGGCGAATAAAGCTTAAATATTACAATGAAACATTCACTGCATGAAGAGTATTTTATCTTCGGCATACTCGAAGATAACGTTCTTTCTATTATAGTTTTTATTAATATGTATTCGTTTTTGGAACAGTACCACTATGTGCTTTTGTGAATCCTCATAACAGACTGAACCAACGAAACAAATTACCAACGCAAAGAACTCTAGCAAAGTTATTATTTGCTATGTATTGTTTTTTCTTTTCTTTGATCTATCATAATTTATCAGCTCGCCGTTAAATCTGTATTATTTATTATTGTACTAATAACATTAATCTTCCTTTGTTGTTGGTTTATTAACTTGTATGCCCAGAGCAAAAACTCAAAAATTGTATCTTCTTAAAAATGCATTTCATATTCCTACGAGTTACACTTAAGATTCATAATAATTTCATATAAATACATACCATATATAATACATACATACATAGTTTATGTGGTAAATGCACAAACACCATAAGAGTAAGAGTAAGTAAGCAAGAACATTTTCTTATAACGATGCCTGCACATTTTAAAATATTGTCATGTCACATAAACAAAAGTTTTATATTTCATAGAGATCAGCAAAAAAAAAAGCTGTAAAAATATAAGATGTATACTTACAGTTTTTCCATTGTTTTCAATGACTTAAAATCGGATTCGTCACCATGATACTCAACATGTTCTTCATATTCATCAATTCTATCAAAGTTTTGCTGACAAATAATGCAACCCAGGCTGCTTAGCACGAAGTCAGGCTCACTTAACTGCGTCCGACTTCCTACATATTGCAGATCAAAGCTTCCTTTAGATGTATCGATCGTATGAGCTGTGTGGGTATACCATATATGTATGTAAGAAATATAAAAACAGAGTACAAAAGATTATAAATGCTATGCTTTGTAATATTTAAATGTTATATGTATTTATTCCTTCAATTAGTTGCTCCAAATTTATGTCGCTATTATCAATGTTATTATTATCGGTATTGTCATTTTTTGGAAGTTGACCTCCTTTTCGTTGTATAAGATCGAATTCTTGAAATTTCTGTTCGCGAAATCTATTTAAGGCTTTGTCCTTAATTTGATAAAAATTGCTGCCGCGCGGTGTGTTGATAAGAAAATTCGTCTCGAGAAGCAATCTTCCAATCTAGAAATATTAGAGATAAAGACATACACATGTATTACTTCAACTTCAGTATGGAAATACGACATAATAAACATATGATAATGATACACATTTTGGATTTTCCATTGTATGGATTCTTTAAAAGTCCTTGTCCCTTTATAATCTGTATAGAGAAATAAACTCTCTCCATGCAAAGTAACACACTCTTTAATCCTAACAAAGGCACAGGCAAGCAGGTAGCAGATATTGGACGTAATTAAGCAAAGATATCGTTATAGATACATAAATATGTACATATGGATGTGTGTATGTATGTATGCCTGGTACATTTCTAAAAGAACCTAAACACCCGCGCTATTTTAATGCATATTTCTAATCTAATTATTCACATTTAGTTTCGCTTTATAATTCCTTGAATTGTTTTTATTACTTTTTCTTCGAAAAATATTACTTTAATTGAATTGTGTTTAAATTCCTGATTAAAAATTAAAAGTATCAAAAGTGAATATTTAATGTGTGTGTATTTTATTGTACTTTCTTAACAAAAATTCTAGGTCTTTGTTTTCCGAAAAAACTTTTTGATTTAAAATTTTTTAACCATACCCACAAAAATCATTTCGAATCATAATAATGGTAAATGATAGCAAAAATAATATTGACAATAAAAATGATCCATGCACCTGTGATTCTTAAATATTCCAAAATTTTCTTTCATACTTTCAGAGCAATGTAATTTTTTTTTTTAATTCTAATCTTTTCTTGATAAAAATTATCGTAATTCGACTCTTCCCAGGACCAACATAATAATAATAATATTATGTTTGTTTAGGTTCAAGATAACAATCATAAACATTTGTAAATTTTAACTCACTTCGAGTTGTGGACCTTGCATCTTATTAAACTTGGCCTTCAGGGCTGCGTTGCTAGTAGCTTTTACTAAATTCCTGGCGCATAGCTGCTTTTTCCATATTAGTCTCCTTTCACATAGTAGATAACATTTGTATTTGAAGATCAAGAAGAAATTGGCCAATTCCATTTATTGCTATAAAACAAAAATGCATACAAATGTTTAACAAGTGATGAAACAAGTAGAGAGAGAGAGAGAGAGCGATGAGAACAGAGCAAAGCAAAAGAGAATAAAAAGATATGTATGCAAGTTAACTGCATTTTCAAAATAAACAAACAATTATCAACTGTACAGTGTATCACAAAAGTAATCGTCGCTGCTAATAGTGAGTTTAGCGTGAGCTGGTTATAGCATACTATACTGTATTCTCTTTTCATTATAATCTATGTATTATACCATATTCTCTAAATATTTGAAAATAAATAAATAAAAAAAAAAAAAAAATATCTAGTCTAAAACTGAGATCAGGATAACAGGTGATGTCATTCTTCATCTATTTTGTGGTGGTGATAATGGCAATAAATGATTTAAAGATTAGAAAAGTGATATCAATGAAATATATATATATATATTTTTTTTTTGTTGCTATGATCGATTTACTGTAACGACCAACAATATTACGCAAAACTCCCTCACTGAATCATTCATTCTCTCACTCACTCACTCACACAAACAAAACTAAATTTACAAACTCTCCTATTTTTTTTTTACGTATTTTATTCCACTTACCCCATTGTTCTGTATTTTGCGTTCTTAAAGTGGGTTGCTTCTTTGCATCATCCATTACTTCTTTTGTAGTTGTCGCCTTCATTGTTGTCACTTAAATTTTTAAATAAACTAAAATAAACCACTCCACTTTCTTTATACTACTTTGCCGATATGCGACCACCACCGAACACCTTCATTCAACAATTGATGAACAATGGTTTGAAATCATGCAACGCCAGGGGAAACACAAATCAACATTTGCCAACAAAAACAAATTTTAGTTGAATTTCAGGGCTGCCAGACTATTCAATACAACATAAACAAAACGAGTCAGCTGTCATTAGGATATATTATAGACATACAATATGTATGTAGGTATAGATTATAGCAATGAAATCGTAAACACAAGTAAATTAGTTTTGTGAAAAAGTGAAGTCCGTTTAGTTAATTTTCGATTACAATAAAACTAGTAAACTAGGATAATAATGTTGAGAATATATTCACGCTTTCCATATCTCTCATGGAAGAAATATGTTCGACATTTAGAACGACACAAATGGCTCCCGGCTGCCGTTTGCAACATAACGAATCCGTGGTGATTCAGGGTGTGATACGGAGTGGCGTAAGCCGCTGGGAGTATACAGTGGCATCAATGTCTATAACTCTGCGACCCGGCGACTTGTCCCTTTGGTGACAAACAATAATTCATATGTGACATGGTACACCTGTGGCCCAACTGTCTATGATTCAGCGCATTTGGGCCATGCCAGTTGTTATGTGAAATTGGATATTTTGCAGCGTATCCTGCGTAATCATTTCAAATACAATTTAATAACTGCCATGAATATTACCGACATCGATGACAAGATCATACGGAAGAGTCAGGAGAGCGGTAAAGATTGGCGTGAATTGGCTCGTGGATATGAAGCGGAATTTTGGTCAGATATGCAGAAACTAAATGTAGTTCCACCAAATCTAAAACTACGAGTTACAAATTTTGTCCCATACATAGTGACATTTATAGAACGTTTAGTGAAAGATGGACAAGCTTACGTTGCTCCAGATAAATCTGTGTATTTTGATGTTAGTAAATGTAAAAATTATGGTAAATTACAGAAATTGAATTTGAACGCTGAGGAGCGCAAGAAATTGTTGACAACGAAATCATCAGCCGCGGATTTTGCCCTCTGGAAGGCTCAGAAAACTTCCGGGGAGCCAAGCTGGCCAGCACCCTGGGGCAATGGTCGACCAGGTTGGCATATTGAATGCAGCACACTGGCAAGCATTCTGTTTGGTAATAAACTGGATTTTCATGCTGGTGGTCTGGATTTGCGGTTTCCTCATCATGAAAACGAAGAAGCACAATCCTGTGCCTATCACAATACGCAGCAATGGGTCAACTATTGGTTGCATACTGGCCAGCTGAGTGTCAAAGGTGATGCCGAAAAGATGTCTAAATCCTTACTTAATACAATTTCTGTGTCCGAGATGCTCGATCACTATACAGCCGATGAATTCCGTATGGCATGTTTACTCTCTAATTATCGCAATGCCATGGACTATAGCGACAAGATGATGGAGACAGCACGTCAAACATTGCAGAAATTCAAGAATTTCAATGCTGACTGTGAAGCATTTTTGGCGGGAAAGAAATGCTGGACACCATTTGATAATAATGCATTAATGAAGCAATTACAGTATTCAAAAAATGAATTCAATGATTGCCTGAGCGATGACTTTGACACGAGCCGTGCCATTTCTGTGCTCATCGATCAGACAACAAGTGTCAGTCGCATTATAAATACATCCAGCAGCGAGGCGGTGACAAGTTCTGATACTAGTATTGAAAACATACCCAGGCTTGATGTGATTGCCGGCATGCATCGTTTTGTTATGAGTTCGATACGCCATTTCGGTTTGGCTTCATTCGAATCGACGAGTCCTATATCCCTCCCCAGTTTTGAAATGGGACCAAAGTTGAACGTAAATCTTTTTATGGAAGATTTATTAAAAACACGTCGCAATATACGAGAACGTGCCACGGCAAATGCCAATGCTAACAAAAATATCGATCTCTTCCAGATATGTGATGAAATTCGCGATGTGCTCGACAAGCATGGCATCAGAGTCCGTGATCATAATCAAGGCAGCACTTGGAGCTTCGAGGACACTCAACGCAAAATTAAAAAACAATAACATGACTTTGTATATCAATTGTTAAATATTTTGTTTTATGTTAAAAATAAAGATTTGTGTGTATGAATGAGCAAAGATTTTTCTTATGTACAAGTGACAGGTAATTTAGTTCCCCGAACATTGGCAGACTAATTATAAAGTTGTCTATCATTGCTGATGGCGCACTCAGCAAGGTATAATCGCTTGGTTATTAAATAGTCCCGAAAGAACTTAAAGAAAGGAAACTGATTGGTGAAAGCAATAAAGCTGATGGACAATAGAAAATGCCATTCCAAAGATTTGCTCAGTGAGGTGATCTCGACAACAATGACAGTCGCCTGTAAAACTGAGAGCGTCGAGTAGATAATTGTGGGATTGTAGAAAAGTTTCTAGAAAATAAATAAATAAATGTTATTTATAACTTGTATTGTGTTGTGTGACAGTAACATAACATACATAGAATCTGGCTTGACTTGCATTCTCTGGCACGGCAACTGTCGTAAGTCCATAGCTTTTATATAATGCACCATTATACTTAATAATGCTGCCATGAGCGTAAACAACACTTTTGCACCAAGTAGCTGCATCAGCAATAGCAATCGGAGTTGATATTGAGTCAGTGTTGAGCACCTCCAAACGCCTCCATGATCCCAAGTGCAATGAAGCTCGATGTAGTATATCACTGTACTTGGCCGGAAAAAGAAACACAGTGGACAAGCTGAATGTGCATAGCCAAATCATGACAACGTGTTGAGCAGCACGTAACAAATTATATTGTATATTATGAGCTAGCATGCAAGGCACTAGTCCAGTGTAATAGGCAAATGAAAAAGACGTGAACATCACTTGTTTGAAACGTTTGTTGAAATCATTGCGTAGCGTTTCGACTTCTTCACGAATGTGGCCAGCATTGGAAGTGCAACAGTGCAATGGCATGCCATTCAAATAGGTTCCTTCAATAGCAGTACGCACGAATGATTCCATTTGGAATCCGAAAGTGAGCAAATACACAATTCCCCTAGAACATAAAATAAAATCTAAATTAAATAGAAGACATTCGCACTGTCCATTTGGTATAACTTACGGATAAATCAAAAAGAAAAGTAACACGTATGAATGAGGCTGGACTATCTGCCATATGCAATAGGCCATAATAGCCAGTTGGGTCCCACCAAACCAATATTTGAAAATATTGCATAGCATACGATGTTCTTCGACTTTGTGTTTATAGCGTTTAATACAGTAGATGATCAAAGCAAAGTGGAAGCGACGTGTTGTTAACAGCAACAAGAGATCACGCATATGCGGCTCAATTAAATTGAGATTAACCACATTCTTGACGGAACTCCCCGGCAGCCACCAATTTGTTCGATAAATATTAATGAATTGCAAAATGGCAACGCCTGTCGTGAACAATGACATAATGAGCTCATTAAGTATTTCGGATGTGGTAAAATACTCCGGGAATGGTATATGTTTTGGCATGGGCGGTAGTGTTAATGCCGGGGAGGTAATGGTTGCATTGATAGCAGTTTTTCCGGCACCCAAATTTGTGGCGCTTGTCTCACTTGCATCCGCACCGCCAGTCTTCGAGAAGTTAGCATCACTAGAGTTATATGAACGCATTGGATGTATTTTTTATTTTGTTTGTCGTTTAAAAAATTGTTCACATTTTTCTTATAAAATTATTAGATCGCGCCGAAGATGCAGCTTATCACTCAATCAGCTGTTCTATAATCAACGAGAACGAGAGGGCTGCCATATATGATCAATGAAAATGGCATAATGGTGGCAACACTGTCGTCATATACGCTTTGCTTAAACAGCTGATCGAACATTTTGTAATCATTTTGACTATTGCTAGCAAGAAATAAAACAAATTGAATTGACTACTGACTCAAGATGATGCGCTACGAGGGCGACGAACGCTTGGCGGATACATCTGCCTGTGCTGGGGTTCGTGCTGATCTTAAAATGTGCTTGCTTGAGAGTGATTGCTGTAAAAAGGATAAGAAAACCCCACGTGAGTGCTTGCAGGGAAACAATGTACCCAACGAGTGTCAGGTGCTGCGGAACACCTTCTTCGAATGTAAACGTTCACTGGCAAGTTATTCTAAACTTAAATTGTGTACCTTGCTAAAAAGATTCATTCCATTCTAGTTGGATAATCGACAACGCTTTCGTGGGCGCAAGGGCTACTAGTCTATATTACACTAAAAAATAAAAAAACCATTATTTAAAAAAGAAAGAGAAGAAATCATTATTTATTATATATATTTTTTTGAAATTAATTCCGACGACGTCGCACCCTTGAAATGCGCCAAGCGTTTGGCTCTTCATACTTGTTATAAAGCGGCTCGAGACGTTGATTCTTTTTGAATTTACTAAGTTTTGTGGGATCAGAGAAACGAAAGAAAGACGGCGCAAACTCTACTAACCACTTGGGATCGATGGTCGTCACTTCTCGCATATATTCTTTTGTTGTCTGGACAAGTTCGTGGTAAACAACCCACTCGGGTTGACGATTGAACAGAGCACTCGACGGATGTATGTAAACGACTTGTGAATCAACAAGTGTTCGATAACCTTCCTGGGGATCCTTCTTAGCAGCATTACGAAAGAAACCCGAACATATGGCTTTCTGCACCCGCACCGAGTTCTTGCCGGCCGAGACAACATCCAGTTTGTGTCGATCCATAATGCCAAGCAACTGTTTGCGTACATCCTGCGATCGTTTAAGTGTGCGTATTTGAACAAAGTTCTCATAGCACCAGGCATTGGAGAATTTGTTGTTCTTCCAGCTATTATAGACGGAAAGCAATGTGAGATGGTCACCTAAAAGAATTTAATAATGAATTTAATATTTATATTATTGTCTTATAAATTTCATCGTAAATTTACCTTCAGCTTGATTGAACTTTGCTTTTTTTTGATCGGCTAAAGCTTGTTTATCCTTTGGCCGATAGAAAACATTCTGTACACTAAGCATAGACACAATTGTTAGAATCTCATCGGAACATTGTAGAGCGACAGACATAATAAGCATTTTAGAGAGATTTGGCTCTAGCGGAAACTCTGCCATGCGTCGACCGAGACGGGTAAGCAAACCTTCATCATCGAGTGCTGACAGTGAGTGTAATTGTTCTAAAGCCATAACAAGTGATTCCACCGGTGGCGCGTCCATGAAATCGAAATGTAGTAAATCATTGATGCCCATTGTCTTAAGCTGAAGCACTGTTGTTGCCAGATTTGTGCGCTGTATTTCGGGAACGGGTGTTGGTAACATTTCATCTCGATACGCACGTTCCGTATACAAGCGATAACACTTGCCTGGTCCAGTGCGACCAGCACGGCCGGCACGTTGTTTGGCTGCTGCTTGCGAAATAGGTGTCACAACCAATGAATCCATTCCAGTTTTTGAATTATATACCTTTTGTTTGACAAAGCCCGGATCGACCACATAAAATATTCCATCAATAGTCAAGGATGTCTCTGCAATATTTGTTGCTATGACTACTTTCCGACTACCGGCCGGTGCAGGATCAAAGATACGTGTTTGCATTTCCGATGGCAATGCTGAATACACAGGCAATATAATCAATTCTGGTACATCCGGTCCCAGACTCTTCATGCGTTCATAAAGAATTTCGCAAGCAGTGTCAATTTCCTCTTGACCAGTCAAAAAGAGCAATATATCACCTGGTGGCTCACGTAAATGAATTTGCATAACAGTAATGAGTGAAGCATCCAGATAATCTGTCTCCGGCTCCTTGGTATAGAGTACCTCAACCGGAAATGTACGCCCGGGTATCGTAAATATGGGTGCCTCGAAAAAGTATTGTGAAAACTTCACGGCATCCAAAGTGGCTGATGTCACAATCAGTTTCAGTTCCGGCCGTTTTTGCACGGCAGTTTTAAGCAAACCAAACAGTACATCCGTGTGTATTGTACGTTCATGTGCCTCGTCCAACATAATTACCGAATATGACTTCAAATCGGACTCCATTAGACATTCACGCAGCAACATACCATCTGTCATGTATTTGATCACAGTCTCCGGACTTGTGCAATCCTCGAAACGTATAGTGTAGCCAACTTCCTGACCAAGACGGCAACCGTATTCTTCAGCAACGCGTTTGGCTACCGACATTGCCGCCACACGACGTGGTTGGGTACAACCGATCTTGCCACGCACTGTAAAGCCACATTCACCAAGATATTGAGTGATTTGTGTTGTTTTGCCGGAGCCCGTTTCACCAATGACAATCAATATTTGATTATCCGAAACCGCTTTGATGAGATCATCACGCAACTTGTAAATAGGCAGCGACTGACGTTGTTCCAGAAGTGTCATATCGGTTTTTTTACCGAACGATGATTTTTTGCCGCCAATAACATGTTTCTTCCATTCGGGCACCTCTTGTGGTGCAACACCAATACCACGCATGTTGGCGGCCAAATTGCGGGCAGAATCTTCATCGGGCAGTGGATCTATCCAATTTTTATTTAAATTCACAGGTAATGCATCCATTTCTTGTTCACGTTGCAACATTTTCTGTTCACGTCGCTCCTTCGACAAAGCCGACTGCATCATAGCTGCTTGTGCAAGTGATCCATCAGGATTTTTCACTATCCGCACTGGTGACAGATCGTGTAAGGCGCGGCCATGACCTGCAAGGAATGGTGGCTCTTCTTCAACAATTTCAATTTCTATATCAGCTTCATCATCTTCGTCTTTTGGTAGTAAACCGGTCTCTTCATCAAAATCGGGCATTTCGCTGCGATCTAACACGCCAGAACTAATCATCTGTTTGATTTCCCAACGCTCTGGACTGGAGATGCGTGTAACACGCTTACGAGATTCATGCTCGTCGCCATCAACATTGTTACCCTGTTTCGAAAGACAAATTTTGATATTAATACCAAATCAGATTACTATTGCTTCAAGTAACTTACCTGCAAATTCAGAAAATTCGTGGCACTATTAAATGGTCCATCTGGATTGCGATCCTTATGTTCTAAATCATCTTCACTTGCATGGGATAATGGGTTTAAGTCCTGTCCAGTCGTTTGATCTACTTCCTTCATAGAAAGCGATACTTTTTGCCCAGTCACCGACATCACTTTCACTTTGACTGTTTGATTGCGGCTAACCACTTCTGTGACGTCAGTGACTCGTCCCTCTGCACGCAATTGTGATATATGCACTAAACCTTCCCAGCGCTTTCGCAAACCAAATAGTTGTACAAAACAACCGAATGGCACAATATTTGCTACTTTGCCAGTGTATATTTGACCTGCCTCGGGGTCATCTGCCATTGGCGCTTGCGGCGGTGGCATTTTATCACGTCTGCTACTGGAACGTTCCTTAGAGTGTGATCTTCCACGGCTTCCACGTCTATTGCGACGACTTTTATTATTTTCCTGAGAATTTGAACGACTGCGCCGATCACGATCATGATGACGGCGCGAACGAGACTCATATCTATCATGTCGCCTATCATCACGGCGTTCTCGTTCACGTGATCTTGACCGCTTGTCGATATGACGTTCTCGATCGCGAGATCTAGACCTAGACCGCCTGACGGGATGACGTTCTCGTGACTTCGAACGTCTGTCGGCCCAACGTTCTCGTGACTTGGAACGTCTATCACCTCGACGTTCCCGTGACCGTTCCCTTCGTCGCTCACGGTTTTTGCTGCAATCCCGCCTCTTATGACTACGATCCCTTGAATTGGAGCGAGAACGACTTCTACGATGTTCCGTTTTACTGCTGCTTTTGCTGTTGACTTTTTTCATATCTGTACCCCGCATTTCTTTGTTCACAATGGGTTTTGTCTTTGTTGACGGAGCTAAAGCCTCTAACTCCATCATTGCCATGTCCACATCACTCAGTAAACTCACTTTCTTTTTCTTTTCGTCCCTTTTACCTTCTTCTTCATCGTCTTCATACCCATCAATATTCTCATCATCCATCTCGCTAAACTTTTCATTTGGCAACGCTAAGCCCGGAAACATTTTAGTCAGCTCCTCAGCCTTACTTTTTGTTTTACTGTATGATGGACTTCCTCCATCGATTCCTCCAGGGCCGCCAACTCCATCACCACCACTCGGACGCATTAGATTTATAATACGTTGCAAGTTCTGTATGAATGAGTCTGGAAACTCGGCGCCATTATCGTAAAGTGCTTTGCGAAAATCATCATACGAACGATTCTTGTTCTCTAAATCAATGATGAATTCGGCCAGATCCTTGTCATTGATGCCTAGATGATTGTCCAATTCTGTGCAAATTTTCGATACCAGCGAAAGGTACTCGAGTTTATACAATTCTTCCATTATTTAAATATATGTTTATTTAAACATTTCTTATTTCAATAAATGGAAATGCTTTTACTTTTTCTTCTTCTTAATCTACATTGCGATTTTCTCAAACATGCAAACAGCTGATCGATTGCATCAGACCGATTCGATTACCATCAAAATCTTTTGTTAGCCCTGGCATTTCCAGCCCTAGTCGAAGACTGGTATGCTTATTTTTTTATAACGCAAAATATCAATTATTCAGTAATGACTGTACTATTTTTTTTTGTTATGTTTTAATGAAAAACAAGTAAGGGCTTTATGAATGGAAAAGCTCTGACCCTACAATGAGCAATGATAAAAATTGACACTGAAATCGATTTATCTTGACATGCAAAACTTGCATATTTATGTACTCTTCGCTTGAAAAACTTTGTTTAACATCATGAGTTCAGTTTAATAAAAATTGGAAACAAAACCCCTTGTGACTTTGTTATAAAGAAGTTTGCGCTATTGAGAAGTTTGCCATAGTGGAGTCTGACTGTAGTTACACATTCTGAATAGAAAAGTTAAAGGATAATCACAAATTATTTCATTATATATATTTTTTTTACCAGGTGAAATGGTAATTGATTTTAATTAGAAGCTCATGCCTGTTTCATTTTTCGTTTCTCGAGAATTATATACCTAAAATAATTTTCTTGTAAATGACACAGAAACAAATGTTTAGCTTCAATTTCGCAATTATTAAACTTTTTTTTTTTTTGTTAGTCAACACTTTTTAAACCTCTAAAGGTGATTTTGCAAAACACTAAATATATACAATCGCCATAAAAAAAGTCATAAAGCAACATACGTTTGTTGCCAACCTACTAAATCAATCTTAACATATTGAGAACTACAATATCTTAAAATCAATCAAAAACGTTCAGCAAACAACTTGACAATCTACAGAATATTTATAATTTTGACATTTTTAAATCAATCGAATACAAAATGGTTTTTGTAGTACTGGATTCTAAAAATATGCAATATCTCGAAGAGAATTTGCTGGTAGGATTCTTGAAGCAGATGGATTTGGAAGACATGTGCGATCTGGCTAAAAGTTCTAGGCGTATTGAATTACTTTGCGTTAAGATTTGGGAAGACGATCCAGTTTATCACGATAATACGGATCTCAATAACGGTATTTCACCTGAAGCTTATAAATACTTCATCTGTAAGAATGCCAGAAACTTCCGGTGTCTGCAGATTCGTACCAGCAATATTAAAGCGTTCAACGCTGTTACAAAATACTTGATGCTTAGCAAGTTAGACTCTCTGGTCATAATTATGGACTCCGAATTATCTAAGCTGATTCCAGCATGTTTTTTGTTTCGGTGTCCAATACTGGAATATATCCGGATAAGTCAACCAGCAGCCGAATTTTATTTAAACAGCATTTTACAGTTGGAATCACTAAAACGTTTGGAAATCTGCAACGAAGATAATATCGATACAAATGATCTCTTACAAGAGATAATCACACAAAGAGGTGTATCAATTAAGCGCCTCCAAACGGAAATATATGAATTTCCACCACGTTGGCTAACATCTTCCGTAATGAAGGAGTGCCAAAATCTTAAAACTCTGATTTTGGAAGTTCGTGCTTACAATGCAGCAGTGCAGAGTGGGGAAAAGGTTTCTGTACCAAAACTGACATCTTTAAAACATTTATGCATCGTAGGCTGTGATATTAGTATCCTTTCGCTAAAAACATTTGTGGCTGAATGCCCAAATTTGCGAAATGTGTACACTAATCAACTTAATAACTTTAACATTTGCATGTCAGATGTAATAGTACAGAGAAAATTTGAGGGCAACGATACGCCATTGAATTTGTTTCACCGGGAAGATTTGAAAAATAATAGTACCATAGTAGAATTTATATAACATGAAGAAGGATTTTTGTATTTTAAATTTTAATAAAAAAATGATTTAAAAAAATTTTTTAGAGTTTCTTCGGTTTTTGCTTTCTTTAGAATGATTGTCTTTCGATTAGAGTGAATAATACAATATTTTTAACTTCTTCATTGGATCGAAAAGTCTCCCACGTACAGCATATTTAAGGGGTCCAAACAAATTTAAGTCCAATGGGGTGAGGTCGGGGCTATAAGAGGGATGTGGAAGGATTTCTAAGCGCAGTTTACAAAGTGTTTCTTGAGTAAAATGTATGTGTCATTGGTGGACGCATGTTATCATGAATCAAAATCACGCCTGTAGTTAAGAGCTTACAACGTTTCGTTCGAATGGGAGGCTTTAATTTGTTTATGCACATATCACTCTAATACTGGTTGTTGTTGATCACATTGTGGGCGTCCGTCTTGAAACAAATCTTGCACAAGTTTTCTTCTACAACAGCTTATAATAATGTTATGGACAATTCCAACACCCATGTGCACTTTTTCAGCTTTCATTTCAACAGTAATACGCCTGTTGGCCCGAATTGACGCGCGATATAGAGAGAAGACTTTGCAACCTCAACCTCATATTACATTAAATATTCAGTTTTGAACCGAGACCTTGCACCCAAATAAACAAGCAAAAGAAGAAATCGCTTGGTAAAGAAGTGCAACAACTTTAGACTATAATAATAATTCATAGACTTAATTATGTATGGCAATTTCCATTTCTGTACCAATGTTAATATGTATGTTCTCCCAGTAAATAGGAAAATTTTAAATAAAATAATCATAAATGAATAGGAAGCATGTGTAGGAAAGATCGTTTTTAAAAGATTACAAAATTGTATATAACGAAAATGTATGAAATTATGCAGCGATATATAATTTTTTATATTATTGCACACATTTATGTAAAATTTGAACATAAAAAACGATTTCCAATTTAAAAATAAATTTGAAACACGGTCACTTTGCTACATTCGCTTGCAATGTTTCCTGAACAGCTGATCAACAGTTTTGCCAACATATGCTGACTGAAATGACGAATTTTAAAATGAATTTTCATACAAAATTGCAATGTATATGTTTAATTACAATTGTTATTATTTAATAAAATAAGTAATAAATTGAAATTGAGGACATGTTATGCAATATAATCAATTGATTTCATATTAATTAGCAATTGCAATTGCGACAACAGCAGGTTGGCAGGCCTGCATGTGAGAAATATGATGTAGAAGAAGAAAAAGTAATAGAGCAAAATACAAAATACCAGCGTAGCTTACTTTGTTATTAAATTTTATACAAATTTTAACATTTTTCTTTTACGAGTTGTTGTTGTTCCAATGCAAGTTCCCAACCATGTCTTCGTTTTTTGAGTACTATCAAAATTTTATACAAAACACGGAATCAAGCCGCACCACCAGTGTCATCAGCGAGCTGGCGTCGTCAGAGAAACGGAATAAAAATCGGACAAAACCAATCGATCAACACGATGATGATAGCGTAAGTTGGAATAATCATACAACACCTAACTATATAATAGGAGGCACCAATCACTCAACTTGTGTTTGTTTACACATTTCAAAATTGTTTTATTTAGTACAGTTTATTTAATTTAATATTAATGCTACTTATGTTCATAGAACATCCATGGTTTCATGTTGACTGTTATCTCCGTCAATATCCATGTTATCAATTTGCTTTGCTTCGTTGGAATCGGTTAGCATTTCGGAATCTGTTGTTGCTGCTGTTACATCTTCAATTCTGTCTGCCTTTGACTCAGTTGTTATCTCTTCAGCTTCCATATCTTCAGTTTTTTGTGCACTGAACCCTTGTTCCAGTTGCTCAGTTTGCTCTTCAATAGTGTCCACGACACTTGGCTCGTTGACATCTGGTTGAACCGGAATGTCAGGCGTAGTTATCACTAAATCTTTATCCTCTTTGGGTTCCTGAATAGTATCTGTTTGTGAAGACGACTCAATTTCAATGGCAATATGGTGGGTAGTAACTGATGCTGGCGCCTCATGCGTGTCTATTTCTGTTGTATAGGTAATAGTTCTACCACCAGATCTTATCACTTCGTCTTCTACTTGCTCATCTTTTTCAACATCTTCAGTTGCATCGTTAACTTGCTTTTCATTCAAATCTGTGGACTTAGAATTTTCTGATTGTTCTACATTCTTTGTTAATTCATTATCTGTTACGTCTCCTTCCTTATCAGTGACTTGCGAAGCATTTGACATCGGTTCGTTTTCAACACTCTCTGCTTTTGTTTCAGATTCAACTGAATAAAGCTTTTGATCCTCAGTGGAAACGTCAAATTCCTCATCATCGTCATGTTTTGCCTGTTCAACTTCATCTAGTGACTGTTTAACTTCATCTAGTGGCTGTTTAACGTCATCTAGTGACTGTTTAACTTCATCTAGTGACTGTTCAACTTCATCCTGTGATTGTTTTTGTTCTTTTACATCATCAGCAACTTGTTTAGTTATTTCTTTCTCCAATGTGTCGTCTTTGTTAGTTACATCTCCATCATTCTGCTGGCGTTCTTCGTCTTGACCCAGTGTATCATCTTTTATCAATTTTTGTTTCTTACGCTCAGGCTGACCTTGCTCGTCACCGTCACCATTGCTTAACTTATCGCTACGTTTAGAGCCCACTACCACTTCCTTCTCCAAGGTTACGGCTGGTGTAATTTTATTCTCAGCTAAAATTTGAGTTGCAATTGCAATAACTGTACGCTCCTCCTGTTCATCCAATTCAATGTCCACATCATCCAGAGTATCAATAGTATCTCCATTGCTATTCTCATGTATGCGTCCTGGCTCGACAGTGCTCACTACAAGCATATTCTTCTCTAGCGCTCGCATGTATTTATCAATGCGCGTGTAGTGCTTCCGCGGTTCCACCAACAATTCACACAATCTCTGTATGGTAAAAGGTGCCGCATTGAATAACTCAAAACGCTCCAGAAGCATAGATTCCATAGCCTCATGATTGAATGGGTCCACATTCGGGTAATTGGGCACATCTTCCACTTGATCTGCGTTTGCGTTGAAGTTTTTAATTGCTTGCAGTAATTTTTCGCGTAGCAAATACTTTATGTTTGCCCATTTAAAGACACTATCCCCTGTTCTGGCTACATATTCCAAGTAAGTGTCAAGCTGCTGAGGTATTTGTTGGGACTTCTGCTCGGTGAAGCGTTCCAGCATCTGTAATATTTCCTCACTATTTTCCATTACAACTAAATTCTGCAGTTTCTTTTTCTTTTTTTTGACAATATTGCTTAGCTTGTTAAGCAGTTTCGTTTTTAGTAAAATCTAAAATCTGATTAAATTTCTACACAAACAAAAAGATTTCGGCTCAGGGCAGCCAACTTAACAAAATTTATTAACGCAGTGTGGTAAATTTAATAATGGGTGTCCTCAAGAAACGAAGCAATAGAAACAAATTTGTTACGTAGAGACTGACCAACACAAAAAAAAAAAACAAAAAATGTGTATGTCGTGTCAACTTTGTGTAGCAATCTGTCAAATTCCATATAAAGCAAGGGTGACCAACATTGTGAATTTATTACGATTTGTCAAGTCTGACGAAAAGTAAAATATTTTACCAATTTAATTCAAATAATAATAATTCTTTTACAGCGATAACACGTACGAACAATAAATTATTTATTGGAATTTCTGTACTAAATATAACAATAAATTTACTTTTCTCATTATTTTCGGCATTTTTAATTACTTCTTTACATTCAACTGGCAGTTGTGTTTGCGAAAACAACTCATTTGCAAAGTTCAAACAAAACTGGTATATGACGAAATGTCGATTGGAAATTCGAGGATTTATTACGTTTCGTGAGAAGCCCTAATATACACACAAACAAACTGGTAACTGTGGCACTAGAGCGCCATATTTTTTACGCATTATTTTTCTGCTTCGAAAGTATCTGGTCAGCCTTGTAAATTATTTCGTGAGGTTGTACAGCATTTTTTCATAGAAATATTAAAAAATTAAAAGCAAAAAGAAGCAGAAGTTGAAATTAATATTGTGAATAATTTCATATATTTTGTTTTTTTATTTGAAAATTTGTGCAAAAAGAAGAAAGAAGCTGAGTAAAAGTAAACGTTTTCATTAGATGATTGTGCAGTGTGTTTTTATAATCGGATAATAAGAGTGCCAATTCTAGATAGACAAAATGTTAAAATCTATAAAACAAAATTGTAAAATCGCAGTAGTAACGTCTTCGGGGACGGGAACTGTGAACACAATACAACAGGCACCACCAACATCGTCGTCGTCCTCATCGATTATTACTTTAAGTCCTAGTGAATTTTTAACAAAATCCCACACATACACAAAACCTCAAACACAAATTAACACATTAACAACAACAACGGCAACAACATATACAACATCTCCAACAGCAACAACAAAATTATCAACAACATCGATAAATGCCGCCAATAATGTCGCCGTTAGCGCTTCTTCGAATAGGTTGCATCCTGTTCACAAAAAAGCGGTCTATTTCGTTAAGAGCACATCCACCAACAACACTATGCCGAATGCCACAACATTGTCACAGAGCTCAAAAGTTTTTATACACACGCCCAGCATCAGTAGTAGCAGCAGTGGCAGCGGCATTGTCAGCATCGGGCATAAAGAAAATGTAATATTTTAGGACTATACCCATTAGATTAGCATGCAAGCATAGAATCCAAAAAGCCATCCATCCCATCCCATCTATTGTGTATCTAATCTCTATCTTCTTTCCTCCTGCAAATATTTATATTAATTCAATTCGTCTGTTGTTGTTAAACAATCTCTAGGTCAGTACTACGACAGCATCTTCCGTTGGTGAAAATAGCAACGAGATCGCCATAACACAAATGGAGCACAGTTATATGCGGGATTGCAACCGTAATACGGATCTGAGTAATGGTCTAACTCCTGCACGCACTGTACTTGTACGTCGCGCACCTCAGTGTCCAACATGTCATACTCATCCAATGGACGAGAATGAATTGAATGGGACAAATTACAGTAATTTACCAATCTATGATGAGATTTATGCTAAGGAAGCAATGCATGAGTCCACACGCATTGCCAAATATGTGAAAAATCATAATCCTGATGATGAAGATTGGGAGACGCACGTTAATAAGTAAGTTAAAGTAACTCATTAATTGCTTTCTTTTATTATTTTAATTCTTTTTCATCACTCAGATTTGGTTGGACATCCACACAGCAGACTCTGTTTGAGAAAGTTGCACGCATTTTGGATCTGGATCAATTAGCTCGTTTAGCTAATGAGGCACGTCCATTTGAAGTGATGCAACGTCGAGTCTGCATTGATAAATCAGCTGCGCGCATGCGTCGTGTTCTGGCATCTGTTGCCTGGGAACCACGTCTAACACAATGGCTGCATGCATTGCTTATGGATCATCTGCCATCGACATATATGGCTTCATATTTGGACATAATGCAAACCTTAAAGACCAAGTTGCCGACATTAACAGACAAAATGCTTTTCAGTCGTCCACTGAATGTCAGTCAAGAGTTATTAACGCCAATTATGAAACCTAAATGGGAACCTGTTATTTCACTGAAATTACGACAATTAGCACATAATGCCATAATGGTTGCATTGCCAACGTTGCCAATAAATGGATCGTTGCCAGGGCGTTTGCAGAAATGGTATAAGAATTTGTCTACTATCACAGAAATTGTGCATATCCCATTACCCAATTCAAGTAAGTTATAAAGGACAATCAAGGAATTAATAGTAAAGCGGAAATTAATTTTCTATTTCAGATGATCGAATTGCTACACAAAGTCTAGAACAAGTGGCGGAAACAATTGTCTCACTAACACGCGTTAAAATACATGATTTGCGTACCGAGAATTCCAATCGTGGCATTATTCTTATTGGATTCAATGCTGGCGCCGCATTAGCTTTGCAAGTGGCATTGTCGGAGAGTATTGCTTGTGTCATATGCATGGGTTTTGCTTACAATACGCTGCATGGTATACGCGGCAGTCCCGATGATCGCATATTGGATATAAAGGCACCAATACTATTCGTTATTGGCCAGAATTCACAGCGCACTAGTCAAGAGGAAATGGAATATTTACGTGAGCGTTTGCAATCTGAATCATCACTTGTTGTGGTGGGTAGTGCAGATGATTCACTTCGTGTGCCCAAGAGTAGACGAAAGATTGAGAATGTTACACAGCACATGGTTGATTCAATGATTGTGGTAAGCAGCTTAGCATCTAAAATTAAATTGATTTGCATTTGAATTAACTTATTTCCTATAATTTCTTCTTCAATTCATTGCAGGATGAAGTTTATGAATACATTAATCGTACACTGACAAATCCACCGGGACCACGTCTACCAACGGCATTAACAAATGCTAGTTACTATAAACAAAACAAAACGTTAATAAATGATGGTAATAGTAGCATTGCTAAGGCCGCTGTTCCATCTCGTAAACGTAAACAGGAAGGTGGTGATATAGATGCCACACAATCAAAAAATAATAAACTTTTGGCCCAGCGTAAGTTGATATCTTATTTCGTTCGGACAAAAAGTTTCATTTCATTTCATGTAGAATTGCATGCCTCATTTTGATATATTGCATATATGTACATAATTAATATACCTTTCAAATATTGTGTAAATAGATTTTATAATTTTGTTGTAATGTATGTAACCGATAGAAGGTAGTATTGGAGATCCCATAGAAGTACGCATCACGAAGGTTGAGTCTAATGTTCAATTGACTAACACAATCAAGAAAATGCACCGATCATTCTAATATTTCATGTCAAAACCTTTTGAAATCATTACGCAACACAACTGAAAGTAGTTTGATTGATTTTATGGCTTATGGTTATTTTAATTGCACCCTTCATATTGTTACTCTATCATTTGTTACTAGAACCAATTTTAGATTGTATTAAACATATTTTAGTGTCATATGCCAAAATTAAGCAATCCAATACTCAATATCTGAATTGAATTTTAGTTGACATGGTTAGTAACTGAAACAAATGATTACGACATTGATTCTGATGAAGAGGAGTCTGAAGGAAGTAACATAGGATAAAAATTGAGTGATTATTTCATACAAAAGAAGCCAAAGGAC
The DNA here is from genome assembly GCA_037043295.1 of Amiota minor. Classification (NCBI taxonomy): domain Eukaryota; kingdom Metazoa; phylum Arthropoda; class Insecta; order Diptera; family Drosophilidae; genus Amiota; species Amiota minor. Next base: position 5,334,692 of record JBAMAW010001787.1, read on the forward strand.
GTTTTCTATTTTCAGAGAGATATGTATTTATTAATAAACGATATGAGGTGGTCAACAAAGATTTGATCAAACACTTAACCCAATTGTTAATGAGCGATTTCATTACTAAGGTTTACCGACCAACCGATGGTTGGTGAAAGTGTGTAGTTTCGATTTACGAGGTTTTCTTAGGAACATATCTACCGGATAAATCGGGGGATAAATGTATTTATATAGTTATGTATTTTCATATGCTTGAAAGGTATGTTACCTTCGGTAGAATCGAAGTTAATACATTTTTCTGTTCTGTCTTTTTTTAATTAATGTATGTTTTCTTTTATAATTTTGTATAATACTAAAATCATCAATCAACTAACAAATAAATCACCCGATAACGTTAATCAAGAAACCATAGAGTTCCAATTACCCAAAGTGCCTAAACCGAAACAAGCCAAATTTATTGACCCATTTGCAGCTAAACGAAAGGGTAAATGTATTCGTCTAACACATAAAATACTTCATCATCTGTATATTTTCATCTGTATATTAAAGATTTGTGTTCAATCGAGTGTCTTCTATTTAAAGCAAACAATTATTATAATTCATTTGTGTTTTATTTTGTTTATTTTAAAGTTGGACGTCCACGTACTCGTCCGCTAAATACATCCGCCAGCAGCAGTGCTGCAACTAGTGCTACTAAATCACCTTTGGGTAGTGGTAAGTTAATGGTACAACAGGGCAAGGTCTCAAATGTTAGTGATGAACATCTTAATATGGCCATGCAATGCATACTAGATGACTCAAGTAATTTGGAAATATCGAATGATGCTTTGAATGTCGGAGGTGTTGATAATACTATATCGGCAATCACATCAAATGGTAGTGGTGGTGGCATTTTAAAGAACATCACAGGCATCAGTACATTGCAGAAGCCAACCATAATCACAAGTTCTACTGCCGGTGGCAAACCGACAACATTGACAGGGGCGAAAATCAAAATGATACCATCAGGACAATTTGTGCAATTGAAGCCATTGCAATCTCAATCAAAAATCTACACTATAAAACTGGTCAACATGGGCAAACGATTGCTGGCACAAGTATTGGTAGCATTGTAAAAACAGTGCCAAATGCAGCGACAACAGGTCAACAACAGATTTTCACACTTAAAACGCCAAGTGGTCAAACAACACAATTTGTGACGGCAGCACCAGCAAACGCCCAACAAAAATATACTGTGATTAAGAATCCAAATGGTATGACCACCTTACAATTGACAAAGAATATAACAACTAGTGGTGGTGTTGGTGCAATTTCGAATGCATGTAGTGGATCTGCGATGGTGGCTACAACACCTACTGCTGCCATTGGCGGCTCGAAAATGGATTTATCGAATATTATAGATATGCCCATTATATTCGCTGATGGCAATGGTAATGTTACTGCTGATAATCCAAAGTCTCAACAGACTGTTGAAAATGCTAAAAATGCTGCAAACAAACCGGGTGAGTTAATGTACTGAAATTAACACAATTTCAACCTATCCAAATTGACCTTTTATATCTTATGAATAGCGCCCTCGAATCTCGGAAAGTTAATAATTAGTCAGAAAATCATAAAGGAGGCCAATTCAATAGGACAACATTCAATTGGTGGTGGTGCAGCGTTAGCAAGTGGTGGTGGTACTATTTTGACCACAGGCGGTCCAGGTGGCAAATCAATTATACTCAATAAAGCGACAACACTTTCAGCACTTGGTACTGGTGCTGGTGGCAATGGGAATGGCAATAAATTCGTCTATCTTAATCGTAATACAATGAAGCCTTGTACTAATATTGTGACACGAACACCGGTTGGAGCAACAACAACAACAACAACACCGCAATATACAAAATTTGTTTTGGCAAACACCAAAACAAGCAGCGGTGTCATTGCCGCCAACGAACAGCCTAAAATAATAAAGACAGTCAATATTCCAGGACGTCCAACTGGCATTTTGAATGTTGGTATGGGTGTGGGTGCTAACAAGATCCAACTAATTAACAAAAGCACCCCTGGTGGCATCAACACCACAAACACAGTTTCTGTTGGCGGCGATAAGCCGCAAATACGTAATATTGTCTTGAAATCAGGTGGTTTAAAGCAAATACCACAACATTTGGGCAACCAATTGATCAATCGTAACTTAACAGTGCGTAAATTGAATGTGGTCCCAGGAGCATCGAAAGTAACTAGCATTGGTGGCAATGGTATTACTACTATAACTTCAACGAATGTACCACCAGTGTCGGTTAGTAACGCATCTGAGATAATAGCATCAGCAACGACATCATCCTCATCAGCAACTGTAACACCAAATAATTCTTTCAATAGTACAACCACTACAACCAACACATCATCGTCACCAGCATCAACAGCAATGGCAACCGCTGTAGAAACAGATTTATCTAAAACCACAACAGCTACAGCAATCGCAACAGCTGTAGAAGCAGAATTACCTAAAACCACAACAGCAACGGCAACAACAACAGCAACAAAAACTGATTAATTTACGACGCATAAATAGAATTTGTGCGATTCATTTTTGTTCTTAATTTAATGTGTGTTTCAACAGTTTTAAAAAACAAACAACATAAAACAAGAAAGAGCACTTTGATTCTTTGCTTTAGATTACTTTTATAGTGAGTATGTAATTACAATAATTTAAAATAAATCTATAAATATTAAGTGGTTTATATTATATACCAAATATACATAGAAATACAATCAATACACTCTTTTTTTTGTTTTTTTGTTATGTTATTCTCCGTTGTCCTTGAGCGATTCTGTTTTGTTGTTCATATAAAAGCACTTCTGATTTGAAAAAACTAAAAACAAATAACCAAAAGTACAAATTCGTAACTGTAACAAAGAATAGATAAAGCAATTTATGAGGATCGATTAATACTTAGATTTCTTTTTAATAAGTTTGCCGTTAGCAATACTAGTTCGGCTTTTAATATAAGCCTATAAATAATTGTATGGGTATTTCTCATCTCAATGCCGAAATTTAAGTCCCGAGCTATTATTGCTGAGTGGTGGTATTTTTATTTTAAAGCAACTACTACTACTATCATATCAAAAAACGAGATCCCGTTCAAATCAATTTAATTTAATTTAATTGATAGAAAAATAAGGTTCTTATCACTTAGATATTGCTAAAATATTTGAAAGACTATAAGCAAAGTAAATCATATAAGGATTTCTCAGTTTGATATCATTCTCTCATTATTCTTAAAAGTACAGCATATAAAAAACAATTTAAATTTTATAAGAAATTTTGATGAAATCCAAACTGAAGTTTCGTAATTTGATGAGAAATACCAATACGAGAATATTGATAAATACTTGCCAAACATTATTGTAAAAAACAGCAATGCAAATATCGTTAGTCTCCATATGCCAATTAAACAACAAATGAGAGGAAATATAATTTCAATTGCAGTCAAAAAAAACCATGGCCAATATAATGTAAGATAATCCTGTAAAAGTTTACGAATAAGCACAAATCAGAAACACGTTTTTTAAATGAAAGAGTAGTTTTGGAAATTCAAATTTGTTGCCAAGAAACCAATTTGTTATTAGAGAATGCATTAATAAGTATAATTATAGATCTAAGCTATCAGTACCTGATCAGAGAAAAGGGGTGGTGCTAAACCCCAGGAAAGATGCTTAGTATATATATTCTTGGCGAGACAAGTTGATTAAGCCTTGCCCATCTGCCCGTCCGCCTATCTGTCTGTATGCATGAAAACTAATCCCTCATTTTGTAAGCTAGACGCAGTACATATGTCATTACACAATCGTCAATCATAGTTAAGATTTAGTTGGTTATTTATGTTTACTCTGCTGATTTAGCCTCAGTATGTCTTGAGTTCTTTGAGTTTGAAGGTTTTCGAAACTCTTACATTTTGGCCTTATTCCATAAGGATATTGGTAGCGCGATTACTCAACTAAACATAAAAACAAGTTAAAAGCTTGCATACTTTTGGAAAATTTCCTTTTCTTGCTGGTATAACAAATCAAAAAACGATACATTTTTTATAGAGAACTTTGATTCATTCCAGTAGAATGAGGATCAGATGGATAGACATATCTTTATTGATTCTTTCGTTAAGTTGATTGATGTCCATATCTCTGACTTATGGATCTTTGCTTAACAAATATTACTCAACAAAGCAGATAAGTAGATCAATTTGATATTTACAATCAAATCATTTTTTTCACTTGGAATAAAAAAAAGAATTCTTAACCCTTTTAGTGATTGGTACTTATCTGCTAGGCCCTACAGTATAACATAACCATTAATAAAAGAATAAAACAGATTTGACTCTTTTTCACTGTTATGAGCATTTTCATATTATGACTTCCCCCATTATTTCTACTTAACTGAAACTATTAATTAATAGTGTAAAATATAGAAGTTTGATTTTAACTTGCATTTGCTACACCTATTATAAGGAGAACATTTACGATCACTGTGAATATGAATATGCATATGGCAATTCCAGATATATCGTCAAAATCGATCGTTGTATTGTCAGTTAATGCGATATTAAATTCACGTAGATTTTTTTTATTTTTTTCACATTTATCTAAGCATCCTGTAACTAATTTTGGAGCTGCAGTCTTGATGAAGAACGCCAATGCTAATAAAATTTAATGAAAGTATTAAATTTATTATTATTTTTAATCCATTCGAAATAATTGAGAGATACTTGGTATTATTTACCTGCGTTATTGGTCAGAATTAAGTAGATAAACAGGAAAGATATACAAATTTTCGATATAGCAATAACATAAACTCCTGGTTCAGCTGGTATAATGCAACAAAGATACGATAAAGATCTTTTCAATAACTTCTTTATAATAGACATATTATTATTCTATTAGAAATTGTTAACGTTTCACTCGAAGCTAAGTAGTTTTATTTTTAAACACTTTTTCTATCTGGTGCGAAATAGTATATGATATTTTATATTATATATATGATCTCCTATTTTCATTAATCAGATCATGTTTGATAGCCTTGATTCGATCACTAGAACCCATATCCACGATATTTAAAAACAAAAAAAAAAAAAAAACAGATTTCAATCACTTAAAGACTTACTAAGCATCGTTTATCAAATGAGATTTGTTAACAAATTAGTAAGTTCAGTCAATTAAATTTCCTCCAGCAACTTTATAAAATTTAAGCGTCTTCACCATAAATGTATTTTAAGCAGTTTTAATAAAAATTATTTAATTCTATAAATTGTTAGATCATTTGGTTACTGGAATTTGTCATGTGTCAGTCCGTTTGTCCAAAGCAAATGGCAGCGGAAATAATGAAATACCAGAAATATAATGCAATCTATGGTATTAATGGCGATGGGTTCGCAACGCGTAACTGCAGGTGTGACACAATTGCAGTCTACTGAAAGTGAAAAACATCTCTTTCTAATTTTATTTTTTATTCATGATTGTACTAATTCCATGAGTTCAAAGAATTTCGTGTGAAATACAATAAATAAAAATTTATAAAAAGTAGCGGCTATGGTAAAGTAAAATTTCTGGTCCTGTAATTCATGTAAATAATTGTCACGTTACATAAAGATATTGAAAGGTAAAAAATTATTCGCTAGTCACCTTTCATGGGACTTTTATTGATTTTTGTTCGGGGCTATCTTTGTTTTGCTGCTGGCCTCCTTGTTTATTGTCACTCGTGGCTCAAGGTATTTTGCTAAGTTTCCCATAGGAATACAGTCCTATGACAATATGGCATATCATGATATGTTATTGGTATTTCTTTATACAAAATATAGAAAGATTGATTGGTTGCAAATTTCTATTATATAAAAAGTTTAAGAATGAGATTTTTAAAATAGGATAAACGTAATTTGGGCATTACAATTTTTGATTAAATTTCGAATAAAGCTTAACTTATGAGGTATTTTTTTAAATTTTAAATAAAAGGCATAAATTATATGAAATCTTTATCTAGTTTTTATTGGAAATTACAGTACATTGCATCCGTCTATTCCATAATAGAATATCGTTTAAGCGATCTTCTTTTAATTCGAAAAAAAAAAAACATTAATGATAAGTGCTTGCTCTTAGGATTCTTATCTTAATGTTTGTGGCTACTCTTCACTCAATTCTAAACGTCATATATTGCAGTATACATATGTCATTCAGTTACAAAAATGAAAATCAAAACTAAATCCCATTATGTAATGTGATATTTGTCGTTTTAAGCACGTCCAACAAATTCCAAGTGTGAGAAAAATATAGCAACCGATGAGTATGTGAGAAAGGAAACCACTATTCGTTCCAAAGCAAATTCATACAGTTTGTACTTGTAGGTATAATGCTTACAACATAATCTCTTGTTTATATCAATTAAGTCACTCTGAAGCTTATGGATTAAATATTCTAAATGGTCAGTGGTAGTGTCTGACCCAAATATGCACATACATGTTTGTATGTAAGCCCAAGTTTAAACCAATAAACCAATTGAACAACAACTAATTCCAAAATACTCGTGTATTTTATATGTAAGTATATATTCAGTCTCAGTCGTACATGTACCATACAAATGAGTAGGATTTTGGGTGCTGAGACCTTCATAGGTATATACGATTATATGCAATTGTAAATATTTGGTTAGATTAGTTTGCCTCACTCCAGCATATCATTGTATATAAACCAATGTATTTCACATGGGTATCACATAGACAGCAAGGAATGCAGCATCAGTGGCGGAACACAAGCCTTTGGTCGAAGGCACAGCAATCTTGAAAAAGCTTCCCTTAAAATATTTTTTATCCCATCTTTAGTTCAGTTTATATTAACAAGATTGTATTGTGTACATTGTCGACAGTGGATCAGAGTCATTTAGTTTCGTCGCCTCGGGCCAGTGAAGTCAAATGGTAACCAGCATTGGTAGTGTGAGTGGCCAATACCACCTTTTGGTTATGGATATTTATTTGTTATGCTACAACTAAATATTAAATATTTTGCCTGGATAGTCAGTATCCATTTATATAACTATCCGTAAGTTTGTAGACAACATTGTTTTTTTTTCATACAGTTTTGTATACCCGTGGAAAGCATGGTAAAGTTAAAATCAATAATAAGTATACTAAGTGAATAGAATTGAATAAATTTCAGTTTAATTAACCTAAAACTTGTAGTTTGATCTGTGTTTTTGAAACCACTTCCCGTCCTGGTTAGCTGATTGTAACCATCTTCTTTAATGATTATGGTAATTATGATGATGATGATAATGATTTGTTGCATTCCTTATGTAAAAATAGCTTCTTGGCATGTCAAACGTTGGTAGCAACTTGAAACTTTTTGACAAAAGAGCCTTTCCAAAAATATTTCTTTGCATGTTCTTTTCCTCCCCTTTTTTAAGAATGCAACGTAGACTATTTGAGTTGTTTCATTCTCTTATATACCCTTCACAATAAGATTCATTAGATCATTACATTTAGATGTGATGTGTGTTATTCATTAAATACAATCAATCCATAAGTCCAAAGTATTGTATTCAAAATGTGATTAGCACTGCTTAAGTTATGATAAAAACAATTCTGCTTGTCCTTTCGTTTATAATTCAGTTTTGGAGATAACGAACTGTAATTATAAACTGTTGGCTTTAGTCAAAGTTGTGTAGTTAGAAAACCTTTAAAATCCTTAAAAAAAAGTTTGGACCGACAATAAATTCTGTATGATTTTTTTTTTTTTTAATAAAATAGCTTTAGGGTCATTTTTAGTTCGCTTTCCCTGATTTAAAATATGAAATATTTCTTTTCTTTTATATTTATAGACTGATTATTGGTTAAGAATATTCAATCAAATGATTTACATTTGAAAAAACAGACTGATTCTAATCTAGTAATGTAGTAGATCTTCATATGATATTATTTGGTCAAAGTATGCTTAGTTTGTCTTTAAAGTTACCCAAATGTGATTTGTTTCATTGTAGTTATTTCTATCTCTTACACATGGGTTTTGGGTGTGTGTGTGTGTGTATGTTATGTGATCCTGACAGAGTCTAAGTTTAAGTACTTCCTCACAAAATTTCCCAAAATTAAACCAATGCTAAAGTAATTAATGTCCGTTGGTTGGGTATTTGATTCATACCACATCATATTCAAACTCAACAAAATTTCATACATAAATACTATACACTCGTACATAGGTATGTATGTATGTATGTACATACTACACATGGACATATGCACATATACCTATGTATTTAAATCACCTCATATTTAGCATTAAAATATGCTTAGCTTATGAAACTTTAGGTACCGAATTCTTATTCATGAGAATATTTTTTGATTTCATTATTCATTATGTTAAAATATTTTGCTTGAGGTCTGCAAGTCTTCTTGTTTTTTTTTTGCCCCCAACAAGCAACTTATGTAATTTAAACGTTTCATTTGCAGTTCCAATTTCTTTGCAGACATCATAACTAACTAGTGATCTTTTTATATACATAACTATTTTTGTATACGAGTATACACAAATAATAAATTATTGCAAATGAGTTTGTTTGTCTTTGCTTTGCTTTGCTTTGGTTTGCTAAAAATGTCAAGATCAGCATTTATACCCATGTCGAGGAATAATAAGAAAAATATATGAAGAATATCCATAGAAATAATGTTCTCAAATTTAGTTACTTTATTGTATGTATCTGTGTTTGATTATAATGCAGTTTCGTTTATCTTGGCTTATGAAAAAGTTTTGAACGAAATGATTTTCAGTTGTTTGCGAGAATTAAAAGAATTAAGATCTTTTTCCTATATTTTAAACTAAAGTTTATTCGTTGAAATAAATTTAAATCTAAATAAGTGAAAAACAGTTTTAAGAAATACAAAATTAAAGTGTTTTGAATGAAAGTTTTATAATAGTTTGGATCTTTTGTATTGTATCTAACAATTAATCGCAATCCAATAAAAACAAAACTTTATATTTTCTAGATTTCATCTAAGTTTTGGAAAATAAATCTTTCTTTTTTAAATTGTTCCAAGCCTTGCAACAAAATGAATGAATATCAAAGCATTGAGACAAATATTTAAATAGCACAATTTCACTTCTTTTTTTTTTTTTACTGGGGAAAGAAAATCCTTTTCCTTTTGCTTTATGCGAGCATTTATTGAGAGTGAATTTCTAAGACAAGCAATTTGTTGAAAGCTTAAGACAAAATTGAATCCAACCTACAATCCAAACCACCCACCGATTTACATTCCCATTCCCATTCCTATTATTATCATCATCATCATCATCATCATCATCATCTGCACACTCTCTACTCAAAGGCAAATACTCAATCATTTTTGCATAATCAGTGCTTGGAGTATGCTTGAGTTAAGCGCAACTATGAGTATCTCAGTGTGTGATGTGATGTGATGTGAACGATAGTGATGAGGAAAAGCAAGCAAACTCCGGCATGTGTGCAGGACACGGACTCATGGATAGCAATGAACTGAAATTTTTATTTTTCCTTTATTATTATGGTATTTTTTATTCAAAAAGAACTGCTTGGTTGCACACTTTTGGTAAGAAATGAATGAAAGTTTAGCTGAGCTAAGCTAAGCAAAGCAAGCGACTATAAAACATGGCGAATTGAAATGAAGGATTCAGAGTCAGATTCAACAGACACAAGGCATCATACACTCAGTCATTCTTTTTGGTCTTGATGGTGTTGCTAAATGTATAGAATAGTAAGTGTGATTTGATGGGTGAGAGTGAGAGTGAGGGTGAGGGTGAGGATGAGGGGTGCATCATTTGCATGTTATTAAGTCCTTATTTGGTTTGGTTACTGCTTAGACTGCTTGCATTCGAAAAGCAAATACGCCAAACAGCACGCAGCCAGTTGAAACAACCGCAGCAGTTGGCACATTGAGCAAGGACACAGATCTGAAGAGTCCTCCTCACACATTTCAAATGGATTTTCACAGCTTGGATTTTTTAAGTAAAAAATATGCAAAATCAAATGTCGCTTGTTTGCTTTTAGCACAAAAATCCTGCGGCGGCAATTTCATTGAGCGGGTGGTTCGGTTTGGTTCGGTTTAGTTTGGTTTGGTTTGGTTTGGCTATTTGCACAAGCCAACATAAATGTGTGTGTGTGTGTGTGTGTGTGTGTGTGCGAAATCTTTAATCCTCCAGATCTCCATCATTTCATTCCATTCTATTCTACTAAGTAGGATATCCTTTCTTAGATTGAGTCTATTTTTTTTTTATTATGAGGATGCAAAACTTTAAAATTAATTTTTGTAGTTTTGTCAACGCGGCGTATACTTAATTCCTTCATAATGCATCTAACTAAGCACGTTCTGGGAACTGCCACTACCTCGCAGTCACGTGATATCAAATCCAATAAGTTTTCAATGCAATTTTTTGCTATTGTATTTCTCTTTTTGCTGCTTACTGAAAACTTATTTGACTTAATTTAATATTTCATGTGATGTGACGTAGTGGAACATTCCTAACGTTCAAAGCAACAGCAGCAACAGCAGCAACAGGAATAGCAACAATGCCATGCCATGCCATGCCATGCTATCGACCAAGAGTTTATTCAGCAAGAGCAACACAAGTAAATCCATCTATGGGATGTTCTAGTGTCAGACTTGATAAACGAGAATCCGGTTTTTTTTTTTTTTTATTTATTTTTTGGTTGAAACAACTACAATATATACTTACATAAATGAGCGAATATTTGAGTGAGTGACATTGTTAAGAATTTATTTCAGCAAGACAATGTTTGGCATTAACAAGAAGGAAAAAAAAAAGGATATGAGGAAGGATACACACATTTATAATGTTCTATGGGTAAGTCAGAAAGTCTATGAGACACTCACTCATCGTAGTAGGTCAGCAATCACTAACAACATTCTAATATTTAATTCATTGAAACAGCGAAGACATTTTGACTTTAACCGAATATTTTCTAGATTAAAATGCAGCAATGAGTTCCTTAAACCCCATGTTGGATTTTACATCACATTGCATACAAATTCACATCTTCCTTTCCTCTTTTTATACCCTTCTACACTTAGAAGGCGTACTCTTTCAATTTATTGCAATACATATTTGTAATTTATTTTAAAAGAAACAAAGACAACTTAAAGAGGAAACAAGTGATAAAAATTATTGAAGTTGGTAAGTTAAGGAACTCTTTTTGAATCTGTAATTATCAGAATCTACTTAGATGTTGAATTAAAAATTACAATATGAAATAATAAGAAATATTTGCTGATTTTCTTTCTTTTCTACTTCTTTGTTTTATTTAAACTCCATTAAAATAACTATTTTTTTTTTTTTTTTTGTATATCAAATATAATTTAAATTTTTATTACAGTTTTACTGACTTTTTGATCTAAAGTTGAATATATTTGTCTGAAGCTTTTTTTTTTTTAGCTTTGTGTAAAATTAACCCAAGCTCCCCGAATGATGTTGTCCGCTTAAGATGTAGAGGACTATGGAGAAGCATAGCTCCTCATGTGTAAAATCCATTCTGAATGCACACATAACGAATACTTTAATGTATTTAAACTATGCTAGTGGAACCAACAACCTTGAGGCATTATTTGCGAAAGGCAGCAAAGAAAAGAAAAGCCAAGCAAAACAAAAAAATCTCATGGGATTCGTTGTATGGCAAATGACAATGCAGTAACAAATTTAAAAGTTGAATGTTTTCTAGAAGATGAATTTCAAGGATGCCGGCTATGAAGGCAGGAAAGTATTATACTTATGTTGTTATGGTAAAGCATTTGTATGTGCACCTTAAAAGGTATTTAGATATAAGTATGTTTTATCGTTTATTAGGTTTATCTGACTGATGATGATATCTAACGCAAGAAGAAAGGAAAGGAAACGATTAAGAACCAAAAAAGTATGTATGTGAAGAGACAATTTGTTCTGGCCATATTCGTCTTTCTATTTGATTCTCGCTGCGTGTGCCAATTTCTAGAAATTAAAATATTGGTATGTATGAATTTGTTGGTTTCGGTGCTGATAATGATGATGTTTTTGTTATGTTTCTTATTTACAGTTATTTTATGAAAATGTTTAAAATTGTGTAAAAGTTTCCTATAAAAATCCTATCGCCTTGAGACCCACAATAGCCAATCACCTTTCAGCCATATTAGTTTTCATAATGTACAACTTTTATCATCTTCCTTTAGCTATGCTCAATTAGTTATATTATATTCATCCAAAACACATAACCATCTGTAACTTCCCCACTAAAAACGCACGCAAACAGATAATAATTTGAGTATTATATTTAAACGCAATCGAAATTATATTTACATATGTATATTGTTTTCATTTCCGAAATGATGAGAGGGAACTGGTATCTAATATACAGACCCATCTGACTATTGCATTGTTATTGCTCTTGTACACTTGCATACTTCTGGAGTAGTCATTTTCAAACATAAACCTTAACAAAAAAAAAAAAAAAACCAAAAGGGAAGGATAAATGAAATTATTTAACCCAATAATAAACATCAACCATTTTGGTTCAAGTAACCGATAAATCTCTTTGTGAACTTCCACAATATAAATAAACAAAACTCATTTCACATAGCTTTTAAGGGTTCCGGACCCAAAGGGTACCAAAGGGAACCCTATTGCAGAGACTTCGTTGTCTGTCCGTCCGTCCTCGGGTCATATCTCATAACCCGTAATAGCTAGAGACTTAACATTTTCACAGAATGTGTAGTTTTATCCGGGCATCAGCAACAAATACTAAAACTAAAATATTTTCAAAATTTAAAGCGGTCCCCATACAAGAAACATTTTGATTTGTATGACAGCTATACGATCCAGTACTCCCACGACCTTGAAATTTGGATGGTTGGTGGCTATATATCAGAAACTTATTTTGTCGAAATTTCAGTTTGATCGGACCACTAGGGAGAGTACCTCCCTTATAAGCCCTCATTAAAATTTAGGCTGTTATTAGAAAAACTTTTTGTTGTTTATCATATCGAACTGAAATTTAGACACTTTATAATTTTATGAAATAGGCGGTATATATCTGTTGGTATCGCCTAACTAGCGGGTGTATTTCCCATACAAACCCACCATTAAAATTCATGTTCTTATTCGAAAATATCTTTTGGTTTTTTTTTTTCACTATTGAACAGAAGTTTAGACACATTCAGTGTTTAATATAGGAGCGAACCACTAGGGGGAGTACCTCCCATACAACCCTAATCTGGTACGGAACCCTCCGTGTACGACTCTGACTGGCACTTGGCCGATTTTTCATTTCTTCATTTTGTTAATAAGAGTGAAAGTGCATTGCATCTTGATGAAGTAAGAAAGAGAGAGAGAGAGTAAAGTTAGTTAGGCGTGGAGTCACCAAAGAAGTAGGGGAACATCATAAAAGAAAATGCTAAAAACTTGTTACTGTTGTGTGCATATTGCGGCAACATGTTGTATGCCTCACTAACCTCATGATTTATTTAGTCCGACGACATATAAACATACAATTACATACAATACTCGCAACATAATGAAATAATGTCCAACTATCTGGGCAACTGACCAACTGATTGACTGACTGACTGCTTGGCTGCTTGACGACCTGAAAACATGACAGCCGAAAATAAAATGGCAAAACAAAAACACACTCGATGGCGATGGCGATGGCGTTTGTTGATGTTGATGATGGTGATGACGATCGCTCACGGTCGGTTGCATTTTGCTCCTGTATGCTACTCCTTCCTCAGACTTTAATAAATTGTTAACATTTTCTTGTCGTTTCTGATTGTTTCTTGTTTCCTCTTTAACTTGTTTCATACCGGTTTCGTTGCAAAAAAAGCAAGTGCAAACATGCATAAAATGCAAATTTCTAATAAGACAACGCGTTGTGGTTTCTTGCGGAAAGTGAAAATTGCATAAAAAGAAATATGAATACAAGTAATCTTGGCTTTTCTCGTTTGGGAAAACAATAACAACAGCAACAACAACAACAACAACCACATTAACAAACAAAAAAGACAAAAAAGAAAAAATATTGCAAATAAATTTCTGAAATTGTATTTTAATGGTGATGATGATGATATATATATACAATATATTTTTTTTTTTTGTTAAAACAGGGCATAGCATAAATTTTTGGGTTTTTTGGTTAGTGAAAGTTTTAGGAAAAAGATTTTTATTTGTTAGCAAATAATAATTAAATAATATTTCAAGACTCATTTATAATTTTTCTTGCTGAAAGCTGCTTTCAGAAATCATGATAAGAAAATATGATTAAATTCCAAATTAAAATCAAAATCAGAAAAACTTGCAGACAAACAATGAAATTGGAATATTTCCACATCCGTTTCCAAGAATTCGAATCTATCTGTAAACCTTTTTTTTTATTTTTTTATTTATTTGTTTATTTACAAGCTGCACATATTATGGTCAATCCATAAATCTATTCATAAGAAAATAAAAAGGAACTTAACATGAAGACTACATGACGTGAACGAGATGTGAACAAGCGTGACAGTATAACAGACTTCAGATTACCGCGAAAGGTGAGTCTCAAGTCTAGTCTTATGTAGATCACTATACCGTCTTATTTCTTCTTTGACCAGCGGCATCCGAAGGTCTCTGTGTAGGACCAAGTTCCCACATAGAAAGGAATACTCGCTACTTTCTCAGAAGCTTCGATTGAAGTATTTCTATGTTAGAGTTTCCTGCCTGCTATGCCCCATAATTGGATGCCATATATTGGTTTCATTATTGTCTTGTATAGTAAGACTTTATTGCGCAAGCTGAGCTGAGATCCATGAGTTAACTGCCAGTTTATTTTCTAGATTTTCAGAGCGAGTAGCTTCTTCTTTTTTTGAATATGCTCCTGGCAGTTAAGCCTACTATCCAGGGTCAGCTTTGCATTGGGCTTAATGCGGACAGTTTCGCCGTTTAAAGCAACTGAAAGACACGTGGCGCCCCGAAGCGTGAAGGTCGTGTAGACTGACTTTGCAGAATTTACTGCAATGTTTCATCTAACTAGCCAAGGTCCAGTAATATCCAGCTGTCGCTGCAGCAAACTCGAGGCGTCGTGGTGATCCGATGCAGATGCTAGAAATTCCGTATCGTCTGTTTATGTTGCAACCAGCAAGTGTACAGCAGGGTGAACCAGAAGATCTGCCGTATAGAGTGTGTAGAGAATAGGACCCAATACACTACTCTGTGGGACTCCCGCCGTAATAGGCATTATGCCGGAATTAGCATCATTGTGTTGTACGTAGAAGGAAGAAGGTGGCGTCGGTAGAATCTTTTTTAATTTGCAAAGCAATAGCAGTACTTCTTCGTCTCGAAGATGTCGATGATATGCTGTACTATGCGGTGGCACTGTCCTGGAGTCCCATGGCTGGATCTGAAGCCAAACTGGTGCTCTGGAATGACGTTACCTTCGACCAGAAGCGGCGAGAATTAATGATTTTATATTTTATTACTATAAAACAAAAAAACTTCGAATGAAACAATAACAGAAAAAAAAAAAATTAGCTATACAAAGTTTTATATTTATTACATTTTTTTTATTTCGAGTTGGGTAGCAGTGGAAATATATTACAATAAAAATTGATAACGGCAAAACAAGAAGCTTTAGAGTTCATTTCCGAAAAAAAAAAAATCCCCGAAAATATATAATATGCAATACAGGTTATCCAGTGAAAAACACTCTGAGTATTGTAATTGGGAATATAACATATGGACCTCATTTTGGGCTGAGGTTATTAAAGCTGAAAATAAGTTAATGAATGTGTATTTTATAAGAAAATTCGACGCATAGGAGTTGGGTTAGAGAGGTTCAAATATACAATATGACAACATTATGCTTCCCTTCGATGTACATACATATGCATCGTGGTCAGATGCTTAACACAATAATCCAACAACTGCAAAATGATGCGAAAAGCAGGAAGAAAATGTAAAATTTTACTCTACCGAAAATAAAGATATTCACATCAAGGACTTATCAGAGCTAAGCACACTCAAATCTTTGTTTTTTTTGTTTTTGTTTTTTTTTTCGACGGGTTTCTACTACTATTACAAAATTGTCAACATTTTCTTCATCAAAAGCAACTTTAGTATTTTACAAGAAATCATAAGCCTCGCTTTGGTCATAAATTTAAATGTATGTACAATATCTTTTTTAATAATCTAACAGCTTTTATTCTCAATAACTCAATTCTTATTCTGATGAAAGCTTACTTTGACTTCGATATCGATCTTTATTGGCTTCGTAACTCTCTCGTGAACCACCCTTCGGCTGTTTTAAATGATTTCTGCTCATATACTCAATCTGAATAATTGATACATAAATTTATGCATATGCATATGTGACATATACATAGATATTTATGACTATATACATGACTCAGTTTTGAATACATGGCCCGAACATCACTTGCTGCTTATATCTACTTATGTACTCGTATATTGTATTATGTAATTTCCTCTAACTCCAGGGTGAACGTGTTAAAGTACAAAATGAGAGTATTTATTAACGGCATCTATCTATGCCTGTGGTTTTCATGACTGGTTTAACATATGTAAGTATAAAGTAAGTTAGAACTAGAGTCCTTTATTATAACCTTCTTAATATAAAAGGTATAGAAGTTTTCTGAACAGAAACTATGTTCCAATATTCGCTTGGGTATATACTTAGTAAATAGGTACAACTACACTGACAAATATTTAAATGATCAAGATGTCTAATGATAGACAAATGGACAGTCTCCCTCTCTTTTGGTCTCTTAGTCTACTCTTTTCCCTACTATTACAAAATTATGAACATTTTCTTCATCAAAAGCAACTTTAGTATTTAGTTTTTGTCATCAATTTAAATGTATGCACCTTTTTAATTAAAACCCAATCACAGTTGCGTAAAATATTGTTGTAATTAATACAAATTTCATGATCGTTATACTTGTATACGAAGAAATTCACCTATGAACCTTGTAAGCATATTTGGACTAAATACGCAAAGATCTGACGGTCATCAGAAAACGTCATATTCAACTCAAATTCAACTGATAATTAAGTTGTTCTTCGATATTTATTCTACTTAAGAAAACAAACAAATGTTTATTATTTCAATTTTATCGAAGAAAGGAATCATTAGACGCACTAAGAACTGCTGAATTCATGTAAAACTAAGTAAAATAACATTCCCAGAATAATAACATAGGCGAACAAAAGCAAGACAAAGAAATAATGATTAAGATGATGGAAGGAAAAGAGGTAGAGTTAAGTACAACCGAAGCTTGCAAAAATATACAATAATATTGAAAAGACATCAGAGAGGAAGTCGCCATGCAGTAAAAACAAAAGTTTCTGATATCAAATATTGTATATAATATAAAATCGAGAATGAGGTGCAATATAAGTATTTTTCTAAGTATAATAAACTATGTATATCTGATTTGAGAGTATGAGTAAGATAGAAGTTATGTACCTACGAAATCGTAAATCGAAAGTGTTACCTTTTAATGCAAGGTTAACTTGTAATTTCAGTTGTTTAATTAGATTACACATTGCAAATTATTTTGTATGAATGATTTCTTGACTTTAATGTTATAATGTTAATATTGTCGAGTGTTATATGACAATAAGTCTGCTTCCAAGTCTTTCAAGATTAAAAAGGTCCCATGGTTCGATCACAACACTTGACACAAGATGCATAAAGTAGTTGATTTCCTGCGTATTTAGTCCAAATATGCTTACAAGGTTCATAGGTGAATTTCTTCGTACACAAGTATAACGATCATGAAATTTGTATTAATTACAACAATATTTTACGCAACTGTGATTGGGTTTTAATTAAAAAGGTGCATACATTTAAATTGATGACAAAAACTAAATACTAAAGTTGCTTTTGATGAAGAAAATGTTCATAATTTTGTAATAGTAGGGAAAAGAGTAGACTAAGAGACCAAAAGAGAGGAAGACTGTCCATTTGTCTATCATTAGATATCTTGATCATTTAAATATTTGTCAGTGTAGTTGTACCTATTTACTAAGTATATACCCAAGCGAATATTGGAACATAGTTTCTGTTCAAAAAACTTCTATACTTTTTATATTAAGAAGGTTATAATAAAGGACTCTAGTTCTAACTTACTTTATACTTACATATGTTAAACCAGTCATGAAAACCACAGGCATAGATAGATGCCGTTAATAAATACTCTCATTTTGTACTTTAACACGTTCACCCTGGAGTTAGAGGAAATTACATAATACAATATACATAAGTAGATATAAGCAGCAAGTGATGTTCGGGCCATGTATTCAAAACTGAGTCATGTATATAGTCATAAATATCTATGTATATGTCACATATGCATATGCATAAATTTATGTCTCAATTATTCAGATTGAGTATATGAGCAGAAATCATTCAAAACAGCCGAAGGGTGGTTCACGAGAGAACTACGAAGCCAATAAAGATCGATATCGAAGTCAAAGTAAGCTTTCATCAGAATAAGAATTGAGTTATTGAGAATAAAAGCTGCTAGCTTATGAGAGAGAATGAGAAATTGATTTTCGATTGATCATTTGAGTGAAATATTAAGAGGTCTAATTTTAAATTGCCACACTGCAATCGATCACTTATTTTACGATCTTTGACAATTAAGGATGGCTTTCACTCTTCGGTAGAATGATCTAATTCAAATTATAACAATTAAGACAAACAGTTCAGTTTCAATTGATTTATGTGATTGTGATGTGTTTTATATTAAATTTAAAAAATCAGTGGTGAAAACTAAAAAAAATGTTGACTGATAGTGATTGTAACTTAATTACAATTATAAACCAGTGATTTATTTATGGAAAGAAAATATCTTGTGCAAAAATTTTAAAATTTTTTTTTTTTAATTTTGCACTTTTAAAAGTTTTTCAATTAATTTTGTGAATGGTTATGTTGAATTGTGTCATATTTTTCTCCGTGAGTTTTCAATTATTTATTATTATTTAATGTTATTAATATTAGAATTAAGTAAATTTAAAGTTTATAAATGAGGAGGAGGCTGCTAGAGCCTTTGGCTACAGTTTTAAATTATTATTCTTAGCTTAACAATTATGAAAGATTTTCTATCACGGACTCAAATTTTACATCATCAAAATTTTGAAAAATATGTGACACGGAGTATTTAAGTATTTGTGTGTGCAAACATTTTCAAAGGACAAAAAAAAAAAAAAATTGTAAAAAGCATATGTTTTTCTTTTTTCAAAGGCAGAAACAGTTTTTCAAAAAATCCTATTCGGGGCATCCATTATTTAGTGGTCCGATTTGACCGATTCAAACAAATGTACCGCGTCTATATTAAAAACTTATAGTGTCTATATATCAGTTCGATAAAACGAAAAACAAAAAAGTTTTTCTAATAAGAACCTGAATTTTAATTCACAGTATTATTTTTTCTGACGTTTTCAACAATCATCTTCATATTTCAGCCAATTTACACAAAGTGATGAATGAATTATATATCTATAACTTTTCTCATGCATGACTCCGTCCATTGATGAAAATTTTATGAAAATATGTTTGGTACTTTTCGAGTTTATTGCTTTTAGACAGACAGACGCGACCGGGAGACTTTGTTATATAATATGTATATATACGTGTAGATATACTTTAGGGGTACTTTCATGTATTTAATTGGTCTAATAACTATCCAATTATACTACTTACATATACTTATTCTACATAAGTATGTGTGTGTGTAAAAATACACTTACTAATTTATTGATAATTTTTGAATTTTATATATTTACAAAATATTAATACTAATATATATTTTTAAATATAGTAACTGGAGAAACATCTGATGCTACGACAACAATGCAAACACCAAAATGAATAACAACAAAAAAATCAACATTTTTTGCTTTTCTGGAAGCAGAAGGCAATTATTTGCATAATGATTTACCTTTAACGTCGTCCGCATTATCTCATCCATTTATGTTAGCCCGAGCAATATCATTGTAAGCCTTCTTTAAATTAAATATACACCGGATGGTACGAATCTTTATTACTCTACTAATTACATCACTTACTTTTATAACAAGTCAAAAATCACTATATAAGTTTAGGAACCGCTGATTTATAGAACTGCTATTAATAATTCTCCTTGAGCAGCGCCACGCTTAGAATTTATATTATCATGAGCAATAACTTTGCTGGTCTAAAAAATTTTTACAATAACATCATCATTTCATCAACAGCAACAACCCCAGCAACAATAAAAATACAGTGTAAATTCAAAATTTAACCAACAGTCAGAACAATCAGAGCAGCACCAACAAAATGTACGACAGGAGCAGCAAATTTCATGGAACGAGGATTTATGTAGAGATGTAGGTAAGTACGCATACAATTCTGATAAAACGTATTGTTTCATGAACAACTCTTCCTTCCAGTATCTTCTTTCTATCAATCCTTCCTGCTAAATTAACCAGCAAAGAAAGATTGGCTTAGTTTTTATAATGGAATAAAGCAAAAAAACCTTGCTGCCTGGTACAATAAGAACCTGATTCGTTTTTTTTGTGTTCATCAAATCATAATCTGTACCATCTTTAATCAACCCAATATGGTTTCCTGTACTAAAAAATTTTTGTCAAAGCACGAACTCGCAGCCAGGCATTGTGAGAGCTGCTTGGTTTCTTTCTTATAATGTGAATTGCAACGGGTTCAAAATATTTCAAATTTCGGACCATTTTTCTCGTTAATAAAACACCTCGAACCGTGACTTGTTCAGAACTAATATTTGCTACAACGTCGATAACAACCTTTAAGTATTTCCATGAACCATTTCCATTTGAACTTTTGCACTTGTTACAATTATCTGAAACATTTTTCTTTCCCGTTTTAGTTGAATCTTTACTTATGCTTGCAGTTCAACCAGATTAATAACAGCCATAGCAACAGCAGCTCAATCAACAAAAATAATACTAGGAACAGAATTAAATTAGCAACAATGACAAACACTGCCACAAGAGCAGCAACAACACCATGAACTACAATAACGAAAATAACAATTTGAGTAGGAGAGGCAATAACTTCTGTGGCGACTCCGACAATGGCAGCAATGGCAAAACCAACATTAGTCCCAACAACATCAGAAGGCACAACAACAACAGCTCCTGTAGCAGCAACAGCAACAACAATACGAACAACAACAGTATTATCAATATAACTTTCAACAGGCTTTACGATCTCGTAATGCTTATCCAGAACAACATAATCATAATTACCATCAAGAATATAATATTTACCTATCAAAGCTCACTCGATGAGTATCAGTTCTTCTTACAATGTAACAACCAGCGACAGCAACAACAACTTGAACAATGGTCAATTCAGTCGTATCTGCAGAAATAGTATTTTCTAAATCGGCAACAATAACGGCAGGTTTAGCATTATACTTAGCAATCAATACGAAAACAGAAGCGGCACCAACTGCTAAAACCTCAGAACATATGGAAAGCCTAATAACTATTGCATGCTTGGTTGTACTCAAAATATTTTCGAGAAAATTATCAACAATTGCAAGAACCCCGTCACAAATATTACATACAATGTCAACGATATGCTTTTGTAACTCAAGAAGTCTTACAACAATTAAGCAATGAATTAGAGCGACACTCTCTAGCAAAGTATGTATGCCATCTGAATCATTTATACTCGGAGTTACGAGGTCGACAAATGCAAATTCAAGCCCCGAGTATTGATAGTTCAAGAATGCGATTTCGATGTTGAATTTTAATGCAGAAAATGGAGTACATGTCAACAATAATTCAACACTGGAAATTGGTATAGCACATACTGAGGGGCAACAGAAACTGCATCAACCACAATCGTAAAATGAGAACCAAAATGATTCAGAGGCAACACAAACACAATTGGGATCTATTTGTATAGATCATTATGATAATACGCAATTCAAACTATTATCAATAAAAAAAACAGTAATCTTGAAGAGATTACTTTCTACAAAATTCCGCAATCATTAAGAGCAACCGATACCAGTGCCAATCCATGCCAATGATCTGTTTCAATATCAGTGGCAACCTCACCTCAAAGTCAAGAAACTACAACACTCGAGGCGGAGTATCAGAATATTCTACAAATGCAAATTCATTCGAGAACACAAAATGCATTATCATCATCAATATCATCACCTTCTTCGTAATCTTCATCTGCAATGTCAATTTTACAACAAACTGCAAACACTATTGGTGTCATCTGCACAAATGAGGGCACGAACTCTGATGTCGGGGACATTCCCTCAACAAAACCATTCGATGGCAATGGTAATGCCAATTACAAAGGAAAAAAACAGAAATACAAATGCGTCCGAACATGCCAACACGAAGGCAAGGAATTATTTTCAGTCCACTTGATACATTCACGAGCCTAATTCTCAAGGTCATTGTCAAAAGCAACGCAATCAATAATCATACTGCAATCCATACCACAAATGCAGACAGATCATCAACATGGAATGGGATGCGAACAGAATGATGCGATCACAAACCCAATTACTACGGCAAAGACGCATACAAACTCGAGCGTAACCGCCCTATTCTCATCCACCATCTTTAACAGTATTATCAGTTTCATTACAAATGCAGGCACAAACTGCACATGAACCATCAACTTAAAATTTAGCATAATTACAATTGTAGAAATCAAGGCTAAGATCAAAAACGCGATCAATATTATCGCTGCCATCGCAATTGAAATTGCAAATAAGAATACCAACAATAATATCCTCATCTCAAGCATCATCAGTGGTAACAGCGCCAATAAAAACGAGATTGATAATGAATGCTGACCCCAAACTTCAGTTTCGTTTTCAACATTTATGCGACCATCAACTTCTGAGAGAAACACAAATGTTGATGAATTCACTCACCACCGGCAACCGGTACGAGTGGGATACAGACACTTCAATATCAAGGCCAATACCATCCACAACACGATTGACGCAATCAAAATTTGATCAGTATAACCGATCAACCAATCTGTTATCAAAAATAACAGACTGTATGGGCTCATAGGATTTGAAACTCCTTTTCAAACCAATTCAAATCTAGGAACAACAAGGATGTGACCAACAATAATACAACCAACAAGGATACAACCAACTCCGGTGGAACATGAATTAGTAAGTTAAAAAACCACTTTCCTTTAAAAAAAAAATCACAAAATCTTTCTCTTCACCCAAATATTAGAGCAATAATCTCTTTATCCTGCTAATTAAAAAAAAAAAAAAAAAGAAGGAAATGAAATTAAATATGACAGAGGATCCTGCGTAAAGTATGTATGCTTATTTTATTCTATGCTATTGTATATATAACATGGTACAATAAAATTTTTTTTTTCCTTCACTTTTCAGAAATTACTGGATATTGCAATGGAGATAATATGACCGATGTGTATCTTCAATAATTTGCGCATTATTGTTTCTTCGTGATTTCATTTTTAAATTTCCATATTTGTTGGTATAGTTTTTGATCTTGATCATCAGAACTTAGTTTGCTATTGAGTTGATCGTGACCCTTCTGTAGAAGTTTCCGCTTCCGTTGATGTTAGGCGAAGGGGATGACGTTGACACCAGGGATGCCAGTGGCGTTGTAGATGGCATTGGCCTTGGTGTTGAAGTTTCTGTATCCTACCCGTATACTGACGGTTGTGGATGCGTCAACAATTGTGTTTCTCTCAGAAGTTCAGGTTTTATGTTGAAAATGAAACTGAAATTTGGGGAGCAGCATCCATTTTCAATGTCGTTTTCATTGGTGTTGTTACTACTGTTGGAGCTTGAGATGAGGATGTTATGTTGGTCTTTTTATTTGCGATTACAATCGCGATGGTAGCGTTAATATTAATCGAGTTCTTGATCTTAGCACTGATCTCTCCAATTGTAATCATGCTAAATTTAATGTTGATGGGACATGTACAGTTTGTGCCTGCTTTTGTATTGATACTGCAATGCTGTTGAAGTTGATGAAGATGATAGAGCTTACGCTCGACTTTGTATGCGTGTTTGCCTAGTAATTGAGTTTGCATTTGCATTATTGTTGGTTTTGTTCCCATCCCATTTGATGGTGATGGTCCGTCTCCACTTGTAGTATCGGTTGCACTACGATTATTGATTTCGTTGTTTTTAACAATGATTTTGAGAATGGGCTCGTGATTGTATCAAGTGGACTGAGAACAATTCAACTTACCTTCGCATTGGCGTTTCCGGACGCATTTGTATTTCCGTTGTTTCCTTTGTAGTTCGCATTATCATTGCCATCGATTGGTTTTGTTGGGGGGATGTACCCGATATCAGGCTTCGTGCCCACATTTCTGTTGATGACACTAATGGTGTTTGCAGTTTGTTGTAAATTTGACATTGCAGATGAAGATGATGAAGATGATGAGGCTGTTAATGATGGTGATGCATTTTGTGTTTTCGATTGAATTTGCATTTGCCGAATATTCGAATATTCTCCGTAGAGAATGTTGTAGTTTGTTGATTTTTAGTTGCTGTTGTTTCTGATATTGGAACAAAGCATTGGTACGCATTAGCACTGGTATCGGTTGCTCTTGATGATTTCGGGATTTTGTTGTCAGTAATGTTTTCAAGATTACTGTTTTTTTTTTTTATTGATAATAGTTGAAATTGCGGATTATCATAATGATCTATTCGTGTGTTGTGTTATAGCCTCTGAATCATTTTGCTTTCATTTTACGATTGTGGTTGCTGCAGTTTCTGTTGCCCCTCAGTATATGGTATAACAATTACCAGTGTTGAATTATTGTTGACAGGTACTTCATTTTCTGCAATAAAATTCAACATCGAACTCCCATTCTTGAACTATCAATACTCGGGGCTTGAATTTGCATTGTCGACCTCGTAACTCCGACTATAAATGATTCAGATGACATGCATAATTTGTTAGAGAGTATCGTTCTAATTCATTGCTTCATTGTGGTAAGATGTCTTGAATTGCAAACGCATATCGTTGATATTGTATGAAGTATTTTTGACAGGGATCTTGCAATTGCTCATAACTTTCTGGAATATATTTTGGGTATAAATAAGCAAGCAATAGTTGTTAGGTTAACTGTATGTTCTGAAATTGTTGCAGTAGGGGACGCTGCTGTTGTCGTTTTGGTTGCTGAGTATAATGCTAATGGTGTCGTTGTTGCTGCAGATTTGGAAAATGCTTTTTCTGCAGATATGGCTGAATTGACTCTTGTTCAACTTGTTGTCAATGCTGTCGCTGATTACATTGTAACAAGAAATGAAGCTCATGGAACGCGTTTTGATAGTTATTATATTCTGGATGGTACTTATGATCATGTTGTGTTAGACGCTCACTACGAGATGACACGGCATGTTGAACATTATATTGATGAAGTTATTGTTGCTCGTGTTGGAGCTACTGATGCTGCTGCAGGCTCTGTTGTTGTTGTGACTACTGATATTGTTGCTACTGATGTTGGTTTTGGCATCACTATTATTGTCGTAGTCGCCACAGAAGTTATTGCGTCTCTTCCTCAAATTTTTGTTTATGTTTTTGTAGGTCTGGTGTTTTTGCTGCTCATGTGCAGTGTTTGTCCTTGTTGCTGATTTTGATTCTGATCCTAGTATTGTTGTTGTTAATTGATCTGCTGTTGCTACGGCTGTTGTTAATCCTACTTTCACTTCGATTCTATGACTATTTATTGAAATATGATACAGATACTTTTGTAAAGAAAAATAATTCCATTTCGAAATTTGAGAAAACTAATTGCACAATTTTGACCCTTTCCACTAATAATTGATATATAGATTCCATATAAGTTGTTTTGTGACGTTCTTAGATCACTAAAAACGTTACAAAACTATTTTCAAGCACAATACAATCACAAAAGTCACCTTGATCTTTCGGACCAATAGTTATGTACAATAAATACATAGTTTCCCTACACAATAGTTATAATTTATTAATTTCATTAAATAGAGAACGTGAAATTTGTCTTCTTTATGCTAGAGATAGACGCAGATCTCAGAGAGCCCAAGAATTATAAGAATGCAGGTCGATGAGGACTTCTAATTTGTGTTGAAATAAGTTATATTCTGTCATGAATTACGATCCTTCTATTGAATACAAGAATGATCCTGTCATTTCAATAGGTTCAATGTCGGGTGTATGCGAATATTGCTCTGCTTTGAAATGGAAGGATGAGTGCAAAGTTCTTTGTTGCTTACAAGGAAAAATAATATTACATGTCGTCATGTAGTGACGAGATTGCACCCGTGCAAAGTTGCCGTAGGTTGCTAGCATATATATAAGTCAAATAACCATTAATAAGTTGTAAGGTGTAATTTTGTTACAATATAATTCTTTGTTTGTAATTTAATAAATTTTTTTTAATAAACTGTTACGGAAATCATATTGAAAATCAAATACTTATATAAAATAAAAAACTCAAATGACATATAAGCCTAATCGTTTTGAATGTTTGTTTTATTTATTCTTTTATAAGGATAATCTACGATTTATTTCTTTGTTTTAAAATAACACTTAGTATTTTTAATACCTGCTATAGTTTGCTAGAATTCATGATTAAATATTTTTATACGTTTCACATTGTAGGAAATGCAATACATAGAACTGTGAGCGTGGGAAAAATCTTATTTTAAGTTTTTAAGCTACTCGTATCAAGTTATCAGGAAGACATTGCCATTTACAGATTATCGATAAAATAGTCAAAAGGTAGACAAAAGAAATTTTCTTATTAGTTCATCGAAACTTCATTAAATGATTTAATATTTCAATCAAAATTACATAACGTATAAAATTAGATAAATCTTTTCGGAAATCGGAAAGCAGTCATCAAAATTTATTGGAGCATGTTACTAATTTAATGTTGTGCCTTCCATTTAAATGAACTTAAGAATTTAATTGTAACCTCTTTTGAAGATATGGAGGTGAAAGGTGAGTAAATTTTGCTAAAACCGAAGATTACATTCTATATTGTTTTAAAAATTATGAAAAAACCTGATATACATTTTATATTTGAATCACAGAGCTATAATTGCCCTAATTGGGTGTTTTAAAAAAACATCATTAAACTTATATTTTATAAAACAAAAAAAAATTCCGAAAATATATAATATGCAATTCAGGTTATTATCCAGTGAAAAATACTCTGAGTATTGTAATTGGGAATATAACATATGGACCTCATTTTGGGCTGAGGTTATTAAAGCTGAAAATAAGTTAATGAATGTGTATTTTATAAGAAAATTCGACACATAGGAGTTGGGTTAGTGAGGTTCAAATATACAATATGACAACATTATGCTTCCCTTCGATGTACATACATATGCATCGTGGTCAGATGCTTAACACAATAATCCAACAACTGCAATATGATGCGAAAAGCAGGAAGAAAATGTAAAATTTTACTCTACCGAAAATAAAGATATTCACATCAAGGACTTATCAGAGCTAAGCACACTCAAATCTTTGTTTTTTTTTGTTTTTGTTTTTTTTTTCGACGGGTTTCCTCAGTATTCTATAATTTATTCTAATTCCAGTTGGAACTTAAGAACACGTATGTATGTAATTACAAAATTGGAGTATTAATTATCGCTAACATCTGTGTAACAAAAATAAGCATAGACTAATCTACGCTAGGAGTTTTCATGACAGATTTAACATATAAAGTAAGTAACCACAATCTTCCATTTATAACTTTCTTATAGATATACAATAATATAAAAGAACAGAAACTACAATATGTTCAAATAATCGCTTATACTTGTATAGTAAATTAGTATAACTATTATGAGAAATATTTAAATCGATCAAGATGACTGATGACAGACAAATGGACAAATTGGTCTCTTACTCTACTCATAGTAATAGGGAATACTACTATTACAAAATTGTCAACATTTTCTTCATCAAAAGCAACTTTAGTATTTTACAAGAAATCTTAAGCCTCGCTTTGGTCATAAATTTAAATGTATGTACAATATCTTTTCTAATAATCTAACAGCTTTTATTCTCAATAACTCAATTCCTATTCTGATGAAAGCTTACTTTGACTTCGAAATCGATCTTTATTGGCTTCGTAATTCTCTCGTGAACCACACTTCGGCTGTTTTGAGTGATTTCTGCTCATATACTCAATCTGAATAATTGAGACATAAATTTATGCATATTCATATGTGACATATACATAGATATTTATGACTATATACATGACTCAGTTTTGAATACATGGCCCGAACATCACTTGCTGCTTATATCTACTTATGTATATTGTATTATGTAATTTCCTCTAACTCCAGGGTGAACGTGTTAAAGTACAAAATGAGAGTATTTATTAACGGCATCTATCTATGCCTGTGGTTTTCATGACTGGTTTAACATATGTAAGTATAAAGTAAGTTAGAACTAGAGTCCTTTATTATAACCTTCTTAATATAAAAAGTATAGAAGTTTTTTGAACAGAAACTATGTTCCAATATTCGCTTGGGTATATACTTAGTAAATAGGTACAACTACACTGACAAATATTTAAATGATCAAGATATCTAATGATAGACAAATGGACAGTCTTCCTCTCTTTTGGTCTCTTAGTCTACTCTTTTCCCTACTATTACAAAATTATGAACATTTTCTTCATCAAAAGCAACTTTAGTATTTAGTTTTTGTCATCAATTTAAATGTATGCACCTTTTTAATTAAAACCCAATCACAGTTGCGTAAAATATTGTTGTAATTAATACAAATTTCATGATCGTTATACTTGTATACGAAGAAATTCACCTATGAACCTTGTAAGCATATTTGGACTAAATACGCAGGAAATCAACTACTTTATGCATCTTGTGTCAAGTGTTGTGATCGAACCATGGGACCTTTTTAATCTTGAAAGACTTGGAAGCAGACTTATTGTCATATAACACTCGACAATATTAACATTATAACATTAAAGTCAAGAAATCATTCATACAAAATAATTTGCAATGTGTAATCGAATTAAACAACTGAAATTACAAGTTAACCTTGCATTAAAAGGTAACACTTTCGATTTACGGTTTCGTAGGTACATAACTTCTATCTTACTCATACTCTCAAATCAGATATACTTATTTTATTATACTTAGAAAAATACTTATATTGCGCACCTCATTCTCGATTTTATATTATATACAATATTTGATTTCAGAAACTTTTGTTTTTACTGGCGACTTCCTCTCTGATGTCTTTTCAATATTTTGCTATATTTTTTGCAAGCTTCGGTTTTACTTAACTCTACCTCTTTTCCTTCCATCATCTTAATCATTATTTCTTTGTCTTGCTTTTGTTCGCCTATGTTATTATTCTGGGAATATTATTTTACTTAGTTTTACATGAATTCAGCAGTTCTTAGTGCGTCTAATGATTCCTTTCTTCGATAAAATTGAAATAATAAACATTTGTTTGTTTTCTTAAGTAGAATAAATATCGAAGAACAACTTAATTATCAGTTGAATTTGAGTTGAATATGACGCATTCTGATGACCGCCAGATCTTTGATTTGAAGTGAATCCATGCAAATATTTTTAAGTACATAATTTTTATTAGTTATCTCTTCTTGAAAAAACATAATAGCATCCGGAGTTATATTTATCGATTTCATTGTAAATTTTCTCATCATTAATACTGTTCACAGATATTTTGCATCATTAACATTAATTACTTAATTAATGGAATGCCTTTTGCAACAATGACGGTGTTAGCAAAGTTAGGTTAAAGGCAAATGCTGAAACTAAGATAATGGTTTGTAATGCCTCTGGATGAACTTGGTCCTGCGATGAGCAGCCTGTCTAATCTATCATAACTTCGTTTGATTCTGTCTGTGCACCTATAAGAATATACAGAAACTAGACAGTTAGTTAGTTACAAGAATGTAATATATGTACAAGAAAACAATGAAAAAATTGTGGTGATCAGGTTCGCTGTCAGCCAGACAACAACCTAGCAAAGAAGTCACTAGATGATACAATAAATAACGCAATACACCCTCCCTGGAATAATTCACATTCCTTATACAAATACTTTTAGCAATCCTATTAACAAATTGTATATAAAGCATAACTACGAGTATTACATCCGAATTTCTGTGTTAAATGAACAGGAAGAAAAAGAGAAGAATATTTTTTCATTGTTATACTCTTTACGGGAGTGAATAGTATTATAAGTTTGTCATGAAGTTTGTAACAGGCAGAAGGAGACAAAAAAAAAAATCACATAAAGTATATATATTCTTGACCAGCTCGATTAGACGAATTGATTAAGCCATGTCCGTCTATCGGTCTGTGTGTTTGCCAACTAGTCCCACAGTTTTTGAGCTAGAGAGCTGAAATATTGCACGAACCTTTCTTTTTACCATACGCATGTTCTTATTAACGTTTTTGTTTTTTGTCATATCGAACTGAAACATGGACACTATCAGTTTCCAAGATAGGCGCAGGATATTTGTCGGAATCAGCCCAATCGGACCACTAGCGGGGTACCTCCCATACAAAACTTTTGTTTTTTGTCATATTAATACGAAATACAAGTCTGGACAGCTCTTATCTTTAGTAATTGCCTTCGACCTAACTTCGCTAATACCGTCATTGCAATAAGCAATCTACTTATTATTCGATGTTTATGATGCAAAATATACATACATAAGTAAACAGTAACAATCATGATGAAATATTTGCACATAAATCGAAAATTATGACCCAGGATGCTGAGATGTTTTTTCAAGAAGATATTGATAAATTAACAAAAAACTAATAAAAATATTGTACTTAAAAATATTCTCATGGATTCGCTCCAAATCAAAGATCTGACGGTCATCAGAATGCGTCATATTCAACTCAAATTCAACTGATAATTAAGTTGTTCTTCGATATTTATTCTACTTAAGAAAACAAACAAATGTTTATTATTTCAATTTTATCGAAGAAAGGAATCATTAGACGCACTAAGAACTGCTGAATTCATGTAAAACTAAGTAAAATAATATTCCCAGAATAATATTGTAACATAGGCGAACAAAAGCAAGACAAAGAAATAATGATTAAGATGATGGAAGGAAAAGAGGTAGAGTTAAGTAAAACCGAAGCTTGCAAAAATATACAATAATATTGAAAAGACATCAGAGAGGAAGTCGCCATGCAGTAAAAACAAAAGTTTCTGATATCAAATATTGTATATAATATAAAATCGAGAATGAGGTGCAATATAAGTATTTTTCTAAGTATAATAAACTATGAGAGTATGAGTAAGATAGAAGTTATGTACCTACGAAATCGTAAATCGAAAGGTTAACTTGTAATTTCAGTTGTTTAATTAGATTACACATTGCAAATTATTTTGTATGAATGATTTCTTGACTTTAATGTTATAATGTTAATATTGTCGAGTGTTATATGACAATAAGTCTGCTTCCAAGTCTTTCAAGATTAAAAAGGTCCCATGGTTCGATCACAACACTTGACACAAGATGCATAAAGTAGTTGATTTCCTGCGTATTTAGTCCAAATATGCTTACAAGGTTCATAGGTGAATTTCTTCGTACACAAGTATAACGATCATGAAATTTGTATTAATTACAACAATATTTTACGCAACTGTGATTGGGTTTTAATTAAAAAGGTGCATACATTTAAATTGATGACAAAAACTAAATACTAAAGTTGCTTTTGATGAAGAAAATGTTCATAATTTTGTAATAGTAGGGAAAAGAGTAGACTAAGAGACCAAAAGAGAGGAAGACTGTCCATTTGTCTATCATTAGATATCTTGATCATTTAAATATTTGTCAGTGTAGTTGTACCTATTTACTAAGTATATACCCAAGCGAATATTGGAACATAGTTTCTGTTCAAAAAACTTCTATACTTTTTATATTAAGAAGGTTATAATAAAGGACTCTAGTTCTAACTTATTTATACTTACATATGTTAAACCAGTCATGAAAACCACAGGCATAGATAGATGCCGTTAATAAATACTCTCATTTTGTACTTTAACACGTTCACCCTGGAGTTAGAGGAAATTACATAATACAATATACATAAGTAGATATAAGCAGCAAGTGATGTTCGGGCCATGTATTCAAAACTGAGTCATGTATATAGTCATAAATATCTATGTATATGTCACATATGCATATGCATAAATTTATGTCTCAATTATTCAGATTGAGTATATGAGCAGAAATCATTCAAAACAGCCGAAGGGTGGTTCACGAGAGAACTACGAAGCCAATAAAGATCGATATCGAAGTCAAAGTAAGCTTTCATCAGAATAAGAATTGAGTTATTGAGAATAAAAGCTGCTAGCTTATGAGAGAGAATGAGAAATTGATTTTCGATTGATCATTTGAGTGAAATATTAAGAGGTCTAATTTTAAATTGCCACACTGCAATCGATCACTTATTTTACGATCTTTGACAATTAAGGATGGCTTTCACTCTTCGGTAGAATGATCTAATTCAAATTATAACAATTAAGACAAACAGTTCAGTTTCAATTGATTTATGTGATTGTGATGTGTTTTATATTAAATTTAAAAAATCAGTGGTGAAAACTAAAAAAAATGTTGACTGATAGTGATTGTAACTTAATTACAATTATAAACCAGTGATTTATTTATGGAAAGAAAATATCTTGTGCAAAAATTTTAAAATTTTTTTTTTTTAATTTTGCACTTTATAAAGTTTTTCAATTAATTTTGTGAATGGTTATGTTGAATTGTGTCATATTTTTCTCCGTGAGTTTTCAATTATTTATTATTATTTAATGTTATTAATATTAGAATTAAGTAAATTTAAAGTTTATAAGGGAGGAGGAGGCTGCTAGAGCCTTTGCTACAGTTTTAAATTATTATTCTTAGCTTAACAATTATGAAAGATTTTCTATCACGGACTCAAATTTTACATCATCAAAATTTTGAAAAATATGTGACACGGAGTATTTAAGTATTTGTGTGTGCAAACATTTTCAAAGGACAAAAAAAAAAAAAAAAATTGTAAAAAGCATATGTTTTTCTTTTTTCAAAGGCAGAAACAGTTTTTCAAAAAATCCTATTCGGGGCATCCATTATTTAGTGGTCGATTTGACCGATTCAAACAAATGTACCGCGTCTATATTAAAAACTTATAGTGTCTATATATCAGTTCGATAAAACGA
Organism: Amiota minor; assembly: GCA_037043295.1. Lineage (NCBI taxonomy): Eukaryota > Metazoa > Arthropoda > Insecta > Diptera > Drosophilidae > Amiota > Amiota minor. The sequence goes on from JBAMAW010001787.1 coordinate 5,367,956, forward strand.
AAAACAAAAAAGTTTTTCTAATAAGAACCTGAATTTTAATTCACAGTATTATTTTTTCTGACTTTTCAACAATCATCTTCATATTTCAGCCAATTTACACAAAGTGATGAATGAATTATATATCTATAACTTTTCTCATGCATGACTCCGTCCATTGATGAAAATTTTATGAAAATATGTTTGGTACTTTTCGAGTTTATTGCTTTTAGACAGACAGACGCGACCGGGAGACTTTGTTATATAATATGTATATATACGTGTAGATATACTTTAGGGGTACTTTCATGTATTTAATTGGTCTAATAACTATCCAATTATACTACTTACATATACTTATTCTACATAAGTATGTGTGTGTGTAAAAATACACTTACTAATTTATTGATAATTTTTGAATTTTATATATTTACAAAATATTAATACTAATATATATTTTTAAATATAGTAACTGGAGAAACATCTGATGCTACGACAACAATGCAAACACCAAAATGAATAACAACAAAAAAATCAACATTTTTTGCTTTTCTGGAAGCAGAAGGCAATTATTTGCATAATGATTTACCTTTAACGTCGTCCGCATTATCTCTCCATTTATGTTAGCCCGAGCAATATCATTGTAAGCCTTCTTTAAATTAAATAGACACCGGATGGTACGAATCTTTATTACTCTACTAATTACATCACTTACTTTTAATAACAAGTCAAAAATCACTATATAAGTTTAGGAACCGCTGATTTATAGAACTGCTATTAATAATTCTCCTTGAGCAGCGCCACGCTTAGAATTTATATTATCATGAGCAATAACTTTGCTGGTCTAAAAAATTTTTACAATAACATCATCATTTCATCAACAGCAACAACCCCAGCAACAATAAAAATACAGTGTAAATTCAAAATTTAACCAACAGTCAGAACAATCAGAGCAGCACCAACAAAATGTACGACAGGAGCAGCAAATTTCATGGAACGAGGATTTATGTAGAGATGTAGGTAAGTACGCATACAATTCTGATAAAACGTATTGTTTCATGAACAACTCTTCCTTCCAGTATCTTCTTTCTATCAATCCTTCCTGCTAAATTAACCAGCAAAGAAAGATTGGCTTAGTTTTTATAATGGAATAAAGCAAAAAAACCTTGCTGCCTGGTACAATAAGAACCTGCTTCGTTTTTTTTGTTTTCATCAAATCATAATCTGTACCATCTTTAATCAACCCAATATGGTTTCCTGTACTAAAAAATTTTTGTCAAAGCACGAACTCGCAGCCAGGCATTGTGAGAGCTGCTTGGTTTCTTTCTTATAATGTGAATTGCAACGGGTTCAAAATATTTCAAATTTCGGACCATTTTTCTCGTTAATAAAACACCTCGAACCGTGACTTGTTCAGAACTAATATTTGCTACAACGTCGATAACAACCTTTAAGTATTTCCATGAACCATTTCCATTTGAACTTTTGCACTTGTTACAATTATCTGAAACATTTTTCTTTCCCGTTTAGTTGCATCTTTACTTATGCTTGCAGTTCAACCAGATTAATAACAGCCATAGCAACAGCAGCTCAATCAACAAAAATAATACTAGGAACAGAATTAAATTAGCAACAATGACAAACACTGCCACAAGAGCAGCAACAACACCATGAACTACAATAACGAAAATAACAATTTGAGTAGGAGAGGCAATAACTTCTGTGGCGACTCCGACAATGGCAGCAATGGCAAAACTAACATTAGTCCCAACAACATCAGAAGGCACAACAACAACAGCTCCTGTAGCAGCAACAGCAACAACAATACGAACAACAACAGTATTATCAATATAACTTTCAACAGGCTTTACCATCTCGTAATGCTTATCCAGAACAACATAATCATAATTACCATCAAGAATATAATATTTACCTATCAAAGCTCACTCGATGAGTATCAGTTCTTCTTACAATGTAACAACCAGCGACAGCAACAACAACTTGAACAATGGTCAATTCAGTCGTATCTGCAGAAATAGTATTTTCTAAATCGGCAACAATAACGGCAGGTTTAGCATTATACTTAGCAATCAATACGAAAACAGAAGCGGCACCAACTGCTAAAACCTCAGAACATATGGAAAGCCTAATAACTATTGCATGCTTGGTTGTACTCAAAATATTTTCGAGAAAATTATCAACAATTGCAAGAACCCCGTCACAAATATTACATACAATGTCAACGATATGCTTTTGTAACTCAAGAAGTCTTACAACAATTAAGCAATGAATTAGAGCGACACTCTCTAGCAAAGTATGTATGCCATCTGAATCATTTATACTCGGAGTTACGAGGTCGACAAATGCAAATTCAAGCCCCGAGTATTGATAGTTCAAGAATGCGATTTCGATGTTGAATTTTAATGCAGAAAGTGGAGTACATGTCAACAATAATTCAGCACTGGAAATTGGTATAGCACATACTGAGGGGCAACAGAAACTGCACCAACCACAATCGTAAAATGAGAACCAAAATGATTCAGAGGCTATAACACAAACACAATTGAGATCTATTTGTATAGATCATTATGATAATACGCAATTCAAACTATTATCAATAAAAAAAACAGTAATCTTGAAGAGATTACTTTCTACAAAATTCCGCAATCATTAAGAGCAACAGATACCAGTGCCAATCCATGCCAATGCTCTGTTTCAATATCAGTGGCAACCTCACCTCAAAGTCAAGAAACTACAACACTCGAGGCGGAGTGTCAGAATATTCTACAAATGCAAATTCATTCGAGAACACAAAATGCATTATCATCATCAATATCATCACCTTCTTCGTAATCTTCATCTGCAATGTCAATTTTACAACAAACTGCAAACACTATTGGTGTCATCTGCACAAATGAGGGCACGAACTCTGATGTCGGGGACATTCCCCCAACAAAACCATTCGATGGCAATGGTAATGCAAATTACAAAGGAAAAAAACAGAAATACAAATGCGTCCGAACATGCCAACACGAAGGCAAGGAATTATTTTCAGTCCACTTGATACATTCACGAGCCTAATTCTCAAGGTCATTGTCAAAAGCAACGCAATCAATAATCATACTGCAATCCATACCACAAATGCAGACAGATCATCAACATGGAATGGGATGCGAATAGAATGATGCGATCACAAACCCAATTACTACGGCAAAGACGCATACAAACTCGAGCGTAACCGCCCTATTCTCATCCACCATCTTTAACAGTATTATCAGTTTCATTACAAATGCAGGCACAAACTGCACATGAACCATCAACTTAAAATTTAGCATAATTACAATTGTAGAAATCAAGGCTAAGATCAAAAACGCGATCAATATTATCGCTGCCATCGCAATTGAAATTGCAAATAAGAATACCAACAATAATATCCTCATCTCAAGCATCAGCAGTGGTAACAACGCCAATAAAAACGAGATTGATAATGAATGCTGCCCCCAAACTTCAGTATCGTTTTTAACATTTATGCGACCATCAACTTCTGAGAGAAACACTAATGTTGATGAATTCACTCACCACCGGCAACCGGCACGAGTGGGATACAGACACTTCAATATCAAGGCCAATACCATCCACAACACGATTGACGCAATCAAAATTTGATCAGTATAACCGATCAAAAATAACAGACTGTATGGGCTCATAGGATTTGAAACTCCTTTTCAAACCAATTCGAATCTAGGAACAACAAGGATGTGACCAACAATAATACAACCAACAAGGATACAACCAACAAGGATACAACCAACAGGGATACCACCAACTCCGGTGGAACATGAATTAGTAAGTTAAAAAACCACTTTCCTTTAAAACAAAAAATCACAAAATCTTTCTCTTCACAGTTCCCCAAATATTAGAGCAATAATCTCTTTATCCTGCTAATTAAAAAAAAAAAAAAAAAGAAGGAAATGAAATTAAATATGACAGAGGATCCTGCGTAAAGTATGTATGCTTATTTTATTCTATGCTATTGTATATATAACATGGTACAATAAAATTTTTTTTTTCCTTCACTTTTCAGAAATTACTGGATATTGCAATGGAGATAATATGACCAATGTGTATCTTCAATAATTTGCGCATTATTGTTTCTTCGTGATTTCATTTTTAAATTTCCATATTTGTTGGTATAGTTTTTGATCTTGATAATCAGAACTTAGTTTGCTATTGAGTTGATCGTGACCCTTCTGTAGAAGTTTCCGCTTCCGTTGATGTTAGGCGAAGGGGATGACGTTGACACCAGGGATGCCAGTGGCGTTGTAGATGGCATTGGCCTTGGTGTTGAAGTTTCTGTATCCTACCCGTATACTGACGGTTGTGGATGCATCAACAATTGTGTTTCTCTCAGAAGTTCAGGTTTTATGTTGAAAATGAAACTGAAATTTGGGGAGCAGCATCCATTTTCAATGTCGTTTTCATTGGTGTTGTTACTACTGTTGGAGCTTGAGATGAGGATGTTAATGTTGGTCTTTTTATTTGCGATTACAATCGCGATGGTAGCGTTAATATTAATCGAGTTCTTGATCTTAGCACTGATCTCTCCAATTGTAATCATGCTAAATTTAATGTTGATGGGACATGTACAGTTTGTGCCTGCTTTTGTATTGATACTGCAATGCTGTTGAAGTTGATGAAGATGATAGAGCTTACGCTCGACTTTGTATGCGTGTTTGCCTAGTAATTGAGTTTGCATTTGCATTATTGTTGGTTCTGTTCCCATCCCATTTGATGGTGATGGTCCGTCTCCACTTGTAGTATCGGTTGCACTACGATTATTGATTTCGTTGTTTTTAACAATGATTTTGAGAATGGGCTCGTGATTGTATCAAGTGGACTGAGAACAATTCAACTTACCTTCGCATTGGCGTTTCCGGACGCATTTGTATTTCCGTTGTTTCCTTTGTAGTTCGCATTATCATTGCCATCGATTGGTTTTGTTGGGGGGATGTACCCGATATCAGGCTTCGTGCCCACATTTCTGTTGATGACACTAATGGTGTTTGCAGTTTGTTGTAAATTTGACATTGCAGATGAAGATGATGAAGATGATGAGGCTGTTAATGATGGTGATGCATTTTGTGTTTTCGATTGAATTTGCATTTGCCGAATATTCGAATATTCTCCGTAGAGAATGTTGTAGTTTGTTGATTTTTAGTTGCTGTTGTTTCTGATATTGGAACAAAGCATTGGTACGCATTAGCACTGGTATCGGTTGCTCTTGATGATTTCGGGATTTTGTTGTCAGTAATGTTTTCAAGATTACTGTTTTTTTTTTTATTGATAATAGTTGAAATTGCGGATTATCATAATGATCTATTCGTGTGTTGTGTTATAGCCTCTGAATCATTTTGCTTTCATTTTACGATTGTGGTTGCTGCAGTTTCTGTTGCCCCTCAGTATATGGTATAACAATTACCAGTGTTGAATTATTGTTGACAGGTACTTCATTTTCTGCAATAAAATTCAACATCGAACTCCCATTCTTGAACTATCAATACTCGGGGCTTGAATTTGCATTGTCGACCTCGTAACTCCGACTATAAATGATTCAGATGACATGCATAATTTGTTAGAGAGTATCGTTCTAATTCATTGCTTCATTGTGGTAAGATGTCTTGAATTGCAAACGCATATCGTTGATATTGTATGAAGTATTTTTGACAGGGATCTTGCAATTGCTCATAACTTTCTGGAATATATTTTGGGTATAAATAAGCAAGCAATAGTTGTTAGGTTAACTGTATGTTCTGAAATTGTTGCAGTAGGGGACGCTGCTGTTGTCGTTTTGGTTGCTGAGTATAATGCTAATGGTGTCGTTGTTGCTGCAGATTTGGAAAATGCTTTTTCTGCAGATATGGCTGAATTGACTCTTGTTCAACTTGTTGTCAATGCTGTCGCTGATTACATTGTAACAAGAAATGAAGCTCATGGAACGCGTTTTGATAATTATTATATTCTGGATGGTACTTATGATCATGTTGTGTTAGACGCTCACTACGAGATGACACGGCTTGTTGAACAATATATTGATCAAGTTATTGTTGCTCGTGTTGGAGCTACTGATGCTGCTGCAGGCTCTGTTGTTGTTGTGACTACTGATATTGTTGCTACTGATGTTGGTTTTGGCATCACTATTATTGTCGTAGTCGCCACAGAAGTTATTGCGTCTCTTCCTCAAATTTTTGTTTATGTTTTTGTAGGTCTGGTGTTTTTGCTGCTCATGTGCAGTGTTTGTCCTTGTTGCTGATTTTGATTCTGATCCTAGTATTGTTGTTGTTAATTGATCTGCTGTTGCTACGGCTGTTGTTAATCCTACTTTCACTTCGATTCTATGACTATTTATTGAAATATGATACAGATACTTTTGTAAAGAAAAATAATTCCATTTCGAAATTTGAGAAAACTAATTGCACAATTTTGACCCTTTCCACTAATAATTGATATATAGATTCCATATAAGTTGTTTTGTGACGTTCTTAGATCACTAAAAACGTTACAAAACTATTTTCAAGCACAATACAATCACAAAAGTCACCTTGATCTTTCGGACCAATAGTTATGTACAATAAATACATAGTTTCCCTACATAATAGTTATAATTTATTAATTTCATTATATAGAGACTCCTCTGTCGAACGTGAAATTTGTCTTCTTTATGCTAGAGATAGACGCAGATCTCAGAGAGCCCAAGAATTATAAGAATGCAGGTCGATGAGGACTTCTAATTTGTGTTGAAATAAGTTATATTCTGTCATGAATTACGATCCTTCTATTGAATACAAGAATGATCCTGTCATTTCAATAGGTTCAATGTCGGGTGTATGCGAATATTGCTCTGCTTTGAAATGGAAGGATGAGTGCAAAGTTCTTTGTTGCTTACAAGGAAAAATAATATTACATGTCGTCATGTAGTGACGAGATTGCACCCGTGCAAAGTTGCCGTAGGTTGCTAGCATATATATAAGTCAAATAACCATTAATAAGTTGTAAGGTGTAATTTTGTTACAATATAATTCTTTGTTTGTAATTTAATAAATTTTTTTTAATAAACTGTTACGGAAATCATATTGAAAATCAAATACTTATATAAAATAAAAAACTCAAATGACATATAAGCCTAATCGTTTTGAATGTTTGTTTTATTTATTTATTTATTTATTATAAAACTAAGATTATAATTAAAAATTATAACTTAGATATACTACGAGCAATAGCGTTGTTTTATTAATTTTTTATAAGGATAATCTACGATTTATTCAATTTGAATTGATTGTTCGTGGTTTTAAAATAGAACTTAGTATATTTTTACTATCAAATTAAATTTATTTCAAATCATCAATCATGTTACACCAATGAATGAAGTGATTTATAACAAAGGCGAAGGTTAATAATTCCTTAAGATTTAGTTTAAATTGGCTGAAATATGATGATGATTGTTGAAAATAACAGAAAAAGTAATGCCGTGAACTATGTGAATGACATGACCAAAGTGTCGATAATTTCGGAGGCATCAGAAAGCAGTGCAGCTAAGCACTTAATCATCAGACAGATTATTCCGATTGTTGCTATAACATCTATTGTAGATAATGAAACATTTAGTTAAGTTTTGTAGACAGTTTTTCAAAAAAAAAAAAATAATAATAATAAATATGAATAACAAACTGCATTAAGTTACATGCTACAACACACCTCCAGCTGGTATAAGCTAATACACTCTCCAAATACCACTTCCACCACACTTTATAATTCCCCAACTTTTAAACTTTTATCTAGACTTGATCAGATAAAGTTTACTAGAATCCGACTTGGTCACACAAACCTAACAAACATTCACCTCATCGATAAAAACCTAAATAATGCTCCTAATAACATTCACCACATTATCACATCCTGCCCCTCATTGCACCCCCTCAGATCATCTACATTCGCTAATATAGACCCCATCTCAATCATTTCCGATCCGTCCTCTAACATTAATCTTATTCTTAACTTCTTTAAAAAAGCAAATCTGTACAGTAAACTTTAAACTTAAACTTAAGCACTTATTTAGTCACTATTATTATTATTATTATTATTATCACAATTGTTATTTACATATATATCTTTATTAGCTGAAGGCCCTGGCAGGCATGGCTAATTTTCTGATAACTTCTAGTCTTAACTTTAGGTTAGCATTATATAAATAAATAAATAAATAAATAAGTTACAAAGTTTTACTTGAAACAAAAGGTGTTGTAATCTAGAAAAACGTATTCTTTGAAGGTATGCTTTACTTTTTATTTATTGAGATGTACATAATTCAAAAATAGCATCCAAATTTTCAATTTTTTCGGTGGATTTTCCAAAAATCAGGCAAATCGGTCGTGGCGTTGGCTTAGCAAAGAACATGAATTACATAGTTTTTTATCCTAACCCGGAAATTGAGGCAAAAAAGTATGCTACCGTAACCATGAAGTAAAAGCTCTTGGTCCTGCGTTCCGCAAGATTTCCTGCCGGATGTAAAACACTTCACCACAGCGAGAAGTCACATCGGAAGGAAGTAAAAGGCTTCACAACAGAAAGATGCCATACCGGAAGTCAAAGATTTCACCACGGTAAGTGGTGGGAAGATCAAAAAGTTTTGGTTTACAATACTACCGGAGTAAATAAATAAATAAAATATATATTTTTTTCTTGATCAGCTTGTCAAGACGAATTGATCCATTTTACTGAGAGCCTGTTGGCTCCTCATTTGACTCCTATAAATTTAAAATGTATTGAAATTTTTAAAACCTGTATAAGGGCCTTGTTTTGGATCCAATTGTTTATCGTGTACGAAGTTTTTGTATGTCATGTGTATGTGCGCATATGTCAGGAACGGTAGGTTATTTGAGGTGATCTGATCAGTTTTTTTCCACAATGTTTAGTGCGCATCGAGTCGCGGTTGTGTTGCTTGACTGAATTTACAATCTTTGTGCATCATTCTGTCGTTTGTATTACCATTTTACCTTAAATAATATGCACACTATTGGCGGATTGAGCCCACCACCAATGTGGTGAAGTAAAAATTGGGGAACCCCGAATTTATTTACTTTTGTTTAGATTTGGATTTAGATTATAGTAAATTTGAACACTCATCGAACGGAGACCCGTACTTTATCTTTCTTCTCCATAATTGCATTAAATGCCAAGTTGCAAATTTCAGTAACAATCCATAAAAAGAAGTCGCTCAGTTTTTAAACAATATAAACATCTGTGAAGAAAACAAATTATTGTTATTGTTTTTATTGCATTAGTGTTCGTTGTTGTTATTATTTTTCTTCGTCTCTTCTTTAAGCAAATAAAAAAAAAAAATTGTTATTTGCTTATTTTTTTTAATTTGTAGAAAAAAACAAAATAAACAATAAAAGACATCAAACCAACAATCGATTTCGAAGTCGTCGCCAAAATCATGGAATGTTGCTTATGCACTTGGCAACATTGTGAACGACCGTCATCTGTTTTTATTTACTCTATACTGTATATTGTAAATATAGTGGGGTATATCTATTTTAGGGAGAGAAAAGTATTGTTACAACAAATCTCGTTTCATATATTTTTCTTTGAAGAAGACCAATTTCATCCAGAAAATCAATGTGAGGAAGCTAATTATTATTTAATGTTTAAAATTTATGGAAATTAACTTCTATCGACTAGCATATCAAAATTTCAGTTATCCAGAACATAAAGAGCTGGAACCGTTGGAATTGTTTAATAAAGGTTGAATTAAATAAGAGATAGATCTACTAATGGTAAAGCTTGTAGAAACGCAAAGGAAAAAAAAAAAATATTGGATCAATAGAAAAAATCAGTTCGGCAAATGAAATTAGTCTAAAATATATGTTTCGATTCTATCTAGATTTTTGAATTTCCGCAAATAAATAGAAACATTTCTTAAGAACTAACTAAGATTGAAGAACGCTTCCTTTTGTTGTGAGGCCTTTAAATCATTTGTAGTTTTCACTTATATGTATGTAGTTAGGCACTGGAAATGTGGTAAGACCCAAAGAAATTCTAACAGATGAAATTATTAATTAATAAAAAAAGGTCTTATGAAGATCACATACAAATTCTATAGACTTTGTTCTCAAGAAATAAGATAGTCATGTTTGTTCATAGTGAAAATAATTTAAAAATGATAATATGCTGTTATGATAAAGCACACGGAATGCATTGGGTCAGATATTGAAATACTCTGTAGGATGCATAGTATACTAATAAGTTTTGTAATATTCCAGTGGATGTAGTGTATTTGATGGTTGGCATTGTTATTATTATTTGTTGGTTTACTGCACTTACTGCAATCGTCTGTTGCTTGTTTGTTTGTTCATTACATTTTGTTTATCTTGTTTAACAGCAATAAAAACAACAAAACATTTTGCGGTGCCTTTTGACCTGTTGTATTGCTAATGGAGAAGTATATATGTAAATGTGTATGAAATCGATAGATTGTGAGAGAATTAGAGGAAGTGTGGGTGCTTTTGTGTTTGTTATGGGGACGTTTTGGTGTTGGCAAGTGTTGCATATTGCGTGTGAATTTACTTTAGGGGATTTTTCGTAAGTTTTTTCTTTCTTGTCCCCTACAAAGTTCGCTACCTTGGCATCATTTACAGCAAAACTAACTTCGAAAAGTTTAAATTGGGATAAAATAATAATAATATATTGTATAATATATAAATAAATTTGCTTCAATTAAAAATAATATGCTCGTCTTCTTTACACAGAATTTTGGAATTTTATTATAAAAAGTGAAACTCTTCACGTAGAAATCATTCTTTACAAAACCAATTTTAATACAAATTGTTAGATTTTCATAGCGAATTCAATATTTATTTTATTTTATTTTATTAGAACTAAGATTATAATTACAAATTATAACCTAGTATTTTATATGAGCAATAGCGACAGAGGCCTTCAGCTCAGGGGAAAGTTAAGAAGGAAAGAAGGAAATTAGAAAAGTGCAGGACCAGACTTGCCTTGAGCGGGAATCGAACCCGTGACTAATCTCTGGGCCAACGAGCCATTCCGAATTCAATATACTGGTGGTTTTCAGCTTTAACCAAGTCCTTTGGTTATAAATTCCCTAGCTTAAGTTTCGTCAGAAAGTTTGAAGGTCTTCCCGTAAATACAAATTTTAGAGCTTCCTGAAATAATGAAATGAAATGAAATGGTTTAAGAAATTACAGCTACAGGATGATCGTACAAGAGTGCACATTCCAACTTTGACAATCTCTTGGTGCTGTTCTATCCAGACACATCTATCGTGATTTAAAGTATCATTGGAGATCTCCACAAATAGGTGATGACATTGAAATGAGCAACTCCTATAACGGATAAGGTTAGGTTGTTTCTTATTATGCAACGCCACAGAGAATGTTTTGTAATTATCACTGGAATCTACTATTCAGAGATTCAATTCATCCATCCTCTTTGACTTGTGGCTGCATCCTATGGAGGCGATTTCTTATTTGAGACTCTATACACAGACCTTATTTCTGTTAATTATTACATACTTCCACTTGATCAAAATTTTTTAAAATATCGATGATTTTACTATAATGTGATAAGAACTGATGGCTAACATTGTCATTTTGATACACTTGGATGGTTGAACAAAACCTAATTTAGCAACTTTTAATATTATTGATGCTTTAAATTATTCAGTCAACCCACGTATGTACAATAAAATAGGCTGCCTGCCAATTCAATATTTTCGATCAGCATAGCCATTTCTGTTGTTGTGCCGACGGCAAATGTAATTCGCCTCAAGGAGCTCATCTTTCGTTTCATGGCACACCCAAGCAACTTCAAGAACAAGTACATCCTTCAGGAACGTTAAGCACATGGATATACAATGAAACCTCTTCAACGAAGACCACGTCTCACTCCCAAAATGAAAGAAAGGGACAATGCCTCTTGCTCTGAGTTTATGTAAGTGAGTATTTTTTTGTCACAGACAAGTTCTGGGTCAGTTACAACAATTCCAATTCCATTGGGCGTTTGTTCAATGGACAAACAGACTCCACACACTACTCTTCGGCTCTATGCTCTTTAGCTGGGATATCATGTTGTTTTTGTTGGTCATTTTTCTTTCTTTGCCACATTTTTGGCGCACTTGAACAATTTTTCATTTCTCGTTGACATTCCTTCGTGTATTGTTCATTGGTCACGCGAAGCATTGTAAATGAAGCAAGTAAGAGTGGGTCCAAGCGGGTGGATGTGTGTTTTATACACCACGGAAGGGCTGAACTCAGGTCAGAGGAGCTTAAGAGAAAATTGGGATTTATATTTCTTGTTTTTGTATTGCGCACCAGAGCCAAGTAATCTTTGATTGGAACTTGTGGCCATTTTTTGGCCATTGTGCCAAATTAAATTTCTTCTTGTTGAACTTCTTTTAAGTTGTAATGGATACCTTCGCCTTTGGTCAGTTCCGAAGTGTGATTTTCAAATTTTTATCTCTTCGCTGTAATAAAGCTTAAAAGAAAGGCAAATTTTACAGATTTTTCTGGATGATTTGATATTAAGTAAACATTATTTAATTACGAATATACAATACAATAATTTCTTGAAGCAAACAGTTTTGAGTTTGTTTGTAAAACGGTCCAGAAACGCATTAGAAACGTGTCTGACATATTCTTACATAAAGAACACAAAAATTCAGTTAAAGAAATTGAAGAAGATGTAAAGAAATGTTATTAAATTCCATAAGAAATCTAAAATACCAAACAAATTCAATTCAAATTTTCAATCCAATAAACAAAATATAAATCACATTTAATTTCTTATGAATTCATATTTTTGGTAAAAGAAAATCAAAGATTTTTATTAAATCGCACCAGAACCGCGTCAGAACCGCACGCGACATAAACAAACGATGAATAAACAAACAAATTGCCTTGACGTCGACGCAATTTTTACTATCAGGGAAATTCTCTCTCAGAAAGCCACTTAATTTCCGGCGACTGACTATTCACATTCGACGTTCGACGCATGACCAAATGAAAAAACCCAATGGAGAGTATTTCCCTTTTATTAGAACAGGTGGAGGAGAAAGCAAACAATTTAAAATTAACAAATCGCTCAGAAAAGTTCCATGTGCAGCTCTCAATTGTGTGAAGCCTATTAAACCGCATTCAAACCTAAATTTTCACTCGAAATGAGTGAAGTTAAAATAAACATGAACTTGTAGTTATGGAGTTACATATTTGAATGTTAAGGAATAAAACGGTTTATCGTAGATTATAGATTTAAAATTAAGGAATTTAAAATAATGAAAATATGACTATATGATGACTGTGCCAGGCCAGCATTCTAGGACGCCGACGTATACGTGTGTTCATCATGATTCATAGAAGCATTATACTTCTAAACCAGGTTGTCATATCTCCCAGGGTTTCTTCTTTAATAACAGGATGCAGTATTGGGCTAATGTATCAAAGGATGATGCACCAGGAAGCTACAAAGATGAAGAAAAGTCTGGAAGCAATCAACGTCTTCTTTGTGGCAGTCATGCTTTACTTCGAAGGTAGATTGGATTCCTTAGGAAATCATTCTTTGAAGGCCTGGATAGTGTGTCAAAACTACCGCTGGGGGACCATTCTCATTATGCGGAATCTGCAGATTGGTTTCAATAATGCTAATCTGAGTTATAACTCCAACCAGTTAATATATTATACATATGCATACATGCAAGTATACATACATACATATATTGCCTAGTCCAAGGGAGTCCAACGATTTTGATCCCCTCGGCAGCATTGATGAAAATCGTGGTGATTTTGGGCGCAAGTATGTAAGTTTGCTTAAAAAAGGTCCTCTGTTTAAGTTGGTTTGAAAAAATAAAATAAAAAAGGCCTCGTTTGGGCCGCACCAGGATACTAGAGTCTAGTGTATCTCTATGCATACATACATATATCATAGATATCGGATATAGTTCTTATTTTAGGATTTTAAACTCGTTACAATGACAAATTCTTTTTTTCACAACAGCCGTCTTTTGTTTACCGAAATTTTTGGCGTTATTAGTTTTTTTTGTTTTTTTTTTGTTTGCCGGGTTGAGAGTCGTCTTTGCTTCAAACAACGGCGGATTCGATCGAATTTTCTCTTACACTCGAAAATACATGACCATTTCTCATCGAAACGACGAGGATGAAACGTGTTTCGATTGGCTGAAATACTGAGTGAGAGAAACACATGAAATAATTAAACAATAATTCAGGGACGCTACAAAATTAATACCAAATTTAAGGCCAACCCAATTTTAATATCTAGTGCATTAAAAATTAATTTAAGGATACAAATACACTAAATTTCAATTATGACTTGGAAAAATTATTATTTTTTCATTAAACTATTTAAATGATGGGCGCCTGGGTCCCATTAAACGAAATAACCGTACTGCGCAATCTCAGTAGAGTACAAGCCCCATCGTTCCCCTTGCAAGAACAAAATGCTACGTACTCGCTACAATTTAATTCTGAATTTTACAGTTTTATAGCCATTGAAAGCAATATAAAAGATGGTAAATGAGCGTGGTTTGATTGAGCCGTTTGAGTTGCGAGTTGCGAGCCTTTTGGGATTTGGGCATTTGGATCTTTTATATTATTAAACTTTTGGAGCTTAAAGCCTATAAATTATTTATATAAAGAAGGGCATTTCTAATTCATTCTTAACCTAAGTTGATTCGTATGAAACTTTTATTAAATAGATGATAAAGAAGAGAAAATAATTACAAATTATAGGCAAATGAGGAAATATGAAAGAAAACATTTAAAATTTATTATTTTTATTTTCAGAAATAAATTTTCTATTGAATATACAACAAATGAAATTCAAATATCCTACTTTTACAGTTTTGTAGCCATTGAGAGCATATGAAATAAATATATACATAACTCGCTACTTTTCAACGCTTCCACAAAATAGAAAAATAGACCTGAGAATAAAAAAATAATACGCTCTTTCAGCTCGCACTTTTATTACAGTAAATTTCAATTCCACCGCTCAAGTCGTATTATTTTCACTCGCGCGAGCCTGTATCATTCAATAGCCCATTTCAATTCCACGCTCAAATCGTGTTCTTTCTACCTGCGCGACCCCGAAACCATTCAAAAGTCCGTTTCAATTCCAATTTTAAGTCAACCGCGCGACCCCGAATTGTCTAAAAGCCGTCACTCGCTACTTTTCCAAATACTCGCTATTTTTTACTCGTAAATGTGTAAAATGTACTCTTCTTATTTCTCTTTCAAGTCGAAATTTGACTTTTAACGGAAGTAGATCTGTGCGCGCCGTTTTTTCACCCGTCGGCAATACGAATATTGTTTTAAATAATATTAATAATTCTTTTTTTAAATTTGGTCCATTAATTAAAATCGAAATTCGACTGAGTTTTAACGGAAGCCGGTTTTTTGCGGCCATCGGCAAACTTACGAAAGTTAAAACATTGTTTTGCATGAAAATCAATTTGTTCATTTTGTCCATTTTGTCCATTAATTAATCCAAAGATCGAAATTCGACAATTAAAGAAAGCATATCCTCGCGCGGTTTTTTCCGGCTGTCGGGCGAATTTCAATGCGAAATCTCTTTGGTCGGGATTAGCGCAAGCGAAGTCGAATTCAACTTTGTGTGAGTGTCTCTAATAGAAGAAAAATGAGTAATAGAATAAATCAACATAATCAGTGAAGAAGATGAAGAAATTGTAACGGTGCATGTGTAAAACAGAAAATAAAAAAAAGAAAAAGAAATTAAAATTATTTATCAAATAAAAAAATGCTTGTTTTTTTGTTAAGTATTTAACGAATAAATAATTAAAGATAAGTTGATGTTGTTGTTGTTGTCCAAGACGTAGACGGGGAAGAAGAAGAAGTTAAATAAGGAAAAAAAAAAATCAAAGTGAAGTGCAAAAACCGGTTCGCCCCACACAACAACAATAGCAGCAGCAACAATAACAACAACAACACAACAGCAGCAGCAGCCTCAACACAACGAAAAGAAGTAACTAAAGAATTTGGTAGATACCATTGAGTGTAAATATGTGTGAGTGTGAGACAGTATGAGTGAGTGAGTGCAAGTTGGTGTGTGTGTGTGTGTGTTGGCGGCTCATTTGGGTCCAGCAAAGTTAACCAAAGCAGCAGCAGCAGCATCAAATAAGAAGAGGTAGAAAAAAATGATAATAAAAAAGCAAAAATACAAGCGAAAGGACATAGAGAAGGAGAAGTAAAAGAGAGAGTACGTCTGTGTTGTTGTTGTTGTTGTTGTTTTTAAGTAAAAACACTGAATTTACCGCTTCTCTGCTTACGACTCCCCCATTAACTTCTTATGTTATTGGATCTCATTGCTGAACGATATTTCTGGTGATTTGGTGATTGTCTTTGCTTGCGTGGTGTAAAGAACAAAAGCATAAGAAAGCAAATGTAAAGAACAAAAATTAAACAAAAAACGATTCGAAAAAGTGTCTGAAAGATATTTATTGAAAATTCTTATAATTTCTTTTAATAGAAATTCATTTTGAGTTCAAAAAATCTCAATTACAATAATTTTTAGTTAAGTTCTTTCAATCGAAAATAATAATAAGAATTGAAAATAAGTAGAAATATTTGCGCAACAGAAGAAAAATTAAGAGAAACAAAAAAAAAAAATATATATGTATGAAAAAATAAAATAAAATTCCATAAAACGCGCAAACCAGTTTAAAGTGGCACAAGTGAAAATTCCTATCAGAAAACAGCAGCAGCAAAGACAACACGAAGATTTGTTGTATGTAATAAGAGGTAAAAAAAAGCCGCGTTCAATCGCACCAACAAACAGTGAACGCTAACAAAATAACAATGCCAACAACAAACACTAGACCAACAAAACTTTGGTGTGCGTGTGTGTGTTGAGTGTAGTTGTAGTTGTAGTGTAGTGTACGTGCGCGTGTGATATGACAGTTGACAGTTGAACCCAAAGTGAGTGAGTGAGATTGGGGCTCCTTGTGTCGTCGGTCTCTCTGTTGTGATGCGATGTGCTGTGCTATGTTGTTGTTGTTCCAATTGAAATTCTCTCACAGGCATACACGCACTCACTCTCACACGAACTCTCTCTCCCTATCTCTGAAATCAATTTCAAGCAATTCCTTTGCATTGAGCCAGCCATAGCGCGCAAGTATCAGTTCCACCCAAGTATCAGTTCAAGAGAGCAAAGCAAAAACATCCTTCTTTGGGGCTTTTTCTCTCAGCTTATTTCTGCTTTGCTTGTGTGTGTGTGTGTGTGTGTGTGTGTGTATGTGTGTTTGTAAAGTGGAAACATTAGAAAGAAACAATAACATAAAAGAAGAGGGAGTAAAAAAACCCTATTTTGCTTTTGGCTTCTTCTTTTATTGTATTTATTTATTCCTTTTGCTGAGTTTCATCTTCATACTTGTGTTTTTGTTTTATTTTTTTTTTTTACTCGAATTTTTCAGTAGTAAAGCATTTTTCACTATCCTTTCATACAAAAGCTTGTAGTTTATATCTCAGTTGACGCCGTTCTCAATTTGCTGGAAGCTAAAAAAAAAAAATATGGTACAATATATATATTTTTGTTGTTGTTTTTTGTTTCAGTTGTAATTGTGCAGAAGAAAGAAAAAAAAAAAAAAGAAAAGATAAATTATGAAATAATAATAATAAAAGAAAATACAAAATTGTAATACGAAATATACTAAAACTATTATTGTCGAAGAATGAGGAGCATGAAAAGCAGCATCAGCAGCATCATTACTTCCTTCATAATCATCATCATTACCATCATCAGAGCTACTTAAACAGACAGAAAAGCAAAGAGCGGAATACGAAAAAAGGTCAGTATCCTTTTAAGTATTTAGTTATGATTATTTTATTGTTTTTTCTATTTTACATACAACAATAATTGTCATTTTTATTGTTATTTTTAAACAATGTCCATGATGAAGGCAAATGGTTTTCATTTCTCCGGTTTCACTACTCTTGCGGAGTATTTTAGATTTAGATGATAAATGAGGAAGATACAATACTATACAAATATCCACAGAAATCAATCTTAATGACAAATTTGCAAGTCAAACAATTAAATAAACAAACAAATGACAGACATCCTTTAGAATTTAATTTACAAATATATAGTATCTACTCCTATATCCTTAGCACTTAATAAAATGGTGACATTACTCAACACTAAGTCACGTTCTGTGACACATTACAGAAAACATTGGAAATTCAAGTTTTATTTATATTTATTTGAATCATCACTAGAATTTGTTATTCGTTTAATCTTCTATTATTCTTTTGTTTCATCATTGAGCTTGATTTATAGTTAAACAGTCTTTTAATCCAGTTGAAAAGTCTCCAATTAATAACAAGAAAAAAGAAGTTTAACTTCAGCTATTGAGCATTCAGAATTAGTACACGGACAGCATTTCAACACTAAGACCGAAATATTTGTATGGGAGCTATACGATCCAGTAGTCCTAGGGTCTTGAAATGCTGTTTGATAGCCCATGTTACTTTGATATTTGTATAGGAACAACCTCTTCAAGTAATCAGAGCCCACTTCTACACAAAATTTTAGTTCGCGACTTTAAAATGGAGAGATTTGTTTCCTGGAAATCAGTATAAACTAGCGATTTCCGGAAGACAACCACAATTGTTGGTTTTGTCAAGACAATGATAGACCACACACGTCAATAATGACTCGTCGGAAACTCAGGGAGCTTAGTTGGAAAGTTTTAATGCATCCACTGTATAGTCCGAATCTGGCGACTAGCGACTATCACCTCTTATCGCTATTGCTTCAGTTGAGGACTGAGAAAAATTATTAAGCCGAGAGAGGAATCCTGAAACTAGGCTCAAAAACGCAGCAAGTCATTGGACAAAAAGAGGCATATTTGACATAAATCAGGCAAACCGAACTATATCAAATAATATGGATTAAAATAAATCTGATAATGTGAGATATCTCGGAATACATTTGGATTGACACTTGACATAGAAACGCCACATTACTGGGGTCCCCAACACATGCTTAACCAAGCTTCACATTCTAAACTGACTGCTACGTCCTACGAGCACATTAAGATTAAATGCGAAATTGACACTGTACAAAGCAACCGTCAAGCTATCGTGGACATACGCCTATACAAAAAAAGTAAGGTGGAATCAGACGGAAACATTGATTCTCGCCCGTAACTAACATAGGGGTTAGGACCAAGTGTTGGCTATGACCGCACAAAGTTTTTCCACCGAGCCACCTCTTAACAGTTTTCTCACTGCCAAATACAAGACCTTTCTTTTTATTTTGTCAGTCTGTGCTTCGATATAAGCTTCACATTGTTACAAACACCACTATGAATTAATACTACTTTTTCTTAATAATATGAAAGGTATAAAAAAAATTAAAAAAAAAACCGAAATCTTATCTTAAGCAAATATCATAGATAAAGTTCTTGAGTATGGTAAATCCAATCTAAAACAGTCTTATTGTTTAAATTGCGCTGTAAACGCATTGTTTCATCATGAATAGGTGATAATTTTTATGAACTGAGAACACGCTCTTCATTTGTATTATTTACGAATTCATTCAAAAATGACACAACAATTTATACTCTTTTGTTTTTAATACTCGTATATCTCTATGTAGGAACGTAATTCGTTTGACTTCATTTATCAGTCATTTGAATTATCTCTAAATGTCTACCAAGACTTCGAATGAATAAATTTTGCAGTTTTTTCATTTTTCTTTTGCTTCAGCTACAAATAATTAACGGATACTTTATTTTTTTTAATAATAATCCATGACATGAATTGACCAAAAATTTGTTAATCATTGATCATTAAATAACCATCAGGGAGTTATTGTAGTGACAGAACAAATGAATTATAGCAGCCAACAAAAAACCATCAAAAAAAAAAAAAGAACTAACCATCCAGCAATATACTAAATTCTATAAAGGAAAGGGCAAAGGCAAAGTTGTCCCATGTCGAGTGTTTGACTCCTCGTTTGAATGTGCGAAAATTTGGCAAACGCATTTGGTGAGCAAGATTCTGGAAGGACGACAATTTCTTCTTACTACTTGTTTGTTTTATCCTATGTTGTGATTGTCATCCTAGGGAGAGAAATAGAGCCATAACTTCTGCTTGATAACCACCCTCGTTAAACTTTTACTGACAATTTTAGCTCAGCTGGTGATTCTGGCCCAGCTTTTGTTGGCCGTCTCCCTAACAGACTCCTTGCTCCCTTCAAATATCTTTGAACTATTGTATGTATGTTTGAGAGTGTGTGTGTGCGTGTGTGTGTGTGTAAGAGAAAGAGAGGCAGTGAAATATGCTTGCCCGGCTAGGCCAGGCCTTTTTGACTAGGAGGCATTGAGATAATTTACTAAGCAACATTGGAGTGGAGTTACCCAGGCAAGCAGGCAGCCAGGAAGGCGTGTGCTCTTCGTAATATATTTTGTTATGTCAAATCATCTGTTTGAAATCGATTTTTTTGCTCTGCCTCTTTTATTGTATGTAGTTGTTACTTTTCTATGGTTCGCAGATATATATTTTTTTAAATAACATAAGAAAACTACAAAAATCAATTCACACAACAAACCTCTGATGATTTTTTTTCACACGTAAATTGTCAAAATATGTGAAAATATCTAAAGAAACTATACTATAGTAAATAATAAATAATTAAAAGAAATCACGTAAGATATTTTTCTCATTTCCACAATGAAAAATTTTCATTATTTTTTCTTTTGATTAAATAATAATATTGTAATAATACTAAATGTTATCAAGGCAAATTCTACCAAGTGACCTTTCATTATGATTTCATATATCATCATGAATATCACATCACTATCATCATCATGATGTATCTCAATCGTATATTCTATTTTTTTTTTTTTTTTGTATTTATTATTTTTTGATAAAGAAGTCACGCACATTTTGTTGCTTGAATAAAAAGAAAAAAAAGAAGAATCATTCACTCAATTAAAAAATACAAAATTATGTTCATTTCTTTGTTTTTTGTTTTGTCTTTTAATAAAAAATTGAGATATGATTTTTATCTGATTTAACTAGAAGGTTGCTTTTGTTTCCTTTCCTTGTCTTTTAATTTGTTTAATTTGGGACATTGTCGCGTATGTGCGTGTTTAATGATTTGGCTTATCATTAAAAACAAAAAAAAAAAAAACAAAAAAAGCAACGAATGAACTCATAGTGAAGGTGTTAACAGAGTTTCTCAACACAAAAAGTATCTACACATAAAAAGAATAAAGTTCACCATAATAAATTGTATCTCTGTAATTCTATTCTTTTCATCTTTTGTCACAAAATGAATGTAAGTGTTAGACCATTAATTTTAGGGGCTGACATTAATGTCAGATACTTGAAATATGATAAGCTTTTTATAAACGTCATTCAGTTATTGTCCTTTTGCCTGTCCCCTCATTTGGGAGATGACCAACAAAGTATAAATAAATTGTACATTTGCAAGGATTTGGAGAAATGAACGAGTGTCGGGCTTTTAATGATACTGAGATTTCTAATAGACAACACAGTGTTTTTATATACTTAAAATAGATAAAAGGAAATAGTGTACAGTAAAGGAAAGGAAAGCAAGTAAATAATAGTAGCGAAACATTAAGTTAAGCTGAGACACGTGCGTGTGTGGTTTGAGCTCATCAAATGATGCAAAGAAAGGATGCAGGCTTTTCCATTTAGGAAAACCCTCTTAAATTGGTTTTCTTAGACTTAATCATCATAATGTTAATCATGATTGGTAAATGTTGATAAAGTACCAGCATGACAAAGTAGATTAGATTGTTTGTCCTTGTCCTTATGATTTTCATAAAATTTTTCCAAACAATTAAACCATAATTATGGTTTTAGAATTTTCAAAGCTTTTAGAAAACTTTAAGAATATCCTTGAGCTAACTTTATACACATAAGTATTGTGTTTTGTTTTAAGTACGAAAATTTGCTGCCTTAAGTTGGCCTTATTTTGTATCCACAGATATTCATTTATATGCATATGCGAGGAGTGTGTGTGTAGTGAGGAGTGAGGAGTGAGGAGTGAGTAGTAATATTACATAGTAGATGTTTGTATCCTCATAGACTATCGATACAATGAAATGAAAAGTTTGAATTGTTGTTAGTCGTTGTAATAGTTAGTAGTTTTTTAATTAAATTAGAAATGTTTTTACTGTATTTCGTTCAAACCGCAAGCAACAACGTCTACAAAAATATATTTACACTTTAGATGGAAAAAGCATAAAAAAAAAAAATCGATAAAATAATGTGCGACATTTGTGCGATAGTAAAATATGAAATGTATATATAGAAGAAGAAGAAGAAGAAGAAGAAGCATCGAGGGCGGTGGCTGTGCAAGCAAAAACACAAAAAAAAAAAACATGATAAAGTATCTGGCACAAGGATATATGCAGCAGGCAATGGCTGCGGCACGTCACACATCCTCAAAGACCTCAAAGTCACACACTTAAGTTCATTATTGTTGTAGTATCTCTGGTACTTAAGTTAAAAAGGCGAAGATGACGAAGCGAAAGTAATGAAAAATATTTGATTATAACAGAAATATGATAAAATATTATTTTGCATATAGAAAATGCGGCATTTTCAGTTATAAAATTAATTATCGTAAAATGTTCAACTATCTACACACGCGTTGCATATAATTTCCGTTCAAGGCAAAATATTATTATACTCAATATATAAATAATAAACAAATGATGATACACCCACAATATAATTTACTGGTACTAATTGCATTGAATTGCAAAAAAATTTGCTTAAATTATCAACAAAAACTGCACCCACTCTCGATCTCGTTCTAGTGCCCAATTTCAAATGTATCTCATCATATGTAATTATGGTGACTTCTATTATTTGTAATTACTAAGTAACGGGTGTTGTTTCTTATATAGAGGCAATGGCATCACTTATTTTGTATTTAATTTGGTTTGTTATTTCATTGTGAACAGAATGACACCTGAACCACGCATGCAAATTTGGCAGATTTTTTAAGAAATACAAGGTTCAGTTCAAGTAACTCATCGAGCTCTTCGTCCATTGTACAGTCGGCATAATCATCCATCAGAGCAGTTAATTCGAGCAACCATGAATTGTTTTTGAGCCTTTTTACTCTACAGGACAATATGCTTTCACAGAGACTTCGTACAGTGCACACCGAAGAATCTATTGCTGCTGAGAAAGACCCAAATGAGTCCATTCGGCATCGTGCTCAACAATTGGAGCTGTTTCCATCCACTTTATGGAAGTTTTTGAAGTTTGATATTGATGCTGAATGACCAACTGGTACATCGTACATTTGGTGAATAGGCTCAAATCGAATTTGCTGTTAATCTCGGAATTCACAATGAATGATTTCATACATCTAAAAAAAAAAAAAACATTTATGATAAAAAAAAAGAAATATATTACATACTTCAAAATAAGGAAATTTAGTATTAATCATCACAATTATTATTATTAACATTATAATGAATCTAGTAATGCTTATATTTGAATATATGTACGTATATCAAGGCCACTTATGATTCCAAACGTGCCTAAATTAAATTAATGATTCATTTTTCATATATTTTTTCAATTTGCATGAAACTTTCTTTAGATGACTCAACTTCTTAAACTCAAAATCAAATTTAAAAATCCATTTGATTCTATTGTAGAATAGTTGAATTTCCTGTTGCAAAGTCTCCACAAAACTTAACAAGCAACTGTTTGGCTTTAATAGAATCTTCCGCATTTAAAAAAAATCAATGTTTCATCAACACAAGAAATACTTTATGAAAATTACAAAACTAACTAATTGTCAGAATATCATGAAATTTGAAATCATATCACCTGAAGGTTGGTACTATTCTTATTAAGTATAGTGATAGTATAGTGCGTCTATAGATCACAGGATGTTTACATATTGGGTGTGTGGCCATTTACAAAAATTGGCATAACTACATAGCCTTCAATCGCTTTGAACTATCTAGCAATTCTATTCATTCTGAGGCGTCATCATTTCCCTCTAAAAATCAATATGTGTCATTTTAATTTAATTTTAATAACGTATACATAACATATTTTCTTTATGCTCTAACCAAGTCTACAAAACGCAATTGGCGGGATGCAAACTTAAGATCAACATCCGACATATTGCCCGAAATATTGGCAAATAAGATGGAAAATGACGAAATATGGGCACATTCGAATGTCGTTATGGTCAGGGTGATCACTTGCTTGATATCATTTTCAAAAAGTGTTGTAATCAAATCTCCTTAAACCAAAATAAATGATCTCTCTCTCTTAGACTCCGATGGAAATCGAACAGAACATAATGACTTTATGACTGGTTGGTCATTTCATATAGCCAACACACACCGAATGGAACATGTAGGCATCGAACACTGTTATTTGTCGATAATTCCACAACAAAATATGAAGAACAAACAAGAAATCGTGATGGATGATAATGTTGGAATGATGTTTTATTGCAGACAGATATTTCAATTCCAATTTTTTTTTCTCTTTTCTCGTTGTCTTTCTGCCTTTTGTTTTTTGTTGTATGTTGTAAAAAGGAGTAAGAATGGATACAATATCCACAATTTTGGCGTGTACACAATTTCGTGAATATTCATATGTGTTTAATATTTTTAAATTTTATTTAAATCAACACATACCAAACGAAATAAGAAGGCAAAGCTTTTCTTCTGTGTCATTGCCTTCCGCTTGGTGTGTGTTGCAACAGAACAAGTTTTCTTGTCATATAAGTCGGAAACATTTTGTTCGCTTCGGTGTGCAGTGAGCCTTATAGAGCAAAAAATATAAATGAGTCTACTGTGGCCACCACAGTCTTTTAATAGAAAAGAAATGTTTTTTTTTTTTTATCGATTTCTCCTCTTCGTTATAGGAACAATATATTAAATTTGAAATGTGTATAAAGAAAGAAAATGAGGGGGAGAGAATTTACAAAATACAATAAACAAATTTCAACATCTTTTATTATTTATGCACGTTTAAGTAGCGTCGTCCTTGACTCTAAGTTACTTTTCTACGAAGCAAAGAAGACAAATGATGTGAATTTCATAGAATTTGAATGAAAAAATAAATTTAATGAAAAATCGATGATATTTTGGAATTGTGCGTTCAATGTGAATTTGCCCAGCTGTTCGTTGTAGATTCTTAGAAAATAAACTAATTAAAACTTAAAATATTTTCTTAATTTTCAATATAATAAATGAATAAATTAAGTGGAATGTGAAGAGTTTTTCTTCTTTTTTTTTTACAAAAAATGTTAAAATTTTTAAATAAAAGATTAAAATACTAAATCGAAAATGTACAATAATAAGGCCAAAGTTATCGACATAGGAGAAATTAATGTGAAAGTATTGTATAGTTTTATTATTTGGCGTGCAAAGCATGTAAATGAAGAATTTGAAATCAAAGAGACTAAGAAAAAATCAATAAAAATGTATATACTCGTATTGTATGAGTATAATCGTGTAAACTAGGAAAATTACTGCAATTAGTTGTACATAGTTGAGTCAATGATTATTTTTATTATTATTCATTTCAGGCCAAGTCCAAAGTCAATGAAAAACCAAACTCAATTGAAGCCATTGAAGGAGGCCAACAATACTAGTAATAATACTAACAACAATTTTGTGGTAGAAATCATTGCCAAAATTTAGTTTTTCGATCATCTCTCAACTCAAGCCAATTGTTTTGACATGCAAGGAAGGACCTTAATTTTTCTTTTTTTTACTTAATCAAAAGACTGCCAAAAAGTAGAAAAAGAAACAGAAACAGAAACAGAAACAGAAACAGTATCTCAGTGGTTGAACTAACAATGGATTTAGATTAGAAATTTGTGTGTCTGATATTTGTGATATGTAAATGAATGAAAGTTTTAATTATTGCTTTGTTTTTTACATACAAGAGTTGACGTTTGCAAAAGGAATAAGGGGGCCCCAGATCTTCTATACTATGAGTACACATAACTTCTAACTTGTTTAACTACAAGTTTATGTTTATAAATGAGTTTACACGGTTGTATATTGAATGATGAGAAGTGTAAATAATTGATGATGTCTCTGTGCAAAACAAATGAGTCAATGTCTGTTTATTACTAAGTTCTACTTACATATACAAATAACCCTGATAAACCTACAAAATGAACTGAAATGTCGAAAATCCACAAAAAAAAAGAAATACACACACACAAAAAAAAACAAAAACCCATCTAAAACCTAATAACATTTATGGCAACACTTTTGTTTGCCCATGTAACACACATACAGTATTAGATACACATGTAATGTACACACATTCGTATAACATGTTCACATTCTTCTATATTCAAAAGTATAGAAGTAAATGTACATTGGTAGTATCTGAATGTGTAGATAGGCAGATACTTTTTGGTAATATCACATCATATCGTACAACAGAACACAATACAACAACAACAACAACAAAAAAAAAAACACTCATTTATTCATTCATTTACTCTTAGTTCATCAGTTCTGTCAGATAGACAGAGAGACAGACAGAAAGACATTTTCCTACTCAGATACATGGCTCGGCTCTAAGTTGAGTTGAGTTATTTGTGGTTCTTCTTGCTGTTGTTAAGGAAAAATAACCAAAAGAAGAAAACAAAAATTTCCAAAAATTGCCGTCTGTACGCATTTGTGATAAAGCAAAACAAACGTTTACCAGTTAACATGAATTACAAAAGAAACACACGCACGCAGGCCAGATATTTGGATACAAAAAGAGAGAGAGACACACACCATCTTCTTCCTGGTGATGATGTTGTACGAGTATAGGAGTATGTGATTTGCTTTTGATGATAATAATGATGATGATGATGATGAAGATGATGATGATGATGATGATGATCAAATTGCCAGTGCCACACGATAAGCAATTTTCGTGATTTGCATTTTAATGTGATTTTCTGTGCTTATTATATTTTTGTAGAATTTCCATTTCTTTTGACAAAATGGAAAATTATTTGTTATAAAAGAAATGTTTTCCTTTTCGATTTTCTGCAAATAATTTAGTTTTTTATGCTTCGTCTTTCTTTTGGTAGCAATTTTTCATTGGGAACAGAAAAAAAAAGAAGAGATGGAAAATTATACAGTCAATCAATAATTATGATGGTTACGCAGAAGAAATAGACATTTGTAAAGAGTTTTACGGATATGTGAACTGTGCTGAAAATATTTTCAAAGGATACTTGTAGCACCTTAGACTAAATTTCTGAATGATATAGGAATGACATCCTAGAATGGAATGGGTTGGGTTAAGATGCACATTTTGATGATGATGAAAACATGATTTGTGGAATGATAAGAAATTGCTAAAGAATGTAGAGAGCTTTGAATTAGAAATACATACATATGTGTGAGTTAAGGAAGATTTTATGGATGAAATCACTTTAGACAACTCGATTTCTTTGTTAAAACGGAAAGTCAAAGTGACATTAAAATAGCAAGTCTTTCTGTTTCCTGTAAGTAATCAGACCTTTGATGGATTCTTTCCTCGTTTGTGCAAATTAATTGTATTGAGAATAGAGTTTTTACAACTTAAAAGCGGCGTCGTACGGCCAACAGAATATTTTCTTAATTATGTGTACGATCATGCATAAATGAAATAAGAAAAAAGAAGGTTAACTTCGGCTATTCCGAAGATGGCATATTCTTCACGCACCTCTAGAAAACATTTTTGCCTACGCTACTGTGATTTAGCATTCAGAGTCAATACACCATTTCAACAATGATACCGAAATATTTGTATGGGAGCTATATCTTCCAGTAATCCTATAGTTTTGACTTTAATATGGCAGATGAATATGGGTCAGACAATTATACATTGTAAATTTCAGTTTGATAATACAAAAAGAAAAAAGTTTTTCTAATAAGATCCTGAATTTGAATTTATAGTATCCAAATTTCAGTTCGATAGAACAAAATGAAAAAAATTAAAGTTTCGTAACCTAATTTTTAAGGGTGATTTGTGTGGAAGGTACTGCGTGAAGAGTATAAAAAATCAGAAAGAGATATTTGAGAAGGACGTTTTGATTGATTTTAAAATATGTACATACATATGTTTTTAAGTTGTATATGCAAAATTTGATTCACTATTTTCTCTACAACAGCGCCACATTTCGGTTCCAAAACTATCCTATGTTCAAGGCTGGAATCACCCATACACATTCACAAAATTTCATTGTAATCTGATGAACGGTATGGCTGCGCATAAAATACAAACTAACAAACCAGTATAGATTTTTAAAAATTAGATTAAATAATGACAACTTCATTATTTCGTATTATTTTTCATGGTAACAAAAATCAGGATCATAAGAAAGCAGTTACGAAATATTCAAAGAGTTTTAATACCTAGAAGACTATAGAATTAACTATTGCGTTGGGCCTTTTTTGTTCCCAAGATAAAAAGAGTCTAGTCAATAGAATATTATTGTGTTAAAGGAAATCAGCAAACAAGATCCGTAACTTCGGAATAAGGATTTACTAGGAAGCAATACGGTAGCTTACTTGTAATGATACTCTGTTCCCCGGGTAGTAATGTATCTCGCCAATTGTGGAACTTTCTTGCTGCGGAATTTAAAGGCTCTTTTACGGATAAATAGTTTGCCGAATTTTGAGATATTATGAGAAAATTTTGCAATAGTTTTTGTTCTGTGTGCAATATTTGTTGGAGAATGGAATTGCTGATATCTACAAGTATAAATGACTTTCCACTAGATTGAGTGAAAAGCAAATAACCACATGATAATATTTAAGGGTTTTATGTCACCACCTCTCCACTTTTATGGCATGTCTCTTTTTCAATTTTTTATTAAGAATGTTAAATTTGATCCCATGGTGACGTGAACCTTTCTTTTTTCTTTATATATTTTTATTTATATTGGCATTTCTTTGAGAAATCATAAAATCATAACATCACACCTTTTAAACTTAATTTGCCGCATATTCACCCATAGAATGTGTTTCAACAATAGAAAAGGCCAACAAAATCAAAAAAAAAAAAAAAATTAGAGGAATGAATGACAGCAAAACCAAATAAAAATCGCAAAATTTATTTTAAGGTCATACAATTTCCCGTGACAATATGATAAATTGTATGTATGTTTGTGTGTACGTGAATGCGGGAAATCAAAGAAAACCTCACACTCTCGCTTACTCAGTCACCCACTAAATCACCTATTCAGTCACTCACTCACTCACTCACTTAAAATCAATGACATGTTAAAATTGAACTAAAAAAAAAAAAAATGAAGTGTGGAATAAAAATGGAACAAGGTGAAATTAAGAAGGTAGTGAGTAGAAAAAAGGAGCTTGTGCTTTATAATTAAACTCTGATTGAGTTAATTATGAACACACATATATGAGTTTTTTTTTGGCAAAATAAAAAATAGAAAAAACAAAATTGGATCAATCAAAGATTACTTAGTACTCCGATGGCATAAACAAATGTGTATAAGTATAAACCTAACGGCTAATATCATTAAACCCTGGCAAGTTTTGAGCAACGGCAACCGTTAGATACTTAAACTCATTTCCGCTCTTTGGCATTTTTGTGGCTACACATGGTTTCCGTTGAATGGTCAAGGGAATAGATGGGATAAGTTGAAAAAACAACACAACACACAGATTCTCATACTAGAAGTCAAGAATCAATCAATGAATCAATCAAAGCAACATGATCATCATCACCTTCATTATTATTATAAGTAAATGATGAAAATGCTATAGTGTAAAGTAAAAAGCCAAAGTAGCTTCCGCATTACTAAGGAAAATTAACTGCAAAAGATGTGGAAAATGAAGTATAAGAAAAAATAGAAGAGAACCCAACAGAAATGCTAAAGAATTGGCATTGAATGACTTTGCAAACTTTGTACCAAGTGAAGAAAAACTTGAAGATGCTTCTAGGCAAAAACTCGTTTAAAGCTAATAATAGAATAAGAACACATGCTTCAGTGCTTTTGCCATCCAGCTATCCACTCATCTAGGCAGTCTTCCTACCTTCGTGGAAAATCTTCTCATCTCAAACAGAATAAGATAGGAAAAATATACATACATATACATAAAGAGAAAAGGGAGAGAGATGTGGTGAAAGAGGAGTGATTTGAAAAGGGCGTACACAGACAGATAGACAGACAGTTATGTAACTGCAATCAATCTTTTGAAACATGCGACAGTAGTGAATGTATATTTTTATCTACACTCTGCATATCTTTCTTGCCTTTACTTAGTTATTAATTAGCATTGAAAAGAACTTTTTTATATCTTCATCATCAACAACATCGAGTTCATTATTTGATTGAAAATTGACTTGTTTATTAATTACTGAATATCAATTTGAAGTTATTATGGCTTTATAAAGGCAATTGATTATGTAATTTCTTTCTATTCAAGACTATAAATTGGGTTAAGGTTAGTCAACCAATACAATTTAAAGACAGCATTTTGTCAGACCTTTTAGATGGTTGCGAAACATTGATTATATTTGATTATTTGTCCTTCAATGCTAATGAAAACTCATGCATACTTTCCAAACAAATTGATGAAAAGGACACATGAGTTTTTGAGGTATTCATCATACCCGTAAGAAAGTAAATGGAGAAATCAATCATAAATTAAATTGTATTTTGTGATCTTAAAGCAATATGAAATGTAACTCAAGAAATGTAAGATGGATCTTCTTTTAATTAATTCCTAAATTTAAAGATCTTTAAAATTCTGTTTGTGTATGCTTTGTAATCTGAGAACAATCACAGTGAGCCTAAATAATAGAAGCAGCCTATGCTCAGTTCGAAATCAAAGACTAGGCTTACAATGACATTATAAAAATTTAATTGGGTGATTAAAAAGAATATTTATATACAAATTTAAATAAAAGCACTTGATTCTTTGGATAAAGTTTGTATTCAAATTAATAAATAATAATCGCGCTCAATGGAAATCGGAGTAAACAAAAAGGAGAAAAAAGTATTAAATGCAAAATTAAATAAAATATCATAAGAAAAACTCATATAAGTTAAGTACATTAAAACGCTTAAGAGTTTTTACAATTTAACTTTCTCATTAACTTACTTACTATTCTCAATCATAGGCTCGCATTTTATAAGGGCGATTTCCTAGAGCTTCACGCAAAAGAAGGGGCTCTTGAATTCAAAAATAAGGGGATTCCAATAAATTACCATCATAAATGTATCAGCTGTTCGGGAACCCCAATTGTACAGATGCTTTTTTTTTTAAAGAGCTCCAAAATTCATTCAAAAGTCGTCCTCCCTAGTGTAAAGTAGCCACTTCTGTCATTCATCGTTAATACTGATCTTGGGTATATATTTTGTTTTCTTTTCTTTTATGTTATTTTTTATGTAAAAATATTATAAGTGAATGTAATTAAAGAAAAAATTGAGTAAGTTTCGTCTCCCATCATCATCTTCAACTTTTGCTTGAGGCAAAGTGGTGACTGATGCTTCTTGACTTCGTTCGAAATGCTGCTGGCTGTTGGTTTCTGGTTGCTTTCTGTTGGCTGTTTTACTTTGTTAAATGAATAAGTTATTTGGCCATCCGATGACGACGACGAATGTTGTGTGCTGATTGTAAGGTGCTCAAAGTATAAAATCTTGGATAGAAGAGTGTTATGAAAAAGATAGTGAGAAATATGGAAAGGAGGAAAGGAGAGTGAAACTGTTTAAGCTAATTTATGCGCTCAAATTAATGCTAAGACATATGAAAGAAAAAATCCTCAACAAAAAGGTACAAACGTTTAAGTAAAGTATGGTAAATGATGTTGAGAGAAGTAAGAAATACAAACATGTTAATAATAATTAAGATTCTTTTCGTACATATTTTTTTTTTTTTTTACAAATTTTTCGTTTTTGCAGTAACATCAGAGAGTAAAAAAAAGCAAGACTTTCAATTTCTTTAGAAAGTTTTGACAAAAAAACCGAACAATAAAAATAAAAGGAAATTAAAAGATCTGTAAAAATTAAGAAAAAGAAAAGTTCAATGAATAATGATAAAAAAAAAAAAAAAAAAAATAAAAAATAAACAATCTTTTTGTTGTTCCAAAATCTTTTAAATGAAGTTGCCTCATAGTAATGAAGTTATTGTTAATTTTAATGATGATGATGATGATGATGATGATAATGATGGTTTATTATGAGCCACTGATAATGATGAACATAAAACAAAAGTAAAATTACTTTGACCAACAAAATAAAAGTAAGTGGAACTGGGTGTGGTTGGTCAGCAGCCAGTCTACACTACTCTACTCTACTCTACTCCACTCTGAGTGGCTTTCGATTTCAAAATTGTTTTACTACTAGTACATATTTATTACTTCTCCAAAAAAACATCTTTTACATTATTTTTCATTTAAATGATAAACAAGAAAATGATTTGTTTTCTATGAGAATGCAATATTTCCAATAGAAATGATTACATAACAAATAAAAAAAAAACCTAAAACAACTGTGAAGTCAGTATTCTTCTCTTTCTATTTAAAATATGTTCAATAAAATTTACTTCAATGTTTATACAATTTTGCTGATGGCAACCACATCTAAACAAACTCATTTCATGGAAATAATATTGTATACATGAAGCCTTTGAATATGACTTCTAAGTATCTTTTGTCATCAAACTGGCGCCGTAATAAGACTGTTTTGCTTTTTTTTTTTTATTATTTTTTATCATGGATCCATAAACATACTACTATTGTATAAACAATTTCAAGCTTAATGCGATTAAATGTGTTTTTGTTTGGAATAAATATTGATGACTATCAATATGATACTCTTATGATTATTTGCCTTAAAGCTAAACCAGTGTACGAGTATGATGATAAACTTGAGATATGAGTGAGACAACGGAGAATTGAGATTAAATTTATTTCCTAAAAATCCCAATTCTAACCCTCGCACTCTTGAGACATAAATTTACAGACAACTCATCATAAATTCATTCTATCACCGTTGGACACCCAAAAAGCAACTTGTTTTATTTATTTGTCTGTTTTGTTTTTGTCATGAATTTTGTATTTTAACAAAATTTGGCAGCGCATGAAATTTATGTACTGAAAAAATAAAAAACTTAAACACGAACCATATATAAATTATGTAATTTCGGTTTAATCGAACAGGAAATACTCTTCTGTTAGCAGCAGCATAGTACAAGGAATATTTAAAGTTTTTCAAAGAAAAACTACTGAAATTTGCAGAAGCATTAAGGATTATAATAAGGGACGATTTAATTTGATTTCTGATTTTATTTACAGTATATAAAAAATGAACAATAACTAATATATTTAGATTTTGAAAAATCATAGTCGATGGAAACGTTTTGTGAAGGCTCCAAGTCCCACAAGGGACTTCAGGATCGTAAAGAGAGAGAGAGAGAGAGATTCATCCTTATTACATGTTTGATTGTACAAACATCTTGCAAAACTGCTTATGGTATTCGAACAATATTGGAAGGGTATCTAACTGATGTACTACAAGCAAATTTTACATAAAACGTGTTTTATGTTGTAGTCCTCGCTCGTCCATATCGAAAATCGTTGTCATGCGTTCATATATTATATTATGTATGTGACCAACATTATACAATATTTTGTAGGATTTGTGTGTTTTATTTTCTATGTTTTGCAAAGTAAATTGCATATTAAGTTTTTTCGAAAACGTGTAATAGGAACAGAAAATGATAATTCAATGATAAGGATAAAACCTTTTAGAAGAAGCGATCTCTTCCCCATCTGTGAAAGGTATTCTTTTAGTTTTTGAGCATTTCAACTGAATATTTTCATAATGATGATTATATAAATTGAATAATAGGTTTACTAGGTTATCGTAATTAATAATTTAAGCCTCTAACTGATTGGGCTAATAATGTAATTACAACTAATTGCTGAAATTTGAGTTATATTAACAATTTACTAAGCTACAATCCATGAATATACTTTCTAGAATTCAGTCAACTAATGCTAAGATTTATCCAATAAACAAAAGAATTTAAAACTTCCTTTGTTTCATAAAAGGTATAATGTCTTCGGTGAAACTGAAGTTGATATCTTTTCGTGTTTTCGAATATATTAGGCATTTTTACGCATGCGTAACTCATGCCATTTAATTTAATTTTTGTTTCTTTTTTGATTTTTTTATTGAAGCAAAAAACTAGCGTGTCTTTTAGCCAAAAGCAATGTTTGGTTTCTGTGTACTAAGTCTGATATATTTTTGATGGTAAATCATTGAATTCTCTACCCAGCCACCGCAACCGCCTTCGCCACCGCCATCGTTGCAAAATATTGAATTATTACATGGTAACAGTTATTTGTTGTTATTGTTCCCATGCTTCCCCATTCTCCTTCCTCCATTTATCTGTCAGTCCCCACTGTTCCTACTAACTTTGATGTATTTTGTTGTTGTAGGTTTTGAAAAATTGCACATAAAATATTAGAAAACACTGTTTAGTTGATCATGTACGAATATATTGGACAGCTGGAGCATGTTTTTATATTTATTTATTGGATGACAATAAAATTATTTAATGAAATTCATGAATGGAAGAGAGAAAGGCGTTAAGTATGAAAATTGGTTTTAAATAATTGATTTAAATGATATTAATTATTAAGATTGATATAATGATTATTATGAATATTATTTTGAAATTTTATTGTTCATTCATCCAAACATCTTCTCTCATTTATTTGCAGGTCAGTAAATGTTGTCACAGCTTCCCACGTTTATTTCCATTTTAAATTTAAATACAAAAGGTAAATGCCAGAAATCAACTCAAGTTATATAAATCTTTCTTTTTGTTTTGGTAACGTCTCATTAAGAGAGACAATTATTTTGTTTTCTTTTTTCTTTATTTATATGGATATTTTATTTAAATATTTTCCGATTATTATTATTTTTTTTTTTTTGCTCTTTTACTTATTTAATTGAACAAGCAAAAGCTTTTACTTTGGTATATAAAATAATAATGAAATGTCGATTTGTTTAACGTGAAGACCTGTCTACGAAGGCTTAAGATCACTGTGCCTACCACATGAATTGATAAACGTCAATTAACGTCCCTGAGATATATATCAGCAGGTACCAAATAAGTGTCATATTTATTTTGGTAAATATGGTTCCCCCTTTGGTGGAGAGCGAGTTCCACCAAAAACCTCTAGTGCTCCCTAAGTCACAGCACCTTATCTTCCAGCATGAGATCCTTGAACGATTGAACTGCCTTGCCTTGTTCTCATATTCAAGCACACGTATACAAATGATTGAAAATCGGATTAAATTATCTTTACTAAATTATCGTTATGACAATTGACTACATCTGAGGCACGAATTTCTAGATTTCCTTCTATATTAAGTAAATACTTATGTGAGATGATTTATAACAGATTAACATGAACTTGACTGTCTCAATAGATCAGAAAAATGATATAAACAAATGACAAAATTTTATTTGTCTCCTAACTTGAGATTATAATTTTCGTCAACCGAAAAACATAAAAATAAAGAAAAATACAAATAAATTTATATTCAAATTGAAGCCCTCAAAAAATATGATTGCGACGAATGGCAAAAATGTCGTGTATTTCTCCATATCATGTCAAGGTTAGTAAATAACACCAAGTGATGATGATGACAACAATAATGTGGGGAGCAGTGGTGCCTTCAACCACAAAATCGTTAGCAATTTAATTAAATTTGTGGTCAATTCATGTGAGCCAATGATCCCCAGTGTGCCTCTTTTCATCCTTTCCTCATCTTTCTGACTTTCTCTCTCTCTCTCTTTCTCTCTCTCACTCTCCCTCCCTCTGTACATTAACATAAAGTGAGCACAAAACAAGTTTTCAAAAAAACACTCAAAAAATCAAATTAGAAATAACATTTAATTAAAGGAAAATGAAAAAGAAAAAAAAAGAAACAATAAATTCAGTATGTCTAAGGTACATTACATCATTGGATTATGAGTATGAGTAATCTATAGCTGCAATGATTTTCCAAATTTTTTCAAACGCATCTCAAAGATTGAGAATGGACTTGAATGCGTGAATGGAACAAGTTCATTGCCCAATTAACATGTGAAATACATGAGTCGAGCCCGTGGGCATTCAAGGTTTTTATTGCCTATGAAAAAGCAAAAATAAAAGGCAAAATTAATTTTCAAAAAACTACTGCTTAAGGTCGAAAACTAGATTTTTTTTTTTTTTTGTGTTTTTGTTTTGGCTTTCTGTCACCCGACAAGTTGCTGCTGGCTGCTGGTTGTTATCTGTTCTAAGAGAAAGGTTTCAGGAAGAGAATTTACGCATGTGTAATTAGCTTCTGAAATTAATACAAATTTTGCTTACGGATACTTATTAATGGTTAGTTTAGATGGATTGGATTCCATTCCGGAAGGGTTAGAATTTAAAGCTAATAATACTTTAAGTTAACTATGAATTTTGGTCTTATGCTCATTGAAAAAATGAATGAATGAAATTTTCGCAAAATAGAATGAAAAAAGTGGAAAAACTGCTAAGTAATAATCATTAATAAAATCATCAATAATATTCATTCATTGAATTTAATGAATGTTTAAGCAAGCATACACAAAATAATACAAAATACAAGTCTTTCATCACATCACATCTTCCACGAATGAAGAAAGTTGAGACTAAATTGAACACCTGGGAGCTATAAAAGATGATATCTAAGGTAATTGTTTGACAAGAAAAATATTTTCATTATTAAAACTCCATTCAATCTTCAATCTTGAGTTTCTTCACGAGCCCATGATGTGAATTGTTATGTTTGAGTATACGAAAAGTCTTATATAAATTTTATTAAAACATAAGTACCTAAAACCCAAGTATAAATGACTCGCAATTGTAACTTAAGAAAACTCAAGTGGCGCAACGATAAACAATTGAAAACAAAAGTGGTCAAGTTGAACATAAATAATTGCGACTAAACTTAAGTGAATAACTTTGTAACTTGAAAGAAATTTTCAAATAAAATTATGATATAACTATGACACTTAAAAGTCAATAAACATTTTTACAGAATGGTTAAAACGGAACAATTTTTGGATCTACAATAAATATTCAAATGTTTTGAATCATAATTCAAAAATTCAATGATGAGCAATAAAAAATTAACTATTAGGACTATGCATTAATTTTAAAGGTTTTTTTTACCAAAAATGGGGCTTTATTTCGATTTCAAAATGGATTGATACATCATTCAAAGTACTGTCCGTCGCTAGCCACAACCTTTTTCCATCTTTCTTTCAATTTCCGGATTCCGTTTCTCCAAAATTCCGGCTTCTGGGCGGCTATGAATGAATCGATCCATTTTTTGGTCTCTTCATATGAAGAGAAGCGGTGTCCAGCCAGCTTACGCTGCATCTCCCGGAACAAGTGGTAATCCGAAGGAGCAATGTCTGGGCTGTACGGCGGGTGGGGTAGCACTTCCCAGTTGAGCGTTCCAAGGTGATGTTTTGACGACCTGTGCAACATGCGGCCGAGCGTTGTCATGCTGCAAAATAACCTTGTCGTGTCTTTCGATCGTTTCCGACCGTTTTTCAAGCAATGCTCGGCTCAAACGCATCAATTGACGTCGGTAGACTTCCCCAGAGATGGTTTCGTTGGGTTGGAGCAGCTCATAGTACACCACACCCTTCTGATCCCACCAAATACAGAGCATGAGCTTCGAACCATGAATATTCGGCTTGGACGTCGATGGCGCCGGTTGGCCGGGCTTGACATATGTTTTTTTACGCTTTGGGTTATCGTAATGGATCCACTTTTCGTCGCCAGTCACAATACGATGCAAAAAACCCTTCCGGCCAAGTCGTTCAAGCAGCAATTCGCACGTGAAAAATCGGCGTTCGACGTCTCTCGGCTTCAACTCGTATGGCACCCAATTACCTTGCTTTTGGATCATTCCCATCGCTTTGAGACGTCTGGAAATGGTTGCTTGGTCAACGTCCAACGTTTCGGCGAGCTCTTCTTGCGTTTGGCACGGGTCTTGGTCCAGCAATGCCTCCAATTCTGCGTCTTCGAACCTTTTGGGCTGGCCAGGTCGCTCCTTGTCCTCGGTATCAAAAACACCACTTTTGAAGCGTCGAAACCAGTACTCACAGGTTGAAATCGATGGAGTATGGTTCGGGTAGGCATCCAACAGCAATTGACGGGCTTGGGTGGTATTTTTCTTCAAATTGAAGCAAAAAAGCAAGGCTTCCCGCAAATTGCGTTTTGACGGCACGAAAGTTGACATACTCGGAGCACAAAAAAACTATGTTGTGTACACTTCAGCGAAATGACAGATACTGGTAAACAAAGCCTAATGATGAGGCTTTGACATGAATATAGTTACAGTATTGCCAGATGCGATACTGTTGTAAATAACGCCATCTGTGTGCAACCTTTAAAATTAATGCATAGTCCCAATAAAACTCAAGTGTCATTTTTGATTTTATTGATCGAAACATACATAGGTTTATTAAAACAATAAATCACAGTTTTTAGTCGTTATGAATTCCACAATTTGCTTTTTATTGAAAAAAATATCACCATAATAAACTTATTAAATATTTTTTTGTAAGCCTGAGCCGCTTTCTATTGCCTTTGTGAAAATATGTGAAAAATATTTATTTCTGTACTTGACAAAATAATTAAAATAATCATATAAAATTAAAAAAAAAAAATAATAGATTAACCTCACCCAAAGTGCATTTCTCTAGTAACTTTAAGATTTCAACTGTCAAATCTCTAATGTAAAAATTTATGGAATAGAAAAAAAAAAACGATATTTATTTCTTGTCAACCCATAATGTCCTTATAAACTCTTTCAATAAAGCCAGAAATCCAATAAAACTTCTTTCAACATTTTGAGACTTTTTTTTTGCAATTTCTTTGGGTATGAAAGCTGTTCAGTAAGTCCTTAGAAAGTCGCAGAGAAGGGGAGGCAACAAACTTTTGTGTATTTAATACAAAAAAAAGGAAGTATGGCTATTCCGACGTTATCATCCTGTACATCTAGAAACGTTTTTGCCTACGCTACACATAGAGCATTTCAACAATGAGACCGAAATATTTGTTTGGAATCCAGTTATCCTAGGGTGTTGACATTTACACGGTTAGTAAATATTGGTCAGGCACTTATATTATCAATATTTCAGGTCGATAATGCAAAGAACAAATAAGTTTTTCTAATAAGAATCTGAATTTGAATTTTAGTTCCTATGGGGGATATACAATCCAGTAATCTTATGTTCTTGAAGTTTCCATGATTTATGAATATATATAGAGTAGTCATCATGGAATGAATCCATAAATTAAGCTATAAACTGTTACCCCATCTAGTAAGTTTAGCCCTCTGCTCTATTTCCTGGTTCCAAACCTAAAGAAATGGCTCAGCGGTAAGAGATTTGGGTCGAATGAGGAGGTCATTACTGATACAAGAGCCTATTTTGAGGCCCTCCAGAAACACTATTATTTGTAAGGGATACAAAAAATTGGAAAAATGCTGGATGATTCTATTACAAAAAAAAAAAAATTATTGAACTACCCTTCCAAGTTTTAATTTTAACATGAGATGATTCTAGAAGGTTTAAGCCTTTAGTCTTAAATAGAACGGATATAAATAGAAGAAGCTCATTTAAGATACATTTTATTATAGTAGAAGTAAATATATTATTAGTTTCGAGTCGAAGGCCTCGTAGCTAGCATTCTTAAAACTTAGGTTATATATTATAAGCAACTACAAATGTATATAATCTAATCCTGTAAATTAATAATAAACAATAATATTAGTTTACTAGTTATCCCGGCGTGCGTTGCTACGCCCTCGCACAAAAAAGATAAGAGAGCATATACGTATGGAAACATTTCTTCCTTTGATGAAAATCAAGGAGATATGTGGGGATGGGAGCTATAACAGAGAAAGGAATGGAGCGCTGTAGACGATGACCGCCGATAAAAATAAAAAATGGGCCAAGTGCGAGTCAGACTCGTACACGGAGGGTTCAGTACCAGATTGTGGTTTTATGGGAGGTACCCCCTCTATTAGTCTGATTTGACTGCTTCCAACAAATGTACCGCGCCTATATCAGAAACTTATAGTTAGACACTAATTTCAGTTCAATAGTTCAAAAAACAAAAAAGTTTACCGAATAGGAACCTGAATTTTAATGGTGGGTTTGTATGGGAGATACTCCTCCTAGTTGGCCGATTTGATTGATAGATGTGTAGCGCCTATGTCAAGAACTTATAGTGTCTAAATATCAGTTCGATAGAACAAAAAAAGTTTTTCGAATAAGAAACTGAGTTTTAATGGTGGGTTTGTATGGGAAGTACCCTCCCTAGTGGACTTATCAAACTGAAATTTCACAATATAAGTCTCTGATGCATAGCTACCAACCATCGAAATTTCAAGATCGTGGGATTACTGGGTCGTTTAGCTGCCATACAAACCAAAATATTTCTTGTATGGGGACCCCTTTCAGTTTTTAAAAATATTTTAGTTTTAGTATTTGTTGCTAATTCCCGGATAGAACTACTACATATTCTGTAAAAATTTCAACTCTGTAGCTATTACGGTTTGCAAATCCATTCCTTGACGTTTTATGTCACGTCCCACTGAAACGGGATATCCTATGTCCGTCTCCTAGTTCTAAGCTACCTCCCCACCAATTTTCAGCCAAATCGGTTCAACCGTTCTTGAGTTATAAATAGTGTAAGTAATACGACTATCTTTTATATAGATATATTGTGAATCTAAACCATTCTCAGATCCCCTTGAACACACACAAAAAATTTCACCAAAATCGGTCCAGTCGTTTAAGAGAAGTTCAGTGACATATACACTCACAGAAGAATTATATATATAAATTGTGAATCTAAAGCATTCTCAGATCCCCTTGAACACACAAAAAATTTCATCAAAATCGGTCCAGTCATTTAAGAGAAGTTCAGTGACATACACACTCACAGAAGAATTATATATATAAAGATTGTGAATCTAAACCATTCTCAGATCCCCTTGAACACACACAAAAAATTTCATCAAAATCGGTCCAGTCGTTTAAGAGAAGTTCAGTGACATACACACTCACAGAAGAATTATATTTATAAAGATATACAACGTGGATATACAGATAGAGAGATATTGTTTGATACGTTTTATCTCGGCATGATGAACTGTATTAGACTATGTTTTTAATATGTGTATATGAAGGGTTTTTAAAGTATCTTTTATGTTTGATATATCATGTATTAAAAGCATTCTGAATGATTCATTTCCCTTCCTTGCTCCTTTAGTTTTTAGTACCTGAAATAAAATAACAATAAAGAATTTACTAACCGAGATTTTAAATTGCATTAGCAATTAGTTTTTTCAACTTCATTGAGTTTCCATTACAAAAAAATGATTAGTTTTCAATATGAGAAATGAAATAAACTAACTATAACTTTGTTTCAAAGTTTTCCAATTAAAAATTCCCCACTATCACTAATTAAATTAACACAAAAGCAACAATAAAAAATAATTATGAACAGCGAAAACATAAAAATTCTTCAGCACCTCAAAAGAAATAATTTTTAAAGATATTTAAATGAACAACTTCAACAACAATATTATTCATCTTTTCATCTATTCATTCATTCAAATATCAGACGAAAAATAAACAGAAAGCATAAAAATAAAAAATGACTTAAGAAGAAAAGACAATGAATGGATGAGTGTTAAAAAATGTGCATGCATACAGATTCTCTAACAAGTGTATTTAATGGAAAGACCAAAACCAAATAGTAAACGAAATATGTAGTGTGATAGACGAACTGACAGACGGACAGACTGAGAATCGCCTCATTCAAAAACAAATAGTAAAGTGGTTTTGTTGTTGTTCATTAACAATCAACATACTTATTTCTATAAGGCATAGATACGGAGGCAGTTGGTAGGCCACCCTGACTGATATGTAGAGGGACTAATGGTCTAATGGACTGACTGATGACCCTCTTTTCTTCATTAGTTTGGTCTTATGCTCACACGACCCAGACACTGTTTTGTGTCTTTGCATTGTGTTTCAGCATAAATTTGTTGATTTCATTTCCGGCATTTCTTCGGACACATCAAAATTGCGTTTTATGAAGGTTTCAAAATCAACAGAAAATGTATTAAAAAAAAAAATGATTAAGGAAAAAATATTGCTATAAATCTTAAAAATTCATCATTTTCGATTTTGTAAGATTACTTGGTATTACTTCTATACATAAAAAAGCATTATTTGTGTTTATTTTATTTTCTATTTCATTGTGTGATTTTATTTATGCGTTGTTAGCATTTATTTCTTTATTTATTGAATTTCATGACTTTTGTTTTAACAATAATTTCTTTTTCACTTTAAAAATATATTTATAATTGTACATGATGGTACCAGAAAGATCATTGATCAGATTTCACAGGAATTGGTGCAACGTTCTGAAGAGAAATTCTAGATAAAAGTGTACATCTTTTATATTGAAATAACTTTTCAAGGAAACGCTACTCAATTTCAATTCATTAAGCAGTATAAAGTTGGTTTTAATATTTTATCAATTCTCCAAAGTGTCATCAGAGAATTGAATCAATTGAAATTTTAGTCTTATACTAGTTTGTTTAACATATAAAAACACATGCTCGATTCCGACGATACAACTGAATCGCTTAGATATTTTTATCAATCCATCCTTATTTGTTTGTAGTATATAGTTTGTACTGTGTATTTTCTCCAAAAATAGTGACAGTATATTCATTCTTTTCTGGTCTTTATGATGGTCCAAATTGAGCCTTAGTGAGCTGGTTTTCATCAGTGGCTACTACTACTAAATACATATCTACCTGACTAAGTAACCTTGAACTCAATGCAAATAAAAATGAGCCATAAATTTTCACCACAGTCGAAGGAGAACTTGACGTTGTCAAATAGAGACACAAGTATCTATAAGCGATTTTCATGCCTTTGTAAACGACTATAGTAGTTCTTAGAAGGACCTGCACCTTTTTTTTGCACTAATTGGCATGTAATAATAATTTCAGAATTTACCACCAGCAAAGAAGGATCCTTCTATGGTTTTATGACTTATAAAACCTGCATTATATTATACTTATTTAACTGTTTTACCTAAAAAAAAGCACATAATATTTATTATGTATTATATAATTGTTGTTTATAAGACCCTGTTTTTGGATACTAGATATTCCTAAGTTATGATCATTAATCTAATATATTTAAGCAAGTCAGAGTAGCTCATGTTAAAAATTGAGTTTGAACTGTCCTATTAATCTTCAAACGAGGTATTTCGACTAAAGAATATTTGAAAAATAACGGATAGAAACATACCTGAAGTTACATAAATCATTTTACTTTATAAGTTAAGTTTCTTCACTGTAAAATGCGAAATGTCTTAAATGGAGATAGATTTTGGTAACATTGATTTCATTGTTTTTGACATAAGTACAAACGCGTTCGAAAAAATAAGAACAACAACTTTGAACAACTTAAATGTGGTATGAAAATTAAAGAGTTGTATTTTCTAAAATTCCTTTTTGGTATTTTACTTATTTATACATATATTTAAAAAATGAAGAAAAAAAAAAGAAAAAAAGAAATCCGAGAAATGAAAGGAAAAATACAACAATAACAACAATCAATCAACAACCAAATTAAAAACGAAAATGCGTATACAAATTTATATACCTGTTCTTGCAGTGGTTTTCAAAAAACTTAATACTTCAAAATATTATATTAAAAGTTAAAAACTGAAAAAAACAAGTATGCAACTTTTTTCATTAGCATTCATTTGTTATTTTAGAAAAAAAAAAAATATTCATTTGTTATTTTAGAAAAAAAAAAAAAATTAAAATCGGCTTAGTATAGTGTGAGCTAGATAAAAAAAAATGTTACAAATTGGTTAAAAACAAAAAGTGCCTGTGTCTCGACAACAGCGTCACCTAATGGGTCCAACTGAAGCATTAAGTAATAAAAAAAAAAAAAAAAAAATTATCAAAATTGATGTAGCCGTTTAGGAGGTTAAGAATCACAAAAAATTCGTGCAACTTACTATCATCTCATTTCATGATGTTGATGTCCTTATTTTTTCGGACATGTTTGTATATAAATTTGTTTGGTCACTATAAGTGTCTGAGCCTTATTCACCAGGCATATAAATTTCAAGATCCGAGGATTACTGAATACATAAAAACTCCGGGCAAAACTCGGTTGCCTGATGCTTCTGCTTAAGGATGCATTTCCTATTTCTGGTTTCATGTGAAAGTGCTAATAATAATTTTTTTTCTTAATAATTCTTGTTTCTACTTATATACCTAAGACATATGATGAATAGTCAAATGGTTTTATATTTATTGATGATGATTTAGTTCTATTTTAATTTAAAATACATAAATACATAAATTATTTATATATATTTTTTTCGAATACATTGTTTAAGTATGATTCGACAGGAATTGCTTATTAGTTGACATAAATCCCAACCTGTTTGTTCTTTCATATTAAGTATTATTACTCTGTTTAGTTAGTTAATTGGTTTCAATATCCTTAAATCAAATTAGTGGGTGTAATTAAATTGTCAGCTTAGT
Source organism: Amiota minor (assembly GCA_037043295.1). Classification (NCBI taxonomy): domain Eukaryota; kingdom Metazoa; phylum Arthropoda; class Insecta; order Diptera; family Drosophilidae; genus Amiota; species Amiota minor. The sequence continues at coordinate 5,412,686 of JBAMAW010001787.1, forward strand.
TTTGCTATACATATAGTTATTAGACTACACATGCATTACTTTTATTAGCAGAAGGCCTATCAAGGCCTATAGATAGGATTATACAATAAATTTCCAAACCATAAGCTTACTTTGCAAATAAATAAATTAATTTTATGGACGCCTCACTTTACCAAAACAAACAAAATTTGTATAAATAAATGAAATGCTTAGTTCTTCATCTTATGTACATATGTGTTTATTTTGACATTCACTTTTGTCGCCATTTTTTTTTTTAATATTCATTATAAATCTCAATATCAAGTCGGCAAAGACTTTTGAAGATTTTTTATAAAAAAATTGGTTTTCATATGGTTTTTTTTTTTTGTTTTATTGTATTTTTTGTTAAGAAGAGATACAAGTGTTGTGTTGATTATTGATGTTGCTCTCCAATTTAGTGTTGGATTATTTGAACTTCATATTTTTTTTGTTTATTTTTCTTATGACAATTTATAAATAAGAGAAAACAAAGGTCATCATTAGAGGTGAGTAATAGATAAAATACACATGTTCCATACATTCTAGATTCGTTCGATTTCTTAGTGCGAAGGTCAGTTAAATGAGAGCTTAAAATTAAAGCAAGCAACATGATATATTTATTTATGTTGAGCTTAATCCATAATAAATTGATTTATCTCGTATTTCATTTTTTCTGTCTTCAAAGCAACTTTAGTTTTTCTAGGAAGTTAAGTTTCCAAGATGTTGTTGGTGTTAGGAATCAAGTTTATTTGATCCCATTAGGTTTTTATTTGTATGTATATACTACTCTTACAAAAATTCCTTAGACTAAGGTCTCCCGGATCTCATAGGTAGGTGATGGCGCCCTTCATTTGGTATGCAAAACAAGCTGCTACAATACTTTTATCTACATATGTAGTATGTGACTAAACACTAAAGTAATTCAACCATACATACATACTCCTCTATAATATCTTATATATGTATATATGTGTATATGTACCATATACATATAGTTATCCAACACTGTCACATATTAACTATAACAAAAAAAAAAGACTGACAAGAAAAGAAAAGAAATAGAAAAACCGTGGGGCATTTATAAAATTGGATACCTAGACACGTACTACATTGTCGCGTCCTTTGCTGCCTATTCCTTTTTGTGATTTAGATTTGTTGTAGCGCCTTCTTATTGCAATTCTTTCATTTGTTTTGTGTGAGCGCTTTTATTTCGTTTATTCTATTCATTGTATGCAAGTTGTTCGTTCGTTCGTTCGTTCTCTTTTCTTGTTGTCATCGTTTGCTGTTGTTTATTCTGTCTGTCTGTCTGTCTGTCCGCTTGTCTGTCTGTATGTCTCTCCATTTTGTTTGTTTGTTTGCTTGCATTTGCTATGCACTTTTTCTGATGTTAATGACCCTTGTAAAGGGATTTATGAATGCAACATCAACGTGTATCTACGCCTCCTTCCTTCAACATTCCTTCTTCTATTCAACTCGTACTTGTACTCGACGACCAACTCGTTGCCTGCCTGACTGCCATTCTCCATGTAATGTGCTGTGCCGTGCCTACTGTTGGCTATACAAAATGTATCTACACAATATTTGTTGTTTGCATTGCTTAGCAAGTAAGTACTTACATACATAGTAAGCAAGTAAGTAAGTAAGGAGGGAGGCAGGCTGGCGAGCAGACAGGTTAGTGAGGCAAGTAACCAGTAAAAGTTGCTTCTGTGTGTTGTGTGATGCATTCTGCGCCATGTCGTCTGTAATTCTTCAACGCCTAGCAGTCGTCTGGTAGTTTTGGTTTTTAATACTAATTCTGATTTTGTTCAGTTCAGTACTCAGTACTCAGTGTACTGTGTTCTGTGTTCTATTCTTTCTGCCTTCTGTCTTCTATGTATATCTATCTATTCGGGCGAGCGTCATTACCGCCTCCCATGCGTACAAAAGTCGCGCTCTGCATTCCCTTTATGCGCCCTTTTACTTGGCGGCTTCATGTCATGCCATGCCAATGTTTGTAAGTGTCGCCATGGGCCCAGCTGTTCCCTCTGCTTTGCCTGTTCCCCATCTTATTCATTCGACTTCATAGTCATCATCAACATCAACATTATCATCATCGCCATATTCAATTTAGGCGTCTGCGCATAAAATTGTTTTGTATGCAAAACTCCGCGTTGTAATTTTTCTTCTGTAAAATGTTTGTTTTCATTTCTTGTTCCCATCATCATAATTCTATCCTTGATTTGTATTTATGTTTATAAATGTATCTCCCCTTCATATTTGCATTTTGAAATTTATAAAAATAATTTCCTTTATAATCTAATCGCATAACCTGGGATTATCAAACGCTGAGGGTGTTGAATGTTAATAATTTATTTTTATTTACACCTGAAAGTCTTTTTATTAGATGTCTTGTTTTTTTTTTTTCTTTTTTATGTGAAATTGAATTGAAAATAATAATAATTAAGATTTGTGGCCTTAATTTTTTAATTTTATTTGATTTTAATCGGCTTTAAAATAGAACCACAAAAACATCTCATATCTTTCTCTCATTTTTTGTTTTGTGATATTTAAATAAAAAGCTCTTTCGCAAGCAAACACTTCAAAAACTCAAGTATCCATGTGTGCATGTGTGTGTGTGCGTGTGTGTGTGTAAATGCAACAACAAGAGCAACAACATTTCAATTGTCAGACTTCATGTCGTCGACACTTCAGACGACAACGATCAGGCAAACAGACTTTCAGAGTTCGCATTCGTGTAGTCGCATTTGCCATAGCATTAAGCTGAGTTCCTTCCCATCAGCTCAGCCTCAAAATCAGTCTGAGTCTCAGTCTCAGTCTCAGTCTTAGATTTGTCATATGTACACAATATTAGTAGAAGTGTCGAGTATAAAAGGCGTAGGTGGTTTGAGAAGGGGGTCTTACATACGTACGAGTATGTATTTATCCCTTCCAGGGTGAAAAGTATTGAACTTCATTTGTCATTCGTAAAGGTTTAATTAATGTCACAAGACTTCACAATGTTGAGTTTGTCTAGGTACCACCACGCCTATGATTATAACTTTTCAAATGCAGTTCTTTCATTCATACATTCATTCATTCATTCATTCAATCACTCAGATCTTACAGATACAACACTCTCGTCATCGTCATACACCATTGTACTTATTGTATGTAGGAGGTATGTAAAATGCAAGAGTGAAAAAGTCTGCAACTTATAAATAAGCCCACATATTTTTCACAACAAATGCAGAAATGAAAAATTACACAATTGTAAAGAGCACTTAACTAGAAGTAGAAAGATGGAAAGAAATAAGAAAAAATGATTGGGAGAAAGGAACACAAAAAAACATGAATTTTAGTTATAGAAAATATGTGGTGATTTAAAATATTTCAAAGATTATTTACTATGTAATAAAATTAAATAGCATATCCCAATGAGTCTTTCTAATCATCTTATTGATGATACAAAGGCACAATATTTTTTCCATGAACTCAACAATGAACTTTGACTTTGATGTACCGAAACTATATAGAATTCTAAAGTTTTTCCCATAACATTAATTATGTGAAGCAGGTAGGCAATCAAGCAAAGTAATTTCAGAACATCGATCAAATGCATCTAAATGTATCTAAATGTGGTGGCTAACTAGATTTATTCAATGGATGCACATCTATGTAAGATGTAGAGTAAAAATCTATGAGATTAAGGGCAAGCACATCTAATTTTAACTTGTCAATTTTAATTACAAATACATAATTCAATAGTCACAAACATACAAAGACAGTAAAACAAATATGAATGAAGAAGAGAATTTATCATTAGATAAACACAGATGGATTGGGTCAAATGGGATATCTGATAAGGTGATTATGCAATTTATTTGTTTTAAATTCATTCTGACAATTGAATTAATTTTGTATGTTGCTCATCTGTTCAAATATTGAATTACAATACTACAAATGCAAAATTATTTACAAATATGATTGTGTTTGCAATTAAATTAAATGGAATGAGACATTAGAGAGAGAGAGAAATAGAATGTGAAATCATATACACGATGTAAGTATATATTAAATATAATTACGCAATGGGAGTATCTTTCATCTGAATGCATGCGAAACAAATTAAATTAATGAAGTAAGAAAGAAAAAATGTAACAAAAATTATTATGCATCGTTGACTAATTAAATTAATTATAAAATTAATCTAAATTTATTGTCAATCATCATCATAATGTATATAGTATTGTAAAATCAATTCAAAATACATAATATATATTAACAGATGTGATCAGGTTAATAAAAATGAGCTAACTGTAAATGCCAGAGGCATTGAAAATGTTTCCCACACTCAGTCAGGGAAAATTCTAGAATAGAATCTGTCTCTATATAAACAGAAATAATCTGCGAATCCTAACACTGGTCACAGATCTTTTTTTATTTTAAAGAAACAAGTCTATCAGAATATTGAAGATTTACACTATGGCGAAAAACTTCTAAACAATCTCTGCCTATGTCCCGAAATCACCAGGAAATGGCTCAGTTGCAAACCCAATTTTATTGATACTATTAATGATGTTAACTCATTATTACATTCAATCAATCGCAACTGTATTTCCTTCTTTACTTGTTACTCACTATGAGCTGTCAGTTGAAAATCAACTAAACTCAACTCATTCAATTCAATCAAAAGATCTATCAGAGTAGTAACGCCTACCATTTGCGGTTAACTTTTAAGTTTGCCTTATAAGGCCACCCCGCCTCTCCTCCTCTCTATTAAATGTAAATAGAACAGAACATAGAATATTTATAGAACAATTGGATTCGAAATTCTACAACATTCTTTTCTCAATTTACTGAAACATAAGTTCTTTTTTAAAGAACATTTTTCCATTGATTGCGTTTTTGTCTTTTACAATTTGCCGCCTTTGACTTTATGAACTCAAAGTATAATATTTTTTTCTCACTTAGTTTGCTTTTGTTACATTTAAATCATAACATCAAGAAAATATGACCAATATTTAACATAAATGAGACTTGGTGTTGTTTGTGTTTTCTTTAGGTCAACATTTCTTTCATATTTATGTAGTTCTATACAAAAAAGAAAAGAATATATTTTTTGATAGCTTCAAGCAAATGAGAAGAGCTCACAAAAAAAAAAAAAAAAACAATAGTATGGAATTGGGTCGTTTAATGTTTATGGGAAAAACAGTTTATTAGTTTAGTTTGAGAAAGGCCCAAAGCGTTTTTATGAAAAATGGGATTTAAGTACATCGTAACACATTAGCTTAGGATAGGATAGGATTGGATTGGATAGAATAGAGAAGCTGCTCTCACCACAGGGGCCACTGTTCACCAAGAAACCTAAATAAATAGAGTAATAATTCTGAAACTCATATTGTAAACTTTACCACCACATACTTATTTCTAATATCAGAAGAAAGAGAGATCAATAGAAGAATTACGGTATTTAGTGATAAAGATTAATTTCTCAATCTCCAAATTATTAACAAAATGACCTAACTTATACTCACCCTCTGACACAATTGATCGGATTTAGTGGCCTACTAAATGAATATCAATCTAATTTCTTATTTTTATAATCAAACAAACAAATGACTGCAAAATTTGGTCAACTCCTGCTGTAACCTTTAAACGAAACCTTTGGACAACAATTGACTTTTTTCAATGTCGCTTGGCTCCTAGGCAATGTCAGGCCCAAATGCATTGCTTTGATGTAGATAAAATGTATAAACAGAGATATTTTTTAGTCAGTTTATATTAATTTTTATATATAATTTTACAACTCCTAATAACATTGTTTTTAAAACTTAAATTTCCACTTTAGTACTTAGGTTGGGCAATTCGAAACAATTGAATTCCGATTGATGATGGTTTTAGAAATTTTTGTACATTTATTTAAATGTATCCAATTTCTAACTTTAGTTCTACTTCAATTTTAGTATTAAATTACATTAAGAATTTCATATTTAACAAACAAATAGTCATTAATTTTTTTTTTCTCTCTTTCAGGTAAATAAGAAATATTATTGTATTTACTTCACTGGCACTGGCCACCACTACTCTCTAGATACTTTACACCAAAAACCCAGTAAGGTAAATAAGCAACGAAAACTAAAACAAATAACAACACAAGGTATTTAATTATTTGTTGTGTATTTAGTAATTAAAGTTGAAATATAAAACAAATTTGCCACAGCAAAAATTCAAATTTCGAAAATAACTGAAATTATATTTAAAAAAGAAGAAAAAAAATCAAATTTAACCGAAAAATAATAAAATTGCGTTGCATGCTATTTTACTGGTATTGAACGTAACATAAAACCTCATGGAAAACCAAACAAAAAAAAAAAATAAATAAATAAATAAATATTATAAAAAAAAGAATTAAAGCCGACAAAAAGTGTATCTACATAGATGAATATTTGAACAGACGCCGTCGTTGGTCGTCGAAGTTAATGACCTTTTCCGCTTCAACAAAAATAAATATCTTTATGTATAACTTAAAACAAATAATTACAATATAAAACAATTGTAATAATTCATGAAATAGAATACAAGTGTTGATTAATAGAACTTTTTGCAAAATATATTATAATTTTCCATTGAAGAGTGGACATAAAATAAAATTAAAAAAAACTTTTAATTTATATGAAATCCTAACTAATAAGACATTTTACAAATACACCACGTATTTAATCTGTTAAACTGTGTAAACTGTTGTCCATGAGTTGCCTTGCAAGGACGTGTGCGTGTTTTTCTAGACGATGTTCATAGCGATGGCTAAAAGTAATGATGGTCTCTGGAACCGTAGAGATCTTGAGGTCGCAGTGAATGACGTTGTTGCGAATATAGAAGGGGCAACCAACTAAAGCCCGAAGACCTTTGGACCGAAATCTCTGTATAATGTTGACAATGAAAGCCGCAGTAGAGCCCCATAACTGAATGCCATAGGTCCAGATTGTCCTTAGAATAGCCTTATAGAGCAGCAACTCATTGCGTAGTGAGAGCTTCGAACTAGGACTCAGTAACCAGTACAGACGCTTGAGCTTGATTTTAAGCTGGGTCCGTTTGTTCAAGAGGTGTTTTCTCCAATTAGTTCTAGGTGTTAATGAGACATGAGTCGAATTTCAGTATTGATGGCAATGTTCCACTATAACGCTTAAAAATTACAAAATTTAACATGTGTTTTTAAGATTATTCAATTTGATCAAAACAAATATGTTTACATGAAATAATTTACACAATATTTGCAATCTAATCTGACTGTCAATGACAACAGTGCGTGAAATTAAATGAAAAATCAAATTACATGTCATTATTTTTACCTTATTGGTGGATCGCTCGCCCAGGAAGGGGTATGAGTGATCCAGAGGGTGTTGCTATTGCTGTTATCCAGCAAGTTGATTACCACGATCTCCTCATTGAAATCTTCAAGTTTCGGTAAAGTAAAGGACCAAGTTTCTTATAAATCACAGCACAATGACAAACCTTCGCAGCAGGTTGGATTGCCACCTCTGAGGAACTTCCAGCTTTGAATTGGAAGCAGTGTCGCAAAGCTGTACTCGTATATCGTAGGTCCATACCGGCTTAAGCATCTTCTTATGCAGTGACAGCTTGTTTCACCTTTGATATAGAACTGGGGAGACAAAATCTAAAAATGGGTCTTTGTTTTATCGTACAAAAATATTGATAAACATACATACGTAAGGCCACAGTCCCAACTCAAAATGCCGGTTAGAGTCTTCAGTCCTCAGCTTGTGTTTTGACATTTCCATTAATTTTGTATCTCTTTTCATATTGAAAACCCCCACCAAAGAATCTAACACAACAAACGTTACGTTTGGCTGTCTTGAGTTTCTGTCAAGTGCAAGGAAACTACAAGTTTTGTTGTATGTTTACTGTGGTAAATTTTTTATTTGGGGTAATTTACCTTTTGCTTAGAAAAAAAAAAACAAAGCCTAGGAAGTATAAATTTAGTATAAAGGTTTCTTACAAAAGAGTTTTTTAATAATAATAATAAAATGCCTACACATAGATTAACAAATGAGAACTTCATTTTAACTCAGGAAGTGCACTTTATATTAAATGGCAGTGGAAATCCCTTTTATTGAAGCAACTACTGTACGAGTACTTTCACTGAAGCGTTCAAATCTCCCAAAAAAATTAATTAATTATTCAAAATTAAGCACAAGGTCTTTGACCGTTATTATTGTACATATTGTAAGTACAATATATTCAAGCTTAAGAGTTTTGACCACAAACCCATTTAAACTATGAAAAACAATACAATAATAAAATAATCCAATGGGTTTGGAATGTTGTCCAATGGATGAATATGCATGTGTAGTTAATAATTGTGATGACTACAATAATAATAATAATAATAATAATAATAATGGTGATGACGATGATGATGATGATGCCAACAGCAGAAACTAAAATTAATAAATTACTAAAAATGTGAGTGGATTTTTGTTTCGCATTCGCTTCGCATTGTAGCGCCACATCCACCATAATGCATTGCTACTTGTACTCACTACCACCCATGGTGACCCAAAAAATACATAGAAAAAAAAATGCTATAATTAGTTGTTAGAAACATTAAAGATTCGTCAGTTTGAAGTGTTGAATGATGATCACAAGAGGGGTCGGGGGTGTCAACACGTGTTTACAAGTTCTTCTGTTTCAGTAGTTTTAGTTTAGTTTAATTTTTTTCTTTTTTTTTCTTTTTTTTTTTAAGAGATTATATGCCACGAGTTAATGTTAATGTACATCATCATTATTGAGTTGGTTGGCTTGGTTTGGTTTGGTTGGGTGGTTAGTTGAGTTGGTCGAAAATGTAAATGTCACGAGTCATAAATATCAACTGCTGTTGCTGCTGTTGGCTTTGTTGATGTGAAGAAAGGTTTGTCTTTTTGTTGTCATTTCTTTCTTGATTTAATTAACATAAATGTGACAAATTAGTGTGAGTTTATTTTGTCAAGTTCCCCTCTTCCCCAAGAAATGAATAACAAACTAAAGGTAATTAGCAGTTCGTCGATATTATAAAGGGTCTTTTGAATCCCCTCTATTGAAGTCTAAAACGCCTTGAAGTGTTTAAATGCTGTGTAATTGTTTAAATAAATAAATTTAACAAATTAAATAAGAATTTTGTAAGACTACAATGGCTACAGTGGCTAGCAGCTAACTCTGTAAGGCATTTCAATATTAACCCTCACACAGTGACCCAAAAAACTTTATTTAAATACTTACAAACAAGAAGATACTAATTATCTTTAAGAAGTTAAAGAAGTTGACGTGAAAAACGCGTTAGGCGAGACATCACTCGTAGTTTTATGCTTCGCTGGTGCTCCCAAAAATAAATTGTTTTTCTAACTTACATACTTTGGGCTCAGAGATAATCACATTTTGTAAATGGCAGTCAGTCAACTTTTCAGCCAGCCAGTTAAGGTGTGTGGCAGGTAGTACTACTATTAAAATATATATTTCTACTGATTGCTTAATGATAGAACGCCAATGATACTTAGAATTGTAAGTAAAAACAATTAGAAGAATCTTTAGAAAGCTTAAGGTATTTTGTATTCTATTCTTTTGTTATGAAAAATAGGAAATTATATTCATTCTATTGAAAGTTCATTGAGCAGAAGATAGTATTTTTATCTGATTTCAAAAATGAACAAAAAAAAAAAAAAAATGTTACAACGACGCTAAACTATAATATTTTTTAAATTAACTTTCAAATTTCTAACTAAAAATGTAGGTCATTAATGATGCCATCGATCGATTGATCGCTCGATCTTTACCTTGGCTTGCAGTGTTGAAATGAGCATAAGAATTGTAAGCGTGAAGAATACTATTAATTTAAATAAAAAATAATAATAATAATAAGAGAAAAACACGAAATCAAATGAATAAAAAAAATTAAAAAATTCCCTGAACTTCAATGAACCTAAAATTCAAGAAAAAGAATACTAAAAATTAATTCTAGACTTTACACATAAACTAAATTCAAACTTCATTTATTTTTATTTCTATATTTTTCCATCGCACACAAATTATTTAACAAAAGAATATGCAAATTCACTTAAACACGCCTTGTTGCGGCGGCATGCAACTTCAGAAGTTTGTTTAAAAAAAAAAATGAAAAACAAACAAACGTGACTAAATACAATAAAATAAAACCAGAAACAAAGTAAGAGTTTTTAGGCGGAAAGACAAAAGTGTATCAATGACCTTGTCAAATAAGTGCCAAAAAAAAAAACAAAATGAAAAAAATGACAAAACACATGGCTTACTTCAATTTATATAAACAAAAAAACAGAATTTTCGGCTTTCACCTAAGCTTTACATACCTTTCACCTTCAATTTTTATAGATTTTTCCGTATGTCTGTCTGTCCGTCTGTCTGTAATAATGCAACCTATTAGTAGAGCTATCGAGCTGAAATTTTTTTTACAAAGATCCGAATTGGATCACTATGGGCTTCATGTTCTTATTAGAAAAACTTTTTTGTTTTTTGTATTATCGAAATAAACTTTTGTGAAAATTAGAAGTTTCTAATCCATCTCCACCAACTATGTAACTATTTCAACACCCTAGGGTTACTGGGTCGTATAGCTCCCATACAAATATTTCCGTGTCAGTGTTGAAATGCTGCGTGGTGCGTGAAGAGTATGAAAACTTCCGAATAGCCGAAGTTAACCTTCTTTTTTTCTTGTTTTTTTTTTTTAATATCTTAAGAAGTTCCAATTTTTTTTTTTATAAATGCCCAGAGATTTGTATGGTGACTAAGTGAAATATTTGTATGATTGATCCAATTCTCAAATATGTTGTTCAAATAAATTGTCAAGCAAGAAGTTAACTTCTTTCTTAGCAAAGGTGACATACTACAAGTAAACATACTTCACATAATGATTTTTAAGTGAATTTATTATGGTGCCTACTTACTGTCAGTAATCGTAGCAGCTGTGTAGAACAGTATGAGGTGTCTATACCAAATGTCAACTCTATGGTTAAAAAACTAAGAGACTATATACAATAGTTTGCATTGCAAATGACGGAAACGAATCTTCTCATCTTGCAAATTGTTGTTTAGATTGTCCTGCCCGCGCCTCCGATGAAAAGTGGCATGTCTTACAAATATTATGATGAAGTAATAATACGCACTTGACACTAGTGTGAAAGGTATACAAATTTATGCACATATTAAATTAATTAAACATGTGAAAAAAAAATTAGGAAATATAAACATGTGCCAATTAATATTAAGTAACTATAAATATAACACAAAAACTATAGACTGCAAACAAAAAAAAAAAAAATACAAAAATTTTATAAAATAAAATAAATGTAAATTTCACATGCACGAATTATTAATTTATAAATTTTTTTTATATTTTTGCACTTTAAATTATGTAAATTATTTGTTTTTGTTTATATGTTTCTTTTGTTTGAAAATAAAATTCGATAATTTCTTGTAGTGAATTTGACTTTATTTTTAAAACGAGTTTCATGTTTGTTTTGATTCAGTTAAAATTCTTTAAAAAGAAAGAAAGAAGAAAAACACATCCCATAGACACATGGGTATCTGTTAAATTTCATTGTCAAATCCTCTGTGTTCTGATAATGTATATTATTTGTTTCTTTGTTGTGAAATCACAAATAGCCACAAGTAAAAAAACTAACATTTATTTATTGTGGGCTAGAATTTAATTCTAATTGCAATAAAAAAAGAAGCTGAATCATTTGGTATATTGTCATTAGATAGATGATAAATAGTCAACTTTCTTCAACAATGTCAGCTATCATCACTAGATCTTTGTGACTAAGAAGTTCATTGAAATTGAATAAAAAAAAAAAAAAACTAATGTGCCTCACTTATATAAGCACACTATTGAAGTGAAACGGCTGAAGCAAATGGTAGGAATCAAGTTTTAAAATTATTACTAAGATTACAATGTGCAATGTGAAGCATCAACACATTTTGATTTTTGTCACATTTCATTTTCATATTTTTTTTGAAGTTTCACTTCAAAAACTCACACTTTTTGAATTAGAATTTATTTAAGTTTTTTTTTATAAATAACGAAATAATTTGAATTGTTATGTGTACAATCAGATTAGTGTCGCCATATTGTTCTCATGTTTTTAATTAAATAAATATTCGATTATTATCACTTTAAAGTTTGCCGCTAGAAAATAATGTTCTCTGACAAAAAATATAAAACTTATTAAGGTTGGTCGAGTACAATTAATAATCGTATAACCGAATTTATTGTTTGTTTATTTTCATAATTTTTGTTTATTGATGTTTATTATTCTTGGAGTTAATAAATATACCAATACATATTTGGATATAATTATTTACTATATGACTCTTCATTTTTTTATCAAAAGAATTTAAAATAAAAACGCTATTTGCTGTTTTTTTGTTTTGTGGCTTTCAGACATGTGTGTTTTCAAGGCAACAATCTGCTGTGAAATAATTTCCTTTTTCATTGTCTTAAATTGATTAATCAAAAAACCCTCATAAACTAAAACACATTTTTACTTAATTTGTCTAATTTGAAATACCAAGGAAAACAAAGAAGAAAACAAAAAGGAAAGCTTTGATTAAGACACACACACACACACACACACACACACACACACTTCTTCTGATTGTAGTACAATATTTACTATTAACAAATTTGATTTATCTGCTGCTGCATGAATTACTAATGACTACTCAAACTCATGAATATACGTAATGACGCATGACTGACTAGCAAGATGAATTTATATTTTCTATTTCATAATTTAGTTTTATTATGTCATTGTTGCATTGTGTAAGGAAAGTAAACTTACTTATTATTATGTTTCACTTGATTAGACAAAAAAATCTAATCCATAAACTGCACAATGTTAGACGAGTAATTACATGTAATTTGAGTTTAATGAGTGTCAAAGTTATTAAAAGATTTAACCTTTTCTTTCTCGTTTGTAACGCAATGTAACAACAAGTTTACACTATCCATCCATAACTCTATGTTAATTTCTCTTTTCGTTCACTTCTTCACTCTCTGGGTGGTGGTAAATATTTCACAACCAATCGGAGCCTTATATCCACCATATTCATTGTATCGTTTGAACATACATATATGTCCATGCATCTACTTGTGTATATCTATAATATATTTATTATATGTACTACATAAGTATTACTAAGACTTAGACAAGTTGAAATGCCATTTTTGGTTTCTGTAATTTGGTATCTTTACAAGTTTAAGTTTAATTACAGTTTTATGAGCTTTTTGGGAACATGCCCCATGCCCCATCTACTAAGTAGATACTCGTTCATTTACGTATGACGACGGCACAATCAAGTGACTGACTCCATTCCATTCTGTTCCGTTCATGATAAATTGTTAATGATTACATACTCGTATGTGATATATTAGATGCAGTGCCATATACTTATTGTATCATATGATACTTTACTTTTGCATACTTGTATGTACATACATATTTAGGGCAATGGTTAGTTATGGTTTATTAATGATGATGATATATGTATATACATATCACTGAGTGTGCCTGCCATTTGGGCTTATAAATGTAGGTTATTATGAATAATAAAATTATATAATTTTAAAAAGTTTATGCAGAGAATAGAGAAAATGGTTCAGTGCTTATGTCATAAAGGATGAACGAAAACTTTTAGTTGTGATAATTTTGAGTAATGTGATACTTTTGGATAAAGTTTACAAAGACTTCTTGTCTTTGCTATAATTCTTACTCTAGATTATTATACAATAATTATTTTTTATTCTTTAAGTTAAAATTGAATTTGTAAAGTTGTATCTAAATTAAAGTTTCTTTTAGCATAGACAATTTCGCCTAGTAAATTATCACAGTGATATTTATGTCACATAAACATTTCGTTTAATTTTTACGCTTCAACCATAAACATGAGAATAAAATAAAAGTTACTGTCAATGTATATTTTGCTATATATTTTACGATTGCATGGCTGGCGTACAAGTCCAACCTCAACCTGTGGCACATTCCTTCAGATTAAAGATTAAACATCATTTTATGTAGCATCTTAGAACATGTTTTTGTAGTCTCGAAGTGGCAATTAAAAAGAACTTAACACGCTTCATGTCCATCACAAAGTAAAGTAAGTAAGTATGTGCATTAAAAAGGAAAAAAAAAATTATACTGTATATCAGAAAAAATAAAGAAATAAGATTGATAGAAGTCTGCCTGACTGACGACGGCAGCTTTAAATGTAACCAGATGTCGAATCACTTGAATCTTAAGCGTGTGCTTAGTTCACACAAACTTATGTTCTGGAACCGCTCTGGTACTGAACTGGATGGGACAGTTTTTGTTTTTGTATTGTTTTTTGTCTTGTTTATTGGTCAAGTTCATAAAAATAAAAAAGGAATTGTAATTGTTCTTTACGTGGAACATGAAAAATTATATAAAATTTATAAATTTCTTATCGCAACAATGAAATCACATAAAGAGCCAAAAATAATATTGTGTTGAGTGCGTGTTGTGTGGGTTCGATGGATGACTATTCCATCACAAATGGTAAATATGTAATCGTAAATGAAATTCTGAATATAATTAGCAACAACCAAAATAATCATAAAACCATTTATAAAATGCGAAATTAATTTAGCAAAGTATTTCTTTAATTTTGTGTATTCCGTTTTTTTTTTTTTTTTTGTTTTTTGTTTTGAACTTGGTTTGGTGTGAATGTCTTCAGAAATGATAAAAACAATAAGAGGAGGGGGATTGGAAAATTGTAGGAATTATATTTTGGTTCTCTAATTAATTAGCTACACTTTTTTTCTACAATATTCTTTAAATGTATTGTAGTAGTCAACGAGCACCAAAATCGATTAGCAATATTTCATTATAAAACAATTAACGCATGAAAAATGTTAAATTCAAAAATTTATAAATTTTATTAAAAAACTACTCGCACTTCCAAATAAATTGAGGAAAAAATCTATAAAATATTAAATGAATTAAACCAAGGATTTAAAATCAATTAGAAATTCTTTATCATAAATCTGAAATCATAAATAATAAACAGGAAAGCAGAGAGGCTTATGTACGATTATCAAATCAAAGTGGAAAAAAAAATAAACATTTTCTATTAAGAACTTAATTCGCTTTTATAAGAGAAATAAAAGGCAAGTGTGTTTTTATACCTTTAACACTACATGAAAAGGTATTAGAACTTTGTTTATAAAGCATAGAAAACTATATACTATAAACAATCAGGCCTTATACTTTCTCTTAGTTTGTAAACTGTCGTGCGGAACTTGTTTATAGACAAACAATATTTTATTTTTGCATGCAGATAATATAAATATTTACGTATATATCAAAGTTCTTCGATTAGATAGAAGAGGCAGTTCATCTTATTGTTTAAATTGTATTCCTTCCCTCTAACTTTCAGTTACATTTTTAACAAAAAATTCTCTTCATAAATAAATTAAGTAAGTGAAATGAGTGAGTTCTTCTTAATCATTTCGGTAAAATAAAGATTTTAAATTCCATCTTCACTTATCCTATTTATATTTACATGATAAGTAGCTTCATCTTTAACCCGACAGTTAATATAGTATTTTTTCTGAGGGTTTATTATTTTGCAATTAGTCAAATTTAATCTGTTTTAATGTGAAAAGTATTGGTCACACTTATGCATGCTTGTGCTTATTAGAAAAGTAGGATCCATCTATATAACACAAAAAAAAAAAAACAAAGTCCTGAGGGAATTTATAATTAGTTGATTCATTAATGAGATAGACCGTGTTGAACATGGAGGTCGATAAGGATATACATTCTATATTATTATTCTTTTTTGTATAAAAGCGAAAATGCAAGCAAGTCAGCTGAATTTGTGATCCATGTTTATGGCGCCAATACTGCAGAAGTCAATTATGCGCAATTTTGGTACCAACGGTTCCGACGTACAATTTAGACTTGTCGTCAAAAATTGTGATAAATTCATGGAAATGTCTGAAGAAAACCTGCGTGTCAGCAGCTGTAGCATTTGCCAAGAGCTTATCATTGGCCACTTACGAAAAACTGGATTTGAAAAGAAGCTTAATGTGGATCGAATTTTCATCTGCGAATCTTTGACTAAACGGAATGCGATTGGTTCATTTCTTAAACGGATGGTGACCTCTGCAGAGTAATGAATCACATATGACAATGTTGTGCGAAAACCGATCCTAATCAAAGCGCAGCGAAACGGTGTCCAAGACAGGAATAAGTGCAGCTGCTTCCATAATTGAACTCAGACCTCTAAAGTCAACAAATGTACCTTTGAAGCTAGCGATTTCCGAAAAACAACCACGATTGGTCGTTGTGACAATGACCTTACCAAACACGGCAATAACGACTCGCCAGAAACTGGGCGAGCTTGGTTGGGATGCATTAATGCATCGACTGTACAGTCCGGAACTGGCGCCGATTGCTTCAATGGAAGAGTTTTTCAGTAGCAAAGATCATAGCTTCTATGAGAGAGGGATCCTGAAACTAGCCTCAAAATCGACATAAATCGGACAACCTGAATCATATAACGTAATATGGATAAACATAAATCCAGCGTCTTATCTAGCAAATATCGAGTTTATGAAAACACACCCATATTAACATAATGGTAAATTTGCATATACAAATGTTGATAAAAAAATTGACTTCATTATCTTAATTAAATATGCTTCAAGGGGCTCAAGGGGTCCATACACACTACTGTACTATTGTAGCCCATAACTGTTTAACTAAAATATTACTTACTACTCTACTATGTAACTAGAAAATGACTGACCTCTTACTATATCTTTTTGTAAAACATTTCAGGATGTCGATTGAATAGACCTAAAGCGTTTTTATTACCAAAGAACCGTTTTATTTACTTGTTTCTATTGCTATTTCTGTTGTTTGTAACTGACTTTGACTTGCAACTTGTTGCGGCAATTCAATTTTGTAACTTTGTATCTTGTAGTACGACACAGAAACAAACAACTGATGTAGCTCAGCCAGCTGCATATAGACTAAAACAGACCATGACTATGAGTTTAGCCAGTGTAGAGAGTAGAGTAAAGTAGTTAGTTGGCTTTGGTAATAAATCTTTGCTATCGAACATTATTAACGTCAATTAATTGTATTTACCTAAAGGTAAGTGTATGTGGCAACTTGTTCGGTTGTACGTTCCTTCTTCTTGGCCATTAAACAGTAGCACAGTAGCAAGCTAAAGGCATGAGGAAGGAATTTCAAACTTAAATTGTTGCTAATCATAGACCACAATAACCATGACGATGCCAATGATGACTATGATAGTTATGATGATGATGATGATGATGAGGATGACGAGCGAGAGTGAGGCAAGTTGAATTGAACGATGGCTAATGTCCGTTTGACGAATGTGGCAACCAAAGATAGGAGGTAAAGTCATGGCTCAAAGTATAGCAAAGCTATGCGGTTCACATTACCATTACCTTTACCGCTAGTCGCATTGATCTTTTTTATGTTTTGTTATTCTTTCAAGTTTCTTCTGTTTCTGTTGTCAACCTGCTGCTGCTGCAGCATAACCCAAGAAGAAGCCACAAGAAGGCGACAACTTGGCGATGCTTGGCATGTGTCGCTTGCCACAACTATGAAAATTGGAAAATGGTGGGTATGCGGGAAAATAAAAAGAGCTTAAGTAGTAGTAGATGCAGCTACAAAGCTAAGTTGAGGTGTTAGAAAAACAACAGCAGCAGCAGCAGCAGCAGCAGCGGCAGCAGAGTCACTGCCTCATTGGCAATTGTTCTTTCTTTTTTTTCTCAGTTTCAGTTTGTTGTTTGCTTTTTATTTTGTTCGTTCAATGGCTTGGGTTGGCTTGGCTTGGCTCGACTCGACTCACGATTAAATGCGATTATTATCGTCACGTGAATGCACGCTTTTGTGATTTTTCCGCTTCTAATACTTCTACTTCTACTACTTTTTCATTTTTCTATTTTCTATTTTATGCTTGCCTTTGCTTGCCCACCTCTTTCTACCAACTACTAATTCTCTAATACCGCTTTGTAGTTATTACGAATTGTTGTTGCTGCTTGCATTTTTTCTTCTTCTAAATTTTCCATGAAAAATCATTTTGAACTTGAAAATTTCCCACGTGAGCCAACAACGTAACATAAGGTAACGTAAGCAAGAAGCAACCTGAGCCATGCCTTGTGTTGTTGCAACCACATGTGGTGATAGTGCTGGTACTGGGTACTGGTTGATGGTTGGTGATGTCTTTTGTCTTCTTATAATATTGTTTTTGTGGGTCTCTTGTCATCAAACACATCTTGTTGAATCGCTTTCGAAGAAGGCACGTTTTGCATATGCATGCATGCTGTCGCTGGATTTCTTCTTGACTTGTTTTCATATTAAGAAATAGACAAAAAAAAAAAAGAAGAAAAAAAAAAGAAAATCCAAAAATGTTTTCTTATTTGATTTTATTTCTTTAATTTCTTGTGTTATTTTCTTTTGATGCCAAACATTGAAACACTACAAAATATTTAATTGGCCAGAAGATGGAGGAGATGATGATGATGATGATGATGGTTGGTCATGATTAGGAGCCATGAAGAATCCATACAAGGAACAACTTTTCTTTGAAGGCAGATATGCCTATGCAGGCTTAAAGGCTTAAATCTAATAATTTTCATGTAATTGTGGGAGTTTTTCTTTTCTTCTCTTTTTTTTTTTTTTTGTTTTGTGAGAGGTTGCAGCTTTAGCTTTTGTTAACGGTAGTATTTAGTAGTGTTTGGGAACGTAAAACTTTTCAAATTTCTTTTCATATTAAATAAATGTGAAATTTGTTAAATCCTAAATCTCACAACCTAAAAAGCAGAAAAATAAAAGAAAGTAAGTAAGTGGCTCCTTTAAATGTTTAAATTAAATTTATATTTAATCCAACAAAACAAAACCAAAAAAAAATAATAAATAAATCTGAAACTTTGCAACTACAAAAAACTGCATTTTTTTGTGTGTAAAACTTTGCTTTACCTTCTTGTTTTTTTTGTTTGTTGTTTTGATTGTTGTTCTTTATAATTACACAAAATGCTCTTGTATCTTTTGTATTTTATTGCGCATTTATTTGTCAGTAGTAGTAGTAGTAGTGTTTTATTAATTTTTTCCGTTTTCTTTTTATTTTTGTCAGATACCCTTCATTCATTTCATATATAAAGACAATTAAAAGGCATCAACACATTTGTACAGCATTTGTAATGCATCGCATTGTTGGTTTTTTTTTTTTAGGTAGTGTACCCCTTATAAAGCAATAACCCCATATAAAGCAATTCGTACTCCCGTCAAAATGTAGCATCAGAGATTTTGGAAAAGTCTCGTTTACTTTGCGACAGACCTTGTTCGACAGTTTTTGAGATATTGCAAGGAATTTTTGGTATAACATATGAATATTTATCATCTGAAGTTTTCAATTGCTGGAATTTATAGCCAACACATAACGAAAATTATAATTGAACTGTTCCATTCATTTGTTTTGCTTTCTTACCTGTTCTTTTTAAACTTCTTGTTCTTCAGTTTTTGAGATACAAATTTTCTGAAATTCTTATTACATGGATATTAGTTAATTTTGCTGAGAATGAATCTTCTTCTTGTTGTACTTGATATCAGTTAACATATTTTAATACTCTTCATGCATTTTAGATTGTAGATTTTTATACATAAGTACAGTATGTGACATAAAATTTAAGCTAAGAAATTGGTAATACCATTTATTGTGTCTCTTCGGGTCTAACTTACAACTGCTGTTTCTTATTTTACTGAAAGTTAGTACTTTATCATTACGTTAAAGTTTGTTAAAATCTAAAAGAAAGCAACATTTTAAATGAATCTTAAATATTTATTTTTCTTAAAATATTTTTTAATGAGTAGGGTATTTCTACTATTTTGTTTTCGTGTAGGTCTTTGTTGTTAATGTCCCATGAATAAATAATGACCAGCAGCAACAGAAACAAAAAACAATATAATAAAAATAAAAAAGAAAATAAAAAAATATACGAATTGTAACCAACTTTGGCAAAGAACATTTAGTTAAACAACACAAACAATACTAAAAGCACTGAAAACAAGAAGAAGAAGAAGAACAAAAACAACAACAACAGAATTTATAATTGGTAGTTGTTAGATTGCCAAAAGTTATATTTGAATTAAAATTTTTGTTTTTATTAATTTAAGAGTATTTTAACTAAATGCAGAAACTTGTTTAGTTTTATGTTGTTAATTGCAAAAAGACTTTTCCAACACTGACAGTTTTAACATAAATAAAAATATTAAAAGAATAGTTAAAGTTGAGTTCAATATGCGTCGATTGACATTTAGATATACAAGACATTATGAAGTCTTTCATTCGGACAGTTGAAAATCAAACGCAGTATCAAAATAGATATCCAGATTACCGAGATAAGAAAGATTCAAAATGAAACAAAAAAAAAAAACAAAAAAAAAAAACTTATTGGACTTCTAAGTGATACATTATTGTTATTATTATTATTATTATTATTATTAGTAACAATTAATTTGAAGATTTGTTTCGTTTTTCTTTTTGTATGCAACATTTCTCAGACTAACAACGTTTGAACTACATAAGTACACATATTAAATGTAGCGTTACATTGAATCAAAACGGAAGATATGTTTTTATAATCTTTCAGATGTGGATATCTCATTATGCACTGCAAGGGCTTTTTCTGGAGAAAGAAAAGAAGAAACTGAATCTCCGATAGTGATCCCGTGTATTCTTTTGTATATTCTACATATGTAATGCCAGTTTTTGCATCTGATCAAAATGTCAAAGTAAAAAAATAAAAAAAAATTATTTTAAAAAAACCTTAACTTTTCTGTTCCTTCTAATTTTTAAAATATTTTGCTTACTTTAAACACAAAATAACTAAAATTAAAGTAGATTTCCTTTTAGTTTTTTTTTTTTTTTTGTTTATTTAAGAAAATTTCTTTACAATTTTGAAAACAGCAAACAAACGTGTATGTTCTACCTTACTTACTAAGGACTTAACTTGTACAAAAGCACACTCGGGTATTTCCATTCATTTAAAAATATCTAAAAATATGTTTATGGCTTGAAGGCTTTCAGCATGTAAAAAATGTCAACAACAACGGCAACAACAACAACAACAACAAAAAGGAGGGTTCACTGTACCACAAAAAGTTGCGCTATTTCTATTTTCAACTTTGGCTCTTTCAACTTCCTTGTACAATTTTTGTTGCTTCATGTTGCACTTTTGCTATAGTCGTCATCATTATCATCATCACCAGCATCATCATTATACTTGTATGAATCCATGTAAGCGATCCTTTTTTGAAAGGAATTCAACTTGGCTAAACTCTGTTCTTTGGTCTCATATTTAGCTGCAACAACAGCAACAAAAATAACAATAAGACAAATATAAGTAAGTAAAGAAAACTTTTATTTAGGTTAGTGTTTGCTTAAAAATTTATTTAGCGCAGAGCAAAAATGCACCAACTAAAAGATATAAACATAGATGAGAGGCAGCTGCAGTACAAGTATCCCCAGCATCCACAACAGCCACAGTGACAAGAGAAGTACGTACCAAAGTACCAAATATTATATACAAAAATGTAGAGCAGCATGTACTAAGTATGTGCATGGCTGATGTTGCAGTAAAAGAATGCTGCTACAACTATGAGATACAAGATACATTCACTCACTCAATGAAGCACAGCAATGCATGAGCTTAGCAGCTGCAAAAAAGCAGGAAGCAAAAGAGAATAACAAGTAGATTGAGAAGACTTTTGAAGCCAATTTATGTTAGCTACCGATTTAGCCAAAACAACAACAAAAAAAAAAAAAAAAAAAGTAGATCAGATTTTTGTACTCTTTCTGAATGAGTAAATAAATGTGGTAAGAAATCCCTTTAAATAAACTCGCACTCATTCATTCACTGTACACCCACAAATTTGAAAGTTTACTTTCATTTGATATTTTTATAGTAGTATACATTCTGTGGTCTACCTAAATGGTACATAAAAGAATGGTTAAAGAAGTAAATAGACCAAAGATTTGCCGGGAAAATGAACCAACTATCAGGCAAAGCGGTTTGTAGACTCTGACAGAATATACAAGAAACTGAACTTATCAAACACAACTAAATACCCATAAAGGACACCTTACTGCTCATTGTTCACTTGGTAATCATCTTGAAATGTAAGAGTCTCCTCCTTGGATGTCTGCTGGAAATGAAATCAGTAGGCGGAAGCCTTACAATCAAAAGGATTATATTTTTCAATTTTCCCAAGGTAATCTTGGACTTTGAAGTCCATATAGTCCAAAAGCTAATCTAAAGCCTAAGTATGAGTTGCTGAAATATCAATTTCATTAAGACTACCAAGCAATAATGGCTTCTCAACAAGAGAAGTAACTTATATAAGATGAGACAGTTCCCTCCCAGATAATTGTCCCTGTAAGTACCACAAATACGATATTCTGGGTATTTGTTGTTAAATTCCAGAACAAAGAAATGCAAGTCTTGTAAAACATTATTAAGAATTAACCATCATGTGTCATGAACTCAACTTCTTGTTCTTGATAGTGAAATTAAGGATTAGATCACCTTCCAATCAAATCAACAGATTCAATGACCCATTTGTTGGCACATTGTCATAGTTTGTTTAGTCTCCTATCCCAAGCTGCATCTCTTCGGCCTTCTCTTACTAAGAATCAGGTGTGTTGTCTGCGGCGCATAAGTTCTAGTCCTTGACAATCTAAAACTGTTCAACTTATCTACAGTTCTAGTTCTCAAATGTGGAATCTCCTTTTAAATATTACCTATTCCTTTATCAAAATACTATCATGATATCTTTCCCTATTTGTTTTATTTTATTTTCTATATGGAGAACAATGAGAACAAATGTTCATTTGTCTTTTTGTTGGTAAATGTTTACAAAGTTTTCCTAGATTAAAATTGTTAAATTGAAGTGAAAAGAGAAATTTTGTTGTTGTTGCAGAGAAGGAAGGAAATTTAGAAAATTATATAGAATTAATCATGTCGCTTTGTGTTTTCTCTCAGTGTAAATTATGGAGAAAAAAAAAAAAAATCATAGAATAAACACAAGAAACAAACAAAGAAAATAAATAATAAATGAAATGAATTTATCTTGTAAATGGATGGAAATATGCAGTGTGAGTGTGTGAGTGTTAGAAAGATCGGAAGTTGTTCAATGTTAAAATTGTCTTAAAGAAAGTTTAATTATAACATTATTAAGCAGAATACAATAGATACAAATATATCTAGATTGAAATAATTGAGTTTTCATAAATGGTTTCATTTATCGCAATTGAAGTAATACTTTTCTTTTAATAGAGTTAGAGATGCCTGGAAAAGGTTTTTAAGATATAATTTTATTGATTTTCTTTATTTACTATATGTATGCCATGTGAAAATGTCTTTCAGATAATAAAAATAACAAGAGAAATTCCTATAAAAAAAGATGTAATCAAAATAATAATAATAATAATAATAATGATGATAATCATTATAATGTTACTTCTTTGTTGTTGCTGTTATTGCAGTTACAACTCAAAAATGCTCAATTTGAATGAGTGAAATTTCATAAAAGATAGATATTTATCAATTACCTAGTAGGGAGGAGCTTGTTGCATGCATCTATCATGCACCTCATAAATATATTTAATTAAATGCAAAATTAATGCTTAAGAAGGAGGAAAAGCAAAGTAAGCAAGCAAGCAGACAAACATGCAAATGTAAAGAAAATTCTATAGAAACTTATCATGTGTAGAAATGAAGAAAGCTGCTCGAAGAAAGCAACAGATACATTGTGAGACAAAATTATAATACACACATTCTTTCAATCTTCTTTTTATTTAATTAATTTTATTGTTGGTTACAGTTTGTGTTTGCTTAAGTCTCAAATTGATGATTTTGAAAAAGTTTCTTTTCTCATCTAAGTAAAATAGTAAAATTTTTCCTTTGTGTTTTTTTTTTTTTTTCTTTGTTTAAGAAAAACTCATCAACTTCATCTTATAGAATATTGAACAAAAAACAAGAAAAATGAAAAAAGAAATCATGGTATGGAATGTATCTTCTATACAGTACAGTAAAGTCACTTCTTCAGTTTCTATAATAGATACAATAAAAGTGCAATGTGCATTAAATAAATTGGCGTTACTTTGAGTAGCAGCAATACCAACAACAGGCAGGAGCAACAATTGCACGACAAAACTGTCTATCAGTCTTACACGAGTAGTACTCGCATCTTAATATCTTTTTCTTGAAGTTTCTTGTCACTCAAACTGTTCGACATGTGAACAAACACATGGATGAAATGAAATGTTGTTGATACTTTGCTTGTAGGTGCTGTTCCAGTTTGTTTGACTTATCTTCATGCAGAGAAAATACAAGAAAAGTAGTTGTGGGAAGCAAATGAAGAAAGAATATTAATGTCAATTAAGCGATTTATAGTTGATTTTACTAAATGATTTAATTAGTATGTATTTGTACATCTATGAAGAAGATACTAAAGAAGAATTGAAGAATTGATATAATGATGAATTAACTAAGTTTTCTGTTACGAAGACAAAGAGAATTATCAGCATACTTTTGTACATAAACATACATAGAAAGCAGATACAATTAAATTGTATCTTATGCATCTAATTAAGCTCAATTGGAATACATGTATGTTCTTTGTGTCTTAAAGAAAAGAAAAGCAAGAAAAAAAAATGAACTCAAGACAGATTGTCAGCATTATTTTCTTAGACAAAAGTAACGAGCAAGATGAACACCTGCGCATTCTTGTAAATCTGCTGCTTGCTTTCAACTGAGTAAAAGTAATGTATCTATAGTAAATATAAGGAAAAGTGTATTTGAGTGTGTTGTGCTGCTGCTACCGCTGCTGCTGCTGCTGTTGATGAAACATAAATAAATAAGTGCAACATTGCAACAAAATGAATGCATGATGCAAATGTGAATATCCATGCAACTAAATTGTATCTGAATACATTGTGCAAGAATCTTAAATGCAAATGCAAATGAAGCTGAGTGATGCCTGAAGTTGCAACTATCTCTGGCAATATAGTATGTTGATATTGTTGCAACTACTTCAGTTGCTGCTTCCATTTGATGATGACGATGATAATGATGATGATGATTGTGGTGGCCAATAAAGTTGGTAGCTGGTTGGTCTTGCCAAGATTTCCACATGTGCTGATGTTTAATTAATTTTGATTACAGTAACAACACTAAATACCATTAAACATCTACTCTCCACTTACTCATACTCATTCTTTTTCAAATTTACCGGAAATGTTCATTACATTTTTGTTCCTAAAAGAATGAAGAATAAATGAAGTTTTTCTCTTGTAATTTCTTAACAATTTCGCGAGATCACAAATGTTTTACTTAGGTTTTTTTTATGTTTTTTTTTTTGTGTTTCGTGTTGTTTTCTCTGTTTGTTTTTCTTGCTGACATAATTAATTAAATTAAATGAAAAAGCAACAATAACAAACAACACCGCACTTGTATCTATCTCACTGCATTTCTCTGCAGTGCAGATGTCGCATTCATTGTTTAATGAGCTAAGAAATTTATTGTAAGAAAGATGAAACCCATGAGCAACATGAACACCAAGAAATTATGAGAGAAGACACACGGGAAACTATAATTTTGCAGTTATGATCATCATCATCATCATCATGTCATTCTGTTAATTGGTAAAGAACTGCAAAAATTATAGTAAAGAAAATATATCTGTTTTTCTTTCTAGTTTTTATAGAAAATACAATACTTAAACAAAGAACAAACCAACGAACGAACGAACGACGATCATCTTTTATTATATGTACTTATTATTCATGTACAATATCTCTGATATCTTTTTATTATTGTAATTCTCTTTGTTAGAAATCATTTAAATTATGTCACAGTTGCATGTAATTATTGTAATTAATATCTATCTACTATCTAGTATCTAATGTTTATAACTTGTACCGTTCAAAAGCGTTCAATTTTAATTACATAATTGAAGATTTATTTACTTGGCTTGTTTCAGATTATTAACCCATCATTTCATAAAATTATAAAAATTATAAATCCACAAATTTACTTAAAGAAGAGAAACGTGATTTTCAAAACTAAAACCAATTAACCTCATATATACGTAAGTAGTAGTTTTAACTTTTTCCGTATATAATTTGGATATCTGGAGAGAGAAAAAGAGAGAGAGAAGTGGCGCAAACCTCTTGAACTCTTGAAATGTCTTTATTATCTAACGTTTAAGGCTTTTGCTAAAAATACTTTATGCAAACCTTCCGAAAACCGAATTGTTTTTACTTGCTAAAAAGTATCTACACACTGATTTAACTGTAAAATTAATGACAGCAACGTGGTGCAGCTTAATTAACACTCATTAGATTGAAGTTGGTGGTGTGGCGGAATGAATGGAAAAGGAATTCATAGATAAATTGATACATAGATGGACGATGAGAAAGGTAAAGTGTTGCATGGTGGATTGTTTAGTTGGTTCGTGTGCTCAATTTAGTGAATAGTGGAGGGTGTCATTGATAAATGCTAAGGCAACATCAGAGTTCAAAATCTTTGTCAACTAATTAAATTATAAATAATGCTAATCATTTAACCGTTATAATAAAGACAGAAATAAAGGAGATACTTACGAAGAAGGATGTTTGAATGAGGCATAAATGAATTTGTTATAGACGCTTCAAAGTGAAGTTAATTAATATTGTATTTTGTTAGACATTTGGAGTTATGTAGTGAATGTAAATAAAACTTGGTTGTCAATGAAAATTCAGTATACAAACGACATTCAATAAGCTACAGTTTGATGTCAATAAGTAAGTGTTAAAGCCAATTACTGTGTTAGTATGTCAATGAGTTGATAATAATGAAATAAAGTGAATCATAGCATATCTTTTGTTGAGAGAAGAATCATCAATGAAATGACAACTGAATTCAAAATTAGACTAGTGATTCTAAATAGAGTTAAATTATGTCAATGATTGTTAAATATTGATATTTAGTAAAAATACCTACAGACCAAAAGTTTGTATTGTTTTCGTGGGAATCCCAACTATTGTTTTCCGAATTGATAATTGTCAATCAACTTGCTGGACAAAAGTGTTGCCTTAAAAAATCAGCAACCTCTGGATCTCGCTTTTCGCTTCCCGCACGAGTTATCCTCTTATAAACATATTAGTAATAAGTGACTGTTCCTTTTTTCAAATTCGCTTACTGTCTGGACAACCGAAATTTGATCTTGAAAGTTTCCCTTCTGCTGATTGCATCAAATTACTGTACTACGTGAGTTTCAAGCAATAGAATGTAATATAAAGGATTTGGTAATAGAAACGCTACTATTTCATATTTCTCTTTATCACTTCTTTGTAGTTTCTAAATTTGTTTTTAGGGTTCCGAACCCAAAGGGTACCAAAAGGGAAAACTTCGTTGTATATCACATAAACCGCAATAGCTAGAGAGTTGAAATTTTCACAGAATGTGTAGTTCTATCCAGGCATCAGGTATCATCAATAACTAAAATTAAAATATTTTCAAAAACTGAGGTCCCCATATAAGAAACATTTTGGTTTGTATGGGAGCTGTACGATCCAGTAATCTCACGATCTTGAAATTTGGAAGGTTGGTGTCTATACATCAGAAACTTATATTGTCGAAATTTCAGTTTGATCGGATTACTAGGGAGGATACCTCCCATACAAACCCCAATTAAAATTCAGGTTCTTATTAGAAAAGATTTTTTGTTTTTTGTTCTATCGAACTGAAATTTTGATACTATAGGTTTTTGACATAGGCGCTGCACATCTGTTGGTATCAGCCAAATCGGCCAACTAGGAGATGTACTTCCCATACAAACCCAACATTAAAATTTAGGTTCTTATTTGAAAAAATTTTATTAAATTATTTTTTTTTTTGGTCTATTGAACTGAAATTTAGATGCTGTAAGTTTCTGATAAAGACGCAGTACATCTGTTGGAACCTTGCTTTCTGGTTTGAATGCCATACGTTGTGAATTGTTACATTGCAAGGGGAGTCTCATAAGAAATTCAAAAATAAACCCATTTGCGATTAGTGTGTCAATAGGATTAGGCTAAGCAAACGTCTTCCGTCAATGGTTTACTAATTGTTGTCAGTTGAATCATGTCAATATAATTCAAAAAAATTTTCTGTCATTAGATTTAGCCGCTTTATTTTGTAAGTTTTTGATGAGTTGAAAAACTGGTAGATCTTGTTGTTATACTTGTTGCTGTTATTGTTATTGTCTGCTACGTCCATGTTATTGTTGTTATTGATGTTGTTTGTTTTTGTAGGCTGTGTCAATGTGTTTAATAAATTTTTATTTATTTTGCGAAAAATGAAAAATTTAACTGAAAAGCAATAGCAGCTGCAAAGCAACTAAATTATTGTATGTACGAACTACTAAATGTTATGTTGATGGTGATGGTGGTAGGATTTAGGTTGCAGACAAGTATTTGGTAACTCTGGGGGACTTTATTATGGCTTATTAGCTTAGGAAAAGCAAAAACAAAAACAAAATTGACCATAAAATAATCGCAATAAAGCGACGCAGTAAAAAGGTTTTTTTTTTTTATACAGATTTGCTTTTCGTATTTAACCAAAAGATTTGTCGTCTACACTTGAATATTTACTGGCTTGTGTTTTTGTTGTTGTGGAAATGCGGAAATTTCAATGGTGGATTAAATTGTTATTGTCAATAGACCAACTGACTGGATGACACCATTTAATTTATTTAACTTTTTGTTTAAACAAAAATAAATAAAAAAATGAATATGTGATTTTCTTTTTAAGGTTCTTTTAGTTTATTAAAACTTTTATATTGGGTGGTTTTTTGTTTTTTTATTTAGCTTTGCCTTAACTAGAAGTAAACCTTAAAATTTCAATTACTTTTCTGTTATTATTTTTTTTTTTTTTATAATTTTTTCTCCCCCTGAAGCCAATGTCAACGAGGCATTGGAGTCGACGAGTGGACTCGACCGACTTCACTGTCTGTCTTCGCCACTATCACGCCTGTCACCTTTCAACCTTTTTTCAAACAAAGAGTTTTTTTCCTTCAATTCAATTCAATTTCAGGTGCAGTGTTTGGCGTTGCTAGTTTTTATTTCTCATTTTTCTCATTTTTGTTGTTGTTTGTTTTCAAGACCCTCAATTGGTACTCATTTCTATTGCCATTGCTATTACTATCTTTTTTTCCTATCTGCATTTTGAATCAACTCTACTGTTGTCGTCGTTAAGGAAAAAAAAAACTATTCCAGCAGCAGAAGCAGATACATTTTACCTTACAATTTCCAAATGTTTTTTTATGCTACAATCTGCCTTCATTATAAGTTTTAATCTCTACTTTCTTTCCTCTTTTCTCTCAGATGGTGGGTCTTTCTGACTGCCAGTCTGTCTGGCTGTTTGTCTATTGGTTTTTATGGTTCAAAGTTTAACCCGTGTGCTGCCGAGTCTAAAACTATTTAACTTGGCTAGTTTTTCTTTCAATTTCTTTTCTTTTTATTTGTTGTTATCCTCTTTTGATCCATTGAATTTTTCTTCTTTACAAAGTAATTTATTTTATTTACTGTGAATACCATTTTGCAGATGCTTCCTGTTTTGATATTGAAGATGATGCAGCAGCAGCTTTTATCTAATAGAGAGAAAATGACAAAGTTTATCATGGCACAAAACAAATTAACAGCATTTTAATAATATGCGTCTTACAAAGGCCTTGAGATAATTTAGTTAAGTATATTGTTACTGTATATATATATATATATATATATATATATTGGCCAAGGAACTTTATTTTACCTTATTGTTTGTCTTAAAAAAAGAAGAATAAAGAAAGAAATCGACTCTAACAAGGGAAAAGTTCTAAATAGTTTATTGCAAAGATGTCATATCAAGTCGGTAGTGCCAAAACTGATTTACGTAATTCCGTAATGAGGATTTTTTTTTTTCGTTCTTAAGGATATAAGGTCAATGTTCTGAAAAAAAAACTAATTTTCTGTTCAGACAAAGATTTTCATTATTTTCTTTCTTGATTTTGCTTGCTTGTGTTCATACTCAGCAACAGTCGCGAAGTAAATTTTGTGGTATTTCTCACTCCCTCACACATTGCTCATTCTAAAAAAAAAAAACCGAAAGTCTTCGCGTCAAAGAAAAACATCGAAAGAGTAAGTCTCGTATTTCCCTTCTCAACAAATATAAGTCGCGACAAAGAGAGTTCTGTCGCAGTGTTGCTTAATGTAAAATTCGACTAAGTATAAACAACACAAAGTTCTAAGAAATTATTATTATACAGAGAGAGAGAGAGAGAGAGAGAGAGAGAGATTCATCCCTAAAGAATTATTGATTCTAAAAACCAATAACCAAAAAATATGGTTGACAAAGGCGACTTGATTGTTTCTAAAAAGTGTCTTTAAGCCGCCAGAGTTAATTTGATTCAATGTTTTGTACATATAAACCTTCTGCAGAAAATTCTCTAAAAGACAGTGAAAATCTTATCAAAATCCGTTGTGTGGTTCAAAAGATCAATCGGAACGAACATGAATTTCAACTTTGCTTTTGAAGATTTTAAAACCTGTGACACTTAATCTGAAACCTCAGATAAAGAATTAAATTTGCAAATATTTTTATGAGACATTTTTAGTTATGTACGTCAAGTCATAAATTGTTGAAGGGGATTGATATATAGAGTGATATAGAGTGATTTATCTCCCCACTCTCTTGATAAACTGTTAAAAAACTCAATCTTGATGATGATGAAAAAGCTAAAGATTCCAGGGATCTCAAATGTTTCCAATGATTTAATGATTAATAATTTTCTTTTTGCTAGAAAGTTTCTTTTCAACTGACGAAATAGGAAGCGTAATGAAAAAAAATGATCGATGCTCATCTCCCTACAATTCACTTAATTTACAATTTTTGATTTACCTTCTTCTTCGGCCAACTACTAACTCCCCCAAACAAATAACATAGTATTTTTGATTTGTGTAAAAGGAAAACGTGAACATTCTTACATAACATACACGAACACATCCATGCATCGCATCGCATCGCATCGCATCGCATCGCATCGCATCGCATCGCATCACATCACATCACATCACATCATATAATTTTTTGTTGCCAAACTCTGAAATTAAGTGATTTTTACAAAATTGATCTTTTGAATTTTGCTTTTAAATAAAATTCAAGAAAAATTGACTAAAACTAAACTGCAATTGCAATTGCAATTGTAAAAATAATATTGATCTGATCGTTTGGTTATTCATTCATTTAAATGAATATAAATTTGTATCTGCATATCTTTGTTAGTTTGTCTGTCTGTCTATCTGTTTATCTAACCAACTGACTAAATGTATTAATGTCATCGTCTATTCAATTTGGTATGATTTTTCACAAGTTTTTCTTGTTTTTCGCTTTGAAACGCATGATTGCATGCATTCATTTTTCTTGAAGACATTTTAGCTGCCAATCGTAAAGGAAATTTGATTAAACGTTTTACGCTGCCAATTGGCATGTAATTTTCCTTTCTTTACACTTTCGTTCCCTTCTTTGTCTTCAATATTTTTTATACGTAATAACAAAACAACATTTTGTTTGCTTTTTCAACATTATTTCCTTCGTACAAGCAACACCCACATCTGAGTATCTGTGTATCTGTGTATCTATCTATGTATGGTATGTATGTTTATGTAGTGCGGGTTCACTTGGCGTATGATTGATTACCCTTAAAGCAACAAAAAAGCAAAGCAAGAAATGAAATTAGTTTGTATTTATTGTTGTTGTTGATGTTGTTGTTGTTGTTGCTGTTTTTGCTGGCAATAAAATTTTCCAAACATCAATTGAATTGAATGAAAATTGTTGGACAAAAATTTTGATGTGCAGCCAATTGTTAAAATGTGTTTATCGATAAAATTGATTGCTTCAGAAACTATGATATTTTCTTCATCTCCTACCACCTACCCACTTTACTGCACTTCTCTTCTTTCTATAAATATTTGATTGTAAAATGAATTTCTATTATATTTTCAATCTTTTTTTTCTTATTACAGTTTTCCTACCCATGCATCCTATCATGATCAACATGATAATGCAAATGATGACAACAATGAATTATCGATTACCGACAATTCTGAAGTACTAAAGAATTTACTCATATAATTTTCAATCTTTTGTTATGAGGTAAGTTTTAAATTGATTTTTATATACTTTGTAATTAATTTTATTGTAAAATCATGGATTATTTAAAGCTGCTGTCGTCATAAGTTCATTGTTGCTATATGGAGATACAAATAAATAGCCATATTTCCGTCCAAACCTCTTACCACAATTCAGTTTAAGTCTTATACATTTTTAAGGTTGTTTCTGGTGCTGCTACCTACTGCATTTTGTTTAGATATAAAGACAGACAAAGAGATAGAGAGAGAGAGAGAGAGAGAGAGACAGACACACAGAGAGAAACTGGTTCCTGAAATCAGTTTTACTTTTGTTGTTTGTTAATTTGCATAAAAAATTATTCTGTTTTGATTACATTGAACTGGGTAAAATACAAAAATTTAATTTATTCATTTAATTAGTATATTGACAAAGGGGATTCACTTGGATTGCTTACCCATTCTTGGACTACGCCACTGGAAATTGACGTAATTCAGCTGCCGAAATTCATAATGATTTGCTAGATAATAAATCTTCAAAAGCCATTAACACTTAAAAAACAAAAATCAAATCAAAATGCAGTTGATCAAGTTTTTTGTTACTCTGTAAATTTTTTTGTTGTTTTAAATTTTTATTAATTAAATTTTATCTTCAAATTGATGATTCGATATTTGTACATTTATATTTAGGATTTGATACAACTGTTGTAACATAAATTGTTGCAATCTAGTAAAATACAATATTATGAAGTTGCAAGGTTACTTTATTATTTACTACAATATCTTTTACTATCTCTTAAAGTACTGAGATCTTAAAACTTCGAGAAGAAACAAAGAAAAAGCTAAGAAAACGAAATTAGATTAGATTTATCTAGAATAAGTTTATGTTGTCATGTCTTTCAATCTCAACTGAAGATGAAAAGCAGAAGAAGAAGTAACTTTATTTTGTCTCTGTTTGCAATTCAATAAAATCTAAAGAAACTTTTCCTAAGTGATCCTTCTGACTCAATCTATATATGTACATACTTGTATATTATTGCAGTGCAGTTCAGTAACTAACTACTTTAGCCACAAACAATCTCTATAGATTTAACTTGGCATGACTTAGCCATGAGCTCATGAGTTTGAGCGCCCGAAGGGTTAACTTTACTCTAGTCTATAGATACAAGTGTATACATCTTTTACTAAGTTTATAAGTTTATATAGTTTGTTTTGTTAGTGTTGCGGGTTTTTTTTTTGTTGTGGTAGTGAGTTGTCTTCCTTGAGTTCTATGTTCGTAGATTCATATGTGGTTATTGTTGTGATTGTAATGATGCCACTTGATTGAAAATGAACGTGACTAGAAAACAAGATACTTTTGTATTTTATTCATATAAAGTATCTACAACAATATATATGTAAGTACATACTACTTAGATATTATTGTATTTATAGTATTATGTATTTTGTTTTTTTTTTTTAAAGAGTAATTTCACCTTCCCTTTTTTCTCTTGACATTTTCTTTCATCTGTTATCTGTGTGGCCAAAGAAAAAGTTTAAAACTCTTAAAAAAGAAAGATTTTTATCTGTAAAAATTTTTGTATTGAAACGAATTGAATCAGAGAGACTTCTATTCAATTATTTCTTTCCACCTTTTTAATATTAAAGAAACATTCAAAGAACGACGACTGAAGATGCGAAGAAGGAGCAGCAAAATGTTTTAAATATAATTTAATTAAAGATAAAAAAAAATATCTACATCAAATTAAACCAGATATTCTACTTTTTGATACCCTGAAAGCAACAACATCTTTTACTTTTCTCGCTTGATGTGCTTATTAGATTTTGATTGTAGGCGCCACCGCCACCCACACTAAGTGGCATTTTCAGATGTCGTGAGTGCAATGGAAGGTTTTTCTAACAAAATTATGTGCGCATTTCCGTTTCCGTGTCCTCTAAAAGGAAGCACAGAGAGAAATGACAGCATGGAAAAATATCTTTCGATTTATGCAATGAATGCAACTACGAGATCTTTTGCTTCCTTTCAAACCAAGTGTAATTTTGAACAAAGGCGGACAGGAAAGAGGAAGCGAAGAAATTGAAAATTTTATATTGTGGAATGCTGAAGAGGCGGCGATTGGTGCAAGGAGCAAGAAAAATGGCACACCATAAAATTAAAATGTGCAACAAAATGGCGTTGCTCAGTGTCGCCATTTTACATTTTCCATCTTTATTTTTTCAAATATTTTTCTCTATTTTATTTATTGTGCATATTTATTTGATTTCTTTCTATTTTTTCCAACAAGCAAAAAAAAAAGCGAATATGAAGAAAGAAATTGAATGAAAAATTATATAAAATATTCTTAAAGGATATTCGAGTGTTGTTGGTCTTTATCCTCTTATGTTCTGCCCTGCGCTTTTTGTATATAAATATTTTGTGGTATTGCATTGTTGTAATAAGAATCCAGCTGTGTGAAGATTTTATTCAAGACTATTTGATGGACGTTAATAGTCCAAAAACCAACGAATTTCTCTAAAATGAATAGAAAAAAGGAATATACAATACGATAAAAGAAGTGAAAGAAAAAAATTTGTCGTCTAAAGAATTTAAATTTATTGAGAAAAGTTTTAACACTACGAGGGAACTTTGAAAAGGAAACGATCCAGAAGATTTCTTTGTTGTTTATTATGTTCAATTTGTTGGCCTTTATTCAAGTGTGTATGCATAATTCTTCGATTAGATTAAGAGATATTGATATGTTGTATTACCATTTATAATTAAAAAACTAAAGGAACTAAAAGAATTCTAGAATGAATGGAGAGATAAGTGAGTGTAAATGACATATACAAAATGAAGTAATTAGGAGAATTGTGTCTCAGGAAACACAAAATTAGAAAAGGCTTATAAATTATTATTTTCAGAATTAAATTTACCCATTTTGATATGTGATTCTAGCAAATGTTTGTAAAATTCATTACCCCCAAGAAATCTTCAATTTAGCAGAATTTATTGCAATCCCCATAACTTAACAATCAACCCTCGGTATATTTTTGTTTGTATTGTAGTAAGCAAATGTTGATTCGCGCATTTTAAAAGTTTTGGAGTGGCTTCTGAAATAAGTATGCAACAACACTCTCAAAGATACACAGACATTCTTTGCCAAAGTCCCAATAGTTGCTTTTAGCACCAGAAAAGTTTATGTGGCTATTATTCATTTATTTTTGTTTTTTGGAATTTATTTCTTTTTTTTTTTTTTAAATTTATGTATGTCGAATTCTTAGCCATCAAAACACGACCAAATTTTTGAGTTTTATATTTCTTAGGAATAAACATAAAGGAGTTAAGCCTGTCATATTGTTTTATTATTTTTCAGCTATTTATTTCTTATACTCTTAAATGAAATGTCCGAATGCCAAAAAGTTTTGTATTTATAAATAAATATAGGTACATTTGTATGTATGTACTTAGTAAATAGATGTAGCTGGCAATGGCTACCTGGAGAGTTGGAATTTATTCTTTGATACATCCATTTATTTAATAACTTTATTTTGTCATTGTTCTTGGCATATTTTCATTTGTCCAAACAAAAAGTAATAAGTGTCAAAAGTATTTGAAAGTTACTCAAACATAAATAGAGATAGCAAACTAGAAAAAGACTTTTAGCCTTTTAGTGGGTGGAAAAAGATTAAATGAAATGAATCGATCGATAGATAAATAGATAGATAGCTAAATACTTAGAGAAGCAAACCTTATTTGCTTGAACAGCACACAAGTTGGTTACTTGTCTCAGTCCTCCGTGTTCAATAAGCGGGTTTGTAATGAGTTGCTTTGACAGCTTCACGCGCGAACGCGCTTTTTAAGAAATCATTATGGACTTGGCTACTACTACTACTACTTGACTATATTTGGTGCAGAAAACTTTATTTCATGGCACTTCTAAATTGATCTAACACCCCCACACAATGTTGCTTTGCTATTTGCCTGATCCATTGATATCCATTGCAATCGATTGTCATCTGTTGACAAATTGACATATTTGTTGAATGTTTGTTTTTTTTTTTTTTTTTTGCTGTCACCTTTTTTCTTTCAATACTCTATCAAATAGGAAAAGTTAACACAGTTGACCTGAGACAACGCGAACAAACATTTTTATTGTACAATAGAACTCTTGCCCTCTTTTTCCCACTCCATTCTCAGTCAACATTTTCCACATTGAGTCTTGTCCATTTATAAGAAGGAGGCGTCTCACATAGTGAGTGGGTTTGAGTTTGTTGATCTTGTAAGTAGTAGTTTGTTGTAAAAAGATACCAAATTAAATTTTCTACTTGAAATTGTTTTTGTTTTAATGTGTAATTTACGTTATTGTATTTCGTTTAGTATTTCTAAACATTTTTTGATAAACATTCTTAGTAGAATTCTTTTTTTTTTGTTTTTAATTTTTATTTAACATTTTTGCAATTAAAAATTTCATCTCATATTTATATGATTATATAGAATATAGACTTGGCGATTAATATTAAGTTTGTGGTGACCTTCAACTTCGAAGGTCATTAGTATGGAGCCTCTTTAAAAGTCCTTGGCTCATGGCAAGAGGGAGGTATAGATGGCTTTGTAACCTTTGTTGATGACGATTGCTGATTTTCAGGATTTCGTCGGTAACGTGGGCATTCTTAGGTCTATGTGTAAGAGGCCTGGACTCTCTAAATGCTGCTTACAGTAGCAATACCACAAAATTTGAATTGCGTAACGCTTAACAGAGGCCACTGCTTTTCTTCTTGTTGAACGACAATTTGCTGGACGGTAGCCTACGAAATTTACTAAATAAATTGAAAATTTCAAACAAAATTAAACTTTCAATATTATGTTCGATTGAAAAATTCAAAGTAAAATTTTGTGCTTCAATTTTTGGAATGAAATCTTCTTATAATTTTCAACCATTTCATTGGTAAAGCAATATTCCTCGGTAGAAGTCTTTTCAAGGAAGCAATATTTGTTTTACAATATTTTGAAAAGAAATGAAGTTATGTTCGAAAATATTAGAGAGACAGATTCAGCTGAAGTACTTCCAGTGTTTTCTGGTCACATATGAATTGAGACAATAGTCTTGAAACAAAAAAAAAAAAAAAAAAAAATCATGAATTGTCTTCTAAATTCCAGTAATTTCTTATGATACTCTATCACTTCTATCTGATCCCATAAAATGCACAGCTTTTGATACCAAAATCCTTTATATTGGACGTACAAATAGAAAACCGCCCTTTTCCCATAGATGGCGCCAGCGCAGCTAATCGGTCGATAAGTACGATCAGAAACATTACATAGCCAGCTGAGGTATCGGTCAACAACTCTACATAATCTCGCTTGTGTATTTTGACTGTGCTTTGTCCTGTTCGTTAGCGAAAATGGCAAAATTCGAGCCTACAAAGGGCCATTTGCGGGAAGTGTTGCTTTTTGCATATCATTCGAAAAAAAAATGCTACTCAGGCGCATCGAATGATTGTAGAAACTTATGGTGAAAGCTATATTAGTGAAAGAACGTGTCGGGAATCGTTTCAAAAGTTTAAAAATGGCGAATATGGCGTGGAAGACAAGAAACGTCCCGGTCCCGTTAAA
Organism: Amiota minor; assembly: GCA_037043295.1. NCBI lineage: Eukaryota > Metazoa > Arthropoda > Insecta > Diptera > Drosophilidae > Amiota > Amiota minor. The sequence goes on from JBAMAW010001787.1 coordinate 5,450,529, forward strand.
AAGTTCGAGGATGCAAAATTAGAGACTTTGCTGGATGAAGATTCGTGTAGAACGCAACAGGAACTTGCAAGTTTATTGGGCGTGACTCAGCAAGCCGTTTCTCATCGCCTAAAGAGCTTAGGAATGATCCAGAAACTGGGACATTGGGTGCCGTACGAGTTGAAGCCGAGGGACATCGAACGGCGCCTTTGCATGTGCGAACAACTCCTCCAACGGCAAAACAGAAAGGGTTTTTTGCATCGCATCGTGACCGGCGATGAAAAGTGGATACACTATGACAACCCGAAGCGGAAAAAATCTTGGGGGCTTCCCGGCCATACATCAAGTTCGACCGCAAAACCGAACATTCATGGCTCGAAGCTGATGCTGTGTATCTGGTGGGACCAGCTCGGTGTAGTGTACTATGAACTCTTGAAACCAGGGGAAACCATCACAGGAGCCCTCTATCGGACTCAAATAATACGTTTGAATCGAGCGTTGAAGGAAAAACGCCCGCAATACTCGGAAGGACACGACAAGGTGATACTTCTACATGACAACGCTCGGCCACATGTTTCCAAGGTAGTGAAAACATACCTGGAAACTTTGAAATGGGACATCCTACCCCACCCGCCGTACTCTCCAGATATCGCCCCTTCTGATTTTTATTTATTCAGATTGATGACGCATGAACTGGCAGGACACCACTTTCGTTCTTTCGAAGAAGCCAAAAACTGGATTGATTCGTGGATCGCGTCAAAAGACGAACAATTTTTCCGATGAGGAATTCAAAAGCTGCCAGAAAAATGGGAAAAAGTTGTGGCTAGTAATGGAAATTATTTTGGAGATTCAGTATGTAAAGAGTTTTTTACAATAAAGCCTCAAATTATGAAAAAAAAAACGGCGATTTTCTATTTGTATGCCCAATATTTTCAACATTTAGCAGAGTTTCGTCTATTTCATCAAAACTATTGTTTATAAATGAAAATATAAATGAATGACTAAAGAAATGAATTTTTGAATTAAAAATTTCTTATTCGAATTCACAGTAATGAATGGAAAATTGTGCTTCGTGTTTTATTTGTTTGTATCTTCGAAATACTTACATATGTATATGTTTGCAGGAGTGTTTTTCAATTCGAACATATTGTTTTTGATTTCAAAAATATATTTTGTATGCATTTTTCTGATTTCTCTTTGTCATTTAACTCGAGTATTAAATATAAACAATTGATGACGTGAATGTTTCAAAGAAAGGCAAAACATGTTTTTGATTTGAAAATGAATGCAATTAATTTAACAATATAATCAGACAATAGCAACAACAAGAACAATAACAACAGCAACAACAACAAAACGGGTAATTACAATACATTAAAGAAATTTTTTTTTTTTTTTGTAATTGTATTATTATTTGTGATTTACATAAATAAATAATTTTGCGCATTTATTTCTTTTTATGGCGATTATTCAAATTAAAATTTTGTTCAAAATGAGAGAAGAGAAAAATACTGGGCGCATACAATTTTCCACTTGAAACAAATCCAATCAGCAGTCACAAGTCACATTTTGCAAATCAAATCATATAATTCAAAGCAACGCATACTAGAACGAGCGCATATTACTATGATCCAACACACAAAACAAAAAAACAAAAAAGTACAAATAAAAAGATACAAACGAGAACAAGAACAAATTGCTTCTCATGCAATTTACTTAGATTTTTTGTTTTGAATTTCAGTTGTGGAGAAGTTTTGTGTGTGTGTGTGTGTGTGTTTTATTTTTGTTTTTGAGAATTTAACTCATTTTGATTGTTTTGTTAAATGTTTTTGATTGAAAAATTATGCTGACCTTTAATTTATTTTGGTTACGATGCGGGTAACTCGACTCGATGTTGATACACAAAATAATGTATCATAACACTTAGGCGGCAGAAAAGGAAGTGGTGTGAGGATGATGGGTCTTGATTGTGACTCAATATAAATCTCCATTCAAGTGACATCATCTCCCTCAACTTACATACATACCATACTGATACTAATACAATAGTACAACAGGATGGACACATACATATATGAAGTGCATGAAATAAAATAAAATAAGGGCAATAATCTTTTTGGTATCATTTCCGTTTTTCTCTTTTCACTTTTTTCACTTTACCACTACCATTGCTAATTTCGTTTCTCGTTTCTTATTTTATTTATTACACTTTGCATTTTTGTTATTTTGTTTTCTCTATAGCGAGTGAATGATAGATGATGGTTTGATCAGTGTGTCGTTTTTTGTGCCACCATCTTGTGTTTATTTGCCCAGCAGTAGTGCCATTTGACAGCCGACCAAACAGTCACAGGCAATCAGAGGCAGACAGTCAGTCAGTTAGTGAGTGAGTGAGTCAACTGTCAGTTTGACGTTTCAATCGTTAGAGCTACTGAATAAAGTGAGTTCGTGTCATGTCAGTTTTTCATGCTTTTGCACTTCAGAGAAATCGGCGAATCGGAAATTGGAAATAAGAAAAAAAAAATACAAAAACCAAGAATAAATTAAATACATATTGAAGGATACTAATAAGACTGACGTACTAAGTATAAAAGTATTTTAAAAGAACTGATAAACTTCGTTTGGTGTCTCATGAAGTAATCATGTCATGGTCAAGAAACTTTTTATGCAAATAAAATGCAAATAAATAAATAAAAATTAAAATGATAACAAAAATATGCAAGTGACGACCTTCAATACATAAAAGAAAAGAAAATATGTATATTTGTTTTGCGGTTTTTGTTTTTTTGTTTTTGTTTGTATATATAAAAATTGGATAAGAAAACTCGCGAAGGCTTATCAATGAGACAAACATGTGCGCCAGAATTGCTTCACAAATTTGATAAAAGTCCCCACAAAACCAAAAAACAAAACCAGGCCAAGATAAGCCACAAACATGTGACCCAGGTGGATAGTATTTTTTTTTTTTTTTTTTTGTGACCATTTAAAGAGTAGATTTCGGTTATAAATAAATTTTATACATTAAATTGGACTATAAAGTGGTCAAAGTGTTTAGAAATTTAATACAATACAAAGATAAACGTAATTGAAATTATGTTTAATGTTTTAAGATACTATTTGATATTGATAATGAAAGGTGGTCAAAGAATGAAGTCTAAACTACTGTAATAAGTTGATTACTCATATTTTTGATGCATACTTACCGCATCTGATTAAATTTGGCATTGAAGAAATTGTAATTGCTAGAAAGATGATTAACTAATTTTGATAACTTTGAAAAATTATAAGTGATATTAAAGATAATCATAGGATCGTCTTGTATCAGTTTCAGACTCCTCAGCGACATTTAACTTTGTTTTAAAATGTTAAAGTTTGAATACAATAAATCGTACGGTGCTTATAAATGAAATAGCAGTTTTCTCTAATCTACTCTGGGTTTTATTATTATTCTCATTATAAGAAGTGTGGCTATAAAAGACCAACATTGATGAATATAATAAAAATGTAAAAGTATGTGTGTATATATGAGAAGTACGACCGACAATTCTATTGTTTGAGTTGGTCTGATCTTCATTTCGGATTCAGGAGGTCAATGCCATAGAGTGGTTTAACCTACAATACTCGAAGCATTCGATTACTACGATTGCTATTTAAGCTGAAAAAAACTCATCTCAGCACCATACTATCTGGTCATCAAGAGAGAGAACTTTTTACAGAACTGAAGCGCTACAAGGCCGTGTGATAGGGTTAATTCTCTTTATATTAATAGCTTCATACGCTGATAACACAGCCTTCCTGGCGTCTGAATCCGACCCATCTTCGTCAATTTTGCAGAACCAGCTAAGCATAATGGAGCCATGGCTTAAGAGGTGGAACATTGGCGTCAATGCAGATAAATCCACACATGTCAACCTCACCCTTAAAGACCAGGATGTCCACCGTTCCATCTAAATGGCAATAACATACCCATCTACACCTTAGCTAAGTAGATCGGATTGTTGTTCCAAACTAAGCTTAAGAAATAAGCTCCTCCTCTACAAAACCATTCTTAACCCGGTATGGACTTATGGCATTGAACTCTGGCGCACAACTTCAGTCCGAACAAAGGTACCACTCTTAGGGAAAGGTATGTAGCAAAAAACACATAATCCGGCTTGAATCTGAAGAAAACCATGTTGCCGTCAATTTGTTAGACAATAGCCTGCCCACTCGCAGGTAAATCGTTACCACCCCCTGAATCTTCCTTTAAGATCAACGGCGAACTAAACGCAGGACTCCATCCAATAATATATTAAACCATGTAACTCCATGTCACTCTTAACTCACAAAATTCGCGGATGGGTCAGTTGCAAACAAATAAAAGATGCAGTAAAAAAAGGAGTCTGGCTGCTTAGTTTGTTTCCAGATCTGTTACATAATAATTATTATCTTAGAGCGACCGCTAATGAAAGTTTGCTAATATTGTGTTTCTTTTCTCCAGTTTTTGTGTGGCTTAAGTCTTCCCAAGATGTCTCTGAAAGAAAGTCAAGATGAAAACAGTCAAAACTTATCCGATCGACGTCTTATAAATAGCATATTAATATTGAATATTCCAACTAATCAACAGATTATGAATATGTCCTTAGATGGACCCCATAAACGCCTAATAGTAGACTTCAAAAACATGCAATACTGTAATTCATATTTTATTTTTATGCTTTGCTTGGTATTGCATTTAAAATTTAAAATAACTTCAACATAAATAACAAATATTGATAGAATCCATGAAAAATATTTGTGCTTGTGACTAAAAAAAGAACAGTAAATTGCCAAAAACACACAACAAAAAAAAATAAAAAAAAATGGAAGGGTTTTTATTTCATTTCATTTTTCGTGATGATTTTTTATTGAAATAGTTTTCGATTTATTCGAGCGTAAAAAAAAAAATATTATTCTTTTGTTTTTATTTTTTATCGCACAATCGCGAATGACCAAAATGCTAAAGAAAAATTTAACCAAAAAATATATTGAACGGCATAAATAAAGTTTACATACATACAATGAAATTTAGGTCAGTGAAAGAGGAAATTTTTATGAACACAAAAGAAGAAAATATGAGCAACAACCATTTACTGATGATGAAGGTGCAGGTTGGTGGTCGATTATCGAAAACTACTGAGTATGTGGTGTGCTTTTGTTTGTTGTCCATTTAAACTATTGTAAAATTTACTCTCAAAATATTTTTCTTTCTACTATTGTATATATTGAAATGTGATAATAAACTTGTGCCGTGCTATTGGAAAAACCTATAAATTCTTAACATACATGTTCATGTTGTAACTCAAGGCAAATGTCATAAAGTAAAATGTATATTAAACCACAATTTCATGTGTTTCCATGTAGGTTGCAATAATAACTTGTTGTTGTATACAATAGTAACTAGTCTAAATGCTGTACGATATAGAGAAATATACATAGATACCCGTACAGAGAACAGATGCCATGAAGAAAAGCAGCAAAGTCAGCAAAACTAAAATTGCATTACAAATGCAAATTGGGGAAGTTATGCACTTAGGATAAATTAATTTTATACTACTATATATGGCAATAGACAACTTCGGTTACGTTGCTGCGTAAGTTTTTTGTCGTAAACGTAACCTGACTACGGTCTGGCGGTTAGTAAATCAGTTCGTTAGTCAACCTACGCAAAATATCAAAGCCATCAACGTTAATTAGAAGCAGAAATGCTACACAAACAAATGATCAAATAACAAAGTGTCACAAAGTTTATCAAATATTTTACAATAGTAGTTCGACAGTTAGTTAGTCTATCTAACAGTCAGTTATTTAGTCATTTTATAAATTTTGATGACAATCATGTTGTCAGCTGCTTGACTTAGCGAATACTAAAAATACTGACATAACTTTGTAGCAGCAACTTGCCATCTAACTTAGCTTCACATTTTGTTCTCCTGATATCACACAAACCCATTTAAATCCGTCATTGACTTAATTTGGTTGACAATTTTTGCAGCGTTTTCACAATGCGAACATTTTTAATTATTCAATAATTAAATTCACACGATGAACTACAAAACACAAAAAAAAAAGAAAAACAGAAAAGTGGAAAAGAAAGAAAAAGTAGACTGACAATTAACTTTAGTTCAACTGAAGCTTACCATGAATACCTCACAATATCATACTATATCATATAATTTTAAATTTTATAAAAAAAGTTTTATATCAAATATTGGTTAAATCGTTTCAAGTTTTGGATACATAAGTTCATGGCAAATACTGATTACGTAGGAAATGCAAAAATTTGCCATATTAAAAGTATCATAAAAATCAATTTCTATTTCAAGACGCCTTTGGTTTTTCTAAATACAACAATTTTTAGATATTTCTGTATAAATAATTATTTTATATTTGGTCGTTAAAGTGATTAAATTACATGAGTTGGTTTTGGTATTTTATATGGGGACCTTGCAATAGTAATAATATAGATGAATTGATTGACATGTTCACATGATTTGTCTTGGTTTGTCTTGTTGTTTGACTTGACGACTTACTCAGAAATTTTTTGAACTATTGTTGATGAACTTTTTCGACATAATGAGAATTAGTAGGTGCTAAAAAATAAGATAAAATGGTTTATTCCGCCCCAATTTATAAATATAAATAGTTTCTGATCTGTGAGGTGAATCACGTCTTTTCTTGATGATCTGCTATTTAATTTACTTTGTTCATCAGAATTTCTAAGTCGTAGTCACTGCTTATTGTAGGCGAACCTTCTAACTAAACACAAAAGACGATCAAAATGACTTTGTCAATATAAGTATGTATATTTTCTCTTACTATAACACATGATGTGTTTAGTTTAGTACAAACCTTACAAATATCACGATAAAATCATAACACCATAGTGTGACTAAGTGTGAAATGTATTATTATTTTGTAGGTTGATAAGTATCTATATGATTTCATTGATTTGTTGTCATTGTCAGCAAAATTGTGACATATTCCAATGGCTATAACACATCACTCAATAAGTTCGATTTTATTCTTCAACATTGTTTCCTTCTCTAACATTTCGATGCAATTTTTGTAGACTGATTTATCTTTGGCCTGCAAATACCCTTCATTTCGGCAATCACTTTCTTCAGTGCAGACAATACTCTTTCCCTGCAGCATTGTATTTAGGTCTACAAATAGGTGGTAGTCACTGGGACCCAGATCCGGAGAATAATGTCGATGGGGAAGCAATTCAAAGTGAAATTCATGCAATTCTGTCATTATTGCCATCGACTTGTGACACTTGTTAAATGCAGTTTGGAAAGCAATTTGTAAATCATGATTATTTTCGTTTATTTTTTTTTTTTTAATTATCTTGATGATGTAATTTTGATCTCTTATCTTATCTTAAATGACTATTATATTAATTTTACATTTTTATGTATCTTTTCAGTGAAATTAAAAACTTTAAAATGTTTTTCGAAAATCAACATCAACAAGGAAGAGATCTTGAATATCAACAACAACAACAGCGAATTTTGCATGTAATGCAATTTCGATAAAATAAATTCTCCCAAAGAAAAAACAAAAAATAACAAACTCAAAGGAGAACAATAAAAATTCGATATCCCAAAAGAAGAATAACTCAATCTACAAAGATTTAGAGAAAATTACAAAAAAAGAAAAGAATAAACTATCTATTATTTCATACCAAATCACATATTATTTTCGCGTTTGTCTTCGTTAAAGAAAATCAGTCAAAATTACGACGTATCACCCACCCACACCAAAAGTCAAACAAAACCCGGCCAATATGGACAGCAGTTCCGGGCCGGGTGCGTTTGACGACGAACCACCTCCAGAGCCACGCGATGGTTGGCTACTGGTGCGCATCCATGTGCCCGAACTTAATGTCTACAAATGTCTACAATTTCCGTCGGAACGCCTTGTTTGGGATGTTAAACAACAGGTGCTCGCTTCATTGCCAAAGGTAAGTTTCTACCGTTATCATAACTACATAATTACTTAGATATTACTCTCTCTCTACAATGTATTGCATATGATTAACATTTTAAATGTATCTATTCTATGAAATAAATTTACCTTTGCTTGTGTATATTACAATAAAAGTCTGCATTTAGAATCTGTCAACTACTGTAGTCGCAATTATACATTTGTACATATGGCAACCAAGAAAAATACATCCGTCAATCATAGAGAGCTTGATATGGATGTATGTACATGTATTTATAAAGATAAACTAATTATTATTCATTTGTTCTAAGTTTCATTTGTAATGTAATACGAATTCAATTGCTCTTACTTAACATACAAAATATGATGAAGGAGATAGAACTGAGGTGAATCACATAATACAAGGGTCGATCAAAAAGTCACCATTAAATACGAGGGTCAATCAACAAGTACTTAGCCTCACCGCCCGGTGGCGCTGCTATTACAAAAGCAAAAGCGCAGTCCATTCTTTTAGTAGCCTACTGTCAAAGTTTCAGGAAATTCCCTTCATTAGTTTTGTTTTGATAGCTTTTGGAAGCGAGCGTGTCGGTCAGTTTTACGAAAATGAAAAAAGAGCAATATCGTTCGGTGATTCCTCTCTGATGTGTTTGGCGCTGTTGAAGCGTAATCCGGCGGAGTTCTTGCGTCGTTTCGTGACCGTCGACGAAACATGGATTCACAAAGAAAGCGAGGCCTTCACATTTCTAGGTTCACTTTGTGAACTTACATTGATGTTTAAATGTATTTCTTAATCTCTGGCAAAGAATAACGGAATGTAGCAAAAATGTATTTGAACTATGTTGGAAAATATTTAAACAGTTCCGTTTGTAGTTCAATGTGGAACTATTTTTCAGAAAGTAGTTTTAATCCGCACACTTTATAACGATTCTCCAATTGTCCAATATGTTATGATTGCCAAATATTTATTCATAATCTAATCTATGATTCAGTTTGGCAGATGACAGTGTAAGTATGTATGTTGTTAGTATCAACTTTTCCCAACAATGCCTGGTACCTGTCTTCAAACATAAATTCTTGTTGATCGACTCTCGTACATGACAGTCAGTCACATAGATGACCTAAAATAAATCAAAGAAATACTTACATACAAATATATATATCACTCCATATACAATGAAATATGCTTTTTTGCAATACAAAATGTGATAATGGCTCGTATCAAAATGTCGTAATTAGCATTTGGCAAATGCATATAATGCCATCTTTGTATATATATTCATAAAATATATAGTTTGATACATGATATATACAATATACTAATTGCTGCTGATATGTTCTCATAGATGTTTGTTGGTAAAAATTCTTCTTAGAAAAACAAATATTACGAACCACGTTTAGACAGCTGCCCATCATTTTATGTGGTTATTTAATAGGCATCTCCTATAACCCGTTTATTGCGTGTTGTTTCATAATATTCAACTGGGTGAGGAACGCATCTACACTGTAGATCCCAATAGTAGGACCAAACAATTATCCAACAGTACAGACTTAAAACTAAAAATTGGAAAAAAAAAAAATATAGATAAATAAAACAAAAGAAAAGAAACAATAAATTCAATTTCACTAGAAATTAGTAAAATTAGTTTTGAGAGACAATAAAAAATGATAATAATTTTATTTACGTTTCCCAAAACCTTATAGCATTTGCAAGGCACTGCGACAATATTGGTTTTGGTTTTGGTCTATTAAATTGTATATAATTTCTTAGTATTGAAAGATTTCAAATTTATAAATACACAAATAATAAAATAGTAACTGATAAATGGAATTTTATGAATATAAAGTAATACTACTTACTCAAGCTTATTGCATAAATTACAATAATGGGTATTATAAACGAATAGACAATCAATATGATTATGGTTATTACAAAATTAAGCGGTATAAAGATCAACCATGGTATAAAATATTCAGATTGACGCTAAAACAATTGAAGAAAAATTGAAATAATAAAGAGATGAAAATATTTTATAAGTATTAATGATATCAAATGGATGGTTAGATACTACAATAAATACCTTATGTATGCCATATATAAGCAGCAATGTAAAAAGAAAGCCAAAAATTGACAAGATGACAGTCGTCTTCAGCGCCATTGGTTGACTCTTACCTTCATTTTGATATTCGCCTAAAATTTTAATAAGTAGGCATGTCTCAATCAAATTACATACAGATATATAAATTTATGTTGTGCATATATAAATTAAAAGATGCATTACTTGGTCTAATCAAGGTCAGCATGAAAGTGGATCCAAACAAAAAATAACCGAAACCTGTGAGGAAAATGCATGCAATACATAAGGTACCATGTCTCAATGGCAAGCAAAAACAACATTTATCAACAATTTGTAGATAACGACAGCGACACGATGACATATTTATTTGAATTTAAATTTCTGGAAAATTAATTACCATTTAATTATGATACATCAATATGTTGCATACATCAAATTATATCAGCCAAAGATACACAATACATACTTACTTTTGGTATATAAACAAAAAGAATTTTATTTTACACGAAAAATTTTGATATCCAATCTTTTGATTATTTTATGATTTATTTGAATTTAATATTATTATGTTTTTTTTTTTTTTTGTTTGTTTTGACTACAATTTGAATTTTGACTGTGTTTCAAACAATACAATAATACAATTTTTGTGTCTATATATTTTTTACTTTTTATTTGATAATTTTCCTAATTCACACAATTGCCATGTTGAGAAATCTATGGAATTTTGCAAACAGCCAAATACTTTTGCTAATGAACAATTTCCCTGCTGCATTGCGGGCCCTGCAAGAACACTAATCTGTGATAATACCCAGATGAACTTTGAGATGAAAAAATACCATAAAATTTCATATTTCCATACTCTTTTCGGTCATTTTATAGGTTGCTGCTCGTTTTCCGGTAAATAGAAATTGATCGATAAGTTTCAATCGAACAAGGTAAAATTATGAATCTGTTGATATTTTAATGGGAGTGACTTCTTTGCCAGATTTTTATATTCAAAATGAAATATTGTGGTACTGTTTTGAATGAGTGTTGGATAACAAAACAATAAGACCAACACTGAATCATAATTGTTCTGTAAAATAAAAGAATAAAAATAAAAAAATTATATATAAGAGCTGATGGACGCAATACTTACTTGCAGCAATTTATTTACTCATTCATATATTGGCATTGAACTTATTTCAATGAAATACGATACTACACACACAAAAAAATACACTTTAATAACTATAAATTTAAGTAAAACACGTTAATTTCGGTTGAGCATATGGAAAATTTAAATTTACAAAATTACCAATAGCGCTACCAGTCACCAGTTCATCCACCAATGATAGATTGATCATCGTCATTTCAAGTACAAAATACAATGTCATAAGTATAAATAAAATGGCCATAATCAGCCATGGTATTACCAGAATGGGTATCTCCTGTAAAGATAATTCAATGAATACAGTAAAATTTAATCATTTTCAATAGTGTACGAGTATACAATACAAATACAATCAAATCTTACAGTATGAGCAGCTATTGCAAGTAAGATGGAACACAGTATACTGGCTACGTTAACAGCAACTATTGCCACTTCGTACTCTTTAGTTATAAGTGCCGATTCAATACTACCTAAAAATTGCATTATATAAGATCTCATGGTATCTTCTGTTTCTCTTTTTTCATATATAGGTATATATATTTTGATTTGCCTTTTATACCTTTCACACATAGTGAAAAAAAAAAAAAATTCAAAATTTTCTATATTAACAGAATCTACTGTACTGTATGTGTGTGAAAGGTATATAGTAATCTTTGGTAGAACTGGAACCAAAGTTGATGTTGTTTAATTTTTCCAAATTGTATGTATTTTGGGTCTTGTACCATCCACCCACCTTCCGAATGATTTTTTACAGTGAAATGAGCGACGATAATTCCAAGATGGAATAATAAGGAAATATACGCAACTATCAGTGCTCCTGATCGCAATGATAAACAACAACAAAATTTAGATACAAACATTATACTGGTAAATTTAGATGAAATTATGTCATGAGTTTATACAAAAATTTTGTTATAATTTTCTGTTTATTTTTTGATAAAAAAATCTTAAAATAATACAAATACAAAATGAAAATGATAAGTTTTCAAAAAATCGTAATAGAAAAAACATTTGGTCTTTGGTCATATTGCACTTATTTAGATAAATGACAAAAACATTTTCCACTAAAAAGAGAAATGGTATGAAAAAAGTGGGCAAAGTTCGGTATATTCGTAAATTCTTGATGAGACCACAACGAATGCCCAGTTCCATAGCAATTCCTGAATTATAGATTTAGAAATGTTCATGCAACATGCTTTGATTCTTTGACTTGAAATTAACATTTGGCAAGTTTTATATCAAATATAGCAACTGAATATTTGACTTGGTGAATTCAAATGGGTGGCTTGTATGAGAGGGAGGTACCCACCTAGTGGTCCGTTTGGGCTGATTCTGGCAAATGTCCTGTGCCTGTATTGGAAACTGATAGTGTGCAAGTTTCAGTTCGATAGGACAAAAAACAAAAAAGTTTTTCTATTGTAATAAGAACATGAATTCAAAGGGATGGTTTGTATGGGAGGTACCCCCTAGTGGTCCGATTGGGCTGGTTCCGACAAAGAAAGGTTCGTGCAAAATTTCAGCCCTGTAGCTCAAAAATAGAGGGACTAGCATACAAACAGACGGACAGGAGCTGATCAAGAATGTATATACTTTATGTGTGTTTTTTTGCCTCCTTCTGCCTGTTACAAACTACATGACAAACTTATAATACTATTCACTCCCGCGAAGAGTATAAAAAGGCAAAACAAGTTAAAAGTTTGCAAATATTTGTAAAAATATAAAAGCTAGAAAGCTTAAATTTACTTAGTTAGAAGAGTCCTTTGGTAATCGGGAAATATCGATTTTGTTTCGCATTCTTTTCACGCCATTATTCAAGATTTATTTACTTCCAATGTGGGGAAAACTTTTCTTTAATTATCTAAAGATGCCAATATTTAATAAGTCACCCGAAGATATTACCGAGACTACAATTTCCAGCCCAGCTGACATATGCGTTCTATAGACACAGCTATAGCAACGTGCAAAAATAAAGTTTGTTTCATTTTTTTTTTTGGGACAACAGCTCTAAAACGTATGACATCGCATGCAGACGGGCATGGCTTCCTAGGCCACCAACCCATGAACTTTTTGGAGTTCGAATTTGGTAGTACCTCGGGTACGAAGTCTGACCAGAGGCTATTTTCTGGTACCACGGGTGGTCAGGAGCCCACGGAACTTGTTTCCGTCCTGGCCAGCGGGTACGGCCCCCTTGTGGGAGTATCGTGGTGGCTATGATTTAATACCCAAATGCGGGTAGAGTAATAACTCGACGTGGAGTTGCGTTATACAACCGGGTGCTGTGACCCAGAGAGCAGCAGAGGTTTCAGATGGGGCTCGCTCCCCACCAAGGAGAGAGTCATATTTACCAAAATAAATATGACTTAAATTTGGAACCTGCGGATATATATCCAAGGGGACGTTGATTGACGTTTATCAATCCATGTGCTTGGCACCGTGTTCTTAAGTCTTCACAAACAGGCGAGCACGTAAAACACTGGTACTTCATGGCTTCCTTCATAATTTATGTTTAGTTTCTACTAATTAAATGACCCTTGGAAAATATAACCCAATTGCCTGGAAACTATATATAACTTAATAAAAAATATCTTGTATCAAAACCATAATTTCAACAATTTGCATTAAAAAATAAAAGCCATAACTGAAATTAAAACACTTTTATAAAAATACACATTTATTTTCTTTGTCCCAAGTTTAGTAAATTAATATTACTCCTTTTTTTTTTTTTTGGTTCTGTTATCGATTTCTGCAACATTATCACTTCTTCTCTTCTTTACCATACCAACCACTAAACCAACCAGATGGCTTTGCGATTTCCGACTCAATTGATCTTCCTTGACTTAACTTGCTGCTTGATCCAACCTCAGCTATTTTTTTTCTTTTATTTGCACTCGGTCCTGGTTGTTCTGCATCTCTACTTCTCACATCGTCATCCTCGTCCATTCTAACTTGCCAAAAAAATGCAAACACAATTAGGACAAAGTAAACTGAAATGACTGCAATAATGTAGAAAATTAAAATAAAAAAACAATATGATTGTGCAGACTAATGGATCATACTCACAACCAATTATTATATGTCTGACAAACTCAAAGAATCTATGCGTACTTATTAAAACATATAAGCCACCTCCAAACCGTGCCACTATGTAGGCTGCCATAAAATACAACCATGGTAGAATATGATTCCCATTATACTGATTGTTAAATATTTATATAGATAGTTAGATAGATAATAATTCTTTTGATCTTACACGATAAATTCCATAGAACAGATCTACGGTAACTAGAATGCCTACGACATGAATACAAATCATGGCTATACTGAAGGTCATATCATAGTGGAGACTTTTATCATCAGCTGTAGTGAATAGATAAATAAATAGATAGATACTATATAGTAAATATTCACCTTCTTTATATAAATGGATTGTTGTGCTATAGAATGCAGTTACAAAGATACACAAGATGAGAAAGATGCAACCAACACAAAAAGATCCATTTCGAAGTTTAAGCAAACCGCAACAACAACTACGAGGAATTATCCGGTTAATAATATGATCATCATAATCTCTTTCTATTTCTCCATGTGCTTCCATTTTATATTTGATATTTGTCACAAATTAATCAATCTCGATGATTATAGTGTTACAAAGTTTTTCTTTGTATTGGTGTTGGATAACAGCAACAACATATAATGGGGAACAACACTGAAAATTTAAAAAAACAAAAGAATTTGAAAAAATAATCAAAATAATAATAATAAATTACTTTTGATAAACATAATCAATTATTATCTAGATGGATCCGTTATCTATTCTGACAAAACACAAACAAGAAAATATATTTCAATAACTGAAAAATTACAATAAAATATACAATAATCATATAAAAATTTTGAGTAAATGAATGAAAATAAATTCATAAATATTTACCAATTGCAAATGAACCCAGAATCTCATCCCACCATGATGAATTAACTATAACCAATTTCACTTAATAAATAAAATGTCATAATAACTTATGCATTTATTATTATTAACCATAGTATCAACAAAATTGGTATTTCCTATCTTTATATATATAATTCTTCTGTGAGTGTGTATGTCACTGAACTTCTCTTAAACGACTGGACCGATTTTGATGAAATTTTTTGTGTGTGTTCAAGGGGATCTGAGAATTATTTAGATTCACAATCTCTATATATATAATTCTTCTGTGAGTGTGTATGTCACTGAACTTCTCTTAAATGACTGGACCGATTTTGATGAAATTTTTTGTGTGTGTTCAAGGGGATCTGAGAATGGTTTAGATTCACAATATACATATATAATTAAGTATTATTATTTAAAAAAGAATAAAAAAAAATTGCTATGCCCCGGGTGAGGCTCGAACTCACGACCTTAAGATTATGAGACTTACGCGCTGCCAACTGCGCCACCGAGGCATATACGAACAATATTGGAAAACAGCATTGTCAATATGTGAAACAAATACATTATGTAAGTTAAGGCATAGTTCAGATTCAACATCTACATTTGAGAAATTATTCCACGAGCCTCGGTGGCGCAGTCCGATTGGCCGTACGACGTCGGGCAGGATACCCTAGTAATTATATAAAGTAAATTCTAAAAATTGCATTAGATTCAAAACTTTTCACAAAGAAAGGTATGTAATCTTTGGTGGGACCAAAGTCAATATAATAATGGATATTGTTGATCCACCCACCCAAAAAAAAAAATAATAATAATAATAAGCATGGAGTATGAGAGTGTGAAAAACTATGGTATAATAGGCAATCACAATTGGTCCCGTCCTCAAGGACAAACAACGCAAAAAGTGTTATACCATATCAGTGAGAATTTTAAATAAACTAAATTTAACATTTTATTTTGTAATGAATTTATCTACAAAAAATTTTTAATCTTCTTTGTGTTATTGAATTTTAAAATTATTTTTTCATATAAATTGGTGTTCTCCATTCGTTTTTTGATTATAAAATCTAATCATTTTGTAGAGATTCGTTTGATATTCAAATAAAGGCGTCTCGGTAAAGTGCTTCGAGCGATTTATTAAGGACTGTGGACATGGCAGAATTTTTTCTTGATGTCGGATATAGGTTTTTCAGTCTGATTTGAATTCAAAGACAGCTTGAGTGCTGAGTGCGCTGTATGTTCGCTATCGCGTACTGTTGAGTCAATTCCCGATTTGGCGACCAAAATCAAAGCAATCAACTGTGTAATCCCCATGTAACTGCATTATCAGCTACACTGCTTTCTGTTTTCTACGACATTATCAACACCTTGATTATATGGTAACACAGTTCACGGCATTATTTTTTCTAACATTTTCAACAATCATCGTCATATTCCAGCAAATTTAGACTAAGCCATAAATAATTATGTACCTATAACCTTTCTCATGAAACACACCGTCCATTGGTGAAAACCGTATTAAAATACGTTCGACACTTTTTGAGTTCATCGGTTTCGAACAGACAGATGCAGCAAGGAGACTTTGTTTAATAATACTTTTACATATAGATTAGAGTATTTTTTGTTTGACCTGTTCTGCAAATTGTCCAAGAAATATAACTACTGTGTATGGGGACTACTTTTATTCAGTAATTGATCAACTCTGATTCCGATATTATATGTTACGTGTGCAGGTCCACAAGTATTCCACCTAAGAAAGAAAACAAACAAATTCAAAGTCTTCTTTTAGGTCGATGTTCATTAGCTTCGATATTCAGGTAGAGAGAATCGTTGAAAACCTTAAAATTTCATTAACAACATTGTTGGAAAATCTTTTATCACCGACTCATTTCTTCCAAATTTAAATATGTATGTGTATGTGTCTTGGTTAAACAAATTTTTATTTAAACATTAAAACGCTGCGTTAAGTTCGCTTAATACTTCCCTTTATTTATTTTTCTTTATTAAAAATAAATCATGCCAAATACTGACACCATAACATTTCCAGATGTCAGATGTCTTTTCATCCATAGTTATGAATTAACTTTATTCTATTGTGAGTACTCACATCACCCATCTTGTCCATATTCATTCAGACGAAATGCAATGTATAGAAATTTTTGAAATGCTTACAATTCCATTGCGTATCTTCAGTCGACTGTCATCTAATAGTATTTTGTAAATTTTCTGCTTGTTGACTGCTCGTATGGCATGGCCTCGTCACATTTGAGTTATGAGGAGGCAAACAGGTGAATAGAAAATTGTGCATTCCATTTCTGTTGGACTCTGGTCCAAACTTTATCCTTTGTCGTAGTGTGGAAACCTTCTTTATACTATTGCCCTAATATTTTCGATCGGATTGAGGTCTAAAGCCAGCAAGCAACACAATTGAATGGAAAATGTTATTGTATAATTATGAATATGTACATACTTATTGAGTGGAAATAGGCAAGGTTGTCATCGTTATCATCATTAGCATTCATCATCATTATAATCATCATATCTAAATTAGCCCACATGTGCCCACAATCAATGATTATGCTATTGCATTAAGCACACTCATCTATCATTGTTTTTGTGTCTGGCTGACAGTGTTTGTATTGTTATGAAAGTTATTCCGTTCCGAATCATAGTATTATATTGAATTGAACCACGTATACGCACCATCATGCAACATAAAATATTATTTTTAGTTTATATGTGAATTTGGTTCAGTTGTTGTAGTGGTGTGCGGTGTGCGGTGTGTATATGCATGAGGTCAGTTATAATTTTCAATAATAAAAATGAACTAGTTTTGTGGTTTCATCGTCAACCTCCTCCTAAGTTATCTCTTCTTTAATTTCCGCTTTACTGTGTAAACCATCCGCATCAGAAATGTTAACCACAACAAAAATAAAACCAACAGCATAGCAAAGCTACAATGTTTGTGTATTTAGTTTATTTTGGTTGGAGAGGGTTTCAGTTTTGGGATTCACCGAAACAACCATACCTTTCACAAGCAAACTTTGTATAGAAAAGCATAAATTTCCTATGCAATTATGATTACAACTTATTACAAATATTTATGTCAAGAAAAATCTAATCAAAACTTCACAAAATGTGATTAAGAAATAGTTTTGAATTGAACATTGTATGATGATGATGATGAACTCTTCCGATAATCAAAGGATTTATTATTACTTCAAAAACAGTCGCTCGTATACTCTGAGGCATTCAGAGTTGTAAACGTCAAGGCATCGTGATAATATCCATTCACTCTAGTGTGAAGGGTATCTAAGTAAAATTTTATTTCATTCTACCCATGTCATGAGTTGAACTAAGTAACACAATGCATTGTTGCGAAACTAAATTGTTATATCCGGTTAATTAATTGCTTTAAATGTTATATTCTTTGTTGCATGCGGCATGCCACAATTTAACTCTAATTTTTTAAAATCTCTCATTAAAATTGGACAAACAACTGAAACGAGAGTTTAAGCCAAGTCAGCATATGACATTTACAGATTAGTGCTTTCGTACCCAATTCTACACTTTCTAATTTTTATTCTATTTTTTGTACTTGCAATAAGTTAAAGAAAGGCAGTCAGAAATCATTTTGTTTTCAAATTCACAAAACTATCATTCCATACCAATGAACAAAAGCAATCACATCTTCATCATATCAGGTGTCCTAACTCCTCTTTCTCTCATTCTGCATTGACTAAACTTTCTAGAGCAAATCTTCATCTCGAATGGGACATATAATATGGCACGTGCCTTTCCACAACGAAACCCATAGAAAACCAAAATAAAGGCAAAATCTACTGAACTACAATAGTTAATGGTAAAAACTGTCTAATTTGCCTTAGGATAAAGCACGATTCGAGTAAAATAATCTATAGTGAACATTTTTTTATAAAACTCAAATTCATTGACGTTGAAAACTTTAAGTTAAACATGAAAATTGAATTTCTTTGAATTGACTTTGAAGTTCATTGAAAAATTTAGCACAAAAACAAATCTCAACAAAATAAAAAAAAAACAAGAACTGAAAACAAATCAAGTCAATTTTCAATTTGAATGAAATGAAATAAAATAAAGAGTAGTCAAGCAATAATAAACATTCTTACCTTTCCCGGAAAATTGAAATAACAAAGGAAAATTTTAAAATAAAACCAGAAAAAACAAGGTTAATTTCGGGTATGCCAAAGTTGTTTTTGCCTACACTATGTGATAGAGAGATTGTACTTAAGTTTAGAGTAGAGTCAGTGTTTCAACAAGCGAAATATTTGTATGGGAGCTTTACGATCCAGTAATCCTAGGGTCTTGAAATCTACACGGTTGTTGATTCTTATACTGTTCAAATTTCAGTTCGATAATACAAAAAAAAAAAAAAACGCTTTTGTAATATGAATATGAATGTGAATTTGGGTTTGAATGGGAGGCATCCCTCTAGTGGTCTGATTCGGACGACTTTTGAAGCTCATTTTGGTAATGAAAAACGAAAGTTATAGACATCCATACCATTTAAAATGATCTTGTTATTAACTTTGTTGGGGACTTGTAATTTGAAGGGCTTTATGGCTTCTGCTTGGCCGTCCCTTCTCCTTCTTTCATCAAGTCAAGTAATATATAAGTGCAAATCCCATAAGCCATAAATGTAATATACTTAATAGAGAATTTTGAGCTTTCTATACTGAGTGGATAAACTTAAGACTAGTAAAGACAATTAATCGATAAACAATAGCCGACAACAAATTGTTTAACAAATTTGTTGGTCGCTGGCAAAATAAAATAATTTACCCAAAATCCCACAAACACAAAGGCATTCAATTTTCTTTGCTTTTGTTTTATTTTGTTTTTGCCATATGATAGATATTATATATGGCACACCTAAAACTCAAACTTTGTCAACGACACAAAAACATAAAAGCATATAAAAATAAAAGAAGAAAATCTTGTAACAAGTTGAATGAATATAAACGACCTCAAACTAATTGCATGTTGTTGCCTTTTCTTGTTTCTTGTTTCTTGTGACGTAGACCGCAGTTGGCTGCTCGTGTGTCAATGGCAAATGACAACAACACGAAGGCGGCTGGCTTATCGAAGTCAATATATTTTCAATACAAATGTTGTTGCACTTCCTTAAGGCAAATGTGTGGGAAAACATGCATGTACATATATCGTATTTAATAGAAACTTATGCGTCTCATGTGTCTTTAACAAAAATATAGGCTATAAATATAAGTATAAACAAATTGCTGTTGGTTATTAATGAAAGACAACATAAATTTATATTAAAATTTTAGATACATAATATATATATGTTTTTCTACTGTTTTAGTTAAGTTTAAAAAGTTGATTTCTTTTTATTTATATTAAATTATAAAATACAATGAATTAAAGTGCATTCAACTTGTTCTACTTGAAATAATTGCAAATCTTTAAGTATTTTGAGTGTTTTATAAACAATCTATATAAGAAATAAATGTGTGTAATCTAAAAATAAATATTGATAAAGGGATAAGTTTATAGATTGATAATAGCGATATCAAATGACGAGTCTAGTATTTCATATAGTTGACACATGAAACTGAGCACAATGATAAAATAATTTAATGTTTAGTGGGCTTTATTTTAAGAAATAAAAATCTATTATACTCGTATGAGAATAATCTAGAAGTTTTTTAAAAGATCACATCATATTTCCACATGTTGTTTGCATCTAAATTTTATTGAAAAGGTCTTGAATTTAATTCAATATTCATAAGTAAAAGTTCTCGTTACCTTGGATTATCGTCACTGTTTATATTTTGGATAATTTTCTAGCTCTGAAAATATTAAACTAATATATTAGGCTGTCTTATTTCTTATTTGTAAATATCTTTACAATAAAATATCAAGATTAAAGATTTTTTTTTTTTTTTTTTATTGCCATGTTAGTCTATCAATGGCTTTGGCTGATAATCTCTAGATCTGAAAAAAGAAAAGTGTTTTAATAAAACGAGAATTTGTCATGATATTTCATATGAAACTTATCTTTGATTAAAAGAAGTAAGTAGTTTATATGTCTATAAAATGATTGAATCAGGTATACAAGTTTTTAAGTGGTTTAAGTGCTTCCAAAATAGCCATGAAGGCTATTCCATCCAATCTGATCACCGGTTATTTGTTTCTGTGATTGTTGAAACTATAAGAATTGATAAGGAAAATTTAACAACTTAACAATTTGTAGCAATTTACACGTCGCATGTTTCCTCCCACGATCTCTAACTTATTGAAATCATGAATAATTTTTATTAAATTGAATCAAATATATTAATTTGTCCCGACAACAAATATTCAATCCAATTAGTTTCGTTTATTTAGTGTAAGAATAGATTTATCATATTTACACAAAAAACAAAAAAAAAACAAAAGCATTTCTAAATTAAAAACACAATCATTAATGTTTACTTATAACTTCAAAGTAGATTTCTTGTAATTGTAAATTAATTGTGATTTTTCAAATTTAAAATCAAATCAAATAAAATTGTTATACATAAATTCCATTTGTTTGCTCTCTCCAAAGTCTAAATTGTATGAAATTCAATAATCCCATATTGAACTATGTACTTATAAAACTAATCAATAAATTAAAATAAAATCATCTCTTGGATGAAATACTATTGTATCACAATAATGTTGGGTAATGGATAACAACAACTAGGTATGTTAACACACAATCAATCAAATGTCAAATAATTTCGTTTAAAGTTTAAATTCTTATTAGTCTATCTATCTGCTTGATCTGTTTGAATATGCAAAGGCCACAAGCAAACATAAATGTTGGTCAAACTCAGTAGACTTGTGGTTCTTTGTGTGGGCAAAGGGCAATCAAATAAATCTTATTTGTTCTGGGGCAAGACATTATTTGTCAAAATATTGTACTAAGTTGAGGAAGTAATAGACAATTCAATAACTTTGTTTTGGTAGAGTTTGGAGAAAAAGAAAATGGCATCTTATGGTGTGTTCAAATAAACCAAGAAATTTTTAGAAATTTGAAAAAGTTGAAACACTTTTAAATTGTAACATTTGCTATTGTAAATCCTTTGCTTTAAAAACTATTGTATGATGATAGATAGTAATACTACACAATCTTATGCGCATCTTTCTATGGGTAGTTGGAGAAAAACACGAGCCCCGAAACCAAATTTCCTAATAAACGAATTTTAAAATTGAATAGTGGAATATACACAAATCGGCATTGCAAAGAGTTCGAAGGTTTTACTACTTACTTTATTATTATTTTTGTTTTTTTGTTTTTTTTTTAAGAAAATACTAATTAAATGCAAAAATACTTAACTCAAGTCAGACGAAAATTCAATAAAAAAAATTTGGCGCCTATCATTAAATTTGAATTAAATAGACAAAGATACAATTAAAGATGGAAAATTTTTTTTATTGCAAAAGCGTGCGAAACGCTAAACGTGTGTAATCGTTTTACCTTTTAAGTCACCCTTAAGCTCATTTTATAGTGTGCAATAACGGTTTAGATAATACAAGCAACCAAATAAACAAACAAACAGTCAGATAAACAGACAGACAAACCGACAGACCGACAGAGAGGCAAACACAGAGTCAAGGCACTTAAAAGAGATACTGAGTTTTTTTTTGTATTTAGATAGAAAGCATACTTATAGTATGTGAGACAAACAAATAGACAAACAAACATAGAGAGTGACAGGCAGACAGGCAGACAGAAAGAAAGACAGAAATGACAGTCAGGTAGAGTGCAGTTGTCATCGATGGCATTGCTGACGTTTATAATGTAATGGCGCTTACGTGTAACTTCCGTTAATGTTAAGCTAACTTTACTTTACGTTTACTCTTATTCTGGTATTTCTATTGCTGTTATTGTTGACATATGGTTCATTCATTCATTCATTCATTCATTTTGTCAGTCAGTCAGTCATTCAGTCATTTCATTCATAGTTTGCATTTCTAGTTTGCACACATTTCAAACGTAATTTCATTTAATTACTAAAAAGCAAAATACCAAAAGAGAAGGAAACTTTTAAAAACTAATAAAATTTTAACTGCAATGCAGGTTTCTTTATTCAGATAAGAAAAGAAGTAGAGGAAGATTGTGTAGGTGGGAAAATTGTTTATAAACAAAAATAGGTGGGGTATGGAAAAAGAAAATGAAAGTTTAAAATTTCATTTGAAAATTTCTCAAGATAAAATATTTGTAAACAAAGTTTACTATCTTCGAATATTGAATGCATTTTTCATTCTATTGTACTTGTGTTCTATGTACAGATGAATGATGGAAATTAATTATTAAACTATTTATACCGTGTGGTATCGTCATTTAAAAGAAAAATTGGGTAGAACGAACGAAATGTTTTTATCAATATGACTAACCAAAGTTTAGAATAATAATTTGTTAAAACTTGTCAGAAATGAAATCTATAAACACAGAATGTTTGTAATCAACGCATAAATGCGATAATAAACGCCACAACACCACAACGTTTGAACCTCCATAGAGAAAACCACAGCTGCAATTTGAAATGAGGACGATACCTCATGAATTTTGGAATAATCCAAGCAAGGTTCTTTAAAATGTCATATATGGATGTTGTTCTAAAATATGAACTAAAAGAGAAACCAGCGATCTTTCAAGTCGGAAAATATTTCTAAGAAGAAGAAGAATAAAGAACAAAAAAGACGGAAACATGGGATTTTAATCAATTTGTGAGTAAGAAAGTCGAATTGACTTGAGACCGATTTTGCCAGTGCTGTTTTCGCAAGTGTCCTACAAAGTGACTTCAACTGGATTTTATATTGAATTTTATATGTGTATGTATAACGAAGTAATGTTGTTCGGTTTTGTAGTTTCATTGTCCATCTACCGTGACATATTTATGT
Organism: Amiota minor; assembly: GCA_037043295.1. Lineage (NCBI taxonomy): Eukaryota > Metazoa > Arthropoda > Insecta > Diptera > Drosophilidae > Amiota > Amiota minor. The sequence goes on from JBAMAW010001787.1 coordinate 5,474,563, forward strand.
ACAGATAAATAACCAACAAGTTCATAAGACCATACCTTCCGAAGGTGCCTGACCTGGCTTGTGATGTCTACGCGTTGTAAAAATACACACATAGTTTCAGTAACGTAGAAATTTATGTTCGTGGATAAAGTTTAATATAATAATAGTATTCTCAACAGTTATATATATATAGTATATGCCTTCAAATTCAACAAATGCTCCATCTCTTGCTAAATACAATAAATACAAAGCTTTGCTAACATTTTACTTAATCTTTTATTATTATTATTTCGGTGCTTTTAGTTGCAGAATAAAGAACAATAATATCCATACGGATAAACGTGCATTAGTTTCTGTATCATAGATTTTTCAAAAACATTTTCATATTAAACGTTTACACTTATCAAAAGTATCTTAAAAAGCTTTATAAAGTAATAGGACTACTTCATAATCGCCTTATAGTGTCTGTGTGTGTGGAGGGGTGGCGTCTTTATTATTGTAGTAAAAGTACCTAAAACTTACGCTAAGCTAAGCTAAAGAAAACTGCTGGGACACTCTCCAGAAAGAGTGAGAGCGATATGTAGATAGAGATAGAGAGAGTTTAACCGAGTGATACTAAAATAAATTCTTTTGTGCAAATCACGTTGCAGGACTTGAACGATACAATTGCTTTTGAAGGCGAAAGCGCACAAAAAAAATGGGTAAGAGCAAAAAAAAAATTAAAAATAAAAGAATAAAGAATAAAATTATGTATGTCTATATGTAGAGTGTAGAATATATATATGAAGGACATTATGTTCATCAGTTCAGAATAAATAAATAAATAATAATATACAATACAAGTAAAGTAGAGTAGAGTAAAGTCCTTAGAATGAAAGTAGAGAAATTGAATTTGCATCAAAATCATAATGTACACGTAAATTAAAGGTTCAATAGATATATCTCTATATATACAATACATAAATAGTATTGTAATAAGTATATATAGTACATGTGTATTATGCAAATGTATCTGTAGGCATTATAAATTTGTGTATGTAAGTAGGTCTGTGTGTCATGTACACATGACCACTTGACTTGACTTCACTTGACTTGAATCCCTCATTCATCCTTTCATTTATTCAGTTTATTATAGTTAGTTATACATATACATATATATATATATATATATGTATGCCTATATTCCAGTATGAGTATGAGATACATATATAAATGTATGTATATAACGTGCTTTGATGTTGGCCAAGCTTAAATACTTTTAAAAGCTTTACTTGTTGGCGTCGTTTTACGATGATGGTTTGTCTAGTATTTCTCTCTTAAGGAATTGGAAAAAACTGTAGAAATGTAGTGAAAGTAGTTTGAGTGAATTGGGTGCAGTCCCACCCACCATCTATAGACTATTTTGAAATAAAGTTGTGTATTTTCTTTAATATTTTATATAAAATGTTTACATTTCTCCTACATCATCATCATCATCATAATAATCTTCTTCTAGAGGATACTTGTGCCAATTTTAGATGTCTCATTATTGTTAGTAAGAAAACTTGAAGAGGAAGACAAGGATTAGGATAAATGTATGTATCTGTCTTCATTTGTCTATCAATAGAAGGCAACTCTGCTGTCCTTTTTCGTATATTGTTTGTTTATTTTTCCTTTCCTTTCTTCTGTTATGCTTTTTGTGTCTGTGCCACATTGAGAATATTTCCAGGATATTGTTGTGGTGTTGTTTTAGATAAGAAATTATATACAAATATTTGTTTAGTTAATTGCAACACAAATTTTCTTCTTATTTCCACGAAACACAAATGAAGAAAATGAAACACTTGCAAGTTAAGTTTTCTTTACACAAACTGATGATGGCTAATAAATATTTAGTATAATGCAATGTTTACTGTTGCACAATATTTTATATTTATTTTTTAAGGCTGGGGCCTTAGTTTAGTTTAAAAGGAATGGAGGAAATTAGGAAATTGCAGGACCAGACTTGAAACCACGACTCTTGGGATATCAGTCCAACGCACTAACCTTTGAGCCAACGAGCCAATAAAAAAAAAATAATTATATAATTCTGTAACAGAAAAAAAGAATGCAGAAAATTTAGTAGAACTAGGAAAAGTGGGTTTTTCTGATATGGTGTGGTAAAAAATATGTATGTCCACACTTCTTCTTCGGGGCATAGGTTGCAGGAAGTTCGTATTTCCCTACTTAAAAGATGTGTAGGGGTGATGAGGCTATGCCAATTCGTATTGTATTCATATAATTATATGTAGTTGTAGGTAGAAAAAGCAAATGTATTCATAATTTATTATGATATTATACATTATTTTCTTCTTTTTATCGTCATTAACTTAAATCATTTGCAATGTTTGGTTATTACTCACATGTTGTTACATATTTGTTTTTTCACATTTTACTCGTAACTTTACTTGAAAAATTATGCACGAAATATATGTATATATTACAATAATTTTATAGTAAACACATATTTCTTAACTTGTAAATATCATTAATTGCTCTTAATTTATATCACAGTAAATAATTTTGTTTCATTATAAAAAAAAAAATTGAAAAGAAACTGAAGATCAATGAAATATTTGCACACATCACTGGCCACTTACATAGCCCTGCCGCTTAATCATTTCCCGTCGATTAATAGAAAATCTCACAGCTTGGGATACTGAGATTTTAAATTGATAGCATTATCTTTGAGTAGATTTGACCAGTTTGCAAGTGGGTAAAAATTCTCATTTAACCAAAACTAAAAACTTTTAAATGTTGCTTTTGTTTTAGGGTTTTCAATAAAATTTTTTACAAGTGAAGTTATTAATTTTAATTTGTGCTACACAATTGACCAGTAATGTTTCATTTGTGCAACTGTAAACCATAATAGAATAATGTTTAATGTAAAATACATACATAAATAGATAGCTTAAGGCCTCCTTGTCATAGCTTTAAATCATCATCATATTTATATCCTTTTTAAATATTATAGTATATAAAAGTATTTTATAAAAAAAAATTTAAAAAATAATAAAAATTAAAATATAAAGCAGAAATTATTTTGTCATATAAATACGAGGGCAGCAAGATAAGTCAGTGAATTTTTGAATAAAAGAATTTGATTTCCAATGTTTTTATCCCTTCCAAATAACATAATAGGAATTTTTAAGTTCCTCAAATTACCCATTTGTTGTCGGTGATGATGCAAATCACTTATCGCCGAACCATTTTTCCAAGATTGAATACAATAAATAGTCGTATGGGGCTAAATTTGTAGAATGTGTAGGCCAATATCTGCTTTATTATTATTATTATTTTTTTTTTTTCTTTTTTTGCCATGGTGACTATAAACATGGGAACCCCTCCATTATTACGCTTTTTTCTTCAATCTGTCCATTAGTTCTAAATAATATTCGCCGGTGATTGTTTTACTTTCTGCAAGGTAATCAATGTGAATGGCATTCCAAAAAAGTGGAGCCATAACCTAGTTGGACGACAGACTGACATTCTTCTTCGGTGCACGTTCACGCAGAGACTTTGACTCTTCCTTGGTCTTTGGTATGTTGTGATGGATCCATGTTTCAACCATGGTTACGTAACGAAGCACATACTCTCTCGGATTGCTGTAGAACATCACCAAATACTCTTTTAGAAGTTGCAAGTGTGAGCAATAGGGGCATCCATTGCACGGGTATCTCTTATATATCCAAATATTCATGTAAAATGTGATGTATCCGCTGAGATGCCAAAATCTACAGCTTCAGCCAACTCAGGCACTTTCATTTTCCGATCGTCTAATATAATCCCATGGGTTCTATCTACGATTAATGGCGTGGCAAACTCTAAATGAACACATGAAATCCAATTTTTTCATAGTCTATTAACAGATGATAATTGACAGAAGCATTGTTCGATTTCACTCAAAATTTATATATATAGGTTATATGTAGTTCCAAACCCCTTTCCCTTCTGTAAACTTCATTTCTGATTGTAAGATAATCTTATAGGCCACCTATGGCGAGCCTCTATTCATCGACCGGAGGAAATGGTGCACCTTGGAGGGCTATAGGATAATAAAACCTTTAACCAAAACTACATTCCAATATTTACAAAAAAAAAAAAAAAAAAAAAGAAGAAAGATTTTAATTTGCTTAGACGATACTTTGATTTCTTATTCGCATCTTTGTAGATCATAATTTGAGGTGATCACAATAAAATGATAATTTCACTTGTAAAACAACATAAGAACACATAATTTTATTGATTTCAATCAATTGACTCAACTTATCCATTTACAAAAATATATTGTTTATCATTTTGCATTTGTTATCTGCTTGCATTCATAAAATCAATTTACAATTACAATTACAAAACTAATTTTTATTATATAAATTAAATTTTACAATGATTTTTCTTTTCTTATATCCTTATGTGTTTTTTTTTTTTTTTTCTATGCGTTTCTTCTTTATTCTTCAACAATAATAAATAATAATAATAATAATAATAATGAAAAATTAAAATTGACGAAAAATGTTGCTGGCATTTCTTTAATTACAAATATGAAATTAATACAACAACAACAACAAAATGCGGTCGTACAACACAAATGCACATTTATGCTGCATACACAACACATTTATGTATCTACGTTCTTACGTTCTTAATTGTTGGAAATAATATTGATGTTGCCAATTGAATGAAAACAAAAATGGAAATATTAAATGACAATGGAAAAATAACAACAACAACAACAACGACAATATTAAAATCAAATGTGTTCAACCTACAAACAAACATCCGACAAAACAACGATATGCAATCATTTTGCTCATTATCCTGTGTCATGTTGCTGCTTGCGTATACGTAATATGTATATTTATTTGCAATGTTTTCCTTCCAATCTTATTTGACTTAAAAAACAATCTGCTCTGCTCTGATCTCCGTGCACAATAATTATTCCGCCTTGCTATCACCATCGTCATCGTCATCGTTGCCATTGTATCGGTTTTGATGTTTCCGTTTACTATCGACGCCACTCGGTTGCCTCCGGAAATTGTTTTTTTGTGTTATTATTCTCATGGATCCACTGCCACTGCCACTGCCAATGTTGCTGATGTGTGTGTGTTACTGCTCCTGTTGCTGTGCATGTGCCACCTGCAATTACTCAACTTTATTTACATTAATTGTGCTCAACCGCCTTTTGAATTCTGGATCCCCGCCTCCGGACCACGGAACAACAAACAACATTCTGTGCTGATTGATTTTGTATTCATGAACATGTGCGCCATGCTGCTGTGCTGTGACTTCATTTAATAAACTACTTTGCAATAAAAACGAAATTATTAAACAGGTCGCTTTTTGGTTTAAGGTTGGTGTTGGTCTATTTGATTATTTTTTATATCATTTATTTTTTTATTTACTTACTTAATTATTTATCTTAATTTTAAGAATTTAAAAATTAAAATGAGTTAATATACAATACTTGTATTTCGCCACAAATTCAATTTCCGCTGAAAGTGAAACATAAAATTTCCGAATAAAAGTCTAAAGTTAAATGATAAAACAAACAAAAGAATGGTAACTTTTACACTCATTCTATCACTCTCTATCAATCTATATATCTCTCTTTCTCTTATACTTATTGTTTAAACAGAATATCATATGGTGGGACAATGTCAAGCGGAAATGCTTCACTTTTGTTGTTTTTTTTTTCTTGTTACAATTTAACTGCGCGTGTAGGAAATCGGAAACAAAAATTAAAACCACAAAATAAGAAAAACTATATGAATGATCTAAGTGAAAGAAAAAATGAATGAATAAATGAGTAAATGAATGAAGAAATGTTTTAGTGATTAAATGAATGAATCTACAAAACAAAAAAAACAAAAAAACAACGTGTCTAACTGAACTAAACTGAACCGAACTGCACAGTTATTGTCATTTAATTTTATTTTCTTTTGTTGTTGCTGCCTCTGTTAATACCCATCATGATGATAATTGTGATGATGATGATGATGATGATTTTAAAATTAATTGTATCTTGTTTTATGTACTTGTGTTTTTTTTTTTTTCGGTATTTTGCTGTAATGCTCTGTTGCACAAACGAAAATAATGGCAAAAAATTGTTAAATGTTTTTATTTCTGACAATCATCCCAACCACCAACCTCATCATCATCAATTTATTGTCTTTTTTTTTTTTTGTTGTTGTCTACTCTTTATACACATTCAGTGATGTCAGTGACTGATCTCGCTCGGCATTGGGAGAAGTTTTTCGTCGTTTTTATATGTATAAACTTGTTATTCTTTATTTATTTGTTGTTTGTTATTACAGCAAATTACCGCAATTATTTTCTTTCTTTGTTTTTTTTTGTTTTTTTTTTTTTGGCATGAAATTTACATTAAATTGAGTTTTCGGTTTATTTTGTTAATATAAATTAAATTGTATTAACATTTTACTTTTTATATTAAATGAATTTCAATGTCAAGGTCAATCAGTTTAATTTGTATGACTACTATTTCATGTTGTACATGATTTACATACATAACAATTAAAATGGATTCGTTTTGGTTAGCTTACAATCTTATTGCAGTTAACTCGTAAAAAAGGTCGGTAGTATTTCTTGTTTTCCAAGATATTTTTTCTTTGTTTTGAAACCAAGTCATTGAATAAGACTTTCCAAACTTTTAAAGGTAAAAGAAATAAGTTTTGTTATAAAAACTATTTCGTTATTGTTAAATTAATAAACGTAATGATTTTACTATCTAAACTTATCAATAACAAAAAGCTCGCAAGTATTTAACTTTCAAACACATACGAGTCTCCCACAAAAGAAATATGTAAATAATATTCAATCCAAAAAAAAAAAAAACCATAATGGTATATAAATGTTTTAATTCTGGAATATAACCGACGCTCTGCATATGTTAAATCGCCGAATCTACCTCTCTTTCCTAAATAATCTGTCGATCTTCGACCTCTTAATCCATTTACTGTATGTATATTGCCTTTGATTTTCCGTAGGTAGCCCCTTTGGAAATGGTCTAGATGTGCTATATATTGTTTGTGAATTTGAGAGATATTTTGATCTCGACATTGATCAGTTCTCTAATTGTTAATATCTACTTATGTATAAAATAACTAAAATCATAAATAAAATCTGTCGTAAATCTACCATAAACACAATAAAATATTGACTCTTCACAGGGTATAACTTAAAGTTATTAACTTTTTCTATTGTTTTTATACTCTTTACGCGGTGAATAGTTTTATAAGTTTGTCTTGTAGTTTCTACCCAGAAAGAAAGAAAAATCGACGAGATGAATTGATTAAGCTATGTCCGTCTGTATTTATGCAAACTAGACACTCATTTTTTTAACTAAAAAGCTAAGAGAGCACAAAGTTTTCCACACACTGTGCATGTATCGGAACCAGCCGAATTTGGACCCCTAGGAGGGGTACGTCCTATACAAACGCAAATTGAAATTCATGTTGTTATTAGAAAACCTTTTTGTTTTTTTTTTTTTTTTTTTTGTGTTATCAAAATGAAATTTGGACACCATTTTAATCTCTGACTAATATCCACCAACCAACAACCACCTAGGATTACTGGATCTTATAGCTCCCATTCAAATATTTCGGTCTCCATGTTGAAATGCTGTACATATGTGTACTGACCCTACCTACCCTAAAGATTTGAGTAGCCTGTTCTTTTTAAATGATTCCAACCTGTCATATGGTTGATGTTTAGTACCTCCGTAAACTCCTGACAGCTTATGTGCCAGTATTGCTCCATTAGTTGCATAATTTCATTGACTTTTTCAGTGATAGGCCAACCAGTGCGAGGTGCATGTCTTACATTGAAGTTTCCGGAATGGAAACGAGCAAACCACTCTTGCATCCGGCGTTCGTTCACAGCATTCTCACCGTAAACTGTACAAATTTTTCGGCATGAAAAAAACCATCACACAGCGTATTTCTTCAGACATCAAATCAGTATTACTTTCACATTCAAATTAGTATACCTTTTAAAACAAGCAACGAATTACACAACTTCACAAATCTTTAGCCTGAAATGTCACCTTTCAAAGACCTGTTCGTTTCATGCAATCAGATTAGTTTTGCCACATCTATAGACACCAACATCTTATAGTGGCAAAACCCAATAATTTAGTGTTTTCCTCCAAACATTGAAAATTCCCAAATCTGATCGCAAAAGTTTTTAAAACACAAAAACCACAAAATGGAAAAATCCACAAAATTTTAAGGGACTGAACAACAAAACTCAGCATAAAATTTCAGCGACACACCTCTTCCGCTCGTCATAAATAAACTTTGTTTTCTATGAACTTTTTTTTTTTTTTTGGCTGGACTAAACAAAAGAATAACAACAATCTCAAGAAAAAGAAAAGAATATCAAAATGTACATATTTTGTTGCTGTTGATAAAATTCCTGAGAATATAATATTTTTTCACTTTTTATTTATTTATTTTTTTGTTTTTTGCATTCAGATTTTGTTTTGTTTTGATTTCATTTACGTTCATAAATAATTAAATTTAACTGTGTGATCCTTTGTTCCCCCGTTGGAATTATTTTCAAGATTTTGTATGTTTATTGTTTCGAAAGAATTCTAACGTAGTAGTAGTAGTTTGATAAGAATTTTAATCTTCTTTTCTGCGAGATAACAACTTGAATAACATAAATTAAATAAAATTTGGATTAGATAGGATGAGATTTTTACAACAAAGCGAAAATATTACAAAAAAAAAAACACCATGACAACAAACATTGACTTTAAGTCTTATCGAAACTTACATTCCTTTCAAGACCCAACTTTTTGATAAATTATCTGCATGTTAATTGTTAATTCCAATTGATTTGTAAGGTTTTCTTTGCATTTTTTAAAGAAAAGGCAAATTTTTTAAATATTTCCATGACAAGTTGGTATATCAAATGGTAAGCATAAAGACAATGTTCATCTACGAACATGACTTAATTGATTCTCCTTGGCACCTTGAGAATTTCCATATCTGAATTCTTTATTCAGTCTCCGACGAACAGTAAGCCCGCTCTGGAATTCGTCTTTGAGTTGTATACAAAAGTCTCCGTATGGAACTGTCGTCTTCAGAAAAAGGCGATTTAATTTTTCAACCTTCCCATTTACTAAGATGTTTTGCTGAAGCATTTCGTTTTACCGAGATTCTCGCCTTTGTGACTAACAAAATTTTAAATTGAATTTTGAAAATGTTTAGTAAATCTTAATGTTTTTAATTATTCCTTGGATTTCGTTGTGGGCTGTATGGGAGATCTTATTCCATGCTGAGAAAACCGAAGGCATTTACTGAAACTATGCATCACAATGTTTAGCAAATAATGTTCTTATCCTCGCTCTTTTGTCGAGCAGCCTGTTTATCCTATCTGTACATACTTCTTTATTTTCTCTCGGTTGAAATCAGATTAACTAATATTCTAATTACAGTTCATCCTAATTTTTTTTCTTAAATTAAGAAAATGATTCCTAGTTTAAATTTGATCATAATTTTGATTGTTTTAAATTGGAATTTAAAGATTTAATTAATTTTTTTTAATTATTCGCCTTTGCTTATCCCAAAAATAGTTGGTTGCTTAATAGAAAACTTTAAAATAAAAATTGTTTCCCACCAAAATGGGGGTGACATATTAATTCGTCCAGGGGACATAAATCTTGTCGGACTAATTACGCAATGAAAGAAATCATGTAGCGAGATTTAACATTTTCTAGATTTAACTATCTGTGTATCCGTGTGTGTATTTCATCTATGAGCAAAAAGCATTAACATAAAAATGCCGTTGACAAGTTTTTCTTATTTCAATTCATTTTCCGCCACTCCTGAAAGCACGTTCTTCATACAACCAATTTTTGCTTCAACACAACATTTTCGACAAGTTTGCAAATATTATAAAGTAAAATTAAACAAAGATACTTGTAGAAGAAAAAGGCAAACAAAGATACACAAGGCTATGACTTTGAAGTATAGAATTATGACATAAATCCAAAGTTTTTATTGTCAATTTGTGGCACTGAAATGAGTTTTCGTCTGCCAATGCAGACATAAACCCAATCAAGTTTTAGATAAATTGTCTGTCTAAGACGCGATAGAGAGAGAGAAACTTGAGAAACGATAAAAATTTTACATATTTTTAAAAAGCTTCTTATTTCATCTTCTCCTTGATGAAATTGATAAGAACCAAAAAGATATGGAAATAAATAATATTATCTTAAAACAAAAAAAAAAAAAATCAGCCAAGTGCGATTCAGACTCGTACACGAAGGGTTCCGTACCAGATTGGGATTTGTATGGGAGGTACTCCCCCCTAGTGATCCGATTTAACTAATTCCAACAAATATATCGCGCCTATATCAGAAACTTATAGTGTCTAAATTTCAGTTCAACACTCCAAAAAATAAAAAGTTTTTCGAATAAGAACCTGAATTTTAATGGTGGGTTTGTATGTGAGGTACCCTCCCTAGTAATCCGATCAAAATGAAATTTCGACAGTATAAGTTTGTGATGAGTAGCCACCAACCACCTAAATTTTAAAATCATGGGGTTACTGGATCGTATAGCTGCCATACAAACCAAAATTTTTCTTGTGTGGGGACCCCTTTAAGTTTTTGAGAATATTTTAGTTTTAGTATTTGTTGCTGATGCCCGGATAGAACTACACATTCTGTGAAAATTTCAACTCTCTAGCTATAACGGTTCTGTGATATGCCCGGGTCCGGAACCCTAAAAATGGAAAAAGTAAAATTTCGCTGACAACAAAAAGGCTGAAACATGTTGCAAACTGCTGTTGTTGCTGATGTTGTTGCCACATGAAATGTGTCAAGTCCAAAAGCGTTACGAATTTATTGCTTATCAAGTGAGTTGATATTTGTGGGTGGCGACTAATAGAAGAATAAGTGAAATAAGAGAAGAGGAAAGGGGAAAGGGGAAGAGATAGGTTGGGGGAGAGTTAACAGCAACATTCAGATACATAAATATTAACTATTGTTGTTGCTGTTGGTATTGTTTGTCTCTCCTTTGGTGTTGTGTAGTCTCATGTCATGACATGCCATGAGTTGGTGAAGTTGAGTTCATGTTCGGATTGCATGTTGCACGCTTCGGGATCGGTTTGCAAGTCCACAAGCAAGTGCGATAAGCAACAAGAAAATATTTTTATTTTTTTATTTTTTTTTATTTTGCACATTTTGTCACATTTGTCTCTGGACAATTTCAGGCGCGAAAAGCAATAATCGTAATTCAATTATAATATTATCAATTTTTTAATAAATAAATTGAATAACAAAAGGAATCCCAAGATAAGTTTCAATTGCAATTTGTGAATTTATTGTACTTATAAATGAATGAAAATTATCTAGTCAATTGGTAAGATTATTTAAGTTAAGTCTATTTATAATTTTATTGTTCTTACTTAATTCTTTTTACTCATAAATTCTTTCTAATTTCATTTCAGGTAAGCATTGTTGCAATAATCTTATTGAACATGTTGAACTCAATGATTTGTAAGTAAGTCGACAACTAAACCAAACACAATTTTACTGCCATAAGAAACAGAATTCATCCAACAACAAACAAAGATACTTAAGTATGATATTGTTGTACTTCAATTTTTGATGCTTGACAAGTCGAAAACTGTGAAGATTTTCACTCAATTTTCAATAGATTTTCTACAAAAGTGCAGCTGTGGCTGTGGCATGCTTAGCCATATTCTGCAATGCGATGCGATGCCAAACCACGTCGAATCGCCATTTAGTAGAACACTTGGCGCAATTACCTTTTTTTTTTGTTCTTGTTCTTTTTTAGGCCACACGCTTTTGAATATAATATTTTCCTTTAGTTTATCGTTCTATAGTCGTCTCACAACATCAACATCATCAAGTATTATGAGTAGGAATTTCCTTACATTTTTCCTTATTCTTTTTGTTTTTGCACCCACAAGTGAGTTGTAGATACTTTTGAAGTCTTTCATTTTTATCAAAATTTTATCCTGTTGAAAAGCATATTTCTACTTACAGTTAAGCCATCATGATGATGCTAGTGATGATGATTATTATATTGTTGTTGATGATGTTGCAGACATGCAAGCAATAGTGAGGTGATGGCGATGACGATGACGATGCCGATGGATGCTGTCCAAATGTTGTAGTCTGCGCTTAAGTGCCACAAAGTGGCTGAGATACTTTATCACAACATGACATCTTCCTCCCTTTGTAGCGCTTTGCTGTCTTACTCTCACTTCGTTTGCACACACTTTTATACTCTCTTTCTCTCTCCCTTTCTCTCTCTCTCTCTCTCTCAATGATTGCATGCCATGTTTACATATGCAGCATGTTACAACGAGAACAACGACAAGTTAAGATGCGAAAGAGCTACAGGAAGACCTCCTCCATGTGTCCATGCACTTAAAATGTGTTAAATATACTTTGTGCTATATGATGAAGACCAAGCGAGATACTTATGTACTGTACATCCATCCATTGAACCCATTGGAATGGTAAAATGGGTGTGAGTTTTATTACAAATTGCGCTTGATTGCAATTAAGTTGAGTTGGTGCTTTCCTCTTTTTCATCTATCAGTTCAGAAGATAGCATTAAATTGCATTTCTGGTCTAATAAAAGTATGTGCGCTCTAGATCTTCATAAATATTTTAAGTATTTTTGTGTTTAGTTAGAAACATACTTACAATATTTTGTTGTATTGTGTGCCAGTTAACTTGATGATACGTATGACGTTAAATATGATGACAGCATGAATCTCATAGATCTAATAAAATCATTCTAAAGTTTATTGCCAATGAAATGAATTTTTAATCTTTTTGCTTTAGGAATTGTTCGTTCACTTAAGGAAACGATTCAAGAGTTTTCAAATTTCTACTTATATTTAATAAATCTCATATGTCCAATGAAAGTGTTATAATGGAAGTGCTTACTTCTGATTTAACTCATAATTGATGAACTTTGATAATTCTGATACCGCTGGACCGTATCAATTGAAATAAATTGCACTCAGAATGCGGGTATCATAAGGGATTTCTTAATCAATGCATTTTAGCTTATATTTCTTCATATTTCTCAAGAAATCACTGTATCACTTTGATTACTCACACTTTACTGTTTGTATAGTTCACTCACTTGATCTTGCTTTGAATGGTCCAATACGTTCCAGCACATTCGAGAGTGTTGGGAATGTTCTACAATGATCTGGGATGTCCTGGAATGTTACGAAATGATCTTGAATACTTTCGAATCTTCTCGATTGTTCTACAAATTTCTAGTGGATGAATATTCAGTCCTTATATCTTAAAAAGCACGCACGATAAAAAACGGGAACGAATGGAGGGGGGAATAGAGGGCTACCACAAATATACAATAACTGCCTTGGTCGTATGGGACTCGTTTCTGAGTTTTATCGGCATGCACATTGTATACTTTCTGATATTAATATATTTATTGTTCAATCATTGTTTATGGAAATGCATGTAAAACTTCTGGCTTCAGGTTTATAAATGACAGTAAAAACCGTATCAAAATCCATTGTGTGGTTAAGAAGTTCTTCGTATCGAAACGGACAGGAATTTCGACTAGATTACATCTGACTATTTCTGGTAATGCTAGAAAGTATTGTCGCCAAGGCTATTAATTCTTGCTTTGATTGAACTTCTTCATCTTCAACTATAGTTTTAAATATTTTAAAATATACAAGAAGAAAAGTGTTGTAAAAACTCTAAAGAAACGTAAAAACCAAATAGTAAAAAAAATTTTTTAAACCTAAGATACATAGGTAAGATAGAGCAATACATAAGCCGACAAACATCACATTACTGACGACGAAGATATGCGAAATGAACAACTAACTCTTTAGGTAGAAGAACTTTGACTTAAATGCCGCAGGATAATTCAACGCAAAAAGCTGCTAAAGTAAATATAAAGAAAAGAGTATGCGAGATGCAAAGAGAAGATGAAGGAAAAAGGTTTTTGAAGTGTATTGGAAAAAGAAGCAATGAAGTGTGAAGGGATGATGAAGATGAAGATGAAGGAAGGCAAAGTTTGACAGGCTATCACTAGAAAATATGTATCTTTTTGCAATAGAGAATTCTTGTCTTCTTTGCGATAGAAGAAGGTAGCTTTTTCTTATTATTATTATTATTATTGGTGTTAGTGCTGCTGATATTTTGCTATAGATACTAGATAGTTTCGCTAAGCAGGCAAAGAGTTGTAATAGTCTTGAGAGACGATGCCTTGACATGTCTATGGTGATGATGCTGGTGTTGGGAATGGCAAAGGCGATGGTTCTAGCTCCTGCCAAACTGGCGCTTCTAGCGTAAATATGCAACTACCAAACACGACAAAGACGACAACGACAACGACAATGTCGACGATGATGCTGACGGAGATGGTGATGGTGATGGTGACTATGACGTTGGCATACTCTTAGATGCTTGTTTACTGTTTGTATCTGTGATGTTCTTTGTAAGAATGTGCGCATACAAATACACACACACACACACACACACATATATATATACAGAGATACAGATACTGAGATACATTTGCCTTGTAGCAACAATTTGTATTTTGTTAGGAATTTAAAGTGCAATTTTATTTTTTCTACTATTTTCATCTTTGCGAGAGATTTTATATTTTTATGCCTTGAAGTTAGACAGACGCCAAATGTCCTTCAGCATCTTATCGCTTGCTCGCTCGGTTGACTTGGCTATAAAATGTAATTTTTCCAACCGTCACTAAGGCTGCTGCGGCTGCTGTTGTTGCTGCTCATTTCCCGAACGTAAATTAAAGCTCAAAGCGTGAAAAACCTGCTCAGATTTTTGATTTCGCATTTTTTTTTTTTCTGCTTGGCTTTTTATTTTTGGCAAAATTTTTAAATTGCAACGTAGAGTCGCCAAGATGTCGGCGCACGTGTTCATAAAGATACAGTAACAACAGTAATAGTAACAGTAACAACAACATTATCCAATTTAGCTCGTTTTCTTTTTGTTTTCCACAATTTTCGGTTCATAATTTGCGATAATGCAACAAGAAAGATCCAATCCAGTCCAATCCAATCCAATCCAAGTGTGCAACACTCGGACTCCGACCGACTACCGACCGACTGACTAACTGACTTGACTCTGTTTATTTGTTTGTTTTCTTTTCTTTATTTGTTTCTCGGTCTGTCTTTACAGTGCAGGGTACTTGGTTTAGTTATCACCACACCACATGACACTACACCCTTGGCCCCCATGGAACTATATAGTATAGTGAGTACTACAATATATAAGCATATATGTATTTACATATGTATGTGATGTCTGACTTTCTTAGTTGTCAGAGGAGTGGAGTGGAGTGGAGTAGAGTGGCCTGTGCTGCTGCTAGCATCGCATATTAAATTTTTTGCTTCATTTGGCTTCAATACAATTTACGATATGAAGTTGTTGGTACCATAGTTTCTGTTGCTGTTGTTGTTACCATAGTTTTTGGTGGTGGTGGTGGTGGTAGTAGGTTGCATTTTGGGGCGTTTTTGCGCCAGTTGGCGTTGAGTTGATTTAATTTTTTTTTTTTGTTTTTGCCTTTAATGCTTCTCTGAATGTGGCGCATTTGTGTGTTTGCAAATGATTGTTGCTGATAAAAACAAGAAAAAATCTGATGAAATTCATTTTTCTTATTGGCAACAATTTATACCCTCAAATGTTTGGTTTATTAAGCGTTAATATGAAATATTGCCTTGTGAACACTTTATTAGTTAGTCTGATAAAAGAACAATAAACTTTAGTATCTGATAAGAGATCAAAGTGAATGAGAACTGTACTAGAAATACAAAACATTTGCTTACACTATTTGATATGAGTGAGCACATAGTTTAAGAGTCTCGCTTCCATTTAAGATGAATTTTCCAAAAAAAAATTTAATATCTAATTCCGGTGAGAATCTTTAGTTTATTTCATTCCTATTCCTTTTTAAATGCAAAAATGTATGGGGTTATTTATATTCCTATAAACGTAATGCTACAGTTTTTCTCCCTAAATGGTCAACATTTTAATTAATTTCATTATTTTGTGTCTTGGTACTCATTTAAGAGATAATCAGTTGGTGCTACTAAGGGTGCTTAATATCCATATCCCAAGGCAGTTCTGTTCTAAGTAGCCTAGATATATCTCAATATGTATGCATTTTTGATAGAATATTAATACCATTATGTTAATACCATGATAATTTGTAAACATCTTTCTATTGCAATAATTTTCTTTGGTAACACATTTTTTTTGTCCATTGGTTCCAGCAACAGTACAAAATTCTAACATCAAGTTTTTTTTTTGCATTTATGGGGTCTTCTTGCTACTCTTCTTTGCTTGAACAGCCTTCTGAGAACTCAGCACAGCGGAGGCATAGCAGCCTTGCGGTACTTGGAGCCGGTGAAAAAGTTCTTCAACTTCTTCAGAGCGCGTCTTTGGCCAACCGTGCAGGAAAGACGCAAGGTGTTCTTAGTAGGATGCTAGGAGTACTGCACTTCTCCGTATGTAATAACTAGGCTACTGTAACAGTAGCTGAGATATCATTGGTCAGTACTGAAAAGTTTCTTGTTTTCACGCTTCTCTAACATGAAAGCGTTGTTGTCCCAAATGATCAAACAGTTAAGATGTAATAAAGTGGCCATCTCACATCTTTTTTCGTAGAGTAGAAGGCAGAAAAGGTCATAGGTCCTATATTTAAAAATTTCAGGTCTAGTTCCTTCCGCAATTTAAATTCTGTAATATACACAGAATGAAAAACAATTTGAAATCATCACATTTTCAAAATGCATTCAATTCAATACACTTAAATATATTATATATACCAAATATTAACAAATTTATCTGGCTGACCGATCTTCTATTTATATTTATCCATTCACTCAGTCATTGACTCGCTCGCTCACTTACAAATCACATTGCCAACTCTGCACTGAAATGAGCATAAAGTATAATTTTCAAACAACCTAAAGAATGTAAACAACAACAACAACATAGTAATACGAGTCCAGACAGTTGGCAACTTCTAGCTAGGCCTTCTTCTTCTTCTTTATACATAAAGAAATCTAACTGTAAAAGCATGATTGAAACGAATGAGGAGCCCTAAAAAGGAAACTACACTAGTCAACTCTACTCAATTCAACTGGACCGGGTTGGAACGGACTGTAACGTTAGAGTTCAACGCTAATAGATGATTAGAAAATTTATGCGCATAAAAAATCAGTAAAACAGAAACCAACACAACTCCACAATACACAAAATAAGCTAGAACTGACCGCAACCAATATGGTAGGACAACCAACAACCAACAACCAACAAAGAACTAAGACTCACTTCATATCACTCCACTCTATAACATTGTGACTGGCTGAAAGGGAGAAAAATAAGAGGCAAAAAGATTTAGTAGTTGGCAGCGGGTGACAGTGGACGATGATTATGATGCTGATGCTGCTGATGCTGCTGGTACTGGTACTGGTACTGTTGTTGTTACCATTAAATCAATCTTCTAACCAAGAGCACAGAATGGAAAACTATAGGAAAATAAGAACGTTACTGCTGCCTATGAAGAAAGCACGTTACTGGCAAACGTGGAATGCCAAGTTGCATTAGTTTAGTTTCAGCCAATTTATTGTACAATGGTTGGCGTTATATATTAGCCTTTTTTTTTTCTTTTCAGTTTTTGTTGAATTTTGAATTTTTGTCCAATTTTTTTCCCGTGCAGTTGTAACCAATAATTTGTTTTGGCATGCGCACGCTTATTTAGTTTGTGTTCTAGAAAAATTTGATTCAAAATGACCAGAAAAAATGTCGGGCGAATAAAAAATGACCGACAATTCGATTTGACCTTAAATTTATAACTTACTTACTTGGGCAGAATTCAGAAAACACAAGAAATTAGAGAAATCAAATAGAAAGGAATATTTATTGTTTCACAAAATCAACAATAAAAGTTTTAAGTTTTTTCTTATGAAAGAATCATTCTCTTTGGCAGAAGAAGAATTCTTTAAACGGAGAACAGTAGAACTATACAGCGAGAATTCGATGTAATCATTGTTAATAAGTAGAAGCCTTTTGACATGTCTGCCTATAATGCAGGGAACTAGGGAACCGTCAGAACAGTGTCTTCTTCTTTTCCAATTTAGCAAAATCTCAGTTTAACTTATATAGTTCTACATGATCGCACTTCAGTCCAAAGTTCATTCAAAAGACCAAGTTAATGGTCTTCTTTCATAGATATGATAGAAGCGCCAATTGATTTCGGTAACCGATTTAGTGATTCCTCATAAGCTTGGTTGCATCTGAGTTCAGGATGAATCGATATGTGTACCAACAATAAATTTAGAAAAGAAAGGCAACCAAAAACAAAAGACTGGAATCGTAATAATTACATGTCAATTCTCCTCATCAAGGTGATTCCTTAAAGTGTCCCCGATGCTATTTACAGCCATCAAACCAAAGTGATATTACCTAGTATAGAAATGGAGAAAAAATCAGTCGGTAAATTTGAAAAATGTCACATTATTGAAAGGAGGAAAGATGCAATAACAAAAACAACAGTAAACACAACACCTACATAACAACAACAACAACAACAACAACAACAACAACAACAGCAACAGCAATTGTATCTATGGACAATGAAAATTTCAACAAACAACAAACAAAAATATCTACGACTATGACGGCGGCGACTACGATGCTTCTATATCAAATTTAATTTTAGGTTTCAGGTGTGAAAATTGCAAGGCAGACACAAAAATGGACAGGCGAGCGAGCAACAAACAACACACGATAAATCGAGGGCGGTGATAACAACAAATATGTTTTAGATAGATATACATAGATACAATTTCGTCGTACAATAGATGCAAAAAACTATCTACTGTAAAATGTTACTATGCAGCAAATATTTTTGTCTGATTTGGTTACTTGATGGTTGGTTGGTTGGTTGGTTGGGGAGGGAAAAAATGTGTGGACAAAAAGAAACCTAAGCAGAAAAGCATTGACAATCATGTGGAGAGGAGAGGAGAGGAGAAGAAGACAAGGCAACAAATTAAACTAAGCGAAAATTGGCGCGGAATGAAATTTAACAAGAGTGCAACAACAACAACACAGTTTACTATATCTAAAGCAACAACAAATTATAGTCAAGTTTTGGTGAAAAAGATAAATTTCTGCTTTTGCTGTCAAAAGGTGTTTTTCTTTTTCTATTTTTTTTTTTTTTCTTTTTTTGATTGCATTTTGTGTACAGTTCAGTTCATTTTAGTCGGCTTGGTTCGGTTTGGTAAAGTTTCAGTTAAAATTTGAATTTGACGGCGAAATGCGATTGCAAAGTTTGAAATTTCAAATGATAAACTAAACAACGAAAACAAAAACAGAAACAGTAAAAATCCCAATGTGGGAAACTATAAATGGCGCACGATGAACTGAGTTGAGATGGCTGGACTAGTGGATCTATGTACCATTAGTTGGTTGGGAGTTGCTTTTGCTTAAAGCCAATTGTCACGTTCGCTTGATGACAGTCAGTTCTCGTGAGGAGCAAAGGCACAGATTGGAATACAAGTTGGCTAGCGACAATTGTCAAATTGTCAAATTGTCAATGACTGCTTTGGGCCATATTCATTTGACGGGTTTTAGATTTAGTTTGCTGTTATTACTTTTGTCGTTGATTGTTTCAGAAGGGGGATAAAGACGAGTTGTTGAGTGTTTAAGAGGACAACAACAATGTAAAATATTTACTTAATTTTAATGAAGTCACAAACCAAAAAAAAAAGATGGACGAATTAATTTAATTCAATTTAATGTGATTTTCTTTATAGAAACTTTATTAGAATTAGATTTTATTTTACTCAAAAGATCTAAAATCGTTACGCTATGCTTTGTGTTTACTTTACGAAAGAACATACAAACAAATGGCCGAATGACCGAAAAATAAATTAACTCTTTTGTATTGAAATAATATAACACTACAATATTCTGTATTATTGCTTGTCCATCTACTTTAGAAGTTACACTTCCATATTGGTTATGCCTAAATAGCTCCAATATAATAATAAAATTGTCAAATTTTGATTTTCGTCACATTTCATTTTCATATTTTTTTTTTGTGTTTTTTTTTTTTTTTTTTTTTTATTTTTACCGATGGGGAAGCAGTAAAAGCCGAACGAATCTACTATTCGAAGTGTGGGACTTGCACCCACTAAACCCCACCGTCCCAAGTCCTACAGTCCCCCTGGCACTACCACAAAGCATTACGTCAAGGAGGAAAGAGGGAGCATAACAGCTCAAAGTCTGCTTTTACCCCATGTAAATCAAAACAAATTTACGTTAAAACTTCTTGTCAATATCAAACTAATGACCTATCTATCCTGTCTTCGTTCGTCTGAACTCGTCGTAATCATTCAATATGCCGCAGCTCTGTCATGATTTGAGCTGCAGCCTGACTTACCACGTCCCAATTCAACTGTGATTCACACATATGCCGGATGCAGTTCGACACAGTCGGCACTTCACCAAACGCAGATGAGATCATTGATCTAGCAACATCAAATCTTGGGCAATGCAGGAAGATGTGTTCTGCATTTTCGTTTTCGCCTGTGCAAGTCGGACAGAAGGGATCATCATCATATCCCCGCTTATACAGATATTCCTTAAAGCACCCATGACCGCTCAGGAACTGGGCTAGGTGATGGTTGACCTCTCCAAATTTTTCTGCTCACCCATTCTTCGACGTTGTTAATGAGCCGATGGGTCCACCTGCCTTTGTCAGAGCTTTGCCATCTCCTCTGCCACTCCACCATACTGAGTGCCCTTTCATCTAGCCTTCTCACTTCACCAGTGCTCCTCTTAGCGTCAAAAAGCCGACTTATTTCTGCAACAACTATGTCAACAGGCATCATACTCGCCATGACCAGGATTGCATCGCTGGATACCGTTCGAAAAGCAGCACAGACGCGGATTGCACATGATCTGTAGACTGAGTTCACTTCTCTCATGTATGAGTGTATTTTACTAGCATCAAACCAAATCGGCGCAGCATAGACTAGAACCGACGTTACGACACTTGCTAACAGCCGTCGCTTGCGTTCCCTTGGTGTGAGTGTGTGTGTGTGTGTGTGTGTGTGTGTGTGGGATATGTCAGTAAATTGTCCATAGTTTTCTTTAGTATTAACAAGAAACATTCTTAAAATGAGTAGAAACAAAAGTGTCATGAATAAAAGTGAAATTTGGTAAAAGAACTGAATATGTTACATTGTAAGAAAAAGGAACAAATCCTACTATTTATCCTTCAAACATGACGTGATAACCTGCACAGTTAAACTGAGATTGTAAAGCCACTCACTGTATAATGAGGTCGTCAATATGAAACATTTTCATTATTATTTATCACTTTAGCCTCTCTCTATATTATGGTGATAATATATCTATTAGATGGTGAACTCATCCACCTTGCGAATTTGTAATCCGAGACAATGCTGCGTATACGCAATGCCTTCAAAATACTCATTAATTTCCATTACTGTAACTTTCAATATCAACAACAACAAAATAACCGCCAACGGCAACATTTCTTCTCATCTATTGTAGATATTCATAATTGAGTATAGAGAAGAGATAGAAAGATACATGCATACTAATACAACATGATGAAATGAAATCAAATGCATAAAACCTCCAAAAGGCATGAATTGCTTTACATTTTCCTACTTGGCAATTTAAAACCGCAACTCAACCATCATCAGAAATCTCAGACCAAAGTCGAATGACGACAACCGCGTCGACATGTTGGTGGTTGATGGTGTTGATCAAGTAATTATCGCATCAAAATGATCAGCAGCAGCAACAACAAAAACAACAAATAACCACAAATAACAACATGAGCAGCAACAAGATCAACAACGACAATTAACATAAGTAGATGACGACAAACATGAAAGATACTCTTCATGTAGTCAATAATTATTGTTGTAGAATGTATCTGAAAGATGAAAAGATTT
The DNA here is from genome assembly GCA_037043295.1 of Amiota minor. Classification (NCBI taxonomy): domain Eukaryota; kingdom Metazoa; phylum Arthropoda; class Insecta; order Diptera; family Drosophilidae; genus Amiota; species Amiota minor. The sequence goes on from JBAMAW010001787.1 coordinate 5,496,589, forward strand.
GCTTGCAACAAATTTGCAATTAGATTATCAGTTTACAAGCAATTTTAAGCGTCACTTTATCGAAACAGTCCAGAAGTTAGAAGTTCTGCTCCTTCATTCTTCTATTGCTTGCTTCATTCCTTTTCTTTTGGATTTCTTTGTATTCTTTTAGATTCTTGTTTGGCAACAAATTGAAATTGAATTTCATTTTGAATAAAATCACAGTATTTATACAGTATTTCAACATTGAGACCGAAATATTTGTATGGAAGCTTTACGATCTAATAAGCCTTTGGTGAATATGTGTCAGACACTTAAAGTATCCTAATTCTAGTTCCATTAAAAAAAAACAAAAAAGGTTTTCTAATAAGAACAAGGGTTTTTATAGGAGGTACCCTTGCTCTTTCTCCAATTCTGTATAAACTCAAATTCCTGTGTTCGAAGAATAGATTGTAAGAACTTTATGGTGTGTTGAATATCAAACAATTTTGCCTTGTTTATCAGTTTACAAAAAAAAAAAAAAAAAAAAAATGCAAATAAAGGGAGATAAATAGTGATGTTTTTACTTCTTCGTCGTATTCATAGTCTTCTCTTCTCTATTAATTTAATTCTTTGGTTTTCGAGTTGTAATTTGAGTCAATTGTGTTTTGTTGTTGTTGTGGTTGTTGATTTTATTATTTTACTACTGGTTTACAATTGAATTGTTTTTGCCATAAACTTCATTGATTGAATGTCGCATCTTGTCAAAGCAAATCTTTGAAGCACAAACTCACCATGTTTTCCAATTTTCCAGTTTTTTTTTTCTTTTTGTTTGCTGTTTATTGAATTTAGGTCAGTAATGAATTGTTTTGTGGTTAACCCATGTCGGTGAGTGGCTTAGAGTAAGAAAAAGGATTACAATGATGCAGTCATTGAGGCAGCAATACACGTTTCATTACATTCTAAACATAGTTTCTGGTCAACATTCAGTCAGTCACTCAAACATTGAGTGCCTGTGAGTGAGTGAGTGAGTGATTGAGTGATGGCATACATTGAACTACTCATTCAACCTCTATAGATCAATTCTTTCTTGGCTGATGAGTTCGATGCGATGGGACGGAGAACAGAGCTTCACTGAAAGCAATGTAAACATTTTGGTAAACTCAGTAGATGCTTAGAAAGTTGCAAAAAGGAAAAGAAGTTGGTCCTATGGAACATAAAATACCCTACATACAATGTATATAGTAATATTTTTCAGTTCTGAATTTATTATTTAATTTGTTCTTAAATATCTTAGAAAAAGAAATGAAATTTCAGGTGTCTCTCTCAGAAACCAAGGTAGAAATTGAGATACTCATTCATTTCCGTTCACTTATTTAATGGTTTATTTTTATTATGTCATACACATTTTTATATGCTTCAATGGAAACAACAGTAGAGAGAGTAGAGGAGTTGGATGGAGAGTTGATGGCAACACAAGGAGCACAAGGAGCAAGAACATAGTGTTTGTCATTCAGTGATGTTGTCGACACATGCACAACATGCGCTTAACTTTGAATCACTCAATGGAAGTCATAGTACATTTGCACAGAGGGAGCATCGCAACAACAGCAATCAGGATAATAAGAATGGCACAAGAGAGGAAAACTAACACAGTAAATCTCTCTAGAAAATGTGAAAAAGGTGGAAAAATGTTAAAAGCAGCAAGCAAGGAAGTATGACAGTGGCAAAGAACATTGACAGAATCAAAGTTTGAAAAGTAAATTGAAACTGTTGGGCGTTGCTTTTCCTATTCCGTGGGCGGCGTACATCTCTTTTTGTTGTTGTTGTATAATGGGCGTCCATATAAACATAGAGAAACGACAGAGATCAAGTGACACCTAAATATGTCAATGTGCGAATTGCAATAAAACTGTGAATGTCAATCAAATAAAGTACTGAGAAGGAAAACGGAAATGAAGATTAAGTATTGGACAATGTTGCCGTTCTGCCCAAAACGTATAATTTTTCATCTACTCTTATGAGTTTTAGTGGAAACAAATTAATTTTCCTGTACTGAAAATAATAGCGAAACGTATAGAAATTGTAATGATGAAAACTCATTTCAGTTTCAGTAAAATTAGTAGTGTGTAATATTGGGTGTATGCATATGATTCCGCCCTTTCCGATAGTTTCGCTAGTATCGCCGCTTACACTTGCACACTAAAATACTAATACTTGCATTCGATAGTGCCTTCTATCAGCTGTTAAACACAGTGTATAACAGCTGATAGAAGCATAAACAACAAATATTTCTAATTCATTGAAAATGTCGAGTTTTATCCCAAGTAAACATCATTTGCGGGAGGTTTTATTGCACTATTTTGTTGCAAAGAAAAGTGCAGCGGAAACTTATCGTTTGCTTGCTGATGTTTACGGTGAGCATGCTCCATCGAATACAACTTGCAAAGAATGGTTTCGACGATTTAAAAATGATGATTTTGACATTGAGGACAGAGAACATGGAAAACCACCCAAAAAATTTGAAGATGCTGAATTGGAAGATTTATTGACCGAAGATTGTTGTCAAACACAATCAGAATTGGCAACAACATTAAATGTTGATCAATCAACTATTTCAAGACGTTTGCAAGCAATGGGAATGGTTCAAAAAGTCAATAACTGGGTGCCACATGAATTGAAAGACCGAGACATCGAACGTCGCAAAACCATTTGTGAAATGCTGCTTCAAAGACAAAAAAGAAAAGGTTTTTTGCATCGGATAATCACGGGAGATGAAAAATGGATATATTACGAGAATCCTAAACGCAAAAAATCTTGGCTGAAGCCAGGTGAGGCCGGCCCATCACAGCCAAAGAAAAATATTCATTGTACCAAGGTTATGCTCTGTATTTGGTGGGATCAGAAAGGTGTTGTGCACTATGAGTTGCTGAAACCGTCTGATACTATCACTGGCGATGTTTACAGACGACAACTAATGCGGTTGAAGGTAGCTATAGAAGAAAAACGACCGGAATGGGTGAATAGGCATGACAAATTAATTCTTCAACATGACAACGCCAGACCGCATACGGCAAATGTTGTGAAAACATATTTAAATGGACAAGACTGGGAAGTGCTACCCCACCCGCCATATTCACCAGATATAGCCCCTTCAGATTTTCATTTATTTCGAAGGATGCAGTCTGATCTTACGGGAGAGCGATTCACTTCTTATGAAGATATCAAAATTTGGCTTCATAATTGGATTGCCTCAAAAGACCAGGACTTCTTTATGCAAGGAATCCGTAAATTGCCTGAAAGATGGGCAAAGGTTGTAGCTGCAGATGGGGCATACTTTGAATAAATAAATTTTCCTTTTTCTAAACAAGCAAATTTGTTTTGTTTTCACAAAAAAGGGCGGAATCATATGCATACACCCAATACAATATATTTTTATTAAAAGTATTGTTTAATAGAAGTCACAGCTTTTCCCAAAATTTTTGATGGATTCAGATGCAAATTTTTCCAGTTTTAAAAACAAATCTGAAACAATTTTTCTTTGCTTCAACTTTACTTAATCATACGAGGGTACCTACCCGTGTTAGGAAGAAAGCAGAAAGTATTTTTTACAATTTTTTTTTTTTCGTCTATTTTTTAAGGGAACCTCTTTTTTTAGTAAAAAAAATTACTTTTCCGATTTCTTTAAACACTCCTAAAAATACGATTTTTCAAGCTTTTCAAAATACGCTTCTATTTCGACGATAACGACCTCGTTTTAGATGATTATTTCTCCCTAAACCACGTCGCTGGAAGCCAAGTCTGATAAGTTCGGTGGGTGCAATAGCAATTCATAGTGCAGTTCATGTAATTTAACAACGACAATTTTGGAAGTATGTGCTGGAACTTTATCGTGGTAAAACAGTACTTTTTTCTTAGCCAAATGGGTATGTGCTCCTTCAATTTTGTATCGAATCGAATCGAATTACTGTAGTACTTTCCTTTCTAAAAACAAGTCCATGTGGGATCCCAAAATATCATGGCCATGATCTTTCCGGCCGTTTTTGCTTTCTTTGAAACAGATTAACCCCGAAAAATCTATTGTTTTAACTGCCGCTTTTTCTCTGGTTTATATTAATAAATCCACCTGGTTAAAATAGTCTGGTTTTACCAAATTAATTTAGCTTCGGAGTGAATTTCTCTACTTGGCCGGTCTTCACATACAATTAAAACAAAACTGAAAATGTTCCTGTACACCCAATATATTGTCTGTACATGAACTACCATTGTACATGTAGAAAAATGTTTCCTTGAAATCTTCTTGAATCTTCAACTTCATTACAAACGAGTACATGGCATTTGTATTTGCAAAAACAACCTTTGCAAAATCAATTCAAAATAAACCATAGCCAAAAATTATACAAATTTTCTACACTTTAACTACTAAGTAAGGACGACACAAGCAACAATTCCCACTCAGTTCCACTCATCATGACGGCGACATTAACATCATTGTCGTTTTCATGTCGGAATTCAATGTTCTTAACAAATCGATTTGATTTCATGTGCGATCGATCGCATTTTTATTTTAACTTCTTATTGCCTACTTTTCTTTCTTCTTGCCATTTTCTGTGTTTTCTATGTTTTGTTATATGTACAATGTTATTTGCTTCATGTTCTACTCGCTATTGATTCAGTTTGGTTCTGTTCGATCTTCTTTATTTATGTCAAACCATTTGGATTTTTATGTCAATTTAACATTTAATGACATTTTTTTTTTATCTTATTGTGGTCGCGACTTTATTATTGCAAAAAGAGCCAGACGATGATTGTTGATTTTCCTTTTAGCCAAGTTCTAGTTCTCTTTGGACACGACACTTTGGTTGGAGTGTGGTTCGTTTGTGTGTGGTTTTATTTTTATGGTCATCGTCATCATCATAATCATCATCATCATCATCATCACTAGCATTGTCATCCGGTGTTTCTCTACTTATGGCACATGCGCGACTCACTTAAGTGTCTCACTGCTTCGAAATGCTTCTATTATGGCAAAAGTGGGCGATGGTGGAAGATCAATTTAATTATTTTATTTTATTCCGTTTAAAGCGGAACTAACATTTGGTTAGTTCAGTTTGTGGTTTACTCAGTAACAATAAGATTAAGTATACTATGAAGTAAATTTGCCTTGACTTTTCTAAGTATATCACAACCACCACAGTCAGGCCCAGTAAAATGTTAGCATTTTCATTTAAACTGCGCGTAATTTAATTAAGAAAAACTCTAAAAATAACTCATAAAAGCTTTTTCAATGGACAATAGTAACACCTCCAAACACCCTCTTAGTGGATAAGTTGGCAATTAATTTAGCGGCGGCTTGTCGGCTTCAGGGGTTTATTTAATGACGCCAACCCCTTTTTCTTTTCCTGTTTTTCTTGCAGAAGAAAATTAAACATTTCCGTGTGTATTTTCGATTAATTATTACCTAGTCCTACATAAACTTAAATAACTTGGTAACATTTGCGTTGACATACATAAATTTCGTAACATGCGGAAGAGTATTGAATTATGGTTTTAAGTAAAAAGTTGGTCACAGTTGGATATTTCAATGTTGAAAATGTGTCTTGGAATGGAATGGAACTGCACCGAAGAAAACTCAATACAATTTTAAATTCATTCTTATGAAGTTACGAAGGAAATGAAGATTTAAACTGCGATTTACCAATGGAAGATAATAACAAATAATCAAATCAGATCACCCATTACATATTCACCTCTCCAAAAGACTATTTTCTAACTCAACCGGAACAATTTTTGTTATGAGGGCATATCATATTCGTCACTTTTTCTGACCATTTCTGATGCTATGACATAATTTACTGTTAAAATCAAAGTTCTTCGATTCCTGGAAGAAGAAGAATCCATACAAAAATAACCTCAAAACTTTCTAAAATTGAAATCATTTGTTTTTGAAATCCATTTTAAATGAAGAATATCCAAAGTCATTTTCCTTTTTGACAATAGACAAACTTAAAATGTCCCAAAATTGAATAAAAGTTTATGTTCCTGTATGTTCTATTCTAATTCGCTTGACGCTTTCTTTTTATTAAATTTCATGTAAGTACTACATTTTCTTAATAATCATCTCTCAAGGCCTTTTGTGTTTGTAGCATTCGAATTGCTATTGCATCAAAGTGAATGTGAATGTGAATGTGAATGTGAATATATCCAATGCTCAAGCTCAATCATTTGCAATACACGCGTTACTGTGTCTGCCTGTTTGGCGGACTGACTGACTGACTGACTGACTCATTGTCTGTCTGTCAATGTCAGTGGTCATGTCTTGAATGGCGGATAGAATGGAGGATAGATATTGTACATATGTTATATAGATAGATAGATGTTACCCTGGTCCGTCCTCTCTTCTCTCTACTTCGTGATGTTCTTCATGTTCATATGATCGTGTTGGTCTGTCTTTCTTTGTTCGTGAGTTCTACTATTCTTATTATCTTGTTGTTTTCTAGTTTGCTATGCTTCTTAAGTCTGGCATGCTTTCAAGTCTTACGTTCCAATAAATGTTCTTTCTTCGGTTATTTTCATTTTATTTCTTTCTTTTTTGATTTGTTTCTGTTTGCATTGTATTTTGTTCTTTTAAACGCTTCTAGGCTGATTTTCTCCATTTACTTTTTCTTATAAAAGCCTGCTGTCCAGCGCACTTTAGCGTGTTTCATGTCTTAATGTCTATCTGTCCAATTGTCTGACTGTTGGTCAGTTACATTTGTTTGGTTGGTTGCCTTCGATGTTGATGTTTATTGTTGCTAATTCATTGAACACACAATGATGCATAAAGCGAGGCAAAATCGCTTGACTTTGACATAGAAAATAGTCAATGGCAGAAGCAGCAACAACATCAACAATATCCACAGAGACATGACATAGAACAAATAAGAAAAAAAAAAAAATACAACAACGACAACAACATACACACACACATAACGGTCTGGGTTGACCTGGTCGTTGTGATCGTGAAAGTTACCATCGACGTCATTTATTTATAAGCCTTTTTCAGCTCAGTAACAGCTTCCTCTACAAATTAAACATAATTTCTTAAAATTATTGTACAATATTTTCTAATGCGTCTGGCACGCAATGTGTTTCAGGCTTTATGGTTGTACGTGCATGTCCCCCATATGTGTACAAATGAAAGCCTTTCACTTGGAGTACAAGTATCATTGTGTCTACCCCAGGTGCTTTGCATTGCTAAAAGTTGACAATAAATCAGGAACCCTCCGCACCCTCTTTCATCGTCTCAACTCATGTGACCATAAGAAGCACTTAAGCTTATGCTACTCTAAGCTTACGGTGTGGTTGAGGGTTGTCTGTTGGATTCAAGTGGGAAGCAATCATGGATCCATGACAATGCACACGGGACGCTTTCCCTTCTCTATGGAAATTTCTACTTTGCATTAAAAAGATGTCGTCGTCATAAAAGAAGCACAGAACTCAACGCAACAATGTTGGCGACAACAATAAGAGCATCATATACACGTAATAACAATACTCTAACAACAACAAGCACAAGAACTCGTAAAAGTCCCAAAGTTTTAGTATGTATATACCTTCCGTACATACGTAAAGCTAAGCAACGCCTTAGCAAACGCAGCTGCCATCTTAACCATGATGACCTCTGATTCAACCCCACTTCGACATTGAAGTTGATGCTTGTTTGTTATTTGTTCCCTTTTTTATTATTCCTTGTTTTTCATTGTTTCGTTTCGTTAAAATTTTCCGTTCTCAACGCTTTTCTTTTCTCTTTACCTTACAATTCATCGGTGGTGGTGAGAATTGTATGATTGCATTTGAGATGTTATTTGTCACACACATGTTGTGGTATTTAAGATTAAAATTGTATACTCCAGTTTTAGAGATATCAAACAGACAAATTTCACAAATTTTCTTAAATTTACTTAATTTTTATAGAAAGAAATAATGGGTCTCTACTATACTTTTCTATTGTATATGACAAACTATAGTAAATATGTAGTATTAAACAAAATAAATTAAATTATGAAAAATAATATTAATATAATTTTTCTTTATCACAATTTTATATATTATAGTTTTAGTTTCCATCATAGGCACTCATATTACATTCACGCTTAGGCGCTTAAGCTGTATTTTAGTATCTCTAAGTAGTGAGGTTATTACTTCGAAGCCTGTTTCGAAATATTATTTTATTATATTGTACGTGGGACTAACTGGCTGACCTAGCTCAGGCTTTCTTCATAAGCAATCATCTGTAAATAACTATCAAGAATAGGAGATTATCTTGAGCATAGTTTTTTCTCTACAAACCAAATTTGCTGTTTTATATTGTAAGAAGACAATATTGAAACAGATCTCTAACATTGGGTTACTATCGAGATTTCAAACTAAGTTCCTGCATATGTTATTGTTGTTGGAACTTGCTATGTGAAAGAAAAACATAATCATCATCATATCCGAGAGTTTCAGATACCCCAGTTGTGGATTCGGATGATTTTATCATTGATCTCTAGTGTGGCCCTTTTTGAAGTGAAACTTCTTTAGTGAAGGGAAGTAAATCTAAAAAATATGAAAATGAAATGTCACGAAAATCAAGACTTGACGATGTTATTATTATATTTGGAGCTATTTAGGCAAATACAATATGGAATTGAAACTTCTAAAGTAGATGATCAAGCAATAATAATTGTTTCAATACAAAAAAGTTATTTTATTTTTCAGCCATTCGGCCCCTTGTTCGTAAGTTCTTTTATAAAATAAACACAATCAGTTAAGCATTTTTTATCTCTCTATTACTCTTGCATAGGCATTCATTCTCTACTCTGTAGAAGAGACCGCACAAGACAATGTGCATTGTTTTGTGCGTCTCCCCGCTACATCTGTAAAGCATCATCGCATTTTGATTTTCGTCACATTTTATTTTCTAATTTTTAGATTTACCTCCCTTCACTAAAGAAGTTTCACTTCCATATTTGTGCTTATAAGGGTGAGGCAGACTTAAATTTTTTTAGATCATCTATTCAGTTTTCCTGAGTTACTGTCTGAAGGATATATAATTTTCTATAAGGCTTTAATTGTTGAAATTTATCCTCGTCGTCAACAACAAATTCCAAATGCTGTCTTCTGCCTATGACTTTTCTTTTAAGCTTTTATTTTTTTTTTTTTTTTTTGCATATTTGAACTGTTTGTGCTCCTTCTACATACTTAGGTCCAGACATATTTTATGTATATGAAAATATGAATAGAAATGAAATGTGTTTCCTTCTTCCTTCCCTTATCATCATCACTGCGCGTTTTTACTTATCCTACTTTCTCTCACTGCTCACTTGGGATTCACCTTTGTTTTGTTATAGTTTGGTTTGGTTTGGTTTGGACTGGTTGCCGGTTGCCCTTTTTTACCCCTTCCAAATTGAAATAATATTACACTTTATGGTTAGGAAATGGGCGTTTGTCGCTTTTTGTTATAGTCATTTCTCTTATGCTGTTGATTTTGTTGTTTTAGCTCGTGTCATAGCAGCCCAGACAGGAAATTTGTATTTACGGCAATCACTTCTTTCTTTCATTCCCTTCTCTTACTTTCTTCTGCCTTTCTGTCCATGTTTTTCCTGTTGTTGACTTTTCACGAACAACTTTGTGTTGCTGTTACCGAGTAAACATTGTAGACGCGTTAACAAATATTGATTTTTCCTTTGTTTTTTTTTTTTTTTTTTTTTGTTCCTGTGGTAATTTTTCTCAAAATTTTAATAATGTCAAGTAAGAAGGTAAATTTGTAGGTAATTTTAGACAACTGACTGATGTGTGATGTGATGGTGTAAAGGAATATAAAGAAAATGTGAAGATGGATAGAATTTCTAAATGAACCCTTAAATAGTTGGTTTCTCTTTAAGGTAATTTATACATTTTCATGGAATCTCTTTTCTATTCCTCATTCATTGCAATGGAGTCAATTCAATGGCTACCTTAACTCGATGATGATGATGATGATGATGCACTTCATATTTATTGTATTCTATGTAGTCAGTTCATTATCAACGACAGCATAACTTACACACTCCATACACATACACACACCAAACGGTCAGGCGATTTCACAAATATGCCAAGCAGGCAATTTGCAACCAACTTTGATATTCCGAGTGTACCACACTAGCAATCCAACCACCACAAGACTACGAGACTCGTAAGAGATGATTCGAGAATCCGCAATTGTTGTTAGCCATCATCGTGTCAAGGAATTGAGTTTTAAACCTCCATGTATACGCAATAAAGCTGAGTAGACAATATTCTACCATATTCTCCAATATAAGAAAATGCCGCAAATAACTTGAAAACGCTTAACTTACAATAAAGAAAACGCCAACTTGCGGCAACTATGTTAAGTCAGTCAGTTGGTCCAGTCTCAGTCTCAGCACTCTCTCTCTCTCTGTTAACTGTAGGTGGCATCGAAGTCAATGGACATGAATGTTATACTACTCTACTGTACATGGAATGAAGCCAAGCCGGCAAAGAGCTAACAATGATCATCGACATCATCATCATCATCATTATTATCAGTGATGATGAAGCCAAGGAGAACATAAAGGGAAAAAGATGGAATGCGATGGGATGGGAGAATGACAAAAGCTTGTGTATCAAACAAGTTTTCTGCTGCTTTCAAACCTCGAGGACGATAAGCAGAAAGTATCATAATAAAAATGCATACAAACCACAATAAGATTGGCAAACTATGGGCCAAAATCGCATTCTAAAAGCCAAAGTTAATGTCAAGTGGAGAAGAAAGTTAAAACGGGGGGGTAAAAACAAAAATAGGAACGCTCACACTCTTAAAGCACTTAGAGAGAAGTCACTAGGGCCTAGTGCAAAGGACAGGAACTAAACAAAACATTCAACAAAGCAACCAACTAACCCAACAACCAATCAACCAACCGCCCTGTTGGCGTCCTCATCCAACATCCAAAATCAAAGCAAGAAAATGCAACAAGAAAACCAAAGAGATACAGAATAGCAAAAAGAATAAGAGAAGTTGAAGTAGAAGTAGAAGTGAAAAACGCATAAAAAGAAAAAAGTCAGCAGCAGCATCCTGTTTATGAAGTTGACTTGGCTCCATCGTGGTCATGATTATCGCCATCATGAAACTGATGATGATGATGATGATGATGTTAGCAACACTAAAATTGACTTTGATTTGGATGGAATATGTGAGTAAGTCAAAGCGAATTGGTTGTAGTAGTTGTCTATTTGTCTGTTGTTTCAATGTGAATGTCGTTGATGATGATTCTCAATCCCTATTATTGTTATACGCAAACTATTGTAGATACAGAATTCTTTTTGTTGTTTCTGACGATGATCATGATGATGATGATGATGATGATGATGACAATGGCGACGTCATTGACCTTAAAATATAAAAATGTTGATTTTTTATACTAAAGAAATTCTTTAAGCAAAATGCAGTTGAGCGTGTCTGAACTAGTATTCCTGAAGTTTTACCTGCTTTAACTCAATTTTTATACTCTTCAGAATCAAATGTATGTATGTATATTAAGTGCCTGTAAAGCCCTTAAGAAAGTAAGCAAAAATCCTATAAAATGTTTATGAAAATTTGTATTGTGTATTGAAGATGCTTAAAAATAGCAGATCCAAGCCGGCGGGTATACCCACTTGATTCTAGCAAGATCTATAACAAAATCATTGAGATAAATCTCATACTTTTAACTGAATCTTCTGTTGTTTGTTGTTTCACCTGTTGCCTTGGGGATCAAAAGATCTCGGTAACTATAATATTAACCCATAGACATGGAGAAGTTCCACTTAAGTTATTCACATCTATATATATATAAAAGAAAGTCGTGTTAGTTTCACTATTTATAACTCAAGAACGGCTGAATGGATTTGGCTGAAAATTGGTGGGGAGGTAGCTTAGAACTAGGAGACGGTCCGTCCGTCCGTCCGTCCTCGGGTCATATCTCATAAATCGGCCACTGGCCAAAAGTGCTGCCCCATGCCAGCATTGTTGCAAGTGACCATTCTGATTTACTCAAAAACTTGTGTCAACCCCACAATTTCGCCATTTTCCCTGACAATAGACAAGCATAAACTCGTGTCTAATAAAAACCGATTTTAACTCTGTGAAAACATTAACTATGATTCGAATCCCTTCATAAACAAAACATTTTAAAATTTACAGCCACTTTTTATTCATTTAAATTTAAAAAACTACAATACATATTTGATTTGTTTTCGATATTATAATATTCACAATTCCAATTGTTCGAATACTGTGGAATATATAAACTATATAATATGCAATCGATTCTGATGAAGTTAATTTTAGATTCGTTGAAACAGAAATCTTATTTTTCTTACCTTCTTTGTATACTTACTACGAGTATTTAATTTTATTGCGGGCACCTCTTTGTTTGTCGTGCTTATTGTTGTTCAATCGTGATGATGATGACGATGATAATGATGATGAAGTTGGTGCCTGCCTATATACAATGATCATTTCATGTTGCCCAGTTGATGATATGTGTTCAAATTGTTATTGTCTGAGCTATGTACTTACAATATTTGAAAATGAACTTGGCTTGTACAGAAACTTTGAACTCTACTAAATAAAAGTTTAAGTTGTTTTTCAGCTCATAGAAAAGATTTTCGTTTTTATTTAACAAATTTTATAATCATCGACGGAAACTTTTCTTTGTAATTCGAGATTTGACATATGCTAACAATGAACTAGATATTGAATTCTATAGAATTTTTCGTAATAAAAAAGAAAAAGTCCTTTGAATTTGAGCGCAATTTTAAGTTCGAAAGGAATTTTCTTATGTTCATGGAAGGAGGAGTCTTCAACCCAAACCAAATGCATGACTAAGCAAAGCATCATCATGATGACAACAATGTTGATGATCATCCAAATATTGTGCCTTACGATGTAATGTCGATGAATATAATGATGATGATGATGATGAAGATGACGATGACGATGAAGTTGATAATGGCAATGACCATAAAGCTTTTGTTGCTCATGGTTGGCTTATTTCTTTAGACATTTTATTGGTTTGGCATCTCGTTATTTGGTATCGAATTATTTTTTCTTTTTCTATGTTTTATTCTCTCTCTCTCTCTCTCTCTCTTTCTCTCTATTCAAACTCATCTCTATTTTGTTTATTGGGTTGTTCGGTTGTTTCTTTTGTGTTTGTGTTTCTGTTTCTGTTTTGTAATCTATGCAATTCTTCTTGTAGATACTTTTGTAGATAGATTCTTGTGGTTAACCACAAAGACCACAGTAAGGCGCAATCAAGTAACAACATCACCAACAGCATCAGCAACATCACCAACATCAGCAATAGCAATAACGAAACTATTTTAAATTAGTTTGTGCTGCCATTTTGAACATTTTGAATTGAATTGCAATAAAAAGATACATTGGTTGTTATTTGCCTGGTTTGCTTTCGTTTGAATTCTTCTTGGTTAGTTGACTAAACTTTAGTTTAGTTTGGATTAAGTTTTTGTTGAAATTCCGTGAGTCAAATCTCTTTCAAGTTTCTTTTATAAAAAACATTTGAACTCATAATAATTGCAAAAACTGGTTTCTTAACATACCAGTAGTTCAACATTTTTAGTTGTTCTACTATTTTCATGGGCCGCCCTTATACTTTAGATCATCTATCTATCTGTTCAGCTAATTTAGCTAAGGGTTTTTAAGCAGAAGAAATTTTGTACACCTAAATCAATTCGAATTTAGTCTCGTAAATTCAAGTTAAAGAATGCAATTTGATTAAATCTTTTGATATGTTGTGAATCAAAATACAAATCACAAAAATTAACATAGAAATATGTACTGACTGGCTGGCAAATGAATTGCAAATAAAACTTCAAGTCAGCTACTAAGTCGCCATAGACAAAATTGCGTAGTTTGCTAACCAAAAGTGAAATACGCATGGTCTATTGGCTATTAGCAAAGTACATAGCAAAGTGAGCTTTGGTGCAACTGAATGAATGACTAACTAACTAACTCAATGACTGACTGATTGACTGACTGACTGCCCACCAAGTGGCTCTAATTGCTTTAACCAATAGTAACAGCAACAACAAGACAACAGCCTAAGATTGCGAATCTTAAACAGATGGTCAAAAGTGAATGACTACGACGACGATAACGACAATCGACCTACTTTGGAACCAATAACTAAGTCAGAGAACGACCAGTCGACATTCATTAAAGAGCAATTGCTCTACCCAATAACAACAGCAACTACAATAATAACAACAACAGCATGAGTAGATCACCATTAGCAGCACAAATAGCAATAAAAATGAGTGACTACTGTGATTGCCTGATTGCTGCCTCTTGGATGGTGGAAGCTGTAATTTTAACGGTGACAGAAAATCGACTTGCTACTCAACAATACAAGACAAACAGGCTCCTCTATGGGGCTTGTCCATCCTTTGTCCATCATTCGTTGAATACGCGTTTCTTATTTAACATTTTCGGAACACTTTGCATTGCCCCCCTGTTTCATTCATTCATTCATACATTTACTCATTCTTCAATGGTTCCCTTCGTTTCCATTCAATTCAATTGAATTCAATAGAATATTTGTATTGTCAATTCTTTGTGACGCCATTTCTATGGTATTCTTCATTCTTTTCACCTTGTCGTGGACTGCCAAGTGGGAGAGTCCACTCCAAGCTATTCTATTGTTTGTTTCCCTGTTTAGCAACTTAAAGTGATTTTGAATAATTGAACAATTGCTTAATTTTATTGGAACAGAAAGTAGTGTCTTTTGTTAACTGTAATGAATGGAATGGAAATTCTTTTACTGCTACTGCTACTGCTACTGCTATATTTTTTTGTTATTAAGTATTACATATTATTATTTCTAATTATCCAACAAGAAAATTGCAATAAACTAGTAAAATAGCAGAGAGAATGTGACCAATATTAAAAAAGTTTTTCGTAAACCCAAAATGATTTAAAAACTTAGTTACTTCCATTCCATCGCCATGAAATAAATTCATTTACAAAAGTTGTAAAACCATAAATCGTCAAAACATTGTTTTTCACAGTTTACTGCATGCAACAAAATCTCGGAAAACATAAAACAATGAAATTGTTCAGTTTTCACATTAAAATTACTTTTCCAAATCTGTTGCAATTCAATATGCTTTGCAGTTAGTGGTGAGTTGCAGTTAGTTGTCATTATAAGCTTACTTACTATTCCACTTCCATGGAAAAATGAATATGGGGATGATGTTACATGCATTCAGCTTTCAATATTCTCTCGATTTTTGGTTATTGGTTTACGTGTCAAAATTTACATCTCGTTCGACATCATAAAAAACATTTGCTGCACAATTGTCATCGTGATAGGACAAATCAAAGTTACTTATAGTTTTAAGAAGATTTGTTGTGTGGGTTTTTAAGCTAAGTTGTGAGTTTTGATATTGTTGATGAAGTTCAGGGTGAAAATATTTCTAGAAATGATATCATTCATTCATTCTTTAGCGAAGGGGAGTAAATCCAAAATCTATTATATATCTCTGCAACCATTTAATTCATCTATAGGTTGGTTGTAAGAGTTCAAGGTTTTAACATCCCTGAATCTAACGAAATCATTTTTACTATGATTAGCTGATATTTGTTGATTTTATGACGTTTTGTTTATAAGCCAAGAAGTTTTTTTGTGCAAATAATTTTGTGGACTTTAACATAGAATGAGGAAACTTTGTGTCAGAAACATTTTGGTAAAAAATACAAATCGTCACGTTTCTTTACCCCCGTATCTCATGAACCGTACTAGGTAGAGACTTAAAATTTTCACAGAATGTGTATTTCTATTTCGATATCCCCAACAAATAAGAATAATAACAATTTTTGGAAAATCCACCGAAAAAGTCTCAAAAAAGAGATTAAATTTCCACACATGTGTGTATAAAAATGTTTATAACAAAAACATGCAAACAAACAGCAATCTCGTGAGGACCCAGGTTAATTCTTTGAGATAGCAGAGGGCAATAAACGTGATAAGTGAAATTGCATAATCAAAATACACACACTTTAACTGACGACCAGAAATCATATCACATCCATTCTATAGCAGTCAGAAATAATCAGAACTTCCTGAAAACAATTGTTACTGGAGAGGATACTTGGTCCTTTCAATACGTTCTACTTAGTACTTAACTAAGCGCCAAAACTTTGAAATAGTAGACATTGGGATCATCCTATGTAACAATTGTATTGAAGCAAAAAAGGAATTAGTAATTTAGATAAGAAATTAAAAAAAAAAAAAAACAGATACAATATTTCGTTTTAATCATGTTTTGACGGACCACTACTGGTACTTGGTTGTCGAACTGTGCATCTTATTGTGTAATGTGCAATCTCATCTTAGTGAAATAACTTCAAGCTGAATGTGAAATGCCCCCAAGAACTCTAGATTCACAATATAACATAGAATTTAAAACAAAATGGATCCAAGTGACATTAATTTTTCTTTACTTAGAACGTAATTTTGTCCGTACGAGGTTCATTATCTTGGATTAATGAACTAACTTCCTTGTATTCATTAAAGTTAAGTTTTAATCAAGAAACCCATGTACAAATACAATCCTAAACATTATTTAATTGAAAAATATAAGTAATAGACACTGCATTACTTAACTACAAATATAAAATGATCCTTTATAAGTGTTATTTATTATTGTATGTTATAAAAACATCATATCTCTTTTTTAATTTATCTTATATTAAATCAAATCTAATAGAAATCTTTCATCTTTTCATCTATGGTATTGTGAATGGTTCTCATGGGATCTTTGACTTTATTAAGGATAAGCCCAAAGTGTACTACATTCACTATTATGAGAAGACGACTTATCTTCAAACTAAATAGTAATCATACTCACGTACTATGGAGTATATAATGTATTCTATTTTATGCAATTTACATAATTAATGCAATGACAGATTTATACACTTGAGACATGAAAGCAAAGTTCTTTCTACCTTCTACTAGTCGTAATATTCTTAGTACATACTTACCTTGTAACTTACTAAGTATGCTCCATGATAAGGTATGTAATGAGTGGGAAGTGAGTTTTTGGTCCCTATAAGGCATATTAACAATGAATGAACGCCAACTGATGATGATGATGATGATGATGATGATAGTACACAATTCATTCTTTCGTCTACGTGTTAACAACCCATGGAAAATGACATGCATTAGGATGATATAATTAGGTGCAGATGGTAACTATAAGCAACACCGCCAACTGTTTCATTTCTATCATCCATCGCAAGCGGGGGCAGCGGTAGCATTGTTGTTCATGTGTTCGCGCACATGTGAGCAAATTATTGTAGTAGAAATGAAAATTGGAAGAAATCGCATACAATTGGTGCGTGACTGCTTGCGTGTTTGCTTGTGACTTTTTGCTTTTAATTAAATGAATGCAGCGAAATCAAATCAAGAAAATGTTCATTTACGTAATGCGTAAAAAAAATGTATCTCTCATACGAGTAGAAATATGCGAATGGCTGCTCTTTCCAATGACAATCGAGCCAAGTAATGACTCATTTCAATGTGAAGTGCAAGTGCAAAATAAGGTGTTGGGTAAAATTGTCTACCCATTTACTCAACTAAGAAGTAAAAATCAAGATTCATTGGATGACTAAGGGGGAGTTCAGATGGTTAATAGTTCGAGAAGAGGATATTGAAGCCTCAAGTTGATATAAAGAATCCATCTAAACTTGTTTTTTGTACCACCTTCAGTTCACGGTAACAAAATCTTACTTTTGAAGACGTTTGGGGCCAAAAGGCTCAGTCCGCCACTGGCAAAAAGGTTGACAAACTCTTAATAATGACAACCAAATGATGTTTTTCCCCTTTGCTATTCATTTATTTTGTACTATTTAATGATATAAAATGAAAAATTTCATTGAAACTCTACTCTGTGTACTACTATTGGTGGCGGTGGGTTAATTGCATTAACCTTATATGCGGGTGGGTGACTCTTAAAATCGAATGGGGATGTGAATGTGGATGGAGGCCAACCAAACACCCTTACGCATTCATAACCTCAAATGCGGCTGCTTTGTGTCTGCGCGCCCAAGTGTGCGTTTGCTTTTCAATGGCAATTAACGCGGGTGAATGATGATGATTGTGATGACGATGCCGACGATGCCGACGATGCCGACGATGCCGATGATGGTTGGCAGCAAAGTGGCAAAAGAAGGTAAAAGGTAAAAAGTCAAAGCAAAACCGGAAGAAGGCTTTTGTGCATTTGTCATGCATGCGTACGTGTGTGTGTATGTGTGTGTGTTTTTGTATGTTGAAATTACCGACTTAGGCACGTGAATGCCTGTGCTATGCTATGAAATTGAGATTGGTTAAAAGGAGCGGGGCCAGCCTCCCTCCCAATTGAGTCGGGTCAGTGGCTGCACATTCTCTGTGTAATTACGCTCTTTTCAAAACATGTGAACTTACACAAGTATTGTACTTATAATTTGTTTTCTTTTCCACTTTATATTTGTAGGAACTCAAGGAGAGCTTCAACTATGGTCTCTTTTGTCCTCCCTCAAATGGCAAAGCCGGTAAATTTCTTGACGAAGAACGTCGCTTGGGCGATTATCCATTCAATGGACCAGTTGGCTATTTAGAGGTAAGTTTACTCTAATATCCAGTTTGATCTTGCAATATTTACTAATATTCGGAATTTCTTATCTGTATGTGTGTGTGTTCAGCTCAAATATAAACGTCGCGTTTATAAAATGCTAACATTGGATGAACGTCAATTGAAAGCGCTACACACACGTGCCAATCTTAGGCGTTTTCTTGATTGCATCAATGGCGGTCATGTTGAGAAAATCGCAAAAATGTGTGCCAAAGGTTTAGATCCGAATTTCCATTGTCCAGAAAGCGGTGAAACGCCATTAAGTGTCGCCACGGGCGCTAAAAAACCAAATAAGTTACTCATTGCTTTGGTCAATGGTGGCGCACTCTTGGATTATCGCACCAAGGATGGTACCACAGCATTGCATCGCGCTGTTGAACATGATTCCCTGGAGGCAGTAACGTAAGTCTATTCGTATTACATTATCAACATGTATTCACGTAACCTAATGTTATTGTTGTTGTTGTTGTTGTTACAGTACACTACTTGAATTGGGAGCTTCACCGAATTACAAAGATGGACGCGGCATTACACCGCTTTATATCTCGATAACACGTAAATGTGAGGCAAAAATAGCCGAAAGTCTTTTACATGATCATGCCTCGCTAGGCATACAAGATAATCAAGGCTGGAATGAAGTGCATCAGGTATGTTGTTGCTTGGTTATCTGGGTTGGTTGCATACATACATTATACAGACTAAGCACTAAGCAAAACAAAGAAATACAAAACAATAAAGATAAAATCAACTCTTCTTTTCAACCACATCACATATACTATATTGTACATATGGTAGATCTATAGTCGGATAGATCTGACTATAAGTAAAATACCCTGTACCCGATGTTATTTGAAAATACATTCATATCATGTTTAAGTGAGCATTGCTTAAAGAGTTGTGTTTTGTTCGGAAGACTTATATCAATTTATTGGACTTCCTGAGTAGGCCAACATAGACGAAATATAATTTAGACCTTAGAAAACTTCTCCTAAAGTTCAAGAGGCAGAATGTGATGAAAATTATATGAGTACTTCCGAGACACTGTCTAGAATTTATAGTAGACATGCCAGTAGTCAGGAAATTAGGACGCTCCATCTAATGTGCAGTGGCAGGGCTCTATGCAAAAGATTGGTCAATATACTTACATAGTTAGTCAGTCACGCCTCTTTCAGCGATAAATAGAATAGAACAAGAATCTTTATTTTCATTCAACATACTGCTGTTTTCTTCGGCAGCGAGAAACCTTGTCTTCAATAAATATGCGGGATGGTTTAACGAGGATCTAGAGATGTAGAGAATAGCTCAGCTTTAACAACCGGAACTCTATTACTAAGGCTACGCTATCCGTCCGTCCGTCCTCGGGCTCTATGTCATGAACTGACAGATGTAGAATATTGAAAGTTTTACACAACGTGTAGTACTACAACAACAAATACTAAAACTAAAATGAAGTTAAAACTTCAATGGGATTCCCAAATCAGAAACATATGGGTTTTTATGGGAGCTATACGATCCAGTAACCCTACAATATTGAAATTTACACGGCTGGTGGAAATAGATAAGAAACTTACAGTGTCTAAATTTCAGTTTGAACGAACCACTAGGGAGGGTACCTCCCATATAAACTACCAATTAAAATTCATATTCTTATTAGGAAAACTTTTTTGTTTTTTGGATTATTAAACTGTAATTTGAATGCTTTAAGTGTGTGACCCATGTTCACCGACCACGTAAATTTCAAGACCCTAGAATTACTAGATCATATAGCTCTCATACAAATATATCGGTCGCAGTATTGAAATGCTGTATGTGTACTGAATCATAGTAGCGTCTTAGGCAAAAACATTTTCTAGTTATGCGGGAAGAGTATGACAACATCCGAATATCCGAAGTTAGCCCTCTTTCTTCTTATTCTAAATATATTTGGGTACAGGGTATAAAAACACGATATCTAAGAACATAAAAAGAAAACGGGTTTACAGAGTTTTAGAGGCAGCAAGTGAGAGAAGATATGGTTTCGGTTAGAGCAAATGTAACTTTCCTTCTTCTAATCATAAGTTGAATAATCTTAATTGCCATTTTACCTATATTTTATTAATATTAATGTACGTCCTACGGAATAAAGGTGTTGGTATTTATAAGTAGAATATATTTTCATAAATTTTACGTATTAAAAACCTATTAAAACTCAAAATATTGCGCTATAAAACTCTGCTATCCTTTTATATTTATTATTTAATTAGTTTATTATTTGTGTATTTTTGACGATTTCAAAGAAATTTGATCATCTGCTAATTACAAACCTTTTTTCTAAACTTTTGCTTCTGGACAAAAATCCTTTTTTTATTTGTGTTATTCTATATTTTTGGAAATTAAAATCTAAAAATTCAAAAAACAAAAAAAAAAACAATATCAACTATCATTGTTGTTGTTCTGGCGATGGTACTATTACCTACTACTACTACCACTACTACTACTACTTCTACTACTACTATATTCGTGTATCAGGCCTGCCGACATGGTCTTGTCCAGCATTTGGAACATTTATTGTTTTATGGTGCTGACATGGATGGCCGTAACGCTTCCGGTAATACACCATTGCATGTATGCGCTGTTAACAACCAAGAGGCTTGTGCTAGAATGCTTCTCTTTCGGGGAGCCCAGCGTGGGGCGCTTAATTATGCCAATCAAACTCCCTATCAGGTATTTACTATTACTACTTACAATATTACTAAACTAAACTTCTCTATTATTAAAAGACAAAACAAGAAAACAAAAAAAAAATAAATAAAAAACAAGAAAATAGTAGATATTTTGGTACTTTGTTGCTTTATTTATTGTAATTCTATTCAAAATAAAATAAAGTAATTTACCATAGATTGAAGTAGTTCCAATTTTTGATATAAAAATTATATAATTTTTCATATTTTTATATCTATGAATTGATTAATTCATAACATATTCATTCAATCATTAGGTTGCTGTTATTGCTGGTAATCTGGAGCTCGCTGAAATCATACAAAATTATAAATCGGAAGATATCGGTAAGCTTTCTCAATCAATCAATCAAACACTCTACAACAAACATACAACATACAAAAATATATATATATATATATATATATAGATAAAAATTAAAAACAAAACAAAAATGAAAAGACAAAGTTTTTGGTATGTCTCCCTTCTCTACATCAATCACAAACAATATTCATTATTATTATTATCATGATCATCATCATCATCATCATCATCATCATCGCCATCATTATCATCCTTATCAATACGATATCTCTTTGTCGCCCTTATTGTCTTCTACATCTTCTTCAAGTAAACACAATCATCAATCCATCTACCATTCATTCAATTTACCTACTCGTATATACATATTTTAGAATTCATATGAATTACTTATTTCTTATTTGATTACATTTCATATTCTTGTTCTGCCATTCACAATGAAATATTTTATTTTGTTTTTGTTTTTTAAATAAAAAAAAATTATAAAAGTTCAACGTGTGAAAGTCGTAACGCCTCCTTCACTACTCAATCTATTTATATAAACTCAAAATATTTTACAATAATTTTATTTAAGATCAATACAAACATCTAATCGTATTTTATTATGTTCAATGATTTACTCAATTTATTCTAATTTTTTATAATTTTTAATACATTT
Source organism: Amiota minor (assembly GCA_037043295.1). Taxonomy (NCBI): domain Eukaryota; kingdom Metazoa; phylum Arthropoda; class Insecta; order Diptera; family Drosophilidae; genus Amiota; species Amiota minor. The sequence continues at coordinate 5,518,925 of JBAMAW010001787.1, forward strand.
ATTTTATACAATATTTATCATTTAGACAGATTCTGTTTTTATCTACACATAATCGTTAGGTTTTTTGTGATATCTAACAATAGACAAAAATTCAATAGATAAGAATTGTGACCTGAAGTCATTGTCAAAAGTTAAAGTTTCATGTAAACCAGATGTTCTGAGGTTAAACTTCCTTAGCGAAGGTGAGGAGTAAATCCAAAAAATATGAAAATGAAATGTGACGAAAATCAAAATTTGATGATGTCTCCGTGGCATAGTGGTTAAAGAGTAGGCGTGGGACTCGCGTTCACTTCAATAATCCTAACTACAATTGTTCTGTTGAATTCATCTTTTCAAGTGTTTTTTCTCCCCGTCGTCTTGATGATTTTCGTTCACTGACTTGTGATGTACAAAGTTGTACAGCAATAATGGAATAATTTTGTACTCCCTGCTTTTATTGATCTTTCAGATACACGTACATACATTTTATGTAGATTGTTCGAAGTTTTGTTACAATTAATTATATTGTAGAAGTCTACAAACAAACTAAACTTATTGTATAGGCAACTTTTTCATCATCTGTGTAATTAACAATAATAGTAAACTATACTAAAAGGTCTCAAGGTCTCACATGGATGGGAATATAGTAAATCCTGTAGTAGTACATAGTTATAATTGAAATTGAAGGGTTTTTTTTTTTTTGAAAAATGGTTTACACTTCACTCAATGTTTGGTGGAATCTCATAGTTAATGTGTTTATTTCTTTTTGTGTATTGTTTTTTTTTTTTTTGTCGAGAATGATTTTTTTATATATTTTATTTCTTTACGATTTCTATATGTGGTGCCTATACTATATATTGTGTTTGTATAATTTAGTCATTTAAAACCAATTTCATTAACATTGGCATTGACATCTCATCTCAACTCAACTCATGTCTTACAATCAAATTCACAAGCAAACAAATCAATCGCCAAAACTTCTTGAAAGTATAAAGAAAACCATCCATTTACACATTCATTGTTCCATTGTCCAATTTTTTTTTTTTTTTACAATTACAGTATTTTATATATAATATATAATCTCTTTAACTCTCACTTCACTTTTTCCAAATACTCGTATTCGTTTTTTCTTATAATTAAAAGAATAAAATTCATTTAGTTTGTTTCGCATTTATTACAAATATTGAGAAAATTACTCAATCAATACACTGAAATACAATATATTTACTCATATATTTTTAATAAAATATATCAAAATACTAGTTGCAAATGTTTGTACGCATTTCTTCGTTTGTTTGTTTGTTTTATTTTCTTTTCGATTCTCTATATATTTATTTCTATTTTTTATTTTTTTTTTTTTTTTATTGTTCGCTATCTTGTTCAATGAATGAAGAATGTTTATGTTCCATTAATTTACTCGTATACATAATCAATAACTCAATCATATATTACTATTCATATATTCATATAAAGATATATAGTCTTATTCGTATAATTGTATTATGGTTTGTTTGTGTAGTGAGTTCATTCCATGGACATTTATAGAATGTCTTTTCTTTTAAACAGTTTGTTATATTAATTACAATAGATTATAGTTAAACCTTATTTTGTTCAGTTTTATAAAACAACAAAATGTTAATGAAAAAATATTGAATATTCAGAGAGATCAGTCAAAAATATTACTATGAAATAACACACGTAAGTAAATGAATTCTAATATTTTACAATAAATAAATATTTGTGTGTTGTTGTTGCAAGGATTCCTTCCCTTACCCCCGAGTTTTAGATGACAATAAAAAAAAAAAAAAAACCCCCCCAAAATTACTTTTTTTAAGTTTTGTTTTTGCCCAATTTAATTTATCTTCATTTGCATCCTTATAGGTTGAGTTTAACGTTAATCAAGCAGAGAATTCAATAAATAAAGTTTTATAATTCATCCCATATTCAAAAACCACATTTCATATCCCATTATTAAGACAACCAAACCTGGGGGAAAAGAAATAGGAATTTCCATTTGAAAATATCAACAAATAATTTGACTTTAGTCAAGTGTACGAGTATGTCTTCGAAGGCTAACTTTTAGACAATAATATACAGAAGACTGGCAATTTCATTGATATCCGATCAACGGAATATATTTTATTCTAAAAACATAACTTGGAACTAAGAAATTTATCTGATCATGACAGATGTTCACCTGTGGGAAAATTCATGGACGACTGGAAAAAATTACTGTAGACCTTTAATTTACCAAGCACTTGAGAAAATCTTTTTTAGTTTAAAGGATTCATTTTTTTCCTTCTTCTACACTTTCTTATTATAATTTTACGATAATTCAAGTCAAAAATTTTATATGCTTTTTACTGGAATAGTGAACACTTCTGTCCTGTGGTGTCTTGAAAATATCATACACACCTTCACAAGTTGACAATCCGTTCGTCTTGTCAATTTATTTTTCTGGTAAAACATGTTTAATAATTTTTCATACAAAACTATGATTCCTCATCATATTTTATAAGTTAAAGTGTCGTCGAACTTTTACAGAACGAATTTCAAATGACAAAACAAACATCGTACTATATAAAATTGGATCAATTTGATCAGTACTTTATGGTATATTGCCCCAAAAACTTTTTAAGAGATTTTATATGAAATTTTTTTACTTTTCTAAATTTAACAAAACCATTGTCAATATCAATTACAATAATATAATAATAATATCCATAAATAATTGATAAAGTAAAGCATAAAGAAATCCCTTATTAATTGGGGTGGATCTACATTCTCGTATATGGGGTTTATCAATTTCACTTCATCAGTTTGTTCCTTTCTATGCAGATAAATCTGGCAGTTATTGAGCTATCAGGCAGAAAATTGTTACAAACACGATTTATGTAATTGTCGTACACAGTCGTCGGTATGTTAGATAAATCAGAGCTTTACGATTACTGGCAGTGGAAACTACCACATCAACATCAGTTAATTCAATGTACCAAAAAAAAAACAAAAAAAATCGGTCGAGTGCCAGTCAGACTCGCACACGGAGGATTCCACACCAAATGGGGGTCTATGTGGTAGGTCCGATTTAGTTAATTTCAACAAATGTATAGTGCATGTAAAGGAAACTTACAAATTTCAATTCGATAGTGCAAAACCAGAAAAGTTTTACTAATAAGAACGTGAACTGTTAAGGGAGCGGTTTGTATGAGAGTTATCATCCCTAGTGGTCCGATCAAACTTAAATTTAGACACTATAAGTTTCTAACCCATTTTCATCAGTCATGCAAATTTCAAGACCCTGGATCGTATAGCTCCCACACAAATATTTCGGTCACTATGTTGAAATGCTGTATATATGTCTTGCTTCTACCCTAAGCATAAGTTAAATCAATAATATAATTTTCCTGTATGCTCAATCAAAGGAGTAACTGCGCCTATACCGAAGTTGTTACACCTTTTTTCTTGTTTACCTTCTATTTCTATACCAATAAAAATGCATTTTGATTTATTGTTCCCAAATTTTTAAGATCTAAGATAAGGAAGTTTAATATTTTCCAAATGTTGCTTGAAGGATTTGAAGAGGCTTTTTTTTATACATTTTAGTTTTTTTTTCTTATTTATGAAAATTAAATGTTGTTTTGTTTTTTTTTTTTATCGGGCTTATTAAAACAAACAATTCATTCAATCGATTGATCGATCGATCAATCATTTACTTACCATATACTACATACATATGTTCTAAATGTTGTGCTAATGATGTGAATAAAATTTATAAGTGTTTATATAAATAGATTGAGTAACCCCAACAAACCAGAAATATTGAAATTCTACCGAAATTGATGATCAAAGGAAATCTTCCTCCCATCAAAGAAAATGACGACCAATAATAATAATTTGTTTTGTCAATCATGTGACATTTGGGCATTTAGCCCAACCCCCATGTCCATGTCGAAATAATCCCATGATGCCTGACATATCATGCCAAATAATGGTAAACCAAATCAAACACAACCAAAGATAAACTAAAGCGCAAGAGAGAAACCAAAAATGTCATTACTTTGTAACAAAATTCGAAAAGTTTTGTTTCTTTGTTTTTGTTTTTTTTTTTTTTTGTTTGTTTGTTTGTTTGTTTGTATGAGATGTGAGAAGAATGTATGTACCCTACATATGTGTGTATATGTAGGTACATATGTATGTGTATGATGTGTATGTGTAAATGAATCAATGTGTCCTTAATACCCACAAGCAGTTCCCTTCCGAGGACCACCACGTTACAATCCGAAACGTCGTTCGGGTATTGGTTGGCTGCATGCCAATGGTTTGGTTGGTGGCGGCATCGGCGTCGGTGGTGTCCTTGTTGGTGGTGGTGGTGGTGGTGTTGGCGGCAATGGTAGCCTAATGGGCACCTTATCGCGTAATAGCACGACATGCGCCGCATTGCTGCATCATCATGGACCACCGTCGCCATGCCCGTCGGAGCACATTGCATACAGTTCAGCCAGTTCAAGTCTGTCGGAGGGATCGTCCGGACATCGTTCGCATGAGGATGATATCAGCATTGTAACAGGTAACAAAATAAAGAAAATCAACATCAACAATCATAAATACTACTTACAACAAAAACAACAAATACAATTTATGGAAATACTGGAAAATTACCAAAAAAAAAAACGAAAAAAAACGAAAATCCCACAATGCACGCAATTTACATTTTTAATATTTACCAATAAAAAAAAAAAAAATAAATAACATAATAATTATTTAATATTATTATTAAATTTAATTTAAATTAAATATTTAATGGTTTCCATTATTTCTGGTGTTTCAGTTCATTACGTATGATAATCTTATAGTTTTAATAAATCTATAACACCATACATGTATGTAATGGGTGTAGGAATAATCCTAAGTGATTTAGTTTAGTTTCTAAGTAAACTAAGAAAATGAGCGAGTTGACATTAGGCAAATCCATGTGTTTATAAATCTGCATCAGAACCATAGTGTTAGAGATTTTTCGTCTCAGTTTTTCTACAAAAGTCCTCTGCTTGATAGCATATAAATATATATAGTTTATATAGTCTCATTCATTAGAACAATAGATCCAATAAATTTCCTTTTTTATTCATTAAAAATTGAGAACACGAATTGATACATGAATTTTTAAAGATTTTTTCTATTTTAAAGAGGTAAAAAGTTTCTAATTGGTGTCTCAACCTATGTCTTTTTTTCCGATTCATATACATAATTTGTCTAAATCATCATATAGGCAAGTAGTTTAGTTTGCTCAGGTCAGATAACCTAATCTAAGGTTTCACAAAATATTTTACTAAATTTTATTTTTCTAAAATCAGGTAAAAAAAATATAATTGAAGACTTTTATAAAAGTTTATTCCATGGCAATGTGGTTTTAAGGTTATACAGATCTCAGTCAAATCTAAAATAATACAAAACTATGTACATTATTTACCAAAATGACTGGAAGAATTTAAAAAACATTGGCACTTTAAAGAAATTCTCATTGATCGGATAATTGGATTTTGTTTTTCAAAAAAAACATCTATATAAAGATGATTTCCTTTTCCTATTGAGGAAACCTGAATAAATTAAATCACTTCAAACTGTCGTTTAATTGAAGACTTTGAAAATTATAGGCTCTTAAAAGATAATTTCATTTATCCGATATTTGGATTCTGTTTTGAGATATATATGTGTATACACATTTTTTTGTGTTTAATATAAAAATATTTCTGTTAGGGCACCAAGAACCCCATAAAGTCACTTAAAACTGTCATCAGAAAAACAAATTTGAATGGTCTTTATAAAGAAATTATTAACAAGTTACAAGATTTCAAAGATTCTTATCTTTTGATCCAATCAAGCTTTACTAACTGGAATTTATTTATAAAACTATGTAGTAAATTTCAAATTGGATTTGTAGGATGATAAAATTAAACAAAAATACTATTCTTTTACTATATAGAATCATTATTTAGATAGATCTAAGTACAACTCTATAGGATATTTTTTTACAATACTCGTTCTTAGTTGAATGATGAAGCATGAGTTGATTTTTAATTTTAAATTTAGTTTAACTCATAATTGCATGCACAGTTACTCACATTTTCATTGCCATTTGAATCCAACATCCTAAAGCACGCGTCTCTGCCTGCCTGCCTGCTGTTTTTTTCTTTTTTTTGCTGTACATGATGCCCTATGATAATGGGGAGTAATCGAATCCTAACTCGATTGCCAAACTCATCAAGGAATTTTTATGCTTTTGCGTCGTGATGCTTTTTGTGAAATTAACTTTTAATGGGTTTGACTGCAATGCATTACCGTTAGTTGTAATGTCCCCTACATACACACACACACACACACACACACACTCTAGCACATAATCACACCAATATGGTAAACTATATATATACAACAACAGATTTACAGACAGATGGACAGAGAGACATAACATAACCTAACCTAACCTAACTCTAAGTGTAGCATAACATCTCTAATAGCCTTGGCTAAGTGCCAATTATTTGAAGCAAACTTTTTAAAGCAACTACTTAACCTCACTTTTCTATTCTTCTCTCTCTCTCTCTCTCTCTCTCTCTCTCTCTCTCTCCCTTTCTCACACACTCTTCCCTCCTCTCTTTTTATCTTCTTCTGTTTCTCTGGGTTATGTCATAGATAAATCACTTGGCGACACAAGCGATATTATAAGCGATTCATCGGGTGTCGGCACAAATTCCGATTCGGCTGCCTGCTCTATTGGACATCCGAGCGCAACTGTTGTCTGCATGGAACCATACCCGGGCACAACAGTCGGTCACATACGCCTGCAACCAGGCGATGTCATTGAGGTCGTTGGCTCAACTGATTGCGGTCTACTCGAAGGTTATGTGCGCGGCACAAATCATTCCGGCTTCTTTCCGGCTGATTGTGTGCAAGAGGTGAATCTATGTCAGAAAAACATAACGAACGTAATGACTGCAAGTACAGGAGCTGTTCCAGCCACAACTGGTGGCACAACAACTATCTCTATGGGTTCGAATAATGCCAATCAGTCATCGTCGTCATCCTATCAACATTCTCCAGCCGCATCGTCCATACATCAGGGCTCTCCTCAGCTAAGTGTTGGCGGTGGTTCAAGTATAGGAATGTCGAGTGGTACATTGCCACGTGCCAGCATGACTCATCATATGCAGCACCCACAGCGTCAACAGGCGCCACATCAGTCGCCATCGCTTTCAGTAGCCAGCAATGGCTCCAACTCGAATCAGACTTTGAATGCGGGTCTGACTTTAGCCAATTCGATAGTTAGTGGATGTGCTGGTGGTCGTCTTGTCAATAATTCGACATTTGGCCAGTATAGCAGCGCTACAGCGCCACGCATCAAGAAAAGGTTAGTGGATCTACTTCAAGTTATATTATCCGATCTTTCAATAAAGAAAATATTATTATTTACAGTGGCTTCAATGAGCCTCGTACGGTGGTGTTGCATCGTGCCAAACGCGGCTTCGGTTTCATACTGCGCGGCGCCAAGGCCTCTTCACAGCTGATGCAGCTGAAACCGTCCGAACGCTTTCCAGCTCTTCAATATCTCGACGATGTCGATCCAGGCGGTGTCGCTGATATGGCTGGTCTGCGTCCGGGTGATTTTCTGCAGACCATCAACGGCGAAGATGTGCGTGCCGCCTCACACGAGAAAGTCGTCGAGATGATACGCTCCGCTGGTGCGCTCGTATCGATGACCGTCATTTCACCACAGTTTCCCAATCAGATGCAGGCAACGCCACAATACTTGCCCAGTCATCATATGTCCAGCGGTCCGAGCACACCGCAGAGCGCACATCGCCAGTGTGCAACCTTGCCGCGTAAGATGTCAGTCGGTCCCGGTCACTTGGCACGTGAAGGTGGCCGTTTGCCGGCACCAATGCCACCACGACGAGACCCGAAAACAACGCTTAGCGTGGGCCGTGCACGTGCCAAATCAATGGTCGCCGGCTTAGAGAATGGCGGCGAAAAAGATGATGGCGACGATGTACCACACACAAAATCATCGTCAGTGGAATCGATAGTAACACCAACGCCCACTCATCCAGGCACTCCAGTGCAACTGCGCACGGCTAGCATCAAGGCACGTCCCACATCAAGTCGCATAACTGCTGCCGAGCTCGAAGAACTCTTCCAACGTCAGCAGGGTGAGGTGGTGGATAGCACAAATCGCTATTCGACCATGATGACCACATCGCGCTTTCAATCAGGCACTGACAGCGGTGCTGCTACACCACCAGCTAACAACAGTTCACCCATGCGTGGTCCCCTAGTCTATGGCAGCGTGGCTGAGATGAAACGCAAGACCAAATCAAAGAATGGCACACTACGTGGTAAACCAGTGGCTGTGCCCACAGTGGGCGGTCGCGATCTGAAGCGATTCCATTCGACACCCGATCTAAATACGCATCTCAATGGTTCGGCTTCTTCGATTTGGAATGGCGTTGGTAAAGGTCATCACTCGCAGGATGACGTTGCCACATTGCATGCTTCTTTGCAGAGACTTAATACCAATTCGTCAACCGGTGCTACTAACAATGCTACTTTACCACCGCCTACACATCCACCGCCGCCACCACCAGTCGGACAAATGGTCAAAGTGGAGACGCGCAATAGTTCAGAGTATGAAAGCACTATAACGCTCCAGCAGAAGCTCAAGAAGCGCACTGAAAACGATGCTGTTACCTCAGCAGCCATCGATGGGGTACAGTCAAGTTTTAATCCTTCAGCAAATGCTAAAATATATGCATCTCCCCAAGAATTACGCAATGTAATGGCTTGGAAACTACGTCAACAGCAACAGGAGAAGACACAGTCGACATCGACGCCTTCACCAACAACAACAACAACACAAACATTAAATAGTCAAGCGGCAGCAGTCACAGCTCCAACTACTGCAGTTCCATCATCGCCAACCATGCAACAGAAACAAGTCATCGTCGTTAGCCAATATGCTCAGCCGACATCAAGTCAAACACGTCCGGCATCGGCTGCTTCACATTATGCTGCACCACAAGTGCAGGCAACACAACAATCGCCATCAGTCCAACAGCAAGTGACATCCAATGGTGCTGGACCAGCACCTCCCATACCAGAACCGGACTACAGCTGCAGCGAATCAGATGGAGAAGATGAGAATTCCATTTTGGTAGCAAGAAATACCAAATTGAATGAGAAAATCGCTTTGATCGATGTACCCGAAACAAGTGGCAACAGCCAAGCCAGGTAAGTGATGTGATGCGTGATCTTCATATGGTATGCAATCATTTCCCATTCCCATTTTAAATCCATTTTGCAGTGGCAGCAGCTCTGGCTCAGCATCAATTTCGCATTCTATGTCAGTTGATGAAATTCAACGCATACGAAGCAATCTCAAAACATCAAAATCCTCGCCCAATGGTTTCCTCAAAGATTCACAACAAAATAAAGGCGGACTGGAGAACGCAGATCAAGCAGATACTGTCCATAAACGTAGACCAGAAAAAATCGGCAATGGTCTGGTCGCTCCCGATGAGGATAATGGTGACAATAGCTCGTCGGGTGTTAGCAGCGATCAGGAAACCGTGACAGCAGCAACGGCAGCGGCAGGAACTGCTACCGGCAATAACAAACCAATGCCAAAATCAACTGATACAATTAAGAAGAAACCAAGTGTGACCATTGTTGAAGAGCCCAAGACTATACCGGATCGCCAAATTACCAACGACGAGCAATCAGGAAGGACTCAGTCTACTACTAAAGAGCCCAAGATGACAACACAACAAACGACAACAGCAACAGCGACAACAATAAAGCCAATAATAACAGCAACAGGAACAACATCCACCGTGACAACTGCCATTGCACAAACAACCATGCCACAAGCTAAGACAACCATTACCATAGGCAGCGCCTCAATTGGTGGCATTGGCAGTGCAACAACAACAACAACCAAAATTGTGCCAACCACAACAAATGTTGCACATGCTGCAGCTGCCTATGAAGCTGCAACGAAAGCGGCCAAGGCGCCCTCACTGACATTAACAAACAACAACAACAATAGTAGCGGCAGCAGCAGCAGCAACAATAACAACATAGTGACTACCACCGGAGCAACGAATAGCACTACAGTCACAGTGAAGCAAATGGTCCAACAACAACATGCACCAGTCATACAGCAACAACAACAAAAGTTAACAGCAACCAAAATGAATGCCACCTCTAGCAACATCAATACAACGAGCACCGCCACTGCCATTAGTAATAAATTGCAAGCGGCAACCAATTTAAGTAATTCCAGCAGTGGCGCCAGTGGTGGCCAAGTTCAAGCACCCCTTGTCTTAGGGCGCATACCAAATGTGCATCATTCACAGCAACAGCAACAACAACAGCAACAACATAGCAATCCCAATCAAAAGCTCATTGCGACACAACAACAAATCTTACAACAGCAACAACAACAATTGGCTCATCAACAACATTTACAGCAAATCCTAAAGGCAAAGGCAGCTGCTGCTGCCGGTGGCAATAATACAGCGGCAATTGTTGCCAAACAGCAGCAACAGCTGCACAAAAGCATTCTGGCATCAGTTGGCGGCATCGGGGGCGGCGTCATTGTCACTTCCCTTGATTCCGAGCATGAGCAACGCTCAGATCTCGATGACGATGATGGCGACTTGAGTCCCTCGCCACCGGCTAAGGCATTCCAGCGACACAATTCACTTACGCGCAAACAGGCAGCAGCCATTGCAATGCAACGTGCCACACGCAGTGCTGCTGCTGTTTCACTTGTGCAGCTGCCTCCGCCCTTAGAGGGCACTGATAGCGATACAGAACTGCACCAGCAGCAGCAGCAGCAACAATTTGTTGTTGGTCCTCCTGGTCAGCAACAACATCATCTTGGTCATCATCAGCAGCAGCATCATGGAATGATGATGAATAGTGCTTCCGCTGCTGCTGCTGCTGCTGCATCAGCAGCAACTGTTGCAAGTGCAGCGACTGCAGCGCAGTCTGGCAACAACAATTTGCAAATGTGCACGGAAAATATTGTTTTAGCGCCACCGCCACAATTTTGCGATTGTAATGATGTCAAGCATGCGCCTCAGTTGCTACAGCAACATCAGCAGCAGCAACAGCAACAGCAGCAATATTACCAGCAGCAACAATTGCAACTGCAGCGTCAGGCTCAACAACAACAACAACAGCAACAGCAGCAACAATTGCAATTGCAGCAACAGTTGCATCTTCACCACCAACAACAATTGCAACAGCAGCAACAACAACAACAACAACAGCAGCAGCTGCAGCTCCATCAACAGCAGCAGCAACAGCAACAACAAACATTACATCATCATCATCAAACGCATGCTGCCGCTGGTGGTGCCGCTGGTGGTGGTGGTGTTGGTGGTGGTGGCACTTTGGGTCGTGTGCGAATTGTGGGCACAATGCCAAAGGCAAATCATCATCGTTTGCATTAAACATAAAAATTAATAATTCATAATTTTAAGCATTAAATGAAGAGAAAAGAAATTTGCCAAAACACACACACACACACACACACACACACATTTACTTATAAATATGCATAATATTAAATAAATTTGTCATTCACAACGAATGAGCAGACAATGTAGAATCACCGCCGCCGCAGCAGCATTGCAAAAAATTAGAAAAGGAAATGAATAATTTCCATTTCTTATTACAAAAAAACAAAATGCTTTTCTCTCGTTATGTAATAAAAACAGATGTTCTTGTTGTTTGTAGTGTTGGTTAATTGATTGTGTCTTTGTAGTGTTGGTAAATTCTCATCACACAAACACACTCACACTTATTCATGCACCCTCAAACAAAGAAACAAACAAACAAACAACCAAACACTTTGCACACATATAAAAGTAGCGAGCAAAGGGAAGAAAAATTGATGGCAAACTTCATAAAAAAACATACAAAAGAAAAAAATAATAATATTAAAATACTATTTTATACTTAATTAATTCAGAATATTTTATTTTATTGTAATTTTATTTTTTAAACTTTTTTTTAATGGTAAACCTCCAAAACAATAAAAAAAAAGAAAATTAAATTCAGATGATTTTTTTTTTCTGTTGAAAAAATAAATAATCATTAAATCATAAATGAATTAAATAAAAACAAAAATAAATAAATATTTATTGTGTGTGATATAAATTTATTAATGAAAAAGAAAGATTAAAAACATAAAAATTAATAATTAATAATTATAAATTAGTAAAACATAAAATAAAAGACGTAAAGATGGAAAGATGAAATCACGGAATGTGAAGAAATTGCAAGTGAAAAATGATTAAAGAAAGAGAAGCGTTTAATTTTATGAAATTTCTATATTTAATTACAATGATTAATTAATTAATTTCAATTCTGTAAATAGTTTAGTACTGAAAACAAAAACTTGTGTTTAATTTTTGTAAATTTGTGTATTTTTTTAGAATTTCGAAAACAAACTAAAAATTAATGGTTACAAAAACAAAAAAAAAAAACAAAAATGTTTCCAAAAGACAAACAATGGATGAATTGCACAGACAAACAGACAGAAATCCAAGCAATCAGTTCTGATCAAGGAATTTACATATAAATATAGATCAAGCAATATTTTGTTAGCATGGAATTGGCATTTCTGGCATTCAAATAGATGAGGTTTTTCGTGAAGTTTGTAAATTTGTAAATGTGCAAAGTAAGAGAAACAAATTTTTATCAGCTACGTGTGCAATTTCAAATCATTTTTGCATAGTATTCTATTTTAAATTTGTTTAATTCATTAACGATTCCGAGAAATATTTAAATCATTGAAGTTGCAAAAAAAAATAAAATTTGATGAATCATGGAAACGAAACTCAACTAGACTATAATTGATTGTTTTCTTGAATCCCTAGAGATCGTTCTGAATTGGGATTGCATTGAAACTGAGAAAGAAAGAAAGAGTTGGCAATGGCAGTTATGTCCTAGATGAGATACGAGTAGTTTACTCATAGGACAACAAAAATCAATCAATGACTGAACACCCATTACACTATTTATCTGCCCCACATGCAATTAGCATTGATTGATTTCTTGAATTTGGACACTAATCCATATCCATCAATCGCATTGATGGATTTCTTAAATTTAAGAAAATCAAAAAAGTAATTTTTAATTTGTTTTTGAAGAAATTTTTAATAAATAAATTTTAATTTAATTCTAAAAAAACCAAATATTTAATAATGAAAAAAAATAATTTATGTATTGTAATTACAAAAATTAATTAATAAATTCTTTACAATAATAACTTTTATATGCAGTTATGACGTAATAAATAAATATTATATTGATGAAGTATCCATCCATGAATTAGACAACAAAAAACAAAAAAAAAAAAAAAACTACATAATAATATTAATATATTAATAATAAAAACTCAAGCATTTATGCACTTACATAATACACTACACTTCATTTCGCTTCACTTCACTTCACTTCACTTTAATTCACAAATTAAATCACAATCACAATTATTTTTTTTTTTTCGCATTAAAAACAAATAAACTTAAAAATAAATGAAAATGACAAAATTTAGTGCACCGAAAAACCATAAAAATCAAATGACAAAAATCTTAAACCTTATGAACGAACTTTCATAATGATGATCATCGTGATCATGACATGATGTTGATGATGATGATGATGATGATGAATGAATTTATAAAAAAAAATGAACTAAAAATAATAAGAATTTGCATTTGTTTACATAAAATAAAACCAATAAATTTAATTAAAAAATTTGCTAGAAAAATTTACATATTTTCAATTTTTCTATTTCTATTTCGGTTTTATATTTTTTATGTTTTTACACACAAAATTTTACTAAATGAATTTATTATTGTATGATGATGATTATGATGATGTTGATGATGATGATGATGAGCATTTGAAATAATAGTAATAAAACAATACATTTTAAAACAACATTTTTAAAAGCAAAAAGCAGAAAAATTGAAAGTTAATACAAAAAGACACAAAAAAAAAAATTAATAAATTATTTATTGGAAAAAAGGAAAAAAAAAAAATAGTAGTTTACATTTATAGAAATTATTAATTTTAAGGCTGATGATGATGATGATGATAATGATGATGTTTAATTCGAAATGCAATAAAATAAATAAAAATAAATAAATATTGGCACCACCACAAAAACAAAAAAAAAATATAATAAATAAAAAATAAAATAAATTTACAAAATTAAAATAAAATAAAACATAAAATATATCATGCATTACACCAAATTTTCGAAATAAACAAACAAACAAAAAAAAAAAAATATATAGTAATTTAATTTTACCTTTATAATTTTATTTAATTATGTACAATATTATTTTATAAAATTCATTAATTAATAATAATTTCCAATTGAATTTCAATATTTTATTTTATTATTTTAAACTAAAATTTAGCATTCTAATGAAATAAATATTCACCTTTTAATTAAAGCAAAGCAAAGCAAAGCAAAACAATTATTATGATATATAATTTATTTAATTTTTATTTAAATTTAAGTTTTAAATTTTAATTGTATTTTTATTTTGTTTTTTTTTTATATATTATTCTACAATAGAATTTATTTATTAGCATTAATTTTTTTTATACTCATATTAATATAATTAATATATTTTATGCTAATGCGCTAAACTAAAAAATAAATTAATTATATATATAAAAAAAAATATACATACATATATTGAATTAAATATATTATTTAAAATTAATGAATATTGTAATAAACATTTATGCATTAAAACATTTAAAATGGAAACATCATTTATGAAATATTAAACATAAACATCATTTAAACAATTTTTGTGTTTTTAATGGAAACATTAAGAAGAAGAAGAAAACACAAATTGTGGAGTCACAAAGTCGCAAGAAAATTTATTAAATTATTGTAAAACTCGCACACACACACCCACTTACGTACGAATGATTAAACAATTAATTAAATGAATAAAAATAAATAAAATTACGACTCATGACTCGACAGATATTTGAAGACCCATCTATTGAGTCCCTTAATGTATCGCGGCTAAGTTGAGTTAGAATTGGCCCTTAGATGTCTGCTGATCACTTTACTTGTTCTTCTTATGTTTACTAACTCGCTGGTGTCCATTGTCGAAATCGAAATTGGGATCTGGACTCAGCTCTCGAATACGTCGCTTAGGTTAGGGCTCTGGACTCAACGATCGAGTACGTCGCCTAGGATGAGGATCTGGACTCTGCTCTTGAGTACGTCGATGCGAGGGACAGAAATATGGTCGCAGCACTCGAGTATCTCGCCTGGCATGGGGATCTGGACTCTGTTCTTGAGTACGTCGTCCCCTTCTGCTATTTGTGGAAGCGGCAGGTGCTCTAAAAGTAGTCAAATATCTATCCCGACCCGTGCCAGTAGACTGTAGTATAGCATTCTGCATTGGAATACGTCGCCCGGGATGGGCATTTGGACTCTGCGCTTGAGTACGTCGTCCCCTTCTGCTATTTGTGGGAGCGGCAGGTTCTCTAAAAGTAGTCAAAAAATTATTATACTGTTGTATAGCGGTTAGCGTTTGGATTGTTGGTGTTGTTGGACGTATCAATTCCAATCCCATAGTAAAGATCGATGGCAACTCTGGCCTTTCTGGAGCACGTGGCACTTGGTAAACGTCGTAGTCATCGATAGATCGCACATTATGTAAAATGGATTGGAAGGATTGCTTACATAGAGGGCATGTCGGATTTATCTGTGAAAAAGAACATTCTCGTATATTTATATGGATTAAATATTTTAGTTGCGAAACATGTGAAATATGACGCACCTTGCTCCATTTAGAGATGCACTTAAAGCAAAATGTATGCATACAAGGGTCTGCAAAAGATTTCTCTTCTTGATTTTCTAAACAAATAACACATCTCTCATGTGTCTCATGTGGTGACATGGGACGATTGGGCACAGAGATTGATTCTTTGCCGTTGGAAGAAGAGTCCATGTTAATTTATCTGTAAATTAATCTATTGCAGAATTTTTACCATTAACGATTGATCAAATATACCAAAAATATCTTACATGTGAATAAATTTATAAATTTTTGCTTAAAGACTCCGATACGCTTCCGATAATATTTTACACAAAAGCTTTCCAGTATTTTTTATATTTTTAAATGATGAAGTTTGAATTCGGGATGGAACGATACGTGAAAATACGAGTACATATCGTTACTTTTGTTTCGATACCAAGTACTTTTGGCATCGATAGTTTGGAACCGAGTACATACCAGGTAAGTATTGGTTAAAAGTACTTGTATTGGTACTCATAATTGCGACAGTTGAAATGACAAACAACAGTTGGATATGATCAAAATTTCGTCAACACTGCTGCAGAGTGACCTATCTTTCAAAAGATATGGCCACGATGTTCCCCTTTATTTACACGAACGCGTCACTTCTAAATGTTAAAGCATGTGTATATTAATACGGTTTCAGGTTCTCGCGTTTCCATGAAATAAAAACAAAAACAAAAAAAAATGACGCGAGTGCCTTCATACACGTGATAGAAGTGAAACTTCTTAAAAACAGATAGAGAGATATTATTTCAAAGTCTGTCAGTCTGTCTGTCCGTTTGTATATTGCTATTCGTTTCTTTGGCGAGTCTCATTGTTGTTGTTGCGTTTCCGTTTGCCGTCTGTCGTCCCCCTTTGCACATAACTTAGATCATCAATGAGCTTCTGTGTTTTCATTTTTAAACACACAAACTGCATGTTGTTGTTGTGGATTTTCGAAAAATTTCATTATTTGTTGGGGATATGGCAATAGAAATACACATTCTGTGAAAATTTAAAGTCTCTACCTAGTGCAGTTCATGAGGCGCAGATGATTCCAAAACGTGACGATTTGTATTTTTTCATGCAAATTTTTAGTATAAATTTTAGACCAACGCAAAAAATTTGTTTGTTTAACTAGATATTATCTAGTTGATGTATACGCTTATGGTTTGTGGGCCTGTGTGCATTATGCATGACAGCGAGATTGACCTAATGTTCCAGTTTTCTGTGTTTTTCTTATCCATCCATCGGCGGAATTCTTTTCTTCCACAATAGCCAGATTCTTTTCACCTATTTCTTCCACGATCTAAAAGTCATTCCCTTCTTATTTCTATGGTGTTTATTCCAGAGATACGATGCTCCTTGACCAGCTTCTTGGTAGCATCTGTCGAGCACAATAAATTATCATAACAGTATACTGATCTTTTTAACCGAGTAGGTTAGGAATGGTTGAAATAAATTTGTTGAAATAAATTGTTTCTTTGACTAATTTGCTGTTGCAAGTTTCATTTTAAGAAGTTGCGTGAAGAAGGAATTTCCTTCCACAATATCCCATGCCACGGAGGTCTATGTGACTCTTGATATAAGGACAGAGACCATGAATGAGAGGAGTTTTTGGGATCACAGTTCATTTCCTAGAGAAAGTAGCCTTATCCGTCGCTAATATTTCAACTAGGAAACGCAAATCAAACCATACAGCGGAGTGTATTTCTAATGTATCTGTTGATATTCTTGAAGTTTGGGTTATTCCGTTGCCTAACATAACTTACGATCTTACAAACAATGGCACTAATATGGTTGCCGCAATGGAAAAACTCTTGGTGATTCGAATTATTAATTTTTTTGCAAATATTATCAATTTAATAGTAGATTCCTCAATAAATAATACTTCGACCCAAATTACTAATACCATAGGAATAGTTAGAGAAATTGTAAAATGGTTCAAAAATAGTGTCATACAGTCTGATAAGCTAAGAAAAATTCAAATTGATAGTGGAGCTTCCGATGGAAACACCATGAAAATTGTGCTTGACATCAAGAAACGTTGGAATTCAATGTACTACATGATGGATCGGTTTTTACACATGTCGAAAATCGCTTCACATCTGTTACTGAATGCTACAGAGAGTCATGCATTGGTGACCGGTCAGCAAATCGAAATATTAAAACAGATAGTCCATTCGAATATGTCACCACAGAATGTTCTGGTGAAAATTAAGTGACTATATATAAAATCATACCAATGATAAATTAATTACCTCACATTGCAGTTAAAGAAGTTTAATTGTGTTATGCAGTTACAAACTAAACTATTGGATGATTGTAAAAAAAGGTTTGGTAAAAACTTGCATTGTGAAGATTCTATTACATGTGGAAGAACAATACATAAATTAAGAGAGGCCATCAAAGCAGATGTAAAAACTTCAACGTGCGGATCTGATGAAGAAGAAACTTCCAATGAAGGTTTTGATTTTTGGTTGCACCACAAGCAACAAGCAATTGGCCAAAAGCGAAGAACTAACTCCAAATTCGATGAGGTTTCAATGTAATGCATGACACATTTCATACTGCATACTATGTACAATTGAAAGATGTATATCGTTCGTGACATCAAGTGGAACTGGCCACCCCAGAACCAATTGAGAAAATCATTTGGAATGATTGACGATTAAAAGTGCACAAAATACTAAAGGCCATAGGCATCTCGCAAGGTACGGTGGTTTCATTTTTTGATGGGTGCCGCATTTGCTTCCACACAATCGTGTGGTTGACTCTAAGGTTGTTTTGGCGCTATTCGTCGTCGTAATCCTAATGAGTTACTGCGCCGATACAAAAATGTATAAGAAACATGGATATACTCTCATACTCCAGAAATAAAAGAACATTCAAAACAGTAGATTTTTGAAAGCGAACAGGCTCCGAAGAAAGTAGTGACTGTGAAATCGGACTGGCGCACACATTCGATGGATAAAATCATGGACAACATCCAATGACATCCACATTTAAAAAAATGTCTTGGTTGACGACGTTTTACGTCGTACGACGAGATCATCAATGAACCAAACGCCTATTTTGAGAAACTTCCAAAATCCTACTTGTTTTGAAAAAAAAACATCAAAAACAACCGACTCTTGACAGCTTTTTTATACTCATCACTCAATAGTACAATAGGGAATCAATAGGGAATAGTACATATAAGAAGTTTGTCATGAAGTTTGTAACAGACAGAAAGAGACATCGGATACGCCATAAAGTATATACGAATATATTCTTGATCAGCTCGACGGGACGAGTAGATTAAGACATGTCTCTCTGTAGGAATAGAAACTAGACTCATTTTTTGAGTTATAGAGCTGAAATTTTGCATGAACGCTAATAAACAACCGAATCGGACTAATATGATGGGTACCACCTGTATAGACCCAAATTTGAATTCAATTTTTTATTAGAAAAACTTAATTTTTTTAAGGTTTATTGTACTATCAAACTAAAATTTAGACATTTTAAGTTTCTAATCTATTTCCAACAATCGGGAAAAATTTCAAGACACAATAGTTACTGTATCGTATAGCTTCCATATTGAATCCAGATTCAAATTTATGTTCTTTTTAGAAAATCTTTTTTGGTTTTTGTATTGTTGAACTGACATTTGGTAAGTATAAGTGTGTCTTATCCATATTTACCAACCAAGTAAATTTCAAGACCCTAGCATTACTGTATCCGAACGCTCTTATACAAATATTCTCAAAGTCTCAAAGTTGAAATAATGTGTGTACCTTAACATTTGGATCTATTAGCCTAATTTACATTTGCTTGGATGGAAGAATCTGCAATGAATTATGCTCGTTGAACGAGGGTCCATTGTAAAGTAAAAGTTGAAAATTGAATGAGTTGTTTTTGTTTTGCTTGGTTTCTTGTTTTGCTTTCATAATTTATTTTATTTTTTTTTTTAATTTTTTTTTGTTGGTTTTCTGTTTTTTTATTATATATAATAATATTTGTATATATATTTTAATTGTATATAATTATAATAATTATAATTATAATATTGTTGTTGTTGTTGTTGTTGTTGTTGTATTTAGTAATATATGTATGTATATGCTTGCATGTATGTATGTTTGTTTGTTTGCGTATGTATATTTTTCCACTACTAAATTAATTAATCATGACATCACTTGGTAATGTTCGAAAACTTATTCAATATTATTTTAATTATAGTAATTTTATTTTAAGTTTCTTCCCATTCCTTCTGATGCCTTTTCATCATCATCATAATCATCATCATTATATTCTTCTCCAACTTCATCTTCATCATCATCATCATCATGAATTTAATGAATTAATTCTTAATCTTTTTATATATAATAATTGTGTATTTTGTTTTTGTGTTTTTGTTTTTTTTTTTTTTTTTGTTTGTTTAATATAATATTTTTAATTAACAAACTACATTTCATTTTCTTGTAATTTCTTGTTTCACCATGCAAACTTTCTTGGATTGTTTCTAAATTTATTTTATTATTTTATGTATTCCTTTGTTTAATTATAATAATAATAATAATAATAATAATATTCGGTTTAATTATATTTATATTTTAATATTGAAAATTTTCTTCTCTTTGTCTGCATTGCAAATGTTTAAAAACTTAATTTTTATTTATTGATTTTTTTTTTTTTTTAATTTACATTAAAAATTTTATTCAATTTCTCATTATTTTATTGAATTTTTTTATGCCACATTTATTTTTTCCCGTTCCCCGTTTTCTTTGTTTATAATTTGTGCAAAAAAAATCATGTAAAAATGTTTGAGATTTTTTATTAATTTTTTTATTTTTTTTTTTTTATTTTCAATTTGATCAGAATTTATTTTTTTTTATTTTCAATTTGATCAGAATTTCTAATTTTTTTTTTTTTAAATTTTTTGAGTTTTTAATTTCCGATTTGCCTGTTCTTTTGAATAATTTTAGGTTTTGAGTTATTTTCTTTGTTTTGTTTTTTTGTTTATCATAAAAATATCACCAATTTGTTTTTTTTTTTTGTATATTCTATTTTTTTCCATTTTCATTTTTACTTTATTTTATAGCGAAATTCTTTCTATTGTTATGTCCTAAAAATACCCTTCACAGATTTATAAGTTGTTGCCCATATATAGTATTTCTCGAACTGTGAGCCCAAGTCTGTCTAAATCGGAGATTCTTAAACTTTTATCGGATCACTTTTGAAAAAAAAAAAAAATTGATTTGATTTGATTTGATGGTGATGGTCCCCATACCATTTTGCGCAGAGTCTTACATATTGTAAGGTGGAAAAACCATAGAATTCATGATGAAAATATAAAACCAAGTTTGGCATTTCTTGAAATTAATCTCAAGATATCATTTCTTTATAAAAATCTAATCTGCTAAGAATTCGATGCACTTCAATGTTAAATGTTTTTTCTTTTATTTTATTTTGACTATGAATAAATGGATCTATCAGTTATAACTATAACCTATTGATATCATTTTCTATACAAAAACCATACACAAAAAAAAAAAAAAAAAAAAATTATCAAAAAGAGAAACAATTTTTGTTTGATTTTGATTTGGTTTTTGTTTTTATTATTTTTAATTAAGTTTCTTTTCCGTGTGAAGAGTATTGAATCTTCAGTGAAAATTAAGTTTTTTCAATTTTGTATTTGCCTTTTAAGTTTATTTTTAATTTTTTATAATTTTCAATTTTTCTATTTTTAATTCTTCTCACATTTTTATTTTATTTTTTACAAATTTCTATTTCATTTATCATTTTGATTTCTATTTATTTTTTTTTTTTTGTTTTATTTAATTAATCAATTTATTTTCTTAATTCTTATTTATTTTGTTTTTTTTTTGTTCTGCAATTAATTCATCATCAAAATTCATTGATATTTTTCTTTTTTTAATTTAATTGGTTTTTATTGTAATAATTTTTTTTTCTTTTTTGTTTCTGTTAATATTTTCCCTTAAAAATCTTCTCAATTTTCTTATTAAATTTAATTTTAAGTTTACATTTTGATTTTGTAATACATATATAATTAATTAATTAATTAGTTAAAGTTTTGTTCCTTTTACTTTCAATTATTTTCATTTAAAATTAATTAAAATTATGTACTTAATTTATGTTCTAAGAAAACAAAAAATAAACAAAAAAAATATGACAAAAATGAAAAAAAGAAATCAATAAAATAAAAAATGATGAATAAAAAATTATATTGTACAATAATAATTTCCTTGCTGTGTGGTTGTTGTTGTTGTTGTTGTTTATGGGTTGTTGGGTTGAATTAATTAACTAATTAATATGTTAATTATTAAGTACATGGAGGCTTTTGATTAAAATATATTTTTTTTTTTTTGATTTAAGTTGACAATTTTTAAGTTGAAAATTTTCATTTTCTCTTAAGTGATTTTTGGAAACATTTTAAGTGCTGAGGATCTCAGGATTAGTCATCGGTACAACCCACCCATTCTGATTTGATAATCCATCATTCAATCATATATTCAATCAATCAATCAATCAATCATTCATCATTTTAATATACATTTTGAATACTTTTTAGAGTTTTTTATCATCAATTCTAGTCATTTTTCTATTCATCAATTTTGGAATGTTTTCTTTCGTAGACCCAAAAAGAATCAAGGAAAGGATGAGTATATTTCCTTTCTATCTACATCAAATCAATTCATCATTGCACACACACACACACACACACACACACACTCACACAGCAGGAGGGGGGAGGATTGATTGATTACTTTTATTTTGTGAAAATGCAATTGAAAAATTATTGTATAACAAATAAATGAAAAATAAATCAAACAAAAAAAAAAAAATAAAAATTAAAGGACAATACTAAATATTTAAATATAAATTGTATATAAATATAAATTTAATGTAATATTCCGTCATCATTTGTATAATCTAAAAATAAAGTACTTGTATTTGTATAATATAAAATATCATAATCATTTATCATAATCATCATCATTATGATCAACAATAATAACTTAATTGTAAATTTATAAAAATAATAAAATCTAAACGAAACGAAACGAAACGAAATGAGAATAAAACAAGTTAACACGGCAACAATTGACAGACACAGGACACAGGACACAGATACAGATACAAATACAGACACAGATAGATAGTAACAATAATATAACAGATCAATCAATCAATCAATCAATCGATCGATCATTATCATCATCATCATCATCAAGGCGAGGCACTCAAAATCATTTCATTCATTCAAATCAATCAATCAATCAATCAGTTAACACAAATTTAATATTTTACTATATCATCGATGTCAATCATCATCATTTATCATTCATCATTCATCATAATCGTCATCATCATCATCTTAATATTGTTTTGCAAACGCATTTTTTTATGGCAAAATGTCGCCAATATTAAAATTATCATTGTCCAATGAATTAATCAAATCTTGCGTTGAGAAATTTCCACCATCAACTGGCAGATTGTCAAGGAACTCAAGGCATAAATCATTGGAACTGGCTACCACTGAATTGATTGTTTGACTAATTGAACTGGCGCTGGCAATACTTGTGTTTGTTGCTGTTGTCGTTGTTATACCAGAAGGACCACCAACAACACCAACACCGCCAACACCAACAACTCCACCAACACCAATACCAACGCCAACACCATTGCCACCAATTGAATTCACTCCGGGATTATTGTTACCATTGCCACCAACAATTTGACTTTGTTGTGTCATTTGTAACATTTGTGTGTGTTGCTGATGCGTTGTTGTTGTTGTTGATGATGTTGTCTGTTGTACGAATTGTTGTTGTTGCTGTTGCATTGTGATTTGTTGCTGTTGCTGGCTTTGTGTCATGTGCATTGTGGTCATTTGCATTTGAGCGGCAGCCATCATGGCACTGCTACTATTAACAACACCTCCAGGACCACCTCCTACACCCACTCCCACTCCCACTCCGACACCCACTCCCACGCCGACTCCTACACCATTGGGACCTCCAGCATTGCCTGCATTCTGTTGTTGCTGTTGCTGCTGCTGTTGTTGTTGTTGTTGCTGCTGCTGGGCTGCCAACATTTGTTGCATTTGCATGGCATTATTGGTCATTGGACCACCGCCTCCACCACCGCCACCACCACCAGCACCACCACCAGCTCCACCTAGACCACCAGGACCATTTGGTCCACCGGGACCATTGGGTCCATTGTTGACGAGGCTTTGTTGCAATTGTTGCATGTGCTGTTGTTGTTGTTGTTGCTGTTGGCGCAACATTTGCATTTGAGCTGGTGTCATTTGCATGCCGCCACCATTGGGACCATTCGGTCCCATCATGCCACCATTGGGTCCATTAGGCATGGGTCCCCCACCACCGGCTGCATTTGGCATGAAGCCACCTGAAAAGTTTTAAGGAAACATTAACATTAAATATGGCATCAGCTACCACCAACTTACCACCACCACCACCAGCACCACCACCATTGAAACCACCAGGTCCTTGGCGCATTGGACCACCGCCCGGTCCTCCAAAGCCCATTTGTTGTTGCTGAGCCATCATCATGTGACGCCATTCTGCCTGCTGTGAACCCATTGGCATGCCATCGGGTGTCACTTGTACATTGGGTGGACGCTGTTGCATTGGACCGATTCCATTGGCACCAGCACCTCCGCCAACACCACCACCACCAACATACGGAACCATTGCATTACGTCCAGGCGGTCCACCACCACCGCCAGCGCCGGAATGTTGCATATACATGGCAGCATGTTGCGGTCGCATCATTGGACCCGACGGCGGAATCGGTTGCTGAGACATGCGTCGCATAGCAGCCGCCTGAGCTGCTGCATTCGGAAACCGTCCACCGCCGCCTACAGTTTGCTGCATCATTTGTGCTTGCATGAGTTGAGCCTGTGTAGCTTTGTATTCTGGTGGCGGTGGGCGTGCTCCGCCCATGTGCTGTTGTTGCTGTTGCACTTGCTGTTGTTGTTGCTGCTGCTGCACTTGTTGATGTTGCTGCTGCTGTTGCTGCTGATGAAGACGCATCATTTGTTGTTGTTGCAGGAATTTCGCTTGATTGATGTTCATTGGTCCACCAACACCAACGCCACCGGGGCCAGCACCGCCACCACCACCTGGTCCCATCATCATTGCCGGATTTTGTGGTCCCCCATGTGTTGAGTTCATTGCATTTGGTGGCATCATGCCGCCAGGTCCTCCACCATTACCACCATGCATTCCACCACCACCACCAATGCCACCCCCTGGACCCATTTGATTTGATCCTGGGCCACCGCCCATGCCCGGCATACCACCCATGCCAACAACTGGACCCATGGGCATGTTTGGGCCGTGAACACCGCCAGCACCACCACCTACACCAACACCAACACCAGACGCACCCACACCCACACCCACACCGACGTTGCCCATATGATTCATGGAATTGTTGCCACCATTGGGACCTGGACCTGAACCTGGACCCATACCACCGACACCAGATGCATTCGGTCCTCCACTGCTCGATCCATGTTGCTGCTGACCCATCAGTCCACCAGCATTTGCCATATGTGGACCAGCGTTTGATCCATTGCCAGGACCATTGCCGCCACTATTTGCATTAGCCGCTGCCGCTTGTGCCGCCGCTGCTGCTGCTGCCGCGGCTGCAGCTGCTTGATTCTGTCGCTGCCGCATATTGGGTGGAACTTGTTGAGCAGCTTGTTGCTGCTGCTGCTGTTGTTGCTGGGTGAAATTCATGCTTTGACTTTGTGAAAGTGAAAAGCCATCGGAGGGTACTAGAAAAATGAGGGGGAAAAGAAACGAATCATTAGACAATCCGCATTCCAACCAGTTCAAAGATTCACTCACCATTGGCATTGTTAATATTTTGATTTGGTTGCTGCTGTTGTTGCTGTTGTGCGGTATTGTTATTGCCAACACCAACACCACCACCACCACCACCGCCAACGCCACCAACACCACCAACATTTGGTCCAGAATTTCCATGTGTTTGCTGTTGTTGTTGTGGCTGTTGTTGCTGCTGCTGCTGCTGCTGTTGTGGCCCTTGTGGACCTCCTTGTTGTCCTGGCACAGGTCCATTTGCTTGTTGCTGTTGATTAAAGAAGACACCCTGTTGGGTAGCCACCGAAACATTGCTCTTCATGTCACCGCTTAAATGTAAATGTTGACCAGCGGAAACCTAAGAAAAATCAAAAGAAAGAAGAAGAACATTAGAATAATTAATTGGTCAGATCCTTAGTAAATTATGCCATCGATCTGCTTATAAATATTTTAAAATAATATTTAGTGATATTAGAAATTATCACCACCATTCAAATTTTCATAAAGATATTTATTTCATTACTATGAAACATTCAATTCGAAACAATTGGTACCCTAAAATTTAAGCAACAAATGGCCAATCAAGTTGTGCTGATAAGGCAATTAAAAATATGGACAGACTACCATAATAGTATTGCTGCCACCAAGCTAGCAGATCTGAACACATAGAAAGTAATAATGCAGTGCCAACACTGAAAAGCTGGAAGATTAACCACAGTCGACCATAATGTATGCCAAACAATTGGCAAATAGATGTGTACATATAACGTTCCCTTACCACACGACCAAATCCGAGCATGCAGGGTACCACATCTATCTATGTATATATGTATGTTTGACCGTGCTAAACTCCGAGACCGTTTGACAGATTTCCGTGAAAGTTACCACATATATATGTATTTTTCATGAAGAAGGTTTTTATGCTATCCAATTAGTTGTAACTCTACTGTAAGTTTCATTATGCTAAGCTAAATGCTATAAAACTCAGTTGCTTTCGGTTCGTTCATTTAAGCTCAGCTATATTGGATTGGTTTTAAAATTTAACGCGACTGTAAAAACGAAAACATTTGAAAACAACAGCAACATGCAAAAAATCGGAACTATATTCATTTGCCAAACACAATATCGAATGATAAAAATATTGTTGACATTGATAAAAACTCAGGGGCATAGCGATGTACGCAGGGAAACGCTAGTCTTTATATATAAAATTCGAGTGTATGAAATTTTGTGACTCTTAATCTTCTAAACGGCTAGATCAATTTTGATACATTTTTTGTTTTTTTTTTTGTATTTTACTTAAGGAGTCACCAAGATGGTTTATGCTTCAGTTGGACCCGGTAAGAGGCGCTGTTGTCGAGATACAGGCACTTTTTCACCAAATTTTTAACATTTTTTTATCTAGCGCACACTATACTAAGCCGATTTTAATAGTTTTTCTTTTAAAATGACAAATGAATGCTAATGAAAAGAGTTGCATACTTATTTTCTACTGTTTTTAACTATTAATATAATATTTTTATGTATTAAGTTTTTTGAAAACCAATGCAAGACCAAGCATAAAAAGTTTTGTATGTTTTTTCGTTTTTAATGCTTTGGTTGCTGTAATATAGTAATGTTTCATCGCAATCAGAAATGTAAGCCCAATTGGCACTACATAAATGAGCTGAGACAAAAGTTTTGAAGTCTGTTTATATATTGGGCATTAAGCCTTATAGGCAGGCAATCTATTAGTTTTATCCAGGTAGAACTCTAAACTATCTCTTCTAGTTAGTCACTATTATCATTTTATAATCAATATTATCATAAAGAGTAATAAGATACTAGGAAACATTCCATCTTCTATTCAATATCCTTCAATCGTGTATTTATTGTATAAGTAGAACCCTAAGTTTATTTAGAAACTTAGCATTTAAGAAATTATCTTATTCAAAATTATTACAAAGTAATCTCATTAGTGAGAAACATTTTCATTTTAATCAAAATTTACTACTTCACTTATGAACCACTGAACCGGATCTGACTGGACCACTCACTGTCCATTGGGAATTGATATATGACTAATACAATAAAAAATAAAGAACAAAATTAATACATATGTAGCCACCCTTCAATCTCCAGTCTAATCTATTCTTTTCTATTGTTTTTCGATTCACTTAAATTTGGGGTTCATTTTCAAGATGAGTTAAGATGAGATCAGATGAGTTTGAGTTTGAGTTCATTTTGGCAATAAGATACTCGTTTGCCAATGTATGGTTTTATAAGATGAAATTTGAGTAAAATTCGCTATGAATAGAACAGGATACATTTAATATTCTATTTAAATCAGAACAGTCAAGTGTAAATTGCTGCCTTTTATTACTCGTATTAGACAAAATGTCATTTTTTGAATGCTTTTACATTTATTAGTTGTGGGACTCTGCCACCGTCACCGTCACTGTCACCATCACCAGCAGCCTCAGCAGCATCAGCAGCATCATCATCACCAACACAACAACATGTACCATCCATCGACCCTTTTTACCCCCCACTTTAATCATCCAATGTACATATTGTACATAATAACAAAAGGCATAAATCTTTGGTTAGCATTTTTTACATATTCGACTTTTTGGAGTTCATCGTTATGCTATACAAAGCGAAATAAAATTGGCGACACAAATTATTAAGTTTCATCAATCAGTTGATACTCTTTCAATATCAGTTGTGTAATGCATATGAAATATAGCAGAGAATTCAATCTAATTCATCAAGATCTTTAGTTCGCATTGATAGAAGACGGAATTTTCAAAATCAATTGAAAACATGCAGAAGAATGAGGCTCCTTGAGGCTCACTCCTGATGGTCAATGAATTGTTGAAGAGTCACCCTTTAGATCTGCGATTCAGTTTTCTAGATCAATCAGATTATCCTCAATGAATGAATCATCAAGAAGTTTGATTCATCTAAGTAACAATTTTAATACAATAATAATAATAATAATAATAATTTTAATCTCAATAAAATATAGTCCTTGGTTTATATGGTTATTCCTATATGTCTTTCATGAACTGACAATTCAATTGAAAAAAATACACTTAATAAAGTTGAAATAGACTCTAATGATAAAAATTCAAATCAGGGTTTCTTTCATAATATGGAAATGTACTTCGCAAAAGAAACCAAGAGGAACATTTGTTGGATAACCTTCCCATGGTGTCCCAGAAAGAACCAAACCAAACATTTTGTCTGATTGTAGGGTATATATATACAAAGAAGAATACCCAATAGGCCGAAAGAAGTTGATCAAACGCAAGCGTGCGAGGACCAAACTAAAAGCAACAAATTTGTAATTTATTTGTTATTGTAATGGCTTTATAAGCATGTGTGAGTGAGTGAGTGCGTGTGCATGTTTGTGCTTTGCATGTCGACATTCCAAGCAACCCCCATCCATCCTCCTACAGCCAGCCATCCACCCTTAAAAGAAGGCAGCGTTCGACCAGTTCAGTTCAACTGGAATGGTGTTTTTAGATGTCGTCGCTTTGGTTTCGGACGCTGCACTACAACAATAAATCTTGGCGACACTCGTTCAAGGGCCAGAACAAGGCGTGTGAATGTGTGTGTGTGTGTATGTGCGTGCCTTATATAAGTGTGTGTTTGCATTTGGGTGTGTGTGTGTGTGTGTGAGTGATGTGCTAAATTTGTATGCCTAAAAACGCGTTCATCGCATCGCCATTCACATTTCGCATTCTCTAAATAAGCAATTTTCATTTAACGTGCCTTTCTCCATTTTCCCTCACTCTCCCCCTCACCTTTCTTTTGTCTTTCCTTGCACCACCTTCTCTTGTTTTTTCATTGTGAATACGCGAACGTGTAGTTTTTGTTGTTTCCTATATATTTTCTTTGTTTCTTTCTTTTTATGTTGATTTATTCCATTGCGTTTCTGGACAGTGTTTTCATTTTCTCATGCATTTTCCCATGGCATTTTCAAAGTCATGAACTTAGTAGATCACTCGCTTATTTCACGTTCATCATGTGACTCGTCTTTTCGTCTCTTCGATCCTTCAAATCTTTCTTCTTCCATGAGATCCGTCCTTCCTTCCTTCCTTCCTTTCATCCATTCTTTTGTTTCATCATTTGATTTCGTTTATGCTCGTGTGCTAATTGTAGCCGACAACATTCGTTGTTTTTGCTACCATTATCACGTCCACCATATTCTATCACCTCTCCCTCCCCTCTCATAGTTAATATGAAAAAGCAAACGAAACTCGTTTGTTATCGTCATAAATCATTGCATGCTTTTAGGTGTTATTTGAAGTTATATAACATCATGGTATTTTAATGGGTTTTGTTAGACATAAATGCCACATGAATCTGAATGGAACCACAACACACCACAATGCATTAAACCACACTATACTATGCTATACTATACTATACCATACCATATCATACAATATTAGATCTCTTTCTATATACTATTCACAAACATAAAACTGAAGGAGTTAAAGGGACATTTATGTATCTCTTCCATATGATAAATCAAAGCAAAACCAAGAAAATCAAGCTTATGTTAAGATATCTCGTATCCTCTGTACTATTTATTATATATGGAAGGAGTATAGGGCGTGCAAATCTAGCAAATAAAATCAAAGATAAGCCTTTTTTGGGCTTGAGGAATCAATAAACAAACAGACAACCAAAAGAATAACAAACAAATAAACACACAGAATCATCTTCAACTGAAGAGCGTTAGATAGACAAATGTATATAGACTCATAGGTAGTCTCCTTCCACTCCTTATTCTTCTACTCTTTTTCGTATGTCTGATATATTGTAAGCAACTAAGTAAGCAAGCAAGCAAACAAACATCTAAAGAATCAACGAAATCATACTTCAAGGCACAAAAAATATCGAAAAACAGCAGTAAATGAAAGGAAGAAGATACCAAAGAAACAAGGATGATGATGATGATGGAAGGTGTAAGGTGTAAGGTGGAGAAAAGTACCAATGATGGAAGTAGCATCACTTCAAGGAGGCAAAGTAGAGAAGAAGAAAATGCGCATTTGACAGGCGACAGCAACAAGGAAAAATGACTTCACAAACGACACACAAAATTGACTTTTTAGCTTGTAAAATTGTGGAATATAATGTAGTGTATCTGTGTGTATATGTACTATGTATGTATGTATGTATGTATCTGTGTTTTAGAAGAAGCAAAATGAATGCTTTCCTAGTTATGCTTTGCTTTAGAGGATGATGAGATACTTTAACCAAAAAGGGCAATACTAAGGGTTGCTTGCCCAACATAACATTCTCGGAGCTTGACAATGATATATGAGCTGAGGGTCTCTGTTTACACACACAAATCATGCATAAATATATGTGCTTATACAAATAAGGAATACAGCAGCAACAAAAAAAAAAAAAAAAAAAAAAACTGAAAAAACAACCAAAATGCAACTAATAAATATAAGATTATTTCAAACAAAATGACTGACATTGCGTATACGCAATATGAGAGCGTATATATATATATATTCACTTCATGATCAATTCAAGTGGGTCAATTCGGAGAGAGAAAGAGAAAGAGAGAGAGAGAGAGAGAGAGAGAGAGATAGAGAGACCAAATCAAAAGTGTTTGCTGGCAGATATTTCCAATAAAGACAACAAATTCGAACAGTTAAAGAACTACATCAGAATCCTATCTCTGATAACAAAGAGAGTCTTTGCTCGATATGGTCCTTGGTGATCTAACTTAATCAGCTAGCATTACCAACCCCAGCATCTAAGGGTTAAGGAACAACAGCATAGTCTAGTCTTTTAAGGGGGTATTCTGGTCTAGAGGCCTACTTTTTGGCTATTTTTCAAACTAGGAAAAAAAAAAAATTAAAAACATTTTTACTATCCATTTCTTTATATAATATTTATTTATTTTTAAGGTATATAAAAAAAATTAAAAAAAAAAAAAACTCATAAATTCATCCAATGACAGGCCGGGAAGTGGGGGTTGCCAGTCAAACGGTGCTCCCTGGTTGACATGATTGTAGTGATTTAAATCAAACAAATAAAAAAACTCTTAACCAGCAAAGATGTCGCTATCTCTTGGACCTTGGCCAAAAAAAAAAAAAAACACCAAAAAATGTCGTCCACTTGAAAAAAAAATTGTTTTTTACCCCTGTTATTCGACTTTTACGAATTTTTTAAAATACTTAGAGTTAAAACTTTTTCTTAATCCAAGGTCCAGGTGATAAAAAGATTTATAAAGAAGATTCTCAGAAAATTTCAAAGGAATCGGTCAGATAGAACTTGAGACATCGTGTCAACCACTTCAACAAAAGGAGTTTTGAGAAAAACGCTTTTGAAGTTTGAGAAAGATTTCCAGTAGAATAACTCAGATAATAATATTGTCTTTTATATGGAAATTTAAAAATTGCACATGAGCTCCAGTCGGATATAAAAGAATTTCTGGAAAGAATGAATCCTCAAGTCACCCGGTAACATCTGCCGTTCATTGTATGATCACTCCGCTCGGCCGGCTTAGATGCTACGTCACAAATTCCGCTGTATCTCCCAAAATAATTCGAATTTTGAAAAATCCTTTTAAGAGCATATTTTTGAAAATCTAAGCTTTGAAAATATGCAAAAAAAAAAATCGATTTTTTCAATTTTCTAGACCAGAATACCCCCTTAAGTTAACTGTTCCTATGTATGGTATGCAACTAAGTAGAATGGCACAATATCCCTCAAAAATACACTATTAATAATTCAAAAGCATCAAAACCATTCAGATGACGATTGACGGTTGAAAGAAATAAGGGTTCATCATCATATACCACACTCTTTATACACTCCCTGAACTACAATATTCTGACCCTTAGCACCATTCTCATCCTAATGTCTTCAACCTCTCTTAAAAATTCACGATGATTCTTATTCTCATTCATACTAATTCGAGTAAAGAAGCGTATATGTACAACAGAATGAAATGGAATATAGAATGGAATGAAGAGTAATTAAACAACAACTTAAAATGGCGGCTAATTACGTGTATTGTGCGCGTTGTAAAATACCCAAAATATTTATTAATTGCATTTTAGTCAACACACAACACTCTCGGTTGAGACTGTACCCCATTTAAGTGATGAGTCGACGGCATACCAATGCCTTTCTGTTGGTCTGTTGGTCTGTCAGTTTGTTTCTTGTTTGTTTGGTTATTACAAAATTTTTGGGTTTCAATTTTTGGGTTTGTGGAATGAGAGGACACTGTTACATGTTAGTAGTGGCGGCAGTGGTTGAAGGAGCACTTAAAATAATTGAAAAATATATTAAAAATACAACAAACAAACAAAAAAAACTTTAACGCACAAAACAAAATGGCGGCCACATGGCAATGGATAGTCAAGTAAATAAAGCAAAGCAATGAACGCATTACGCATACGCCACATTGTAAAATCCTCGTCGAATGAATGAAGCTCAATAGTAAATGCATGTCATGATGCTATACCATCATAGATATATAGTAGTATAGGCAGAAGCAATAGATAGGTGGGGACTGAAGAAACACATAAGAATAGATAAGAAACAATGGAAGGAAGCAAAACCATTTTTAGATTTGCTTAAGAAATCATTTTTCTTTCTTCGTTCTTCGTTCTTCGCTCGCTGAACCAGAAAATCGACATTGTTAGCCTTTGACTTTGTCGGAAAACAACGAATAAAGACAATGAATGGCAATGCGGACCAACCACTAAATACAAGATGATAAAATAATTTCTAGAGAACGAAAGACGACTCACTCAAATCTATGAAAGTTTATCTGTTATCTTGGACTTCATTCGTTCGTGTCCATCATCATGATGAAAAGATACAATAATTCTCCATTACCCGGATTGATAAATTGTTCATTCAATTCATTCTTTATTTAGTATTATTTTTAATGAATTTGTTGACCTATGATTTTGTGGATGATATCATTTTCAATGCAAAATTATCAATATTTCAAACTCATCATCATCATCACCAACATCAACCACCATCATATCATCATCATAACCAACATACCTATAACAACATTATTAGCTTCATTAAAGCAATTTGATCAAATCATCACAAAAGCCAATAGCTCTGGCTCTTTCTCACACTCTTTTTCTCTGTCACTCTCTATCATATATTATTGACACCCAATATTTTGATTAATGAAACACTTGAGGGCATTTTAATTATGTTCAACACAAGGTTCTTTGCATCACAAATAATTACATATTTGATTTGATTCGATTATTGGAAACAAATACACACAGAGTGTGTATGAATGAGATGGAGAGATAGAGAGAGAGAGAGAGAGAGAGAGAGAGAAAAAAGGGCTGGTATTGACGATGATGATGATGATGATGATGATGAATGAAGTATTTAAGTTTAAATAAAACACAAAGTGTTGCAAATCATAGACTAATGGCGAATGGCGAATGGCGAATAGCAATGCACCGGATATTTAAATTTATCTCTTCTTTCATTTAAAATAAAGAAGAAGAATTTAACAAATTGATGACAATGAAATTAGGCATTTCCCAAATCCTCCAAAGACTGCATATAAGTAGTCACTACAAATATTTGGTAGAATAGACATAGTAAACTTTTGTCGCGACTAGACAAACAATAATATTGAAGTATTGTAGTAATCAATGTAGTCGTCGTCATCATCATCATCATCATCAACATCACTTACATCATTATCATTCTACGAGTATGTAATAGCTTCCATAGTCTCCATTGGTTTGGTTTGGCGTTGAAGCCAAAAAATTGCGAAGCCAAAATAATGTCGACACGACATGGCGCATGGTGTATGGTGTATGGTGTTTCATATTGTATCTATATGAAGGAAAGCAAACGAACGAACCCTTGGCCAACCAAGGGCTTAGAGGAGTGCTAAGCAAATTCTAGAGAAATTTTTGTAATGTAGCACACAGGGTTATATTCTATATTGTATTTTCCTCAGAGGATGAGTAGATGTTTGTCTATGTTTCGTGGGTTAGTGTTTCATTGTTGTTGTCTTCATTAGTATAGATTTTATTTGTGATTTTTCATTTTCATTTTAAGTTTAAGACAACGACATCATCACTACTACTACTACTACTACTACAACCACTCACTCTTGATGCTATGAACTTATTGATCGGAAATGATTTTTCAACCTTCAACCTCATTTTCTTCTTAGCACACGAAATGCGAAATAAAATCAAATTATAAAGTTTTAATTTACTTGAAAATATTGTAAAATATTTGTGGAAATTTTTAAATTAATAAATTGATTTTAAGGATAACAAAGTTGTCAAATTTAACATTAAAATTATTGTATGAAAATATACAATATTTATACTCTTCGCGAATAGACAAACTTTGTCATGAATTTTGTAATACATAGAAGGAGACAGACAACGAAGACCCCATGAATTTTATATGTATGTTCTTGCTCAGCAACAATCCTAAACATAAATCAAATCTGCAATTAATGTAAGATTTCTGTATGCTCAATCACAGAAGCGTAGGCAACAATGTGAAGCATGAAAAGTATTACAGAATTGGCATAGCCGAAGATAATCAACCTTCTGTTTTCTCTTGTTTTTTTTTTTGATTTTATAATAAATTGATTATAGAAACTCTATACCTAAATTGCTTTTAAGAAAAGAAGACTAAGTTTCTTAGTTGGATGAAGATAAATTATATAAAATTAAATTAAATTGCAGTAAGAAAATGGAAAGAAAGTTGGGAAGAATAGAAGGATTTTGCTAATTAGATTATGCAAACAAAGAGTATGAAAAACAACAACAAAATCACTAAAAGGTTTTATAAGAATAATATACAATAAATAATAGAGAATTCAATTTAATTAAAAATTAAGTTTCACTGGTAAAAACTAACTACAATAATATAAATATAAGTTTCCATATAGAAGCAGAATTGTGGCCAACACAAGTTTGTAACAATAATAGTTACAATCTGCTCTGCTCGCAAATCAAACACATAACATAGTCAGTTCAGACATAAATCAACTCACTTACTCAATAAGCATCCCAAAAATCAATTGCAAGTCAGCTTGACTATACAACTATGTACAACCCATATCACTATGCACTATCATCCTTATGCTTCTATGGACTAAGATCGAGTCTATCTATTAAGTTGAAGGGTGACACAAACTAGGGACGTCTTCCTGCAAACATTTCCCATGTGACAACAAAAATTTAAGTAGTGTGCCTCACCCTCATAAGCCCAATATTGAAGAAGTGAAACTTCTTTAGCGAAGAGAGGTAAATCCAAAAATAATGAAAAAGGAAATGTGACGAAAATCAAAATGCGGTGATGTTTCAGAGACGTCTTGTGCGGGCTCGTCTGCAGCGTAGAGAATGAATGCTTAACCATGAGTAAGAGAGATAAAAAAAAATATTCCCAGTGCAGGACTCGAACCCCACGAAAAACCCAAAACACATAACACTCTCGGTTGAGACTGTACCCCATTTAAGTGATGAGTCGATGGCATACCAATGCCTCTCTGTCTGTGTTTCAGTTTGTTCCTTGTTTTTTTTTTATTCCGACATCAAAGTTCAAAAAATGAGATCGGCCAAACTGTTGGCACATCTAAGGACACCTGACAAACTTTATTTGTTTACAGAAATTGTGTGGATTATTTTTTTTTTTTTTATCTTCAACTCAAAATTTTAATACTTAGAGACGATATTAGGTAGTGGGTCGGTCCGATGGTCCTTAAGCAAAATCTATAACTTTGATTTTGTGGTCAATACAATTATGATGGTAATGATGTTAATGATGAAGTTGGCTGTATACTGTGAGGTTTAGTAAATTGATTTATTGAGTGCTTTGGGACTTTAGTGTTAGTTAATGAAAGCTTAACTAGTGATAACTAAAGTCACCATAAGGCAAAATAGATTTACACATAGTACCAGAGAGAGAGAGAGAGAGATAGAGAGAGAGAAAATATCTAGGGCAATATACTCATACACATATGTCAGATTTTACACACATATATATGGTGTATATAGTCTCATTTACTTGTACATTGTACATAAGTACATAAAGGGGGACGTTCTCATCATAGTAAGCATTGCACCCCTCTTAAAGATTTAGAATAAACAAAGATTTGTTGTCTTTCTGTTTGTTGGACTCGGTCTTATTGTTGGTTTTGTTGTTTTCTAAGTATATGGGATCTTTCTCTTATACTTCAATGTAACATGATATCCTGCTATCACCAAATATATCGCACTTTGCTTCTTCCCCTTTCCCTTTCCCTTTCCACCAGTCTCTTACCATTCATGTAACTTAATTTATTGAAGTGTGTGGGTGTTCGTGTTCGGGAACGAGTTCGAGTTCGAGTACAAGTAAATATGTCAATGAACATAAATTATACTTGCAATAATTATAAATTAAATTTTGTCATCATGGGATAGGGGTGAGTGAAGTGAGGTGAAGTGAAGTGAAATGAAGTGGAGTGAAGTCATGTGAAGAGAAGTGCAGCGAGTGTGGATAGTTCAACTTCAAACCGAAACCAAAAACGGAACTCAAGTGAAATAAATGAAATGAACCCACTAAAGCCATTCTGAGTACAGTA
Source organism: Amiota minor (assembly GCA_037043295.1). Taxonomy (NCBI): domain Eukaryota; kingdom Metazoa; phylum Arthropoda; class Insecta; order Diptera; family Drosophilidae; genus Amiota; species Amiota minor. The sequence goes on from JBAMAW010001787.1 coordinate 5,556,250, forward strand.
CGTTGCAATGCATGGTGTGTACTGTACTCTTGGGTTTTTAACTCAATTGATTTCATACAAAAAAGCACACAAAACACACAAATTCAACACACCAAAAGCAATCAACAATTAACTGAAAGAAGAGTTTCAGTCGGAGAATAGAATTATGTACATAAATGAACACATAAAAAACAGTGTGGACCAGGAGAACCTTATTACTGAATATGAAAATGGTATAGCAGAATAGTAGTAGTTTATCCAAACATTCCATCCCATTTCCAATTTCATATCTATTGCTGCCGTTATTATTTTACATTTCATTCTTGGCATCATCATTCAACAACATTTTGGCTCATTCATTTGATTTCATCTTAAGCAAGCTGCTAGCAATTTTCGATTCTACAAAATGTGTTCATTTAAATAATTTGAAATTTGGCAGCATAGTATCGCAGTAGTGCATTATAAAGGTTCTAATGGTTTAGTGGTTTGTTTTTAATTTCATCTATTAATTCTTGTAAACGTTGCGTTCAATTTCCATCCAATAAGCACCAACATCCAAGTCATTCACATCCATATTCATTTTCTCATTGATTTATTATTTATTCATCTATCTATTATTCTATGCATAATCTCAATTACAATAATGTTTCATTTTTAAATTACATGACAACATATGAGGGGCGGCCATCTCCTCACCTAATTTATATGCATATATTGAATTTATAGAAACTAACAGATGTTAGTAAAGATTCTAACATATAAAGTATAAATTTGCATCTACTGATAGATTGTGTGTCTCATTGTCTAAATAAATAATAATAAAATTTTAAAAGACTCCATAAGGAATTTTATATACACAATAAGTTATTTATAATTAATACTGTTTGCATTACTCTTTTTTAATTTTTTAATTTTTTATTATTATTTTATTATACAGATTCCCAGTGTAAGTGAGTTTTAGTCATATTGTATGTTTATGAGCTCAAGTGTTCCAACTGAATTGAACCAATTTTCAATACAATATAATGCAATTCTTATTTACATAATAATATAAAAATAATACAAAACTTATTGTTAAGTGGTAGGTGAAAACATAAGATATTGGGTTGTGTAATAGAACTTTTAGAATTGAAAGTAAAGTTCGTAGTTATTTTATTAATTAAATTATGGACCCATATTATCTATACACATTTGTCAACATTTAAGCGGAAGAAGGCTAAGAAATTAAATTGTTTTCCTATCAAATAGTTTGTTCAAATTACGAAATAAATGGTAATCTGTGGTGAGTTTGGGGATGTTGAAGAAGTTTAAACTTCAGTTCCTTGTAGTTTTGGTACAGTCATTTGTGTTATCGTGCAGTAAGATATGAGTTGATCTGTTGATCAATATGGGCTGTTTTTACTTAAGTTTCTGCATCATCTGGTCCAGTTGGTAGCAGCGTGCCAGGTTTTATGAAGACATAATGGATCAGACTTTTTTTTTGAATATTAGGTTTTGGGATGTGTTTTGTTAATTCAACCTTATCCAACCACTGTGCTAAAAGCTTACGATTGTCATATTGAATGCATTTTTCATCAAAAATTAATTGAATTTATGATGAGATGAGAGCATTAAAAAGCAAACTTTTAAACGCTTTCGTTTCTGTTTTTCATTAAACTCATGTGAAACACACTTATCCAACTTTTCCACCTTTCCGATTTCAGCAAGTTGACTAAGTACTGTTTTTGTTTTATAAACACTACTAAACCTACGTAACAAATTCTCTGCACTTTAAGATGGTCGTTATCGACTTTTAATTGTGGGCGAAGCCACGCGGCTTATTTGTGTGGTCAAAATTCCCTGTGCGAAATTTGGCGAACTAATTTTTTATTGTCAGCTACAAGAGCCAAATAAACAGTTGATGTTCCGCGGTGTCATTGATGCTGTGGTGCCACTTAAGATCTTATACTTAATAATAATGTAAAATTTTCTGTAATTTTTGCAAACTACAAATTTCATATAAGAAAGGCCAGAGGCTGATAAAGTTGATACAAAAAACAACAGACATTGATTAAGAAAAATTAAACATTTGAGTTTCAGATTATGTGTAGTCAAATAAAATAGAGTGGAAAGGCAGGCGATTTGTGTTTGGGAAATATAAACTAACAAAAGAAAATGTTTGAGACTTGAGCTATCAATGCCAGAAAAGAAAGGAATGAGTGGTGATGCGTTGCTCAAGTGGCCGTGGGGTAGTCTAGTATCACATACTTGAGTAGGTAAAGCCTGATATATTTTATAATGTCCAGTATGTTTTGCTGTTAGTTGGTTATAGTTGACTAACTTGTACCAACTTATTGATGTTTGATAGGAAACAGAGGAGTGTTGGAATTCATAGAGTGTTTTTTTTTATGTATACGACGCCTCTTTAGCTACTTTGCCAATCATTTTATTACCAACAATTAGGCAATGACATGGTATCCAAACTAGAATAATTTTTAAAGGGTTTCCGATGAGAATATTCCTCCTTTTTTTTTGTTTTTCTTTTTTTCAAAAGATGAAGATTTATGTAAATATCGAATTGATTAATGGAATGAAAAAGCAATAATTGTTAATTTGAAAAACATAACATGTTTCTTAGTTCCAATTAGTATCTTTTACAACTGACAATATTTGTAAGAATTTTTCTATTGAAAATTACATTCGTTTTGGTCTACAGATTTTAGAAATTTTCGTATAATTTTTTACTTATATTTTGATTTAAATTTTGTGTGAAATTCTTTGAGACTAAAATTGTAAATACAAATTATCAATCAAATAAATAATTTGGAATATTTGACTTTGGAAATTAATTCGAAAATTGCTAATCACAATTTAATCTTCATTATTTCATTAGCCCGTAAATATTTGTATTTATTTAATTAAAATTGCATTCATTCACATTCGCATTTATTTTGCGATTGTAAGACATTTTAAATTCAATTATTTATTTCCTCATTTCTCATTTCTTTATAATAAAATTAATACCACAATCAACTTCTTTCCAATTACATTAAAGAGTCTTTATTGTATAGAAATTTATCTTAAAATTATCTTTTTGTTTGGCTTGATAAAAATCACTTTAATTTTGCATCGTCGCATGTCTTTATGGTAAAAGCACTTTGATTTTTCTATTTTAATTTTTTTTATTTTTTTTTTTTTTTTTTTTATTTGCTAAATAAAGCGATAAATCTAAATGAATATCGACGACAAGCAAACAAAAGGGAAAACAAAGCAAAAAATATGCAAAAGATAAAAATAGAATTCACAGATGTCAATGAATCATGCTCCGCAATGCAACAACAACAACAACAACAACAACAACACTAAGAATGTGAATAAATTCAAAAATTAAAAGAAACTTAAAAAACATGTGCAATTTTCTTTTGCATTATTTCTTTTAATATTATTTTATTTTATTTTTATTTTTTTTTTGTTTTATTTTTTTGTAATCTTCTTGGTGTTTATTCTCGTTTTGTACTTTTCAGTTGGCTAATTGTATTTACATGGCCAAAATGTGGCGAAAATCTAAAAGAAATCACAAGAAGACAACAACAAAACCACTGGCGGTGACAACAACAAAAACAATACCAGCAAAACATAATAAAAGTAGCAATAGCAACATCAGCAACATTGGAGAAAAAAAACAACAAAAAAACAAAAACAAATAAACGCCAACAACATTTTCTGAATCAGCTGCGAACAAGTGCGAGAATCAAGAATTTTATTGCTGAAGTTGACAGAAATAAATATAAAATATACATATAAATGCAAAAAGAACAAAAAGACTACACAAATCAAATCAATTCAATAAAAAAAAATCGCCCAAGTGAGAATCAGACTTGCCAGCCAGAGGTTTCCGTACCAAATGGAGATTTTGTATGTATGGGAGATGAGATTAGAAACTTATAGAGTCTAAATTTAAGTTCGATGGTACAAAAAGGAAAAAAGTTTTTCAAATAAGAATCTACATTTTATCGGGTGGTTTTTTGTATGGAAGGTACGTAACGTACCTGCCCCAGTAGTCCTATCAAACTGAAATTAAGATACTATAAGTTTAAAACCCAATTTCAACCTACCATTTACATTTCAAGACCCTAGAATTACTAGATCGTATAACTCCCATACAAACTCAAAAGTTTTTTGTATGGGGAACCATTTAAATTTTTAACTTTATTTCGTTTTTAATATTTCTTGTCGTACCTCTGATAAAACTACACATTTTGTGAAAAATTTCACATTTCTACCTATTACGGTTCCTGAGATAGAGCCCCAGGACAGGATGGGCGAATAGCGTAGCCTTAGTAAAAGGGTTTCATTTTCATCTTCCTACAATGGTCATATATTTTCTAGGCTTTATCAATTGAAAACACATGTCTAGAAGATAATATTTCTACTCTTTATCTCAATAGAAAAAAGCAGATTTAAATGAATACAATTAAATCGAAAAAAATAAAAAAAAAATTCAAAACCATTAAACATTTTTGAACTAATTTCCAACTTTCTACTAAAACTAATAAACCCGAATATATACTAAACCAGGAGTCAGCAAACAGGAAACCAACATATCGAAACCACTACTTTGCAAGGGACCACCCAAGAAAGATTCTTTAAAAACCAGAGATTGACGATTTAAGAAGATTCGAAGGAGGAGTGGAACGCTTACTACAATGTCCAAGTAATATATAGTCTTGTAATAAAAACTTAATATTGAGTAAAGTCGAGTCCCATGATATCGTTCATCAATTTCGTAAGTAGTTAATACTCAAGTGAGAAAGGAGCATCCAATCGATTCGATGTTCACTTCGTAAGTCTAGATAAAATCAAGTTAATCCCACTCTTCGGTAGAAAGTGATCAATTTAATACATTTCGATGTTATTCATTCAATAGATTTTTCTATAATTTGGATACTCCTAGCACACATAAGCCGAGCAACTTTATGTTATATTATAACAGAGCTCAACAAGACATCAAATTTGATTAGTTGCGGAATTCGGTTGTTCTAAACATTTATTCCCTTAATTTCTTTTCAGTTTAGGTAAAAATAATGGAATGGAAATCTAGAAGAGTTTGGTAGTTGGATTCCAGTCAGATCAGACTTTTAAATATTTTATCATTTGTATTATTTTTCTTTCTCAAATTTTTAGTAATTTCTTGACAAAATATACAATGTTTCATGTTTTCTTTTATTTTAGTTTTGACACTTTGAATTTTTTGAAGTCACCACTTATAAACCAAGTTTGTTGACTTTTGTACTAAAAGTCTTAAGAAATTTATTAAAAAAAAAAAGTTATAGCTTCTGAGGTTGTTTCAACTATAAGACAAAATTTCGACCCAATATCTCAATAACAAATGACAGAACAAAATTTATATAATAAAAAATTTTAATTTTCAAAAGAATTGCAGCAAATTATTTACCAAAATTGTTGAAAATTTTTTTTAATTTCAAAATAACAAAAATAAAATCACCATCATTTTGATCAACATTTCAATTTGAGTTGTTTGTTGTGAAATGAAAAATTATAGCACAAAGATACAAATACAAAAATTAAAAACTAATGCAATACTAAATACATAAGAATGTACAATATTTATCCATCTATCTATCTATCTAACGAATCTGTATAAGCAGCAATTTGAATCAAGAACTTGAAGAGGGAATATCAAAAACGAAAATCGACGTGAATTGTAGTAACAACAAAGGAATGAGAACAAATGATGAATGATTAAATGTGAAAACAACTCAAATCAATGTATCAACGAATGAATGAATGATAGCAAATAGCAAATAGCAAATAATAAATAAAACTTGTATCGATGAATGTTTGTGCAATACAAAAAAATGCATACCAAAACTATTTGTCAGCGAAATTAGTAAAACGTGTGCACACAGTGCAATATAAATTGTTTGGTATTTTTGCTAACAAAGGTGTGCAATCATCATCATCATCATCATCATGACCAGCATCAGCATCAGCATCAACAGCATCATTATTATCAACACTATTGTCATCATTATTCATATCAATAGAAGTTTGGTAAATAGTTATAGACACAGATACAGTTAAAAAAGACTCCTAGATTCTACAGTTGTCAGTCACCATGTCATACATACAAAATATCATGTGAATAGTCATTGTCATCATTGTTGCTGTTGGTTGTGTTAATGATGATGATGATGATAATGTTGATGGTGATGTTGATGGTGATTTTGATGGTGTAAAAAGGTTCGGGGCTTGTGGCTAACAGCAATCAGCAATTTACAATCAAATTTATTTTACTCACAATGACCAGCATATACCACAACAACACCGCCTTCTCAGAAACACCCACATTACCACACTCCTCATCCTATTCCATACTTTTTGATTGAAGCTTCTCACTTATCATTTGTAATATTTTCGATTCGTTTTTGGTCTTTTTATTTTTTCTATTCTTTTTTTTTCCTCTTTTTTTTTTATTCTTGTTTTTCATTGTTGTAATTTAGATGTTGCCACCTTTTTATTGCGCACATCATCACCATCATCATCATCATCATGATTATCACCATAGGTGCAACCAATATCATCACCATCACTAACAGCAGCAGTCACTCGACTCGGTTTAATTTTCTAAAAATTTGTTGTTTGATTTGGAGCTTATACACAACATGCTTCTTCCTTCTCCCCTCCCTACACATCTTCCCACTGTATTATTTATTTACACACTATTCTGTTCAACTATTAATCCTTCTTTTCCACACATTTTCACACCTACTCCGCCCCAGTTATGGGTTTTCCCTTTTCCCCATTCTCTCGATTTCTCCTGAATAATCGCTGAGTATGCATTATTTTGTTCAGGATTTGCATTTATTGTATTTTCCACTTCATTCGCAATATTCCTTTTAATTTTATGTTTATTTAATTCCTCTATTACCTTCCCCATTACCCATTTTGTATCCAGTGTATTTTATGGGATTTAACTTTTTATTGCATATTTTGAGGTGTTAATTTATGTAGCATCAGCACAATAAATACCCACAAGTGAATATGTAAAGCATTGTAAATATCTTTGTGTTTTTAGTTAGATTATCACATCACATCACATCACATCACATCACATCAGATCAGATCTATTAAGCTTTTGATAGTTATATTCATCCTTATCAAGTACCGTTTACCGTTTAAGTCGACATATAGAAATATCATTACTTTCCTACAATACAATACAGTTTACAGTTTAGGACTCCAAAACCTTACTCTTGAAATTTAAAAATGGATATTTGTTATACAAAAATACAGACATTACAGTCTAAGAAATAACTTGTACCAAAAGACATTACTAAAATACTTTTAAAGTTCATTATGAAATTTTATGTCTGCATCTCCAAATATGTATTTTGTATTTTAGATGACAAATATTATTTTGTATATTTTCATTGGCTTTGGTTAAGTTAGTTCGTAGATATTGAATGTTATATCTATGTATTAACCAGTAGAGGAATCAAAATTTATACATAAAAAAATGTATTTTGATTAGTCAATTCATTCTTTGTCTATAAGCCACTTAAAGTTGACGTGTCAGTCTATTATTGGTTTTTTTTAACGATGGAAAGAACCGAGTATCGTGCAGAGATATTATTCTTCGTTTTGGATGGTTTATCAGCAATAGACATTCATAAAAAACAATGGTGATGGTGGAACTCTTAAAGGAATCTGGTCAATAAAAATTGGATTGTAGCATCACTCACCAATGAAACAATGAATTCGTACGAAAATCAATCACTCAATTAATTAATGGTCTGATTTTTTGTGTTCAAAAAAGTGTTTTTTTTATTGAAAAAAAGTAAAAGTAAATATAAATGTAAAGTAAATGTAATCATTCAAAGTATTGACCGCCGGAAGCGACTACTTTTTCCTATCTCTCTGGTAATTTTCAAATACCAAATCTGGCCTCGATCCAATCATTGAGCCATTTTTCGATAGGTTTTAGAGTTTCAACATAGTCGTCATACAAGTAACAACACAAGAAATCATTGAGGAAGTTTGACTAAGCGGGAAATTTCTGATAACATCTTTATATTTCACATGAAGAATTACTTATGGAAAAGATTTTCAGAAAGTTAGTGCCGCATTCGTTAACACTTCAACTGAAAACTGAAATCGAAAATATATTTCTCAGCTTAATTTGAAGCGTTTTAAGCACAATAAAATAGATTTTGTGCATCGCCTTATACCTATGGACGAACCTTCGATCTACTACCTTTTGTATTGAAATAATATAACACTACAATATTTTGTATTATTGTTTGACTCTGGTTGCTATCTACTATTAGCAAGTTTCACTTCTATATTGTATGTGCCTAAATAGTTCCAATAACAATAATAATATCGTCAAATTTTGATTTTCGTCACATTTCACTTTCATATTTTTTGGATTTACTCTTACCCTTAGCTAAAGAAGTGTAATGAATTAATAGGACTTAAAAAGTATTTGTTGTAATATATTTATAATAATAATCTATTCTATAGTATTAAAGGACCTCAGTTAGAATAACATAAGTTTAACATAAGTGTATTCACCATTATCATACCAATGCGAATAATGAAATAATTTGGTTCTACTTACTTTGTTATGATATTTAAAAATGAATTTACAATTTCAGAATATTTATAAAATGTTCAAAATAAAAAAATATTATATTTCATTTTGTTAATTGCTTAATAAATAAAATTTTTGGAAAAATCCCTACAACAACAATAAAATAACTTTAGCAAATAAATTATCAATGCTCAGTAAATTTAAAAATCTTTTATAAATTATTATTTTGCTGTTGTTGATGTTGTTATTGTTATTATTATTATTTAAGTAGTAAAATGTAATTATTATTTATACAAATGCATTAAAATAATAAGCAATTAATAATAATAACCATTTATAGTCAGACTAAGGAGACCCACTAGAACTCAATTTCCCACCCAACCTAAGGCCAAAATTTATAACTAAAGAAATAAAGAAACAAAAGCGGTAAAGGCGACACAACAAATGGTCATGAATGGATTCACTTTACCCAGAACAAAAGCTTAAGGATTGTCATCTACTATTTATATTTTGATTATATGCAATCTTCTCGGTTTTTATTTTTATTTTCCATTGTTATTCCTTGCTGTTCTCCGTGGCAAGCATAAAATAAGAATGGGAGATTGAGGAATCTCAAAAAAAAAAAACAAAAAAAAAAGAAATATATTAAAAAAATTCTATATAAGCGTTAAGTAAACCACACACAAAGCACCCATAAAAATTCACAGAAGTAAACAGAATAAAGGCGAAAATTAAAACGATGGTGATGGCTTAATGAAAAATCGCAACAAAAAAATAGAACAAAACCAACAACCTAAACTGAAAAAGTACATAAAAGTAATTTACAATTTCAATTACTGTGAATGTGACTTTTATTTTCCAATTTTTTTAGCTACATTTTTTCTCGCATGAGATAATTTTCTGTATGTATTATAATTTGAGTAGTTTTCATCACGCACAACAATATTTATTATGAAATACCTGCGAAAAATTACTTCCATCAAATTTATGCACAAAACCTAAAACAAACAAAACTATGGCATTCATTTAGGCACTTTCTAGTCCTCATTCATCATTCAATCATTCTAAGAAATAATAAAACAAATAATCATTAACAAATCACTTCAAATCAATGTGTTAACAAATCAAGTAAAATTGGATTGTAGCATCCATCACTCACCAATGACCAATGAAACAATGAATTCGTACGAAAATCAATCACTCAATTAATTAGTAAATTAATGAATCAATACAATGCAGCAATGAAACTAGGAATCAATCATTGAATCTAGTTACGAATTAATAAATCAATATCTAGATCAATCAAATCACTGAATGAATGCCACAAATATTCATTTAAATACTCAGTTAACCTATGAATTCATCAATATACAATAATAGGAATAAATTTAACAATCATTCAATTAATGAATAACTCAATCAATCAATCGAATAGGAAATCACTCAATGAATGAATAAATACATAAGTCAATTAATTAATGGGTATAATTCAATCAAATCAATGAATACAATAATTAATAAATCAATCATCATTCAGTTAATCAATCAAACAATAAATGAATCAATCCAAAATTCCAAACATTGAAGTAAGTTATTATTAAAACAATCAAACAATGAATGTAAGTATGAATCAATCGAATAATCAATCAATCAAATAATGAATCATTCATTTCCATCATTTGCTCACTATCCATCCATCCTCCATCCTTTCTCTCCTTATTAGTTCTCTCTCTCTCTCTCTCTCCATCTAACTTTTCTGTACATCTATCTTGTAATTCTGTCTATCTTTCTATCTTCTTATCTATTCAACTCTGCACCAATCTAATATAAAATATTATTTTTCATATATTTTCTGTCACATTCCATATACCTAAGTACAACATATTGTATGTATATGGACAGACCCCCATTAGCAGCGTGACCGATAACCCAACACTCCCAGTATTTAGTAGTCAGTATTGAATAGTCGATAGTCGATAGTAGATAGTTGATTGGAGAGTGGCGAGTTTCCAAGTTCGTCATCAAGGTTGTAATCAATGTGGATCTTCAAGGAATAAATGTAAGTATCAAATTGCAATAAATTTCCATAAAATAAGTCTGAAATTCTATAACTTTGTCAATTTATTTTTTTTTTATTAAATTTTAATAAACATTTATATGTTTTCTCTGACAATCCACATATCTTTCTTCCTGTTTTCTCTGCAATTTTAATAAAATTTTGAACTCCATTTTATTATTCATTGCTTGTTGATTAAATTTTTTTTTGTATTTCTCTGGCATATGTGCATATTGAATATGTTGGTTGTTCTTAATGTTATTATGATCCTGACATGAAAAACATTTTTATGCATTCATAAGAAATTAATATTAATTATTTATGCATAAAACAAAAATCATGTAAATTTGTTGAAGGAACTGTTACTCGTACCAAGTAAAAGAGAAACACATTTACAAATGAATAATGAAGAGGCCACAAAAAAAAAAAAAAACAAAAAAAAAAAAAAGACAAAACCAAACAGAAAATGTTCTTTTCAATTTAAAAAAAAAACAAAAAATGTGAAATATTAAAAGTAATTAAATAATTGGTTAAAATGATGGTGATGATGATGATGCTAAATATTTTTTGTTGAAAATGAAACTTTTCAAAGTAAAGGGTCTTTTAATATATTTTATGCTTTTTTTTTTTTTTTTTTTAATAGTTTTCATATTTTGAAACATACTTATGTACTTATGTATATGTGTGTTTGTGCAACATAATATGGTTCCACTGTAGTTAGTTGTATATAGTAATGTATAATGTCAAGTATACTTGATTACATGCACCACAAACAGAGTGTGTAATAAAATACACGTTGGGCAAAAAGTAATTAATTTGATTAAGTGGCACCATAGCGAAAAAAAAAACCTCGTCGCAAACGTTGTCGTAGAACTGACTTAAGGCAGAGGAGAGAGAGATGGACAGGGAGACAGAGTAAAGTGAAGGCAGGCAGGCAGGCAGGCAGAAGCCAAAATGGATGAAAGAAAGAATGAAACTAAGGAGAGTCTAAGTTAAAGCCAAAAGTATCAAGTAAAACAGGCTACTGCTACTACTCTAATGCTAAGAAAGTCATTTTCCACTCAAAGATGAAAGTGAGTGAATGAAGCAAAGAAGGGATAGAAAGAAAGTAACTAACTAAGTCAAGTCAATTGCCAGACTAGGACAGACGTTGACGACGACAAATAAATTTATTGCCTCACTAAAACAAAACAAAAAACAAAAAAAAAAAAAGAAGAAAAAACCAAAAATAATTAAAAGGAAAATGTGAAGGTAAAATAAACTAACATTAAGTAGCAACAGATTGTGTAACTTGAAGCTTTATAGACTTGACAAACATATACACATACAATTTAATGTAATATGACACTCACTCACTACATAGACTGGAAAATATATTAAACTATTGTAATTTATGAATTTTTATAAAGAAAAATAATTTAAAGATTAAAAACTATGTATATACATACAGAAATGATTTTTTGTTTGAATTGAAAGTAATAGACTTTTGACTTTACCAAATCTATATAATCTGTTAAAATAACATACATATTTATCAATCTTCTTTCTTCTTTAAGAACAACTTTAATTTGTAATCTCTAGCATAGAAGGCTTGAGTTTATTTATTAGGTTGGTGGAAAAGTAACTTCCGAAAATGAGAATTATGTTCCAACAAAATTTTTCATATAACAAATCAACTTTATTTCCTCAAATATTTTCCATTTTTATTGATAACCTTTTGCCATTTTTCGGGTAAAACCATAATCCCGTCTTTGTAGAAATTCTGGGATTTCTGATCAAAAAACTGGCGCAATACCGTTTTGCAGTCGCTTGGGGAATAAATTGTTACACCCTCAAGATAATTCTGCATGGAGAGGAATAAATGGTAATCAGATGGTGCTAGGTCCGGACTATGTGGTGGGTGCATTAACACTTTCCAGCCGAGTTCCCTCAGTTTTTGCAGAGTCATCAAAGATGTGTGTGGCCTGGCGTTGTCGTGGTGGAAGACTATGCCTTATCTGTTTACCAATTGTGTGGCCGTTTTTCCTTCAACGCTGCATTTAGTCTTGTTAGTTGTTGACCATAGAGTTCCGAATTTATCGTTTGCACAGGTGGGAGCAACTCATAATGCACAGGACCTTTGCAATCCTACCGGGGCTCACCTTGTTTAGACCATGACCTTTTTCTCACATTATTGTCGTATGTTACCCATTTTTCATCGCCAGTTACCAATTTGGATAGAAAAGGTTGCAAATCATTCCGTTTCAGTAACATTTCGCAAATTGAAATGCGATCAATAAGATTTTTTTCTGTCAAATTGTGTGGCACCAAAACATCCAGCTTTTTTGCATGGCCCGCCTTTTTAAATGGTCTAAAACTGTCGTATGGTGGATACCAAGATCCTTAGCGATGTCACACGTACTTATGTGCCGGTCATTCCCCACCTTTTCAATAATTTGGTCAACTTTTTCCAGACCGAGGCGCGAGACATTTGAGGAGCGTGTAGTGTTTCAGTTGGAGCAAAAATTTCCGATAATTTTACTTCTATTTGTAAGCAACAAAGACCGTTCGATTCCTCTTTTCATATTAAAACAGGCAACCGATATTGTTTTTATCTTTTTTGAAACAAAAGGAATATTCTTACATTCAATAGAAATTCATGGCAGAATTTAACTTGTTTCACTTCATTTAGGAGTCGTCATGGACCACCTTTCGTACAACTCTCTGGCTTTTTGAGATCTATGTATGTATTTCTATTCCAGTCATGACTAAGACGAAACTTTAAGTTTAACAGACAGACGATTCTCTATATTTTCGCAAAAAACTTCTTGATCTTCCAATCGGCAGCCTGATTTCCATTTCATCATTCAAAAGCAAACGATGATGTCTATTTGTGATTTTTGTTCTATGATCAATATTTGAGCGACATCTTGGCATAAATGATTTAAAAAAGTTTTGTAATTTAATGTTGCCCGAAATATATTCCAAACAAAGTTTTTAGTATATTGCACAGAGCACTTGAAAATAAAATTGATTTAATATTGACAATATTATCGCACAAAAAATCGATTTTCATTGATTTTTAAAAATGTCTCTAAGCCTTTATATATATATAAGCCTTCACAAAAAGTTCTCTAAATGACAATCAAAACCATATCAAAATCCGTTGATTGGTTTAGAAGTTTTGCGTATCGGAATGGACAGGAATTGCAATTTTGATGTATACTATGTATGTGTTGTGTACATGTGTGTGATAAATAATCACCCATATGGTTTCTTTTCGATTATTTTATGGAGTCGATTGTCGAATAGAACCTTTCCTACCACCAAATTACATCTATGCATATTCAACACTATACATTTCCAATAATAAACGCAACGAAGAGAATTGAAAAGGTTACGTCTTGAAACGAAAATTCTCAAAAATCTTGAAAAATATTAAATGTGTCCTTACACTTTAATGTTTTTACAACATCTACAAAGTTTAACCATTTGAATAAACGCTTGATATACATAATTGACAAAAATTCCATTCTTTCAATGGTCTCTTGACAGCAAACATCTTCATTTCACGCAATTTATCAGAGACATTCCAATTCAACTCAATTCAATTAGCTGGTCTAAGTATTGAGTATGTGGTAATGAATTTGTATGGAAAACTTTTTATAATTAAACACAACTTTATAAACCATTCAAAATGACAATTTACACCTTTGACTGATGGGACAAATAATTGTTAAGTACGTATCTGATATGTTATACAATATGATAAAGTCCATTAAATCTTTACCAAAGTTCTGCTGCTTTGTTAAATCGAAGTTAATGTTTTGTCAATAATTTAAAAATCTCCACTAAAGAGAACAAAATCAATGACTCGACTAGTTGACACTGAAGAAATAATCTTAGAAAATAAAGGTTTAAATTCATTTTCCTCTAAATAATTTAAATTAAATCAAAGAGTAAATTGTCCAGTCCAATGCAATGCAATTGATTTCTTTCACCCACAAATATTCAAATAGCCAAGTTTTATCCCCTCCTAAGTACATAGTTTATTTGGTATTTGTGTTTAGTGCTATTTAAGACCATTTAACATTTGTAGATTTAATCAATCTAAAGAATATGTCAAACCGACAAACCAACAAAAAAAAAAAAAAGACCAAAAATAAAATTTAAAAGGAAGAAGGAAAAAATGAAAGAATTTTCTAAATATTGTGCAATAATTTGTTTGTAGTTTGCATTTATACAATCACTTTACTTCTACACATTCAATCTTCGATTTTCTCCACTCCATTCCCAACCAAATCTTCCAAACTCTTAATGACATAACATGAAGGCATACAAAACAACAACAACGAAACTAAACAACTTTGTTGTATTGTATAACTGCTTTTTTTTTTTATACATTTGAAAAAGTAACTTCTACATCTACATATGAGAGTAAATGTGTTAGTGTGTGTGTGTGTGTATATATATATATCTATGAGTGCAATCAGTTGTCTACGTGCCATTTTAAGTGTATCAGGTTCCCATAAAAAATATACATAAAAATAAAATAATTTGCTTTAAAAGATTTTACAATGGATCACGTATAGGTAAGAACGTGTGTGTTTCTCTTTCGTTCTTTATCTTTGTATAAGCATGAGTGTTATGTCAGTGTTTGTGTGTGTGTGTGTGTGTATCTTTGTATCTTTTTCTTTACCTTTTTTTTTGTTTTTTTTTTTTTGTTGCATTTATAAAACTAAATTCGAACAATATTTAGAGTAAAGACTTTGGATCTAAGTGTTGAAAAACAGATTAATAAGGTTACCCATTTTATGGTGATTAATTGAAAATTGGAAGAACTTTTAGCATTTCCCCTACTTTGTTAAAGATAAACATCGAAGAGATATAAAGGATTCGAGAAATCTTTGTTTCACAATTTAATAATCCGACCGACATGCATGTGATTTCATGGAAGTAACTACAATAAAACTTACCATTAAAAACCACCTCAATTCAATAATCTTAACTCACAAACCTCTTAACTTTATTGCTACTATAGTTTCCAGTTTCTCTGTATTGAACGGAGCCATAGATGGCTCAAGTTAGAATAATCAAGTTTCATAGTAAAGAAACTAATAGAGAAACTAACTTTTCTACACACACACACAGAAACAAAATGCCAAGAATCGTCGAGGTGCATTGAAATGAGGAGAAAGAAATCTGTTTCTATGCCTTACAGCCTATAAATATGCTACGTGAGCTGTTTATATTTGTTAAATGAATATTGAAGAAGGAGCGCGGGCGAACCTTGACTTGACTGAAATGAAAGCGAATTCAGAGCGAAAAGAGAGTCAGTCAGTCAGTCAGTCAGTCAGACACCGAGTCTCATCACTATGAACATGAATGAGAAAAAGTGTAGCATACTTCTAGGTGATATTGGAATAATGATGATGATGGCGAGAAGTCATGTGCAACCAACCCAGCAAACAAGTAAGCAAGTAAGCAAGCAAGCAAACAGTTGATTAAAGTAAAATTAGAAAGAATTAAACAAACACTAATACAGTCTCACACACACACACACACACACACACACACACTTTTAAATACACAAATTTATAAGAAGAAATCTTTAGTGTGAAGCTGCGGCAATAGAGAAAAAGTGGAAATACCATTAAAATAGATTAAAAACTGAAATATTTATATTGCAAAACTCCCAAAGCGTTACAAAAAAAATGCTTTTTGATTATAGCTTTTCTTTCTTTTGCTGTTTTGAATGGGGGGGAAGGAAAAGGTAATCGGATGTGTGTGTGTGTGTGTGTTTATGAAATGAAAGTATCGTTAAAGCGTTGTTACGTTTATTTACGCTATAAAGATTACATGCATAATAATTTTCCAAAACACACACATTTCTATTTCCAGCCCAAAAGAAAAGTGTGGGAAGAAAAGACTACGTCAGCAGTAGCAGAAGTATGTACATCATATGTACATAGTAGGATAAAGCATGCCAACCAAAAGTATTTGGCGTCACAGACCGAGAGACAGTGAAACAGGCAGGCAGGCAGGCAGATATCCAAAGACTACCTACACAAGTAAGTATAAATTTCTTACATAGTAAACGTTGAACGCAAAGCAAGACCCAACAATAGAAAAAAAAATATATTTATATTAAAGAGTAGAAGGAGAAGAGAGGCCAGAAAGGAATCATAAACTCACATCCTGAGCATTCACCCACACCCACCAACCATCAACCATAAATACAAAATCATTACATTTGAGTAGACATACGTAAAGCACATTGTTCCAAAGAAAACTTGAGCCTGACACTCACCCACTCACCAACTCACTAGGACACATACAAAAAGGAGAGGAGGACGCAATCACCGTTAAAAAAAAAAAGGGAATAGAAAAAAAAAGTGTTAAGAAAAGACGAAATAGAAACGTGGAAAATGATGAAGTAACCCAGTGAAGAAGAATGGTTAAAAATGAGGTAGTAAAAAGAATGAAAAGGAAATATTAAAATGATAACAAATGAAGAATGAAAGTTGCCAAGAAATAAAGATTTCTTCCGTTGAATTTAAAGCAAACCGAAAAACCTACATCCAAAATCATCAAAAAATATGTGATGACCACAATCCTTAAAAAACCGCTAGAAGCAGCACTTGATTCAGAGGACATGACAACACGCGTCGGTATAATATAATGTAAGAATAAGTATCCAAAGCATATTTCTAAGACGGACTGACTACCTAACATGGAGATCTAAAGATGCCTACAGTACCCAATTAAATGAATACACACACAGCTGTAGCTTCAAAAGCATCCAAAAATATACCGGCGAGAGAGAGCTCTCACCTAAGATTCGACGCGACTGGCTGGCTGTGCCCCAACGATCTTCCACAAAGAAGTAGATAAATTCCTTATGTAATTATTATAGATCACAACATTGTGTAAATCAATTGCGATTAATATACCAATAAATTGATAAACTATTAGGTTGAATAAAATGTTCGAGGCCTTTTTCAGTTCACTTGACTGTCATAACTTTTAAACGGATCGTTGCATCTATCAACTCTTGAGATTGATTCCTTATATTTTAAGTTTCTATTAAAATGACAGAATGAGTTAAAATTCAGAAAAATTCGAAATATTCTACAAATTTACCAGGTTAAGGGGAAGAATGCGGTGCAGGCACGTCTATCGAAAACTATTGCCAAGATATGGTTCGCTCGCTTTTGTTCTGGAAATATAGATGTGAAAGATGCACCACGGTCAGTGCCGCGTATTACTGAGAAAATCGATGAAATCATGGAAAAAGTTGAGTGAAACTGGCATATAAGCAATCATGACATTGCTAACAAACTTAACATCGACAACAAAACGGTTTAAATCCATTTGCAACGGGTTGTTTGTAAAAAGAAGTTCGATATTTGGGTGCCTCATGAATTGATTGAAAAAATTTTAATTCAATTGACCGAAAGTCGAAAAAATTTCAAAGCGATTTGTAACGGGTTATGAAAAGTGGATAACACACGAGACTGTTGTTATTGTACTACGAAAGCGGTTTTGGTCGAAGCGAAATGAAGACAAACAGTAGCAAAGCGGCAAACACGGTGATGCTGTGTATTTGGTGGGATTGGAAGACCAAACGATTGATTCGAACGACTACCGCCAGCAAACAAATAATACGGTTGAAGTAAGCAATTCAAAAAAAGCAGCCAGAGTTGATCAATATAACAGGTGCATGTTTCATCATGAGAACGCAAGACCACACACATCTTTGATAAGCCGGCAAAAATTAAAAACCTTTGATTGGGAAGTTTATTATTTGTTCCGAATCTCTGCAAAATCCTCTTGTTCAAGCGAGACACTTGTCGCAGTTTTTTAATGAGAAATATCAGAAATTCTACTCTGATGGAATAGTAGTGTTAGTCGATAAATGGCAGAGTGTAGTTGAGCAAAATGGACAATATCTAATTTAATAAAATGTAATTTTAATATATAAAAAATTAACTGGATTTGTACTAAAAAAAAAAGCAGCGAACTTTTTCTTCAACCCAATAAATCTTTGGCTCAATAGACTTTCTGTTTTTTTTTTTTTTTTTTAATTATTAATTTAAATTTTATTTAATTTGTTTATTTTATTTTTTTTTTATTATATTGATGTAAGAATGCAAATTGGGCTATTGAGTATGTTTATGGTATTGTGTGTTAATACTATTCTATAAATTCTAAAACGTTAGTCTAAAGGGTGATAGCGTTTCAGTTATTTCGTATTCCAGCTGTTATCTAAGAGATTGATAGCTATAACAAGGTTAAGGTGTTCCAGTCGCAATAGACTATAATATAAATTTTAACATTTGCGGGGCCTATTGTATAGAGTTCAGGCAATTCTAATCGAAACAAGTTATGAAATATTGGGGAGTGCATGAAACAAAAAGCACTTCTTAACTCTTTAGATCGGACATGTTCAATCCGCGGCCCAAAGCAAGTATCAGTGCGGCTCTCGTCCTTTTTGTTTTTTTTTTTTTTTTTTTTTTGTTGCTCACCACCTTGCACCTAATAATATATTCTAGAAATACACTACTAACATTCAATTTTAACCTTAATAATCACTATAGAATCATCCCAAAGTGTGCATATATAACAAACATATTGGAAGACTTAAAAAAAATACCATTCGATAAATGTGGAAAATAGAATTTTATTGCGAAAATATTAGCAGAAAAAGTTGTGATCAAATTAAATCAAATCTAATCAAGTAAAAAGTACTAAAAACTATAATATGTTACCGGTGTAGCATAATAAGTTGATGCTTATGAGTATCAAAAGAGTTTTCTTAGCAAAACTTTGTCGTTATCCAATATCGAATCGTAATCACACCCGCACACACTCACCTACATACACCTACACATACAAACACAGATACATAATACATACATAATATGTACATACATATATGGTACCATTGTTAGCGCTTAATAACGAGTTATGCTTTATTCGGTCTCGTAATATATTTGGTGTCAGTGAAGCAATATTCTTCTGTAAGACGGCACACTTCATGCACACATCACATCACACCGCATCCAATCACAAAGGTAGCAACTATTAACTACCAACCAATCCCATCGAATCCAATGCCAACCAAATCCAAAGCCAAAGCCAAAGAACTCATTGAGTTGCGCAAGCAAACAGAGATTTAGGGAGGCAGTAAATTGTCTCTGTATTTGTAGTATCTGTGGATGGTATTTATTGTTTGTATGTGTGTAGTGTGTGTCCCATTATTATGTGAGTGAATGTATCTGGTGCAAAATTGTTCTTGACTCCTACAGAAAATTCGTTTGCAGCAACTTGCCGAATATTTGTGGAAATTTTTTGCTTTCCGTTTCAGCTTGAACTCAGTTCCGCTCAGCTCTCAATCTGATGTCCTTATGAGGCTCATATACTCGTAAAACAAGGTAAGTAATGTGACCTTTGAGAATTTGTTGGCGTTCATTCGCTCGCTGAATGTGAATAAGTTTTCTGTTCTTTTATATTTTTTTTTTTTTTTTTGTCTTCAAGAAAATTTAGAATGCAAAAGCAGCAAAGAAGAAAATTCAAAGGTAAAAATGAAAAAAAAATTTAAATAAGAAAATTGTAAAAATCGCGCGCAGTAGGAATGAATTTATTAGATGTTGAAAGATCTTATATATATAGACAGACTTTGCAATCAATTTTATACTAAGAATTTGGCAACTGAACTCAACTAAGGAATTGTAAAATTAATCTCTAAAACTAAACTCAACTCAACTAAATTCATAACTTATAGCAGCACAAGGTTTTGAATTTGTAGAATTGACAACGACATAACAAACGAATTATGTCACGAGTTTGCTAAACAATCAGCAGCACTTTGCCATCTATGCCCCTGTTTTTTAAGACTTGGCAGGACCCTCTTCATAATGACTACTAACAAAAATGCTCTGAACCACAGTCTCATAGCAGAACAGCGTACGACACAGCAAATGGTAATAAATAAAAGTGTAAAACTCTACTAAGGGTTGCTTACTGTTACTCGTATTTCTAGCAATGTTCAATGCTCAACATTTTCACTCAAAAATCTTGTTTCTCGTTAATGCGCAAACTCAAAATTCTCATCAACATCCAACATGAGAAGTAACAGCAGCATGGACCCCTCCAGTGGTCCCAGTGGCAGCAAGCAAACAAAGCGCAACAGTGCCCCATTACAACAATTGGGCCGTCGTCGTCATCGTCGTCGTCGTTGTCCTTTTAATGTTCTTCAATAACATTTTTATAGACCAAACATAAACAAAAAAAAATAAATAAAATTAACTTTTATTTTACTAACTCCTTCTCTCTCTTTCATTCTCCCTCTTGCTTACATATGTACTCTATCTTTCCCTCTCTGTTATGTTGGGCAATTTTACTGTAAGAACTTTTTCACTCAAAGAGAAAAGATTTTTCTATTTTTTGTCATAAGGAAAAACCACTCAAAATTTAACAATTCATAGATTCACTTTCTCGCTCTCTCTCTCTCAATTATTTGTATCGTTCGTTAGTGTTCAGTTGGTAACGTTATCAATTTGAGTGATTTTTTTATTGTCGTTTCTTATCTTGTTGAGTGAAACTATGCAGGCAAGCAGGCAAACAGGCAGACAGACAGCAGCAGTTCGGAGCTTTTAAGTCCTTTGTAATTTATTGAAATTCGATAGTCAAATAAGGAAAGTCATGGAAAAGTGAATATTCTTATAATTGAACTCACAACAAAATATTTACAAATGCAAAGAAATTTTCTACTTCATACAGGGAAAAAAAAGAAAAGAGTGGTTTGATTGTAAGTAGAATGATCTAATACTAGTTGTGTCTACTTGAACTTAAATCAAATAATCATTAAAATGTGAAATTGAAATTTCTTCACATCCACTCCAAACCCCCTGTATTTTAAAATCCGTGTAAATTACCGGATATTCTCATTTTTAGAGATTAAAAGTTTTTTGTTTTGTTTGGCATTCAAACACGTTTTAGACATTATCCATGATGACGTTAAGGAATTTCTTTTGATATCTATTAACTTGTTTCATATCCTAACACCACCATCACCTCCACCATACAGTAGTTAACACAAGTGAAGGGTAAAACTTTAAAAAAAAAAAAAAAGAAATATTCGCTCAACTGAAACCAGCCGCGTGTTTCCTGTGACGCCCAGGCAAACTTGGACCAACCAACCCAGAATCAGATCAGAGTAGATGAAACCATTACACGCCTACTACTACTTTAGACAATTGTGAGTATCATTGATGATGATGTTATTGGATGATGATGATGATGTTGCTGCTGCTATTGTTGTTGTTATTTACAGTGTTGATGCTACTGTTGATGTTGGTGTTTTTGATATTTTAACGAGTTAATGCGAAAAAGGACATGCAAATGCGGACATTTTGAATTCATTGAACTTTAGTACAATGATGACGATGACGATGACGATGGTGTTGATGATGATGATGGCAATGGCGGCAAGTAATGTTCATCATCATGATTATGGTGATGGTAATGGTGATGGTGATGGTGATGGTGTCGATGCCATTACCAATGCCAATAGTAGCGATGACTTTACTCGGGCTTCTTTTTCCTCATAGTCGATATTTCTTGAATTCGGTTTCACTTCGGTTTGGCTTCGGTTTATAGAAAAATAAAAAGGAAACCTTGTAAAGCAAATATTTACAAAGGAGATTTATTTTCATTTCATGTTCTTTCTTGCTTGTTGCTGTTGTTGTTGTTGTTGTTGCTTGTGTTATTGTTGTTATTTCAGTGTTTTTTGATGTGGTTGTCGCTTGCTGTCTTCGCCTGTTGTTACGAGCAAGTATAGTAAAATTTGTACATTTACCCAGAGTTCCAGGACCTCATTCTCATCTTTATTATTTCTCAGTTAGTTAGTTAGTCTCATCCTTTAACAAGTTTTATCTGAACATGTTTTTTAAAGTGATTTTTTTCTTTTTTTTTTGTTATTAAAAATTGTCACATTTTCTTCAATTCAACTAGACATTTTTAGTCCCTTTATTCAAGAAGTACCACACTAAAGAGTCTTTTGGTAGAAATTGTTGCATTTTAAATCATCATAACTGAATTAATTTATCTTATTAATATGTAAATAAAGAATTCATAGTACAATTTCAGCACTACATCTCTTAAATTCAAGACCCTTATGTGACTAGCAGTAGATGACGGAATATACATATATGCAAGTAAAGTTGCAATACGCATACAGTTTATTACCTCTGTAATGATCTTCCATCATTCCTCTGAAATATACATTTCTACATTATATTAAAGTACCCTACCTTATATTTAATACTTCTAAATTCCCGGTCTAAGGGTCCCACAGTAGCTTCTCTTATTAAGATGAATTTCAATAAAATTATCAATGCCTGCCATCATCTCAAAGGCAATATACTCAAAGTGTGTGATGTTGATGATGATTTTCATATCAAAGTGTAGGGTAGAAGAATAAGGATAAACATATTTACTTTCTCTTTCTCAAGGGGTTGTACACTTTACACTTTGATGATCTAGAAACATGTCTAATGAGTTTTTAGAATTTAACTAAATTGTTTTGATAGAATGTTGAAGTTCCATGACTTCAATTTACTGAATGTAGTTTAAAGTCTTTCGAATTGTTTGTTTAGGATTTTATGTTGATATAGCAGAATATATTGAATAAAGTGTATAAAATTCCTTAGAAATAACAAAAATTATTTTTAATCATTTAGATTTTTTTGTTTTTCAATTTTTCTTTTTGTTGTTTAAATCAAATCAAAAATGAGGGTAAAAGCAACAAAATTTCAATTTCAATCGTCAACAAGTTTTCCCTAGTGAAAATTAAACTGAGAACACAAACACACAGACAATACATACACCCGGCAGCCCAGAATTCTACGATTGTGAAAATCGGAGCAAAGTACGAATAATTTTAGTCTAAAAAGAAAAGAAAAATAGCAAAAAACTTTCTTGAGTTGACGATGACGACGACGACGACGGTACCGACACCGACGAGGATGCGTTATATACCTTACAGTTTTCGCCCAAATGAATACAAAAAAGGGGAGAAAATAAAACGAGGAAATTTTTAAAATCAAGTAAAATAATGCAAAATTGTATGGGTGGTAGTGAGTGTTTGCATGCTTCCTTTTTCGGGTAGTGTCCTTTCCCGTAGACGAGTTGAAATGTGCATTTCTGTGTTGCACCGTGATTTATATTTTCTTCTGCTTCTCGTTCCTTTCTTTCATATGTTTAGTTTTCCTAATGGCATCATCATTCATTTCATCCTTCTCAAAAGTAACGAACAGAACTAGAGTAGAAGTAATACCTCCTACCAATTCTACTACTACTACTACTACTACTACTACTACTACTACTACTGCTACAAATGTTTTTTCTCTTGTATACAACAAAATTCAACATGAAACTTAACTTAAAAAGTTTTCAAATTTTATTTTCGATTTAAATGAAAAAAAAAAAAAAATGGCAATGCGATGTGATATTAAGTGATGAGTGAGTGATGTAAAAGATAGTTCGTAAAAAACGTGCTGAAATCCAAAATTTTCTATCTCACTATCAGAACAAGTGTACTTTCTTTGAATTAAAGGAAAATAGTCAAAGTAAAAAAAAAAAAAAAATATTATAATAAAACTTTTGTAGTTTCCAATATACGGATTGATTTTATAGATGATACAAGAAGAAACCACTATAAAAATATGGGAATCATTAATGAAATCACTTTAGAATCTTTATACAACTTGAAACTGTTGTTTGTTACACATCCACATTTACCCAGATCCTAGGATCCTGAGGATCATATAAGAAACCATTGCATACATTATTCTGAATAGAATATTTCGGTGTTGTAATACGGTCCACCTTCTTAAAAATCCCTACTAATATCAGCAAAATCTGAACAATTATTTTTATTTGTTTGGGTTCCGGACATAAAGGGTACTAAACGGAATCCTATTATTAAGACTACGCTGTCCTTCCTCTGGCTCTATTGAAGTAACTTGGCAAGTTGAAGGCCCTGTGAGCTATTGTAGAACTCTTAATTTACTTAACTTTAGTTTTATAATGTCGACGAAGCGGACATTGGAGCTCGTCGTACACTCTAACAAGAATAAGATTAGAGTGATGGCGGCAATCTTGAAAAACTGCGACATTGGACTAATGGAGAATTTGGGTTTTTTCGATTAGAGGGTTATTTTTAAAGGCATAGAGGGACCAACTAAGGATACCTTCCATACATCAGGCTTCAAAATTCAGGCTTCTGGGGCGAGCTTCTTGCAAATTATCTTCATTCTTTTTTGTTACCATTACAACTAGAGATAATGATGATCATTTTCTTTACTTGCAAATGAAATATTTCATCATTATAGCCAGTTATTGTAACATGATCAGCTCTATCAAATTTTTACCATATTTCTTTACTTTACTTTAAAAATTTAAAAAAATTTTATTGTTTTTTTTAATATTCATTTGTGATATTTTTTAAGTACTCTCTTTCTCTGTCTCTCTCTAAACGAAAATCATTTCAAAATCAGGTGCCTATTAGAACCTTAGAGAACGAAATAGTCTTAGTTCATTCTCTCTACACAACCCCAATTCAAAAATTACTTACCAAAATATACTCTCACATTACTAAAAATGTAATAAAAATGACTACAAAACGGAAATGGAAAAACATGTTCAACGAGACAAACAGTGAGACAGACTGACAGATGGACGGATGAATAAGAAAGAACTACTATAATTGTGCTAAAAAAAAAAAAGAAAAGAGGGTGGGTAAATGAAGAAAGTTTGCAAATACATAATACAGGAACATCATACAATAATATAGGGGCAAAAGTAACTAACAGAACAGAACAGAATAGAACAGAACAGAAGAATGAATAAAAAGTCGAATTAAAATAAGGGATCAAAACAACATCGTTTTTCAGTAGTCGGTGAGAGACGCTCAAACGATTTCATTTCGAAAATGAAATACAAAATGCTAAAATTCCTAAAGCGAGGAGAACAGACCAGACTAAAGCAGACCGGACAAGACCAGGACAAACCAGACCAAGTGACTAAAGCAAAAGAGCTAAAGCTATTAATTTATTTTTTTTTTTTTTGGAAAATACTTAACAAAAATGTACCGTTATAGCCAAAGGACACGTAGATACACTGACTGACTGACTAAGTTTAGTATGTGTGTCTGACTCAAATGAATGAATAAAATGAAAAACAAATGGAAAGGAAGGAAAGCAGGCCTAAAGCACGCAATATATTCTACAAGCGGAATTCGACGACTAAAAAGCCGAGCCGAGTGTGGCAGGCATAATGATTTTATTGTATGAACAGATGTGCGGTAAAATTAATGGACAACAAACAGTGAGTTTCTCTCTCAAGCCACGAGCACGAGAGAATTGTGATTGAGAATGAGTAAATGTCGTTTGCAGAGCAACAGCCGCAGCAGCAGGCAACACTCAATTGAAATGAAAGCAGCACGAGTGATAAAAGAGAATTTCAACTTTGTGCTTAGTAGTTACAATAGAGTTCAATTGAGTTGAGTAGGTTCTTTAGTGTGTATTAGGTTACCACAATACTAAGAAAGCTTTGTGTTCGTTTGAGTTAAATTCAATTGAGTTAGTGGGATTAGGATGGTCGGTTGGTGAATGATTGAGTTGCTCTCTATTACTTGCTACCACACTAACTTAGCTTGAGTTCAGTTGAGTTGAGTTGAGTTAAACACAGTTGATTTGGTGGGTATTGTGTGTGAGTGAGTGGGTGACTTACGGTGTTCGGTCGGTCGGTCGCTGTCAATGATTCTGTAGCAAGCACCATAGTAAAAAGTTAAGGACATAAGAGATTATTGGTAAATTTATTGTTAAAGTTTCTAAGTCTTAAACTAATTAATAGTTATTACTTAATGTTGCTAATGTTTTTCGAAAGAAGATTTGAATTTGATTTCAGTCAAGTACTAGTAGTAGATTGGATTATGAGTTCGCTTGAAATTCCATGTTTCGAATTGAAGATTTCGATGCATAATTACATATTTTGAACTTTTGTTGATAGATACAATTGAGTTCCACTCAAAAGAAATGAGTGGAAACTCACTCCCTCTCTCTCTCTCTCTCTCTCTCTATCTTCCAATATCTAGCTCACTATCTTGAGTGTAAACAGAGTCCAACTACCGACCGACCACATTTTCTGGCTGCCTTTGAAATACAATCAAGTGATGGTGATGAGCAAAAAAAAAAAAGGAAATATACAAACTAAGGACCCTTTGTGTTATGTGCGTGTATTACTACTACTACTACTACTACTACTATTTCTTCTTATGTCTTTCCACAAATAATTGTGGACTGTGGGGCCTTGTATACTCTACTCCCCATCCATTCCCTTTCCTTTACAACCACTATGGTCGTCGATCCATTTGTTTGCTGTTGCTACATATTATTATTGTTGTTGTTGTTGTTGTTGTTATTATACTCATGTTTGAGTTGAGTTTGGATGGATATGCGAGTGTGCAGGATTTTTGTCAAAGCTGTTGACTTCGTTACGGTGATAACTTAAATATGCATGGAGGAAATTTACATACGTGTCAATGGTATTAAGTAGCGCTATGTTATTGGATAAGCTGTATAAAGTAATGGTTAGAAATTGTACACAAAGTTGAAATGCCAAAATATACATATATACACACAAACACATACATACATATAGAGATATAGAGATATGAACATATAAAATGACAAGGGGGAAGAGAACTCATAATAAACTAATGAGAAAAACAAAACTTGAATGAAATCCCTAAGAATATACATACAAATTCCATGTACCACAAATGCACATAAATTTTATTCTATATCTTTATTAACCATTTAAGATGATTGTAGATGAAACTGAAGACAAAATATAATCGAATTTTTTTTTTTTTTTTTTTTGTTGAGTTTTTAGATATCAAATTGAAATTTTTTAGAAGATAATTTCCCTTGATATAAATTTAAAGAGATTTTGTCGTAAATTCACTAAACTAAATTCACAAATTCTATCAAAATTCTTAGACTAAAATCACAAAATAATAGAAAATATATGGTATTATGGTGCGTCCCTTGATCAAGCGACACAAAAGAAATGTTCTCTTTTTAGGTTTGCGGACCCAAAGGGTACCGTCCGTCCTTCCTCGGGCCAAATCTCATGAACCCTAATAGGTAAAGAGTTGAAATATTCTTATAATCTGTAGTTCTATCCGGGCAACAGCAACAAATACTAAAACCAATACTGTTTTCAAAAATTTCAATCGGTCACCATAGAAGAAACATTTTCGTTTGTATGGGAGCTATACGATCCAGTAACCCCACGTTCTTGAAATTTGCTTTGTTGGTGAAAGTGGATTTGAAACTTATAGTGTATAGTGTCGAAATTTCAGTTTGATCGGACCACTAAGGAGGGTACCTCCCATAGAAACCCCCATTAAAATTCACTGCTATTGAACTGAAATTGAGAAATTATAAGTTTTTGATATAAACGTTATATATATGTTGGAATCAGCCAAATCGGCTAACTAGGTAGGGTACCTCCCATATAAACCAACTATTTATAACCAGGGTCTTATTTTTTTTTTTACTATCGAACTAAAATTTGGACACAATGTGTTACTAATCTATACTTTACTGGTTCATATAGCCCCTATACGAATCGCTGTATGTGTACTGACATTACCCTAATTAAAAGGCAAAGGAGCGTAGGCAAAAACGTTTTCTAGGGGTGCGTGAAGAGTATATCAACTTCGGCATAGCCGAATTTAATATTCTTTTTTCTTGTTTCATTCTGGGTTTTTCAGTTTTTTCTCAAATTGTAAACAAAATAGATTTGGCGAGACTCAAATGATTATGGGACGCACCATAACAAGTATGGTAAGTATATAGTCAGATGCATGTTGACTTACCTGTATGCCATGGGCACCACCTTGTTGACTGATGTGTAATTGTTGGGTTTGCTTCATTTGCAATGTGGTAGTTGACTGCTGTTGTTGCTGTTGTGCCTGTTGTTGTTGTTGTTGTTGCTGTTGATGCTGTTGCTGAACATTTGGACCAGTTTGTGGAGTATTGCCACCAGTATTTTGATTACCCGGGCCACCACCACCAGCCCCACCCAATGGTGGACCACCTTGCATGCTTTGTTGACGTTGTTGTTGAGCACTTTGTTGTTGCTGCTGTTGCTGTGGCATTTGTTGTTGGCCGGACATATTTGGTGGCACATTCGATGGGCCACCATTTGGACCCATATTACCAAGGCCTGGACCGGCACCACGTGGTGGTCCTTGCATGAAGTTTGGACCGCTGGCGTTATGATTGCCACCAACCCCCACACCACCAGGTCCCATTCCAGTGTTAAAGGGTGAGTATTGTTGCTGAGGATTGTTCGCTTGCTGTTGTTGTTGGTTTTGAGGCACCACTTGGGGGCCGCCTGCTTTACCGAAATTACCCATGGGTCCTGGACCCATTTTAGGACCATTTGGATGTTGCTGCTGTTGCGGGTTTGGACCATGGCCATGATGATGTTGCTGCTGCTGTTGCTGCTGCTGTTGTTGCATTTGTGCCTGTTGCTGCAACCTTTTGAGATCGAAATCATTTTGTGAGGAATAGAAAAGTTCTTGTTTGATATCCAAGAAACTTTGATTGACGCCACCAGGTCCACCACCATGAGGCATGGCATTTGCATTGCTACCAGCGCCACCCTGGTGTCCTTTTTGATGGAATTGTGGTGGCAATTGTTGTTGCCCTTGATGTTGCCCTTGATGTTGCGCTTGATGTTGCTGCTGCTGTTGTTGTTGCTGTTGCTGCGGTGTAGGTCCATTGCCCTGACCCATGCCGAATTCATTGCCAAAGCTACCATAATCATTATACCGTCCCGAATTGGGCGGGCCACCTGCCATCATCTGACCATGTTGTTGTTGCTGCATCTGCGGTGGTCGAGGGAAATTCATGCCGCCCATAGCGCTCTTGTGCTGATGTTGTTCGGCCATTTGCTTAAGTGTTTGCGCCGCCAACGAAAGCTCAGACATGGGACCACCACCATTTGGACCATTTGTAAATTGTGCGCGCATTTTGTTCATAGCTTGTTGATCAAGCGTTTGATTTGGTTGGACATTATTGCCACCACCACCGCCACCACCACCACCAACACCGCCACCACCCATGGGACCCATGCCTGGCATGCCGCCCATATTGGGACCTCCACCAACGCCACCAACACCGCCATTATTTGGACCACCAAAGGCAGCATTGAATTGGCCCATACCACCTTCAGATTTCACATTAAGACTATTTATTAAATCTTGTGCATTTGGTGGCTCCACTTTGATGCCATCCTCGGTTTTGATATCCAATAGAGGCTTCTCATCGAAGCCATCGAGAAAACCAGGATTGAAATCCTGTAAATCATTGATGAGATCCTTAAAGGTATCGTTGCCTTCTGAATTGTCATCGCCCATGAGGTCCGGGAAACCAGGAAAATTACCATTCGGTCCACCGTCCTTATCGAGACCCGCCAAATCGGGAAAGTCATGATCCGGCTCACTTTTACAGACAAGACCATCCAGCGCAGACTTCTGTTGATGCTGATGCTGCTGCTGTTGTTGCTGATGGTGCTGCTGCGCCGTATTCGAGTTATTTGCGTGTCCACCCATTAAGTTACTATTACCATGTGCACCTTGTCCATGTCCACCACCACCGACTCCAGTATTTGGCATACCCATTCCATTGCCGCCTCCGCCACCACCACCACGTCCATTATTCGGTAAGCCACCTAAGCCACCACCACCCCCCTGTTGATCACTGCCACCACCACCGCCGCCGCCACCACCGCCTCCACCGACACCTGGTTCACTTTTTACAGATGTATTGGTTAGCGCCTTCACTGTGACATTTGTGCTAATCTGTTGCGGCTGTGAATTCGCTGCCGATGTTGTAAATTCCAATTGCTGAACAATTTCAACCGAGAATTTTGTTAGATTCTCCGACCCGGCGTTGTTGTTGTTGCTATTGTTGTTGTTGTTGTGGCTGCTGCTACTGCTACTACTGTTGTTATTATTGTTGTTATGATTGTTGTTATGATTGTTGTTGCTTGGCAATTTGTGAGGCGGTTCGAAGTTTTCAGCTCCATTGTCCACATCGTCCGCTGATCGTTTTAAGAATTTTTGTTGCTAAACAAAGAGAAAAAGACACAACACAAAAGAAGAATTAGTTTACGATAAAGAGAAAAAGAGACAGTAGTAGATAAACTTTTATCATAAATCTTATAAACAGATGTTTTTTCAATGGTAGCCAAAAGGAATCATTTCTCGCAAATGACAGTTCTCTGACTCATATTTCATATATTTTCATAAATTCCTCACAAATTATAAGGTTCTGGTTCTTTCAATAGATGGCAGGCATGAAATGTCCTGTCGGCTAGGACATTTTGCCATTGCTAACAACCCAAACGGCCCTCCGAGGTCCTACACTTTAAGAAGAAGAAAAAATATTTTACAATAAACGGTTTTTTATCATTTTGTTCCCATGAGTCATGTTCCCAGCTGTTGCTGTTGTTTTAGACAAACTTTGATCCACACAGTTTCGACTTTTCTGGCATATTGTATTATTAGCAGAACTAAAGTTTTATGCAAAAGTTCAGTTCAATCGAATGTCAAGAAGTGGTTCTGATCCAGCTTGTAAGATTTGACCTTCAGCCGACAGAATATTGTAAGTTAAATAAAACCGTTTAAAAATAAAAGGATTCGGATAAAGACGGGCGTCTTAAAGAGGACCTGCACAATTGGGCTGATGACCCAAAGGTTGAACATTCCATATCAAGCAAGACCTCTATGTAAGCTGTCAAGATGAGGAAGTATCAGAGAGCATTTAACATCTTCTTTGTAACTGCCATAGTTTTATTGTTAGAAGAACCCGTTTTCTAGGGAAATCGTTCTCCGAGGATTTTGGCAGCTTGGCAAAATATCCACTAGAGGACTTTGGCTGCCTTCGTGCATTTCTAAGTTTGTTTCTAGGAGGCTCCTCTGAGACAAACCGAGAACAACATACTTTTCTTCTTCTTTGAATATTCCTATCCACTCTCCTCACTATATTGTAGTAGTATAAGTGTATGTAGTGTATAAGTATTGTATAGGTATTGTGTGTAAAGTATTGTGATACAAAAGGAGAATGAAACGTAAATAAAGTCAGTTTGTGTTGTGCCATCAAGGAGAGCGGACGCGTTTGTTTTAGTTCCTACAATATATTCCTTATATTCAGGCATCACAATGGGTTTTTGGGTAAACTCGCGTGTACTCTCGCAAGCGGCCTGTGTAACTTAACCTAACAAGGTAAATCAAGGTAATCGTTTGGATTGTTAAAATCATATGTGTTAGATGCAGTTTTCTATTCTTCCAATAATTCAATAATATTTAATATTTATTTATAATAATAATGAAAAATATAATTACCCAAATATTCATTAAAATAGTTTTTTATCCACTAAAATAGCCAGGATATTTATTAATAGTTAAGTAGTTTATTGTAGGAAGTTTTTAGATGAAGTTTGTTGGTTTATAGTTTAGTAAAATTTCTTGAGGTCTTTGTGGTCTTATCAAGTTGAAAACACACACATAGTTGATAAACTTATAGTACATTGTTTGTTCGACGATATAAGCAGCAAAATTTAAGTCGTCGAGTTTAGTTGAAAATTGTAGTTAATATTTTTTTCTTTTTAATGATAATCAGGTTGTTGTTGCTTATGGAAGTTTATATTTTGATGTAGGTGCAGCATTAAGTAGTATTTGTGTTGTTGTAATAGTAATTGTGGTTTTTGTTTTTTTGATTTTCCTTCTTGTTGCATTTTATAAGTTTTTATCTTTTTAATCATTATTAAGTATATTTATAAATTCAAGTCTTTTTACTTTTTAGAATTTCTTACTTTCTGAGCAAAACAAAAAAAAAAAATCGTAAAAATTTAAATATTGTAAAATAAAAAGATATTTGTATCCTTCACACATGGGAACAATATCTTCAGTCAGTCAGTCAGTCAGTCAGTTAGTTAGTTAGTATGACGTTCTTTCCTTTTCGGCAGAGTTTTATGTGAGCACCTGTGTATTGTTGTCCCAAGGAACTGTATCCAAAAATGTTTAATTCATAGGCTACTTGTTTGGTAATTGGTGGCTACACAACTGATTCATTTTGAAACATGTTTAATAAGCCATAACCATCACGATACTTTTATACAGGGGCGCTCCATGCAGGTAATTCTTGAACCTCAGATCAAACCGTGTACCCATAAATACTACAAATTCGATTTTGGGTTGGTGTTCCATAGATTTATAAGTTAGGGACTTGACATCTTAAGATATATTCAAAACTCAATCTATTAATCAGAAATTATCATTAAGATACGCAACTAGGGATGTAACGATTCAATGTTTTGCCAATAAGATTCCTATTCCGATTAATGGAGTTCATATTAAATAAATGATTCCTTTGTTTTTTTATTGGGATTAATATTTCACAAAGTGTTAAACCATTTCCTAAAGTTAATTTATAAAACATATTCACTTTTGAAAGATTTTCCACAACAATCCTTGGTTGCTTCAATTTTTTGATAAGAAAAACTCTGCAAAGTAGTCCATAGTCTCAATGCTACAAAGCTGAATTCCCTTTGTTATTAAGTTGGTTTTTATTTTCGTCTTTGCATTTTTGGTCTTAAAAATACAAAGAAATGTCAAAACGAGTAGGACGGCATCCTGAAACGCCTCTGTTATTTCATAGTTTTAAGTTTTTAATTCATTCGCCTCTTTTATTTTTTTTTTTTTTTTTTTTTTGTCCAAAGATTTTAGGAATAATCTCAGTTAATGCGACAAGAGTTTTTGCGCAAGTTTTTTCATGTTTGGAACTAGTTCTTTAAAATTATTGGACACCTGAAATAATATACCACTTCTTCGTCCTCAGAATGAGCATTAAAAGTGTGTTAAAAGCTCCTCCTCCTCTTGGGTTTCTTTTATCAAATTGTCATAAGAACTCCCAGATACCCGTGAAAATGTCATCTTTAGCTCTTTGTGACTTTATAGGAACATTATCTATATTATCCCTGTTTTGTATTTGTAATCTGTCATTCGTTCCCAATATCAAATTGTCCTAAAAAGTTATGCTCTATATGTATATGTATATTATTGTTCTTATTGACCGCGATTGGTTGATTCTTGTTGTATACTAAAACTTTTCTACTTTTAAAGGATAACGACGGATATCGCTTCATAAATATCGGCGATATATCGTTATCGGAATCGTTACATCCCTGATTAAAACATATTTTTTTTTTTGTTTACCAAAAACCATGTGTGAAGGGATCCCTATTATTCGAGTATGCCGAATATAGTATGTATTAAATTAATTTTGTATTAACGTTTTTCATCTTTATTTTGTTTTATTTTCTATTTTATTTGTTTTTTTTTTAATATAAATAATAGTTTATTTATGTTTTGTTTTTTTGTTTTTTAAATTAATCATTTTATTTTGTATTAATTATAATATTTTTTTCTCTTTTAATTTCCCAAAATTACCTCAAATTCCATTGAAAACACATAAAAATAAATATGTACAATAAAAAAAATATCGGCCAAGTGCGAGTCAGACTCGTACACGGAGGGTTCCGTACCAGATTGGGGTTTGTATGGGTGGTACCTTCCCTAGAGGTCCGATTTTACTGATTCCAAGAAACCGCGTCTATATGAAAAACTTATTGTGTCTAAAATTTCAGTTCAATAGTCCAAAAACATAATTTTTTCGAATAAGAACCTGAATTTTAATGGGGGTTTGTATGGGACTCACTCCCTAGTATTCCGATCAAACTGAAATTTTGACAGTATAAACTTCTGATGTATAGCCACCCACTACCAAAATTTTAAGATTGTGGAATTACTAGATCGTATAGCTGCCTTACAAACCAAAAAGTTTCTTGTATGGGGGTCCCTTTAAGTTTTAGAAAATATTTTCGTTCAAGTATTTGCTGCTGATGCCCGAAGTAGTAGTAGTTCTAACTACACATTCTGTGAAAATTTCAACCATCTCAACGAAGTCTCTGCAATAGGGTTTCCTTTGGTACCCTTTGGGTCCGGAACCCTAACAACATCATTTCATAAAAGCTCAATACGGAAACAACAACAATACCGACAAAGAATAAATAAAAAATACTTGAAAATAATTTTTCTTCGTTTCTTACATAGTTTGAGTACAAAAGAAAACAAAGCAGACACACAAATGCACAAATAACCAAAGAAACCACAAGCGCCAAAGTGGAAAAAAATAAAAGAAAATTGAAGAATTATAAACAAAAGCATTACGACGACGAATAAACTGAAATAATCGCTAAATAAGCAAAAACACAACAAAAATTAACAATATAAAAATAAAACAATTAAAAACAGACAAATTCAACAAATTTGTTGCTTTTTTTTTCTTGTGTGTTATAAAAGCTCAAGCACAAGCAGGCAAGGCAATGCTTTCAATTGGAAGGAGCTTATGTTGATTCTATTGTTTAGGCAAGGACGGGCAAGAGAAGGTGATGATGATGATGATGATGATGAAGTGCAGTCAGTGTTAGAAACACAAAATATATTAATCGATGTATGCGGTGGCACATAATCGAGAGATTGGGATTGTAAGGTTGGTTATTAGCGTATAAAGCTACTACTGCTAAGCACTAAAGAAACAAAAACAAAGTGCCCCCTTAATACAATAACAACAGCATACTAAGCAAGCATGCGAACGCAAGCATTGCTTGCATCGAGAGAGTGTAAGTGAGAGAGTGAGATATTGGACCATATACGAATGAGCGAGTCAAGCCACTAGCCATCAAAGCGTCGTCCGTCATCTGTTTTGTATGAGTGTAATATGGGCAAGAGGTGTGTGTAGTAAACTAATAGAGAGACACTCACTCAGCCATAGACATACGGACATTTAGAAAAATCATCAAGCTTCATCGTTCGGTCGTCGTTCATGCTTTCGTTCGTGTTTCAGTCAGTTCTGTTCGTCAAAGTTCGTTCGTCTTCTTCGAGTCAGAATGGTGATCGAGAAAGAGCAAATGCAATATTGTTTAACAACAGAGAGCGAGAGTACAAACACGAAGAACATTAGAAGAATTGAGTGACACTCAACTCATGTAGTTTTGATTTTTGTGCTCGGTTTGCTTCGTTCCATTCGTCGCAGTTGCTATTGGCGACCGTACTCGTACTTCCATAATTCCGCCTTCTTTGTTTTTATTTAAAAAAAAAATCACAACATTTATATCAGTATTTTTTTTTTTTTTTTTTTTGTTTCTTCTCAACAAATATGTACTACATACATATGTACTTATATCTATTCTTGTTGTTGTTTGTCTTATTTTTAATTAATGCAAAATGTGTACAAATCGCAACAAATATTGCTAGCCATAGCATTTGAAGTGAGGTCGCAGCAACGCAATATAAGTATGACGCGTGGCTACGATTATGCCTATAATATGGGGATTGAATTGAGTTGTCTTTGTCGAAAAACAAAAGAGAAACATGGTTTGCAGATAGAAACATACAAGACAACGAGAAGTGGCTATAAAATAAATAATATTGACGCCTCCGCTCAAGTAACACGAAAATCTTTTATTAACATACATAAGTAGGTGCGAGTTGTTTTAGGGTTTTCAAGATGTTGATAGAATTAAATATAATAAAAAACTTCAACTGATCGATCCAATACTTTCGGTTAATTATTCTCTCATCCATTTTATGGAATCATAGAGTTTAGCAATTCGGGAAATCATATAAAAAAATATGGCACAAAAATATTTTTAAAAATATCAAATTCTTAAGAAAATTTCATTGTTAGAAGGAAACTTAAATTAAACCAATTAAAAATTCATATAAGTACATAATAATGATGACAGAACACATATAAATTAATCCAGCTACCCTCTTTAAATGAATATGAAAGAATAATAAAAACAAATACTCAAAAAGCAGGAGGAGAACGAAAGATCTGAGAGGAGGATGAGCATTTAGAAAATGCATTCTAGTTTGCAATAATGAAGGGAAAAAATCCTAAAGCAAAATCCAACAATATTAAATGCAAAAATAAAATTCTTAACCAACACTAGTCAGAACAACAACAACAACAACAAACTCTTATGAGGAACGTGTTCAGTAGAAATACTCATCTTAGTTATAGAAATTGTATAAAAGATTAAAACAAAATAAAAAACAAGCAAGAGGAGAACAACTCCTAGTTGGAAGTTAGTTGATTGCAACAACATCAAGGAGGAGAAGGAAGAGAAATGAGTAGGCAACGCAGAAAACAATATATTAAAGTAGTAAACTACAACAAAAGCGAGGAAAATGAGATAAGAAAAGAAAAACGTAGCAGCAGAAGAAAATGTGGGTAAGAATAGAAGAAAGCAACATGCCACAGTGGAAACTGCCGCATGAACAAGAAATGCAAGAAAGCAACTGTCCAAAACTAAAGCTCAGTATGACAATGATAATGATGATGTTGGTAATGATGCCGATGATGATGATAATGATGATGATGGTAAGGCGATGAAAGCTAACAAATATAGGGAGATATAGGGACAAAACGTTGGAGCAAGGCACGGAGTAACAGACAAACAGACAAAGTGTTAAAGCGCAGCAACCAACGACGAATGTTGTTCGCGAACAGAATGAATAACCAACCGATTGCAAGAAGGAAGGAACGGACGAAGGAGCCAAGCAACGACATACGAATGAACCAACCAAGAAACAACAACCAAGGAAGGAACATTTTTATTACCACAACGGAGTCGTAAAAAACTAAATTACTTTTAAGTTTTGTGAAATTGTATGAGTTTTGTATCTATGTATGTACGCACTCACTCACACATCTGCTGTAATGTATCTGCATGTAAATATTGTATGTATACAATTCCACCTATTCTAAACTCAAGTGGTATGTGTGTAAGTGTAAATTAACATCAGTTTTTTATGTTTATTACAATTACAATATTAGAATAATGAAGCAATTTTCCATTTAAGTAAAATACTCGTAAAATTTTGTTCTGTTGTTTTGTTGAATTTAATAAAATAAAACAAATAAAGTTCACAATGCAAAAATGCGTAAAATACATTGATAAAAATCATAAGCAAAACAGAGAGTTCACGAAAGAAATCAAACACATTCAAACAAAAAAAAACCAAAAAAAAACCAAAAAAAAAAAAAAAAAATGTAAAACAAATTGAACAAAAACAACAAAATGAAAATAAAAAAAAAATTTAAAAAAAAAAACAGCAGTATGTACTACATAATAAGGGTACTAGAAACAGCTGTGTTACCACATCACCCCATCCACTACCACCCATCCAAATCAATTATTTTGTAACTAACAGATGTCAAATGACATGATCTATTCATTCGAACAATTCATGGGAGATGTTTTGATGATTGTGAACCAATGAAAGTTAAACGACAATTTTGAAATAATTGAAGCAAACCAAGCCTAAAAAAAAAAAATTTCTAAGGCCTTAATGTAATACAATTAATCGTCCCCAGTCTATCTATATACATATTATAAAACAGTTTCCCCACCGCGTCTATCTGTCTGGGTGACAGCGATAAACTCAGAAAGTACCGAACGGATTTTCATACGGATTTCACCAATGGACGAAGTAATTCATGAGAAAGGTTATAAGTATTTAATTCATTAAGGTTTTGTCTAAATTGATAGAAATATGACGATGATAAGAAAGTATAAACGATCCAACTAATTCTTCATATCAATATTCCTTATTAAGAATTATTTTAGTTATGGAGAAACATTCGCTCGTCAATCAAAGATCAATTTCATTCGAATTCCTTTATCTTCTGAAATGTACGTCATCTGCATAAACTTAATATACTCTATGTAGAGGTGTAGGGTATACAAAAGAATATCAGAATCAAAAAAAAAAAAAAACACAACCAAAGAAACTCAGAGCAACGTAATTGAGTTACTCGTCATCGAACAAAAGATTATTCGACAAACGTGTGTGAGTGCGTATCTATGTGGCATGGGTGGCAAAAATAACAACAGCAACAGAAGAAGCAGCAAAAGTTGTCATAAAACAGAGAAACAAGAAAAACATACAAAAAACGCGCAAAAATTATGCCGCGAACCTTGACACATAAAACATTAAGATGATGATGATGAAGACGAAAAAGAATAAACTACATACATACAATACACTCAAAATTGACAGTAAATAGAAAAATAAAAAAAATTAATAACAAAACACAAAAAAAAAAAAAAAAAAACTTACTGTCGTCTTACCAAAATCTACATTCTCTTCAAATAAAATGACTTTCATAACTTATAATTTTGGCAATAGGAGGGAGGAAGGCGGCTATGATAAAATAGATGGCAATAACAGAAATCTAAAATAAGATTGCATTATCAATTTCTATGGCGAATGGAATCTGCGTTTAGAAGAAAAAAGAAAATATATATACATCATATCAATTCCATGATCAAAGGTAACGACATCTAGGAGGTTGAACGTTTTGAATATCTTGGTAGTCAAATAACTACTAACGGGGGAAACCATATCGATATAGAATATAAAATTCAAAAAAGCCAACACCGCTTTTGGGAGACTACGAAACTTCTGGAGAGCTAAGCATGTCCACCAGAAGACGAGACTGTGAGACTTGGCATACTACAACTACAAACATGAGGAAACTACAAACGTTCATCAACCGAAGTCTACGCACTATTCTGCGAATCTGGTGGCCAAGATCTATTAGCAATCAGCGACTCTGGCAAATCTGCGAGCAAGATGTGATACGGAAAAGAAAGTTCGGCTGGCTGGGATATACCCTTCACAAAAGTAACGACGAAATACCCCATGCCATTTTGGAATGGAACCCTCAAGGGACGAGGTCCAGAGGAAAACCGAAATTGATGTGGAGACGATTTGTTATGGCTGAATCAAGAAAATCTATGAGCGAACTTCGCGCATTAGCACGTAATAGAGACATATAGAAATCCTTTCTCAATCAACTTTGTGAATAGACTATGTTTATAATTTCTTTAAATTGTAAATACGTCGTAAATAAATAATAATATCAATTCCCATCTAGTGAGATCTCCCATTAACATTTATGTAGTTCTATACATTGCAAACCTCAGATTGAAATCATAATACTGCTCAGTGTTGCGAAGTGTATACACAAAATCTTGTGTCTTATTTGATTTTAAGTTTTATCAAATTTGGAAATTTCTCATTTATTCATGGGGTTTTTTTTTTTTTTTAAATTAATAACTTAATTATTCATTTTCATGATTTTTACTCATAAAAAACTAATCTTATATTTTTTTTTTTTTAATTTTCTTTGAAATGTTTTGCAATTAATCTCCTCCACACTTTGATTAAAAATAAAAATATTTATACTTAACATAGAGCCTAAAGATTGTTTTAAAAGATTCGAACCATCTAACTTTGCTCATCTCCCTTTTTCCGTTATGGGGGAATCCCATTTTTCCTTTCTTTTTTTTTAGATCTAAACAGTTAATATAAACAAAAACAAAAAACAGCACTAAGGCTTCCTCCAATATGTGTTTGGCTAGCTAGTAATTTTGGGGAGATCTAATGTTGTTAGTACATTTTACAAGTATTAACCCAACCATGCCTAAAGGAACGCAATTGTCTTTAGCTCAAAATTGTGCCATTAAAAATGTAGTCATTTGCAATATATATATATATTATATGTATATTCCAACAAGGTTGTTTTAAAACTGCAGCACAGCTTAGGTCAGAAATACAACAAGAATTTCAAAAGAATATATCACACATCAAGAGGGAAGTCTGCGGGCCATGAGGTTGAAGAAAAATCAAATAGGTTTGGGCTTAAAGTAAATCCAATTGTACAGAATCCCATTGGTCACGTGTCATATTTTCGGACGAGCCCAAGTTTAATCATATAGAAACTGACTGGCTTACGCATTTTATATAAGGTGGCCGCTATCTGTCTCACTGTCAAGCGTTCCCTTTAATCATAACAGGTTCCCAAAGTTGGTTATAACGACCCCTTGTGGGCGCTTTAGGGTTGTAAGGGGGCAGTGGAAGGCTTAGATGAAATTACGGTGGCGTTCTATCATTTCTATCATTAAAAACAAATAAATTTGGACACATTCTATGTAGAATTGGTTGGTGGAGATGGGTGAGAAACTTATAGTGTCAAAATTGTAGTGCGATAGTACAAAAAACAAAAAAGTTTTTCTAATAAGATTATTAATTTTAATGAGGAATTGGTTTGACCTATTGGTCCGATTCGGCAGCTTCAACAACGACAAATGTGCAGCGTCTTGTATAATAACAAGAAAAATGTATTCAAAATTTCAACTCTCTAGCTCAAAAACTTTGGGACTAATTTGCATACATACAGATGGATATGGCTTAATCAACTCGTCTCGTCAATATAGGAATTCCAATGTCTCCTTCAGTGTGTTACAAATATTATGACAAATTTATTGTATTAACTATTAACTGCGGGAAGGGTATAACAAATGTAAAGGTAAAAACATAAACGAAAAACAAACAAATTAAAGTCCAATTTTTCTGTTTTTCTTAAAATTGCACCCAAGGGATATTTAAATATGT
This sequence comes from Amiota minor, assembly GCA_037043295.1. Classification (NCBI taxonomy): domain Eukaryota; kingdom Metazoa; phylum Arthropoda; class Insecta; order Diptera; family Drosophilidae; genus Amiota; species Amiota minor. The sequence continues at coordinate 5,597,536 of JBAMAW010001787.1, forward strand.
AAGAATTTGCTAAACCTGCCTATGTATAAATCTAAAGAATTCATATAGAAACTAAATTCTAGTGGAAGCTATTGTATGTGAAGAGGGTGGTGAGGGTCTGTTATTTAAGTATATGCAATGATCTCTTAATAAAGTCAATGTTGTCATTTTACTTTTTTTTTTTTTTATTTATTGTGAAGTCTATGAAAACAAATATAACGCTCCATAAAATCCGCGATTTGAATAAAAATTGAAAATATTTAAACAAAAGTCAATGCAAATTTCTTTTTTATTTTTTTTTTTTGTTTTTTTTTTTTTTTGAAAATAAGTCAAGAGAGACAGCAAATGGATGGGATAAATTGATGGATGGATAAATGGATGGAATACATAAATGGAAAATCTCACTCATTGTTTGCCTGCCTGTTTTGTTTTTGTTTTTCTGTTTTTTTTTTATCTTTTATGGCAAAGTCTTTAATTCATTTATTATTATTTTCTTTTTTATTATAAATTGCTTAATTTCCTTGTTGAATTTTCTCTTTGTGTTGTTTTTCTTTTTAATTTTGCATGAATTTTTTACGCAATTGATTTTTTATATATATTTTTATGGCATAAATAAATAAAATAATTCATTTTTCAACTCATTTAACTTCTTATAAATTTATTAAAATTTTAATAAAGACAATAATGAATGATGAGAAGAAGTGAGTTTGAAGGAGGAGAAAGAGAAATAGAAACACAAAACAGCGGAGTGTTTTATAAAGAGAACGAGAATGAGAAAGAGAAAAAGCGCAAATAAATCGTCTTCGTGTTGTATAAGAAGAATCGAATGAATAATTGGGATGGGGTGGGGTGGTGTGGTGTGGTGTTCTGAGAAGAGGCTAGAATTGCAAGTATTATGTGTTGACCAAGAGAATGAAGTGGAGGCAACAAGAGAAAAATGCGCGTAAATTTGTGGCAAGCGCATTTCCGTATTATTTCTTTCTTTGAAATATCTGATTGTCTGCCCGTTTGTCTGTCTATATGTCCGTCCGTGTGTTTGTCATTCCCTTACTCTATCTCTCTATATGAATGATCAGATTGTGTTAAGTTGAGTTGCAATGAGTTTTGTTGAGTTGAGTTAGTAAACAAGAATGAATGACTCCTCTCGATTGCAAAGTACCGTGTGTTTAGTACAAGATACAAACTATAGATACTCATTCATACATTGTGCAAATATATTTGTATCTACAATTGTTGTACATCGCTAGTACATTAGTTTGATATGTCAGTTAGGAAATACTTAGTTAAGAAAAATGATTTTCCATTGAGTTTTCCCAGAATTTCAAATCGCAGAATGTTAAAAAAAAAAAAAAAAAAGAAGAAAGGAAGTAGTTAAAGTTAAGTAACAATAAACAATGAGAAGAAAATATTACCGGTTTCCAGTAATGGGAACACACACATCTAGATTATTTGATTAGCAATAAATTCATGTACAAAAAGATTAATTTGAATTTTACTATATATTTCATAATTTGAAATTTAGAAATCATTTGTTCGACGAAATATATATGTATATAATAAATGATGATGATGGATTTCCTTCCAAAGATACACAACGCAACACAAGAAATCAATTGAGTCATAAGCATATTAAAAGATATAGATATATAAGTATATGTATTGGGATTTTCAAACATCAATTTGGTTTTTTTTTTTTTTTTTTTGTCGTTTTAATCTCACTAAAAATCAAGCCTAAAACATTCTCCACGCTTGAGACCAACTAACTACAAAATTATTAACAAGATATTTTATTTAGTAAACATTCATTAGATTCTTTTTAGGGTTCCCGACCCAAAAGATATCAAACGGAACCTTATTCCTGAGACTACAGTATCTGCCCGTTCGTCCGTCCTCGGGTTCTATCTCATGAACAGTAATAAGTAGACAGTTTCAATTTCTAGCTCTATCGGGGCTACAGCAGCAAAGACTATTACTAAAATAAAGTTAAAAATTATTGGGGTCCCCATACAAAAAACTTATGGATTCGTAACCAGTACCCCAAGGTCTTAAAATTAACATGGCTTATGGAAATAAATAAGAAACTTATAATGTCTAAATTTCAGTTTGATCGGTACCCCCCAAAAACCCTCCAATAAAATTCAGATTCTTATTAGAAAAACATTCTTGTTTCTTGCACTATCGCATAGAAATTTAGACACTATAAGTTTCTGTTATAGATGCTGTATATTTGTTGGAATCAGCAGGATCGGAACACTAGCGATGGAACGTCCCATTGAAATTTCTATTAAAATTCAGTTTTTTTTTTTTTTTTTTTTGAAGCTCTTTTTTGTTTGGTTTTCACATTATCGAACTCAATTTGGTACTATTAGTTTCTAATCCATCTCCATTATGTAAATTTCAAGAGCCTAGGATTATTGGATCGTTTAGCTCCTAATGAACTACGTATTAAACTTCTTCTCCATTTATTCTGTGTGTCAAACCTACTTTTTCAAATAACGAAACTCCAATATTGCCTGAGGGAATAGAGGCTAGTAATGCTCTGATAAAAATTCTTAGAAAACTACATTTTTCCATGTATTTGAAAGCCTGATAAACTAAAAAGGAAACCCATTAAGAGAAGATTTCGATGATCAAGCCCACCCAATAATTCAGCACGAAAGATCGATGACATACATATGATAAATAAAACAAATGTGTCGGAGTTCCCTGCTTAGCTTTAAGTTCACATATTAATACAAGACTTTTTCATTTTCTTTAGTTACGCAGCAATTAAAATGGTCCCAAAAGGACATTAAAAGATGGGAATGGGGATGACATAATGTAGATTGATAGGACAAATATGAATATTAGTATCTAATTTGTGTGTGATACATATTTTTGAGGTATTTTTGATCTTATGATTTATATTGATTTTACATTAGTTTTTTTTTTAATTAAAAATTTTTGTATTGAATAGAATTTATTGTTTATTAAGTTTATTATTTATAAACATTTATTTTATTGTATATTATTCAATTATTTTTTTTTTTTTTTTAATTTAATTTTAATTAGTTTTTGTTGGAAATCAGTTTTTTATTTTTATGTTTTGAAAATTATTTGTATTAACTTTTAATTGAAACATATTTTTGATTAGGAATTTAACTCAGTTCTTAATTAATTATTGTTTATTTAATTTTATTGTTCGAATTTTGGTTGTGGTTTTTAAATCTAAGTTTTGTATTTTTGTTTTTTTTTTTTTTTTTAAATTACTGAATTTTCATAATTAATTTTCACTTTTCACAATATATACACACACAATCTCACACTCATACAACATACACTCAAACACACACAAACAGTTACAAAAATCATTCAAGCAAAACAAATTCACAATCAATTTATCAATTAATCTTCAATCCTTAACACATTTCACAATTTTTCATAACAAATTTTCATTTCCTTTGCATCATTTTTCATGTTCATAAGTAACAACAAAAACAAAAACACATTAACGAAATTAAACAAAAATAAATAAAGAGAAGGAGAGAGAGAGAGAGAGAAAAGAGATCTTTGTTTCATAGAAATAAATAACATAAAAACAACGAAGATGAAAAAGATCAAGTAAAAAATATCTGTTTGTTTATTGAATGAATTTTTTCAAGTTTCTCATATTTTTTTATTGTTAAATATATTTCTTTTATTTTTTATTCATTTTATTAAATATTTTATTTTAAATGATTAAATTTTTTTTCTTATTAAATTTTTTTTTTTATTATTAAATTTTTATTTTTAAATAATTTAGTTAATTTTTTTTAATGATTCATTCTGTTCAATATAATTTATGATTTATTTTTGTTGGTTTTTTTTTTTTTTTTCATTATTGCTTTAATTGAATATTTTAATCATTTTAATAAACAAAAATTTAAAAACAATTTTTAATTTAAAAAAACGAAAACATTTTTTTATTACAATTTTTTGTTTTGAATTTTTTCTTTTTTTTTTGCTTAATTTTCACCAATTCACTTTAGTTTTTTATTGTTTTTATATTTTACTCTTGAATTTTAGCTTCTTTTTATTTGGTTTTTGTTTTCTTTTGGATTTTTTAAAAATTATTTGTTTTTAAAAAATTTGAAGATTTGCTTTTGCTTTGAACTTTGGGGCAGGCAAGCCAAGCAAGAGCCGCTTTCCGTTGCCAATGTTTTGCTTCTTTCTTTTATTTCTCTTCCGTTGCTCGCTGTCGTGCGCCGTTTGGCAGTCAGTTGAGTACTCAGCATGTAAAATTATTGAGTACTGGCACGAGCCACTAGCCACTGACGACGAAACATCAGAAAGCGAACGCATTGCATAGTGTTGTCAACAGACCAAAAACAGCAACAACATAAGCCAAGTACTCAACAAACAACAGTAACAGCAATGTTAACAGCAAAATAACAGTGACACAAACAGCTCAACTAGCACCAGAGTAAAACGCTAAAAGCAACAGCAACAACACTGTTTGTTTTTAGTTAAAAATTTGCCATGAAAATTTTAGTAATGCTTCGTTGACAATAACGTTCGTCTGTCCGTCTGTCGATCGACTCGACTCGACTCAACTCCACTCGTTATGACGACGACCAACAGCAGCAGTAGCAACAACAGCAACAGCAAGCTTAATGCTTGCTATATTGGTGTTGTAATGGTCGTTTGTAAAGTGAAGATTCACAGAGAGAGGGGGAGCCTTTGAGAGTGGTAAGAGAGGACATTGGGGTTGTTTGTTATTATTGCAGCAGCAGCAGCAGCAGAAGCACAGACGCCGACCGACCAAGACCATCTGCCAATGAATTTATCTCATTGCTGTTATCTTTCTTATTTGACTCTGTCGTTGCTTGCTGAGTGCTTTCATGTGTGTGTTGTTAACAGTTCTGTTAGCTACAAGCACTTAACAGAGCACAGTATTAATAACAGACTTGAAAAGCGCGTGCCATGTTTGTTTCATGCACAATAAAATGCGGGTGGTTGTTTGTTAGTTTATGTGGGGCAGAATAGGATGGATGGATGGATGGAATGGGACGGAATGGAACGATGCTCTCGGCTCGTTAGCGTTTGCCTTTTAATCACAGCTGTAGATGTGTATCTGTGTGGCTGTGTGCCTGTGTATGTAGCGGCCAGCGGCTTATCATTAAATTGTAGAACAGAATGTAGAATGAAATACAAAGAGTGAGTGAGAGTCGGATATATGTACACATTTGTGATATGATAACAGTTCGTTTGATTTAATACTGGAAATGTTAAATTTCAACATAAAGAATGAGAAAGAGAATGAGTTGTGTTTTGAGTCAGAAGAGAGAATAAAATTGAGTGTTTTTTTTTTTTTCTTGTTTATAACTCATACGCAATGTTTATTTTACAAAAGTCTGTTTCTCTCCGTTTGTCTGATGCTGTAAAGGTACTAAAAAGTTTGCATGTTGTTGCTAAGCGTTTAGTTGCGACTCGTACGCGCGTCGCTATGCGTGTGGCAAGATGACTAAGCCATGCAATGGAACTCGTAATAAGAGAAATATCGTATTAACTATAAAGCACGCAGAACAGAACACCAAGTTAACAGTTGCTTCTGATAATGATAATTATGATGATGTTCATGGTGCTCGAAGCAACTAAGAAGATACTTGCTGATTTTTCATTTTTGTGTCTTCACATAATCCATGTTTTGTGATCTCTTTTTATGATTTTAAATACATACATGATGAGGATGATCAACTTGTAAGCAACTTCATTTATTTAAGTCACTCTTTTATTATGATAGAGGGTAATGTCTAGTTGTGTGTTGCTTCTACTCACTCACTCATGTTTATTTATTCTGTGACACAAACAATTCACAACTTACTCAAATTCAACTCAACTTAAACTCAAATCCAAACTGAAACTGAAGCTTATTTCTTTGTTGATTTCTTTTCTTTCATTTCCATTCACCGTTTTGTGTCTCTTTGTCTGCTTTTATCCCATGTTTCTGTGTGTCGTCTTTAGAAGTTTATTTCGCGTAATTTGCAGTGCATGCCCATGCCACCTTTTCATGTTAAAACCAATTCGTTTGTCATTTGTTTAATGGCAACACAAATTTATTTTTCTTTTCTTTTGATATTCCTCGTTCTTTCTTTACCTCTATAACAATTTCTTTATATTTATACTGTTGTAATGTGTGTATATTTGTTGTGGCAAAGTGTCAACGATAATCAAGCACATTTTCATATCTTTTCAACAACTTTTCTGTTATTGTGTTGCCGCCTGCCACCTGCCGCCTTGTTGTCATCGATACACGAAGGCTGTTTGTTAAATAACCAAAATGGATTCTTCTAACATATTCAACCATGATATACATATTTGTTTATTAAAATAACAAAATGTCATGAGATTGATTTCATATGAAACTTGTGAAACGATTAATTGAAACTTATCTTTTATTAAATGAGTTTTAATCAAATGCAACAGTTTTGGAAACATTCCACGTCATCACAGATAAATATTTAAATTATTATGACTATCAATGTGAAAAAGAATGAAGTATCTTTTCTATATAATATTTTTCTTTTTAAGTTGTTAAGTTATTATTATTATTATTGAGTTTGTAAATTGTATTGTATTTCGCCACTGAAATGCTTATGGTGCCAAACGAAAAATGTATTGAATCTGATTAGTGTAATTATTTTATAAACACACCTCGTAAATCAGTTTTACCAATGTAGGATTGTTTTTTTTTTTTTTTTTTTTTTGTTGTTTTAGTTTCGCATTTCATTTCTTTAGTTTTTCCTATAAATTTTATTGCCACTAATAATGATGGCTGCCGCCTCAATTTCTCATGAATTGAGTTAAGTGCGATAAAAAAAAACAAAAAAAAAAAAACAATGGAAATAATAATACAATAATAATAATAACAACAACAGATTTTCTATATGTTTTCTTACCATTTTTTTTTTTTCTTTTATTCTTCATTGCTTTTGTATTTCTCTTTGTGCTTAAATGTCGTTTTAAGTGAAATTACTTTAATAATTTGTTGAATATTTATTAAATTAGATATAAAATTATTAAATAATGTTGCCATTATGATTCATCATTTGGTTAATTGGAACAAAATATGGTAGCCATCAAACCAATAAATATTGTTGTCCATCAAAAATAGAAATTGTTTTATAAAAACAAAAGAATTTATGTACTAGAAAATGAAAGGATAAAATGTACCTGTAAAAGCAGAATAGAATAACAACATGATTAAGTAAAATGAATTGATACCGGAAGCATCAGCACAAACCGAACTGACCGAGACTGCGTAGACCAGAAACAAATCTAAGCAATAATTTCACCTACGTTAAGCAAAGGCAAGTCAAGTTTAACATAACACACACACAGTTAGAAACACACATAACATTGAACAATAACAAACACAACAAAAACAACATACAGTTACGCCAAGAATGTCATGTTCATGTCGCTTAAAGCGTTAACAGATTCACACTCACCAAAATGACATTAAACGACAAACAGACAGTCAAGCAGAGATGGACATGGTAGAAGGTAGACAAAAAAAAAAAAAAAACAAATAAACAAAGAAAAATACAAAGAGAGAGCCATAGGACTGAGAGATTTAGGCACGCATTACTTACAAGAGAAGAAACCAAAGCACAAATCTCACTCACTCACTCACTCACTAACGCATTTATTAAACTCTCTTTTTTGAAAGCAACAGCAGAACAGTTTGAAATCAAATGAACAAAGAAATGAGAAGAATATTTTGTGATCTCTCTAGTTTTTGCACTCTCTTTATCTCTCACTCACCGGCCGGTCAAGCAAAATCCCTCAACAAAATAAAGAAATAAATAATAATAAACAAAGAAAAGAAGATCCAACAAAATGAGAACACGTTTTTACACACAGATACAAACGCACACACTGCCAGCAAGCACCTCAAACTAAAGGAAACTGAAGCGTACGTAGGAGTAGAGTAAAGCATTCATTTATTGTTGCAATTGTATGTTGTTGCTTGCTTGCTGTTTATGTTGCAGACATTCTTTATTGTTGTTGCTGTTGTTGAAATATTTTGTGGGTTAAGCTGCAAATTACAACAACAAATACAAACAAACAACAACATTTAACGAACAAAGTAGCAACAACAGGCAACAACAGCATCGACGAGCAACATCAACAGCAGGTTTCAATTTTATTGTTTCAACTCTACTTTAAAGATGCTGTTGCTGCTTACTTCTTCACTCTTCTTGTCCTTCTCCTTTATCAACTAACATATCTTCTTCCAATAAACCTTCTTCTCTCAACATGTTCATTCTACAACAAATTCATGTTTCCCATGCATGCGTTCGTTGGTTTTCTCTTTCTCTCTCTCTCTGCCAATCTACTACTACCACCATTTTCATCATTTAGTACTCTATTTGTATCTTCTTCCTTCCTCTTTGCTTTATACATTTGTTTGTTTGTTCATTTGTTTATTTTCTTTTCATATTCTCATTTTCGTGCTTGCTGTTTATTATGTTTGCCTGGTACATCCGCGATGTAGTTGGCAACACACACACGCGCTTCGTGCCCATTGTCAATTATTGACGTTGTCGTCGTCATTTGCAGTCAAATGTTGCCAACATAAAACAACGAAACATGGATCCCAACAAAATTATTATCATGTGTTTCCATTGCAAGCAGTAAATGCTATTTCTAAGTTAAGGACGAGATACATAATTTTCCTCTGTTGCTGATGGTGATGGTGATGCATGCTACTGCTGCTGTTACACTTTACTTCTGGCACTACTAGCTGGCAGGCTGACTGTTTCTACTAACTAACTTCGATAGTCGATAGATCGGATGGTACTTACGCTTTTTATAGTTCCGACGATTTAAGTGTCATGATTCCTATATGTTGTTGTTGTTGTTATGATTATGCGCACTTTGAATCCTCCATTCTGGAGCATTTGCTGTGCTACTTGTGTAGGACTTTTCCAGCTAAGTTGATTGTTTTAGTACAAGGCAAACTAATTTTTTATTAATGTTAAAGTCATCGATGAGTTTAGTTGAGTGTGAGCTGTCACATTACAATTGAATATAACACAGAACATGTCCAATTATAAATTCAATTCAATGGCGTGGGAATGCTTAAGAACTTAAACTTACACTTATTTATATTGGCTGCCAGAGCAACCAGTTCAGCATTCTTCACAAAGCGTAGTCCCTAATTCGTTTGCTCATTAGAGAAAATGATGCTTCAAAAATTCGTTACAGCTCCCGCTATCCAAGATGAACAAGGACTAAATACTTCAAAAAAAGTAAAAAACTTCAATTCTTGTTGAACAAATCGTAAATACTTGAGCAACAGCAGATACACACTAGCTCTGATTTTTGTTTCTATTTTATTTATGGCTAAAGTGGCTTTGGTTAATGAATAATAATAATAATAATAATGATAAGCATAATTTATAATTCTATTCGCCCATTTGTCGCCCACTAAACAATAGTGAAGTGTAAAAGTGACGTACATTTAGTCATTTTTTCTAGCCACTTCAATGTATAAAAATATAGACATGGAATGAGAATAAAATAGGAAAAAATGATTCCATTTTTTTGTTTAATTTTATTTCAATAAATTTAATTTATCCTACAATATAATTTTTTTACTTTTATTCATATCAAATTAATAACACAGTATGGGTTCTTCACGCAAAGCTTGTGTTAATCCCCGACCATTTCTGCTAAATCTATGTGGTAAATTTTGTCAAGAAAAGAAAATGATTTTGTAAAACAACAATGTTATCGGGAATATTTCTTTTAGAAAACAACTTGGACAACAAGACAAATTCTATATCCCAAACCAAGTTTGTCGAAATCGTGTAGAGTGACTTCGATAGTGGAGTCAAGGAGGACGAATAACAATGACATGAACAGAGCTAAGAAACCATCTTTATGATTGCTTCTTTTGTGCTTTTTGAATATGAAAAAAGCTTGGATTACTTTTTCCTCAAAAAGAAGAGTCAGTCAATTCAATATTTATATTATTACTTTCATATTCAGCAGATTGAAATTATCTATATAAATGACTAATAAATTAAATGCTGCGGAATCAGTGTTCCCCTGTGTAATAAGTGAGGAAGTACATAATGGAATCAATAAGTTTTCCTGAAACATCTATTAACTATCTTTTGTCAATGATGAATACTTCAATGGGTTTTTGGCCTTTGTTCACTGTTTGGTCACGAGATTTTTCGTGCCATTTATTTAAATTCAAATTAAAAATTGTATGTCATAAGTAAGCGGAAAATATTGCCTTGAGCAGGATGCGAACCCACGTGGAGCGCACTACGCACTATTCCAAAGGCGGGGGTGGTTCATGACCCAAATGGCCACGGAGGCAACCTCATTTTCATCGTGGTAAGTATTGTTGATCGAAGTTCGAAAATACAATGTAGGTTTGATCGAAGACAAAAAAGTTCGAACATACAACGATAGTTCGATCAAAAGTATAACCAAACAGCTATGTAATGTTATCCAAACATTCACCTTTAGAGTGGAAAATCAAAGGATCCAGTAAACATTTTACAAAATTTTGATAACCGATAAACCGAAACTTTATTACGCTTAAAAAAAATCTGAAAAAAGTTCTAATTACAATAAATAAAATGCCATGAAGTCTCGTGGGATCAGTTAGGGTGGAGATTACTATGATGTTAGCTCTAAAAATCTGCCCATGAGATTTACAATTTGCCTTCAAAAAGAATTCTTTGCCCAAGGAATCTGTTTTCTTGTTGAATTAATGGCAAATTTTTTATTTTTTTTGTTTCTTTTTGTTTGGTAAAATTTAATTCAATCAAAATTTTTGATACACCGACACAATGTGCACAGTGAACTGCTGCTGCGGCTGTTCATGATAAATTACTTTTTTCTTTCATCTTGACAGCATTTGTTGTTGTTTGTTATTATTATTATATTATTGTACTTTGCTGTTTTTTACTGTCAAATTTGGGCTTAAAAAAAAAAACAAAAAAAAAAAAACTTAAAAACACAAGAAACAAATAAGGTTAAATTTGACTATGCCGAAATTGTTTTACTCTTTACGCACTCCTAGAAAATGTTTTTGTCTATTTTCCTGTTCTGTCATTGAACATACTTTGTTTTGGGTAGAGTCAAGTCAGCATACATACAGCATTTCAACAGCATTTCAGTAATTCTAGGTTCTTGAAATTTGCATGACTAGTAAATATGTGTCAGATATTTATACTATTTTCATTTCAGTTCGAAAAAACGTTTTTCTATTAAGAACATGAAATTGAATTTGGATTTGTATGGGAGGAGGTAGTCCTCCTAGTGGTTCGATTCGGCTGGTTACGACAAACGTACAGCGTCTGGTAAAAAGAAAAGTCCGTGCATAATTTCAGAATATGAGGAACAAGTTTGTATATATACAGATGGACATGGCTTTATCAAGTCGTCTCGTACTTTATGATGTCTCCTCTTGTCTGTTACAAACTTCATGCCAAACTTATAATACTATTCATTGCGTGAAGGGTATAATCATAGAAAAATTTCTTTTTATTCAGTTTCTCGTTCCGCACAATGCGCGCTGCTCAATCATCATCATCTACACCATCATCATCAACATCATCATGATCATCATTACAGAGTTATTATGTTTATTGCGTCTGTCGTCTGTCTCTTTGTCTCTTTTACTATGAATTTTAAATGTGCAATGCAATTGAGATATGAAGAGTAAGCAACAGTACACAAAGAGAGAGAGTATGTAAGTAAACTACTGCAACAAAAAAGAGAGCAAATTATTTCACTGTTAACTTGTCGTCGATGTGGTGACTATTTAAACAATTCGCAATGCATGCGATTTATGTTCATTCAAACGTAACCAACTGAAGGTGAACAACAAAAAGCACAAAACACAACAATATGCAAGCAACTTTGTTAATTGTTTAAAGAAAAAAACAAAAAAAACATCTGAAACAGAAACAAAATATGCAAATAACATTAAAAAAAAATATATAAGTACGAGTATACATTGTAAATGCGCGCACTCGCTCCCAAAAGGTAAATTCAATTCAAAACTAAACAAAACAAAATTAACGATTTCAATTTTAATAAAAAATTGAAAAAGTCACGTAGGCCCTGCTAAGGCCCCACTAATAGGCAAGCAACACCACTTAAGCTAAAAAAGCTAAGCTGCTAAGTCAAGGCTTAACGACGACAAACAACAACAACACAAAACAAAACAAACGAACGAACGCACGAATGAATTTAATACTTACGAAGCTAATAACAGTAGAACAGAACAGAACAACAATGAACAGAAAGACAAAGTTCATAACATAGGCAATGTTATGTTATTTAACAGCGTGGACACTCTTTCAACTCTGTTAACAGCATATTCTCCTTAAATGGATTATGGTACTTTTTCTTTTTCATGGAGAGGGAGAGAGGGAGGTCAACGATAATGATTATTCAGACTGTTTATTAAAACATTATGACAGATACATTATTTTGTTAATTATGCTGATGATGATGAGGATGTTGAATGAAAGAGTTAAAGCCAATGATTCTGATTAGCATATAAATTGTTAATTTTAATTTGTAATTTTTTGGTATCCATGAACCTGCTGCTGTTGATGTTCATCTCTTATGTTCATTAGCTACTTATGCTTGTAAGTACGTTCGTCCATAGTCAAGGCAACTACTTATTATTTATATTTATATTTCTTTTATAAAAACATTTAAAACATTGTAATCACCACTAGAGTTGTAAGTACAAAAAGTAAACCATAAGCAAGGTAAGCAGTCATAAAAAAAGAGGCAAAGAAAATGTGTTTATTTCTTTTGTTGTTGTTATTACTGCGTCTTAAGTAAACAAAGCAATTAAAAGTAATAATTTGTTGTAATTAAATGATCAAATTGGCGCCAAACCCAAATCAAATACTTATTCTCATTTTATTTATTTTTTTTTTTTTTTTTTGTTTTAAAAATGTCTGCCACGTGCCCCCCACTAGTCTTACCAACGACTGACGCCGGCAACTTGTGGTCAACCGCAAAGAAGCTAAAGACAGGCAAAAAATACATAAGTACATAACAACAACTAAATACAAATAAGAAATAAACAAAGTCAATATGCTAATGTGAAAAAAGAATGAAAGAGAAAGGGAAGGAAGTCAAGAAAATATATACAAAATGAAATTTAATAGAAATACAACAAAAAACACAAAAAAGAAAAATATAAATCAAATGAAAGCAGACTAAATTTAGCAAGAACCGAAACAAATGAATGAATAAAAAAAAATTAATGAGAAAAAATATTAAAAAGAGAGCAACAAATTTTGACTAACAATAAAATTTCAAAATTAAAACAATTTAATAAAGAAAGCATACTAAAAGCAAAAACAATAATAACAAGAAAAAATACTAATAAAATTATATGCAAATGATGCAAAGCAAAGCTGCCCTGCAATGCAGTCACTCAACCGACTCATTCACTTACTTTCCACTCTTTCTTTATATATAAAGTTTATGCATTTCTATAAGCAACCAGCACCACACCAAAAAATGCACTCCTCTCCTCTCATCTCATCGCTCTTTATTATTTATCAAATCTCATTCACTTTCTCTCAATTACTCAATTAATATATGTACGAATGTATGTATGTAATAACATATTTTCCCCTCTTTACTTTACTCAGTTGTATTGCATTGCAATTGCACGCGAAGTGCAAACTAACAAACTCGATGTGAGAGAGTGAGCGAGCGCATGAAATGCATAAGCACACGTCTCAGAAGACGAGCACGAAGAGAGTAGCATTGTCTTCTCCTTTGTTTGTCAAAGCAAAGTCTTCTATATTTAAACTATGCAAGCGGCGCTCCAATAAGAGTGCACGAGTAAATTTGAGTGATATTCGTTTTAAGTAAAAATCAGATAAAGAGATATGGGGGATTGATTTTGTTTGATTCATTTAGTTTTCATTTTTTTCCTTTTGGCTTAAATGTCAGCTTTAGTGTGTGTCTGTGTGTGTTTTGATTGTTTGTTTTTTTTTCTTATATATAAAAAAGTATTTGCTTGGTAACAAATAAAAAAAATTTGATTGACTTTTTCAAAATTTCTATCTAAATTTGCAGCTTTTGCCAACAAAATAAAAATACGAAATCTTTAATACTCCTTCCTCTTATTGCCTAAAAGCCAAAGCACCCCAATAGAAATTGATGGTATGAAATTAGTACACATGATTTCTTTCTCCTTTAAAAAGAATTGAATTTTTTATTTTATTTTGTTCCTGCTGTTACATGGAATCACTCAAATCAGGGGGGCTTGTTGATAAGTTCATCTTGCCTTTTTATACGAGTACCTTTCACACTTGGGTGAGTAGAAGGTTAGATTAATTTCACTTTGTCGGACTCCCCATAAAGTACAAATGTCTTTAATTAGCATCATGAAGAGGATAGTCGCTTGGGTCCTGCAAGTTTGATTTTCATTTAAAATGCACAATATTTTAGGAATATTGCTAATTGGATTTTTTTTATTTAAAAAATTGGCCTTCGCTTTCTATACATTTTGTTCATCTTTCACGCAATTTATGGGTGCATTTCAAAAGAAAGTTTAGTTTGACCCTTCATCAAAATCCATTCACCCAAACCATTCTTCGAGACTTGTGATGTGCTGATCAGCCAGTAAGTGTCCCATTGATGAAAACAAATGATAAATGTGAAAGAGCCAAGAATGGTGAATATGTCGTGTGGTGTAAGTAAGAGTTCCCAAAAAAAGGACGGAAATGGTGTCTTTTACCAGTTTTCCCGAATATGCAGGAGCATTGTCATGCTGCAAAATGACTTTGCCATGTGTTCTGGTCCATACTGGTAGATAACAATTCGGAATCAAAACTGCATGAATTATGAGGAAGTTCCTAAGCAACCTAAACAAACTCGTTTTTGAATGTTTCCATGACTCCAACTTGGAGTCTTGATAAAGTTAATGTTTTTGTGTCCTACAGAATAAATTTTCTAATTCTTATCACTTAACAATACATTTTTATTCTAATTTGCTTACAATTACCCTATTTTCTAATTATGTTATGCATGAAAAAATTCAAATCAGATTCTTCATAGAAAAATCATATAACATACCATAATACACTTATGTATTTAAATACACTTTCTTCTTTTTTTTTATGAGTGAACTAGTAAATAAGCTAAATTGAGTATAGATTAAGTGAAGGCAGAAGTAAACAAATTATGAGTAGAAAAAGGAAATATTTTCGTGTAATTGAAAAAGAGAGTAAAGTGAAATTTTGAAAGGACATCAGCAAATAACCTAAGGCAATCTTCCTTTTTACTTCTATTCCTTTTGTGTTTTACCATTCATTTGTTATTTTTTTGGTTTACTTTGCTGATTCTGCTGCTGTTAATGTTGGATGTTGGGTGCCATAATAAAAAAGTATAGTATAAATAACAACAACAAAAACAAAATGAAAACAAACAAGTAAAATAAATATTGTATATATAAAATAAACCTCAAGCATCCCACCAAACATGAACACGTGTATGATGAAAGAAAGAAGAAAAAAATAGACTAGCCAAAAGATAGAAAGAGTGAGTGAGTGAGTGAGTGTGTGTTAGCCATAAATGAAAATTATACGTGAAGAAAATGTGCCGCAAATGGGAACAGATTTTCATAAAGTGGGCACCAACCAACCATAAAACAACGAGTACAAACAAACAACAACAACAAACACAATATCCAAATTCTTATTGTTGTTAAATTTCTTCAACATCTCCTTCTTATTTCTTCTCTCTTCCCTATCAATTACCTTATTGCTTATAGGGGTGGATGGTATTTGAGTGGTTTAATTTCTCTGTTCAAATGTTGTTTCCATGTTAAAAAAATGTATAGACCATTAACAGTTTTCTCTTTATTAACAGAATGTTAAGTTTCAATTTGATTTCAATTTATGTACATACATGTGACTGATTACGAAGTTAATTTAATAAAAAAAAAAAACTTATTATGCAGACGAAAACAATAAAAAAAAAAATGGGCCAAGTGCGAGTCAGACTCGTACACGGAGGGTTCCGTACCTGATTGGGGTTTGTATGGGAGGTACTCCCTCTAGTGGTCCGATTTGACTGATTCCAACAAATGTACCGCGCGCCTATATCAGGAACTTATAGTGTCTAAATTTCAGTTCAATAGTCCAAAAAAATAAAAAAAGAAACGTTTTTCTAATAAGAACCTGAATTTTAATGGTGGGTTTGTAGGGAAGGTACCCTCACTAGTGGTCCGATTAAGCTGAAATTTTGACAGTAAGTAAGTTTCTCATGTATAGCCACCAACTATCTAAATTTCAGGAGCGTGGGATTACTTTATCGTATAGATGCCATATAAATCAAAATGTTTCTTGTATGGAGACCCCTTTAAGTTTTTGAAAATATTTTAGTTTAAGTATTTCATGATGATGTCCAAATAGAACTACACATTCTGTGAAAATCTCAAAAAAAAAAACAAAACTCTGTTACGGTTCATGAGATATGACCCGAGGACGAACGGACGGACGGACAACGAAGTCTCTGCCATAAGGTTTCCTTTGGTACCCTTTTGGTCCGGAACCCGAAAAAGATTAAAAGCTTCAAAAATTGTACATATATGAAATTTGCATGTCAAAACTATTTGTAAATTTACATATTTATTTAATTAACGAATAAATTATGGCGCGGATGCAATTTTTTCAAATTGTACAAAAACAAAAAATACAAAAGCATAAATCAAAGTAAACTTGAATTGTTGAGTCGCAAGGGGAAGGACGTAGAGGATTTTAATGCATACATGAAAAAATGAGAAAGGATTTATTGAAATCAAAACCAACACGCATACGCCATGTGTACGATTTGTGAAAAATATGTAGCTTCCTTGTGAGGAAGAGTAAGATGTGAAGTTTCTACAAGGCTTGCATGCCTTCGATTGCAGATTACAAATTTCATCTTTTATCATGAAAATTTCATTATAATTTATGTTTATATTTCAATGCTAAACTGAGAAACTCCCACATTTGTCTTCCAGTTATTAATATAAAGATCCAAAAGAATCATTTACACTTCATAGAGCTAACGCTTCAGTATTTAGCAATGGGCTGCAAAGGAAATCTCTTATTACTTATAGAAACTGGAGGAGAATCAGTTATGATGGGTAGACTTTGTAGCATCATCCATCCATCGCATTGTAAAACGGAAATAACAAGATTCTAAAGAGCAATTCCCATTTCTGACCTTCCATAAACTAATCAAATTGAACTTTGTGTATTGACTCAATCATCAAATTGAACAAACAATTCAAATCGGATATGTCGTCCGTCCCTCTTTCGTAAGACACATCAAATTCCTTCAACAACAACATTGTCAATGCTTTCACTTAAGAATATTACGAAAAAACATAAATAAATAAATAAATGAATGAATGAAGGAAATAATACAGAAAAAAAATCATTGCTTTAATTGCTCAAAGTCATTTTTGCCGACATGAAAAAGTCTTAACATCCCTCGCCCTTATGTGATTTCAAAGAGTCAATTGCAGTTTCAACTCAACTCAACTGAATTCAATCATTAATTCATTCATTATCATCACCATTCCATTCAGTTCGACTGATTGTCTGTCTGTCTAACTGACTATCTGATTAACTGACAAACAGACTGGTGGATAAATAAAAGAATGAACAGTCAGTCAAAGTGGGTAGCCGCTTAGCTCTGAGTAAGTCAGTCATTCAGAGTCATTGTCACCTTTTGAACTTCCGTTTTAACCAAACAACAATCAACGATTTCACATTTTCTCTTCCCTGGTTTACTCTTATTCTATTTGTTGCTCTTTTTTTCACCTCTCTCTCTATATATATCTCTGTCTGTGTTTCTGTATTGTTGCTAATGACGTATAATCATTTAAGTCTATTAGGAGTACAGAAAACTGCATGTTTTGACCTGTAAATTTGTTTCATTGTTTTCAATTAATTTTGCTCTTAATGTGCTCATCATCATGTCTACAGAATTTAACTTTTTTTTTTTTTTTTTTTTTTGTATTTAATTATTTTGTTGTTCGAAATTAAGTGAGTAGGTAAAAAATCGACCAAGTGCCAGTCAGAGTCGGTGACGGAGGGTTCCGTACCAAATTTCGGTTTATATGAGAGGTACTCCCCTGGTGGTCCGATTTGACTGATTCCAACAAATGTACCACGCACCAATATTAAAAACTTACAGTGTCTAAATGACTGTTTATTAGTCCAAAAAACAAATAAGTTTTTCGAATAAGAACCTGAATTTTAATGGTGGGTTTGTATGGGAGGTACCCTCAATAGTGGTCCGATCAATCTGAAACTTCGACTGTAAAAGTTTCTCACGTATACCCACCAACTGTCTAAATTTCAAGATCGTGGGATTACTGGATCGTATAGGTGCCATATAAATCAAAGTGTTTCTTGTATGGGGACCCCTTTTAGTTTTAGTATTTCATGCTGATGTCCAAATAGAACTACACATTCTGTGAAAATTTCAACTCTCTAGGTGTTAAGATTCAAGAGATATGACCCGAGGGCGGACGGACAACGAAGTCTCTGCAATATGGTTTCCTTCGATACCCTTTGGGTCCGAAAACCTACAAAAATATTAGCTTAAGTGGCAGTTTTCCAAGTTTCATATGAAATTTTACAAAAAGAAAAAAAAAAATAGAAAGAGAAAGAGAAAACTTCACGCTACTCAGTTGTTGGTCGGTCGTGCGACTCTAAATCAAGCATATTTCATCTGTAAGATTTATTAAGCACTTTATTTTAAAACCACACCTCGTAGGTACATTTAGTTTGCCATTTCCGCTCCAGTAAAATAATGAAAATTGAAATCAGGAAAAAAATGAATGAATAAGTTAAAACAAAAAAACAAAATGAAATTATCTATCCATCTTATCTTCCCTTATGGAATTTATTTAGCTTTTGTTTTATTTTGAAGTTCATGAAAGGAAAACACATTTTAAAACTCTCCATTTCCGCCGTTTTACATATTGTTTAACATTTTCTCATATCCTCACTTTATTCCTATCTATCTTTGTATTCATGAGTACGTTTTTCTAGGGGTCCCAAAATTTTAACTTTTCTTTGTCATTTGAGAACTTATATCAAATTTTGAATGCGCTATATCCATCAAACAATGATATTTGTATCAATCAACATTATCAGATTTCTTTGTGACAAAAATCGCCTACTTTTAGAGAAATTATTACATGTCGTACAATACATGA
This sequence comes from Amiota minor, assembly GCA_037043295.1. Taxonomy (NCBI): domain Eukaryota; kingdom Metazoa; phylum Arthropoda; class Insecta; order Diptera; family Drosophilidae; genus Amiota; species Amiota minor. The sequence goes on from JBAMAW010001787.1 coordinate 5,616,767, forward strand.
ATGTTTTTGAAAAATTTGAGTTCTAGTAGATCACTTTTAAGCCTCCAATAGTAAACAGCTAGCATTCCTGGACTCCATTTCCCTTGAAACCGCTTTTCTATTATGGAAATTTCATAATGAAATCTCTCACCTTGTAAGTCACTCACAGCACCCAAAAATAAAAAAAATAAAAAAATCACCATAAAGTTCATGTGACAAAAACACTGTTGACCAGTTACAGCCCTGTGGATAAGGAGTCATCAGCTAGAGAGTTTCCAAAAGTTTGTCGGGAAACCTGAAGCCCAAAACATGCAGATGTTCTTTACAATTGTTATGTGTTTACCAAAGTGAAAGTGTTTTATTTGAAGTTTGGGGGTCTCGAAATTCTACTTTGTCCGCTCTCTTCTATCTACATTGCATTTATCTATCTATATCAGGGCTGTCTAACCTGCGGCCCAAGTGAAATCTGTCTGAATGACAAATTTTCCGCTTTTGTTTTTCTTTGTTTTGCTTGTTGGAGAAGCGAAAAATAAAATTTTTGTTTTATTGGCACCTGCGGCCCAACTCATCACAGATTTAGGCCCAAAGAGCCAAAAATGTTGGACATCCCTGATCTATGTTTTGTTCTTTTCCGTTTTCCTTTATGATAACTTTGTTTATGCTCTAAATCGATATTTGTTATTTTATTTCTGCTTTCGGTTTTCTTTTTTTTTTTTAATAAATCAACAAATAAAATAGAAAAGAATTTAATTTCATGAAATGTCGCTTAATTGAATTTTGTATTTTTGTGCTAAAGAAGATTTTCTTGTTATTGTCGCTGGTGCTGGTGTTGTTGTTGTTGTTATTATTATTATTGTTCAATCTTTCGTCTTCACTCGTGCTTTCGTTTACTCGTTCGGTCTATCGTCATCGTCATCGTCATCGTCGGCTGCATTCTGCTTAGCTAAGCTAACGGGCGGGCAACCGACCGACGTTCGTTCGTGTTTAATCGTTTGCTTCTTCGTTCGTTCGCTTTCGTAAGCTTTCATTTTCTTTACAAATTATATGTCTGTCTGTTGTCTAATGTTAATGCTCTGCTTCTTGTTATTGTCGCTACTGCTACAGTACTCTCGCGATAATGTGAACATTGTACAATATGAATATTTAGAAATATTAATTTATTTATAATTTATTCTTTGTGATGGAAAGAAAAGTTAAGAGCAACAAATTATATTTTTATATTTTATAAGCATGTTAACAGTACTTCGAGTGAAAAAAAAAAAACTGTTTTGTCAATCAACAACCTACAAAGAACCTCAACCCTTACACTCCGCAAGGATATAGGTTCAGTGATTAGAAGTATGTAAGCCGAGCTCTTACCCAACGCTCCACACAAATGCCACCCAAGCACAGAAGCTACAATCAATCAGAAAACAAAGAAACTTATCCTCAATTCATTGCTAATGATGATTGGCTACCGAATTCTGGTGACAGATGAGAAACTTCTGTCAGTTTCTAAATTTCGCTCGAATTTCTTATAAACAGTATATTCGATTTCTACTGCTAGAAGTTCTAAGAAAGCTGATCAAACAAATATTTGAATCATCTTGAATTGGGATTAGAATGAACAACTTATTGATCTGAGTTTAAATCAAACCACATTATTGCGAGTCTACTGTATTATCATCATTAGACGACATCTAATTTTTTTTTTACTTGTGTGTCACAGCAAAAGCAAAAACAAAAACATAAAAACAGTGCACAGAGCGCGTCATCATTTCAACTTCATGGAAATGAACAAAGGAAGGCGCAAGGCAAAGAAACAAAACATACAAACATAAATAGGGTAGGAGAGGGGAAGAAGCAAGCAAGCAAAAGTTTCTTTCTGACATTTTGCATTTTGTAATTTTGCTTCATTGCTAAAATGCATTTCAAGTTGTTGTTCTTCTCCTATTGTTTTTGTTGTTCTTCTTCTTTTTAATATTCTATTCCAAATGAAAGACGCGCGCCATTTGCCATTCTCATTCTTATTTGTGTCTTGTTTCTGTATATGCCTCCCTCCCTCCGAATTTTTGTAGAGGATTCTTTATTCTGGAAGCTTAGTAGAGCTGAACTTTATCATTATTATTATCATCATCATCATCTCTGTAGTTATTCATCGTCATCACTATAATCAAAACAAAATTTATTCAAGTTGCTTGCAACTAACTCGGTTTTGTTTAGATGTAATTTAATTAATTTACTTTAAATTTTAATTGATAAGCAAATGCATTTTCTCTTTCACCAGATTCACTTCTTCACTCACAACGCTTTACTTTTTTTGGACTCTTCGTCAAACTTGTGGTCATTGGTCACTTAAAATTCACTTCACTTCATTTCACTTCACTACTCATTTCATTTGATTTTAATTTACTTAAGTTTTTGACTTTTATTTTGGCATTAGTTAAGTTGAAGTTTTGAAAAAGTAAAAGGAAAAGAAAAAAAAAAAAAAACTGCATAAAAACTGGAAGTTAAAACAGAAGCCAACAGCAGTAAAAGAATAATAAAATATCAAGAAAATGAAGTCCAGAATGGCATACACTCAAATACATATTTATACACAAAAGCAATTCAAGTATGTGTATGTCATTGTATACACAGGCCAATATTGTATATTATTGTGAGAATATGGTTATATATGTGTGTGTGTGTGTGTGTATGTATAAGTACAAGCATGTGTATAAACATTTAAATCCAGTAATTTCAATTCAACTTGTCGTGTTTACACTTACAATGCATAATTTATAGAAATTTGTCTGCAAATATACACACACACACACACACACACACACACATACATACTTACATACTAAAATACACAGCCATAGATACTCAAGTTTATACAATTATATGTACATACCATATATACATATGTATGTATATAGATAGATAGATATAGTCATATGAACATAGAATGACGACGCGCATGCATGCAACAATTCTACATAGAAATGCCCCTACAAAGTATAATAATACTTTAATACACATACATACATAAATTGAGAAGAAGTGTGCTTCAAATGGAGCTAGTACATACATATGCATATTTATGTATGTCTGTATAGGATACTTGTATGTATTGTATATGTAGTGATTCAGTATATTGAATATGGCGCCTAAAGCTAAATGTTCGAAGCGCAATAAAATACACGCACGACTCTATAGAATTCTATTTGACACTCGTTACACTTGAAATATGAACAACATAGTATACTAAAAACAAGTATATAACAGAACTCTAGCATGCAACAGCTGTGGCATCAACTTCAAAATCAACTTCAATTTCATCATCATCATCCTCATCATCATCATTCACTTCATTCCCAATCATCATTACCATCACCATTACCATCATCATTATCCTCATCACCATTACCAACCATCATACAAAATTTATCATCACATGATGTGCGGTCATGTACGCGTTTATAATTATTTTTTTTTTTTTCATTGTTTTAATAGAGAAAATCCTGAAAAGTATGAAAGTTGGCGATCAACATCACTTCTTTAATTTTATGAATATGTGTTTGTCCATTCCCGTTCTTATATGTGTGTGTATGTGTGTGTGTGTGTATCTGCGTGTTTGTGTTAAACTCAACGAAGCTTAAAAGCTTTTGTTTGCATAAATGAACTCAATATTTACACAAATAGTTGATTTTCCTCATATTTTTTTTCTTCATTCCTTCTTTCCTATTTACTTTTATTCCTTTCCATGTTGCTCTACAAATTTTTTTTTAATGTTGATTTTTATTTTCATAATTTTTCTTCTTAATTATGCAATTTGTCTTGTGTAAGTAAAAGAAAATTAAAAATAAAAATAAATGCGTTGTAAGCAGAACCTAATTTAATAATGAGAAACTTTTATTTCATAATGTTGATAATAAATTCTTTAGAATAAACAAACAAAAAACACAAAAATTTTTAATTAAATCTTGTAACTTACTGAAAAGTATCTTTAAGGGCCTCTGCATTACTTCTTTAAAAAAAAAAAACAAATAGATGAATGGTAAACTTACCTAAAAAAAAGAAAAGAAAAATAAGAAAATAATTAGATTTGTGAAAGAAATAATATGAAGAAAATATCGTATACGTAATATAAGACGTATACGTAATGTAAAACGTATACGTAACATTTCATTTAAAACATTTTATAATATAAAAATAAATATTTTATCAACCTAACATTTAAAAAACAAATGAAAACATTCTAAATATAAAATAGTAAATACCAAAGAAACAATATTCTTTTATTGAGAAAGTAAGTTATGTTGTTTCTCTTGTATCCGTCATACAATATAATCTTTGCCTCCAATTTGAGAATCTACTCTAGACATGGTTCTTCCCAGACAGCATCCTCTACATAGGAAAGAGTAAACAATGAAGGAAGGTTGAGAATTCATTTGAGAACGAACGAATGCTGAGAAAATGGAACGCAAGTCATTTTTAAAATGAAGCTCTACCTTTAGTTCGGGTAATGTTTCTTTATTTCCTACATTAAATAGGACAAACTTATAAATTGGCCATTGTAATTAGTTCTAAGTATCATCATAACAAGCATTCTCTCTCCCTCTCTCTCCATCCTCTCTAATTGATGCTTAAATCATCAAATTCTGGTTTTTAAAATAATCTTGCCTGGCAAATCTTGACATTTACTTAACCGACATTGTATAAATTTTTATGTCCAAATATTTCATTTTTCAAGTGCAACTGGGTGCAAAAGGTATATATTATATATATATATATATATATATATATAAGAAAAAGAAAAGAATATTAAAACTACGCTTTGTCACAACATTGGAAAAAACAAATAAGAAACACAAAAACTTATAGCGAAAAATTAAGAAAGAACTAAAATTTTTGTTTTCATATAAAACTTCCTCGACGGCCGATTTAGCCTCACAAGGGTAAAAAGATCCTCGCGATTTTGCGCTCTCCTTGTTAAATCCCAGTTTTAGACATCTTTCCTGCTTCTGTTTACGGCGCGATAAAAAGTGAAGCCACAAAAAAAAAACCCCACCAACAAAACACATACAGACATCAACATAAAAACCCATGGAAACTAGTAACTTAGCCCAAATAGTTTTATCTCACCTTAAAAACAACATAAGCGTCACCACCACCACCACCACCACCAACGACAACAACAACAACAACAATATCATAGTGATGTAATATAGTTTTCTCTAAACTTAGCAAATATGAAAGTTTTCTTTGAGTTTATTTTTTTTATTTTTAATTTGAATATTTTTACCCCTTTCCTCCAACATTTTGGTTGCTCTGTAAATGATATCCTCCAAAACAACCGAAGGATTTCATGGTAAAAATACAAGTATAGTAATATTTAAATGAGCTAAAGGTTGAATTTTCTGTTGAAATTTCACAAAACTGAGAAATTATAGTGAAGAGAAGGTTGATGGTTTCCAAGGAAACATTTTCTTCCTTTTTTGCGAATGTTGAATCCTTCTTGTGGATGGGCGATGAGATGATTTTAGTGACTTTCTGCTTTATTCTACTTAAAAATCTCTTTCTGTTTGCTTGGTTTCTTGTTTCTTTCAATGGTTGGTTGGTTGGTTGGTTGGTTAACCGTTCCTCATTCTCCATTTTTTTTGTTTGTCACGTCCAATAATTTTTTTTTTTTTTTTGCTTTGCTCGATTTTTCTTTGTTTTTATCTAAAATATTTTTTTTTTATGTTTTTTTAGTGCGCATGCACTTTGCACATGTTGATTTTATTGTGAAGATTTTCTTGTTAGTGTAAAAATTAAATAAAATATTCTGTTTTTATTATTTAATATATTGAATTTGTTATAATTTTATTAATATTTCCATTACGATTTTGTTACTTTAAAATTTTTGGAATTTAAATCTGTCAACTCTATAAATTCCATAGACTTGACAATAGCAGCAACAACAACAACAACAACAACAACGACATTCTACCATACATATTTCATTACTCTACTTGACCCTAATAAGTTTGGATTTATGGTGCCGTCACACTTGGTTTATTTTCGAAATCTTTTTTCATCTCTTTTCATTGTATTTTATTTAATTTTTTGATTTTCTGTTTTAATATCATTTTTTTTTTTCTTTTTTTTTTCTTTTTTTCCATGCATTGAACGAGTTTTGCAATTTATTGTTGTTTATTTGTTGCTGAGCTTCTCTTCTCTTGATTTATTTTTCGCGCTTTTCATGTTGTTTCATTGTCTGATGTCTTACTGGTCAAATCTTCCATTTCCACAAAATTCTCTACCCTAAACTCTCGCTCTCTCTGTCTCTCTCATACTCATTCTCTGTGTGGACTCTTGACTGATTCTCTGACCAAATACACAAACACAAAGAGTGAGTCCGATGAGTGTTTGACTTCAGTTCGCTTAGTTGAATTTGGAGTAGTGGAAACGCAACTCGCAGTGTTTCACACTGACAAAATAAGCAATTTCAATACTCTTAATGGGCACTTCTTCTTCTTCTTTTGGTTCCGCTTTAGATTGGCTGTAGGTCGTTTTTTTTTTTTTTTTTTTTTGAAAGACCACCAAAATTCACTTTAAACAGAAATCAATGTGGATTTTTATGAAGACAAGGCATTCTTTAGAAAAACAATAAATGAGAATGAAATATCTCCCAATTTGATGACTTCATATTATTTAAAAATTCTCTTTTCTATGTAACATTAGGCAAATTTGCATAGTTGCATTAATCTTTCAGCAAAATCAATTTCAAACATAAACATATTCAGATTGGTTTGCCATCACTTTATCTCTATTTTTTTTTCCTCTCCCTCTGATTTGCCTCTCTGATTCACGGTCTCTGTGTCTTTCTTATGCTTGAATGCTTCTACGATGCGTTTAATTACAACACTCAAGCAATTTCATAGTAAAGTAAACAAAAACGATCTTGAAGTTCTACATACGATGAAGGATTATTGACGACGATATACAATACCAACCAACAACAACAACAACAACAACAACAAGTCAATAAAATCGAAGAATTGAAGAGAATTGAAAAAACAATACAAAGAAAATTGAAAAAATAATATTGCAGAAAAATAAACAAATATTTTAAATAAATAAACAATCAAATCATTTATTTTTATTATTTTTACGATTGCGAACCTCATACTTGAGTGGTTTTTTTTTTTTTGCCAACCAAATTGACTTGAAGTTTATAGTTTTACAGAATTTTATGTTTATATTAGTGAAATTCAAAGCGAAAGACAAAATTAATTTGGTTGAATCCAACTTTAATCTAGTTAAATGGAGTTGATTGCAATAATTTCATATATTTTAATAATTTTTTCCAGGCTATTTTTTTTTTTTTTTTTGCTTTTTACAATGTGTCATAGAAAACTTATGGTAGAAAAACAAGTTTTTATAAATGATTTTTCATAATTATTAAGTATGTATTGGGTGTATGCATATGATTCCGCCCTTTCCGATAGTTTCGCTAGTATCGCCGCTTACACTTGCACACTAAAATACTAATACTTGCATTCGATAGTGCCTTCTATCAGCTGTTAAACACAGTGTATAACAGCTGATAGAAGCATAAACAACAAATATTTCTAATTCATTGAAAATGTCGAGTTTTATCCCAAGTAAACATCATTTGCGGGAGGTTTTATTGCACTATTTTGTTGCAAAGAAAAGTGCAGCGGAAACTTATCGTTTGCTTGCTGATGTTTACGGTGAGCATGCTCCATCGAATACAACTTGCAAAGAATGGTTTCGACGATTTAAAAATGATGATTTTGACATTGAGGACAGAGAACATGGAAAACCACCCAAAAAATTTGAAGATGCTGAATTGGAAGATTTATTGACCGAAGATTGTTGTCAAACACAATCAGAATTGGCAACAACATTAAATGTTGATCAATCAACTATTTCAAGACGTTTGCAAGCAATGGGAATGGTTCAAAAAGTCAATAACTGGGTGCCACATGAATTGAAAGACCGAGACATCGAACGTCGCAAAACCATTTGTGAAATGCTGCTTCAAAGACAAAAAAGAAAAGGTTTTTTGCATCGGATAATCACGGGAGATGAAAAATGGATATATTACGAGAATCCTAAACGCAAAAAATCTTGGCTGAAGCCAGGTGAGGCCGGCCCATCACAGCCAAAGAAAAATATTCATTGTACCAAGGTTATGCTCTGTATTTGGTGGGATCAGAAAGGTGTTGTGCACTATGAGTTGCTGAAACCGTCTGATACTATCACTGGCGATGTTTACAGACGACAACTAATGCGGTTGAAGGTAGCTATAGAAGAAAAACGACCGGAATGGGTGAATAGGCATGACAAATTAATTCTTCAACATGACAACGCCAGACCGCATACGGCAAATGTTGTGAAAACATATTTAAATGGACAAGACTGGGAAGTGCTACCCCACCCGCCATATTCACCAGATATAGCCCCTTCAGATTTTCATTTATTTCGAAGGATGCAGTCTGATCTTACGGGAGAGCGATTCACTTCTTATGAAGATATCAAAATTTGGCTTCATAATTGGATTGCCTCAAAAGACCAGGACTTCTTTATGCAAGGAATCCGTAAATTGCCTGAAAGATGGGCAAAGGTTGTAGCTGCAGATGGGGCATACTTTGAATAAATAAATTTTCCTTTTTCTAAACAAGCAAATTTGTTTTGTTTTCACAAAAAAGGGCGGAATCATATGCATACACCCAATAATACAAAAGGACTTCTTAGTGAAATTTAATTTGAATGATTTGATCAAAAAATCTTGAAATTCTTTTGACGTAATTCATGGATGGCCCCTATTTACTGTTACAAATAATAACACAAAAGTCAAACAAACGTTAAATCAAGAAAAAAAAATAAGTTTATCTTCAGCTGTGCTGAAGTTGTTATACTCTTCACGAACCCCTAGAAATCGTGTTTGCCTTATGCTTAGAGTCGAGCCATTGAGACCGAAATATTTGTGAGGGAGCTATACGATCCAGTAATCCTAGTGTCTTGAATTTTACATGGTTGGTAAATATGGCTTAGACACTTATACTATTTAAATTTCAGTTTTCTAATGGGAAAAACAAAATAGTTTTTCTAATAACAACATGAGCATTAATCTGGGTATGTATAGGAGCTATACGATCCAGTAATCCTAGGGACTTGAAATTTGCATGGTACGTAAATATGGATCAGGCACTTATTTTTACCTAATTTCAGTTCGATAATGATAAAAACAAAAAAGTTTTTTTAATAAGGACATGAATTTAAATTGGAGTTTGTATGGGAGCTATACGATCCAGTAATCCTAGGGTCTTGAAATTTACATGGTTGGTAAATATGGCTTAGACACTTATACTATTTAAATTTCAGTTTGCTAATGGAAAAAACGAAAAAGTTTTTCTAATAAAAACATGAGTAATAATCTGGGTATGTATAGCAGCTATACGATTCAGTAATACTAGGGACTTGAAATTTGCATGGTACGTAAATATGGATCAGACACTTATTTTTACACAATTTCAGTTCGATAATGAAAAAAAACAAAAAAATTTTTCTAATAAGAAAATGAATTTAAATTAGAATTTGTATTGGATCCCCATTCGATTCAATAATCTTAGGGTCTTGAAATTTATCAATTGTGACAGCAGCTGTACACAACCAATGGATCAAAACATAATAAATATTAAAAGAAAATTATTTCCAGAAATAAGTTATTCGCTGAATGTGACAAAAAAGTCATTTTATTCGCAATGCAAAAATATATCTAAAACAGACTTGTTTTTGATCTAAATTACTAAATTGGGACAACGAGCAAGACGACAGCGACGATGATTTGCCACTACAAAAGCTGCTGCAAAAAAAAAAAACAAAAAAATGAGCTCTACAATGCAGCTGCTCTTAAAGAAACCATAAACTTCTAGTAGAAATCGATTCAAGCAATTCGATACGTACGAGTTCTACGTATACAACAAACTAAAGATTGGAATAATGATGTTGTTAAAATATGGAAATGGAAATGGATCTGAATATAAACTTAGTAGCGATAATGAGACTTCAGTTAGGAAAGCGTTTCCAACTAATCATAGAATACATCAAAATCAAATGGTTCTACAATAATTTGTCAACTTCTACAGTAAGTAAATTGCTCTAATAATTATAACATCTGTTTCGGGAAGTTCTTCATCTTCTATGCTATTGTTGCTTAAGTTTACTAGTTGTTAGGAATATTCTTATTCTAATAAGATTTGCTAAAGCCAAAGCTTTGTTTATTTTCATTCTTCTCTTCTTTAGGATAAAATGTTGTTAATGTTAATATTGTTTTAGTAGAATTGAATTAAGTTGATTTTGATTTAACAATCGTGAATATATGATAAAAGCAACAGTGAAGACTTGAAGAAATTGAAATGAAACCAATGAAACCAAAAAGAAGGAGAATAATAACAACAAACTAACAAACCAACAAACATCATGCAATGGCAACATCCAATTATTTTATATTTTTATGCTGCAACAAAAGTGGATTATTTCAGTGGCATTTGTTGCTGCTGCTGCTGATGTTGTTGTTGCTGATGTTGTTGTTGCTGATGTTGTTGTTGCTGCTATTGTATCTAGACTGTTGCTGCCGATTGTTGCCACTAAGCACCAGCAACTTATGGTATATGAAGAAAGAAAGGAAATGAAGAAGTGTAATAAGAGAAGAGAGTGTCCAAGTGGAATGGAGTAGTACGAGAAATCTCAAATATGTACTATAATTGTAGATGTAGCTATTTTTTTTTTTCTTTAGCTTTAGCTGCTACTGCTACTAAGGTTCATGTTGCTGCTGCTGCTGCTGTTGCTGCTACAATCACCGTCACCATCACCATTATCACAATCACAAAAATGAAAATTTAAAAAGAAGAAAGAAAAACTCGTCAGTCGTCAGTCGTCAGTTGCATATGCGCTCCAACTATATGATGACTGACGAATCTTCTGCGAGTGTAGTTATTACAAGTATCTGTGAGTGCACCTCAAATGCAAACACACACACACACACACACAATTCTCTTTAATATACTCATAGTCATCGTCTAGTTATGCCCTTTATTCACAAATATATGTATATATATACACATAAGTATATAATGCATCAGTATGTATGTAGGTATATAGACTTGCATATTTATTATATAAAGTCGTACAATATTTCCCTAGTGCAATATGTGCCGCCTGTGTTCTTCTCGTTGTGTTGTTACATTGCAAAAAAAAAAACAAAAAAACCGGCAGGCAGGCAGGCAGTCAACTTACAAAATATACACCATCATCATCATCATCATCATCATCATCATCATCATGCATATCCATGTTTTGTATCTATGTATATGTGCATTATATAGAGAGACCCATATGCCACACAGATTCAGACACACACTGGCACACTCACATGAGGTCAGAACAAAATGGCTTTTCTCTTCTTTTATTTTTCTAATTTAAATATGACAAAAAAAAAAAAAACAAACGCTTTACTTTATTTGTTGTAATTGTTGTTGTTGGCATTTATGGTTTTTCTAGTTTTGTTATTGTTGTTGTTGGTGATATTTATGTATGCTGCTGCCGTTCTGTAGTTGCGATTACCTAATTAAATTGCATATGGTTAGTTTGACTGATTTGTGACACACACACAAACAAAATCAAACCAAACCAAACCAAACCAAACCAAACAAAACAAAACAAAACAGATTTTTCCATTCTTTTATTCTTGTTTTATTAATTTTTGTAAGTGGACTTTTTTCATATGAATGTACATATTTTGTTTCTTAACTTCATGCATAAAATTGGAGTGAGAACGCATCTTAATGAGTTTTAAGTGTTTTTTTTTTGTTTTGTTTTGACCTAAGCCATAAATATAAATAAGTATTTATTTATAAATAAATTTAAAAAATATTGTTTAAGTCAAAATACTTGTGTATGTATACGAAATTGATTCACAAAGATCTATTATATTTATAAGAAATTTTATTATGTAATTGATCGATGGTTCCATCTGTTTTATTCCTATATCAATATATTTATTTGCAGATCTTTGTATTTAAACTTCTCATTGATTTATGTATGTATATCATACATACATAATATATATGTATGTATGACCCAGCTTTACATTCAAAATAACTTCTCAATTATGAATACTTAAGATGCAAAGATGAAATAAACATTTATCTTCCAACTCAGTGACAAAATGAATTTTTCTTGGTGGCATTGCGATTATCGACTACTTTACAAAATTCTTCTAATCAAGAAGCTGTTGCACCTAAGGATCTTATGCCGTTGAAACAGTTAGAAAGCACAAAGCGTCGTAAGGAGTTTGGCCTTTAGTCTTTGAAAAAGTCTAAAAAATGGTTTGGTAATTTATTCAAATCAATATATCATTATATCACATCGAAATAAATATTGATATATTAAGAAAGCGATGAACAAACATCCTCTTTCAAAAATTGCTCAAAGCGCCTAAAGAAGTTTTTACTTTATAAATAAAGTGAAAGGTGTGCCGACAAACGACACAATAAAGCATTTGCACGAAAGGTTTCTGTCTTCTATTACTGTCGCTAAACCCAGGCGTCCATATAAAAAGCGATCGAGACGATCCTAAGAAAATATCACAGTCGTACAAGCCAGTGTTGAAAGGTCAACTCGAACATCGGGTTCACGTTGTTCAGTGCAATTAGCCATTAAAAGCTATTTCCGTACAAAATTCACGACTGTTGGCAACCGTGAACTTCGGCATACAAATGGCAGAAACCAATAAGTGTAAAAAGAAATTTGAGAATCGACTGATTTGACAATGCCGGAATCTTTGCTCTGAGGCTACTGGAAGTCACATATTCATATCAACAATCCAATGACTCTAGACGAATTTAAGGCCAACATCCGCCAGAACCATTGGCAAATACGAAGAGAAAAGCCGAACAACGGGCATATTATGTTATTCTTGTTCAGGACGATCACTTGCTCGATATCATATTTGGAAAGTGATGTAATCAAATAATCAAATCTCCATAAACCAAATTGAATGATCTTTCAAATAACAGAGCAAATAATATGTTTTTTTATGTCTTTTTTTTTTTTTTGTGTGAATAAATATCTACAACTAATATGGCCACCATTGTATTTCGAAACCCCTCCATTGATGTCTCCACTTAGTCATCTAGAATTTATTTTGTTGTCAGTTAAACGTCTTATATTCTTTTTGTGGATTCTGTTCATCTTATTTAGCTCCTTATCTACTGATAATAATTGGTCCATTTATTGGGTTTTCTATCCAGCTTTTCAATTATATTTTGTCTATCTTTTATTGTACTTCCTTACTTTATAGCTAATCCCATTTCTTTATTCACGATATAATTAATTAACTAGTTTTCTTATATATTCCCATTCTAATAATTTAATGGTCTTACTTTTTAAGTACATTGTTATCTGACTTCTTATGTTGATCAACTACCTAGCAATTCAATCACCCACTTACCTCTTTATTCGCAAATTTCTTATTTTTAATCTACATTTTTAGTTTCCAGCGCATTCATATTTATTTCCATCTCTCTATGTAGTATAATTTTTTAGATCAAAATTGATTCATTTTGAAAGTTCTATCCATTGCTCATCCATGATTTTTATCTTTATTTACTTGTCCATCTACTCTCTCCCTCTCTACTCTTTCTCTCTCTCTCTCTCTCTCTCTCTCTGATTAGAAGGTCTTCCACATAATGGTTTCTGAGCGCCGTAATAGAAAAGGATTTACACCTTTAGATTTTTGGTGATATTCAAGTTTATCCCAGTCTTGAAAACGTCATATCCATTTATTAACCCACAATTATTATTTTGTTAAAACTCTGAAATGAGTTTCATTTCTTTCCCACATTTAAGTTTCGAAATGGTTGGGCAGGAAACATAGACTGACCCTTTGACTTGAAAATTTACTTATTTATCTACTTTCATTGCATAATAAGGAGACTTTTTAGTTTTCTTGAAAACATATTTTGTCCCCTTCGAATTAATCCCCCGTAGTTATAATACACTTGGGCCAGCACTTTTTCACTTCTGATAAGAGCTTTTTGGTATGAAATTTAGGTGTCTATTTCCGCAACCTGTCCCCGACCTTTCAAGTTCCTTTCCGTTCAATTTTGGGAACAGGATATAGTCACAGGGGGCCAAAGTCCAATGAATTCTGTGGCTGAGGTTTTATTACGGTTCCGCATTTGCTCAAAAAATCTCAAACAATCAATGACATGTGAGCTGGTGCATTATCGTGGTGGAATATCCAAGTCTTATTATTTCAAAATTTCTGGCGCAAAACTTCAAGATAAGATTCCCTAGTGACCGTATGAACTCCTGGCAAGTATTCATATTAAACCACGCCATTGTAAGTGAAGAAAACATTGACCAAAATATTCACATTTGACCAAACTTGGCGTAATTTTTTGGTCTTAGCTCTTCTGGCTGCTTCCATTGGGATGATTGGGCTTTGGCCTCGTGGGTCTTCTTACATTTTGAACACATCTCGTATTAAGCAAGCATATTTAAATATCCATGTAATCAATTCATCATCTATTTATCTCCTTATATTCCGATTTATTTATTCCTACTATTGTATACCTTTGTTTCTTTGTTCTTTGTAAGAACGCACATACACACATGATTCATGTATCTCTAAATGTATCTATACTTTATTTAATATCTTATCCATTCATTTTTCTGTGTTTTGCGTATGAAAATTTCAAAAATACATTTATTCACAATGAAAAAAAAAAAAAAAAATTCAAAAATTTATGCAATACACAAGTATCTGAAAGATACGTAATACCCACATAAAACTGTCATAATAAGTATAAAATACACAGCAGACGGAAATTTAATGAAATTTCTTTTTGACTTCAAATGAGGTGAGTTTCATTTTTGTTCGTTTTAAACAAATTTAAGCAAAAAATTTACTCATCACGAAGGAAAGAACCAAAGGAATCGGTCGATCCCATTAGATTGGTTTGGGCGGGAAGAAGGAAAATATTTAAATATTAAAGTAAGAAGAACGACGATAAGAGAATATTAAGGTTCATATAACGAACAAATGATGACTAGTTAGTTAACCTGCCTTTATATTTATGTATCTGTAGTATATACCTAGACACACATACATATGTACATTTATATCTATTGAAAAGATGAAATAGAAACAAATTTATGCAAATTACACGACAAAAATCTTTAGCGAAGCAAAGAGTGATGGGGGACTTAGGGAACTTTGTGCTCAAATTTAGGAAAATCTGCTAAGAAATCCGCTAAATAGAAAAGAAAAACAGTAATAACAACACAACACAACATGAGTAATAACAGGAACCAACAGTGACAACAAATGATAGCAACAAAATAACAGCAAATTTGTTGCGCTCCAGGTGTAGTGTATTGTAGTATATCGACATCATAGTCATCATCTTTAACATTATCAACAGTAGCGAACATTCGACATTCCAACATGATGATCATTCATTCTCCTTAGACAGACTCACTGCATCATAACTAACTAACTTGGCTTATAAAGATGGCCAACACAACTACAAACTGTTGCGGCTGTGACGACTGCTGTTTTATGTTGGCTGTTGTGACAGTAATGAAAGTAATGAAGAGCAAATGTTATTTTGTCACAGTGGTTTAAAGGAGGAAAAAGCAACAGTCATAACAACAATAACAATGCCTACATACCTATACACGGATACTTTCCATACGTCTCCGCCTCCATCTCTTTACCAAATACCATTTTGCCAAGTTGCCATTTACTACTGTTGATGATATTGTTATTGTTGTCATCATCATCATCATCATCATCACCAACTTCATCATCATGCCTGACATTGCTTCATATTTAGTACTTTGTATTCACATTGTATGTGTAGCATTGTTTGTGCGTGTGTGTGTGTGTCCCTCCATTTGTTTCCTAAACGGATTTGTGTGTCGGCTCGTTGAGCTCAGTCTCCTCTCCATAAGTAACCAACAATCGAATTCTCACTCGATTTCCATAAACACTAAACTTCAAACAACGAAATGTCGTTTCGCATTAAGACTCAAATTGTGTTGTTTTTGCTGTGAAGTAAAGTGTGATGGAACTTTTTGGAGTTGTAGGTGTGAAAAACAGATCAGGACAGGACAACACATTCATGACCAATGGGTTTGTCGTTATGAAAAATGAAGATGGATTTCAATTCAATCGATACAAAAATTCCGAATGGTATCACTTAAAACCATTTCATAAAGGTGATGGCAATATTTGTCCACTTTAATGGCCCTTAGAGTTTTACAGATACCGAAATTTATGGTAATAGTATATCGTTCTTGTATCAAAATGGTATATTCTATTATATTCAGATGATTCCCTGATATATTTTCCTGATAATTTGAATTCTAACTTGGATTTTTTTTTTTTTACAATATGAATCTAGACCTAGGCTTTGCCACATTATCTTATCAAAAAAAAAAATTAAGTGAGAAAAGAAGCTTTTCAAAACAAATATATTTTCAGAGTTCCGGACCCAAAGGGTACCAAACAGAACTCTATAATTCAGGCTTAGCTGTCAGGCGGTCGGTCCTCGGTTTATATCTTACTAGCGTTAAACCGGCGTTCGTTGATATGCGGCGTTCCCCCTAAACGTTAATTGGGTGTTTCTTCTAAAAAGCTATGTCGTAAAATGTGTAATTAATAATAATACCCAATACAATATATTTTAATATTCTATTATAGCCTAAGTAACTTTAAGATTTATTTGTCTTTTAAAAACAAAAAAATTATTAAAATCGGTTCAGTATATTTTCCGCTAAATAGAAAAATGCTTAAAAAAATGACATAAAACTATCTATATTTGGATAACAGCGCCACCTACAGGATCCAAATGTAGCAAAGAACCTGACTGGTAACTCCATGAATTAAAAAAAAAAAAAAAATTATAAAAATTGGTCCAGCCTTTCGCGAGTTTTGCGGTGGCATACAATTTTTTGAGTTCATTTTTATATACATAGATGAACCGTAATAGGTAGAAAGTTAAAATTTTCACATGAATGTGTAGTTCTGTTGCGGATATAGCAACAAATACTAAAAGAGTCACCATACAAGAAACATTTTGGTTTGTATGGCAGCTATACGATCCAGTAATCGAACTTGAAGTTTAGGTGGTTGGTGGCTATACACCAGAAATTTATTGTGTCGAAGTTTCAGATTGATCGGACCACTAGTGAGGATACCCCTCAAACAAAATCCCATTAAAATTCTGGTTGTTATTAGAAAAACTTTATGTTTTTTTACTATTAACCTGAAATTTCGTCGCTATAAGTTTTTGATAACGACGCTGTACATCTGTTGGAATCAGTCTATTTCGTCTACTAGGTAGTGCCTACCCATCCCATAGAAACTCACCCATTTGGTACGGAACCCTCCGTGTGCGAGTTCTTTGACTGTAATGTGACATAATAATCATAGTATGGAAACTGAAACGCGATTTCTTTAAAAAAAAAAAAAATATGTGAATCTGAAAATATGAATAATTTTTCTAGAAGATTCTCTGATTTATTGTAGATTGGGCATATCATTATCATTCTTTCTTTGATATTAAAATGGAAATTTGAATTTCTTGTTTGAAATAAAGTTCTTATATCTTACGAAAGTACAAAGGTTTTATTATGATTTATAATCAGTTGCATTTGAAATGACATTCAAGTCAAGTGAAGCCTTATACAATGCACAATCAAAATTACAATCTGTTTGTGACACAACATAAATGTCAACTTCATCGTCATCATCATCATCATCATCAACATCAACATCATCAACATGGATGATGACGACAATGACGATGTCAACAGCAAGTATAGAACTACTGTGTCAGCTAAATACAACAACATATATATTATATAGTGTATATATATATATATATATATAGTAATAGTATTCCTAGTTATGCCATAGAGTAAAGTTGCGTTGTGTTACGTTGACTTTAGTTGCATGACTAAACTGAGGAGCGACAACCACGACTATGTTGACGACTAAGACGAATGTCACAGAACCTATTCATATCTTGGATGACTGAAAATCGATTTTCACTTGTTTTTATTACTATTCTTGTTGTTGTTGTTGTTATTATTGTTGGTCCTGTTGCGTGTTTGCATGATTAGATTTAACTTAAAACCGCGAAACCGGGAAGCTGACTCGACTGTCTAAATCGTTTCGTTCTCACCCAACAAAAACCAATACAAACAAAGAAATAGAAAATTGTAATTGGAATAAATAATTTTCCTTGTCTTCCTTGCTTTTTCTAGTAAAATTACAGGATGCATAAATTTGCTTAAACTTACACTTACACATAAAGAACTCAAAGGGTCTGAAGAAGACTTAATGGTAAGAAAAATGCGTGTAGAATTCATTAAGTAAAAATCTTAAGATAATCACTTGCAACAACTTGAGACTATGGGCTCTGCCAGCTATAGCTGACCCCACATAAGAAGTGCATACATCTTGTATTGATAACAAAGAAATCGGTATCGGTATGTTGCTATCATTTAGAGGATGTCATGTCATCATCAAATCGAGCGAACTCAATTTCCATTTTGTTAAGTAAACTTCCGTTGACTAAATTAACTTTTTCTTTACTTCTTAACTTCATGACACAAATAAAGTAAATAAAAATAATTTCCAACTTTTCTTGTGGCTTTTATGAAATAACAAACTCAAAGTTTCTCAATGTTTATGTTAAGAGAAGAGGGGTAGTAGGACGGTAGGCCCCATTCTAAGCGGCAACAGGAAAACAAAACTTTTGCACCTAATTAACCCGAACTAATAAAAAAAAAAAACAAAAACACAATAAAAATGCGTAAACAAAATGGCGGAACGTAAAAAATAAATCTTCAAAAATACAAAATAAATAAGATACGAAAAAATGAGTTTCAGTGACAAATAAATCACAATTTGCGCACGCGCCGCTCCCTTATTTCCTTGAAGAATAAAAAAAAAAAAAAACCAAAACAGTCATCATCGGTTGCATGAATGTAATACACTACATGTGAGTTGTACAAGTCTATGTGTTCTGTGTTCCCAGGGAATCTTCAATCAAAAGAATCTTAATAATCATTGTGTTCCCATGTCATGGAAATCTTTCATCCTTCCACATTTGGTTTACAATCAGCAGCCAATGCTAACATTAAGAACTCTTAATCATCACGTTAGAACTTAGTTTTATATAAAATATATCTAATCATTTTCCAATGTCTGAAGTACCGGTGTTTTACGTGCTCGCCTGTCTGTAAGTAGACTCAAGAACACGGTGCCAAGCACATGGATTGAACGTCAATCAACGTCCCCTTGGATAAATATCCGCAGGTACCAAATTAGAGTCATATTAAATTTGGTAATATGACTCCCTCCTTGGTGGGGAGCGAGGCCCACCTTAAACCTCTGCTGCTCTCTGGATCACAGCACCCGGTTGTATAACGCAACTCCACGTCGAGTTATTACTCTACCCGCATTTTGGTATTAAACCATAGCCACCACGATACTCCCACAAGGGGGCCGTACCCGCTGGCCAGGACGGAACAAGTTCCGTGGGCTCCTGACCACCCATGGTACCAGAAAAGCCTCTGGTCAGACTTCGTACCGGAAGGTACTACCAATTCGAACCCCAAAAAGTCCATGGGTTGGTGCCCCATTATGTTTTCATTCATGAAGTAGCCAAGAAATCCAATTTATAAAGGATAACCTGGATCACAAATTATAAATGAAATTAATGTTCCCTCCAGGAATATGAGTTCTATACATCAAGAATAAAACTCAGAAGAATTTCCCGGAGGGGGATTTTCCAAGGTCTGATGAAATATATATATATATATATCAAATAATATTCTATCTCTAAAAAACGGAATCTAGTATTCTTTCTATAGCTTTGTATTGTAGTGTATGCCAAACTAAATGAGACTGAAACCTGTTGCTTGAACTTGTTTTTATCACTTTAAATTTTGTTTGCGAATTTCCAATGGAATCATGGAATAAACACGAATATGGTCGTTATTGTTGTTCGCAAGTATCTGATTTTCTTGTTTTTTTTTTTTTTACCACTAAATTTAGGTTTGTAAGCATAAACAACATTTAACAAAGGTAAGCAGCTGGCAGGCAGGTAACAGCAGAATCAGTAGAATAATTAAATGTTGTTTGTTGTTGACAACAAAATAATGATTCAACTTTTAATAAGAAGTTGCAAACGAAGCTTGCAGCAATGAAAATCGATTCATAAAAAAAGGCCACTAAGAGATAATAGTTGAAGAAATTGTATAAATGAATTAATGAATAATACAATAATTTTTTATAATAAATATAAATTTGATTAAAGAAAAAATCTGCAAAATATTGTTATTGTGATTGATTCTAAATTTCGTGCTGAACACAACACAAATATTAGCAGTAAGCATTCCTTCCACCGTCTATCATCTAACAAATCATTCAATGGTAACGTGGTGACTATCTTCAAATTAAGAAAGTATCTTTTTAAAAACTAAACTATTTGGAAGAGTAGCAACTAAGAGTATAGTCGTATCTTCCATTATATTGATTGCATCATCGAAAAGATCAACACTTCCTATTCGTTGATTTTAGGCTCTCAATGCTTCACACGATGTGGCAAGACATGAGGCTCTTCATTTGTAGTAACAGTAATATTGTAATAAATTTGTCATTCCAACGTTATTTTCTTTTTTATATCACTTCGATCAACAGTTGATCCTGCACCAGAACATTTTCCTTCCTGGTTCACTTGATCAGAAAGATGAAGCTGTGCTATGCATAAATATTGCTGACAGATTCTATGATGCCCATATACCAATAAGTGTTCCAAGCCTATGTAGGTGGAAAAGTAACAGAACAAACTAACAAAGGCAGCAATAAAAAACAAAAAGCAAAGAAATGCAGTAAAGTGAAGTGATAAAGTAAAGATCTATGATACTAACAGATTGCTTGCAAGGAGCAAAGATGAAAAAAAAATAAAAAGAAAACTGATTCTTTAAGACTAATATTAACAACACATACACACTCTCAAAGGAAAACCCAAAATAGGATTCTCATTCATGTGAAAGTAATCAGTTTTATGCTAGGAAAAGGGTCTTGTGTCTATGTAGCTTGTACAACAGGACATTCAAAAACCACTATTTAGAAGGTTGTCTTACAATCAAACAGAAATCTCAAATAACAATGCATAAAAGGACATCAAGAAGAACAACGAAAGTTTTGAAAATGTGGGCACATTTTATATACAAATTTGACGGATAATTTAAAATCTTCTTCTTCTTCTACATTTGTTATCATTCGATGTATGTGAATCTCCACCCAAACAAAGTAAACATCTCAAATTTACATATTCTAAAGCTAAGTTGCGAACTTCAGTGGATTTTTGAAGTGAAACTTCTTTAGCGAAGGGGAGTAAATCCAAAAAATATGAAAATGGAATGTGACAAAAATCAAAATTTGACAATGTTATTATTACATATAAAAATACAATATGGAAGTGCAATTTCTAAAAGAGGTGGTCAAGGAATAATAATTGTTTCAATACAAAAGGGTTACTATATTTTTCAGTCATTCGGCTACTTGTTGTTGTTTTTTATCTCTCTCTTACTTAAGCATTCATTCTCTACGCTGCAGACGAGCCCGCACCCGCACAAGACAATACTCATTATTTTGTGCGTCTCCCCACTATGAAGCATCATCGCATTTTGATTTTCGTCACATTTCATTTTCTAATTTTTAGATTTACTCTTCCCTTCGCTAAAGAAGTTTCACTTCTATATTGAGCTTATAAGAGTGAGGCACACTACTTACATAATTTTTTTTTTTTTTTTAATTTTCTGCTTACAAATTAGGTAAAAATTATCTGATCTTTATTTTGATTAACATACAATATATTATATGATCTTTCATACGACGAAATATCTATCTACCACAGAGAGGAAACTATTGTCAACCCTCTGAAAGATCGATTATCAGTTCAATCCTCAAGCAATTGACCAAGTGACTGTTATCAACTTGAATAAATAAATGAGGTTGTCATCTAATTCTGGAAAACATTCCAAACAAAAATTAAAGAAATTATTTAAGCTACTTTAACAAATATCATCCCTAAATATTACTTACTTTTTTTTAACCTTAATTTAAACTGATTATGAAACAAAAACCTGATCTCATTCGTTAGCAAAAATCGATTGATTAATCGTTGTCAATTATACAAAAACCGAAAACAATCGAATGATAATTATGCGTTAATGCAATATGACTTCCTGCTGGTTCACTATATACTATAATTTAGAAATATACAAACAACATAGAATGTTTGTGTAAGGAAAACTTGATCTAATAATGAGTCAAATTAACAGAAAATATAATTAAACAAATTAAGAGCTAAAAATTAATGCAAAACTTGTTTTTGGATATTTATTTATCTATTATACAACATTTTGTATGTGTGGCAAAAACTTATGGATATGTGTTAGTTATGTCAGTACAGAAAGGCACCGAAAATAATATGAACGATAACAACAAAGATATCAACAAAACCAATTGCAAGACCCTCACAGCTCAGGAAGAAACTCATTAAAATCTTTATTCGTTCAGTCGTTCGTTCTTTCTTTCAGACTTTTGCCTATGATTTTGTTATAAACCAACAATCAGTAATACGGCACCTTCAGCATAGAACTCTACTAATCCAGGAGTTCTTAAACTAAGTTTTGGAGTGCCAATGCCGGGGGGGTCAGCAAGACAATTTTTGTTATTAACTTTACAGGACACAGGTTTACTTTCGGACAAAACTAATTAATAAAGAAAGATATGTCATTTAAGAGATTTACAGGTTTTGTATGGGGAAATAACCAGTTCGAAAGTGCTAAAAACAAAAAAGTTTTCCTGAACTTTATTGGGTGTTTGTATGGGAGCTACCACACCTAGAGGTCCGCTCAAACTGAAGTTTGGTCATTATAAATTTCTTAACCATTTCTGCCAACCATGTAAATTTCATGACCTTAGGGTTACTGGGTCGTATAGATTCCTTACAAACACATGTGTTTCTTGTAGAACTCCAAATAAATTTTTATTTTATTTAGCTGTAGCCCCAATAGAACTACACATTCTGTAAAAATTTCCACTTTCTACCTATTACGGTTCATGAGATAGAGCCCGAGGACGAACGGATGGACAGTGTAACCTTAGGAATATGATTCCGGTTTGGTACCCGTTGGGTACGGAGTTTAAGAACCACTTTAATTTTCTGTTCCTTTCTGTATCCCCCCCACCCTTTTGTAACGTCTTCTTCTTTAGTTATTTCTCTGTTCCTCCTCTACGACAAGCAACAGCACATACTTATTACTGTAGTATATCAGGTTGTAAAACTTCAAAATGAGTTTATCGATTTTAAGCACACTCGTTTTTTCGCCATCTCTTTCCTCATGCTCACATTCCTCCACCCATCCTATCCCATCCAATCCCATGCCATCCCATACTTTACTGTACCATACTATACTATACCATACTTGTTCCTCCACAACTTATATTGTTGCTCTTCATTTGCTCATTCAATAGCACACAACACACTCTCTCAAGCTCACATTCACGCTCATTCTCAGTTACTCAAACACTTGTTTGTTGGTTCGTTTGTCTGTTCACTCATTTCATATTCCATTCACTCACTCACTCACTCACTCGGTCGCTCGGTTGCTTGCTCACTAACTCATTGACTCTCACTCACTACAATCATTCGCTTTGAATGGCTTGGCTTGGCTTGGCTTGCCTTCTCCCTAGTAGTCTGCTTGCTGCCTTCTCTGCTGACTTCGATGGCTTGTCTCGCTGCCTGAATGACTTCCTTCGCTTGCCACCTTAGTGTTGCTTGCTTTATTTTGGTTTGGCTTGGCTTGCCGCTCGTTTTGTCGTCAACTCAACTCAACTCAACCAACTCTGCCTGGTTCGGCATAGCCCATTTGCGCCTGCTGTCTTCTCTATTTGACTTGCTTCCACACAAAAAAAAAAAAAAGAAGGAACCCAAGTATGTAGTAAGTAAGCAGAGGCATCCCAAAATGGGGGTGCTTGCTTCGAGTGTCCTGTGAATGAACACATGCAAGCATGTTTCTGTTGCTGCTTTTAGTGCACATCCTTGCCGCCGCACAGGTTTCTCACTCATAACCCACTACAGATGTTGATAATGCCTGTTGTTTGGTTGGTTATACATTTGCTCGGTCTGTTGCGTTGTCGTGTCGTGTCGTTTGTGGCACCCTGTGTCTGGTGATGGCAACCATTCTACTCATTCCTTTCCAGCAGCAGCAGCAGCAACAGCAGCAGCAGCTCGCGTTTGTTCGCTCACTTACCCATTCAACTCAACGCAACTCAAATCACTCGTTGGTCCTTGTTCCTCATTCATTTCATTGCTGGTCCACATGGTCCTCATTTCTCGTTTATTGTAAAATTTTATGTCATTTGTGTGTATTTTATGTACTTTATTTATATGCAATTCTCAATATACAAAATTAACGCTTTAAATTTCACAAAATTAAGGTTAAAAACTCATAAAAAATGCTGGCAGCAAAAAGCTTTTGCTTTTGGTGATCCTGTTGTTGTTGTTTTTATTGTTGTAGCCCTTAAGTGAACTGAATTGAAAAGAAGTAAAAATTGTGCGCCTTACACATCACATCAGGGCCCCTGCCCCTCACGTTATAATATGATATCTACGTAATACTACAATAGAATGTATGTATGTATGTACCTTGTATCTGTAATCTTCTGTGATGTGAGTAAGTGGGTGGCGAGAGTAGAGGGAGAAATGTGTTTGCACAATTTCATGTGAATTGGTTTCATATTAGAACAAAAAGACAATTAAATTTTATATGTATCTACTACTACAATACTATACGAAATATAATCGCAGATTTGTATATACAAAATATACATATGGTATATACATACATACAATATATGTATCTATTACCATGAGCAAGCATGTATGTATTTCCTATGTTATATTCATTTATATTGTAGTATTATATTGTACAACTGCCATTGCTGCCATTGTAGGTAGGCGTTTCATTCCTTTATGGCTTAAAGCGTGCCAACTTGGCTCAAAGCTTTTCTCATAGTACATTTATTTATTCTCGTTTCACTTGGGTTTTTCATTGAAATTCGCTCATTCATTCTATGCTAATTTCGTGGTTAGTATATTGAAAACTTACGAATATCTCTCTTGAAACAGCAGATACTATTTCGTAAAGTATTTGCTATTAGTTAAATTAAAAATAAGGACTTTTAAGATGATACTGAGGAAAGGAGCAAAAATTCAATTCGTTTTGCAAAAATAAAGTAGTCAATTTTAATGTAACTTTAGGTAAAGTTTTTCCATTAAATCATAGACTTTGATTGTAAAATTGCACAACATAATAACAGAAAAGGATGTCTTTCAATTTATATTATATAAAATTGTATACCACAAGCATCTCAAAATGAATAATTTATATAGACATCAATCACTAAACCCATTTTTAGGGTTCAGGTCTCAAAGGGTACCAAGGCTACGCTGTCCGTCTGCTCGTGCTCGGCCTCTATCTCATGAACCGTAATAGGTAGAAAGAATGTGTAGTTCTATGGTGGCTATAGTGGCAACAAATACTCAAACTAAAATAAAGTTAAAAATTTAAAGGGGTCCCCATGGGTTTGTATGGGAGCTATACGATCCAGTAACCCTAGGGTCTTGAAATTTACATGGTTACTGGGAATGGATTAGAGAATTATAGTTTCCAAATATCAATTTAATCAGACCACTAGGGGTGGTACCATCCATACAAACTTCCCACTAATGTCCAGGTTCTTATTAGAAAAACTTTTTTGTGTTTCGCACTATCGACCTCAAATTTAGATACTACAAGTTTCTTATATAGATGTTTTATATTTGTTGGAATTAGCCAAATCGGACTACTAAGGGCCGCCATTTGGTATGGAACTCTTCGTGTGGGCGATTTTTATAATTTGGCTATCAAATTATTGTATAGACAAGTAAAAGCCTTCTGGTTGAACAGTTGCATTCGCTCTATTCTAAAGTGTCTTTGAGCATATATTTTGAACCTTTTAAAAAATATTTCTTGCTCAAAAAATCATCAAACAATAAGTTTTTAATAAATATCTGTTGTAAATTAGTTTGAACTTGGCATATGCCTAAAGTGCTTCCCTTGATTAGTCTTAACAATAAAATACGAATGCTGTTTGAGCTTCTTAAAATTGAATTAAGTCCCAGTTTAGCTGCATCACTTTAACGGGGGGCGTTCACAGTGAGCGAACGCAGTGTTCGGATTCAGTGCTGCTTAGCATCTGGTATTTTTCTACAACAACAACAAGAAAATTTACTAGATTTGGTGGTTGTTGTTTTAGAAATCAGTGTTGAATGTGAATGCAGTTCTTTCCAATATAAAATAGATGATGATGATTTTAAGTAAATTTAAAATGTAAATGTAAATAGAACTACAAGAACTATTTGCATACATTGCAAATTGTTTTAAGTCATGTATTTTTCACAAATTTTACGTCTGAACACAGCGTAACATTTCAATCAATGGCAAAACTGCTGTTTACAACGCAAAACCAGCACTGTGAACGGTAACAGTGAACGCAGCGTTGAATGCTCACTGTGAACGCCGTATAATTGTCAAACCTTCGTGAGTCTAAGTAGACAATACGAATTCTTGCGAATGCTCCTCATCCTCCTTACCTTCCATACATTTTCTGCATTCCTCTATTGATCCAAAACTTATAATAAACTTTTTAAAAAAGATTTTCAGGAATTTCGCAAGTCAATAATAATGCTGAACATTTCCTAATAGCAACTACATTTATTGTATTAATAAATTAAACTTTTAGACTTCTTCTTCTTCTTTTTATCAATCTTTTTTGCTAAAATTTGTTTTTAATACTTTAAAATAAATTTTATGATTTTAAAAGAGATTAAAAGTTCTTCCAGCACTTTTCATTTTCATATAATTTTAGTATAGGTGAAAATTTGAACAATTTCATTATCTAAAGCGTTTCTCATTGCTATAAAAGCATAACAGTAAATAAATAATTTATTTTCTCCATTAATATGCAATTTGAAGCCTAAAATTTTGTAAAATCTATAAATAAATAATTTTTCAATATTGAAATTGAACAATCTTTATGTAAAGTCTAAAAACACAAACACATACGCACATACAATACTCATAAATATGCACATGTGTGTGTTTGTGTGTGAGTATCTGTATACTGCACTCGTTATACGCTTATGTCAGAGTCACCATCACCAGAGTCATAGGCAAGCAAGCAAGCAAGCGAGCAAGCAAAGCCATTTAAGTGCCTCAACGAGACTCAATACACATACCCACATAGATATACAAACATACATAGATACACATAGATATGTAGATACATGAACGCCGCCTGACTACGACATATTTACAAACAAACAAACAAACAAACAAACGAACAAACAACCAACCAACCAGCGAACCAACGAACCATCCAAACATTTCGACATACAAGTACTATAGATACACGTACTTCTCATACTAACAGATACATTTTACTAGTAGTACAGAAAATATAGATTTACAAGCCAGACAAGAGTGTAAACAGCGCAATATGAGATTGAGACGATGACGTTTCCTCTGATGATGGCGATGATGGCGATGGTGGCATTGGAGCAACATGGTTTGCTTTCCAAAACATACTGCCAACCCAAATATTTAAGCCACTAAACTTAGTTTAAAGTGCAGTAGATAAATATAAAACTGAAGCAAAAGGACACATGTCAAAGTTGAGTTACTTTAGAGTCATTGTGTAATCCTAATCGAGAGCCACAAGTAGGCAATGTTCTATGACATGTGAAGGAGTTAATCTAATGAAATGGAACCGACCAACATAAAATTTCAATAGTTAAAGGGCCTGAGAAATGTCCTTAAGAATATAAAATCGATTTCTCTTTCTTTTTTTTCTTTTTTTTTTTGTACTACAAAGATTCCCACAAAAAAGGGGAGAAAAAAAAAAGGGTACAAAAAATAAGTAATGTGAGAGAGATGATAGATGGCGGTAGGGGGTGATGGGGTTTATGAAGCAACGGAATATAAAGTACTAAATAACAGAAGAAGGGATGCACTTTATTTGACTTTACTTGATTTGATGTACTGTATGTTTGTGTGTGTGTGTTAACTTTGGACATTTCGTGGACACAAAGTAAGCTAATAAGTAGAGGGGAAGGGAAGCATTTTTTGGCTTGTTAAGAAAGAACCCTTTATTTTCCATTTTATGTGTGCACAAAAAAAAAAAAAAATTAAAAAAGGCAACATATCTAGTTAATGATTACTTACTTTAGTATACCTTCATTTATTACAGACTTAAAGATATTAGTTCCCAATATTCTTAAGATCCACATCAACAATACAATATTTTCTGCCATTTAACTAGTTTAATATTCGGGTATGAGGGTCAATCAAGACGGACGATATTAGTTCTTGCAACCATTAAAATGTGAATTTATTCTGTTATAAACTGATTGAAGATTGAAAGAACAGGAGATTGAATCAATATCAAGAAGGACAATAAGTATGAAAAAGTAATCATGAGACGCATATTTGGTCAATATGCACTACTTAAAAGCAAAAAGACTGCATGATGAAATCAAAGTAAAGTCTTAATTACATCCAGATGAATTTCTGTTTCAAAATTGGGTAAGTTATTACATAGCTGAAATGAAAGAAATTATAAAACAATAGACTCTACCTGATGAATTAGTTCAAACACCATGAAGACATGCAGTAGGAAAGGCGCTGGCCACAGATTTTGGAATGAAAGCAATATAATATAATTCACACCAATTACCTCTCACCAAAGCAAACCATCGTTGGTGAATTACTTACTCATGGATTCAACCAAAAGAAGATGGAAAAAAGCATAAAGCAGCAATATTTCAAATTTCTCTAAGAATTGCTTCCCCTCAGCAATTATTTCGTATAACCAAAACAGAAAATATAGTTCAAAGGAACGAGAATTACAAGCGGAAAACGCATATTTTAAGGTTCTAAGGAAATTTTTAATAATTTTTTAAGAAATACAAAATTAAAGAATGAACTTATATTGTTTCGAAATTAAAAGCCCAGTCCCTCCACTGGCTCTTGAACACAGGATCTGGGCTAAGCCTCGATCTAAAAGTGCTACTATATAACAGCTTAATAAAGCCTATCTGGGCATATGATTCCCAGCTTTGGGGGAACGCAAGCCCAAGTAACGTTGAACTCATCCAAAGAGTCCAATCAAAAATACTTCGTTTCTTAACAGGTGCTCCCTGGTACATTTTGAACGCGAATATCCACAGAGACCTTAACGTACCACTAATTAAAACCGAATTGGACCAAATGAAACAAAAATATCTTGTTAAGCTGTCGGAATATCCTAATCCACTAGCTCGATCACCCATCACTATCTTATATGAGTTGTCGCACGCGCCTTCGTCGGAATGACGTTCCTGCCCCATAAACCTGGGAGGACCACGCAACATTAGAAAGTATCTCTAGCTCACCACTATAGAAACTTTTAAAACTTCATTATTTCGTTTTTAAGATTTCTCAATTATTGTTAAACTTTGTGTTGCCAGCAAAGTGATTCAATAAATAATAAAGAAAGCAAAAAAAAAAAAAATAAATAAATAAAAAATTCTATCGATCTTATTAAACCTTATGTTTTTATTCGTAAACAAGGAACTTTTTGATGAACCCTCTTACTTGACTTGATGAGAGATGGAATCCTAATTTGACACAGAAAAATAAATAATGAAGTCTTTTAGGAAACAAAGACAAGACAAGTAAAACCTTCAATCTCACGTGTTCCTGAAATTCCTTTTTTTTTTCTCATTCCTTTATAAATCATTTATTATTTATTTATTAATATTGATCGCCAGTTTTTGAATATGTCAAAAAAAAAAAATATTGTTAACTGGGTTTGGTAAACTGTTTTTGTGTGCCAGCAATCGGTCATTCTTACTGTTCGAAAAATGCCAATCTGATACTCAACAGTAGTCAGTTTAAAGTCATGATATATTGTAGGGAGAAGCCACAAGACTTTGTTTAGCATGGTTTGACTTACAGCTATTCTCCAGACTTTTATATCATATATCCAAGATATTGCAACGATTTGAATTTGCTGGAATTCCTAAGGTCCTTAGAAAAAAAACCTTTTGCCACTCTCTCTCTCTCTCTCTCTGAAGGCATATTAAACTCAACATAAAACAAAATTCTTGCTTGACTTTAATGAGTTTAATTTGACTTCTTAAAGATTTTCAATGTTTCCTCATTAAATTATTTACTCCCAAAAATGTGAAAAGTTTTAAAGAAATTTAATTCCCAAAATAACCTAAAATTATCCCAAACTAAAGTGTTTAAACGCTTTTTTATGTTTTTTTCTTTCGACACGCGTCTCTTAATCCAACAAAAAAAATATATATATATAAGAAAAGAAACAATAGATTTTGTTGTGAATCATGGGATTGGGTGGGGGAGAACAAGAAGGTATGTGATTATTACACTAAAATTGGATGCCAAACCTAGCAAAAGCAACAACATTGTATAATATTATACAACAACAATAGACCAACTAAAGCGATACGCCAATAATATGTTGTCACTTGTCAATCAAAAAAGTAACATTTAATGCAACAACAGCAGCAGTAACAACAACAACAACAACGACAACAACATCAGCAATTGAAAGAAAGACGCACTTGAAAATGGAAACGTTCATCCAAATCTCCTTTAGCTCTCACTCAAACCTCCTACTCCTATATTGCCACCTATCAATCCTTCTCTCTCTTCAAGCGTCCTTCTGTTCATACCTCCCTCGCTCTATTGTGATCATTTGACTGACTAACTGACTGACTGACTGAGTGAATAACGGAATGAATGACTGACTGACTGACTGACTGACAGAGTGTGTAAAGTCGTGTCGTTGTGTCGTGCTGCTGAATCGCTTTATTGAGTACAAAGTAAAGTGTGGTCTGCCATCAAATAAAGTGTTGATGAATGTGTATTTTTCATTGTGTATATGTGTGTGTGTGTGTGTGTAAGTTTCAATGTGTGTGTGTGCGCGTGTAAGCGATTGTGTGATTGTGAGTGACGTCTGTCAGAAAAATGCCACACGACGCGATTACGATACGACAATGAAGTGAAAATTGGCAAAAAAATATCAAATAAAACAAAAAAAAAAAAATAAATGGAAAATCTACGAACGACGAATATAAACAACAACAACAACAACATAACAAAATAAATAACAGTAAGAAGAAAATGCAGCTAATATAATACATACATCATTTTATTTGATATCTTTTACCATTCAAAAGTAAAAATTTTCAACAAAACTTGACAATGACGACGGTGACGATGGCGATGGCGATGGAGACTTTCCAAAATACAATAACAAATTCAACAAAAAAAAAAAAAAAATAAAAATAAAAATATGAAAACAAAAAATGAAGAAAAATACTTAATTTTTCTTCATCTGTTTATGTCCGTTTTCCTTACCCCACCCTGCTACAGCCACTTTAGCTTTTCTTTGTTGGTTTGTTGCACATTTGCATTATTATTGTTGTTATTGTTGTTGTTGTTTGTGGCAGTGAAAATGAAAATTACCACAACAACAACAACAACAATAAGTGTGTCCAAACAAACGGATGAAAACAAATGAAAACGGATGAAAACGCACCGCACATGCCACATTGCCATGCAACAAAGTAAAAGATACAAAGATACAAAACAAAAAAAACAAAAAACCGATTTGCAACCCAACAAAAACAAAAAAAAAAAAATAAAAAAACAGAAAAAGAAATAAAATTAAATGAGACACAAAAAGAAAAACACGAAATTAAGTAAAAGTTTTGTTTTCTTCTTCTTCTTCTTAGATAATTTTTCATTATTTTCACTTTAAATATGTGTTTGTGTATATATATATATATATATATATATTGTGTGTGTGTGTGTGTATTGGATGTACATATTTTATTTTTTTATCTTTGTGTTCATTGAAAAAGTGAACAAAAAGTGAAAATCTATTCATCCCGTCTCCTTTCTTCTTCTGCATTCATTTATCCATCTAAACGCATATCTATCACTAAAATTTCATTTCATGCAACATTTTCCATGTTACTTTTGTTGTTGTTACTACTGTTGTTGTTGTTGTTGTTGTTGTTGCATGTTGATTTCGCTGATGGATATTTGTACTCATCATTTACATCAATTTCATCAGTTTAAGTTTCCATTGAATGGTGAAAATATTTTGTTTATTTTTAGATGATTTATACATAAATTCAATACAATTCACTTGCATCTAAAACTTAGTACAAGAAATACATTGTTATTCATTCCAAAAGTTCATTCAAAGTTTCTAAATTTCAAAGACTTCAAAAGTCTTTAAAGTGAAGAAATATGTATGTATAATAAGAAAGCAAGAATCATTTATTGAATTGAGATTAAGTTGGTATTGTTTCATTATATAAATTATTCAAATCCATTTCCTGATATTTCATACATATTTCCTTTAATCATAATTTAATTATTTTATGAAAAGAATCACCAATGCACTAAGATTAAAATTAACAACTGAATCAAACAATTTATACTCTAAACAGTTTCTCGCCTTGCTTCCCATGGCTCATCTATTTCAGATTAATGAGCCAAAACATTGTGAACTTGAATGGTTTCCATTCTTATTTCCCCTATGATGTTCGTTTGTTTCTAGATTAGTTTTTCTTTTATACCTTAAATGCAGATTAATCTAGCAATCAGTAGACCAACAAAATTTCACTATGAAAAGTTCAAAATTTGACAAATATTCATTTTTTATTAAGTGAAAACAGGAAAAAACAAAGAAGTTTAACTTTGAATATGCACCCCATAGAAAACGTTTTTGCCTACGCTCTGTGATAGAGCATTCAGAAATATTTAATTATTAATTTATCTTCGGTTGAGGGTATAGTCACTACACATAGAGCATTTCAACACTGAAACCAAAATATCTGTATGGGAGCTTTAGGATCCAGTAATCCTAGAGTCTTGACCACATTGATGAATATGGATCAGACACTTATACAGTTCAAAATTTAGTTCGATATCACAAAAGAAAACAAAAATGTTTTTTAATATTGTAAAATCTTAAATTTGGCTTCAGGTTTGTATGGGAGCTATACAATCCAGTAACTCTAGGGTCTTGAAATTTACGCATTTTATAGACATTGATTAGAAACTTCTACTTAGTATCTAGATTTTAGTTCAATAGGACAAAAAACAAAACAGTTTTTCTTATAATAACCTGAATTTAAATGGGTTATTTGAATGGGAGTTACAGATTTTGATCAAATGTGCATCGTTTTGTTCGATAATTTATTGTCATTTTGAAGTCAATTTTATAATGCTTCCATCATAGAATCTCTCGTCTTATTTGGCAAAAAACTGTGACAAATGATTTTCACTCTTTTGACGCGAAATAGCCACCAGTTAAATTATGCCATTCATCATTTCGCCAGAGACAGAACAAGGTGGTAATAACACAGGTGCCAGGACCGGATGCAAAAAAAAAAACCTCTCAACCAAACTCTCGGAGTATCTTGGCTAGTCTCTATCGATAGCGATGGCCTGATGGGCCTGAACACAATTCCTTTCCTATTGGCCCAAGCTGGCCGCTTCTAGGCATTAAATCCCTTCAGCAGAACAATTGTTGACTGCTCAGGTACGAATTAGGATGTTGGCTGTAGGGGAAGAGCTCATAGTAAATGATTCCCTGCACCAAAACCTTATTGACTGTCTATTCTGGCTTAGCCAGCGTTTGCACTGGCTAATCATGTTTCGAACCCGACTGTTGTCGTAAGAGACACACTTTTGATAACCAGTAACCATTCTCTACAACAATGGATTGATTTTGTGGCGATTTAGTAGTGATTTGCAGATGGAATTTCGGTCTATGAGATAGCCCATATATCAAGTTTTTTTCTTATTTATCAAGGCTTATTCAAGTGAATCCTAACGGGTTTTTGTATAATGCTTAGCTCCTAGGCAATCGAAATAGTTCTTAAAAGACTATCGGACTAGAAAATATCCATTTTTCCATCAACATTTTCAACAATTGGTATTCAATAGAGTGGTGCATCTTATTATTACAATTTCTTATTTCTGCATTCGAAACTGTTTAAAACTGTTTATCTTATTCATTCTTTAGTTTTGCATATCCGACTACTAAGTTCCTCTTGCAACTAAATCACAACAATATCATGTTGATGCAATAGTCGATGACAAATCCAAATGGAGATACTCGCTTGTACTTGTGCACAAACCTTTAAAGATAATCAAAAACTTTAAACGTTTGAACTTAAATCAAAGTAAGCCGCTACAGCATTTTCGCCTAGCCTAGTCAGTAGTCACTTCAATTTTAAGCGTTGACAGCAGTCAAGACAAAAGTATCTTTTCATTTTTAGTTGAAGGGGATTTTTGTTTTGTTTTTTTTTTTTTTTGGGCCTCACCTATAATTATTTATACGAAAACAACAATAAAAGAATTTTCGCTTGATTTCGACACTCGATAGATATTTTTTTGAGTCATTCTTCGAAACAAGAATAGTCATTTCTGAGTAGTTCTTTGTGTGAGCAGATACAAACATAAAGTTTAAACATAAACAACTGAACTAAACTGAAATAATTGCAAGTATTAACTTGTACTCTACAAGATACATATGTATCCATCCATCTATCTATTTATCTAACTATCTTTATAGAAACAAATATAATTTTTGGTTACTTTTATAATATTTTTTTAAGTTTTTTTTTTTTTCGTTTTAGTTTGAATTCGAATAAATGAACGAACGAGTTCACGTTCCAATTTGAAACAGTGAACAAAAACAAAACAACAAAGTAACGTAAAGCAAGTTACTTTTAGATACATTCATATGCGCTTCGATGGTTGTGGATACACGAATGTGGCACTAAACCACAATGAACCGCACTCACTGTAGAGTAACAAAAAATGAACGACGATGACGATGATGGCGATGGCGATGGCTACGGCGAAGCTTTGTGTAGTCAGTCATACATTGTTGTTGTTGTTGTTGCTTTTAATATATGCTAGTGTTGCTGTTGTTGTTGTTGTTGTAGATTATGTACTATGTATAAACATAAAGTATCTAGAAACACAAACATACAATTTGCTGCGATATTAGAGCGACTGCAAAAATAATGAGGTCAGCATTTTAGTTTCACTCAACAACGACGAACAGCGATGCCGGTAATGCTATGCTCGTGTATCTACAAGACACAATTCTTTTTGTTTTTTGAATTTTATAATTTGTGTGCCTCCAAAACAAAGTTTCGAGTCTCTGTGTGTGTTTGTACAGCACTTAAAAGTACCTTGAAATTATTTCGTAATATAACAAAAGATACACAAACAACAAAAACATTCAAAACTTAGTTAAACTTCTAAATCAGTTGCATCATCATCTCATCATCATCATGAACAGCATCAATTGCTCGCCTTCTGTACTTAGTTATTATTATTTCTATTGTTGTTTCTGATGTTGTTGTTTCTGATGTTGTTGTTGTTGTTGTTTGTAATTACCCACCAAAGTATATCACTTCACAGATACTTCCAATGCATACTCATATATTAGTAGTACAGTAAATACCTTTAGCATTACTCATACTTAGATTGCATTTGTTGCTTGTTCTGCAGCAACATCATCATCATCATCATCATCATCATCATCATCATTAGCATCAGAACTCAGAATCATTTTTATCAACTCTATTTGTATCTCTACATCTCAATCAATCTAATCTGCGTGAATAGTTCGCTTCTATGCATTTCTCAGAACGTGAGTTATTTAAGGTTTATTTTCCTGCACTTAGTTAATTTTATATTGCATTCTCATCTCATCAATTCTTGTCGTTGTTGCTAACGCCTATTTCTTGTCGTTTTGTTATGTTTCATTTATTATATATAAATCTTTAGCGCACTTTATGTGTTCATTGGTTTTCCGCATAAAAAGCGAGATACTTTCGGTTTGACGTTGATTCATAGTTTAATCAATGGCTCTTGCTTAGAAGGTTACACATTATCATGACGATGATGATGATGATGATGATGACTATAATGATGAGTAAGCCAACAAATATAAAAACAAAAAAACATAGATTTAAATGAATAAGTATTTGTATCTAAAGGTAGCACAATATATCATGCGAACAGTGCCTGAAAGTATCTAAATATAATAAATATTAAAATGTTTCAAAATACCAGCAAATATAGCACGTATTATTATTAAAAATTATCGAAAAAACTTAGATTTACATGGAAAAAGATATAACTGCAAGTATTACGATATGTTTTAATGCCTTTTGTTGCAACTAAAAACCTATAAATACATGTAAATATAGTCCAAAAAAAAACAAAAAAGTTTTTCGAATAAGAACCTGAATTTTAATGGTGGGTTTTGTATGGGAGGTACCCCTCCTAGTTGGCCGATTGTTGTTGGCTGATTCCAACAGATGTGTAGCGTCTATGTCAAGAACTTATACTGTCTAAATTTCAGTTCGATAGAACAAAAAACAAAAAGGTTTTTAATAAGAACCTTAATTTTAAAAGGGGTTTGTATGGGAGGTAACCTCCCTAGTAGTTCGATCAAACTGAAATCGGCAATATAAGTTTCTGATGTATGGCCACCAACCATCCAAATTTCAAGATCGTGGGATTACTGAATCGTATAGCTGCCATACAAACCAAAATGTTTCTTGTATGGGGACCCCTTTAAGTTTTTGAAAATATTTTAGTTTTAGTCTTTGTTGCTGATGCCTGCTGGATAGAACTACACATTCTGTGAAAATTTCAACTCTCTAGCTATTACGGTTCAAGAGATATACCTCAGGACGAACGGAGGGACGGACAACGAAGTCTCTGCAATAGGGTTCAAAAAAGTTTTTCTAATAAGAACATGGATATGAATCTGGGTTTGTATGGGAGCTATGCGATTTAAGAATGCTAGGATCATGAACTTTACAAGGTTTGTGAAAATGCATCAGACGCTAATAATATTCAAATTTCCGATCGTTAAAAAATTTTTCTAATAAGAACCTAAACTGGAATATGGAATCCTCGTAGACCGATTCGGCTAATTCTGACAAATGTGTAGCGTCTGGTCTGATGAAAAGTAAACTTTGTGCAGAGACTCCCTCTTGCTTGCATTGGTAAAGATGGACAGACGAACATGGCTAATTCAACTTTATGGGGCCTCCTTCTGTGTGTTAGAAACTTTATGATAAATTTATAATACTATGCAATGCATGCAAATTATAAAAATATGGAGAATGTTACTATTTACAGAGCGAAAAAAGAATTATTATCTAAAAATTAAGATCTTATTGTCGTTTTCGTCGTCCAAAGCATTTAATCTTTTTTTACTATCAAAAAGAAAGTATCTACTTGCATCAAACAAATCTCAACATCTCTCCAAGATATCAAAAAAAAAAAAAAAGAAAAAAGATAATGAATTTGAAAGTATCTTCAAGCTTTTGATAAAAATCACTTTTCAAAGTGCATCTAAAAAGTATTTATACTTAGTACGAATATATTAAAGAGAACTTAAATCTTGTTGAAGTAAAAGTTTAAATGATCGTGTTGAACTTACCACATGCACACTACTCTGTAGGTTGCCGGCCAACATGGTTGTCGCCTCAGTGGGTTTCTTCTCCGCCTTCTTAGCGGCGCGCTTGTTCTTGCTCTCAAGGAAACGTTTCTGCAGGGCTGTGGTCTCATGATTCTGTTGCTCGCAAACTGTGTTGAATGCCTGTTCATAGCGTGGCACGCAATCGGTCTGGCGCCGACGATAGTTTTCCATTCGTCGACGCAATCGATCGAACATTTGTTGTCGCTTTGGTGTGATAATGTCGCCTGGGCCGCCGCCACTGTTGCCACCGGGACCAATGTTGCCGCCTCCTGGGGGTCCACCACCATTGTTGGCGATGCCAGTGTTGTTGTTGTTGTTATTGTTGAGTGTTTGTTGCGATTGTGGGCCGCCAATGTTGACACCTCCCCCTGCTGTTCCAATGACACCCCCAATGCCACCGCCTGGCATGTTTCCTGGCATGTTTCCCGTTCCACCTGCAGCCGCAGAGCTGCCATTTCCGTTGCTGCCAGGGCCAAGGCCGCCGCCAATTCCATTTCCCGCTCCAATACTGGGATTGAATGGTGACTGTTGTTGCTGCTGCTGCTGTTGGCGTTGCTGTTGTTGCTGGTGCTGTGGATGCTGCTGCTGATGTTGTTGTTGTTGCTGCTGCTGATGTTGTTGTTGTCGTTGACGGACATTTTGGTTGTGTTGTTGGTGCTGATGTTGTTGTTGTTGTTGTTGTTGCTGGATTTGTATTTGTTGTTGCTGTTGCACATTATGCAATTGCTGTTGTGTCGCCTGCAATTGCTGATGTTGTTGCAAGTGTATGCCTAAATTTTGTTGTTGTTGTTGTTGTTGTTGATGGAGTTGTTGTAAATGTTGTTGTTGTTGTAATTGTAAATTGAGTTGTTGCTGTTGAGGATTGTTGCGTTGTTGTTGTTGTTGTTGCTGGGCGGCGGCGGCTGCTGCGGCTTGGCTGGCGCTCTGGAACACTGGAAGACCTCCCGCATCCATAAAGACAAATTTCTTTCTCGTCGTGGTTGCTATTATTGTTGTGTTCTTTTCTTGTTGCTTCCTTTCGTAATTTTCCGGTTTTTTAGACTTTGTTTCACACACACACACACACAAAACAATGGCGAACAACGAAGCAAGTAAAAAAACCGAAGATTTACGATGAAGAACAAGAATAAACAACACTCAACCTTTCGTTGTCGTCATGTGTAAAAATATTTATAATTTTTTATATATAAAAATGTATATATGGAATAATTTGATTGTGATTTGATTTGAAAGATTCCCGTTGATTGTTTCTAATATAAAAAAAAAACAATAGTTTGGAGTTGCTTATCCGATAATATTCGTTTTATTTATTTTTGTGGCAGTCAAATTTCATTTACTAATACAATTGTGTATCGTAAATATCCTGGAAGGTTTATATTTTTTACTATTTTGCTTTGGTCGATTTATTAGAAGAATTTGATTGTTCTATAGTTGATCAATACTGTGCGAAGACATTGGAGATTTTTAGCGGTTTTAGTCGTTTACAATTTCATAATTTGTATCTGTAAATAAAGAAAAAAAAAAAAAATAGAAAAACATTTAATATAGAGTTCTCATTTGAAATTTGGTAATAAAATAAATGATATTTTGATATAATACCAAATGCAGTAATGCTTTTGACTTTCAGTAGAAGTTAACCGACGTCAATCTAGAACAGATTTCACGATTGCAATGAAGGGAAATAGCCTTCAGACATGAAGATATGATGAGAAGGATATTAAATAGATTTAATAGATAGTGTGCAGAATAGACTATAAAATATGCTCCACCTAACTCAAGAGAATATTCGCGATTTGGCAAAACATACTGGAAAAGCATACAGCTTACAGGATTTAGATGAAAATTTGCACTCTATAAGTATCTGGACCCATATATTCACCAACCATGTAAATTTCAAGATCCTAGCATTACTGGATCGTATAGCTGCCATACAAATAACAAAGCAAAGCTCGGTCGCCTGGTACTAATAGTACATTATTATGACTAATTTGCATTAACTAAAGAAAATGACAAACAAAATGGGTATATAATCGACCCATTTCCAATGTCCGTAGACATAGTATATACTATAAACGAGGATTATTACAATTTAGCAGGACAATTGGGGTGAGCCTCAAGTCGCTCCGAAACTTTCAAGATTCCTTCTTTTCTTATTGGGTTAATCCCAATAAATATCTCTATTCTATTCATCATGATGATATCTGAGAAGGAACTTAGATTTGATTGTAGTATTCCAATGTTAGAGCGAAAAGCGGAAGGTAGCATCTGTCTTCAATTCAGTCTTCTATCCAAGATCATTCTTGAACTCTCGTAGAATAATCTCACCATTCAAAGGACTCGAAGACAAGCTCGAACGAAACCAAAGAAAAAGTAACAAACACAAACATTGAACGATACAATACTTTGTCCTAAGAAGCCCAATCTTCCGATTTGCCTACAATCAACGATAACACAATTGTAAAGAACCACAACAAATGAATCCAAGCAAAAAAAAAACAAAAAACAAAAACAAACTTGAAATACAATAAAAACAAACACATATTTCCTTCATGAATTATATATTATATACACATATTTTTGTTGTTTTTTTTTTTTTTTTTTGTTTTATTTAATTTAAAATTAACAATGAATTCGATTGCAGCAATGACAATCCAACGACACAAAACAAAACAAATAAACAATAATAATAAAAACAAAAAATAGCAAATAATAACAACACATTGAGACACTCCAATCCACTCCACTCCACTAACTCAGTAACTCACTCACTCACTCACTCACACTCAGTCGTCGTTCATTTACTCGTCGTTATAAGATAAACTCAAAAAAAGTGCCAAATATCAAACTGAAACTGGAGTGATTCCAGTGTTAGAGTTGACTGACACTTTTGCCAGTCGAAAGTCGACTAACTGAAGCTGCTGTGCGCCTTGTGGCATGGAGTCGGTAACATCGACCAACAACTTCAGCGTTTCCATCGCTAGCTAACAGCGCGGCGACGTTAACCAGAGACAAACCCGCAGCAACTCACTCTCCAACTCCAAAACAGCGAACGAAAACGAATGAGTTAGGAAATAAAACAGACAGACAAAATGCTACTTTGCTTGTGGTTTAGGTTATGTTATTGCTTTATGGAGTTTCTTCTATGAAGGAATTGAGTTTTTGTTGTTTGGAGTTTGAGTAGCATGCAGCTTACTTGATTGGTTTGCACACATCCAACTCACCATCGATTTCATTCCACTCACTCACTAACTCGTAGTGTTTATTAAACTCAACAGTTCAAAAAATTATGAGTCTTCTTGGATTTTGCCTGAGTTAATTGTAATGACTGATAGACGGACGGACGGATAGATTGGCGATGACATGTGAGTCAGTTAGACAGTCAGTCAATGACTAATGAGTTTGTTTGTTAGTTAAGCTTCTAGTAAATAAGCAATCGGCGAGTGAACCAAATCAGCGGACGCATTAGGTCGAATTGATGCCATTTAACCACGAAAACAAAGAAAAGGACGAACGGAACGCACTCATAACTGCCTAACCTAATGACGAGATAATAAAAATGCGCTGCATGCTTAATAAATAAATAGCAAGCAAGCAAAGATTTCGTATTTTTTTTTTATAAAATTACAATATTTCAATTGAAACAAATCAAATTCCCAGCAGTAAATTTAAATACCCCTTAGTCATAAATACATTATTAAAAAAATTAAAACCAACTCGAAATAAAATATTTATATTTTTTCTAAAAATTAAAACATAAATGCATTCATGAAACAAACGTTCGTCCGCCAGAGACGGAGACGATACACCAGTAAATCATCCATCATACAATTAGCCAAGCAACACTGCTTTGCTTCGCCTGCTGAATTTGCTTTCGTTTTGTTTGTTTGGTTTGGTTGCCTGATTGAATGACCATCGAACGAACGAACGAACGAACAGAGAACAACAAGCCATTGTCAGCGAGCCACAAGGCAACGAGCGTTGGTTGAACAACTACGAGTGGAACAAGCGAACAAGCGAGCTAGCAAGACAGACACGCAAAACGACAGTGAATCAAATCACAAACGAACGAACGACAAAACCAACCAACCGAAGAAGCAGGCGCACAGCAAATGAAATAAGCAAACATCAGTCATACAATCGACCAAACTACACAATATTTTGCACAAAGAACAAGTGCGAGTGTCGAGTGTGTGTGTGTGTGAGTGAGTGCATGAGCAAACGAACGAACAAAACTTGTGATTGTGTTAAAAGAGAACAACCAAACAAGTGAGGTGAAGTAACAAGCAATGCTTGTGTGGCTAGCAGAAGTGATTGATAAAGCAATGACTTTCTCAAATTCAACTGTGTGTCTCTGAGTAATACAGAAAGAGCATACGATGGAATAAGAAGAAAATGTTTGTTTATGAAAGTGAGTGAGTTTTTTTTTGGCTTGAATTTTTAGTTGTTGTTCATTCTTAGCGTAAATTGAGTAAATTGAGTGGATGAGTGGATGAGTGATTGAGTGAGTGTGAATAAGTGTAAGCTAATAGCAGCAGATCGTTTGTTGTTGCTGTTTTTTGTATTTTATTTATTTATTTTTACAGAGCAATTTTTATAAGCAAATTTGATAACGCGAAATGTTGAAAAGGTCAATTTGGTGGTCGGCAGCGAATATTTTATGTGACAACACAAAATTAAATAAACAAATCAAGTAATGATAGCATTGATTGATTGATCGGTTGATTGTCCATATGAAAATGAGTTTTCGGAACAAAATCTCATTTCATTTACTAATAATATTAAAATCACCTTTTAAAACATGTATTTTGTAGCAAATCGATAAGTTCATAAAATTTTATATTCACAACAAAAAATAAAAAAAAAAAAAAAAGAGAAAAACCGTAATAAACATTTACAGCAAGAAAAATACAGTAAAATTAAATGGAAGTTCAATTTTCTGCTGTACCAAAGATTTTATACCCTTCGTCATAGCAACAACAGAATCGACTGAAACACTTGAATTGATTCCGGGTTTTTAAAGGGAAGTCAACACTTATAACTGATTCCACCAATTTTCGATCGAATGCACATATTTTTTTAAACAACCCTTTTTTCAAATTTGCTAATTTTTCCTAATTAAAATCAAAAATCCATAAAATTTTCCAATGTGCATGTTTTGATGGTCAAAACTTCACCCACTGTGTGCGGAAGCAATGGAATAGCATGCACACAGACTTTTATAGATCCAATTCTACTAAGGTCTTCCTGTCATTTAATAATATTGTCCTTTGTAATATGTACATATAATGAACATAAAAGCAATTTGTAGCTTCATTTAACGAGTTGGTTTTTTGTCTATATTTCCTCGTTTTCACTTGCACATACTACATAAGTAACACACATACAATACCATGAATTGGCTGGCAATGACATTAAAATATTCATCATAATTGTTTATCACAAATGGCAAACACCCTTAACATCATCAACATCATCGTCACCATCATCAGCAACAAGAACAACAAGTGTAGAACTAACAGTGTGAGGGGAATCACATTATGTTTACACATGAACCAACCAACCAACCAAACACCACCAACCCACTCATCGGCCCACTCACCCACTCTTTGGTTCTGTTCTACAAAAGCAAAACAAAAACATGACATAAAAACAAATAAGAACAAAGTGTCAATGAAAAACAGCATAAAAACAAATCATAAAAGAACTCAACTCTCTCTCACTCTTCAACAAAACAGCAAAAATAAGAGAGTTTAATAAATGAGGAAGCTACTGTTAAGCTCAACAAATCACATAACAGTCAGTAAAACAAACAAACAAACACACAGAGAGAGAGGAAGAGTGACATACAAAGAAAGAGAAAAAGAATGAGAGTGAGCGACTGAGTGAGTGAGTAAGTAAACAACAAATACCCGGTATGAGCTTATTTCATTTGTTCTTGTTACATTTTTGGTTTGTTCCGATAAGAAAACAGCAACAGCAAGCAACATTCAAGAAGTGTACGAAACAACAACAAATGTAGCATCCACAAGGTGTTGTTGTTAGTAAAAGCAGTGTGGGAGTAAAAATGATAAACACATACATATGTAGAGAGAGAAAGAGACTGATTGACAGAGAGTGAGTAAAAGTGGCAAAATTTCACGTTTTGAAGTTGACTCACTCAGTTGAGTTGATTTTGTTGTGGGGAAAAGAAAACACTTACTAAATACTCCTGTGCGCCTGTGAAAATGCTTGCTCATGTTCAGACGCGCGTTTGTCGCACGCGACAATGCGCTGCGCAACGCGCACAAATGACATGACAAGTTACGTAGTACGTACGAAATTGCGTTGCGTCGTTGAGTCGCAAAAATGTTCAAACCATTCACTGCACTTCACGACGACGAACACAGAACAAATCGGGAACAATAAATGCAACTGCTAGCTGCTGTATATGGTGGAAGTCTTGATCTTGAACTGCTTGTATATTTCTTATATTGGGTTTCTTGGATTTCAATGAAGCAATTTTTATGAAACGCATTTGGATTTCATGTTAAGAAAATCCCAAGAGTGTCATCTGATGTCATATCTTAGAGGCAAATGAAAATAAATCTTAATTTTCTATACATATTTCTTAACTTAAATATGATAATATATTTTCTAACCATTGAACTTTGTACCTTGCTTTCAAAACAATAACAATCGCCATATAAAAATGCATCTATACATGCATTACACTAATTCCCTAAATAAATAAAAATAAAAGTAAACAAACACCCAAATACGATATATACGAGAATCCAATAGAAACGAGAGTAAAATAGTAACAGAAGCCACAGAACCTTCGACTAGCCACGCGCTCTCTTATCT
The DNA here is from genome assembly GCA_037043295.1 of Amiota minor. Lineage (NCBI taxonomy): Eukaryota > Metazoa > Arthropoda > Insecta > Diptera > Drosophilidae > Amiota > Amiota minor. The sequence continues at coordinate 5,661,375 of JBAMAW010001787.1, forward strand.
AACATTGTTTTTTCTTCATTTACTATGTTAACAGGTGAAATGTGGCTGAGCGGAGAGAAACACTTACACAGAGTGGTTTTTAGTTTTCTTTTTTTAACTCAGTTCAGTGCTATCGTTTGTTTTTGTCGTTGTTATTATTCTGCTAAACTTTTCAAACGACATAAGCGGCACGGTACAAAACTCAAATTGAGAAATTGCAGTCTCTCTCTTCAATCTGAAGTTCCTCCATCTTCATCCTCTCTCCCTGCAACAATCCTAACATCCACATTCAATTCGTTCATTCTTCGTTCAATCGTTTACGTTCAATCATCCATCGTTCGTTATTTCAATGCTTGCTCGCATCCATCCAACATCCATTGTCCAACGAGCGACGAACCAGCCAAGTGCCAACGACGACAACGACAAACGGTGGCGACTAACGACGGCGATTTACGTCGCGCGTCTATCGCAAAAACGAACAGGCGCCCAGCAATTTTAGTTGGCGTTTATTTGATACTTTTCGAAATCAAATTCACTCAAAACGTAAACATAAAAATAACCAATACACAGCGAGACAGAGGTAGTTAGACCCTGACAGATGGGAAAGAAAGAAAGAGAGCAAACAAGTTAACAGTGGACGAGCGACCGCACATTTAACAGCACAGCGAACAAACAATCAGTGAAAACTGTTATTAACTTTTGTGTTTTAGCATTTCAATTTTGTTCCGGCATCTGTTAAGTGTTAACAGAACTGTTAATCTTCTTCATACGCAAAGAAAAGTAAGTGTTATAAGTTTGTCATGAAGTTTGTAACAGGCAGAAGGAGACAACAAAGTTCCCATATTTTTATATATTCTTGATCAGCTCGACGAAACGAATTGATTAAGCCATGTCCGTTTGTCGGTCTGTATGTATGCAAACTAGACTGGATCGTAGAGCTCTCATACAAACCAAAAACCAAATTTAATTTTTTATTAGAAAAACTTTTTTGTTTTTTGTGTCATCGAACTGTACAAGTGTCTGATCCATATTCAACAGCCGTGTAGACTTCAAGACCCTAGGATTACTGAATCGTAAAGCACCCAAACAAATATTTCGTTCTCAGTGTTGAAATGGTTTATGTTTAATAACTATAAGCTAAACATAAGTCAAAGCAATAATTCAATATTTCTGAATGCTTTATCATAGAGCGTAGGCAAAAACGTTTTCTAGAAGGTGCACGAAGAGTATTTTAACTTCGGCATAGTCGAAGTTAAACTTCTTACTTGTTTTGTATTGACTTTTATTGGATTTGGAATTTTCCTGCAGGTTTTGTTCAATAAATTTTCAGTAAGTAACAATTTCTACTTTATATACCAACTAACTAACAACATAACTCTCAGTTCCTTTCGCATTCGTATCTTTGCGGTTTGCCTTCGTCACCCAACAAATGCAACAAATGTGTTTTTGTTAGTAGAAAGCAGCTTTAGTTCTTTTTTTTATGGTTTGTAATAAATTTGAGTTGTACGCGCGGAACGAAGAACGTCGCTCAAGAGTTTTCTAATAATGAAAAGCTGATTTTTTACTACACTAAAAGCAATGAAAATGAAAATAAAGAAGTAAGGCACTTTTCTTATAGGCAGACAGACAAGACAACGACAATCAACAAAGTTCAGAGATTCGGATTTAGTCAGTTTGTATTGCAGACTTTTATAGCTTTTGGCATGAAAAGCACCGAAGCGTTTAACTTGGTTCTGTACGTTAACGTAAGGTTATTAAATTTTCGAAATACTAGTACATATATAATATCCAACCAAATATCTATCTGTCTGTCTGTCTCCATATCTGTGTATCTATAAGAAGTTCATTGATTAAGATGAATGGATGGAAGTTAAGTTAAGTTAAGAATAGGCATTAAAATGGGAAGAGTTTAACGGAAATTTAAAACGGTTATGAAGAACCAAATGAGGAAATGTGAATTAAGTAAATTGAAAAAGTATTCTATGCATTTTAAATGGTTAAAGTTGAACTTTTGGGAGCAGATAATAAAATTAATAAGTTAACGTTAACAAACTTAGCAAAAGTTTTCCCACTTTTACTTTAGTCTGATTTTTTATTTTACAAAAATATATGCGGAAGGAAACAGCGGAAGTTTCACAAAGTAAATAGTTCCATTCTTGTCTCATCATTTTATGTGAAGTGGGTGGGTTTATAAGAATTGGTAATCAAAACCAGTTTCCTAAGTCAAGTTAGGTTTCTTTATTGGTTGGAAATTTGAAATAGTTTCTTAAATTTCGTGATTTATCTAATTCTGAGCATATTTCCCCTATTTTTATCGAATGCTTTCAATCCATATAAATTAAATTTCCAAATTTCATTATCAAGAATTTAGTTAAACCTAAAAATAGAATTTTTAAAGAAAAGAAAACGGTTTTGGCCAGAACACTGAAACTAGAAAATTCCAAAATATTTTTATTGAATTTAAAATGTATCTCTAGTTTGTCTAGTGTTTTTCGTAGAAAGTTAAGAAATATAATTTACAGCTTTAAAAATATTGGGAGTACAATTAATTTCTGCCGATTTTAAATTTAAAACAATTCCTCGCCTCCAAAAATGTACCCAATTTTTCAGTTTTTTGTAAGGAGTGAAGTGCTGCTCGGCCATGCCATGAGTCATCGACCGTAGCAGATGTTGTCGGAAGGGGCAAATGACTTGTGAATATGCTGGGTAAGGTGGGACATCCCATTGAAGCGTTTCCAAAGTTCCCTTGAAGACTTTTGCAACATGTAATCGAGTATTGTCGTGATTGAAAATCACTTTACATGTTTTTTGGCATATTGTGGATATTTGAGCTTCAGTACTCGGCTCGATTGCATCAATTGTTGTTGCCAACAACGCCTCCCTATGATGGTTTCGTTAGGCTGGATTAGCTCATAGTAGATAACTACGTTCTGAAGATGTAAAGAATTAGCCTCTGGCCTTGAATATTTCATTTGGCCGTTAAAGTTGATGCATGGTTGGGCTTCCGCTACCATTTTCTGGGCTTTGGATTAAGATTGTGGACCGACAGAAACAGCGTTCGACGTCTCTTGGATTGAGTTCATACGGAATCGAACCATTTTTATTGCCATGAGACAGTTTTAAATCTCTTGTTGAGGTAACTCCCAAGATTTCAGCGAGCTCTTTTTAAATGTTGGTCCAAAAATTGTTGGAGCATGTTCCACATATACTTTACACAGCAATTGATGTCCATCAGCTGCACTTCTATTTATTTCTATTCGGTTCAGAACACGATGAATTATGCGACAAAAAAACTTCACTGTTATAGTGTTAACAAAATATTTATTTAAAAAATATACATATATTTATTTGGTTAAATAAAATATCAGTTTCACATTTACAATGTAAAAGGAACCTAGATACATTTGTTAAAAAGTAAACTATTAAAGTACAGCAGCTAAAGTCATAAATCCCCACAGCATGCATACAAAAGGAGATGTATGTATCTAACGAACTACATACATAATATTGTATGTACAATAGGTTGGTTGGTATATGAAATGAGATTGGTAGGCATGCCGCCCCCATAAGTCACATATATTCCCTCCATGTTTCTTCGCCTTTGAAGAAGTCACAACAGCAGCAGCAAACGCGAGTCGTTGGCGAAGGCACAAAAAATAAGCCATAAACTAACGACGACGACGACGATGATGATGATGATGATGATGACGACGAAGACTTCGGCAACGTTGAACAACAATAAACTCTTTTCTATGAATGCTGCTATCCCAATAGAAAAAGACGCCAAACAAAATGGTGCACAATTTTCCAAGTACCCAACCAAATGCTGCGTCCGTCCGTCTGTCCAACTTACCGACCATCCATACGATGAACGATGAAATCAAGAGAAAAAAACGTAGCAGAAAAGTGCAGTGAAAAATAAATTGTACTAAAAATCTCTAAACAAGTAGACGACAAACGACACAGCAGCGGCAACGACGATGCCGATGGTGTTGGTGATGGTGATGGTTGTTGATGGCGATGGCAATGTCGATGAAATAGTAACAATGAAAACTGCGTCGATAAACGGCAACGACAACGTGGTAATGTCGGACAACAAAACAAAAGCTAATCAAATCACTAACAATGGCGACAACTACGACACACAAAAAGTCAATTTTATCGGAATATAACAGGAACGAAGCAATCATTGGACGCAAACGCAACAAATGAAAGAAAGAAAGAAAAAGAAAAGGAAATTGGAGAAATTCTCTTTAAGCGCAATAATAAAATAAATACAATAAAATAAATAAAAATACAAATATCTACACAGAAGTATAAAAAACATTGTCAACAAAGAGAACAATAACAAAAACAACTTAATCGATTTGTATTGGCTTTGAAAAGGAAAGAAAAATACGCGGAATGTGCAGTAAAAATAAAACGCGCGCGATTTCAATGCGACCGGAAGTATATAACCGCAGAACCTACAACTACATATGGGTATACATGCGACTCGGAGAAATAGAGTCACTTGCAATAGATGTCTGTGCGCCTATTTCAAATTGCGAGAAAGATCCGCTTTTATCTTTTTCCAAAAGCAACAATGAAAGCATGAAACATGAAAGCTTTACTACAACACACTACACCAAGGAGTGAGTATTCGTCTCCATTCCTTTTCATATCACATTATCCAATGAAAAAGAATGAGACTATGCGACTATGAGGAGAGAGGGGCTGTGGCTCCCTTAACTTCTATAACAGCAAAACACGACGTCGCATACTCATTAAAATTATTGGTTTCAATACTAATAACATGCCTGCCTAGCACCAAAACTCACCGTCGTCGTAGCAATCGTCATCGCTGGAGTAAGTTGGAACCATAGTCGTCTTCAACTGGCGGCTGTTCAATGTTCGCCTTCGTCACTTTCCATCGCAACGCATTGAATCGTGTCGCGTCGTGTAGCTTCGCTTCGCCTTGCATCGCATTGAGTGTAATGGCTCAAGTTGAGTACAGATAAATGAGCTAGATACCTATGTATGTATATGCTAAATTACATACACATTTACACGTCACGTATGTTAGACCTCATTCCTCCAACCAAATCGACTTTCATTCTCTTAGGTTCCCTCTAACTTGGCATACAGCTGCCCCAGCAATTAGCTTAATTGTCTGTATGCTCAGAGACGACAGACAAAGACGATACGATGAGCGACCCAAGTAGAAGAAAATGTTCATATGGTGGATATTTGGATGAAAAAAGGAGCTGCTGCCACCTTTCCATTCTTCCTTCCATCCTTCCTTCCTTTCTCCCTCCTAACCAAGCCATCCTTCCTTCCTTCCATCACTCACTCACTCACTCAAAACAAATACTGTATTTTTGTATTCTTCTTATTATTTCAATGCCCCTTAGAATATATATTTCATCGTTTTTTGTTGGCATCGTGTGTATATTTTTCAGTAGAAGGAGCTTCGAATATAATGCGCAAGCGCAATATTAGCCCCCAAAGTTCTTGAGTATTTCTTGTTGTTGGTGGTACAATATACTTACCATAAAGGTATCACCTACAAATGTCCCCTATTATATTCTGTTTTATTGCATGTACCAATACTTAAAACGGCATCATTAAATGTCATTTACTGTTCTAAAAATGTAGTCATCATCATCATATTCTTCTGCTATTGTACGAATATTCTAGGCACTAGTACTAGTACTTATAACTTTTCTAAAAGATTACTACATTAATTTCCCATTATCTGACATTTCTCTCAATTAGATAAAAATAAATTACATTAATACTAAAAGGATTCTAGGCTTAAGTTAAATTACGAAAATTAATAAAATTTATTGAAAGAAACTATAAAAATGTTACTAAATTGAAATAAGTAATAATAATATTATTTTAATTGACTTCTTAAAGAAAAAAAAGTAAACTGAGGCTTAGACACAATGTCCTATACAATACAAGTCCATCATCATTCCTATCTGGTCATACGGTATTCAACATATATAATGAAAATCCAGGTTTTACAAAACAAAACCCTATGTCTAATAACTGGTGCCCCCTTGGTTCATCTGCAATAAATCCCTTCATAAGGACCTAAACGTACACTTTGTTGGCGGCCAAGTAAATCAGTAGATATAGTGAGGAACTATCAACTCATCCAAATCCAGGAGGAGATTAAAAAGGCTCCATCCTGGGGAGCTTAAAAATCGTTCTGTTATATAATATAAGTGTAAATTCAATTAAATTCTTTTCATTGTCATGGTTATTATCTATTAATTCATTAACTTAATTGTAAGCTTTTGTCATTGTAGTCGTGATCTCCTAACAAATTATAGAATTTAGTAAGCTGATTAGTAATTACGATATATTAATAAATGTTTTAATTAAAAAAACAAAATGTTTTTGAAGTTTTCATTTCTCTTATCCAAATATTGCTAGATTTTGTACAGTAGAGTTAGGTAAGTTTTACTATAATAAAATTCACATTTTGACATTGAAAATGATTTTAAAATACTAGAAAAGCAAAACTTTTGAAGTCCACAAAATCCTTCAAATACACAAAATTTTGTGAGGAGAAAAAAAAAAACCAACCTCTTTCTGATAGAAAATTTTCTCCTAATTTACAACTGTATAGATTATTCTAAAGTACTATGACTTCTAGAATCACAGACAGAGAGTGTTTAATGCCCCTAAAAGCTATATGGATAGTTAAATTTCGGGTTTATCAAGCTACTACACAAACTGATAAAAGATGCTCAAAGTTGTGACGTAATGAGTGATGAGCACTTGTATCAGGCAGGTGTATCAGATCATTAATGAAAGTTGAAAGTTGAAGGTGAACATTTGAAGAAGAAGGCTTTATCTCTGGATGCGAAGAACAGATTTGATGGAATAGGTACTTTCCTTTCATTTTTGTTTGATCAGGCAACTTTATACTAAAGATTTTATGAAAGATAGATATTCTTTTTTGAAGAATGTCTTTCAAACAACAAAAGAAGTTCTTTCCATTTGACAAGTATTGTATTAATACTGATTTAGTCAAATTGTCTTACTTAGGTTCAAATAAGAAATACTTAAAACCAAAATCTATTAATCTTTCCTTACTCTTTTCTGAGACACGAATTTAATAAAGAGAAATTTGATTTGGTTACCACAACATGTGTATGTATGTTGAAGATACACAGACACAAAGCTGCAATTGAAGGTAAGGCAACAACAAACAATGCCAATGCAATTGTGTAGTCCGGTCGCAGCAAGAAAGTACAATAATATGTAATAATTATCAGCAGAAGCATTGCCAATGCCACATATGTATGTGCCAGCCAGGCAAACAAAATTTAAGCAGCAACTTTGTATATAAGCAACATTTTTCTTTCATAGCAACAAGAATAGTAACGGTAGAAGCAGCAGCAGCAGCAGCAACAGCAGCAGCAGCAACAGCAGCAGCAGCAACACATTATCAGTGGCAACAATGAGAGCTGAAGCAACAGCAACAATGTTTGCAGATTTGTGGTTAACTTCTTGTGGCAATTTTTGATCGAAAGTAGTATGAAGAAATGAAGAAACAGAACTGAACATGGATGGAATGAATCAACTGGCAACATGCAGAGGACGCCACTGTTGTTGTTTCGTGCCACCAACAATGAGGCGCACAGCAATGCAAAGTAGACGACGGCAACAACGTTGGTGATGTTGATGTGGATGTTGATGGTGGCAACAAACAAACAGGAATAAACAAATTGATGAAGACAGAGGCCGCGTTGAAATGAAAATAAAAAAAAAAATGACAACAAAAACGCGCTCAAAAGAAAATGTCTGAGTATTTGTTTCCATGTGTTGGTTGTTGTAGTTGATGTTGCTTTTGCTTATGTTTCTGTGTCTGCAGGAGAAACCGGTTGGTTCAGCAATTGCTCCTAGCTTTCAGCTCACAGAAAGCAGCGAAAACAAAAACAAAATAAACCAGAAAAATGTAGCGCAAAAGTAGGAAACCTGCTCCCTATTTGTTTTTTTTGTTTTGTTTTCATTTTTCTTTCTTTACTTGTTAGGCGCCTTCAGAGGCGACACGCTCTTCTTATTGTTGCTGTGGATATTTTATTATATTGTTGCCGATGTTGTTGTCGCATGTTGTCGCTGTTGCTGTTGCTGTGGCTGCTTTATTGCTGTCATGTTGCTGGCAATTTCTGTGCTACTGGTTGCAATGTTGCGCACACAGCTGTGTCTTTGGACTCGCGACAATTGCTGTTGCTGTTGCTGTTCATGTTGCGTGTTGCAAGCAGCACAAAGCTCCACCAAAATCATGCAGCACCAGCCGCATCAGCAGCTGCAGGAATATCAACAATAAGTATGCTTCCACACAGATATCAGCGAAAGCAAATTTTAAATGAAGCAACACAAATGCTGCTTGCTTGCTTTAGGCTGCAATGTTGCATGTTGCAACAATGCGAAGACAGCAAGCAAAAATATGCTTGCTAGATCATGACGATTACATGTGCACGAAGTGGGGTGAGTGGGGTGAGTGAGGTGACAGACATGTGGCATACAATTGTTGAAACATGTTTATTGAAGTTTTTTGGATGCATTTACTGCCTAAGTTTTTTTGCTCCTTTTTTTTTTCTTGTTTCTTTTTTCACTTGTTTCTATTATCATTTCTCTCTCTCTCTCTCTCTCTCTCTCTGCATGTATGAATTTTAAATTTTTAATAATTTTATAAACTTGTTAACTATGGTTTGAGATATTTTTTTGGTATTAATATACAATACCAGACTTATTTTCCGTGTTCTTTTCTTTCAATTTTTGAGGGTTGTATTTTATCATTGTCTTTTATCCAAAAGATTTACTCGAACTACTATTGAGCACATCTGTGCAATTAAATTATCCTTACAGATGTTTTTAGCACACACACACACATTTTATTGCTTTAAGATTAAATGAAATTTTCATGAATTTATTGCAAAAATTATAATAAATTTTTTCAAAACTCTTTTTTTATATGAATAGTTAAATTTAAACTGATAAAAGATGCTCAAAGTTGTGACGTAATGAGTGATGAGCACTTGTATCTGGCAGGTATCAGATCATTAATGAAAGTTGAAAGTTTAAGGTGAACATTTGAGAAGAAGGCTTTATCTTTTCATCATCATTTCATGAATTTATTGCAAAAATTATAATAAATTTTTTCAAAACTCCTTTTTTAACTAGTTTAGCTAGAGGATAATTCCAATTTTCTTAAAAATCAATGATTTCCACACTCGTCGAGAGGCAATAAATGAAATTAATCTATGTAGAATAATGCGGAGTATCTTCGAATATTAGTGTGTTTTCTGTAAAAACTTTAAAATTAACAGAATCTTCAGCATAGTTGTTTTGTTATTGTTTTGTATATAGTTTAATTTAAGTTGTTTCATAATAACAGTATAATTAAAGTTTTAACAGAAAATAAAAATAATCATTACATAGTCAATGAACCGAATATTAAGTATTCGTAACTGGTTTTGAATAAGGTACCGGGTAGCATTGTCAATCAAATTTTCACAAAAGTAATTTGTTTCAAAAACGACTGGTGTTTGATTGTTTTTCTCCCTTGCTGCTACTTATGCGGATGACATAGTATTTATATGAGTAATACTACATGCAATCCAGCTGCTGCCATCTCCCAAACATCACTTGATAAATTTGAAGCTTGGTCTAGGCGTTGGAATGTTGAAGTTAATAGTGTTCAATTCCGGCACTTCTGCTTTACGCTTAATGGCACTCAATTCCCCCAAAAAGCATCTGTTAAATACTTAGGCATGATTTTGGATCGCCGTCTGTCGGAGAGACGAATCACCGAACGATATTGCTCTTTTTCCATTTTTGTAAAACTGACCGAAACGCTCGCTTCCAAAGGCTATCAAAACAAAACTAATGAAGGGAATTGACTGAATTTTTGACAGTAGGCTTCTAAAAGAATGTACTGTGCGATGGTAAAACTCTTTTGTATTAGCAGCGCCATCGGGCGATGAGGCTAAGTACTTGTTGATTGACCCTCGTAATCTTTTAAAGATTATTAGACAAATTAACACAAATTTGAAACAAATGACTTAGATAAATCAGTGACTTTTTGCATAGAAGATGTTGCATTTAAAGTTATTAGGGGGGAAATTCACAAAGTCACTGAGTCCAAGACCCAGGCATACTTAAAAGATACTTTACCCATTTCTTGGCCCTACATCTAGAATTTTTCAATTGTACGCTTATCGATGCCGCCACTGTCGATTTACCAGAATCGACATGTCCAATATCCAGGTTTTTCCTTACCCATGATGGCAACGACGAGATATGATAGTCAGATCACAATGCTGATGGTTTACAAAACTTGTTGCCTGCCCGTGTTGTCCATGTTTAATTGGAATGATGACGATGGAACCTTTTTCGGTATTTGAATGACAAGAAACCCTAAAGCATACAGTAGATATATTTGGATTTTGGGTGTATCATTTTGAGTATGTAAGTATGTTAATCTTAAAACCTTAAAAAAGGGAAACTATGCTAACAATTCTCAAATCATAATCATGACTACATCTGTTGGTCTGCGTTTTATGGTAAAAATTAAAAATCTGAATTTTAGAATAGACCTTCTTCTTCTTATTTCAACCAAAATCAACCAACATTGTTATAATAAGTATTTATGTATATTGTATCATATATTTAACATGGAAACTCTACAAAATTTTCGATGAGATGAGAAAACAAGAAAATATAATTGAAGACATTTTATTCAATAATAAAAATTTTTAATTATGTTTACAATTGCAATCAAAAAAGAAGTTCTACTAGAATCCATTGGACAAGTTCCATTATGTTTAAGAGCTTCACAATTTGGTTTGGAACCTACAGTTCCTTTGTTTATGTCATCATTTATATTCCGGGCGTCACTGCATTGACAGAGTAATCCAAATATAATGACCATAATGAGTAAGAACAAAAAACAAGAACTGAATTTACAATTGAAGTGCAACATTTTTAAAATCAGACTTTATTATAGATTTTTTTCTTCTACACTTGAAACACTTGTCTGTCGTCGTTGTAGAAGTAATACTGATATAGTTGGCAATTGTTTCTATAGTTTATATAGTCACAGTTTGCCAGTTGGAAAATGATATCATAAATATATTTATTTATTAATATTTCATATAAATAAATTTCTAAGAAAACGATTATTACTCAGACAAATGTGTGGCTCAACTCTAAGACTCATTGCGAAAATTGACGCAAATGATGATGTATGTGTATGCATATTGTAGTGGTTAATGTAGTCATATTCTAAAATCGATAAACCTAGAAGCTCCAGTCCCTGGTTATATGAAGCTTGATGGAGAATCCAAAAGAATAGGGAAAATGTTTATCCAATTCCACAATATGGGTACATCCATATAACTTCTGGATAGTACCAATCTTCAAACGATTCATGTCAAGATTTAATGATATTCAGACAATTAAAATACAGGTTACAATGGTTTTGGTGATCCCAGGGTTTGTAATAATCAAAACAATGGAAATAATGGCATGGCTAGTGTTATGGGTCTCTCTTTTATCAAAATATTCCATAGACCATTAGTTTACTATGTTTTTACATGGTCATATGGGCACCGATAGTGTCCCAAAATCAGCAATTGTTCCAGAAAACAGAAGAGAAGTTCATAAAATAGTCTTAAAGTGAAGTTACGTGAGGTTGTTGATACCTTAAATATCTTGTGCATGCATCAGTTGTTTTCGAGTTAGATGGCGCGTTTGCTCACAACGGACCAAAATCATCAATGGGTCGACTATTCAGAGCGTTGTTTGGAGCATCAGATCTGTCCCCAGCGATAACTGGCTTTTTGGGGACATCAAAAAGATGGTATCACCCTATATAATACATACTCTCCCTCCATGTTGATGAATAAAGTCCAAATTCGAAAATAGCAAAAAAAAAATATACATTTTTTTTTTTTTGAGACCGGAAACTTGTTGATTGACGTAATATTTTTTTCTTAGAAAAATTTTATGTATTTTTATACAGATTTCTTTGCAATTTCTTTTATAATAAACCATTTATTTTTCATCTTTTGGGGTTATATTCAAACTACTTGATCCAATAATCGTGGAACTGCAACTAAATTAACTATATTATGTTATTGCAATTAAGAAAAAGTATCATATCCCCTGTGTGTAAAAGGTTTTAACAAATAAATAATAATATACTAACAACTTGACAAAAGTTTTTAATTTGTTCGAAGTGGATTGTAAACTTGTTTTCAGTAAAATTGGAAATTGCCGTTTGTCGGTCGGTTAAGTAGAGGGGAAAAATATATAAAAAAAAAAAAAAATTAATTATAATCAAGCGAGTCAGACCATTATCCTTTTAGCGAAATCATTTAAAAAGTCACCCTTAAGCAAACATAAGGGTAGTAGTCAGTCTTCGTGTCTCTAGTCATCAAGGGCATGAATATTTTTATTACATTGTAGTATACGAGAAAGAGATGTATGGAATGAGAGAAGGTGATAAAGAGCATGAAAATCGTTAAAACTCTATATAAACAACAGATGTCCCTCTCCATTGAGTGAAAAAGTATCGTCATTAATCTTTCTTATACAATATTATTAATTTCTGTTGTTCTGAGACTACAATTCCATTAACAAATCTTTAAAAGATTACAAAAATTATTAAAAGATTTAATATCACGAAATTAAATACAAATGGATTGAATTGGATTTGAGACAAATGTTGTTGTTTAATATTGGATCATTCCATTCCTTCAATTCATAATGATGTCTACAAATACAATGAGTAATGAACAAATGCTGATAAGGTTATCCGTAAGATTTCATAAGTGTGTATTGTGTTCTGTTTCTTTAATTGTACGTAATACTTACATATTATACATAATAATAATAATAATAATATTGATATTTTGATTACGATTTCATGTTTATTCAGAAAATAAAATACATATTTAAAATTAGGTTAAATCATAAAGGAGAAAAGAATGCAAAAGAAATGATTTTGTTATTTTTTTTTTTGTTTTTTTTTTAAATTTTATCTTTAATCATAATATTATTCCGAAAATATAGTTTCATTTTCATGTTTTCTATTGTAAAAACCCACAACTGATAAATGAATTTATGCATAAAATAGAAACAGAAAATTAAGAAAAAAAAAATTAAGAAATATTATACTTATGCCCTTTTTTTAGAGCTGAAAAAGTTGCTTATTGTTGCTTCGCTTATTGGTTAACAGCTGTGGTTTGTTTTAAATATACAAACATACGCACATGAAACATTGGACGCACGTTGTGCTAATTTCAAACGTTAAATTTATAGAAAACTAGCGTTAACCGGCGTGCGTTGCTACACCCTCTATGCGTTAATTGGGTGTTTCTTATAAAAAGCTTTGTTGTAAAATGTGTAATTAATAATTTACAATATATTTTAATATTCTATAATAACCTAAGCAACTTTAAGAATCATTTGTTCTTTTAAAAAATATAGGTTCAGTATATTTTGCACCAAATAAAAAACAAATTTAAAATTGGCATAAAACTACCTATATTTGGACAACAGCGCTACCTACCGGATCCAAATGTAGCAAAGAACCTGACTGTAACTCCATGAGTACAACAAAAAACCAAAAACCATCAAAATTGGTCAAGCCGTTCTCGAGTTTTGCGGGGTCATACTATTTTTTGAGTGCTCTATATCTATCCCGAAGCTGACTGAGGCGAGCCTCACGTTCCGTTGACGATTTTTCATCTCTAGCTGAACGTAATCTTTTGGCATTCACTGTACTACGACCTATGTCCGAACGACGACGTCTTCCAGGCATGACTTTATAATTTCTTAGTAATAATAATAGTAATAATCAGACTTAAATAAAAAAATCTAAAATCACATTTGAAGAAACTTCGCTGCGTAAACAATGAGAAGCTGGAATATTGTAGTGACAGTAAATGCTTTTTCCATGAATTATAACACTATGCCTACTACATTAATTTTAAAGATAGGCATATAGGTATATGTATAGTGAAAATAACAGTATTTCTGCACTATTTAATGGATGTTAATCTAAATATTATAAATATAAACCTTCCTCTTCAATCACTCTATCTATTAAAAAAAACCGCATCAAAATAGGTTGCGTATTTTTAAAGATTGAAGTTGTTAAAGGAAAAAAGCGACTTTGTTTTATAATAAGTATAGATAACATGATTTAGACCAATTTGCATTATATACAAAGAGTTGTTGCAACTTCCTTTTTCATTAAAATTTTAACTATACGTTTATATTTTGAAACTAACTGAAATCAACATCAGCTGTTTTCTGTTTAAGAGCAACAAAAAATAAGAAGAATACAGATATCAATTAAGAAATCTTGGCATCTCTGGCAGCACTTTCAACAGACCGCATGGTCAGTAAGTCTGAGTGCAGAAAGTGTGTATGTACTTGTAAAGTGATTTTTACTGAATAAGGAGCTCAAAAAGACATTTTTGTTTTACAACTACGTTATTTTCCCTATTATTGTTCACTTGTGACCTGCTTGCAGATTGAAGCTATTAATACTCTTCTGTGAAAAGGGCATTAGATAAATAAAAAAAAGTTTTGGCACACTTTTACAAGTTGAGTCCCATAACACTAAAGTTACAGTAATTACTTTGTTCTATTTGCTATTATTTATTTTATTTTTTTTTTTTTTTTTACTTACATATAATTGTTGCATAGCAACATACTAGTTTACAATTATTTTAAGTTTGTTTTGATTTTGAAATCGCATAATCCAGTAGAAGCCCTTAAATTGATAATAAATCTTTACAATCAGCAAAAATCCTAACGGGTAATTGGGACAAATTCAAGTGTTCGAAACATTATAACATAACATTCTAAAAATACTGGGCGACTAGAGCCTGAAAACGGATTTAGCAACCCAAACAAATTTCCACCATGGAGCGGATTATAAGTACTAGCTGCACTCCCTCAAAATCCAAGGCTTTTGATGTTTCTTTTGCTCAAAATTTATCATTTTCGGAATACACTTCGCTGGCAAAGGTTATATGCCAAAAAAAAAAAAAAAAATCCCAAAAAATTTATGACATCAAACCAAACGGCGATATGCCGACATCCTCGGCAACTTCGCTAATAGTAATTCGACAATTCTTCATAACAATTTACTTCACTGCTTCAACTTTTCCATCAGTTGTTGACGTCCAGGTCGAGTAAAGTCATTAACATCAGGCAGTAGAAGGCTCAGAGAAAATTAGGGGGGCGTTGAGGCAGTGAAAAAGAGCAACGGCAGGCAAATTCTATCTTCTTCTATCTCCTATCAAGTTAAACCGTTGAATTAAAATTAAAAATTTTGGAAGGCCACAAGATTTGTTTCTTCTTTCACAAATCAAAGTGGTGGTCGAAAAAAGTTTGGGAACCTATGGGTTTTATGTTGTATGTATGCTATAAGCAGATTAGAAATTCCCCTATGAGTATTATATCTTCTAATAATTGAAGAAGCATACCTGTATTGAATCCTTGGCTTGAAAAATTCAGAAATTGTCCAAAACAAATACCAGTTAGCCTTGTGTAATACATTATAAATGTGGTCTTTGTAAGAGTATTAACTGCCAGACATAAATGGAATACTTCTGGCAAAAAATTGAAAATCTTCAAGTGAATTTTATTATACAGGAAATGTGCATATGTGGCAGAAAAATGGAATTTATTGCTTTCTGCCTACTAAGTTTCAAACAACATGTTATAATATTAATACCAATCACACTAAAGAGTAAACGATATACCATCACCAAAAAACTTTACTTTTAGGATGTTATTTTGACAAATTAAACAGGAAAAATAAGTAATATAGGCACGCGTATTTATAAAGAAGTAAAGAGAACAAAGTCTTGTGAGAACAAAATGTGCACCTGCTGGAAAATTTCCTACATTCAAACAGCAAGGAATGTTCAAGGAGTCCTCCTACACGCAGATAAACCACACTTATACATAAAAAATAAACCTACATTATTACACACACACACATAGATATTTATATATATGTATATATTTATGTGTATCAGTATAGAGAAAGACAGAGAGAGAGAGTTTGAAAGTGGCAAAAAATGTATATCCTTCAAGGGGTTTTTTCTTTTTTTTTGTTCTTAGTAGTTTTGGTTTTGTGCAAAACACAAAACCGGATTTCATAGAATGGATCGCTTTGTGACATGTTTTGGCTCTTTTTTTTTTTTTTTTTTTGCCTCAAGGAAATTTTAATTTAAAATTAAAGAAAATCATAATAACAGAAAATAAAAAATGTAATGGGAAAATCTTTAATTCTTCATTAAAATAGTAAAAAAAAAAAAAAACAATATTGTGTCTTGAATTTGTAATAATTTTCCAATTGTGATTTTAATTTTATAGAAAATAAAATCAAAAAAGCCAAGTCATAAAAGTATCTGTGAAAAGAAGAGCGAACCATTAATGAACAACTAACTGTGCAAAGAGCCATTGAAAACATCTGTTGTTCTGTTGAATTACGATATTAATGCGATTGCTTACCATAGAAAACATAGCATAGAGACACATAGCATACTAAACTACTGTAGATACATTTTCATATATACCAAAGATACTGGAGACACAGAGATACAGATAGACAGGCAACTTTATTTTATTGTAAGTATCAGCGGCAAGTGTACGTGAACGAGAAGCAATCGCTTTAAGTAAAAAAAAAAATCAGTATGAACAGCACTCATATGTATGTATGCATGTATCTATGTTTGTATATCTAAATGTTTTCATCCAAATGGTTGCTTGTCGTTATAACTCGCAACGTACGTACTACGTAGTCATCATCATCGTCATCGTCATCGTCGTCGTCTGATGACCTCGCTTGAGTAAATATTTTGTGGCTTCTTGATTTTCTTGATGTTGATGTTTCGTGCTTTTTATGTACGAGTAGAGTACATACATACATAAGTATGAAAGTATCTAACAATAAACACACAAAACTAGCTGCACTTACATGTGATTTTGTACTAGTTTTAAGCTTAAGATACTCAGATACTTTATTTTGTATAATATTGTAAAGCTTTAAGTTTGTTTCGGGTCGGGTGCTTCAGTAAGTTTTTATTTTTAGTTCGTAAGCTTGCTTTATATTTTTTCTTGAATTTTTAATTATTTTTAATTATTTTGCTGTCTCTCTACTCTACTCTACTTAGTTAGATATAGATAAATAGATAGATACTATACTTTAGATGTAGATATAGAGAATATATCTATTATATAAATGTTGTGTTATGTATGTATGTATGTAAGTATCTTTGAGCAGTGCTTTTTGACCGCATGTGTGTTTTGTATGTATCTGCGTATCAACGCGTTTATTTGTCACGTGTAACTCATAAATATTTAAAACAAACGAACCTACGTACGAACGAAATGAATAAAAACAGCGAACAGTGAACAGTGAACAGCGAAAGATCCAGTAAACACAGGAAGGCTGACAGGCAGGCAAGCAGGCAAGCAAAAAACAGACAGACAGACCGGCAGACAGACACAGAGTTGAGTCGAGTTGAGTTGAACTGTATTCTGGAAACTCAGAGTTTTGCGGTAATTTTGCAAAAAGCATTTTTATTATTAAACATTTCAAATGCGAAATGACTTGCAAACATTTTGAGAAAATAAATTAAACTTTTTGTGGAAAAGGGAAACATGTTTTACCCTTCATGGTAAATAGTATCTGTGTATGTATGTATGTATGTATTGTATAAAAAAATAAATAACTTAATATAATTTGTATCTATCAAAAGTTCAATAGATACACCAGCAATGTGCGTAAATTTCAAAAAAAAAATTATACTTAATTTATATGAAAGTATAAGGTATTTTTTGTTTATAAAACCCAACACTGATTAGATACTTTCCTTAAAATGTATGTTATTAGTTGCAAAGGTACTTTATTAAAATGCATAAAAACACCAATTCCCAACACTAGTTGCGAAGCAGAATGGAAGGAAAACTATACAAATAATTCACTTTATTCGGTTATATCGACAATTGTATACCTTTCACACAATACATATTAATTTGTGAGTAATCTGTTTATATGGAAAGTCATTAGTTACTGATGAGATTAATATTTATCTAATACGAGGGACACTACAAAAGTTTTGCTATTGAAAGTAATACGCATTGTTTGGATTCAAAAATATGTAGCTAGTAAAGTTTTCTTCATAAAGATCAATATACTTTTGCAACGCTTAAACCAATTTTCGATTGAAGTAACACCAAAACATGCTTTTTGGATTCATCACCGCTTCTTCTTCGGGTATTGAAAATCATTGACCACGTAATTTGTTTTTTACTGTTGTATGTTTGTATGGCAGCTATACGATCCAGTAATCCCACGAACTTGAAATTTGGAAGGTTGGTGGTCCGAGTTTGATCGGATTGCTTGGCAGGGTGCCTCCCATACAAACCCCCCATTAAAATTCTGGTGCTTATTAGAAAACCTTTTTTGTTTTTCTGTCTATCGAACTGAAATTTAAAAAAATAATAGTTTCTGATATAGGCGCGGTACTTCTGTTGGAATCAACGAAATCGGCGACCTAGGAGGGGTACCTCCCATACAAAACCACCATTTAAATTAGGGTTCTTATTAGAAAACCTTTTTTGTTTTTTGGACTATTGAACTGAAATTTAGACACTATAAGTTTCTGATATAGATGCGGTATATTTGTTGGAATCAGTCAAATCAAACCCCTACCTGGTACGGAACCCTCCGTGTACGAGTCTGACTTGCACTTGGCCCATTTTTTATGCTTTTTTTTTTTTTTGCATTTTTAAGCTTTGCGGTGGATTGAATGCCCACAGTTGCCTCAACCTCACGGTATGTCGCATGCTCATCTTCCATTATGTATTAGTAGTTTACGCAACAGCTGTTTTTAGTCGACCTTCACGAAATTCATCATGTAGCGTAGAGCGTCCACGATTGAAATCCAGAAACCAACAATATAGTCTCATGTGTTGCTTCAATACCAAAAGCCGAATGAAGTATTCCGCACTTGCCAAGTTAAGCCACTTTGTACACAAATAACGTCGATATGACAAAACATTCTAAGTACGAATATACTAAAAAATGCCTAACTTCAAGATGGAAACGTCAGAACGTGAAAACGCACGATAGTGTTACACGATTGCAAAGCTTTTGTAGTGCCCCTCGTATGTATAGAGGCAGATTATTTTAATGTGTTTAACATTTTTTGTATTATTATCTTAATACATATATCCCGAGGCAATGAAATGAGCTCATACGTTTCTATATCAAGCTTATCTATCATTTCAATGAATTTTCTGTTGATGATCTCAAAATATTTAGAGGATTAGAGAGAATTCAAGTTCAAGTTCCTTCTATTCATAGTCTCCATATTATTATATACAAAATAGTATTTTGCCATTGTTTCAAAAATGTCAAAAACATTGTCAATAAAATTATTGTAATTGGTAAACTGAATTTAAATTTGGACACTTATTATTTTGGAAGTCATATGGATTATTCATTACCGTACGAGTATGTTCTCAGCGTTGAAGCTTATCGGATAGATTTTTGAATATCTTCCTCATCATAGTTCAGATCGGCGCTACAAAATTGAATACTTATTTCATCAATTAAAAGTACAAACTGTAATGATGATCCGGTAAAGTCATAACAAGTTAAAGATGTAGGGTCGACATGGGTCGTTCATTAAATCCTTAGAAAAAGACAGAACGAACAACATTTTTTTTTTCTCGCAATTTTCATTTATTTTTCAATATAATCAATCTGTTTTACAAATTTTTTTTAACCATCAAAATAATAGTTTTTCTTGATATCCTCAAAATAGGCGTTCGTTTCAGTGATGATTTCTTTATTTTTGACCCAAATCTCTTACCGTGAAGGCATTTCTATAGGTTTGAAAAATGGAATTATTTGCAGAAGTGGGCTACATTTGGAGAATATGCTGGATAGGGTAACAGTTCGTAGCTTAATTTATAGAGTTTCTCCAGATTTTTCTTTGGAATAATATGAGTAATTCTTTGACATCCACTTTGCTTTCACATTAATTTAGTTACCAAGTACTTGAGATGACCCACAGAGTCTCAAAATTATGAAAATTTAGGAAAATTTTTTTTTTTTTTTTTTCCTGTTAAAACTTTAATTAGACTGTTATTATGAAACAACTTAAATTAAACTATATACAAAACAATAACAAAACAACTTATATTAACAAGTGGGAAGGAACAAAACATTTAATATGATCTAGTAGGGAGGTCAACAGGATGCGATCTTCTCAGCCTCCTCACCACTCTGCCCCTCCCTTTCTGCGTCGCCTTAAAAGCCGCCTGGCTAGAAAATTTCTTTTGGAATAATTGTAGACATTTTTCATATAAAAACTTGTATTTGCTTTGCATGAGGTTTGTTTATCTAGAACTTAATCTGATCTGATCTGATCTGATATGTTCATGGTATACTGTATATATAATCTGCATAAAACAGAACGATATACTGTCGATTGCTTTACCATAAACCGTTACAAATATCATGATAAAGTGATAAATGCATGACAATTCACAATATGTTTCTCGTATGGTATTAAAATAATAAAAACTAGGGATGCGCCGAGTAACACTTTTGCCGAGTAACGAGTACCAAGTTTTACTCGGCTCAATTTTTTTTCAACCGAGTACTCGGCCGAGAAACTCGGTTCTATCAAATTCCCATTTCGAGCAAGCAAGTACAAGCAGGTTCGCGAGGGGAAGAGCGGTACTTGCAAAAGGTAAAGCTATATCAATAACTACTGATATTTGGACCTGCATGAATAACTTACTCGAATTCTTAAGCTACACCGCTCACTGGCTAGAATAGGAAATTGAGCTTCCGCTCAGAGTGTTGCAGATGTCACATTTTAGAGGAACCCACACGGCGGACAATATTCGATCAGTGCTTTCAGATTTATCCGTGAACTGGGATATTAATACTCGCATTCATCTTGTCTTGAGAGACAATGGACCCAATGTGGTGAAAGTCATAAATGATAGTCAATATGTTGCAAAGGATGCTATATACATACGCTGCAATTAGCCGTAAAAGCTTCGTTGAAGGAACAAAATGTAATCAACGTTATTGCCTCAGCTTGAAATATTGTAGGCCACTTTAACCATTCTGCAGTGGCACAAGAAAAACTGACCCTGATACAAAAAGAACTAAAACTGCCAGAGCACAAACTCGTGCAAGATGTTACCAGAAGATGGAACAGTACTTTTTACATGATAAACGGATTATTAGAGCAAAAAGGGCAATATCTCTCTACATCACAGACAACCCAAGTACAGCCAATCTACAACAATTAACTGAACGTCAATGGGAGATCCTACGGGAGTGCATTACATTACTCAAACCGTCGAAGTAATTACTAAAATTACCGAAAAGAGTCAAATATTATAGTTTGGCAACTAAATATATTTCTTTTCTTAAACAAAGTATACTCGGCATTCAAACCGAGTTATTCGGCATTCAAACTGAGTTATTGGGCCGAGTACGAGTATCAAAAAACCCGCCGAGTACGCCGAGTACCGAGTATCAACCGAGCAAAAACCTATCAAAGATACATGCTATGCAAACTTTAAATTAATCAAAGTTTAGTCTAGTCAAACTAAACACAACACATACAACGAAGAAGAAATACGAGTGAGTATCTATCTACACCCAGCTGATGACGTTACTAGCGTACAATGTTGTTATTTTCTTTTATCTTATCGCTTGATTCTTCTAAACAAAAAAAAAAAAAAAAATATGATTTTATCTTGTTGTTGCCTGGTTGGCGTCATCGATGATGCTTTTCAAGAAAGTTATGGTTTGGAATGCAAAGTGCGTTTCAAGAAGAAAGTTTAACACAACAAACCCAAACCATCCACATCCACCTCATTGAACGATGATGAGAAAAAATCTCATGGAAAATACAAGATTGTACACAACACATAATGTCCAAGACTTGATTGACAATGCTTTTCACGCGCTTATGTACTTAAAGTAAATGCATTGTATGTATTCATTCGAATGTATCTTTAATGTTTACTTATTTATGTATAATTATTTATGAAGAGAAAATGTGATGTAGATACATTAAGCATAGCAAAGTATGACAGAAAAGTATTGACTTTAAAAATTTGTTATCTAGATAACATTACTTACAGGTTGATAATAGCAGCGTGAATATATAGGAATGTAGCGCATATCTTAGATTGTTGTGCTGTAAAAGAAACAAAAATAATCATATTATTGAATTGTAATTAGAGTTAAAATACACAAAACTTGGAAATATATAAATACAAAAGTAGTAAAAATATCTTAACATTTTTTTTTTGTATAAATAATTTTTTATGCAAAAATTGTATAAAAACGATTTGATCCTATATTCTACAATATAAACTGCTAACAAGATATTCATGCAAATCTTGGATACCCGACAGATTTCACCTATTTCATACACAAAGATACATTTAGCAGAGCACAGCACATAGCATATCATAGGGTAAGTTGTGGCGTACTTTTATATCACATACATATGTATATACACATACATATAGCGCATAGATACATAGATTTATTATACACAAAAGTCAAAGCAAATTATGCTGAGATACTTTTGTTTATAAACGAGTATGTAGATGATATGAATGGATGGCTGATGATGATGATGATGATGATGATGATGATGATGATGTGGTTGCTTGCCGTGTGTATTGTACTTAAAATGGGGGAAACATGTATCTAAGTATGCATGTATGTATGTATCTAACTATCTAGATTCATTTGCCTAATGCGCTTGTTGCTTTTGTTTTTGTTTTTGTAGTTCGAGCTAAACTTGATTAACATTAATTAATCCAGTTGACAGCTACATAGACACACACTCACACACACAAACACACACACACGCACACACACATTGTTATGCATGCAAGTATCTATGTATCTTATTAACGTTAAGTATGAATGAAAATGAATGAACCAACGAACGAACTAACAATCTAACTAACGACGACGAATAGACACGAACGAATAGTGGAAAGTGGAAAAAACGATATAATATTTTCAAACGAACCTCAACATTTGCTTCTATACGCATCGTAACAACTAAAACAAATGACAACAACAACAACAACAACGAAAACAACAACAAACGGAAATAGAAAAGACTCGCTTCTAAAAGTTTGACCCAGTAATTTACGCATGTTTGGCCCTTAAATAATGTTTAATTAATATAGCATCTAATGCAAATTGCTCATTCTTCATTCTATGAAATACACTATGAAATACACTATCTCTAAATCTAAATATTAACAAAGCGGTAAATGAAAATCTTTTATCCTTAAAATACTTTATTTATTAGGAATTTGTTCAATGCGATATTAAGACTAAAGCTCTACCCATCTTTATGGAAGGTTGCTGAAATAATAGCCATAACCAAACTGGGCAAAGATCCAACCAAGGCGTCCTCGTACAGACGAATCAGCCTGTTGCCCTTACTTTCTAAAGTATTTGAACGTCTCCTACTTGACCGAATACAACCAATACTAGACGTGAACAGAATTATACCTGACCACCAATTCGGGTTTAGACAAAGTCACTCCACAATTCAGCAAGTCCACAGAGTAACTCACACAATTTTAAAGGACCTTGATGAAAAAAGTTCTGTGGTTGTATTTTTCTGGACATAGAAAAGGCCTTCGACAAAGTCTGGCACGACGGCCTACTGAGTAAAATTAGGACCGTATTTCCAACTGATCTATTTGAAATCATTAAAAGCTACCTTGACTCTCGCTATTTCTACGTTAAATGTAAGGATGAATCTTTACACTAAGACAGATAAGAGCAGGAGTCCCTCAAGGAAGCGTGCTTGGTCCTATGTTGTATACTTTATACACATCAGACATCCCAACTCCAGGAGATAGCTCGGCAATGGTGGCTACCTTCGCTGACGATACAATACTAATGTACACCCATAAAAATTTAGTTGTAGCAACTATGATTCAGGAAGAAATCATTAATGCTAGCAGGAGGTACCACAAAACATTAGAGCAACATACCAATCTAAAAATAACAGACCTTCCATCTCACGAATTGTCAAGACGTAGACGCTTAAAACGAAGCAGACCAGTCGATCTGACCTAACTTGTGGCGCTGAGAGGCATCTTGCGATTGTTGGCCTGCCGCAAGTAGCTCTCAAAAATGAGGCCTAAGACACCCAGTATCATTATTCAAGAGACAATTCGAAAATGTTCGATATTGTCCACTGCCTTTTCCCCTCTTATTATTAAAAATGTACTTAGTGTTTTCTTTTATATTTAAGATATAAGATGTAGGAAAACAATAGTACATATCCAATCGGGAACAAAACAAAAAAAAAAAAAAGAAGAAAATACTCTAAATTGTCACGTTTATTTCATGTTAATATGTGCATCTGAAAAATAATCTTAATAACTATTGTATCTATGTACATATCTGTAATATGCTTCCAAATCAATTATCAGTTTACGCTTAAAATTTCTGTATCTAAAAGAGATTTCTCGCTAAGGCAGAAATATAAGCAATTCTAAAAAAGAAAATGTAAAATGTACCTAAATTATCAAATTATGATCAAAATTTGTGTATCTAAAAGAGATTCCTCTCAATTATTATCTACTAAATATATATATATATATATTGTATATATCTTTATCATAATTGAACTTCCCTTCGTTCATTTTACTAAGAAAATACAGAAACCAATCCACAATCAAAGGATCAAAAAGAAGGAGAAAATTTTAAAAGTATCTTTAAAAATATATCTCAATTATCGAATTATGAGTATACGGTACTCTTTCTAAATTGTATCTACTAAATTGTATCTAAATATGTATACACTTCAAAATTGAATTTCCCTTCCCGTTCATTTTATGAACAATATACAAAAATCTATCTAATTCTATCAAAAGAGCAAAAAGAAAGAGAAAATGCAAATGGAATCTGTAAAAAATATCCTTAATTATCAAATTATAAGCAAAATTTATGTATCTACAAGATATTCTTTCCAAATTGTATCTACTAACGGTATCTAAATATGTATCTACTTCAGGAATTTTATTAACAATATACAAAAATCTATCTAATTCTATCAAAGGAGCAAAAAGAAGGCTACAATGCTTAAATTATCGAATTATGAGAAAAATTTATGTATCTACAACAGACTTTCTCCACATTTTATCTACTAAATGTATCTAAATATGTATCTTTATCATAACTGAAACTTTCCTTCGTTCATTTTACTAAGAAACTACAGAAACCAATCTAATTCTCCACCATCAAAGGAGCAAAAAGAAGGAGAAATGATTTCTAAAAATATCTTAATTATCAAATTATGAGTAAAATTTATGTATCTACAAGAGATACTCCTTCTGAATTATATTTACTATAGTTATCAATTTATGATTAAAAAACTTGTGTATCTATTATGTCTCAAAATATGTATCTTTAGCAATATTGTATTGTATTTCCCTTTATTCATTTGAATGAAAACACACAGAAAGATATTTTCAATTCTCTATTCTCAAACCACAATAAAAAAAAAGAAGCAAACGGAAAGTTATGTAAGTTATCAAATTAGGATCAAAATTTTTGTATCTAAAAGATATTTTTCCTATTTGTTAGGCTACTAAATGTATCTATATATGTATCTAAAACAAAATTGAACATGCCTTCTTCATTCATTTTAATGACAAAATGCAACTGATACATAAGTATCTAAGTATCTGCAGAGATTAAAGATGCCACAAGAATTTGCAACTAAAAGGTTTGTTGATCCTTGTGTAAAGTAGGTAAGAAATCGTGTATCTGTGATATGATGATGTTACCGTTAAAAGCAATTTCTACTAATTCTGATGATGATGATGATTTTTTGTTGTTGTTGTTGTTGTTGTTGTAACAGCAACAATTATTAAAAAAAATTGCAAAATACTCCTAGCATATGCAACTGCAGGCATCAATCAGTGAATAACACAACAGCAATAGCAACACTAACAACAGCAGCAGCAATAAACAAAATCAAGCCGCATTCTTGACATAGCAAAGGAAAATATATCAAACCGAATAAAAAGAAGAAATATAACTACAACAAGAATATCTGCATCTAACTAATCTACCATATGCAATGAGCGTACAAAAATACTAAGTAACATAAGCCCAATAGCAAATGCATAGATCCAAGAATATCAAAAGAGTAGCCAGCCAGCCAGCCAGCAATAGTAGTAGACAACCACCATAGATACTCAGATACTCACTCACTCACTCGCTCACTCTGAGACATAAACGGCCAGTTTGCGTTTGCCTGCAATTGTGTCCCTGTAACTATCACTACTAGTATCTTCTAAATGTGTACACATTGTATCTCCATGTGCGAGTGTGTATCTGTGTGCACGACGTGTGTATGTTGAAGTGCAACGACCTGTGACAAAAAAACACACAAACAAAAAAAACAAAAGGCAACAGAGGCAGCAGTAACAACACGGAATACGAATTACTTTTGAACCGAATAAGAATGTGAGTAAATGAGTGTGTTCGTGTGTGTGTGTGTAGGGTGTACGATATCTGCTGACATCGTGGCGCATCCGTAGGGATGTTGTTGTCGCTGATGTTTCTGCTCTGTACTCTGTATCTGTGTGATTATGTGTGTGCTTGCGATGATGTGAGGTAAGTAAGTGAGCGGACATGCACGGCGCACGTACTTTACATGTACTCGCGTATCTAACAGATACAGTTTAGCTCAATTTAGCTCAGTTTAGCAATAGCAGAGCAGTTCTCTCTGTATCTCTCACTCTCATCTTTTGTCTCTTGAGTATTTTTTTTTTTTTTTTTTGTATGTGACGTTGGACTCCTCTCACAATTCAATCTGCTTTGTTCTCTCTCTCTCTCTCGCTCTCGCTCTTTCTCTTAGTTGGTTGACCATGTTTTCTTTTGTTTAGTTGATTGTGTTTTTGTTTTTTTTTATCAATGCTCCCACGCTCTCATCATGTTGCACTTTGTTTGGCTTCCTTTTGCTATATTCTCTTATTAGTCTTTTTTAATTCCCCTTACATTTTGTCAACGACATCAAACTCATCATCTTCATCCTCATAAGCATCATCAGCAGTAGCATCATCATCATCATCATCAGCAGCATCATCAACATCCTTCATACTTTTGATGTTTTCTTTAGTGTGATTTTTTTTTTTTTTTTTGCTATTGTTGTTTATTTGCACTTTGAGCGCCCTCCTCTTTTGTTGCTTCATTTCTCCCTCCTTCATCATTACAGTTTACTATATTTTTCCTACTGTCTTTGTCCTTTTCTTCTTTGTTTTTCCTATTTATTTTCACCGTAAGCCGTTTCTTTGTACTCTGCAACACCAAAATCCACTCACACACTCATTCTATCTCTTCTGCATCTGCAACTATGGCATAGTTAATCTACCTACAACATATGTATCTAACTATCTATCTATCTATCTATCTAACTAACGAGCAATTGTGGCAGCAAGTGTTACTGCTGTTGATATTGTTGATACTTATTACTGTTATTCTTGTTGTAATTGTTATTTTTTGTTGTTATGCTCCCATATTGCAATAGCCGGAATAAAACTACAATAATAACAACATCACAGAACACACACACACACACACACACAATGTAAGTAGTCCAAAGGTTCGGAGGTGTTCACAACTTGCTGATGCTTAAGTGGATACTTAACAAGATTTTCACTTTGATTCCATTTGCTAAACTCCTTACTATTCTTGTGTTGTTGTTGTTTTTGTTATTATTTGTATCTCTTCTTTTATCTATTTTTTTTTTTTTTTTTGTGTTTTTTCGTACTGTTACTTATTGGCTTATGAAATTTTATCAACAATATTGGATTTACGTCTATGTGAATGAATTTCATATGTCGAAAACTTTTAATCACATTAAAAATACTTAAGAATGGAAAAGTTTTATTATTGAAATTAGTTCTTCTTTTACAATAAATTAAGTTTCTGATTTGGTATTTTATTTAATGTCATTAAATAGCTAAGAATATAAAAGATAGAAGAGTTTGAAACTTGCATTCTTGGCATTAGGCCATCAAATGCTTCGTCATCCTCTTTATTCTATCTAAATTATTGACAGTATGTGCAAGTATTTCATAATTAATACTTGATCCACGTAGCCTTCAAACTCACAAAGTTTTTAAAGATTTAACATGTCTACATTTCAGTTAAATAGTCCAAAAAACAAAAAAAAAAGTTTTTCGAATAAGAACCTGAATTGACTGGCTCCGTTGGCCCAGAGGTTAGTGCGCTGGGCTGACATCCCAAGAGTCGCGGGTTCGATTCCCGCTCAAGGCAAGTCTGGTCCTGCACTTTTCTAATTTCCTACTTTTCTTCTTAACTTTCCCCTGAGCTGAAGGCCTCTGTCGCTATTGCTCATATTAAATACTAGGTTATAATTTGTAATTATAATCTTAGTTCTAATAAATAAATAAAAAAAAAGAACCTGAATTTTATTGGGTGGTTTGTATGGGAGGTACCCTCCCTAGTTGTTCGATAAAACTGAAATTTCGACACTATTAGTTTCTAATCTATAGTCATCAACCCACCTAATTTCAAGATCATGAGATTATTGGATCGTATAGCTGCCATACAAAGAAAAATGTTTCTTGTATGGGGACGCTTTTTAGTTTTTGAAAATATTTTGGCTTTAGTATTTGTTGCTGATGTTCGGATAGAACTACACATTCTGTGAAAATTTCAACACTCTAGCTATTACGGTTCATGAGATATGATGATCCGAGGACGGACGTTTGGTACCCTTTGGGTCCGGAACACTAAAAAAAACCAAACTATCCATCTCAACTGAGAAAGCTTCTTTCTCATTGAAATAAGACGAGAAGCTTCTAAACAAAACCCTTCAAGCATAGCAGTCTTCTTTACTTTTTACATTAAGTCATTAAATTTCCGTTCTACTTATCTTGACGGAGAAAACAAGAACGGTCAAAAAAAAAAAAACATCACAACATAAGTTGGGACTTCCCCAATAAATAATTATACTTATTACAAATAAAATATGAAACACTGCTTATGTATAAATGAATAATATTTTAAGATTGATTGATTAATATTGAAATTGTTTATATTGAGAGAAGTTTTCCATTTCAAAACTGTCAACTTGTGATAAGAAACACATTTCTAGTCTTCACTCTTACATTTATTTGGCGTTTATTTAGTGTATACAGTGTATAGTATACGATAACTCCATACAAAAAAAAAAAGTATACGCTATGCCGTATATATAATCGACGATTGAGTAGGGTAGGGTAAACCTCGTATACTGAGGCCTGTCAACTTAGTGAATTTTTAAAGGTCTGCCAAATCAAGGGAATTTTCAAGGGTTTCTTTACATGTGTGAATATGAATTTTCATCTTCCAAATTAATTGTATCTTTTAAATAATGGTAAATAACGTGAATGGAGATATTTATTTTCTTATATTACATTTTACCATCGTTGTCAGCAAACAATGCCAAGTATAATAAGTTATTTATAGCATATTCTGTACTTATTTCAATTAATTTCTTTTTTATTTATTTATTATACAATAATTAAATCTAATATGTAATACTCAACTTAATAGTAATTTTAACGAGTAACTAACTGCTGGGGCCTACGACTCGTATTAATTTCTTTTTTTTTTTGTTTGTTCTTGGCATTTTAAATTGTTTGTTTACATTTGCAAATACGAAAACAGCTGATTCACACTGATACACAGAAAAATGAAAACAGTGCGCTCAAATAAACATTTGTGTATATTGTAACGAAAGAGTGAAGACCCTAATTGATTTCAAATCAATGAATCATCAGCAAAGAAATCTGTTTCATAATTCTAATGATGCGTCTCAATTTGTTATAGACAATATACACGTATGTAGGAAAGTATTTTAAAACTTTCACAGTAGTATGAATTGAATTCAACACTTTGCCTTGACGTTTGTAACGCGTCACCGAGTATCCTTTATATCTTCTTGGTTTTTGAATTCTTCCATATAAATTATATAAGTTTTAATACTTCTTAAATCATCCAATCCATTAGCCTCGACTAGACCCATGGCGACCAAACAAATCGATAATTGAAACACTAACTTTTTATAGCTTCCAATAATTCAAATCTTTTCTTTTAAAGCGAACTACTTTCAAATGTTTTCTTGATATGTATTAAAACTTATGTGATCTTAATCTTAGTTCTTGATTAGTCGGAAAAAAGAAACTCATGGGTAATTCATTATTTCATGGGTATTATTTCATTTTCATGATATTAAAACTTATGTGATCTTAATCTTAGTTCTTGATTAGTCGGAAAAAAGAAACTCATGGATATTATTTCATTGTATGTACAAAAAGTTATCGTTAGATCAAATTTCTTATAGAGAAATGTAATATTAAATCATTGTGCATCATCGTGATTACATTACGTGAAACGAAGCTTGTGAATTTTATTATACCATAATATGTAATACGTAGTAGATCATGGGGGCTATCAATGTTCTATAAATTACGTTTCAATGTTTAAATAAGGCAATTCGAACGACGATTAATGACGTTGCACGAGCGAAGCGCGAGCTACTCAAGTCACATAATTGGTTACAATGGAAAATTTTCATAAGAAAATTTAAAATTATGAAATGCAAGCTAAATTAAAATTTGTTTGTTGTTTATATAACAAAAATGGAAAGACTCTTCTGCTTAGTACGACGACAACATGGAAAATGTCTATAAAACAAAAAAATTTTTAACTTTATATCTTTTGTTTTTATGGCGCCACACAGCATTTGAAAATGTTTTACAAAAAAAAAAAACAAAAACAAAAAAGTGAAAGTATCTATAACAATTGCTGCTATGCATCTCAACAAGCAGCTTTACAAGGTCTTCAAAGACACGCCAAAAATGTTATGAATGAAGCCAACTGAAAATATTGGTGAATGTACAATATAATAGTAATGAGGGACCCATAGACCAACGGACAGACTTAACTAACTGATTGATTGATTGATGCCATGATGGAAGGAGAATGAACAAATTCAAAATAGATACAATAAGAAACAACAACAACAATTATAGATCTGGAGCTGGTAGCTTTAGCTTTGTGATGTGTGCGAGAATTTTGAAGTATTTTTTTTTTTTTTTTCTCAAATGAAATTATTTGTATTTTAATAAATTGCAAACCAGTTTTTTGTCGCTTGTTCATCATGTTTAAGTATAAAAGTCGTTGGCTTTTCAACAACAAATACAGCAAAAAAAAAAAATTATAACAAAACAACATCAGAAATTTGTTTGCAAAAAATTTGCTTAAAATAAAGTAAAATAAAATAAAAAATTAAAAGGAAGTTTAACTTTATAATTTATTTAAATTTATATTGTTTATTTTGTATTTTGTATTTGTTGTTTAAAAATATGCATTAGTTACAAAAGAAGAGTAGAAAAAACATAAATTTCGATACCAAAACAATGACGACGAAGCAACAAATTAACAGAGAAGACGAGGAAGAAGGAGAAGGAGAAGGTTTCTCAACTCATTCAAAATTCCCACGCGAGCTGATTTAATTAAAAATGCAATCAGCATCATTTGATGACAACAAACTATAAAAAAAAAAATAAAAAAAACACCAACACCAACAACAAATAAAAGCAGAATGCGTTTAATACAACAAACCATTTAATTAATTATTAATAACAATTTAAGGCAAATGAATTAACAAAATTAAATGTTTGCATAGGAAAGTTTAAATAAAAACAAAATGAAGGCAAAAAAAAAGAAGGTTAACTTCGACTATGCCGAATTTGTCATACCCTTCCTTCAGGAAGCCAGCCCTATAACATGTTTTCGCCTACGCTCCTCTGACTGAGAATTCAGAAACATTTGATTTGACTTATATTTAGGATGGAGTCATTAGAATACATACAGCATTTCAACATAGATACCGATGTATTTGTATGGAAGCTATAGGATCCAGTAATCCTAGGGAAATTGAAATTTATATGGTGGGTGAATATGGTTCAGGCACTTAAAGTCTCCAAATTTTAGTTCGACAGAACGAAAAGCAAATAAGTTTTTTTTCTAATAACAACATGACTTTGAATTTTGGTTTGTATGGGTGCTATACGATCCAGTAATCCTAGGGTCTTGAAATTTACATGGTTGGTGAATATGGGTCAAGCACTTATAGCCTACAAATTTCAGTTTGATAGTACAAAAAGCAAAAAAGTTTTTCTTTTAAGAATCTGAATTTTAATGGGTGGTTTGTATGGGAGATACCTCCCCTCCCTTAGTGGTCCAATTCGGCTGGTATAGCGTGTGGTGAAATGAAAAGTTCGTTGAAAATATCAGCTCACTAGCTCAAAAACTAAAAGAACTTATTTGCTTACATACAGACGGACAGAAGGGATCTTCGATGACAGCTGATTCACACTGAATAGAGTTAGAGTGAAGACCCGCAATATATTTGTTGTGAAAAAGTGATACTCGTAGGAGAGTTGATCAATATAGGTTGGAAACATTGACTATTATACAAAAATTAATTCAGTGATCAAATCTTGTCTCTTTTCCATTTTATAAGTATTATTACAGAAGAAAGGTTTTATGGATAAGACTCTAATAAGCATCAATGACTTCTGTTTATTGCAAAAAAATTTGTTCGTGCTATGTTAATTTTGGAAAAGTGCGGAATTTAATTGAAAGAAAAATGTTAAAAGTACTAGAATTGTTAGAAAAGTCAGTTCTTTCTTTCATTCATAGATATCATTTAAAAGTTGGATATAATGTGGGATTGGATTTGTCTGAGCAATAAAGAAAATAGAAATGGCGATTAATAATCACGAAATAGATGGGCGGGGTTGGTAAATTTAAAGATATGTATAAGTAAGTTTTAAGTTAAAAAATCACTATAACCAGTTACGATGATATCAAATCAAATATCAACAAAATGCAATATCAACTACAATTTCTACTAAAACTCTTGAAATTGTAAAGGAAATCTGTTAACAATACAACTAACTAATTCTATAGATACATGTGACCATAAAATAATTATAAATAAAACATTTAATTTCAAATAAATAATAATTTTTCAACAAATTACAATACAATACAATATTAACAAATGTTGTAACGCAATTCAATTAGATTTCAAGAATTTTGTATACACTTCACAGTGTTGTATTAGAACTTTAGATTTCGGGGAATGGGATGGGTAACACAAAGTGGGTTAAATTTGTTTGCAAGAAATGAAAACTATTTAAATTATAGAATGCTAGGTAAAAATTATGAAATTAAGTTCATAAATAAAAGGATTATTACATGTCATTACAATTTGCCATGATGATTCTACTACAATCAATAGAGATTTAGTTTGCTTTAGTAACTTATATTCTTATTCTCCTTAAACTTACAGTGACAGAGATCTATTTATAAAGAATTCAGTTAGAAACTGAAGATGTAAACAGAATCGAGAAGATCTTAAGTGTATGTTTTTCCTTTTTAATAATGTCATTACCTTGCAAAATTCGATGTCCTTCCATTTCCTCATATTTTATTTAATAAAAGTTAACTGAATTTGAAAAAGTAAACCTGCCTTAAGGATCAAAACACTGGCGACTTTCGACTTCGTCTTTAAGGGGGTATTCTGGTCTAGAAAATTGAAAAAATCGATTTTTTTTTGCATATTTTCAAAGCCTAGACTTTCAAAAATATGCTCTTAAAAGGATTTTTCAAAATTCTAATTATTTTGGGAGATACAGCGGATTTTGTGACGTGGCATCTAAGCCGGCCGAACGGAGTGATCACACAATGAAAGGCAGACTTGAGGATTCATTCTTTCCAGAAATTCTTTTATATCCGACTCGAGCTCTTTATGTGTATATATATAATACATGTGCACTTTTAAATTTCCATATAAAAGCCAATATTATTATCTAAGTTATTCTACTGGAAATCTTTCTCCTTTTTTTGAGGTGGTTGACACGATATCTCAAGTTCTATCTGACCGATTCCTTTGAAATTTTGTGAGAATCTTCTTTATATATCTTTTTAACGTCTGGGCCTTGGATTTTGAAAAATTTTAATTCCAAGTATTTTAAAAAAATTCGTAAAGGTCGAAAAACAGGGGCAAAAAAAAAAATTTTTTTTTCAAGTGGAGGCCATTTTGTGAATTTTTTTTTTTTTTTTTTTTTTGACTGAGGCACAAACGATAGCGACATCTTTACTGATTAAGAATTTTTTTTATTTGTTTGATTTAGATCATTACAAGGGTTGGAATCATGTCAACCAGGGAGCAACCTTTGAGTGGCAACCCCCACTTCACCGGCCTGTCATTGGATGAATTTTTGACTTTTTTTTTTATTTAATGTTTTTTATATACTTTAAAAATCAATAAATATTATATAAAAAATTATTTTTAATTTTTTTTTTTTCCTAGTTTGAATAATACCAAAAAAGTATGGCTCTGGACCAGAATACCCTCTTAAGATATAATATATATATAAAGTGTATGGCAAAGTATCATGAGACAAAATCTAATACAAAAATTTTTCTTGTGTTTTTTGTCTTGAAAAAGAAGAATTTGTATATGAAACTAAAATGCAATTTATTTATTAATTTATCATCATTGTGAACAAAAACAAAATATTTTCAAAAAATTCGACTACAACAAAAATACTTAAATATATAACACAAAACAAAAGCATTGCAAGCAACAGTATTAGCATATAAATATATCTAGATATGTATGGTATGTATATATATACGAGTATATGCAGGCAGTAGCAGAAGTATCTATGCATCTCATATAGAATATAGAAGTAACTAAGTAGTATGTAGTATAGATTTGCTTTCATTTCATTTAATGTTGTGTATAGTATTTTGTATTGTAAGCTATTCGCTTAACGCAAATGCCATTGATGAGTGAGTAAGTGTATTGAGTGAGTGAGTGAGTGAGTATCTATGATGTTTTCAGAGAAACAAATTAACGACAGCAGAGAATGAGATCTGTATCTACGACATAAGTATCTCTTAGTAGTACTTACAAATACTAAATAAAACATATGATATTCGACATATCCGTAGTATTAAATGTTCTGGTATATAGTGAGCAAGGCAAGACACAAAAGACTACAACTGAGACTCATATTGAGACTCTCCGAGTGAGTTAGCGCGCCGAAAACACGCGTCCACACATTTAATTATAATTTTGTCAGAATTTTGCACTTGTTTATTATTATTGTGTGCGATAAGCATACGGATATGTCAGATATTTATTTGTTTATATATTATATATACACACATATACACATAAGTATATAATAATTATTTTTATTTTGTTTTCCCTCCACCACAACCAACACCATCATCATTATCATCATCATCATCATCATCCACATCCACTTAAGAAAAATGTATGAATGTGTTGCGTTGGGATAAAGTGAATTTTATATTGATTAAAATAGTTTAAATTGTGATTAAGTTGGCAAATTGTTTACAGATTCATTTTTGATTTCTCAAATGTGTGTGTTTTTGAATTTTTTGTTTGTTTACCAATAGTAAAAATCTTTTCACTCTTTTCTTATCTATTCTACAATAGTACAAACATGAAGCCATGAAAGACACAATAAATAAAAATTAAAATTGATTTCAAGAATTTTCATTGCTTCATTTAAGATTATTGCATAATTAAAAACACTTGATATTGTAAAATCTTCTTGAGGTGTTAAGATTTTTGAATTAATTACAAAATTGATTACTTGAGATGCTATTTATTTCATTAATCAATCTTTATTTAAGGATTATTAACACATTTTGAATGTGTTAAATGGAAAATTGGTTTAAGTCTAAAAAGTAGTTTTCAAATTGAAACGAAAAGGTTTTTCATTATTTTTAAGAAAATTAAAAAAAAAATAAAATTTGAATAGTCAAACATAATTTGTGATTCGTCTGAATATGCATATCTTGCCTTACTTTATACATTTTATCACTATGAATTATGGTCTTCTTAAAGATTCACAATGCATTACCAAGCCCACGCTTCAAAGCAATAAGCTTCAATGATATCTGTACAGATTTCCTTTTTACTTATGTTAATAGTTGTAGTTTCATCATTATCTTCTTATTTATAAACTAGAAAATTGTCTATAAACATTCTCATGTTCTTGGGATGAACTTACTAATGCAAATCTGCTTGTTCAAACTTTCCGTGCTTACCCCATCCGTCAAGGGCTCAAACGGAATGAATTCCATCTGAAAATTGAATCTTTTTTGCCTTATTACAATATTCACATCACATGTACTAGGTGTCATCCATACATTCACATGATATGATTTTTAACCCCCCTTTCTGATGTGAAATCACATATTTTGCAATTTTCACTAGCATCAACTCAGCTTACGTAGTTGTCTCTCTATTCCAGGAGCTAAGTTCCGGAAGTTGACGATTGTCGTTAAGAAGCTTACCTGCTCTTGGTTGGAGTATATGTGGACTTAAGCTGGACCGGCCAATGACGGATACCATGAACTGAGTACCTCTTAATTAACAGCTCCGTTCCGTTCTACAAAGCCTAGATAGATTTGGTAGCACTTTGTTTTCGTTTCCTGTTTTAATTCTTGAGTTTTTCACTAAGGGACTACTTTGCATAGATACAGGTTTAATCAACTTGTCTCATCGAGCTGATCAAGAATATATGTATATACTTTATGGGGCCTCCGATGTTTCCTTCTGTGTGATACAAACTTTGCGATAAACTTATAATACTATCTACTTTATGAAGAGTATAAATAGACATAATGCTAGCAAAAGAAAAGAATGACATATTTGGTAAAATTGAGGATAGGAAAACCAAGCAACGCTAATCTAAGTTGAGTTCTTCTGGTGGATTGATATAAAGCCTGGAATGTTGGTAGTTTATCGGCATTAGATTTATTCCGGGGTCGTTTTTCAAAAGTATAGGACGGTAACGATAAGTTTTAGAGAAGATCGGATAACTGTTACGGTTGGTAGCATGGTCAGAATGATTGGAAGAAAAGTCAACTCTGGCTCAGAAGCCCATTGTATGCCTGTCAAGTTGAGTGAATATGGATATTTTTCCTATGAATTACATGTTTTTCTCTATCTCTTTTTGTGAAACTATACTTCCTTTTAGAGTTCCAGACGCAAAAGATACCAAACGGAAGACTATTACTAAGACTTCGTTGTCCATCCGCCCGTCGGTCCTCTCCCTCTATCTAATGAACCGTAATAGGTAGAGAGTTGAAATTTTCATAGAATATATAGTTCTATTCAGGCAACAGCAGCCATTACTAAAACTAAAATTTTTTCAAAAACTATACTAAAGGCTCCATACAAGAAACATTTTGGTTTGTATGGCAGCTATATGATTCAGTAATCCCATCAACTTGAAATTTGGATGGCTGGGGGCTATACATCAGAAACTTATATTGTCGAAATATCAGTTTGATGGGACAACTAGGGAGGGTGGGTACCTCCCATACAAACACACATGAAAATTCAGTTTTTTAATAAGAAAAACTTTTTTGTTCTTTGTTCTATTGAACCGAATTTTAGAAACTATAAGTTTCTAATATAGGCGTGATACATTTGTTGACCACTAAGGGGAGTGCTTCCCATTCAAACACCAATTTGGTATGGAACACTCCGTGTAAGAGTCCATTTCATATCATTAATTTTCCATTACATCAATTAAATCATTCTTAATCCACAATATGTAAATGGTAATCTATATCTTAGTATTCAACTGAATATGTTGATGAAAATATCATTTGTAATTTAAGCAATACGAAATCCTTTATACTGAATACAATACACTTTTTGATGATACATCTTAATTTGCTTTTAAAGCTCTTTTTGCTTTATTTTTTTTTGTAATTTACAAAAAAAAAAAAAATATACGAAATAAAAAGAAGAGAAATTAAATTAATTACATGGATGCTTTAAATAATTCACTGAATATGAAGAAATTTCAAGCTGAAAAATCAATCAAAGTCGACTGAGTGACTCCCTTAGTAAGTCTCACTTCGTCATCATCGTCATCAACAACAAACATCATGAGTGAGTCGATTGGAGTCGAGTCAAGTCAAATCTTGTTGCCACACACACAGAAACTTATACAAAAGCACAAATATACACACTTGCAAACTAACACAAACATAGAAACTCATGAGAAGGCACACAGATACTTCCAAGTTATAGTATGTTATGGACACCGATCAATGACGACGACGACGACGACGACATCGACAACGACGACGACGACGGCGACGATGACGACGCTTTCAATTCAGTTCAGTTCAGTTCAGTTCAGTTCAGTTGAGTCAGTATATTGCACATGCAGAGTCTGTCCATACCATTTATACACACGAGTATATAGATTCTTCCATATTCATTTTATATACATACCTATATTGTAAAAGTAAATCTATATGGTAGAAATAGATTGAAGTTGCCGTTGTTCTTGTTGTTTTTGGTATGTAAGTATTTCATTGGAAAAACCTTTAAAGAAAACAAGGGTAATTTATAAACGTCGCATGCGGTTCAATACTTGTTTTTTCTACCTCACTCCCCTACTCTCTCTATATATGTATATACTAGTACATATATATGTACAATATCTCCACTCCACTCCACTCCACTTCTCTTCATTGAATTCTAATAAATTTTTGTTGCTTTTTTTCATTTTTTTTTGTTCATTTTGAGGCAAAAGCCGTTGTCAACGATAATTAATCAATCATTTGTTCGTTCTTGCTTGGTACCTTTGGCATTAATCATTTTCATCAGCGGCAACAACTCAAAAACACAAGACGACTGACGACCAACGACCAACGACCGACAAACTACAATGTATTGTAAGTTAAATGTTTTTTCATCTTTCAAAAATTATTTCAAATTGAATACTTTTGTCGGTTGCTCATTCGAAAGTCCGCCACCCAAAGTGGATCTTCATAGCGTTTGGTTTGTACTAATGTTGCTTCAATGAATTTAAATCCTTAAGGATTGTAGGGTTTTCTATTTCCTATTTCCTATTTTTCCTATTTTCCCTATTTTCTTTTTAATGACAATCATAAATGTTAAAATAAAAGCTTTAAAGCTTCCCTTGAATGACTATTAAAATTGTGTTATTTCTTGAATTTTTCTTTTCAAATGAAATTTTATGGAAAATTCAGAATAGTCACTCAATCACTCACTCAACATTCATAGCATCTAGAGAACTACGTATGTATATATCTAAAGGTACTTCAAGTTTAGATGATGTCAAAATTTTCGCTAAAACTAATGCCTCCGGGGGACTATCCATCCACCAAAAACACAACCACCCAAATACTAGTTCCATATCCACCTATAAAATCTTCACTCAATCCCAAGCTATTTACTCATCTCTTCTTTCTTTGTATTTTTTGCTTTTCTTCATACAAATTTGTAATATGTATGAGCAAACAAAAAACCATTTTTTTTTTCTTTCTTGTATCTCATTCTCTCACTCACACTTTACTTTATTGTACTTTATTCATTCAGCTTTGACTTCGTGCTTGAGCATGCGGCCGCCACACTTGTGCCTTGAATTTCATTTTAAGTTCACGTTTTTGTTTTCATCATCATCATCATCATCATCATCATGATCAACATTTCTTTTTCAACTCTTCTACTTTTTTTTTTGTTGTTGTTCAAATATTTTTGGTAAGTTGTACATCTTCTTCCATTCTTAGTTGGCTTGGTTAGAACCTCTGCCTCTATTTGTCCATCTGTCCCCATTGTCTGTCTGTTTGTCTGTCTGTCTGTCTATTTGTCTGTCTGTCTATCTATCTGTCGTGGTTCTTGCTTTGTACTCATTGCACTCAGTTTTTCATTTCTTTTTATATTTTAATTGGAATTTTTATGTTTTTATTAATGAAACGACGACAAACGAAATAAAGTGGAATTGTTTTTCAAAATAAAAATAAAAAAAAAAAAACCCCCCCAGATCCTTTACTTTTATCATTGGCCATGGCTCTAGCACTTTTAAATTCATTTCATGCCTTCGCATTTCTATTTTGATGAATGATTATTTCTTTTCGAACAACTTTAAAATTTACACCAACTTCTTTCTTCACTTGAAATCAATTGAAATTTTGCATCACAAATCTTTTGAATATTTTATTTGGATTGAATATTTGATTAAATATTTGATACAAAGTGCCATACAATAAGAATAATGATGCTTGTTGCTCTTCATTTAAATTCTTATCAAATCAAATTCAAATAGAAACACTTTACAAGTTTCATTCAAAAATCCTAAATCCTTTTATTTATTCAATATTTTGCTATAGAAATGCATCAATAACAAAAAGATTTTCAGGCTCTTTGGTTAATTAAAACCACAATCCCTACATTTTACTCAATTCAACCTCAATTTGTAGAGGTAGAGCTTACATTGCTTTTTAGCCTTTACTTAAGTCAATGATACTCAATCTAAAGATATAAACAAAAAGAGTGAGTATCTACAGCAACAGTAACACAACAATACAATACACAACTTAATGCAAATCCCACAAATATACTTTTTCAACAGCAGAAGATTGCTGCTGCTTTTGCTGCAGATATATAGTCGAGTCGACTCGACTCGGTTCGGACTCTTTCGATAAAAGTATCTGACAACAGCAAGAGCGAAGACGTGTGCCGTGCCATGCAGAAGCATCAGCAACATCAGCAGGCAGCAGATACAACATCATGAACATATCATGCAAGTGTTGCATGCAGTGTGAAAAAATGTAGGAGAAAGAAGTTGCAGGCAACTACGAAAACAACCATGAGGAGAAGAAGATGCAAATGGAAATACGATGCCATAAACCGGTAAAGCATTCAAGTTGCACCAAGTTGTGGTTGTCATCGTATAAATAGTTTCTGCTGCTGCTGCTGCTGTTTGTGCTTTTGTTGCACCAAAACTCAGTGCAACTCCTTCTCTGAGTGAAGAGCAAAACGCATTGCAACTTACAAAGAGAAAATTGTGGTGCATTTATTTCTGTTAGCCTGGTAAGCAACGTTCGTTGAACACCTGGAATGGGGAATAAGTTTCGGGATATCCCATTTAGGGATGCACAACTCAAAAACTTGCCAGCAACAAAACAAACATTAAACATTGCGCAAGTTGAATTCACATACATACATTGTGAATGTATTTAGATACATTTACAGTCAATCTCACTCACTCACTTTTAATGCAACACAACAACATTTGTTCAACTGCTTACTGTTCACTACACACATTGCAATTTCATAAGTTTAGTTGCATGCAACAAAAACCAAACATATGAACATTGAACAAGTATCTTTAGCTGCTAATATTGTAACATTGTCGCTATCACTGTATCTGTATCTGTTGCTGTTGCTGTTGCTATTGTCCTTGTATCTGATGTATGTGGTGTTTTGTATGGGAAACTTACTAGCTTAAGGGAAGTTTTCTTCCCTGTTCAAGTGTCAAAACTAAGAAGGGATGAAAATTACATTTTAGATGTCACACGTATCTTTTTCAATATATATATATATATAAAATATAAAATAAAGTTACTGTACGTTCCTTTTATGAATATGTACTTTCTTCCCATATATTTTGGGGTTGTCTGTTTGTATAAGTGCTCAAGAGGGCGAGGGCAACAAATAGGCGGGTTTAATGAGTAATGAATACAGTTAAATACACAATATTGTATTAATATAAAATGTGTGCAAAAGGCTTTTGAATTATACAATAATTTCATAGATGCCCGATGGTATCTTTCTGATTTCTAAACAACTTATGTGGTCTGTTTAGATCAAAAACATATAATTATTTGATAAGAAAGAGAACATTCAAGTAAGCTAACAAGTTAATTTGCTAAGAACATTTTTGATGGTAGGAATTAATGGAAAAATCATTACAAATATCTACTCACTATATGCTAAGTTCGTACTATTGATTACAACTAAGGACTATAGAACTATTCCAGCATATGCATAAAATATGGAAATGACTAGCATCAATAAGAACAGAAAATCTAAAGGGCAAAAGAGAAATGACATTTTGGATCATCATCTAATTTTGTCCTTAATATTTGCCAGAGACCTCAAGAGTAGACTGAAAATGCTCCTTAAATTTGAAAATAAACATCTAGTAGGACTAGGGACTTAATTGAGCCTAACTTGTGAAACGTGACTCTATAATTGCGATTGAAAGCCATTGTTTTGGTCCAAAAGGCCGAAAACTGGGTGCCTCTTGAACTCAAAACAAGACATATCGAACGACGTGTTACAACTATTACGAGCTTTTTAAAAGT
This sequence comes from Amiota minor, assembly GCA_037043295.1. Lineage (NCBI taxonomy): Eukaryota > Metazoa > Arthropoda > Insecta > Diptera > Drosophilidae > Amiota > Amiota minor. Next base: position 5,703,757 of record JBAMAW010001787.1, read on the forward strand.
GGTCAGACAAGCAACTGGGCTTTCTACAGTTAACAACTGATGCGATTGAAGCGTGCGATTCCCGAAAAAAGGCCGGAATGGGCAACACTTTTCCAAACTTTTTTAAACCGTCTTCATATTTAGAAACAGGAAATGAAGTACCGGTGTTTTACGTGCTCGCCTATCTGTAAAAATGGATTGATAAACGTCAATCAACGTCCCCTTGGATATATAACCGCAGGTCCCAAATTTAAGTCATATTTATTTTGGTAAATATGACTCTCTCCTTGGTGGGGAGCGAGGCCCATCTTAAACCTCTGCTTGCTCTCTGGGTCACAGCACTCGGTTGTATAACGCAACTCCACGTCGAGTTATTACTCTACCCGCATTTGGGTATTAAACCACAGCCACCACGATACTCCCACAAGGGGGCCGTACCCGCTGGCCAGGACGGAAACAAGTTCCGTGGGCTCCTGACCACCCGTGGTACCAGAAAATAGCCTCTGGTCAGACTTCGTACCCGAGGTTCTACCAAATTCGAACTCCAAAAAGTTCATGGGTTGGTGGCCCAAATTAGAACATAGCTCTCTGGAATAGCATGCAGGTTGGTAGCCCACAGATGGCACAGTATAAAGCTATACTCATGGATACAGCTTCCTCAATGTTGGGAGCGAGGTCTATTCCTACCTCTTCCGCCAATTTGGCAGCATTTATTTGATAAAAATCAGGCGAGCATATGTCCCCACTGTCACAAGGACTTTAGGCGAAAGGGTAGTAGGCTGAGACCGCTAAAAGCCAGACGCCCGTGGTACCAGAAAATAGCTCTGGTCAGGCAGCGTAGCCAAGTTACTACCTGTGGAGCTCCATGAAGCTCAGGGACTCGTTAATTGCAGGGTGGAAAACATGGTGCATTGTGTAGCAATTCGTAGCGATGTGAATGACAATGCGTGCATCCGAAAAAAAAATGGCGCCATGACTTTGTTGGCCAACAGATCCACCACCTTAGCTTTCTTGGTGGATTTTCACTCGGAGTAATCCACTGCTTTGTTGCACTGTTTCAAGGTCTCTGGTGTGTTGTGATGGATCCATAATTCGTCCACAATTACGAAAAGGAGCAAAAAATCATTGGTATGAACAAACGCCAAACACTTCTTTGAAGTGGCTACACGGTGGTGCTTATAGTCGAGTGTGAGCAATTGTGGCACCCATTGCGCGAATAGCTTTTTCATGTCCAAATTTCATATAAAATGTAAAGGTATCCGCTCAGTTGATATGCCTACCGAGACTCAGCCACCTTTCCTCTTTTTCTATATCCTAATGTCAAATGACATTCCATGGATTTTATCAACTTTTTTTTGGGCGACCCGAACGTTCGGCAACACTTTTGTTGATACAAAGCCAACGGAATTCAGTAAACCATTTCTTAACCATTGAAATTGTTGGTGCAGAATCTCCCCATAGTATTTATCAAATCTTTCTTTTGTTTACGTGACAAGCGCCATCTCTTGGATTTCCGAAAAACTTATTGAACGACCCATGGTACCATATGGATACTTGTTAACCATATTGGAGATAGTACGTACTCGTAAAATATGTTAGTTTGTAAATCTATTTATTAAAATAATAAAAAACTAATAAAAAATCCAAGCAAATTACAAAACATTTTCACAAAAATTCAATAAACCGAACCAGTTTTCTTCGACAACAATAACAACATGCCTCCACCAGACAGTCCAGCCGGACATAACATTGACCTCTGAGGTAGCGCACCACACACATATGCACGTACTCTTCATCTCTATCTCATTCCTTCCATATCTCTTTACTCTTTCTCCATAACTCTCGCTGTCGTTCGATCGGACGAACGGTTGTCATTGTCGTTGTTATACTGCATACTTTAATTACAAAATGTGTTATGGAAGATAAGAAAGAACTTAAGAAATCTGGCTGACTCAACGACAAAATATGCCGCCGAATTCCCTGAAAACTCAACACAAAAAAAAAAAAAAAATAATAAACAAATGAACAGAAAAGAATTGAAATGAATAAAACAAAAAATTATTTCAACCAAAATAATATTGAAAAAATGGAAAATTAAAATTAAGAAAAAAAAGAAAACTCCAAAAATAAAGAAAAAAAAAACAATCGAAATTTATGCTGAAATATAAAACACGCATAAAAATGTGTACGACGAGTGTTTCAATGAAGATCAAAGCAGAACAATGGAAATGGAAATGAAACTGACTGAACAAATTGTGGAATAATTCAGTGAGTGAGAGCGAGCGACCGAACGAATGAATGAATGAATGAACAAATGAAGGAAGGAAGGAATGAACGATCGATCGGTCAGTCGGTCCTATGGCATAATGACAGTGAACATGGTGCGAAATATTTAATAAAAAATGTTGTTGTTGCCACTGAACGAGCCAACGAGCAAACGAGTGAGCGAGCGAGCGAACGAACAATCGCAAACGTTCGTTCAGTTCATGTAGTACAACATTCATAAGGTTTTTCGTCGTTCGTCGTTCATCGTCCGTCATTTGTCTCGTCTCGTCTCCTCTATGCTTAAGCTTGGTCGATTTGTTGGTTGGTTTGTTGGTTGGTTGGTTGGTTATACTTTAGTTTTAGTTTGGCTTGTGCTTTGCTTTCGGTTTAGCTAAAGTTGAATTAAAACTGAACTGCTGAACTGAATCGCAGTACCGAACCCAACTGAGCTGAACTGTCGATCGTCGAGTGCAACATTTGGTGTTCCAAAACTGATATCAAGCAACGAAACGAGACCGAGAAAAACCTGTTCCAATCTATACATAATTCAATGTATCTACATAGAAGAGAAGTAAACACAGAGAGATTTAACCAAGCATTCAAGCAGTGTTGCGATGCGATGCGATACTCTACTCTACTACGATGTATTGAGCAATAATATCTCTTACTTTTCCCTTACATCTCCTACACTACTCTAACATCATCATTTTTGGATAAACAAAAAATGTATTGTAGTTAACTAGATGGATAAGCCACCTACATATTCAATATAATAATATGATGAAGGCTTTAAAAAAGACCGCTGCGCTCTGTTGGTTGTGTTGGCTGTGAAGGAGTACAAAGGGGATCCATATATGTATAATAAAATGTGTAGCAGATGCGCTTAAGAGCAACCAAGCTAAACATACGCAATTAGGTCATTCACTTATGAGGTATGTACTTTGGGAATTTATCTCAAACTGAGGGCATAACAACACCTTAAGGGCTTCCACAATTCCAATAATGGACACCTTACAATGTTTGACAGGTTCACACCAAAACCCATCAGAAGGAAGAGAGAACGAATGAAAGAAAGGAGAGAAGCATCAGTAGTGTCAACTTCCGGTGTGTACATATTACAGATAGTACATATGTATGTATTTAGATACATGTGCATACATGCATGTAGGCATGTACATATCTACATGGATACAAGATAAGACATGCCGCTTATGCTGCTGCTGCTGCTGCTGCTTACAAAATACTAACAAAAACTACAAAATCTTATAAATTACACGTTAAAGAATTTAAGCCACCAAAAAAAAAAAAAATATTACATACAAAACAAGGGTAAGAGAGAAGAGAAGAATAGAAAAGATAGAGAGAGAGAGAGAGAGAGAGAGAAAGAGAAGAATAAGTTAGCAGATACAAAAATCATGACCAAAAGATACATAATAATGACAATGTTGACAATAAAACCAAATACAATAAACTGAACGTTAACATTTCTATGTTTTAATATTAGAAAATAATATAAAATTAAACTTCATTGTATGTCTGTGTATATATATTTGTCTGAATGTATGTGTGTCATCAGAATCTTTTAAATTTCTAAAATAAATAATCATTTTAATTTTATTAAAAAAACTTCTAATGACTGCCAAAGGTCAATTATTCCTTATAGTATTGTAATTTTCACCTTTTTTCCTCTTGTCGCATTCTTTCAAGAAGTTTGAATCTTAATTCTTTACTAAACTTTCCGAATTGTAATAAAAAGTTTAGGTTGCTTCCCCATGAAAGAAAACGCAGTTTGTCATCTATTGATTTAGCACAGATATCTGTTCGTTTCTCGGAAATAAGGAAAACTATAGAACATAAAAAACTGATTTGTTATGGTTCAATAGATTGCTTTAGTGTTCACCTACAATAAATTTGTATCGGTTAATGTCACGTCTTCTTTTCCCATTCACTTCATAAGAGTCATTAATCAATCCCACACAGAAAATTATAAATTTCTCAGAAACTCAAAATTTTGGAGACTAAAAAGAAAATCAACTACAACTCACATATTGTAAATGTTTTAACGACAAATCGAATCGTAGCGATCGTCAAGTGCCACCAAGGTGCTGATTGCTATCATGCGTATCCCTGGAACGTTTAGATGGATGGCAAGAAAAAAAGGGTTTTTTGGATTTGTATAGCAACTTAGTAGACGTGATTCTATTAACACGTAAAAAGAAAAGTACGACACCCCGCACTCCAAAGGAAGAATTGTTGTTCCCAAACCTCTTTCAACCAGCGTCCACTTTGAACAGTAAGTAGCTCTTCTAGTCCCTGGGTCACAGCACCAGTGTCAAACCACGATACTTCCATAAAGGGGTCATACCCGCTGGCTAGGACAGAACAAGCTTCGTGGACTCATGACCGCTCGTGGTACCACACAAAGTCTCTGGTCAGAATTCATACGCCAAGATATTACCAAGTTGAATTCCAAACGCTTCGTGGATTGGTGGCCCAAAAATAGTTTTCACTCAGAGGATAGAGGATATTCAGGATAAGAGATATATAATATATCTTCTTAGAATTGGAGTTTAAGGCACAGTGGGCTTGAATGAAACTCTAAAAAATTTCTCAGAAGGGGAAATGCAAGGTTCAGAATGGTTGAGATGCATTTATTTTTGAAAATAATGAGAGACGGTGCAGGTGAAGCGGGAGTTTTCTACTGACCAGGACTGACAATTTTTGTTGTTTCCACGAACCGAGCTGCTTAGTATTGCCGGCCACCCAAACCTCTGGTTGTGCGTCTCTCAGTGAATAGCACCCACCCTTGCTGGACACCAAATAGTAAAATCGAGCTTTGAATTTTCCTTTATTTTATTCTTATGGACAAGAGAAGGAATTTCATATTGTAATACGATAAATTTCTAATAAAAGATATTAGATATAGAGCTCCATATCTTATTTTAAAATAGAGACATAACACAAGATTCAAGTTTTTTCACAAAAGACTTTGTAATCAAGATCTGTACAATAAATTCATACGTACATATTGTACTTTAAAATCTTGATATTTATATTATAATAAATCATTGGATTTCGGAGTGTCGTAACATCAGTTAAGAGAATTCAAAACTTTAATACAGAAATGTGTAAATAATCATTTATTAATCAGTTCGATTCCGGATGCATTCGTTCAACCATAACAATAATTATTTCTCTCTCTTCAAAAACACTTCATGAATAACATTATAAGAAAGACTCGGTTGTTGAACCAAAAATTCTCATTTCATAGTTAAAAATAGCTTTAAACTATTACAACTGATTGCTTTTAGGCTAAACTATAAATAGAGTATTTGTTAACCATGAAATTGGAAGAATGAAAATTAATTCTTAATGTCTCAGTGACGTAGACCAAATATCGACCAATTTGTCCCTAAACAAAATCAAATAAAATCAAATATGTATTATGTATACATATGTATGTACATACTAGCACACCTGGTCTATCTATCTTCCCTTGGATTTGTGTGAAACAAAACAATTTCAGTACAATCATGAATAAAACAAAAAAAAATTAAATTAAAGAAATATGTTTTATATGCAAAATTTGAGCCACTAAATTTCTCGACAACAGTGCATCACATCAGGTCTAAAAGTGTCCTATGTTCAAGACTGGAATCAACTATACATATACAGAAAATTTCATTGAAATCAGATAAACGGTATGGAAGCGCATAAGATACGAACAAACAAACACATATTCTGAGTCCTCACGCAAATTCGCGAAGGTACTGAAACGGGTAACGGTATGTACTGAAAATGAAAGGCATCAAAATAAACCGTAAACGTTGAATTTTTTTTTCGTCTAATAATCTATAATTATCCATATTATATAGTAGAATCATAAATATTTCAAGAAATGAACAGAATTGCAATTTTATAACTCTCATACCATTTTGAATATGTAGTAGGTTTTATAGTTCCGTCATAATGTTTGTAATGCATGGAACTGACCTCAAAACATACAATATAGTATAGATCATAACCACTATTCATCTCGCTTCAGAGCATATTAGGCCTTAATTTCTAAGCTTTTGACATGCAAGTTGCATGCAAGACACATGATATTATATCAAAACTAGAGTTCTTTGATTACTGGATGAGATAGACCCCATTCAAAATTCACTTTAAAGTCAAGAATGCTAATATTTTTCAATTCCCCTTACATGAAGAATGCATATAGAAGATTTTATATGGAAAACTGTGACATTCCTTAAAATATTCAGACCACCCACAAAATTTTAAGTGGAAAAAAAAGTACATATATATTTAAGTTTCATTGTACCGAAATTAATCTGTTTCTCTGATATTTCTATTCAAATTAAAATCTCGAATGCAATCAACTTGTTAAACTAATAAGGGGTCTACTGTTTCTTAGAATGAATTAACTTTTATACTCCATGTAAGACGACTTCTTGAAGATGCTGAACTTTTTGCTGATCACTGATCCTTTGTCTAACAATTTGTGTGATCTTGTTTGTGCGTTAGCCTATATGCCAGTCTGCCATTCTCTCTGTTTCCCTGTTAATCAGAAAGTCATCTAAGTCGAGCATTTAGATTTGTTTATTTTAATTTATCTCTCTCTCTCTCTCCGTTATTCTAACTGCTTCACTTCTATTAATTTTGTTGTACTCATTTTTGGTTTGCCTTTGCGACGTTCTCCCAGCCCCCTCAGTGACTTTGTTAACCGTTTTGCTTCTCTTTGCCTTTTACTTACTTTTTCAAACATTTGCTCGTTTTTTGTTAATTCAGTGGTTCTTAAGCTTAAGTGAAGGCTGCTAACCACATCGTGCAAAGCATTATGAAGCATCTCACTCTGTACATAAAACTTTATTGCTGGTTCAATATAAGTATGTATATTCTTATAGGTAAGTGAGGTGAAAATACCACACTCGATAGTAGAAGATCAGGCTTTCGGTGATTTTACTCCGATTAAAAAAAAAAAAACTCAAATATTTTAAAAAAACACATACTTTTGTGACCTATTGCAGAGACTTCGTTGTCCATCCGTCCGTCCTCGGGTCATAACTCATGAACCGTAATAGCTAGCGAGTTGAAATTTTCACAGAAGTTGTAGTTCCATCCGAGCATCAGCATCTAATACTAACACTAAAATATTTTCAAAAACTTAAAAGGGGTCCCCATACAAGAAACATTTTGGTTTTGTATGGCAGCTATACGATCCAGTAATCCGACTATCTTGAAATTTGTATGGTTGGTGACTATAAATCAGAAACTTATACTGTCGAAATTTCACTTTGATCGCACCACTAGGGAGGGTACCTCCCATACAAACCCACCATTCAAATTCATGTTCTTATTCGAAAAACTTTTTTGCTGTTTGTCTAAACAAACTGAAATTTAGACACTATAAGTTTCTGTTATAGACGCGGTACATTTGTTGGAATCAGTCAAAACGGACCACTAGGGGGAATACCTCTCGTAACAACCCCAATCTGGTACGGAACCCTCTGTGTACGAGTCTGACTCGCACTTGGCCCATTTTTTTACAATTTGTGTTTGTCTATCAATCAATTAAAAAACTTTAAGAATTTTAGTGCACAAAAGAGACTCCTGTTCAACCGATAGAAAGAACAACCTAAGTACTAATAAAATACTTTATATATTTTACATGTTTTTTTACAATAGTCCCAATCGAGGAGGCCGCAGTGACAAGGTGACCATGTCCTGCCCTTCTCATAAATTGATAAATAATAATATTGATAAGTAAAGTAAATGTGATGAAAATTGTTGGGACGAGCACTTGGGGTAAATGACATAGCCAAAGCTTAAAAAACACTGGTTCAATTCGTTTGTTTCGTCGTTAGTTTGGTTTGATTAAATTCGTTTGTTTGGCACGAATGATGGATGTGCAGTTAGTTAGTTGTTAACTTGGGATTCGATGGCTTTGCCTTTGTTCATATGTATAATACAATAATAATAATAACAACAATTTATGCTTTATAAAGTTGTCGAGCGACTTTTTCATCTGCTTCTTTTCTACTTTAACTTTTTTTTCTTCTTCTTTCTAGTTTATTGGTTGCATTACTTTGAAGGTTTCTTCTTAAGTTAAAGTCCAAAATTAACTACTTAAGTGTATTTTAATTTAATTCTTAGGATTAACGACTGTGACTCACCTTATGAGGCTGCTTTCCTTTATCCAATCGAGTTTAAAACAAAAAATTCTAATTTGTTTAAAGAGTTTTATCAATTCATGCATATAAACAATCTTTTTAATAAATAAATTACTAAATTATGTTACACTCACTCACTCCACACACAAATAATTAATAATTTTTACAAAACTTTTAACTTAAAACTCTCTTCATTATTCTCTCTAATTAAAAATCAAAAATGTTAAAACACACAACACAAAATCACAATCACAAATCAGTTCATCACTTCAAATAAAACGCAATCACTCAGAAAACATATTTGAAGAGAGAGAGAGAGAGAGGGAGAGTGAGTCCACAAGCAAAAGAGACCTTAAATCAAAACAAATCAAAGATAGCAAGACGAGAGCACTCAAAGCGTTGAACTACATGCGTCTCTCACTAATCGCAATGTAGATTGAGTATATTGTTTGTAACGAGAGTAAAGAGCGAGTTCTTGTTGTTGTTGTTACTGGTAATGATGTTTTTTTTTTTTTATTTTACTGCATAAACAAAAACAAACTTTTGCACTTTTCTATTTGTTATTCAAATGTTTCATTTTGTATTTTGTTGTTGTTGTTGTTTTTGTGTTATTTTTCTTTTGTTACTGGGCTGACTTTTAAAATTGATAAGCGCACTGTGTGAGGAGGAGAGCGCGCACACACAAGTAAGTGATGTCGTTTGTTTTTTTGCGATCGCAGAGAGTGCGCGCAGTAGAAAGAAAAAGCACGATTCACTAAACATAAGAAGATCGACGACGGCTTAAACATTCATATTTATTTGTTGCTAACAGTTTAATTTTAGGTTCTTTCATGCATTTTACATTAATTTTACACATAATTGCTTAATCTGTATTGTTGATCTCATGCCTTAACAAATAGTTACATGTTCTTTTTTTACACAAAACACACAAAAAAAAAAAATAATTAAATATAATTATTGATTTTAAAACAAAACACTGTATAGCGCCGCGCCAATATTTTGTTTTTTTTTGTTTTCTGTTTTTGAATGTACGTTTTGTGTTGTTTTATTTGTTTGTGTTTGTTCGTTTGTTGTGTTTTCGTTAAAGACGCCGCCAAATTTGTATTTCACGAACCAAACGAAAAATAAAACCAAAAACCCACCGACGCGCAAACGTCGTCGTCGTCAAAGAGTCCGTGTTGTTGTGAAAAAAAAAACATTGGTGAGGGCTCCAATGTTGTGCAAACGAGATAGCCGGTGAGGACTGTCCACTCTCCTCGTAGCGCCATCTCACTTACACACCATCCCAGTAAACAACCACTTATAATATTTTCTTGTAAAATTAATTGCTTATACATAAATATAATTAATATATAAAATAATTAATTAAAACTATTAGTAATTTTAATTGAAATTGATTTCAAAACTTCATAAATTTGTATACATAAAAAGTGCCTTTACTTTTTGCACACATGGTCACTCGATTCTTTAGCCAAATTTGACTTTTGGACTTTTAGCAGTGTAATTTTATTGCAATTTGCAGCTGAAAATCGTAAACACAATTTTTATTTGTTTCGACACCCAAGTGATTGTTGATTAAGAAACAAGATACAATTATCGAAATGTTTACAAATAACGCAAGAAATCTGATGCGCAGCAGTTTCGTAAGTTTTTCAGGCAACATCGCATGTGGCAATGAAGACAACGGACAGACCACTTAAGTTTTATAATTTTCCATTTAGTTGCAACGCTGTAAAAGTACTTTGGTTGTTGCAGAACACAATAATGAGACTCTTAATCCAATCACCCTGAACACAATAGCAGCGGCGAAGAAGATCGGTGGTGACGTCACAGTTCTGGTTGCAGGCACCAAATGTGGTCCGGTAAGAAGTCGTGTGTGGTTCAAAAATTGTTTGCATAATCACTAGTAATCATCTTCTTCTAGGCTTCCGAAGCTGTTGCCAAAGTCGAAGGGGTTGCCAAAGTTTTAGTTGCCGAGAATGCTGCCTTTAAAGGTTTCACTCCTGAATCACTAACCCCCCTTGTGTTGGCCGCACAGACGCAATTTAAATTCACTCACATCCTGGCTGGTGCCTCAGCTTTTGGCAAGAATGTGTTGCCCCGCGTTGCAGCCAAATTAGATGTTTCGCCGATATCGGAGATTATTGAAGTGAAATCAGAAGATACTTTCGTACGCACCATCTACGCTGGCAACGCCATTTTGACCCTTAAATCAAAGGACCCCGTCAAGGTGATAACTGTGCGTGCCACCAGCTTCCCAGCAGTAGCTCCTAGTGGCGGTAGCGGCGCAGTCGAACAAGCACCTGCCGGTGATTATGCTAGCAGTCTCAGTGAATATGTTTCCCAGGAGTTAACCAAGTCTGATCGTCCCGAATTGGCTGGCGCTAAGATTATTGTATCAGGCGGCCGTGGCCTGAAGTCTGGCGACAACTTTAAGCTACTTTACGATTTGGCTGACAAGTTTGGTGCTGCTGTGGGTGCTTCCCGGGCAGCTGTCGATGCTGGTTTTGTGCCAAACGATTTGCAAATTGGTCAAACTGGCAAAATTGTTGCCCCTGAACTTTACATTGCTGTTGGCATTTCAGGTGCCATTCAACATTTGGCAGGCATGAAGGACTCAAAAACCATTGTTGCCATCAACAAGGATCCCGAAGCCCCCATTTTCCAGGTTGCTGACATTGGTCTAGTTGCGGATCTATTCAAGGCTGTGCCAGAACTCACCCAGAAATTGTAATATTTTGTAGTGATTTGATTGTAAAAATAGTTCAAATTCGAAGAGAAGCAAAATCAACAGATTCTGTAATTGGGAACAATAATTGCATTTATTTCATTACACACATTTATTATTTGTTGCATTCTTTTTAAGTTTTTTTTAATGTAAATTTTCAAAAAAAACAAAACCAACAAACCCGTTGTCTTTTTCCTATTTAATGACATTAAAACTCAAAAGTCTGTTGAAGTGATAATACGAATAGATTCTGTGTTTGTATTTTCTTTAGTCTTTATCAGTTGATTATGCAAGCAAATGTGAAATTGGCAGGCAAAGTATGTTTATTATTAAAGTCTCATACATTTAAATGGAAATGCAAAGCTTCGAAAATGGCAAAACCGAAGTTTTGCTTCATGAAGTAGACTCAATTATCCGATTCAATTAATTTTTACATTCTTCATGGCTTCCTCATACTTTTAAGGCTTCATTACATTTCAAGCATGTTAACATATCTTACGAAAAAGCAATGAAGGATGGAACAGAAAATTTACATTGATACATCGAAATTTATATATCTCCATTTTTAAATTTTCGTTATTTTTAAATTTCCAGGAGTTCTTTATCAAAAAAACTGTAAACTGTTTATATAGTATTGATATAAAATATTAATCAGATCATTCTAATTATTGAATATGTTGTGTGAAACGACAATAAAAAGTGGTTGATGGAAAATGTAAAGATCCAAGGAAAAAATAACAAAGAAATCCTGAGTTTAAAGTGAATTTTTTTTGGGGACTTACCTGTTTTCAATCAATATCCTTTATAGGATCTCCGATGCATTCCAAACATCACAACATAGTGTTAATACCCATTCAGAGTAGCGTGAAAGGTATCGCAAACCCTCACGTCTTGATAATGCACTCATTCAAAATGTTATTGTACAAATTATCATAACAATTGAATAATGAAATATGTAGAATTAATTCAAAGTTGACATTATTGTGCAATATTCCAGAAGTATTACTGCAGCTAATCATCATATGCTAATTATTTTTATACAAATAGTGTATGGATGGAATTATCAGTATATCATGGAATTTGTAACATGTTAAAGAAGACAGCCAGAGTTCTTTGATTATTAGTAGAGGCAGATCCCAATGAAACCTAGAGCTTGGAAAAGTTTTTGTATAGGTCAAAACATATTTGACGTCATGTGTATTCTATGGTTCGTTCCTTAATGGTTTAAGAGTTTAGGATTCCTAGGGAACAGAAGACGTTTTGTCTGTAGCATCACAACTATCCTTTAATGATCTAAGCGTGCATTAACTTGAGACAGCATATGTATATCCTTTAATAGAATTTAATACTTAATAATCTAGTAGATTACCATATAAATATTCCTTATAATCTTTACTTTGTAATCATTTCTAATTGTTTCTATTTGTGTGAACGGCATTTTACATATCTTCAGTGAAACCAAAGTTATGATGTTTACAAAATTAATTAAAAATTATCATGAAAATATTTAAGTCTGTCTGTCGCAAAGCCTTTTTTCTCGGAAGCACTAAGAACTAGAAAACTGATACTTATGTATTTGGTATCTGAGACAGCCCAAGTTTGCCACATTTACCAACTACTAATACTCATTTTTGAGGTTGCCCATGCTATGTAAGGATTTCTTCAAAACCTCCTACATACCTTTAACAAACATCAACTATTTACCAACTTTAATAGCTTCAACTTGGATCCATAATGGGGAATGCAGAGTATCTGTGACTCGATCCCAGCAGACTATATTGCCCTTGCTTGTTTTCATTATTGCCTTGTAATATACTTACGTAGTACTTACAAATATACAATATAAATCGTCATTGCGCATACCAAATTACATATGTATATTTTTTTGTTTTTTGCACTATCTCCGTTTTATTCTGTACGTGTTTTTTGTTGTTTCCCAAAACCTTACAAATCAAATATCTTTGGCTATGCCGAAACTGAAATACTCTTCAAACTGTACGTTTTTGCCTACGCCCTTGTGATTGAGCATATTGGAATATTACATACGTTAATTATATGATATATGCATTTCAACATTGAAGCCGAAATATTTGTATGGGATCTATACGATCCAGTAATCTTAGGGTCTTGAAATTTACTTGATTGGTGAATTAGACACTTATACTCACCAAATTTCATTTTGATAACACGAACACCAAAAAAGGTTTCCTAATAAACACATGAATTTGAATCCGAGTTTGTATAGGAGGTACCACTCCTAGTGATCCGAATCGGCTGATTCTAACAAATGTACAGCGGTCTGCTCTAGCTAAAAAACTCTTCAGTCGGCTCATCAAAAATACATAAACTGGGGTCTCCTATGTCCCCTTCTTTGTGTCACAAACTTCATAGTATACTTACTATATTTTCACAGCATGAAGTGGATCAGTATACTTATATGGAACTTGTCAGGCGCAGCGACGCAATACTATATGGATAGGAAGAATGAGTGTACTAAGTGAGAGTAAATAAACAAGAGAGAAATATTCGCTTAGCCATATGGATCAGTTACGTTGTGCAATAAGTTGGACATATTAATAAATAAATAACAAAAACAGAAAACGAACATTTTTACGTTATCAATGCGAAAAAAATAAAATTAATTGGGTTAATAAACTGAAATGACACAGTTAACTGCAATTTGAAGAGACAATAAATAAAAATTGATCAACCAAATTTGGTAATATTGGGCGCAAATATGTTGGGGCAATGAAAGTTGAAAGTTATTGAGGGTGGGCATGGGCGAAATATTTAATAGATTATGTGGAAGAGTGCAATCCAGTTTAGTAAATATGCAAAGAGTAAATTATCAAGGCATACATACTCACAACAATATATGTATTGAAAGGAAAGACAAAGAGATAGACAGAGAGAGAGAGAGTAAGAGAGTAAAAGTGTATAAATCAATCAACTGCTTTATCATTTTGAAAATAGAAAAATAAGAAAAAACAAACTTGTTATACCCTTCATTCATTGTGTAATAATAGAAATATCATTGTCTCCATGCCCTTCATTTCTATAAGTGGGTATTAATGTCAATTGAGCTTGTAAGTAATAACTGGAAGGGTCCCCATTGATAGGATCAACATATCATGATAAGAATTGATCTAGCCATATACCTCAATACATATAGTTTGGAAGTCTGTTTCTCGGAAACTTTAAGAGCTAGAAACCTAAGATAAGCATTGTATATTTTCAACTGTGAACGCAATAAGTTTTCTCAGTTTTTGATATTTTGATGTTAAATATATACATATTATTGTTATGACTTTATACCGATAGTAAAGCGACTCGCTGTTTAGGGGAGAGATCAACCCAAAAGCCATGTGGCTCGTTATGATGCCCGGTTTGAGCTGATTCTAGCTATATTGATCGCCTTCGACCTTACCGATAGCCTAGGCCTACTTAGTCCCTCGACAGCACAAGTTGGCAATCTAGCAAGGGGGTAACATATGGCGACCTTATTTATGTATGTTATAAATTTAACATAGAATTTTTGTGAATAAACATCAAAATATTTATGAATAAAAACACACACACAAAAACATCGGAAAAAAACATGCGTCAATCTTGTAAGAGTGTGACGACCCAATCATATTAAATTTTTGAGTAAAAATAATTGTCTATGATAAGCAGTCAAGAGAGGCAATTCAGAAAGATGCTAGAAGCGGCGAGCGAGTCAAATGCTTCGTTATAATGAAGCCAACCACTCAAAACATCCATGAAGCATCAAGCTATAGCTATAGCTTTACTTAAGGCCTATTGTAATAACGGTCGTGTTTTGACTGTTGGACGGAGCAGAACCACGCACGCATGCCGTTCGGCTGATTTCAATACGAAAATTGAAAAATTGTTTTACATGAAAACAATATTTTACAAATTCCCATCGGGAGGTTGATTTATAAAAGCAACCAGACAAGCCTCCCAGCAATTGCTCGCTTCCATAGTAAATAAGTAAAACGGAGTAAAAGTATTTCAAATTACTTAAACGTGTTCCTAAAAAGGATTTTATTTCGTAATCGGTTTAAACTTGTTCATAAGTCGATCACTTCAGTGAAGTTTTTTTTAAAGAAAAATGTTTACAACCCCAATGAAAAATAAACGAAGGGTTTGCGTTATTGGTGCCGGAACAGCTGGATTAAATGCGCTCAAGAATTCACTTGAGCATGGTCTCGAAGCTGTTGCCTATGAGCGGGGCACTGAAATCGGTGGCACTTGGGTTTACTCCGAGGAGATGCCTAAGGATGAATATGATGAAGTACAAAGTAGTATGTACGAAGGATTACGGTAAGAACACTGAATTGATATATTTAATAAAAATAAATTCTGATTTCTTAATCAATAATAGAACTAACCTACCAAAAGAGGTCATGGGCTATCCCGATTTTTTATATCCAAATGACATAGAAGAATCATTTATAACCTCGCAAGAGGTCTTGAACTTTCTACGTTCCTATGCTGATAATTTTAAATTACATCCGCATATCAAGTTGCAACACGAGGTCATTAGAGTGCGGCCACGTCTCGACGATTGGGAAGTAAGTTAAAATGCATCGACTACATTTATACGAGTACAAAACAACATTATGTGTATAAATTTGTAGATAATTCATTTACTCATTCTCTCTACCTCTCTTTCTCTCTATTAATCCGATGTCATATATGTATATATTTTTGTTATTATTTTATAGGTTTATGTTTGGGATCATACAACAAATACTTGTAATCCAGTATATTTTGATTTCATTTACGTTTGTAATGGTCATTATACAGAACCGGAATTGCCTGAAATCCCTGGCATGGATATCTATCGAGGAGAACAGATTCACAGTCATTTGTACCGTAAAGCAAGCACATTTAAGGGTGAGTAAAACCAATCTCCCACGTTTTTCAGCAATAGATAGATCACAATAGTATTTTTCGATAAACATAGAAGTTCATTCTTTTTCTACAAATTCTACTTCTACTATAGCCATAGTAAACTTGTTTCCTACCTAAGTTCCATGTGTGTTAATACTTAGTACCTTAATGTCTCGAGTACCGCTTATCACAGCCCATGTGCTGTAATCTTTTTGTCAACATTATTTAAAAGTGTTTCACTTAAGCAGTACCAAAGATCTGATAACCATTTTGTAGACATTTCCCTTTGATGAGAAAGTAATCTATGTTTTTTTTTTTTGCAATATAATTTAATTATCTTTTTAAATTGGAGCATAGACTTTCGCCTTCTCCACTTAGTGATTAAGTGTTTTGTGTTTAAAATCTTATGATCTAAAATGTACATATCTCAAAAAAAAAAAAAAAAAAAAACAACAACAGATCAAACAGTACTTATTATCGGAGCAGGCCCGAGTGGCATGGACATAACAAATCACATACGCGTCACAGCGAAACATGTATATCTCAGTCATCATCTTAAGTTAACCCCCAATACCTCGTTTATGGGCAATGTTACACAGAAAACCGATGTAGACCATTTTACCGAGGATGGTGCTGTCTTCAAGGATGGCAGCATAGAGAAAGTTGATCATGTTATGTATTGTACTGGCTATAAATACACATTCCCATGCATAAGCACAGACGTAGGCATCCAAGTTATTGATAATTTTGTGCAACCTTTGTGGAAACATTGCATTAATATCAATAATCCGACAATGGCATTCATCGGTTTGCCATTCAATGTGATCCCAACCCAAATTTTTGATATGCAAGTGCGTTTTACACTGAAATATTTTACGGGTCAACGTGAACTTCCAACGCATGAAGAAATGATGGCAGATTTGGAACAAGAGACTGGTGAACGTTGGGACTGTGGTCTACGTAATCTGAAAAAGGGCCATCAAATGGGTGAAAAACAGGTGCGTTGTCAGTCTATAAGATTTTATGGAGACTAATGAATTATCCTTTATATTTTTTATAGTTTGACTATTACAATGTTTGGCGCGTCTAACGGGTATCACCAATATAAAACCAGTTATATTGAAAATGATGAAGGATTGCGGCAAAAAGTATATTTTCGAATTGGACACATACCGCAGTAATCGGTATAAGATCATTGATGATGAGAACTTTGAAAAGATTTCAATAAAATAAAATCTATACCTTTTATAAGGATTTTTCTTACTTTTTATTTTTTGTGTATCGTGTATGTAATATGTATTTTTTTGTTGTCTTAACATATAAAATTTATTATTAAAATGTTTTCTAAATACAATTTTATAAGAAGAAATTATTCACAAATTATTTACTTCAAGTAAAGCTAAGGGAAACTCAAAAGAGAAGAAAGTGATTTTTTGATAAACGTATGATGGCAAATACAATAGATGTCACATGAGAATCCAATTAAGATCTTCTAACCTATGGGAAAGAATATTATGCAATTCGATAATCAAAATTTCAGTAATACAATAGAAAAAAAAATTTGTTAAATTCATATGTCATATTTATTTATCTGATATTATTTTTATTTACTTTATTAAATCTTCTTGTAAATCTCCTCAATCACCTACAAAAAACTGGCAATTAGTAAGCTATATGGACAGACATTTTCAAGATTAAGATTTTATAGACCTAATAAAAAGATTATTTCACAGACATTTAACCAAAGTGACAAATAACAAAAGACACATCTATGATAAAAAAAATTGTATAGAAAGAAAGAGTTTGAAATTAGAAGAAAAAATTTTATATATTGTATAGAAGTATAATGCTTTATAAATAACTGAACCCAGCTTTGTAGACTGTAAGCCAGTTTTTGTTTTTCTATTTCTTGTTGGTGATTTTGTGTATTGCCGAATTTAATATATATTTTTTTTTATTTTTAAATGATAAATGAATTCTAATGAAAAGAGTTGCATACTTATTTTTTTAAGTTTTTAACTTTTAATATAATATTTTTAAGTATTAAGTTTTTTGATAACCACTGCAAGACCAAGCATAATGCTTTGGTTGTTGTTATTGTTGTATTTTTCCTCTCTGGATACGCACTTTTATGTTCATTTAAAGTGTGACAAGAAATAGACAATGTGTTTCGTTCTTTGTGCTTTTGCTTTGTTAAAGTTACGTGTTTGAGCCTATTGATCACTTATGATTTTTTGATAAGGGGAGTGGTGTTTGATGTGAAATCCTTTTAAACCGTCTGAAAGCATCATTCCTGTTAAAAAGGTTTGTCTTTAATTCATTTTCAAGGCTACACTGTATTTCTAAATATGTACACAGATACATAGCTCTTCGTCATCCTGACTATGTACTTCTTGCCTATGATGAAAGGAATGTTTTCGTAATTGTGTATGTTGAGTTGCTTATAGTGTCCCTAAATTGCATGGGATATGATAGTTTTACATTTATAGAGTAGAAATTTGTTTTCTATACTCAACTCTGATATTTAGTGTAACAAGCAGCTGATAAATCCAACGCGGTTTTAGTGTAAGTTGATACTATTAGAAAGAGTTATCTGAAGGTATATAGCAATATTTCCATTTTTCGCACTTGGGAATGCAATTCCCATCTGAGTACAAATGTAAGTTGTATTGATTTTTTGATTCTACCGAAATGAATAAATATTTTTTATTTCAATTTAATCACATGCATTATTAATTGTTTCCATTTATGTTTGTTTTTTATTATTATTTTCTGCATTTTTCTCATCTAAAATCAAATGATAATTTAATTTTATTTTTCAAATTTTATTTTTGTCGCACTGCTTTACCATTTTGCTGTGTGTGCCTGCGTTGTTTCAATATTTTACCTCAAATTTCAATTCAAATTTTTACTTACACTCATTTTCAAACACTAAATGGTTTTGCATTGTAAAGACAGCAGCAGTTTTAGTGTTGCAAAGTGCAACAAAGTAAGTAGACAAAATGCGCGCAAAATAGTCTTATCGAACACTTGTGCATTGTTTCCATTTCTGCGCCGATTTTATGTAAATTAATGAAATTAATAAATTAAAGAAACTCGGTGGAGAAATTGTAATTAATGCATTGAAATCATGTCGCTGCCCGAAACCAATATCCCGACGGCAACACCGATTGCACCCAACAGTTTGCCAAGTGAGACGGCGCCAATTACGTTGAATGCCGCAACAATACCGTCAACGATGGCAATTATGACGCCGCCTGAGCAGTTGCCATCGTCACCGGTAAAAGTTGTAACCAATGCAACTATTGTACCCACAATTGCTTCGGTGACACAACTCCCAGCTCCTGCGACACCACCACGTGGTAAGAATTTACAAATGCTGAGCTCAACAACAACAAATAATGCAACTCCAGATGCAGCGGTGAGTATGGAGAAAGAGAAAATAGAGACTACAACAACGACTACAACAACAACCACAACAAACACATCATCAGGAGGCGTCGGTAAAGCTAAAGTCTTGCCAAAGCCACCAGATGAATTCTGGAAGGATTTACAACAATTTCATGAACGTCGCGGGTGAGTTTTGGTTGGGGATTTCACTTTATATTGGAATGGAAATAAATTTATTATGTTTTGCCTTGTAGGACGCCAATTACGAATATTCCTAAAATCAATGGTGAGCTGGTTGATCTCTTCAAGCTCTATATGGAGGTGACAGAGCGCGGTGGCTTTAATAAGGTGAATATGCGTGATGAATGGGATGAAGTACACAGTTCCATCGAAACATTGCTTGAACGTTGCGTCAATAGCACGGCAGCCATTAAGTACATATATCGTCGTTATTTGGATAAATACGAGCGTTTGAATTTCTTTGGTGAAGATCCTGACAAATTAGAGGCTTTGGAGGCTGCCATTGAGAATGCTGAACTTGGTGGACGTTCACGCATGCGCTACAGCAGTACACATGGTATTTTTGGTGGTCATTCATCGGTGTTGACCCAAGTGCCCATGTCATACAATAATCGTCAACATATTGTGAATATGGATCGACGGCGTCAATTTAAATTGTCGCAGAACCTGCACAAATCTTCCACCTATGAGAAGCTGCAGTTATCTTTGCTTTCGCCGCTACCAAACGAGCAGGATTTTGCTATAAACGCCTGCACTCTAATGACCAACGAGGCCAAGCATACGATGCGTTTAAGTGAATGTCCCCAGCTGGTGGATGTGCTCTTGGCACATGTGGGCGTCTATTCAGACCATACAATGCGTAAACTATTCGAACATATCTACACAAATATACGACGGCAATCACAATATAGTTTTTGGCGAGATTTGTTAAGGGACAAAAAATCCATATTGGATTTGTATACAGATGAACAAGCGTGGCTAGACAGTAGTTTAGTGGAGCGCGAGAACAAAGATGTTACTGAGGATGATGAGCTGCGTTTAGCCCTTCTCGAGGATTGTCATACAATGGACTTTCTGAATTTGGGACGAGGTGATGGCACCCACGACTATATTGGTCAACGTGTCTTGCAGATTGTACAAATATTTCGCAATTTAAGTTTCTTCGATGAGAATCTAAATATTTTGGCTAAGAATCGAACATTTTGGCGTTTTCTTTGCATGGCTGCTAATATTCGGTGGAGTAAGTGGATGAAACAAACAAACGAATGACATTTAATCAATGATTCTTTTTCTCTAATTTCATTAAGACAATATTCATATGCAAACTCTGGAGACTGCTGGCAATATTGCAACCGAATTTGAGCTACTCGATTCCACTACCGATGGACTTTCACGTAATCTAATGTCTACTCTGTGTGATGGTATCGATTCCATGGACCGCGGTGTCATAATCAACTGCCTGGAAATACTCTATAAGATTTGCAGTCGAGAAGGCAACGAACCTCATGTTTACAAATGCCTCAATTCGAATCTATTTCAACGCCTCTGTATGTTGCTCTCTCTCAACGAATGTCATGTTGTTGATCTTCTCATTGGAAGCCATTTATGCTTTGACTTCATTGGGTGCTCATACCTGTTCGCACTTCATGCAAGTGCGTGGTATTGTTGATCAACTGGTGTCACTCATCACAGTGGAAGCACAATCTTATGGTCCCGAAGGTTGCATTCTAATGCGTGTTGTGGAAATTGTCCCTGGAAATATGTTGCCTATAGTAGCACAAAATATTGCAAATCTTCAAAATGTTGCAGTCATCAAACAGCAGCAACAGCAGCAACAACAACATCAACCCATACTGAACATAATGCCACAACAACCAGTTTTAACACAACAACAGCAACAAATTGCTGAAATACTGCAACAACAACAACAGCAACTGGATCAACTTCCCCAACAACCACAGCAACCATTGATGCTGCCACAACCGTCATTGCCACAAGTGATTTTACCGCCACACATACAAAACGCACCGCACTCAGGGACACCATTAAATCAAACCATCACGCAGGATGATGAGCAATTTGCCCTGGCATGGCTGGGAGCAACATTTGAACGTGCGCCCACTAATGACCATCATGTAGATCAACAGGAACTTTATCGTATGTATTTGGCGCATTGCCAAAAGACTGGCAAACATTCAGTGGTGAATCACATGCAATTCCCACGTCTGGTACGCTTGATTTTCAATGCCAGCGTTGGTCCTGTCATGATATGCCGCACCAATGGCACAGAGTTGCCCAGTCTACATTATATTTCGTTGCGTTTGCGCACTCAACCGTTGTCCGCAGTGAACAAACCTCCCGCTAGTACAGCAGTACCAGGACCTAGTTCACCTAAACTGGAATCAGCACGAAAGAAAAAGAAGCACAAACCGGATGGGTCAGCACAAGTGGCAATGCCACCTCCAACTCCAATGGATGTTGACACGGAACAAACAAAGCCAACATCAGTTGCATCAGTAATGATAACATCAACGGCAGTAGTATTAACTTCATCAGCATCGAACGTGGAAGTGACACAATCAACATCAACGGTGCCGCAACTTATAAACACTACCACGGCAACAATACCAACCTCTGTAACCACTGAGCAGAGAACAGTCTCAACGACTCCAGTTGTAGTAGAACAGCAGCCAAAAGTCGAAAGTGTCGAAGTAAATACGAATTCCGCAGTTCAGTCACAACAAAAACAGCCGACGCCGCCTCCTCCACAACAACAGCAACAACAACAACATTCAACATCCTCACTTATCAAAAGTTTACTTGCCAATAAAGTAAATCAAAGGCAACAGAAACAAAAGGAATTGACAACTGCTGCTGGTAGCAGTAATGCTCAACAACCACCACCACTGACGCCAACAACGCAAGCGTCATCAGGTCCACCAATGCCTCAGCTTCAACTCCAAACGAACAGTAACAGCAACTCACAACAACAGCAACAGGCACCCATTAAAGTGGCGTCGAATGCCATTAGTGCCCTTGTTAACAACACCCTGATGCAACAGGCCGTCAAAGTAGGGCAGACCACAATCAAACCATTGAATCCACAAATATCACTTGAAAAGAAGACCATTATATCGGACTCAGTGCCACCGCCTTTGGCGCCGCTCAGCGGCACCTCCAATGTTGTAACCAAAGACGCAAACGGTCGAACCGTCATCATAGCCAACCAATCACTGGTGGATCTACCTAATACGATTATAAAACGTAAACTGACCATCGATGATAACATGGACTCCATAAAACGAGTGGTTTTGGATACTAACTCCTCCGTTGGCAATAAAACGAAAGATGAAGTGCCAGTGACCCCATCGAAAAATGCTGCAAATCTCTATGCAGAAATGGCAGCTTCCATATTGGAAGATGAGGATCTGGATGATATACCCCCTTTGTCTGTAGCCAGCAACTTACAAACTCAGGAAGCACACCAACAAATGTTCCAAGTCCAACTGCAAGGTACACCAACATCAACCAACGCCTTAGCAGGAGTACAACGACAGATTGTATTCCAGACCAATGCTCAAGGTCAACCGACAGGTGCCCCACAGTTGAAACTTAGCGCACCCAGTGTGGCTACACAGCAGATACCAACAGCAATGGCCACTATCAAAGGAGATCAATGCTTACAGGCTATGCCAATCATATTGCAATCGAAGACAATTGACCAGCAAGGACAACCAACGCAAATACTGCAACAGGTCATACAAGGGCCACCACAACCGCAACAACAACAAACTCAATATATGCTGGCCACCAATCAGCAGGGACAAACGTATCTGGTGGCTCAACAGCCGCAGGCGCCTCAGCCGCCAACAACACAAACGGTGCTGGTCACCCAGGCACCACAACACCATGTGGCCGGTGGCGGTCCTAAGACCATCATCATTCTGCAACAGCAAAATGGACCGGTTCCCCAACAGCAACAGATCATTACCGGTCCAGCGTTGGGGGCTGGTCAAAAGATGATCATGACAACGTCACAGGGCCAACAAGTGCTTCTCACCCAGCGACCATCAACTCCTCAGCAACAATCACAGATCATCATAAATCCACAGACAGGCACTGCCACGCATATTCACACCACCGGAGGTGGCATCCCTGTCAGTGCTGCCACTGCTGTTGTGCCAGTCCAAAATGCGCCGACAACGATTATACAACGTGGTCAACAGATGGTATCACAACAGCAACAGTCGACCGCTGGACAAATCTCACCTTCATTGCTCTCCCAACTAAATCAAATTCCTGCAACGATAAAGTTGCATCAACCAGCACAAACGACGCCAATGGCAGCGCAATCATCTCAGCAGGCTACCATCTCACGTATCAGCGGCGGCAAAACAGTGCAGTTGTCTCAACCGCCGGCCCTGCAAATACCACAACTGCAACAACATCAGTCCATTATACAACAACACATCATCTCAGGTCCGAGTGAAAAGCGTCAAGTATTGTTAGGTGGTGGCCGTGCCATCGAAATTAAGGAAACCGTCATTACGCAAACGCCTCCACCTGGGCAACAAAGTCAATTAAACTCGCAAACGATTATCACAACTCAGCCTACTGTCCAGCAGGTGCCAACGGTGCTGCAACAACAGCAACACCACATCCGTGCGGTTCTCGAACATCAGCAACATCCATCGATCATACAACAGAAAATCACCATGCCTATTGGTGGCACCAGTGGACAAACAAATCAACAACAACAGCAAGTGGTAAGTTCATTTTTTTTGTACTTTGTTTCTCTTCTTTTCCTTGCAATTTTGTCAATCCTTCATCTTCTTCTTCTGTGATAGGTAAATGAGATGCCCAGTTTGATTCACACAACAACACAACAAATTATAAATAGACCAATGACAACACCTCCGCCTCCTCCACCACCATCTCCATCAACAACAACTGCACCGCAGCAGCAGCAACAGCAAACACAACTGAAACCACCACTAGCATTGATGGCAGCCCCTGCAAAGAAGCTTCAGGAAATAGCAGCAAAACCCACAATACAAACTAACCCAGTAGCTGCAACAAAAGTGGTGACCACAGCCAACAACTCAACAACTGTCACAAGCACGGAAACTAAGGACACAACAGCAGTGAAAACAGATGTGAAATTCAGCACAGCAATAAATGTTCCAACTTCTGTTAGTAATCCAATCGTGACTTCATCATGTGGTGCAACATCAGCTGCACAGCCGCCTACAATAACAACATCAACTAGTTCACCTACGCAACCCACTACAGCAACAACACCTTTGACAGCAGTTGCACCAGCATCTGCACCCATTCCTGCAACTGTTCCCCTAGATGTTAATTGGTTATTTATTTGCGATTGGCGAAATTGCCCACGGCGTAAATTCAAAACCCTCGGTGAGTTACAACATCATGTATGCAGCACACATTGTCCGGATCATCTGGATATGACCGCTGAAATCTTTTGTCAATGGGGCACTGGTCCCGGCTTTTGTGACAATATCGCCCGTAAACGTTTCTCACTTATGACGCATCTCATCGATCGCCACCTCTCGCTGGACAGTCTACGTGCTGCAGTTACCCGACGCATTGCCACCGGCATACACAATGTGGCACCCAACCAACCAGTCGTAACAATTGTCCGCAATGTTGAGCATGCGCAACGTGGTAACAATGCATCGCCATCGTTTACCTCGGGAGTTTCAACGGCATCGTCATTGACCAGTTCCCCACCTCATAATCTAAATTTAGCTGGCAGCTCGGCATTGCAAGCAATAAAACGACATTCGGCTGACTTTGTAAATCCGAAAGAACTTATGGATGAGAATGAGGGCCCCGTCACGAAAAGCATACGTTTAACATCAGCATTAATATTGCGTAATCTGGTCACGTATACGTCGACGGCTAAGCGAAATTTGCGACATTATGAAATACATTTGGCCAATGTGGCATCAAGTAATGTCGAAGCGAGTTGTGCCCTCGCCCAGATACTCCATGAGTTGAATAACTAAAACTAATTATACTCTTAAGTTTATATATACTACTTCTTTGTGCTCTTCTCTGTATTAAGTGAGTGGTTAAGACTAATTACAAAACAAAACAAATTCTAATCCTAATCGCTTTTCTATTATATCATTTCATTTTAAACTGAAACTGTGACGGATGTTGATATTAAATATGTCAATTATCAGATTAAATAATACAATAGGAGCTTAGGGATGCCAGATAAGAATTTTAATATCGATAGGATCTAAGGCAGATATATTACGAGAACTCAAGAGATACCAAAGGTACCCGTACAGTTTCAGATTTCCAAACTAGATATTGTAGCGAAAGAAACATATATTACGCGGATCACGAGAATCAATGTAAGTAATGAAGGAAAGGAAACAGTATACAACAATTGAATTGATATTTTTTGTTCAATTACAAATAATGAAAACATTCTGATATTTCTGCAATCATTAAATATTTCACAGGCCGCTAAAACAATCAAGCAATTCATGCATTATGATTCATTCACCTTTATGGGGTCTGCCTATTATGTCTTTTGCGATCGAGTTTACTTGTGCACACAATGTACAAACAAAAGTTAGTGCGACAGAAAGCTAGTCGATGCAATATTTTAAGGCTACTCGGTACTTCATTTAGTTTCCAAGTTCTGTGCCGAATAGCCTTGACAATTTCGTATCGATTAGCTTTCTGTCGCACCAATTTTTATGTGTTCAGTGAGTGTTCTTTCTTTTCATTTTGTAAAAATTTTTTTTTGGGATTTTCACGAACAAATTGAATCGAATTGAAGTCGATTAAGTCTGAACCGATTTCGAACCGAGCGGGTACAAGCTCACGAATTACGAATGAGAGCAATAACGACCTTCTAAGTTGAAGCATGTAAATGTTTCATGCAATTTTTAATTGCGATAACATTAATAAAAATTAAAAAAAAAAAAAAAAATTCTAAATGTTTGCTCCAAGTCCCACAGTTCTGTTTGAAATTTCGTATTTAATATCAATTTGAAAGAAATTTGGAGTCTGTTGCAGAACGGTTAGGTATTCGATGGTAACATCCACTTCTGTTTAACAAGTCAATGGAAACATCATATGTGTGGTTTTTTATTAATGGGATCTGAATATCCACATGAATGCTAATGATTCTCATGTACCACGGAACATCAACTAAGGCAGAAGCTTAGAGTGAAGTCACTCTGCCAATAAGGATTTCAATGCTGCCTTACAAAGCAGAAGCTTGGAACGCAGAGACAGTGATTCCAAGCCGATGACATTGTCCGACCCCTGATAGTAAGTTACTAAGGTCTTATGATATGATATGAAAGCTGGTGAAATTATTAGATTAGACCAGTCTTCTGCTGAGGGTCAGGTCACACCAAGAGTAAAATAAATAATAAATACACTTCTTTTTTTTGTTGGAAATTAGAAATTACAATTTATTTTCATACTTTTATACAATGTCGGTTGTTGTTGTTTGTCTCTTTTGTTGTTCTTGTTGTTGAATACATAATTTTTTTTTTTTATTTATTATATTTATAATTTATTTACTTTTTTGTTTTAGTTATAAATAACATCAATAAAATATTTTAACGCAAAATCGAAACAAACACAGAAATAAATCAATTAAATAATGAAATTCTTAAAATTTATGCCATTTTATGTTTACTTTCTTTTCACATTTATCCTAAACACCATCATTCATCATCATCATCCATGATTAATATTTTTTCTTCCATTTTCATAACAATTTATTGTTGTTTTTATTCTACGAAAACACACACTGGTGTCGTTTATAAAATAAAAGATAATAAAATGAAATAATTTACATAAATGAAGAATCATCATAATCATGTTTGTGTTGTTGTTCTTTTGATGGCGTTTGTGATGGTGGCAAGTACCTTTTTTATATACAAAAATAATGATTTCCATGCGGGATTGTTTTGTATTTTTTTTTTTTTTTTTTGTTTAAGTTTTGTGCATTGCAGAATAATATTGTAAAATATGAAAATTAGGTAAATTTCTTTAAAGAGGCTTATTTAAATGAAGGAAATTTTATTATTTTTGTTGATTGGTTGATTTTGTTGCAACAACAAAGAAAACTCACTGACGATCGATTGACTATGCACTGGTTGAACACCTCCGCATCTTCAGCATCACAAATGCATCAGCATTTAACGGGCATAGAAGAACTCAAATTCAATCAAAAATTTGAAAAGTGAAATTTGCTTTGTTTGTTTACAACAAAAACTACTCTCTCTCTCGTGATGTTTTTCGATTCTGCGTTTGTTTCTTTGTTTTTTACAATTATTTTATTGTTGTTATTCTTTATTATTGATGTTTGTTTATTTTGTTGTTGTTGTTGTATAACTTCTAATTCTTGTTGGGATTTTACTCTTTTTTTTTTTTTAGTTTTTAGATTTTGTGGTTGTTGTTTCGCTACCTTTTTCTTTATACCCCCCTTCATTCAATACATTCTTCGTTATTTGTTGTTTTTAATTTTGCTACTAGACTTGATTCTTTGTTGTGTTTCTTTTCTTTTGTTTTTATACATACAATAATATATTTTTTTGTTTTTTTTTTTTTAATATAAATAATTTGCGTTTTTTCTTTTTTTTTTACTATACAATAACAGCGGAAAAATTGTGTGTCTGTGTGTGTGGGTGTGTCTATGTGTGTGATACATTTTTATATTATTTTCTTGATTGGTTTTTCTTATTTTCTCTTTGTTTTGTTTTTAATTGGTTTTAGAGATGATAATCTTGATTCTTGGAACCAACATCAATCAATCAATCATATAAAATCGACCAAGCCACAACACGATCGATCATCAATTATTTTATTATTATTATAATTCATAATTTTTGTATTTTGTGTTTTCTTTTTTTTTTTTTTATAACAACTTTTTTCATGTTAAATATGTATAATTTCTCCTTTTCCACCTCCTTCGTCTACTTCTTCCATAATTTTATGTATTATGCAATTTTATATATATATATGTATGTATGTATATAAATACCGTTATATTATGTATCTATTTATGCATGAATTTAATTATTTTGTTTTTATTATATTTCGCTCTCTTATCACAAAAAAAGAAATCATAATTTAATTTAACTCTTGTTTTTTTTTAAATATTTTTTAAAATTATTTTTTATTATTTTTCATTCATTTATTTATTATTCTTAGAATTGAACAATTTTTAATGAATTAAAATAATTTGTTGTTTTTAAATTTTATCCTTTGTTATTCTTTTTAACATTGCGAAAAAAAAATAACATATTTTAATTATTTAACATAAACATAGGACTTAGTTACAATTGTATGTGTGTATTTGTATGTGAGTATATTTGTGTGTGTGTGTGTGTGTGTGTGTATTTCTACTCATTTTGTTGTTGTTGGTTGATTGATTGTATTGTTGTTTTACACTTTTTGCTTATTATAATGAAGTATACTTTTATATTGCGCCAACCAAGTTGATTTTTGTTGTTGTTCGCTCTCGGTATAATTACTACTCTAGATGATTGATTTTTTCTAAGCTAATTTACCTTCAATATACAACATGCAGAGAGAGACAGACAACCCAGAGAAAGGGAGTAGTAGCTTGTAAGCATGGATCTTGTTGTTGCTCACCTGCTTGACACAGATCATATGATATATTTATTTGCTCTCTATTTATTTCGTGTGTGTGTGTGTCTCTGTTGTTGCTGTTGCTGCTGCTACTCTCTCTAGACTGTTATTTCGTGTTTTCTCTCAACATTTGGTTGATGGTATTTAGAACACAATCTTGTTGTTGTTATCATCATTGTTGCTGTTGTTGTTTTTAAAAGAAAAGCTTTTCTCTCTTGTTCTCTTTTTATAGTTTTGTTTTTAATTGTAAAATTTACAAATTTTGTTGTTTTTAAACACTTTAAAAAGCTTTTTGTTTTGTTTTGCTTTGATTTGTTTTTGATGTTGATTTGTTTATGTTGTGTTTCTTTTTTTACTTTACTATTCTTCTCTCACTTTAGAAATAACAAATTACAATTTAATAATAAGAATAATAATAATAATAGTAAGTAGAGTAAGTAATATAAATGGAAAAAATAACATAACAAAGAGGACGCAAGCAAAAAAAATTTTTTATAAACACAAGAGAAAAAAAAATTAAAAATTAAATTTAAATAGTTTTTGTTGTTGGTTGATTGGTTTTTGTTTTTTGTAAAATTAATAACTTTGTTGTAGTTGTTGTTTTGTTGTATTAATTAACGAACGAACAAACAAATCGACGGACGACAACGAAACAACACCAAGCCACCACAAAGGATCATCATTTTAATAATGTTTGTTACTAAGCCGGGCAGATCTTCAGCTACTATTGCACTTTCTTTTCGAAATCATTGGGTTTGATTGCTTTCATCAAAGTGAAGTTGTTCCTTCTCCTCTTTCTCTTCTTTTTTTTTGTTTTTTTCTTTTTTTTTATGAAACTATTTACAAATTAATAAAACAAGAAAACGACGATGATGACGACACAATGAAGACCATGACAGAAGGAACAACAGTAACATTTGTGTCCCCCATCACCACCCTGATTCTTTTTCTAAGTCCTTTCTTCCACTTCCATTCTCAAGGGTTTTTTGGTTTATGGTTTGTTTTTTTTTTTCCTTGGAGGACAACAATTTTAATACTTTATTGGTCTGATTTCTCGAACGTTTTTTGATGATGATTTCTTCTCTATTGTATTTTGCAAAAGTGGCAGCATCTTCTCATTCATTATTATTATTATTGTTGTTATTCACATCCTTGTGTTTGTTGTTGTTGTAGCAGTTGAAGTTGTTGTTCTTAGTTTTGTTGTTGTTGTTGTTATTAATAAGAATATGATGACGACAACAATGAAGAATTTATTTGGTGTACAGATAAATGGCCACAATGAGACCATACAGACCCAATACTTCAGCGAAAATGAGGATCAAAATCATACCCACAAACAGTCTTGGCTGTTGAGCTGTGCCTCTGACACCAGCATCACCAACAATACCGATCGCAAAACCGGCTGCTAAACCAGAGAACCCGACCGAAAGTCCAGCACCCAAATGAATGAAGCCCCTATAAATAACAAATAGAATATAATGATAGATTTGATTTCATTATTCTTCTCATTTCTGTGACAATTTTTACTTACTTGTAGAGCGTGTATTTGCTTGCATCATCCAAATTACCAGCGATCAGCACCGCCACAACAAGACCATAAATGGCAATGATACCCGCCATGACAACGGGAATGATGGACTTCATGATAAGTTCAGGCCGCATCACGGACATGGCAGCAATACCAGTACCGGATTTGGCTGTGCCGTAAGCGGCTCCCAAGGCTAATCAAAAATTAAGAAAGAAAACCAAAATTAATCATAAATTTTTATATAACAAAATCATTTCATTTCTACAATATTAAATATTTTCACCTCCTAAATACATTTTCATATATTTTTCTATAAATTTAAATTTCAATTGAAATAGAAGAAGAAGAAGCAGAAATTACCAGTAATTAGAAGAAAAAAAATTAACAGCCATCACATGACTTAAATTTATTGTTGTTCTACAACAAACAATCAATAGAGCGTAACTCCTCTTAAAAGAGAGTAACTTCTTAAGAGAGCAAGAAAAAACAAAGCAGGAGATCAGCAATCACACACACACACACACACACATTATTTGTCATAGCATGTGACAAAGCAAAGAAGGAAGGCACGCGGAGGAGGGCGGCAATAACACTCAAGGTACGAAAATCATAAGTAAAAAGCAATGATAAGACAAAAGGAATAGAAATACAACTTTAAATAAGAGAAGAAATATGTAGAAAAATCTAAAAAATTCTAAATCACTTATCCGGAATGCGAAATGGGAGATCTGGGGGGTGTAAGCCTTTTCAGTTTGCCTGCTGTTGTCTTTTCAATAGGTTGATTGCCAGGTCCTCTAACTTGATGAAATGTCTATTACTATGCTTAACGACTTCTTCTTTTATCGTTGTGATATTCATGTCTCAGTAGAAAACGGACAAACCATTCTATATAATTTCCAAGTTTGCATTTGTTGGAAACGATGCCCCAAAGCTGTATGCCATAAGTCCACACCGGTTTTCAGTATGGCATTGTACAATAACAGCATATTTCGCATGTTAAAGCGTCGAGTTTGACTAAAGATCTAATTAATTTTTCCAAGTTTCAAATCTAATTGCTTTCTTTTGCTTATAATGGCGGCGGCCAGTCCATTGTCATTAACACAGAAATTATCTTCAGAATATCAGAGATTAGATTATCAATAAAACTATACAATTTAAAATATTTTCTATTGTGGAACTTAAAAGATAAAGTTTGTATTTTTCTTTTCGCGAAATAAGACATTTTTAGATCCTTAAAAATGAAATCAACTGAATCTAAAATACTGTAGATTAGAATAACAAACAGATGTCCATCTGTAATAAGGTAGGGGATAATAGAGGGTATATCAAAAGAGATAGAAATCAATTGGATATTAAATAAACAAAATAATGAAAAAAATTCAATAAAAAAAATGGCGCTAATTTTAAAGCAGAAAAACCTCAATTAACCGGTTTCGCAAACGTCTGACGTCGGTTGTCCATTGTCGTTTCGATGATATTCAATGTATTTGAGAAAAAAAAAAAATGTATTAAAACAACAAAAACAATAAAGCAATTCTTAATTTTTTTTTTTTAAATATTAAAAAATTCTCATTCACATAACATGTCCCATGTGCGGAGGATGAAAGGGAAGGGAGGGAGTATGCAAAAGCAAACAACAATACGACGACAACGACGAACGAGTCAATGATATTAGAAAGGAAAGTTCTCTTTTGTTCTCTCTGTCTGAGGCTAAGTTTGTCATTTATTCTCTTATTTTGTTTATTTGGGTTCTACTAATTGAATTGATTATTCATAAAAACAAATAAAAGAAAAGAGCGATATCAGTAAATTGCCGCCATTAATGCGAGAGAGGGAGTTACGATAAAGAGAGAAAAGATAATAAAAAAAAGAGAGTACATACTGACATTAAACGAACGAACGAACGAATGAAACACAACTCAGCTTTTATTACTTTTGAAGATCATGTGACAACAAATAAAACATTAAAAAAAAAACAACTTATTGGTTTCATATTAATTGGGACACAGCGCACGATAAAGTTGGATAAATAAATAATAAAAAAAAAACTATACTTTAAGTAAACATTGAAATGACAATGAAAATTAACTTGGATACAAAACAAAACGTAACTCAAAACTCACTCAAACAAATGAGTGATAGATGATGACGTGTGATTTGTCATTAACATTTTTTTTTTTTTTTTTTCATATTTTTAGATCAATGAATAGAAATAAAATAAACATATTAAAAATAAATAAATAAAATGTAAAAAACCAACCGTCATGAACTTAAAAATAAAATAAAGAATGCAATATTGTGTGTGTCACTCTCTCCATCTATATGAATGATTAGTTTATGAGAAAAGAAGGGTGGTGGTGGTGTATGACTAATAATAAAAAATGCAAAAAAAAAAATAAAACCTTAACAAATGAGTGAGTTAAATGCACTTGTCGCTATCAATACACGCACACAGCAGAAGCACATACAAACACACTCACTCACTCATTCAATCGCTTGCTCATATCATTGAAAACTCTCTCTTACAAACACATCCTTACATGCATATGTAGTTGCGAGTGTACATAATTGTTGTTGTGATTGTTGTATTGCATTTCAATATTTAAAGAATGAAGCAGAAAAGACAAAAAGTGCATGGAAACAATAATCAACATTGTTATCGTCATCATCATCATTATGTTATTTATTACAGTTGTTAAAAAACAAAAGGGCATTATTCTCTAGGTAAGAAGAGCCGCCAGTAGCGTTGCGTTTCCATAGACATTCCCTCATCAATAATAATGAGAAATATGAACCTTCGACTACTACTGGAGGAGAGAAGCCATTGAAGTTCTTTTATACAACACATTTCTCATACACGTTTCCTATCTAATAGATTTAACTTCTTCAGTGATTTGCAATCAATGAGGGAGGACGCGCATAAAATCTTCAACATATGTACAATATGTATTAGGAAAGTGATTCATAAGGTGAAACCATCCTTTGGCATCTCAGGGATTGGACTGTGCTTTAAATATGGTATAGTATCTTTTAAAGATTTTCCTTCTACATACTAGATTGAAGTAAAAATAGTCATCTAAATTTCATATCCAATTGTTGAATTACAACCATCGACTGAGTTAGTTAACTTGGCGGCCACTAACTTCATTCAACTAAGGCAAACGGAATCGATTTTCAACGATAATCCATGGCCGTGTATGTTATATTTGTTACCTTTTAATCTCATTGAAGTTCAATGGTACAACTTTGGAATGGTAGATTAACAAGTTTCTTTACATAGACTGACTAGCCAACGAATAAAGAGAAAGTTGTCGTATGCCCAATTGTGTATCACTTTAATCTTATGAATTTACAATAATTGAGGGTTTGTATGGGAGGTACCCCTCCTAGTTGGCAGATTTGGCTGATTCCAACAGATGTATAGTGCCAGAACTTATAGTGTCTAAATTTCAAATCGAAAGGGAAAAAAACATAAAAGTTTTTCTAATAAGAATTTGAATTTTAATGGGGGTTTGTATGGGAGATACTCTACCTAGTGGTCCGATCAAACTAAAATTTCGATAGTACAAGTTTCTAATGTAAAGCCACCAACTACCCAAAATTCAAGATCGTGAGATTACTGGATCGTATAGCTGCCATGCAAACCAAAATGTTTTTTGTATGGGGACCCTTTTAAGTTCTTGAAAATATTTTAGTTTTAGTATTTATTGCTGATGCCCGGATAGAACTACACATTCTGTGAAAATTTCAACTCTCTAGCTATTACGGTTCATGAGATTTGGACCCGAGGACGGACAACGAAGTCTCTGCAATAGGTGAACCCTAAAAAGGCTTCAAAATGGTATGAAATTTAAAGTTACATTTGTCCTACTCTATCTGCCTTCACTCTCCTACAAACATTTGAATAAAATTAATATGCCATTAATTCAATTGTATAACAAAAATTGCAAAATAATCAGTAATCAGTTAACTTCATTTAACGAAAAAAAAAATAGAGAGTGAATAATGAAAATCACAGAGTACACACAACAACTCAAAGAAACGATCGAACAGAGAGAAGTGGAGAGTGAATTTAAACACGAGTTTCAACTCAAAAAAAAGAAACTTCGAAGGTTAAAAAAATAATCAGAAAAAAATAAAACACAACGGACCATTAATAATTTATGAGTTGTGCATACTAATTAAATTCAATTATAATTTATTCACAAAAATTAAAACAGAATTTCAAATGAAAAATCAAAGTTAAAAAAAAATAATAAAATAACCAGAAATATAGTCAAATTATCGTTTACACCTCATTAAATAAAAATAAAATAAGTATAATGAAAATCGCCAACAAAAAAAAATTTAAAAAAAAAATAAAAATTGTGTACTTTTACTTTGTGCAACAAAAATATGGACAAAATATAGAAATAATAATGGAGCAAGAATCAAGAATAAGTACATACATATGATGATGAATTAGGAATAGACAACTGTGTATCAGATCAGGGGTGTGGTGGCAGGCAGAGTTGGGCGGGAAGGCGACGATAGGCAAAGCAGACATTTGGGTGGGTGGTGTCTGCCAGCATTCAAGTCAAGCGGCGGGGTGATAAATCGCTTTGTCTGAATGTCTGATTGTCTGAGATTGAGGAACATACAAAACAGAACAACAAAACAATGCTCTGATGAAAAGCGGCAACAAATGCAAAAACAACCAGCAACAACAAAATGAAATCACATTTTTAAAAAAATCATATAGCAGAAAATACGACAAATACAAAAGTACATACATATAGAAAAAATACTACAAATCAACTAAACTACGCTCTTTTACGTCACAGTTGAGTGCACGACAACAACT
The DNA here is from genome assembly GCA_037043295.1 of Amiota minor. NCBI lineage: Eukaryota > Metazoa > Arthropoda > Insecta > Diptera > Drosophilidae > Amiota > Amiota minor. Next base: position 5,739,240 of record JBAMAW010001787.1, read on the forward strand.
AGAAGACGTCAGAGAGAGAGAGACAGAGAGGACGGTGGAGGACATCGACAAATTCACTACACACATGAATTTATTGAAATAGAGAGTAAATGAATGAGTGGTTCAAAACACCGCCCGTTCTCCATTCAGTAGAAGAGTAATTCATACATAACACATAACAAACATCTGGAAAGATAGAAACCAAGTAAATTTTATGACAAAATATCATTCCTTGCCTATCTGTCGTTAGTCGATTTATTTGTAAGTAAGTAAGTATACTTCTCCACAATCCAATTGAATAGAATGAATAAATAAAAGAGGAAAGAACAAATGTTGTACGAATGAGAGACAAATTCTTATCAGATATTGTTTGTATTTGAATAGAAGCATCAGAATCATCTAGTGACTAAAGCTTCTTTTCTTTCTCTACCCCATGATGTGGCAAAAAGAAAAGTGAGAAGAATAATGTGTAGTTAGTTAAAGAAGATTGTGATTGTTGTCGCATGCCAAACCAAAACCAAAGATAAAAATGCTTGGCGACAGCCAATAGAAGATTGACTATTTTCTGTTTTTTTTTTTATTATTATTATTATAATTATTTATTTCTGTGCACTTGTTTCATAGTATTTCATGTTGTTGTTATCTGGTTTCTGGTCTTCTTCTGGTGTACAACATTCTTTGGCTGCTTAGCTTATTTTTTGCTTAAAAGAATGAAAAAAAAAAAATACAAAAAAAAAAACAAATAAAGCAATTGACTTGACTTGACTCTGCTATCTTTCTTTTTCTTCCCCCCCACACCCAACAGCAGGTGGCTTATTATTATAATTTTTTTTTTTTATTTGCATATAAATGGTTACACTGCATTCTTCAGAGAGTTAGGCTTTCTCTCTCTCTCTCTCTCTGTGATTTTTTATACTATACTATAAAAAAATAAATCAAAAAGATAATTTCCTTTTTCAATTAAGAAGACGACAGACAAAGGCGGATGAGATAAGATAAAGAAGCTGCTGCTTCAAGTACCAGGCACAAGGCACAGGTAAAAACTACGGACGCCGCGACACACAATTCCAATTAGAACACAAACTTTTCTTCTCTACGCACGCAGCAACACAAATTTCAAATCCAATTCAAATTTTACAAGTGAGAACACCAGCAGAGAGAGAGAGAGAGAGCGATTGCGCGCATCATACGCATTACAATAAAAAATAAATTAAAAATCATTGAAAAATATGACGCAAAAATACACATAAGATTAAAAAAATATATATATATTGCATAAAAATATAAACTCACAAGCAGCAACAATTAAACTTAATTTTTGTTTTCCCCTTCCCATTCCCCTCCACCCTTTGTCCAATCAAACATATGCATACATACTCTTCTAAACGTACTCATTACAATCATTTACTTATACAAAAAACAAAAACAAAAAAACACATTGACTATGTGCTCTCTCACTGAAAAATCAACTCGACTCAAACACAGTGCAACGAACGAGTGTTTTTAAGTCTTTGGTCTCTTCTCTCACCTCACACAACGAGTGGAATTTGCTGTGAGTGAGAATTACTCATACACGTCATATGCGGAGAGTCAATTTGAATTGAGTTTTATAAAGAGTGTAAGAAGAAACAATATTGAAATTTACAATAATAGTTTTTGTAATTTTGAAGTTCATTTTTCAATTTTCATGTCACGTGAACTTTTTAATAATTTTTTTTTTTATTCCTTTGTATGAAAATAGTTTTGTAATTTATTCATTCATGTTCAGGAATTTTTCATTCCAATCCATGTTTTGAGTTTGCGCAATTTGAGCGGCATAAGAATTGTAAAGAAATATGTTACAAATTGATTCGGCACACCACTTTGGAAAAGAATAAAGAAAAACCGAGTGGGGGCGACACAGTGGGTGTTGGCACGTGGTTGTTCGTTTCTCTATGACACAATATGTTTTTCTTGATGGTTTGTTAGTGTTGTTGTTGTAAGGTTTTCCACACAAAAAGGTCAACAAGAATACAAGTAAGAATATACATAAGTATGTATATAAATAGAATAAGCAGAAACAACGCACCAAAGGATTTTCCATTGTTTCATCATTCACATCCGAACACAACACAATTTTCAATTTCCCATTCTCCCATTCAGTTCTCAATCAATTATTACAAACAGATTGATAAATATGATGGGGATAGAAAACCACCTAATTATTTGTTATTCAATTCTATTGTATTTACACATTCTAATTTTCATATATGTAAATATAATTACTTATTTCCCTGCTTACCACCACCTCTGTTCTGCCTTTGACGCCCATTAATTAATTGAATCCAATTTGAGTTCAGAGTCAAGTCAGAACAAGCAGTCACTTACATTGATCGAGATGACTCAAATTGAAATTTAAGTTGATCAATTCTCCACATTCCTTCATGTCTCCTCCTCCCTTTGCAAACAACTCACATCAATTTATATATACATACATACATCCAAGTATATATGTATATTGTAACTTACTAATGTTTCAATCAAAAATTCATGTTCAGTTTCTTTATTTTATTTTTTGAGTACAATAATTTTAGTGTTGCCAGACTCTCTCTCTCTTATTTTAAGTCATTGAAGTAAAACTTAAAATTGAATTGTTGTAATTAACAACTTCCTTCACTTCTCTCTCTCTCTCTCTCCTTAATTAATTAATAATTATATCGATAAAATTAGGGAAAAGAAAAACATTTTGAAAACCCATGATTGATCATTGACCATTAATACCGCGGCGGCCCCATTAACAATTATCACAATCACTAACCACCAATATCAATTATCGAATTTGTCATGTGAGGAAAGGAAATGGGAAGGGAGGAAGAAATAGCAAGTGTTTGTTAAATACTTAAGTAAATAACAATAATAATATCATAATCAACAATGACAGTAGAAATATAACAAAATCACATTACTTTTTTTTTCGGTAGTCATAAGACTTCATTCACACTCTCCATGATTTTATTATGACATAATTATATAAAGAAATCTGCAACAAAAACAACAACAGACATACATACAAAGAATAGTTAAGTAAATATTCAATGGAAGAAAAGTAAATATGAATTGAAATGCAAAAACACGAACGAAACTTATAATAAAAGGAGGAGAACCGGGGCAGGTGAATTGGATTTTGTGTGTGACCAATAAGAAATCCCACTTCAAGATATTATATTATATTCCATCTTATCTTATCAGCTGTTACTTTATCATGATTTCTTTTGTTAGCCAAAGAATAAGGAGATAAAATGAATGTATGGCATGTGATGAATATTATTGCAACATGAACAAACGGAGAACATGTGATTGATTTTACTAACTCAAAAAATAAAATCATGTGTTTGAAAACAAGAAGAAAAAAACATATGCATGAGGAAATTGAATTTTCCCACTTTGTGTTATAAAATAATAAGTTTTTTTTCTTCTTCCAACTTCTTCCAACAACCCCCCCACGCAATAATAAAAAAGATCAAAGTCTGGCAACGTTACGCATATAAAACCGAAGTCTTGTGACTCGTTGCCGTCGTTCAAAGCAAGCTTAACCTTAAAAATACACTTATACATTTATATACACGTAGTATACTTGTGTATATGAGTGATTGCATGCTATAACTTCAAATGAGAATAATAAACGACAGTTAGTAGGAGAACCTTAAAATTTTACCCTGTCTTTCACTCATTCGCTCATTCATAATCATTAGTTGTGGTCGTCGTAGAGTAAATTTTTGTATATGAAAAATAAGACACGATGACGACGACGAAATGAGTTACAAATGCGTGAGTAATGCAACAAAATTAAATAACCATAGAAAATTAATTTTAATTTTACAATAAATTAATTTTGTAACTATAATTTGCATTTATAAAGAAAATTTGTAATACAAATGAAAAATTTGCTTGTCACGCGCATTCACCAACTTGAATAAATTCACTCACTCGCCTATGTATACAACATTTCTCTCATCCAATCTCTTTAAAACTTTGTCATATGAGTGGATTTGTGAGTGAGTGAGTGACTGCGACTGTGACTATGTATGAGAGTGTTTTTTCTTGTTCTTACGCGCGTGTATTGAATTTTTAGCACTTGCAAGCTCGTCCAACCCGCCATCCTACTTCCCTCATCCATATGCTTTACATTTTTTTTCTTCTTCTGTTCATTTCGTGCTTCTTCTTCTTCTGGTTCTCTATTCATTCTTCTCTATTGCCACAAGAATTCGATTTTTCGCCTGCCATTCTTTCTTCTTCTACTACTGTATGTACTTTTTTTTTCCTACGTTACACAGGCAGGCACCACACAGGATTTCTTCTTTCTTCATTTCAATTTTATACTTAAATTGTTATTAATATTATTTTTAACACAAATTCATATTGTTCACTTACCCGAAAAGATGATGGCGGAGGCTGCTCCCATGACACCGAAGAATGGGCCGTAGATTGGGTTATCGCTAGGTGCGTCTGCCATTTTTGTTGGTGTGTGTGTGGTGTGGTTTTAAAAAGGGATTTCTATATTGAGAAAGGAAACACACTTGATTGATTGATATTTCGTTTTATATTTTTATTACAACTACTGCAATATATTAATATTAAAAGCACAAATAGAGACACACACACACACAATTGAATTGAATTTTTTCTCTGCGTACTCTTCTGCCTGCTTCTTGCTTTTATTTGTTCTTTTTTATCTACTGCGCGCTTGCTGCTACTTTCCGTTGCTTGCTGCTGTTGCGACGACGTCCGTCTGGTTTCAAAGTATGGTTTTTTTAAGCGTTTAAACCGCGTATAGAAGTGCTCTCGCCAAAAGTCGAATTTCGATTAAAATAACGAGTAGAATAGCGAGCATGTCGAAAGTAGCGACTCACTCATTGAGATTTTGGATTTAAATGATAAAAGAGAGAGAGAGAGAGAGAGAGAGCGTACTCTCTCTTAGTTGTAGTTGCTAGCAACAAGAATCACTCACTCGCTCGCTCAGTAAAGTAGACTATCTCACATTGAGTGATAGAGTTAATATAACAAATAAATTAAATAAATATTGCTGCTGCTTTTATATTCACTATTAAGGCAGCAATTAGTGACGGCGACGGCAGCAACTCATGGCAATGAAATATTTTGGAAAATTCCAATAGAAAACAAAACTTAATACAAAAAGTATTTGCGAAAAAACATGAAACAACAATTACGCAAAATTTTACGCAAGCAAGCACATGGTTTGCGCGATTCAACTTCTTTTCATACCCTCTTTTTCCTTTATTCCTTCCCCTTACATGCACACAACCATAAGCATATGTACATAACAAATTCCTGTTAATTAAAGTTAAAGAAGAAAAAGAAGCAGATGAAGTGATGAGTGATTGAGTTAGTGAGAGAATTTCTCAGAATTTCACTCAAAATTTAATTTTGTCGTGGCAATTTTTGTATGTTATTTCTTTCTTCCATTTTATTCGATTTTGCCTTTTCTTTTTGTTTCGTTTATTCCCAAAACTTTCTCATTTTGCTATTGTTTTTTGTTTCCTTCATGTGTTTTTATCTTTCGTTGTTCCTTTGGTTTCGTCGATTGTTGGTTGATTACTTTGCAGTAAAAGCGCGCAGTATTTAATTTTTGGATTTAAAATTCATTATAAACTAGTTTTGTATTTCACTTGATTTATGATTTATTTGGTTACACTTGCGCAGCACATGATTAAATTCAATTTTCAATTACAAATAAACTTGTGATGTGTGATGGAGCCTAATTAGCAGGAATATTTGGATTTTTCCACACTCACGTGATTAAATGAGAAGTAATTATTTAATCAGAAGAAACAGCAACTCTCTTTTGGCCTTATGGGTTTGTTCCGCTCGTTAGGGCTTGGGGCTTCAAAAACGACTGTCTGTCTATCGCTCGAAATATGTTGTTTTATTTCCTCGTACGCAACCGATCATTCGATTATTCATTTGCTTTGTCGCGGCTCCAAAACTTGTACATATGCACGATATACGATAACCGATACAAAAGTTAGTAATAACTTGGTCTATAAGCAGAAAGCCGGTACAATTCGTCGGTTACTCAGGTAGATGGGCATATGTATATGTATATAAGCCACTACAACTACACTGACTCTATATTACCAGGGTAAGCTATCAAAACACTTGGTAGCTTATTTAATGCTTAATCAGAATATCTATAGACCGTCTGTTACTCCTTCTTTAGCTTGAATATCTACATATGTACATACATTTGACCATGACAAGACGAATTGAGTCAGATCGCATTTAGCATTTACACAAACTATTACATATTGATTACAAATTTAAAAATTTGTAAGTATAATACTCCATTTGAAAAATATAAAATCTTCGATTAGTGTGTTTCTGTCAGAAATTCTTTGCAGTTGCTTTCGCATTCTGTATGCCGTATTATTCAAATAATTACTAATACTTATACCATTCCATTGTAATTGAATCTTTGGAGTATTTCGTACATACATACATTAGTAAAGAATACAAGGACACATAATTTAGTAAATAAAGAAAAGAAAATTTAACAAAACAAAAAAAAATAATAATTAATTTCTTTTGCGGTTATTATATGGTGCATATCTCTTGTTGTTAGTAGAATTCCTATTTCCACTGCTTTCCCACATTTGTCTATCATCTCTTGAGCGTCTGCCTGGTGGAGCGGCATTATATGGTGCATATTGGTTGTTATTGTGGTTGTTAGAATATTCTCCATATTCACAGGTTTCCACCATTTGTCCATCAACTCTTGAACTTCTTCCTGGTGGAGCGGCATTATATGGTGTATATTGGTTGTTGATGTTGTGGTTGTTAGAATATTCTCCATATTCACAGGTTTCCACCATTTGTCTATCAACTCTTGAACTTCTTCCTGGTGGAGCGGCATTATATGGTGTATATTGGTTGTTGATGTTGTGGTTGTTAGAATATTCCACATACTCACTGTTTTCCCACATTTGTCTACCACCTCTTGAACTACTTCCTGGTGGATCGGCATCAGGTTTGAAGCTAACCCGGTTGCTATGTTGTCTGCTACCATTTAAACTAGTTTGTGATGCACCATAGCCACTTCTATTCTTTTTGTCACCTGAGAAAATCGGTCCGAAATCTTCATTTTCTGATGGCGGTGATGATACGCTTGATTCCGTTTCTTTTTTTATATTGACATTACTTGTTGAATCATGGAAGCCATGACGCTCGCGTTCTTCATTGATGAATTTTTTTCGTTCAGAAGGACGAAAATCAGTTGGCATACGAATGATATTTGCCGTTTCAGCATACTCCCTTGGATTGTAGTCTTTGACTGCGGCGGCGGTTTCATCGTCATCCCAGTTTTCCCCGTCACATTCAATTGGGGGATGTGAGAAGTCCTCATTAATTTCCGGTGCTTGAAATTTGTACTGCGAGATCAGCTTACGATCTGGACAGTAGCGTAAGTGAATCTATTAAATCAAATGAAAAGAAATGATAAACACACAAAACACAAATTTGGATTTAAATGTCTTTTACCTCATATTCCGGTTCGGGAATGATGTGCAACTTGTTCAATGGACATTTAACCATTTCTGCATTTGCATGGTTCAGTCGACATTTTAACAAGTGCTGTTGCAAACGCTTACGGAGCATACGATGTCCAATGTCATACGGACAATTGACCAAGTCCTCGTCATTACCTGTTGATGTGCCTTCGAACATGACGGAAATAATAATAATCCAACTTAGTTCACCTAATAAATTTAAATTCACATTTCACATTTAATTTTTGCAATACTGTAAATTGAACAATGCTAAACTTACCGCTTAAAGACACAAATTTGACAGTTTATTATATCGTTTAATTTTATATCTTGTTCTTTTCGTTCTTATTCACCACGAATTTATTGATTTTATTGCTCATTTCTTCTTCTTCATTGTTCTTTGATATTGAACAGTTGTTTATGCAGCCTGGCAGCACTGTTGGTGACTGTTTTATAGTGTTTGTAAATTGCTTAAAAACGAGATTACTTTGGTGTTCAAATAAAAAAAAGTTAATTATTTTCTATAACGATCGCAATTGTTTTTGTAGAAAAAAGGTGATTAAATATGAATTTATTTATATTGATCACCATTTTAATCACCAGAACTGCCAACTGGTTGCACAGGGCTATTACATTAGAAATTAAAATGGATTTGTCCGCAATCGTTCCTGATTGTAAGTATTCTTAAAGATAATGATGATGTGGTCAACCACTTCTTCACTTTCTTTATACCTTCTGCACTACTATGAAGAGACATTATTACTTTATGTACATATCTGTACCTAATAAAATTGTGCTGGGACCCCATTAAGTACATAATACATACGTACGTACATATATGACGAATCTATTTAACGATATTCGTCTGTTTGTCCGTCCGTGAGTATTTATGCTATGCTCTCAATTTTTAAATAATGCATTGTTTTATTTAGTACAGGCGAGTTTTATTATCGAATGCAGGTGTTATGTTGAAATCAAAGTGCTCAGATTACTTAAATGAGGTACCCCATACAAAATTAATTTTAAAAAATAATTTCTTTTTTTTAGGGATCTTCAGATAGAGTTACCGAAAAATATGTATCTCGTCTTGAAGCATACCCTAACGCCTTCGCCACAGCCCTACTAGTCACGGTTAACAACATCAGATTTCCTGAAATCTTCCACCATTCACTTGTATGTCCTTTTGTATTACTTGTTTCCATTTACTTATGGTTACGTTGTCTTCTAACTGAACTCCTTGAACTTAGTACGAACGTGAATAGAAGAAAATCAATATACTACATTAGATTCACCAATTTCGCAACTGCGCCACATATCGGTTCTAAAACTATCTGGGACCCAAACATACACAAAATTCAATTTCAAAAATTCATGATATTCATTATTAACTTTTAATGAGAATTCATAGAAAAATATATAAATAAAATGGTCATGGTTAAAGGACAAAAAGAGAGAGAATTATAACACCTTCCTGCCTATCAAGTTTCACTTTTTACAACTATTATAGCGCTTATTTTTGTACATTAAATGCTTAAATTAAAGACTAAAAAAAAAATTATAACTAGATTGGACAAATCTCTATCGAAACATTTAGCTCTGTTAGCGTTCAATGTTTCGGGATAGTGTGCATCTTCACATCATGACAGATAGTTTTCCAAATTCATTAGTCAAAAAATTTGTGTTCTACTTCTTTTCCTGATGACGCTGGTATGTTTTTGATTCCACTTCTTGTTTTATATTGACATCATTTGTTGATTCAATGAACCCAAGACGCTTGCGTTCTCTCTTGACAAATTCTTTTCGTTCAGAAGGACGAGAAGCTGTTGGCATGCGAATGATATTTGCCGTTTTAGCATACTCCCTTGGATTGTAGTCTTTGACGGCGGCGCCGGTATCATCGTCATCCCAGTTTTCCCCGTCACATTCAATTGGGGCATGTGACATGTCATCATTAATTGCTGCTGCTTGATATTTGTATTGCGATATCAGCTTACGATCTGGACAGTAGCGTAAATGAATCTATCAAATCAAATGAAAAGAAATGATAAACACACAAAACATGATTTTGGTTTTAAATCTCTTTTACCTCATATTCTGGTTCGGGAATGATGTGCAATTTATTTAATGGACACTTCACCATTTCTGCATTTGGATGATTGCGACGACATTTTAACAAATGCTGTTGCAAACGCTTACGGAGCATACGATGTCCTATGTCATAGGGACAATTGACCAACTCCTCGTCATTATCTGTTGAAGTGCCTTCGAACATGTTGGAAACAATCAAACTTAGCTCACCTAATAAATTTAAATTCGCATTTGCAATACTGTAAATTGAACAATGCTAAACTTACCGCTTAAAGACACAAATTTAACTACTTATATCGTTTAATTTTTCGTCTTCTTCTTTTCATTCACATTCACCATAAATTTATTGCGCTTTTCGCTCATTTCTTCTTCTTCTTTATTGCCTTCTTTGATATTCAACAGTTGTTTGTGCAACTTGGCAGCACTGTTGTCTGGTTCTGTTCTGTTTTCTGTCGCAAAGTGTACAGAAATTTGGATATATTTCTGTTATGCTTGTGACAAGAGGCATGAAGCGGACAACGCTTTTCTTATATTGTTGGGATTCTCCAATTTCTCTAGCATTTACTTAAAATTTCGATTGATCAGCATCTTTTATTCGAGATGTGGAAATAATAATAAGGGCTGGATCTGTACGTTATTTCCATCACTTTACAGTTGATCTATAAATCCCATATATTGAAATATTGTATTTGCATTTAAGATACAACAATTGTGTCTCTGACAATATTGTTCAACACATCTCAAGTCTAATCATGTAATCATCAACTCTCAGAAGAGACTTCTACATCTTGAAGAGATAGACCTGGGATACCGCATAAAGAGTCATTTAAAGTTCTTAGAACACATGTAACACTTCCTCATTTGTAAAATTTGATATTGTCAGTTCATGAAGTTTATGAAAGGATAAAAGAGAAAAGCCCTTATGTTTTTATGCAAAATATCCGCCATCAAAGGCCTTTTTAGAGTCATGCTCTGTTAACATTTTGGACTAGACAACACGATCCCTGGTGCTGAACCGTATTAAAAGCCTCTGAGGAATATTTATTCGTATTGTTTAAACCGATATTAAGAAATACGATAGTGTTGAAGAACTTAAACTTGCCATTTTGAGTGAATGGAGGAAATTCGCTTAAATCCTTTTGGCAAACATAATAAATTCCACGAAAGAAAAAGGTTATTTGATTTGGCAAAAGAAGGAGGTAAATGTCATTAGAGTCAAATTATTTTTATCCAACTTTTGTGCCTTTTCTTTCATAGTTAGACCTGTTCTTGGGTCATATATTGTGCGTCATTCAGTCCAAGGTTAGTTTTCTTCTTGTTTTATTTTCGTGTCAAATTACTTATACTAAGTACTGTATTTGTGCACAGAAATTCAAATAAAATTAATAATCTTTGCATACTTTTGCATTATTCAGTTAGACATCATCATCATCATCATCATAATTAGGTATTCTCCTCAGTGTCGTCATCAACGTGAGGTATTGTGTAGAATGGCATATCATAGAATTGCCATAGTTTTGGCTGCGTCTTATCCACTTTGTAGCTGAGACAACGCGTCTCAAATGTGTCCCATTGGCGCTCCATGCAATTTATAATTGGATAGCCATCATTGTAGCAACGACTGCGACTTCTATAATAGACTCGGCCCAAAGTGTTAGCGACCATATTGTTTACACTTTGCAGACAAGCACGAAATTCATCTTCGCAATGGCAACGAAAGCTAAGCCATAAATATGCTTATTTTAATTGAATCAATCAATTATCAATTGACACTCAACTCACATGGGAAACCAATCATCGTTAACTAAACGAAATTTAGTACTTTGAGCTTTTATCGACTCGTGGCAATGATCGTGAGCGCGACAACATTTGTCCGCCTCGACTTCGGAACCCAAATCATTATAGTGCTCTGCTGTGCTGCCGGGTCCACACCATTTGGTGCCAGGTACTGTAATGCCATGTCGGGGAAAAGTATATTGAGGCTGCGTATTGCCAACAGCAGAAGCAAACAAACTAAGAATGAATACAATGGCTACCATGACCATGATGTACGAAACATACAAATCAAACTGATTTCATTTGAAATTTTTGAATATGCGCTTGACCCGTTCGACAACTGATAAGCCAATTTAATTTAGATTCGTCAGCTTAATTTAAAACTAAATACGAAATACATACGAGTACATATAACCTAACCTTATCATCAAAGCTTAATACAAAAAGAATACTACGATAATACGTCAAACGCCTATCAATCTAACTATAAAGACGATGCCAATTATACTGACCCTTTGCCAGATTCAAGAATCGACCAGCGGCGTCAATCATTCTAGACTATGCGTCACTCTTTTGTGTCTTCTGCATTACTTGTCGCAATTGTGGGAAACTACTTTTAGTCTGTGGTGGATGTAAGCGCGCACAAAGCGTTATAAAGGGCTCATATAGTGATGGTCGCTCCATAGCATTTACTGTGTAGTGTTTAATACGTTCTCGTACACACCAATTGTTGGCACGATTTAATAAAGTCTCAACTGGATCGAGTTGGTGCTGAGCGCCACCAGTTGTGCCGTCTCTTTTGTTACGTGCCCTCATATTTGCCAAGACAATAATGGGAACTTCCTTTTTATCCTTGTTCTTGTCGATATCTGTCTTGATATCTGCTAGCATATCAAGACTACTGGGATCCGTTGGATCGTACACAAGCACATAACCATCAGGAAATTGCAAATAATGGCGGGGTAATTGAGCTTGACCTTGGAGGCCAGCGGTATCATAAATGCGTAATGTTTCACGTGCGCCACGACCAGTGTCTACACTAGCAACATAAATATCTTCAATTGTGGAATGAATATCCTATAGAAAGAGAGAATTGCATTTTGTTAAGCTCCACCAATTTGGTAAATGAATGACTCACTTACTAACTCAGAGTTCACATTTCCATATATAAGCTGCTCAATTAATGCAGTTTTTCCTACGCCTTTCATGCCACACACTAGCACCTTACCAACTTTTCCGATTTTTGCCGTAAGCATTTCTTATTATTTTAACAAATCCAAAGCAATATAAGAAAATTTGCAGAACTTTCCCTTCAATAACACAAACAAATTGAAAAAAACAGGTGGATGTGCTGCCAACTTGCTAAAGTAAATTACATTAGTGCTGCCAATTTTTAAAACAAAATGAAGCAGCCGCACACCTCATGGTAAAATTTAGGGTGTAAAGAATATGAATAATAAAATAAAATTTATAGTGGGCTGACATGATTAAAATTCTAACATAAAAATAACAATTTGATATATACTATCTTATCAAAAAAAGTGCCCAACACTGATAGGAGTAATTCGAAGCATGTTAAGTGGGGTATAAATGATTGATTGATGGTTATTTTTTAATAGCTTAGCTCTATTTTTACTTTATACTTATAAAATCCAACACAATTCAATGGTTTCTTTGGTTGCTCATATAAAAATAATGTAAAAATAACTTTAACAATTAATATGTACTTAAAACTAAATTCTACAGTACTTTGAATAGTTTGTTCATCATCATCATCACCAGCGCAATTGAAATTTTAATTTACGCAGATGAATGCGAGTCTTAAAGACAAAATCCCATAGTGGACTACTAATACCATAGCCCATATCTTGATGGGCGAAATGATGCTGATAGTGATAGCGTTTCATATGATACAAATGCTTAAAGCTCGGATTGCCATAGTGCAAGTAATAATGTATCATGTCATAGCACACGTAACCAAAGAGGGCACCAGAAAGCAGAACACGAGGATGTGGCACCAAAAAACTTATTGGTGTGTAAATTACCGAAGCTAGTATAATACCTGGCACCGGAGGAAACACCAAACGCTTGGCATCAAAAGGCACTTTATGATGCAAGCCGTGTATCATAAAGTGTAACGTACAAAGCCATGGGCTACTATCACTTTTAATTTCCATGTGAAAGACCCAACGATGCAGCATATACTCTAGTAGTGTCCAGAATAAGATGCCCCAGAAAAAATAAAATACCAGAAAGCTGAGCTGTTAATAAAAAATGTTATAGACGACCATTTTGGTATACTAATGTAGATTGTCTTACTTTATCCATATTCTGCCAGTTTTCTTTGAATTCACCTAGAGAGCATGTGATGAGAATTGGTATCCAGACGAGAGGCACCATCCACCAAGGTGTTTGTGTACATATTTCCAGGTACCAAGGTCCAAATAAACGTAAAGGTCGATCCACTGGCTTATGGACCCATTCATTGTAGTACTTTGATATGTTTGATACTTGCGGAACCATTGCTTTGGACCAGTCAACCAAATGCTATTGCAATTTAGAGAAATGAAGAAATCAAATAAAACAGAAAATGTTATTAAAAATCGATTTTTATATTATCGATTTCGTTTTCTGGTCATATTTTTTTTTGTAAAGTTAGCAGCCCTGATTTTAACTTCAAACCTGACATTCGAACGTCGACAACGATTTTGAGAGAAATATGATTGTGATAGCTTGAGATACAAATAAGACACAAAATAGTATTAACAGTTTACTAACACATACATATAGTAAAATTATGTCGGTGCCTGGTAAGCAATATCCGACATTAAAAGGAATTTTCTCGGCTCCGAGTAAGTTATTTCTTGTTTTCATTTTGTTCTTAAATTCGTTTGTTGTTATGTGCAACCGCGACTATGGTAACCGCCAAATTATTAAGTGCTCATTCTTCTTGTTTTAAATTTTTGTTTTGTAAATTTTTTTTTAAAAATTTGTTAGAGGACACACATCGACGTGACTTTTTGCGTGAGAACAAGTTAAGCTTACGAAGCCTAGAAAAGGAAACAACAAAGAAACTCGCTGCCAAGGAACCAGTTCGTCCGAAATGGATGCCGCAACCGGTACAGATACCACCTCCGCCGCAGCCGGGGCACGTGCCTGGCATTCGTCGTTCGGCCTCGGTGATACGTACAGAGCAAGAACAACCATCTAATACGGCGGCAACTGCACCACGTAAGGAACATATTAAGCGTCCGAATTCTCAGACACGCAATCGAGCACATGATTCAGAGTCCCGGATTGGTATCAGTGACACACAGTCCATTGCAACCCAGGGCAATAGCAATAAAGAGCGCAATAGTAAGAATTCATGGACAGATCGTTGCCAATCATGCGGTACGGATCGTAATACTGGAGGAGCTGGAACGGGAGTGGTATGCGATAGAAGCATGCAAACGGATGATATAGATGATGAAATATATCTAACCAAAGCGCTACGCAGGTACGTTTCATTTTGTTTATGGAATAGTAATAAAAATTCAACTCTTTCATCAGATTGACTGGTTCCCGGTCTCGTATACATATGGATGACGCTTCTGAGACACATTCGCGGACCTCACTTTGCGAATCACGTTGTGACATGCCATGCAAAAAGAAGTCTTCCTTAGATGTACGCAGCACTTTGCCTCACGATGAAATGGATTTGGAGTATGATGATTATAATGCATTGAATGATATAGCTGGATTGACTGATACCCAATCTCACTACAGCATAAGAACAGCAAATGACGATAGAGATCACGGTGGCAGAGGTGACAGACGTGGCGCTACTTATAATGAAAAACAGAAGTCCCGGCAAGAACATGACAGTGGCAATCTAAAAGATGAAGATTATTTGGAGGACATGCAACGTGCACGTGGCCAGTCGCCATCGCCAAGGACGCTGGTAAGTGTTAAATCCGAACAACGTGGTAGGAAGCTACAAAAATCCGTCAATGATAATGAAATAGACGCGTACTCTCAGAATTACAAAAAGACATATAAGCAAGACCACCATCAATATCATCATGCTGAAGATGATGATCATGGCTATGATCCCGAAGGTGACAGTGTATCGCGGCAGCTTAAAACGCTTGATATCGATGAGACGTCGGTTAAAAATGGTTTTCGCAATGCTGGTGATTATGATGATTATGCGGATGAGGATGCGGATGGTCAGCTTAGTGCACGTAGTCGTCAAACTGTGGTGTCCAATATGACAACAGCAACAGCTAAATCCAAACGGCAACCACATAAATTGGGCTGTAAGTGATAGATGCATGAATTGAGCGAGAATGTTCAGAGTAACAGAAAGCTAACATGGATTGTTTACTTTTTTTTTACTTTTAGCACGCGATGAAGTACGCTTACCACGTTATTTAGAACGCGAGAAACGTCAAAAGGAAGAGGAGAAGCTACGTGAAACGGAAGTAGATCCAGATTGCCCCCCGGGATTTGTGCTTCTTAGCGAACAGCAACGTGTTGACGCTATGAGTACGGCTAAAAAGCGTAAGTATTTAACAGTTTAATGGTTCGTCACACTTCCCCTCAACTATTCAATTTTGATTGATTGATTTTAGGTTTTGACAATCTAATTGGAGATTATAATAAACTGCCTATGACTGCTCAAACGCTGCGTGTGCGCAACCGTCGTGCTGAAATAGAGAAGGAATTAACAAGAGCTGAAGAAGACATAAGAATCTTCTCTAAGCAAAAAGTTTTTGTCAAGTGCGCGAAATAATTCACGCACACACAATAACAAGGAATGTCTTCAACTCCTTCAAAACTTCTAAAACCAAAAGCCGAGAGACTTTTAGAATAGAATATAGGCTAATAATGTTTAACTAAAACCAAAAACTAATCTAAACTAAATTCTTTTAAATGAATTCATATATATTTTTATAAGCAAAAAAAACAAGAAAAAAGAAGAAAAAACAAAAAATAATCAACCAAAGACCAGAGCTAACTAACACAAACATGAAGGCAGCAAATAAGTTGATGATAAAAGGGTTTATAATGCCATTCAATATTAATGTTCTATATTTTATAAAAACAAAAAAATGTTTTGTTCTTGAATACACATATTAATAAATTGTACTATGTGGGACAAAACGACAATCACAGCATTTTTCTATACTCACCTCCATGCTTTCATCCAATTGATTGTTGTTTTTATCTTCACCTTGTTCCTCAATCAACTCAATGCCATTCTCCAGAAGCTTTGTGCGTCCATGGCGCATATGACCATTGCGTGTCAGACCATTTGTTGCATAATCCTTTGCATTGATTTTGTACTCCTTCATTAGATACATGGCAGCATCTGAGTGCGGAGGCGCCCTAAGGAAACGCGCTGTCATATCTGCATGGTTAAGGCCTTTAAGGGTATTTATTCCACCCGGGTGTTTGTGTAGAAATTTGCTTATATCATAGAAACTCTGACGATATTTTACAATGATTTTGCCATCATCTTCCAAATGTTGTCTGTCTCTTTGTTCCGATTGTGTGTTTATAGACATTTTTCTTGTTGCACTGGCGCTCAATATTCTTTCGGACTATTATTGCTGCGTTTCTAATGTGAAATCACTAAAAAACAAAAATGATGTTTTATAACTTTTTCGATGCATTCGAATGGATTGAAAAATAAACATATGATTTGCGTGCTATTGAACTTGATGGTTTTGCTACTGTTTAATTCTGTATTTTTACAATAAAAATATTCAGGAAGTTGCAGCGTAGAGATCAGATCAAATCAAACGACATCATCATCATCATCATACTCATCATTTGTTAGTTTTATAATTTATTTAATTAATATACTTAAGCGTTGAAATGAATGCAGTAAAGCATGCTTGTGTTAAACATTTTAAAAATAAAAAAAATAAAAAAAATGCATTACAATTTATAAAATATATTTTAAAATGTGTTTAACTCATTTAAAGCCCCATTAAAGAATCGAGAGCTAATGATGAGATGAGATGAGATCTTAGGCCACTTAGACCTATTATTACCTATTCCTTAGGGATGCAACCTGAAAAGTTAAGAAACTTCAAAAAACAAATCATATGCAAGTCTTTCAGAACTATGAATCGAACGTTCTAAACATTCTTATTTAAGCTCAGATCATTAGCAGAAAAGGTTCTTGTTCGAGTTTTTGAGAATAATACAGCTATGCCCTAGAGAACATACACCATTTTAACATTGAAACCGAAACATTTGTATCGGTGTTATTCGATCCAGTAATCTTACAGTCTTGATCATGGATCAGAAGTTTATACTGTCCAAATTTCAGTTTTATAATACAAAAAACAAAAATGTTTTTGTAATAAGAACATGAATTTAAAATGAAGTTTCTATGGGAGCTATACGATCGAGCGAACCTAGCGTCTCGAAATTTACATGGTTGGTGAATATGGGTCAGGTTCTTTTAGTGTCCAAATTTCAGTGAGATAATACAAAAACCAAAAAAGTTTTTCATATAAGAACATGAACTTAAATTGTGGTTTGTATGGGAGATATACGATCCAGTAATCCTAAGGTCTCGAAATTTACTTGGTTAACGAATATAGACCAGATCCTTATACTATTTAAATTTCAGTTTGATAATTCAAAAAACGAAAAAGTTTTTCAAATAAGAACATGAACTTAAATTGTGGTTTGTATTGGAGCTATACGATCCAGTAAATGTAAGGTCTCGAAATTTACATGGTTCGTGAATATGGGTCAAGTCTATTGCCTTGAAATTTTCATGGTTGGTGGAGATGGGTTGGGTGGTAGAAACTTATTGAGTCTAAAGAGTATAAATGTGCCAATTTGGAATCCGCAATAACATAGTATAGCTTAACGACGATAACGTTTTTTTTTATATCTAATCAGTTACGAAATCGATAAGACAATTGCAAATCACACCTATTACCGAGTTTTCTAATTCTTATAGCGTCGATAGTACGAGTACATAATCGTATGTATTACATTTAAGTGACGGTGAGGTGCGCCATGACTCACGAAATTGAAACTGGTTGGAAAGATACCCATTAAAATTTAGTGCAATACTATTTTATACATTTACAATTTCAATTTCAATTCCAATTCGACTAAGGTCTTTTATGAATTTAACAATAAATATCTAGAAACATGTAAATAAATAAATTTAATTTTTTTTTGCTTAGACAATAAAACAATATTGGCTTTTGTGTTACTTTTTATTTATCTTTTTTATACTCTTCACGGGAGTAAATAGTATTATAAGTTTGTTGTGAAGTTTGTAACAGGCAGAAGGAGACAAAAGAGACCACATAAAGTGTATATGTTCTTGATTAGCTCGATTAGACAAATGGATTAAGCCATGTCCGTCTATCCATCTGTATGTATGCAAACTGGTCCCAAACAGTTATTGAGCTAAAGAGCTGAAATTTTGCACCAAACTTTCTTTTTACCATAGGCAGGACAGGCAGGTTTGTGGACCAGCCGAATCTGACCACTAGGGGGTATCTCCCATACAAACCACCCATTTGAATTCATGTTCTTATTAGAAAACGACAATATGCTTGTATTAAATATTTTTTTGGTAAAAATATCGTTGCGAATAAAGCTTAAATACTACAATAAAACATTCACTGCCTGAAGAGTATTTCATCTTCGGCATAGTCGTAGATAATGTTATGATAATTTCTAGTTTTTTATTTATTTCTTTATCGGATAATGTTACGTTTGTCTTTGATAAGCGTCCAAGTGAAACAATGTTTCGTATACATTTTAACATTTTTCGTACTAAGTTTTTATCACCTTCGTTTTAACGCAATAGCAACATAATCAGAATTTAGTTCACCCATGAATAGTTGCAACTCATTCGACATTAATAATTAATCCATACGAGTCCAAAACAATATTAAGTTACGCGTATCGTCTAGAAATTTCATTAGTTCAATGGCGAATGCAATGTGTTTCAGTTAGTTAGACTACTTTTGCATGATGATCATGATTATTATTATTTTTTTTTAAATGTTTATGACACCATGAAAACTATGTCTGATCAACAAGGAAGTTTTTATTGCTCACATTTTCCAACTGTTGGGTAATTCACTATAGCATACACTTAGGAGTTGTATTTGTGCAATATTAATTTGATTGTTGGGACATTTTGCATAAAGTTTAAGTATTGTATTTAGAATAATAAATTTCACCTAAGTCAGAATCTTCAAATTTTTTTGAAATCACATCAATTATCATTCAAGGAAAACCATCAGAATGTTTTTATGAAATTGTTATATTTGATTGTGTCTTTTTCAAGTATATACAATATACTTATACCTACATATTTCCATATAAATCAATTATTTATACTACTTATGAAACTTTTGATGGAATTGTATTGTAATAAAAATTGAGTTTATTGTGAGTTTTCTTTGTTACACTAGGCCCAATCGAGACCGCAGTGATGAAGTGACTAGTTTCTGCCTTTCCTCTAATCCATAGGTTCCCAAACTTATTTCAACCACCGCTCAATTTGAGCTTTAAAAAATTCTAGGATCCACAAAATTTTTAATTTTTATTTGGTGAACAAAAGAAATGTAAGATTATTGGTTTAAGTTGACGAGCCGCTTGGGGCCAAACTGATCTTTGCTTTAGGCCTTAGAATTTATCTTGAGGTGGCCATTTCGTTTGCCTTAATGCCCCCTAATTTGTTCTGAGCCCCTGAAAACCTCTAGTGCCTATGCTTTTATCAAATGACTGGATCACTGTGACATATGTATGTATATATGTATGTACCCAATAATGGTATAAATTAATCACTTTTTTTTTTAATCAAATTTTGCAAGCTGAATAACAATCATTTATTGACATCCCATTGAACTGAAATTTTTCAAGCACCTTAATTTCTGGCGATAATGCAATATATAATAAAAATATTTTTTGAAAATCCAATAATTTGTGATAAAATTAAATTTTTACAGTCTGCTTTAAAATTTCACCTGCTTTGTATGTTGGTGATATTTCTTTCTATGTGGAAAAGAAGAAATAGTTTAAAAAAAAGAAAAAACTCAAAAATCTATGATGAGGTAGGTACACAACTGTTAATTTGAAAAACAAATGAATCACGGGTTTGGTATCGTCTCACTTAGAAGGTGTGGAAAATATATAGGAAGTGTTTTGTTTTCAATAGAATTCATATTACAAAGGTAGTTTTCCAATATTTATTATATCGTATATCGTTTTATCTCTCAATTTCAATTATTTCCAACCTAAGTTCATAAAATTGTGTCTTTAGGCTTTTCAAGTCTTTTATGGGGATCATTCATATTGTATTCAATTCACAATGCACAATTTCTCATGATGATGATTTTATAAATTTTCCTTATGGATTTCTTACAAACCTTGAACTTAAAACAAAAACTCACAAAATATAATAAGTTGAAAGTTTTTGCAATGCAAGAATCCAATGTAATTGACAATAATTTAGTATAGCATTATTTATTTATTTAAAATACACCAATTTATATACAAAGGTATGTTTTTGGGTCAGTCCGCGGACTTGTCTCTTTGTTTTTTCATTAAGTAAATTTCGTATTTTTTTTTTTTTTTTGCTTTTATTTTATCATTTGTATATGTAAGAAAAATGTATACGAACTGTTTCAATATAATGAAATATTGTAGTATAATAAAAATATTGATAAAGAAAATGTTAAAGCAAAGCAACAACCTGACGGAACGCCAAACAACGCGCAACTAAAAAGTGAATTCCCTCGCAAAAAGCCAAAGCCCCAAAGTCCAAAGCAAAGACAAGTAAGTACAAACGAACGAAGAGGCGCGAAGAACCGTCACTAGCTTTAGCGATTACATTGTTTCGCTTGTGTTTGTCAAAAGCAATTCCGACGCACACTGAGAGATAACAACAAAATGGCGAAACACAACAAAAGGAGTTAAAGCGCCGCAACCTCACGCGTTCTCCTTACATACGAATGAATATTGTAACTTGTGTATTTGCATTGACTGTGTATGCAATTCTTGCGGCGTGTGAGTGACTTTGTTTGAATGCCAAGTGCATTTAACTATCTTTATGTGTGTGTATGTGTGTGTGTGTGTGTGTGTGTGTGTGTGTGTGTGTGTGAACTGAGTGAGTGAGTGTTATGAAACTTACAATAGAAAGATTATCAATTATTTTATCATCGATTCATGGCATCAATCTTTGTATTGTTTTTAATGAATCATTTTTAGAGGTGATACAGATAAACATCATAATCAAATACATAAAATTAGTTATCAGTGAATGAAAGAAAAAGAAATACATGTATTTCTATGTACGAATAAATGTTAATCACTTTTTCCGACCGTCCGTCCTCGGGTCATATGTCATGAACCGTAATAGCTGGAGAAAAAGAAATTTTTACAGAATTATTATTATTTATGACGTATTTACAATTTAAAGAAATTATAAACATAGTATATTCAAAAAGTTGATTAACAAAGGATTTCCATCTGTCCCTATTGCGTGCTAATGCGAGAAGTTCGGTCATAGATTTTCTTGCTTCAGCCGCAACAGTTCGTATTATCCGAGGCTAATCTTGTAAATACACGAATCGATGAGTTTTCAGACGCAATGGAAGATTAAACCAGAGCGCCCTAGTTCAGTTGCAGAGTTGCTGCCTTGTACGGAATGCAAACGGGCCTCCGATCTTGCCAGCTTTGCTAAGTGTACCGTAACATTTCCTCTACAGTACTGCTAAAGGGGAACAGATATACCACTGAACACTTGGTCGCCATTGCCTCATTTGTGAAAAACGGGGCACACCACGAGAAGGTTGAGGTTAGCAGTTGTACAGAGAGGTTATAAGAGACACATCATACATCTTGACCACCCATCAGCAAATACTAAAACTAAAATATATTAAAAAAAAAAGGGTCCCCATTCAAGAAACATTTTGTTTCGTATGGCAGCTATACGATCCAGTAATCCCACGATCTTGAAATTTGGATGGTTGGTGGCTATACATCAGAAACTTATACTGTTAAAATTTTGGATCGGATCACTAGGGAGGGTACCTCCCATACAAACCTTGCAGTAAAATTCAGATTCCTATAAAAAAATTTTTTTTTATTTTTTGTCCTATTGAAATAAATTTTAGATACTATAAGACTCTAATTAATATTCACGAAATGTGTTAGAGTCAAGACCCTAAAGTTACGTATAGCTCCCATACAAATTCAAACTCAAATTTAGGTTTTTATTTAACGTTTTCTAGAGGGTGCGTGAAGAGTAAGTATATCAAACTTCTTTTTACTTGTTTTAAAATAACATTGTATCACATGTAAATATAAACCGATAGATTCGATGATGGGTTAAGTTTAGAGGAATGGGTGGTTTAACTATAATAAATGAGGACCCAGACTACACAGAAAGTTATGATCTTCTTATTATAAACTAAGCACAAACAAAAAAAAAAAATGTTTATTTTTTAGGATTAGTTTTATGATGAAGCTTGAACTTTCAAGATCCTCATCTCGAGATTTGAATGTCTCTGTACCAGAAACCAGGGCCCTGTGAACATAATAGACTCTTTAGTTATTTGATATTTATGCTTAATAAAGAACGTCTCCAGATTGGAGCCATCCCCCTGAAACAGACGCTTCGCAGGTGGCCTTATCAACATTTGACATTAACAGCTAAGTTTTTTTTTTTTTGAAATTCCAACAATTTCTTTTTAAATTATTGCCTTTCAATCTGAGAATACATATAAAATTTACATTTGCTACTTGATGGTAATGGATTTTCGACAATAAACGACGCGTTTTGGAATCAATTTTCTCAAGCAACTTACTTTTTATTATTTAACATTAACCATGATTGAACTTTCCATCTTTAAAGGTCTATTCTGATTAACCATGGTGATCTTAAAATTAAACATTCTGACATATCTCCGATGAAAGTAAGAGTTGTTGTTGTCACTAGAATGGAAAGTTTTACAGGTGTTTCAATGTCAAGTTTACAACATCAGCAATTCTTAGTGTCTGAGAGGCCGATTTTCTTTAGATGATTTCAATGTAGAAATGGAAATATTTTTGTTTGATTTAAGAAGGCATCTTGTATATCTTTGGCTCCTTGTTTATGAAACTGGCTCGTTGGCTCAGAGGTTAGTGCGCTGGGCTGATATCCCAAGAGTTTTGTGTTCGGTTCCTACTCAAGGCAAGTCTGGTCCTGCACTTTTCTACAATAATTTTCTTCTTTCCTTCTTAACTGTAGCCCCCTGAGCTGAAATACTAGTTTATAATTTGTAATTATAATCTTAGTTCAAATAAATATAATAATTCAATAAAAGATTGTCTATGACTGTTTTAAAACCGATCAATATCTATGACAAACAACACAAGTCTATAAATTTTAATGATATCTTAATAGAAAAGACTAGAACTTATTTATTCTCATACCATTTCAAAAATTATTGCACGAGTATATAGACACTTATTGGTTTTTTCATCCTTTGAATGTTATGTGTGCGACCTTTTTTCATAATTAACAACTGCAAATATTTACACAAAGTAAAATAATGGAAAAGTACTTACTTATGTGTTTTTTTATAAACCACAATCAACTACATAGATGATGAAACAGTCAACCCAAGTATGCATTTCTACTTGAGTTCAACTATTGAGCGCAAGTGCGAATATCCTTGACCATCTCAATTATTTATGGCATTTGCATGTCGGAATGAGTGCATTTTCTAATCAACAATCCCCCTAGTCTTCTGACTGACTACCTCAAATCCTGTATTTGTGTGAATTTTTCTATATGTGAATTTATTGTTTTTCACTTTATTGTTGTCTCAAGGGTATGACACCATAATAGTCATATTCATCTACATATCTAACAGTGATTGATGGTTAGCAACGTGTTTCCATTAATAATAATACTTATACATATGATTGATTAATATTGTATAATAATACAATTAAGGTTAGATGGCTTTCCACTATCCACCACTTTCCTCTAAATAAGTTTATTGTGAAAGAAAATGAACTAATTGTTTGTAGGAAATTTGTTCTAACAAAGAGATGATTGATTTGAGATTTGGTTCTGATCCAATCAGATATTCTTAAATGTTTAGTAAAATAAATAAATAAAAAAAAAAAAAATATTTTAAATTTTATCTTATTATATCAACTTTTTTGCATTTACATATTCCAATTGATTTGTTCTTTCAATTTAGATTGAATTTAAAATTTGATTTTTCTGAAATAGAAAACACATTCACCAAAAATATTTGACTCATGGCCAAAAATGCCAGTGAACTAAATGACGATTTAATGTGTTTTACAAAATTTACTAAACAATCATTGACATTGATAGGCGGTCAATTGGTTCCAGTAATCATTGACATTGACATAGAACAACTATAAGTTCTAAGGAGGAGGATATTTGTTGGTTGTTGGCTGGCAATGGTAACTGAGACTAATTGAGGTGAGTCCTTAAGTGGTTATCAAAATCCAATTATTATGAATTAACTAGTAAGATTTGTATTGTATAATGGAATGAAGATTTCTTCAGTATTTCGTTTGTTTACCACAATCAAATTGTCATTAAATGAAACTTTTATTGTCTTGCTCTTTTTTTTTACTTACGAATCTTATGACAATATTTTCTGCTAATTCGGCAAATTGTTTCACTTGACTATGATGATTTTTTATTTATTTTTTTTTTATTATATCACATTTCGTTTTGTCAAGTTTCATCACATGTAGTTGATAAATAATAAATGCATTAATGTGTTCTTACAGTTTTTTATAACTTTTATGGCATCATCATCACTCAACAAACAACTTCATGCAACATGCTTTATTGGCTCTATACTAAATTGATCATGATAATGATGATGATGATGATGATGCTGCCGTCTTCGAGCGTCTCAATTTTCAATTTGAATAACCGCCACCGCAACCACATGGCGACCCACTAAACAAAGAAGTAGCCCGATGCCACCGATAACAACTGTAACTGCTGTGGCGACAACATACCTCAAAGAACTGAAAAAATGTATCTCTAAACAATGATTTGGTTGTTGCCACTGATGTTGATTTCGCTGACGTAAGTGATAAATGTAGGAATGTAGTTATAAGATGATACTACAATACATAAACACTTATGTACTTTGCATTCATAATCGCGAATCTGTGTCAGTTTCACTTTCAATTTGCTTGCTTTTGGTTCAACTGAAGCATTTGGCATAGATTTTGTTATCTTCATAAAGTTTTATCTTTTGTACATGGTAGATACATGTGTATCTCATTATCTATCTAAGCAAAAAAAAAAATAAAAAAAAAAAAATATTATTATAGATACAAAAGTACTAAATTAGTACAGTATGTATTTAGTTATTAGATAATTTGTTTAATTTATGTTTTCTCATAGAAGATATTGTATGTATGATTTTCGTACATATGCTGATAGTACAAAGTATTTACCCATATTCTTGATACAGAAACCAAAAGATTTGATGTGTATCCATAACAACTCCTCCACCTTAGGAAGTGTCAAATTGTGTTAAATGTATTGGAGAATTATTAAAACGACTCTGCTTGTTTATTCAATCGCCAGGAGCAGTGGCTCTAAAATCGTGTTAATTACCAGGGGTCAATGAAACAATTTCTACTTTATTAAATTTCAAATTCATCAATGTTTTAATAAATATAACTTCTTTCCTTATCGAGGTAGGCGTGACGACCATGACAGTGATGCCAGTGAGAGACTAGTATATTGGTAGAGACTCCCACGACGGTAAGATCGAAGGCAAACATTGCGTTCTTTTCATGTGTTTTGAACACATGGACACACTGAATCTGCCTAAAATTCTTTGTTCTTTTTTTTTTTGTTTGAGAAAATGGGATCTGTGGATCATTGATCATTTGATTTGATTTGATAAGCTTATAATATCTACGTTTCATATGGGAATATAAAAAAAACTATCCACAAATATTGTTACTTAAGAAAGGATCAGCAGACTTCTGCATAAGTTTAAGAGCCACTGGACTAAAAGTCTTTTTTCTTTCAAGGCCACACTAGAGCTCTCGCCTTGAGCCCAACAGTACAAGCATAAATATTATTGTATTGTATTTAACTGGGAAAGCCTATAAAGGAATACACTATGTTCTAACCACGAGTGGCCAAGGAGTGGCCATTTTTTGTTATCGTTATTATTGTTGGTTTTGTCGTTCTCGTTGTTATTGTTGTCGTCGTCTTCGATGCCTGTGGTGAATTTATTGAAGTCATTCATAATTTTTGCGTTGGCTCGTTAAATTCTTTTGTCTTGGCTGCCAAGCCTTATTCTTCTTACCATTTATTGTATTGTATTTACATTACTTGGCTACCGGAACAGTCAGTCTGACTTCTGGTCAGTGTGGTCAGTCGTTCGTGTTGGTCGGTCGTGTTGGTGACCGTCTGACTTGACTTGACTTTCTGTCAATCAATTTCTTTGTATATTTTAGACACTCACTCACTTACTCACTCAGTCAGTCAGTTAGTCAGTTATTTAGTCAATCAGTTCATCAAGTTGATTGCGCTTCGTTCAGTGAACTTCTAGACAAATCGATAGCATTTAAATAAATAAGAAGGAGTGTGTAAGTCTTCATTTGAGTACCGACATACCAATGTACGAGTAGTTGAGGTGGCATGTCAGATTATGCCAAAGTTATTAATGAGACTGAAAGTTATATGGCGCCAATTCAGAATATTCCTATTGACTTCAAAGTTTGTTTCATTAATAAAAAAAATTTTAGGCAATTTTATCTAATCACAATATCCAATAAAATATGCCAAAATATTAAAATGTCTAATGAAACCTCATCCTGAATCCTGCTACTGAGGACACTGTTGTACATGTTGTACTCGTTAAAATGTAAGGTAAAATTTTAGAATAAGTTAGGCTTAATTAACAAATCTGAGATAACCGCACAATTGAGGTTTTTATTAAATTTAAACAAATTTGTTATTCCATGTTATTCTATGCTCGATGAATTGTAATTATTTTTAGAATGGATATTCTTTTCCTTTATTTTCATAAGAAGTCTGAGGCATGGATAGTTTTTTTTGTACTCTTATATATTTTTTTCCACCCCTTTCGTTTTCAAGCTGCTTTTTATGCCTGTTATTTGTTGCAAATCTTTTAAGTAGTAAAAAGTTCCAAACTAACTTCAATTTGATCTGGAAAACATTGATAGCTCGCTCAGTATATCTGACTGTTAGCAGAAGCATACTTAACTTCTCTTAGACATAGTTCTATTGCATGGATTTAGGGCTGAAGCAGTGAGGTTTCTTGATCCATAGACTCCCACTCCAACACCATCTTTCTATTATTGAAACATCTGGGTCCCATAGATAACAAACATGAATGTACATTGGTCTTATCTGTGTCCATATCCAGTTTACTCTATCTAACAATGTAAAAGTGCAAAGGTATGTTGGTTCCTTAGGTTAAAATTATCTTTGATAAAACCGAGATCATAAATGTATAATCTCCATGGATACTCTTTAATTAATTTCACAATTAACCATACTTCTGTCATGTTTATTTTCACTGTAAACTATATGATTGGACAGACTTGCTATCTAATAATGAATTCACAAAGTTAGCTGCCCTGACTTTGTCATGTTTGCCAAACTAAATTATTCGACAAACTTGACAAATCACGGTCACTTTGTTTGCGAATTTGCCACCTTGTGTGAATGAATGCCCCTAATATTATTAACCGACTTTAGCAATACACACATAGTTCCACACTTTTTACTTCAGTTTTAATTCAGTTTACCTAGTTCATAAGTGAATTCTGTAATTTTGAGCTTTTTGTTGCGCTAACAAAATATCTCATCTTCAAACCAACACTGGCTTTCAATGTTAACGAATACTTAGTGTTAATTTTTGGTCATGTTTGGCAAGAAATCAAAAAATGCATCAAAATGTTGAAACATGGCAAATATTAAAAAAATTTATACATTATTGTAAATTTTTTTTTCTGTTTTTTCTCGATTTTCACGAACAAAATTTTATCATAAAATATGACTGATAAACCATAGCCAATTGCAGTTATTTGCTCCATGAGTGATAAAATCGTATAGAAACTTTTCGATGAAACTACCAGCCACGCGTTGACTATCAAGAAGAGTTTTAATAACACATAGGTATAGATAGACAAAACAGTAGACAAGTGTAATGAAACGAAAACAACCATCCATTTCTCTTTTATCGACCGTAAGTGTTGGATTTAAAGCAAAAGCTGTCCAACCCACGGCCCAAGGCAAATATGAATACGACAGAGAACAGAAAAATCGTCCGGTTTGTCTGATTAAAGGATCGGCCCAGTAATATTAAGTGCTTTTGTCTAAATTCTTCGTAGGTTGTTTTTTCTTTTCCATTATTTCTGTGCATATACCTATGCGAATACAATAATGCTAGCGTATAACTGCTAAATCTTAAAATCTAATCTACCATGCAATGTAAATGTGAAAGGCGCCTGAGATCCATACTTGCTACTACATACTTGTTTACTACTTGCTACTTATTATGCATAGAGTCATAGGCTGGTATCTTTAAAGTAGTTCAATGTTGGTGTTAACTGCCGTTCTCCACAGTTGCTTTGCATATAAGCATACCTATGTAAGTCCATAAAGGTTCTATAACTGCCATGTAGAGCAGGGCTTTGTTCTCTAGGCTAAATTCCTATGATCCTATCTATTCATTTCTATTCCTAACATACCTATGTAATTTTAAGCTGTAATGTGGGCTTTCTTTGCTGATCCAGGCGCATAACTTTTTGGTCAGGAAATTGTCAAAAAATAATAAGAAATTCTACGGTTCCGAAAATATTGAATGAAACTTGTTGGTCTTGTCGTGCTGATAAGCTATTTTTTATGTGTATATGGTTACGAGAGAATTCAAGAAACTTTTGATAACATATCATGTGACCAAGAACAGAAATACGCCGTTAAAATCGAAGCTGCTACACTTTTAAGAAAGTTGAGATGTCTTGAAATTGCACTGTACGCTGGATTTTGGAATAGCATTTTGGAGTGATGTCTGGGGTCGATTTGGTTTCTTGAATCATTTTGAAGATTTAAGTTTATCGGAGATGCACAAGGCTGCCGTCAAGTTAATCAAAATTTACAATGACGATCTAGAAATCAGTCTTGGGAATGAGTTAATCCGATGACACCAAAACATCTAGCATATCTGTCAATCCTCAATATAGAGAAATGGACTTTCATTGCTCATCACCTGGATCACAAACTCTATCAAATGCTTGTTGGTCAAATCAATCGTTCCATGTTCTCATCTAAACATCAGTTTGGTTTAGATAAACCATTCTTCTTATAAATAAAGATGTAACTAGAAATTCTCTTTTTATTGTATTTCTTAAGTCTAATTTGTAATTTGTCGAATAGACAAATGTATTTTTCTTTTAGATAAAATTAAAGAATGTCACAATTAAAAGCTATGTTTATTTCGGAAATTGAATATTTTCGCTCTTGGCTAACCACCAACCATGCAAAGAAAGAGGAGTCCATCATTTAATGGCAACGGCCATTGTTGGCCTGATCAGTGAGACCATTACTATGACCATTGGTAGAATGTTTGCAATTGGCTGCAGCAACAGCGACGGAACATTGCTGTTGTGAAGTACTAATGCCAGACTTCAATTTCTTAAGTGGTGGCTCATTGGCAATGGTGGAGAAATCAAACTAAGTAATTGAAAATTATTATAAATTTGTTCATTTCAAAGATAAATAGAATTGTTAGACTTACCCGCTGTTCCAAAGTCATGTGTGAGATTGGTGGCAAACCAATGCAGCTACGCAAAATATTCTCAATGGCGGCACGTTGACGGAACAACGAGTTAACCACTTGAGAGCCATGTGGCACTAGTGGAGCCTTGCAAAGATATGACAGTAGGGAGAGAACCGGCTTGAATGGAACCCATGGACTATCGGTTTGTGCAGCGCTCTTCAATTGTATACGGGAGCAGAGCTCACCCAAAATAACCAAATCCAATATGAGAGGAGTAGCCAAGAGTGAATCCTCACAGGTATTGTGTAGTACAATAGTATTATGGCCACCCATCATAATCTCTGAAGTGTACTCATCCATGGCACGCTTACTATCACCCACATAGGGAACATATTTGATCACCACAACATGATCGGGATGTTCACCCTTCTTATAGAGTATCTTATTCGATTCGACCATGTCGTCGACAACGTTGCTTTTCGAAATCTATAAAAGAACAATTTAAATGAGTAAATGAGTCATGGATGAGGTCCTTCTTTGACTTGCCTCCTTAGAGCGAAATTGCTGTGGAGCCGATAGGTTTTTGCCATCATTGTTACCCAAATGATTGTAGCTAACAATGGAAACAGGTTTAATTCCAGCTCCCACAAGATAATCCACCAATACGGATTTAATTTTGGTTTGACCCGATTTGAAGTCATCGCCGGCAATGAAGACACCCTTAAACTCGGCCAACTCAATTAAACCGGGAACAAAAGTATTCTGAGGTGAACCATTAATGTAGGTGCACTAAAAGAATAATAATAGTAGTTATAACTCCACATAGCATTTCTATTGCAATATGTGCTTACACCCTCATCAATGCTAGCCATGGCGAAAATAGTCGATGGTGACACCTCATCTTTGTTGGCCTTCAAGGAAGCAATTAATTCGTCTTTGGTGGTATTCAGACCAGGCTTAACAGCAGCAAAACGTTCGGTATTT
Organism: Amiota minor; assembly: GCA_037043295.1. Taxonomy (NCBI): domain Eukaryota; kingdom Metazoa; phylum Arthropoda; class Insecta; order Diptera; family Drosophilidae; genus Amiota; species Amiota minor. Next base: position 5,770,408 of record JBAMAW010001787.1, read on the forward strand.
GCGGTCCACAGAACAATGACAGTTTCGACACCGGAAGTTTCCTTGAACTCGCGTATATCGCGACGCAATTGTTCGTATTGTTCGAATCTGGTACCCTTGATGACATTATCAGCTCGATCCGATTGATTTGCAGCTATGAAATCGGGGTCGTAAATCGAAGGTCTTGGCTTAAGTGTCGTCAGTTGTTTATACAATTGATCCTGTAATTCAACATCCAAGACTTTGGCGCGCCGCATCGATTCACCCAGATTCAATGAACTTACATCCCAGCCATCGACAACAATATCATTAGGATTGACCATTGGCACTAGTTCATGCATGGGTACATAAACATCTTTACCCTCATCATCGGAGCCAATAAGCACAGTCGATGCTTGGGTTATTGAACCAAACCAATTGGCCTGTTGAACACCGCTACGTTTGCGCCAAGTCAGTTGGCGACGATTGGCCTCCAGGGCAGCGGTCAATGTTGAACCATTATTACCACCCCAGCCAACCAACATGATACCCAATTTGGGCACTTGACGATCCGTGCGTATCTTAAGTGCAATAGTCTCAGGATAGACCTAAGGTTAGTAAGAAAGAAATAGTGTCCATATAAAATCTCAAATAAAGCAAATTATAACCTATGGCAATATGAAATAACTATCAATATAACCTTATCAAAATAAGTATGAGCATGGGTTTCTTATCATTTAATTCCCTTTTTTCGTTCAAACAAAATTACATCATGTTCTTAAAATGTAAAGTTTTGACCATAAAATGAGGATTTTTCTTCATAAACGCCAAGCACCAATAAGAAGCTTTAAAAAAATAAGGCAGACACTGTTCTTTGAATAACTAACTGTATTATTATATTACATTCAATGATTGATTGATTATATCAAATGATTGATTTAATTAGAATGTTTAACATGTCTGCATATGGAATTAGTTCCATGACAAAGTTCATTCTCTAATTACTTAGACAGATGCTGAACATTTCCGGCCGGCTTAAACTTAATAATATTGTGTGATCCATAAAAAAACAGGTTGTTTGTATAGATTAATCTAAATAATTACAGATCTATATCATATTACCAGATATTTAATGTTTATTGTTTACTTTTGTCGCAGAAAAACAGACATCACGCCCCGGCATTGTTTTTCATTCATGATTTTTTTGTTGGCATTATTTTTTCAGTTTTTTATACTCTTCACGGGAGTGAATAGTATTATAAGTTTGTAATGAAGTTTGTAAAGTATATATATTTTTGATCAGCTCGACTATACGAATTGATAAGCCATGTCCGTCTGTATGTATGCAAACTAGTCCCTCACCTTTCTTTTTACCACACGCAGTACATTTATTGGAACCAGCCCAATCGGACCACTAGGGGGGTACCTCCCATACAAGCCACCCTTCCATTCAAATCCCGTGAAGAGTATTTCATCTTTGGCATAGTCGAAGATAACGGTGGTACGTTCCACACCAAAGTTCATAGAAACACTCATCGGACTATGCTAGAACTTTGCTGCAAATTTCATGAAAATCGATACAGCGGTTGCAGAGTCCATAGACAGCATACAAACTAACTTACAAACATAACTATAAATACACTATAAAGTTGAATGTATATTTGTTTGTGTGCAGTTTATGGACTAAGAATCCGCTTGACCGATTTGATTGGAAAATATTGAGGTGTTACAAAAAAATTATATATTGTGTATTGTTGGGATTATCAGTAACAATTGAATCTGTTCATTTAAATTGCTGATGCAGTGTGCACAGTTATGTTGCTTGTTCTTCGCTCTATGGGACTTTCTCTTAAGCTAGATTTAATCAGCACTCTTTAAATGTGTTTTTAGTCTCTTTGTTTGTTGTACGGCATACACACCCGACCCCATATAAAGTCTCTTTTTGTTATTACTAACATTGACCTTGAACGATGCATGGAAAGAATGCAGCAAGTGTCATGAATTGCGGGAATAAAGTCAACGTGATAATCGAATATTCACCCACCCACATAAACTCTCTTACACTCACTTGCACACATCTATGTATGTATGTAAGCAATAAACACATAGTGCTTTGCTATTACGATAAATGACATGAACAGAATTTCTGTGCTCCTTATAACAATTGTAAAAAAATCTGGGAATTTCGATTTGCTTTTAAATTTATGAATCAGCTTATCTCATGTTTGTTTTAGATGGTGATGAGGTGTTCTGTTCCGAGTCCAAGTTGCGCCTATGAAAAAGGTGCCATCACTTTTTATTGTATGTATGTATGTACATACATAATTGCAATTTATAATATCTTTATTAAGATTTTAATGATGAATATATGTACAAAGTGGGTATTTAACACCTCTCTATGTATTTTAAATTTATCAGCTGATTTTCCATGCACGACCAAATCGATAAGTCGGCGGTTTATCGTTTGTTTTTCTTATTGGTTTTGTGATGCTCTCCTTCAAATAACCAACCCAAACCAATTGGAATTGGATAATTTTGTTTTGTTTTGTAATTTCTGTTATTTCATTCAATCTGTTTTTCTATTTATCTTGAAATCACTATTTCTGCCTGTTTCTGCCTGTTTCTGACAGTCTCTCTCTCTCTCTCTCTCTCTCTGGAAAATTATTGAAGTTTTTGTTTGTTTGATGATGTTTGATTTTGTATGTGCGTGAATAGAACTTTCCGGAACCAAACACAAAATTATCGCGCTTCACATTATTGTTCTGAAGGTTAAAACTTGAAACCGACCAAATAAGATAAAATTTCAATTTTCTTTTGTTTTTTTTTGTTTTATATAAATCAGAGTTGATTATAAAACTAAATATTTACAAAACTTTTGCTGACTCTTTAAACCTTTTACACAACAATAAACAGCAAAATAAGTCGCACTAAGTCCTTATACAATAAATAAACAAATAATGAATAAAAGACAGAAAGAAAGAAATGCAAAAATCCCACGAACAAAAAAGAAACAAAGAAAACTATTATTCAGCAAAATGATTGTACAATTGATTCAATAAGAACAAAGACACGTAAACATCAATGACAAATAAAGAATTATTAAATTTAAATTATGATTTTAATTAAATTTTACCTGAATTTGTCCACTAGCAGACCGCTTTACATTCGATGTTTGATATTCATAATCTGTTTCAATGTATTTTTCGCTTAATTGCACTTTTGGTGAAATCACCTCCAAAGTGTTGTTGGTATTTGGCTTCATTTTCGAGTTTCTTTTCGTTTATTTTTCACACTTCAAAAATAAGCTAATTTATGAATATTTATTGCACTTCTTTTGGTTGCAAGCAAACGAAATACTTGTGTACTATTTGGTATGTTAAGACCGGCAAGCAATGAGCAATATTAAATATGATAAATATTTCTTATTTGATGTTGATAGCTTGAGAACCGTTGAGAGAATGACCAATAGCAATGGAAACGACGTCCTTTTATGCATACTTTTGTGCGCGCTCTCTCAGTTGATTTTCTTTTGTCGTGTTATTTTATTTGCATATGTGAAGAACGAGAACAAAAATAAGCCGGTGAAATGTTTGTTGTTTTCTTTGCTCTGAGAGCAAATTAAATCTGAAGAGTTCAAGAGAAAGAAGTTTAATGATAGGAAGAGAGCAAATGTGTGGGTGAAGCGCATGCGAAAGTAGTAATTTTTTATACCTTTCACCCACATTTGAATGGTATCATAATTTTTTCATGTTATTTGTTACGAATGACATTATACTATGTACTTTTATAGTGCTAGATGTCTTCCAAAACAATTGGTGCATGCTTATATATATTTATTTATTTAATATAACTAAGATAAATCATATTGAGCAATAGCGACAGAGGCCTTCAGCTCAGAGAAAAGTAAAGAAGGAAAGGAGGAATTGATGTATGAGATTTTTAAAAACAGTCAACATCGCCAGATGAATTGATTGACTAATGTTTATTCTCGTTGCGACCATCTCTTGAATCTCTTAAGTACATTTCCTGCACCAAAAATTTTGAAAATATCAATTTGATTACAGATATTATTTTGAAATTTGTATATATTTTTAGATCATAGCCTTGTTTTACACACAGCAATTCTCTTGTGACATTTATCGTTAATTTTTTTTTGGTGTCACTTGCTTTCTATTTTGACATTTCTAAATCCCTCTCACATCCCTCATTCTACAAAAAGTAAATTGACTTGCTTTGGTCGCTGGTACACACTTTTCTCAACAAACAAGAGTCACAAGCTGTGTTTAAAAGTTGATTTATCAATAATTTCTCTAATATTGTAGCATTATGATATCATACTTGGGACAAGATGTCTTCTGATACAATTGCAGGATGAGATTAGCATTATTGAAAGAATTGATTAAGCAATGTTTATCCTCGTCCCCACAGAGTTTAAAAGTGGAGGACCTCCTAAGAACACCTATAAATTATGGGAGTATCAGGGTAATTACAGGTTTTTGAAATTAATTATCATAGAATATAATTATTTTTGTAGTTTCCAGTATTTTTTTTTTTTTTTTATATATATAAATCAAATATTTTAGTGTCCCTCAAAATGCATCTATATATGAACTTATTAATGGGAATTTCTTAAGAAATGCAGAAGTTTATAAATTAACATTACATGGATCAAGCTTAATATAACACGTACAATCTGCTTACCGATTAGAGCAGTTAAACATATTTTTAGTGTATATATAGTCCATAGAATTAAATTTTTCTTGAGCCTAAAATATCAAATACAATAAATCACTAAAATTAAAATTTTTTTATTTGAAAAACTTCTCTTCTACTTTTTGAAAAAGGTACACAACATTCGGTGTAACCTAAATTAATAGATTTTTGCTGATTTTACAAATTGTTCACTTATGCTTCATTTGCATAATAATACTGATCGATTGTTGCCCTTCTAAAGTAGGTGAATTTTTGGTTAGAGCACCCATCATATGTAGTATGATTTTTATCAAAACAAATCAAATAAAATCAAATATTTTCATGATCATGCTATATGCTATATCAAGTGATAAAAACTGCAGTTCATATGCTAAATTTTCAATTGAAGAGAACATCTTAAATTTGCTGTAGACTCGTTATTACTTGATTAAAGCAGCGACTGATTGATTCACTGACCACCAACAACGGTGACCAAAGATGAACATGATTTTATGGAGCAAATGAGATGATCATGCACTCTTCTATATTATAACAATGCAAATGTAACTCAATTATGGTCATCACTCATGGGTTGCATATCACAAACGCGTGATATCTTCTTATTTTTTCCAGTTTCCTATAATGACCTTTTGTTTATAAATGCAGCATACAGAATACAAGTTTGTAAAAATTGATTGATCAATGGAAAATTTTGAACACGCGCAATTGTCCATTATTTTTCCAGTAAAAACTTGTAGAGTGGTCCAATTGCATTGTTTATTATTGTTATTATTGTTATGGCGTTATCACATTATTCATACTTACATACATAAGTATATAAGTACTGTGATGATTTGGTTAGTTATAGTATGTTTTGGTCATCATTTTGTAGGTGGGGAGAATTCATCCATTTTTTATTTCCTTTTTGTTAAAATAAATTTTTCGCACAACTCAAAGTCATGAAGATCATTTGCTCCAATCATTTTTCATTCATTGAACAAACAAATTATTCATATGCACGAGGGGTGTTCAAAAATGATTGGGTATTGTATTGATTGGTAACCATAATGAACACATAGTTACAATTGTTGGTTGGCAGCTGTCAAAAAAGGTGAGGACGAACTAAATTTTATGTTCACATTTAAGGTTCCCAAGAGATGTTTTTTAAAGTGAAACTTCTTTAGTGAAGGTTAGTAAATCCAAAAAATATGAAAATGAAATGTGACGAAAATATTGGAGCTATTTAGGCAATTACAATTGAAATGTCTCAGTGGCGTAGTGGTTAGAGTGCAGGACTTGCAAACCAAGGGCGTGGGGTTCAAGTCCCGCACTGGGAATATTTTTATTTTGTTAAAATTTTTGAGGATTTTCTCTCATACTGTTTATATCAAAAACATTCGAAAAAAAATTCATGCCATGAGCCAATTAATATCAATTTCATCAACGACTTCTCTGATGAAGATTCACCGATAGTTTCTAATACTTTCTTGAACATCCCTCGTATGTATAGATGTGATGAATGTGCCCGAACATACGAGTATGTATGTAGATACATATGATATTCTGCAAGTAACTTTCCATAACATGACATCAATAGACTTCTCTGGCTACGAGAAGTTTCCATGCAAGCATTCTATTAATCAAGAAAACACTTGTGTTGCCCGGTGCTAGTCGTTTCATGGCAGCGAAATTTGACTTCTAGAAGATGCTTTTAGCAAAACTTGAGACTCAGCTGTGTGACAACTGCAATAGTATTTTAAAGTAAACTATTGTATAATTTTATATGGTTTGTGATTGGAAATTACTCTTTGTGAGATAATGAAGAACCAAAAGCTTTTAACAAGGTCAGCCAGCATGAAAACAACTGAAAGACTTTGTCCCTTTGTTGATTAAACCACCATGTCTAGAAAACAGAAAAACAGATTTCATAAAAACAGAAAAGTCATGATTTTAATTAAAATGTTTTGAAAACAAAATCATTGCAACAAAGAAAACCAAGGGGCTTACTAAGGTACATGGACCATAACACTAGAAGGTCTTTCTTATTTTTTATACACTAAGGCCTTTCTTCGTCGAAACGACTACGGTCTGTTTAAAATATATACCGTTTACTCCCTTTATACAGGAATATCTAATTTTGCGTTTTACTTTCTTATTTAAGAGCTAGAGTGTTCTATGTCGGTAAGGTCGTAGGAGGTACAATTGACCGTAAGACTACTATGTGAACTTGATCTTTATCGAGCAGATAAAATTTACAAAGATTGGGTTAACAATTTTTCATATAATGGTAGTTTGATGGTGGTCTCTTGATCTTGATGACCTTAAAGAAATTGGTACCAAATGATATATAAGTACATACAAGTAAATCTATAATAATATTGTATTGTATTATATATCACAGTCTGTATAGATCTTTACAGGACTCATTTTTTTTTTTTTTGTAAATTCATTCCTTTCATCCAAGCGAAGAATAAAACTCGCTCATAACATACATAAGTATGTTTAGAAATAAGATAATTGAACATTCTTACATAAATGATAAAGTGACGACTTTGTTTCTGATTTGAGACACATGCCTTCGTTTTCTGAATTTATTTTCTGATAATTTTTTTTTATTTCACAACATTTCTTTATCAAATTCTAATATAAGCGTGCTTATGCTGTGGGTGTTATGAGTCTGGAGTAGCACGCCCACATCTTGTGATAGAATAAAAATCACGAGCTATATGTCTTTCAATATATGTATCTACTACCATGACCATAAGTACTAATACAAAGCTCGCTCATTATCAACTTAAACACTGCAAAAAATTACCAAATCTTCTCAATTAAAAAATCAAGTTTAATCTTGACAAAAGTATAAAACAAAAAGTGTATTGAATGTATTAATATTTTAAATATGTATATAAAAAATAAACCAAAAAAAAAAAAAATTGTTTACATTGCAAATAAAAATAAAATTGAAAATTAAAATTTCTGAATAATCACATTTCTGGCGCAAATCGTTTTTGAACCTTTACAATTTTAAAGCAATTTATAGATCTTGTGTTACTAATTTAAGATATGGAATGCACATGCTCTTAATTTACATACATGCTACATGTGTATGTTTCTACTTTTCGAGAAACTCCCATTCACTGGAATTGTTTGAATCACTTGATTGTGGCTCTTGATTTTTGAGCAATGGATCTTGCGCTCTGCTAAAATCTGGCAAAAAACTACCGCTGCTATATGGTTCCATGGATGGACACACGTTCACAAATTTCATAGCACCAGAGGAGGAGGAGGAGGAAATATTACCAGTACCACTGGCATCCTTTGGTATTTTGCTTGACTCCACAACTTCTTCACTTGTAATTAAATTCGTTGCTCTTAATGTGGAGCACAGATCATCGATAGGTTGCCCAGAGCTATAATCACCACTACCAATGGCACCACTCTCTTCGATGTAATAAAGTTTTTTATGTGGAGTTGTTTGCACACAGGCTTCTTCGAGATGTTTGCCCTTAGTGCCAGGATAACATTGCGCAAGTTGTTGCAAACCCAATGGCAAAGGTACATGTGATGATGATGAAACTGGCGGCGGTGGAGGTGGTGCTGCGCATGCTTTACTAGCACGGAGCTCTTCGTCTGTGATAGGAGCCAAGTGCACTTCGGGAAGATCCATTTCCTCTGCCAATGTTTTAGCTTTTTTAGCAATAGTTTTCTGTAATGTAGTCGGACTTATTGCATCTGGCAGATGCTGTGTGTAAGCGGCTCTCATATTATGTGGAGTTGTGGCGCCGTTACTATATAAAATTACTATCAAGATAACTTCATCGATAGGCATAAAATAAAGGTACGTGCTTACTTTTCTAAATTACAATAACTCGCATCCATAAGCGTTGCTGTATTGGTCACCGGTTTGTTTTGATATTGTTGAACTGTTGTCGTTGTTGCTTCGCTAGTTTCATGACCAATTTCAACGACACCAGCTAGCTTTGGTTTACGTTTCTTGCGTCCATTGCCAAAGGCGATGCCGCTTGTGTGCAATATGGATTGTTCAAAATCCATTTCTCCTATTTGGCGAAACATTTCCTGTCGTCGGTTTTGCTCTGCAAGCGGTGATTCAACAGCCAATTCTATGGGTACATTAAGATCCAATTTTTCGATGGGTGGCAGCTCAAAACATTCTTCTGCACTGACAACTGGCTGTTCCTCTGGCTCATATTCGACTGGAGACTCAAAACTGCCATAGATGCTTGCTCCAAGTATGGGGACTGGCGGCGGCATAAGTGGATTGAATATAACTTTGGCTGCATATAATTTAATAGTCAGGCTGGATGAAATCAATATTAAATGGGAGACTTACCTGTTCGATTTGGTTTCTCTGGTAGCGGCGCCAAACGCAACAATGAACGTTCACCTTCTAGAACAAAAATTTCCTTGTTACAAACGCAAAAATCAAGTATCTTACGAAAGCCACGCGCCACTGCCTCTACACGCAGGCGTTCCACATTCAGTATATAAAGCGTAGCATCATCATGCGTCACCAAGAGCGTATCTTGGCCTGCATAAAGATACATATTTCGAAAATTATTTGTCGCTATCACAATGCTGGAATCATTAACTATGGACGAAGAATGACTTCTTGGTGTAGTCAAGTTTTTCGGATTCAATATGGGTATTTCCCAAGTTGGACTGCTTAGCACAGCTTCTTTGAATAGTAAAGTTTTTTCGACGTTGCCTTCAACATTGGCAAGCCAAAAGCGCAGACCAGGGCGACCACAAATAAGCAAAGGCGGTTTGCTATTACTCTGCTTTAGGAATATGCCACCACAATCGATTAACTGCTTGCGATCCTTTTTGCCAATCTGAGTAATACACCACTCTCCAGATTGCTCCTTACGCTGGCATACAATACAACGATACAATGTGGACACAAGTAAATACGACTGATGGACACTCAATTGTACGATTTCATAGGCCTCGGAAAGTATCTCCATGGATTTGCTAACGTGCTGTAATGATAACGTTATAAAGTGATAAACATATACCTATTTATTGCCACCACAATGAACCTCTAACCGTTTGGTAATCGAATTCTGTTAGTACCACGATGCCTTGCCTATCACCAGAGAAAAGCTTCATGCCATTTTTTGACCACTCGCAACAACTGACCATGCAACGATGCAGATCACGTATAGTGTAGCGTTCGATGGGCTTGGAACGTGTACAAGGTGCGACTAGATTCAAATCCGGAGGTATTTCCTTCTGTATTTGAAATACACTCACTTGACCGGACGAATTCCCAGCAGCGACCATGTATTCAACGGAATCCACTATCTTTACGCATGTAATGCGAGACGAAAGCTGTTAATGAAAGATAGTTGGTTCGGGAGTGTTAAGACTATGTACATAATTGGTATCTAGCACGCACGCAGGCAATATGAGTCACACTTGTCTGTCATTGGTACTTTACCTCAGCTTTAAGTTTTTGCATTTCGCCCGTTTTGCGATTGTACCAGAATACAATGCCAGCATCACTGCCCAGCGCCAGGAAATCAGCTACAGCATCTATACATGTTATGTTAAGATTAGCGCTAAGTGGAAATATGCCGCGGTGTACGCGGCTCGCCGGTATATGTTCAAAGATATCCGTTAATGGTGCCCATTCGCGAATATTGCAGAGCTCCTTGGTAGTCGAGCTATGTGACATTGCCCAATTGCTGATAATCTAGACTTGAACTCAATTTCTCTAATCAGTTTTTTGCCAACTTAATTTTTTTTCTTGTTTTTTGCCTATAAAAAAAAAAAATGTCGAAACAAAGCTTTGTCAACAACAAATGCTGCTTCTTTGCACTTTTGTAAGTCACATTGATATGTTAAGAAGAAGAAGCACAAATTTGTGGTTGATAAAGTGTATAGGAAAATTGTAGGTTTATTTAGCGTCAAAGAAATATCATGTACAGTTGTAGTCGCTTTTAAGTCAAGCACACACTATTCTATATTATTAACATTCAAATTTGTTCAAACCGATGAGAAATAACTTGAGTGCATTAACTTATGTACATTGTTTTTGTTTTCTGTTCAGCTTAAAACTATGTCAATAACAAATGCTGCTTCTTTTCATTGATTGCCGTTCACAGTGAATAGTAAACTTTTTGTGCATATGGTGTGATTGGCTACTGGCTAGTTCAATCAGCGGTTGGTAAAATCTGAAGGGACGTTGCTCATTTATTTGGATGGCACAGAAATATCGTTTAAAGTTAAAAAATCATTTTTGACACCATACGTAGGTTAAGGAGACACAATTCTATATTACTGACATTGCCAAATTTGGTGAAAGCAACAATAGAAAACGTGCGAATGTGCATTACCTCACGAATACGATTGTGCTAAAGTTCAATTGCGAAAACAGAGTAGTAAAGTAAACAAACACACACACTCACGGCTTAGCATTTGCCATAACTCAAAGCATAGAAGACAACATGGTAGACAATAATAATATGGCAGCAATTGCTGACTTTCGCAGTGCCGTCATTAAAGAGCCAAATCTTGTACCACCAGCTGCATTAAGTGGCGGCGATCCAGATTTCAGTTACACTGGTCATCCGACAGGTGCAGTACTCCGCACGCCTTATGCAGGAAATGTACGGGCCCTTGCGGCTCCACCTATACCGCAGACACCTTACCAACAACAGGGATATTCCGGAAATTCTTTTGGAGGTGGTGCTGTTGGTGGTTATGGTGGTCTTGGCTTTGGAGGTTATGGTGGTGGCGGTGGTTACGGCTCAGGTTTTAGCTCCTTTGGCGGTGGCTATGGTGGATACGGTTCGTATGGTGGATACGGCACAGGTTTTGGTACTTATGGTGGAGCATACAATCGATTCGGTAATAGCATGAATCCAAATGATCCTGAGGCACGTTTTATACAATTGGCTGAGGCAAGTTCGCAACCAGCTTTTCAGAGCATTGAATCATTAGTTTCGGCCATTGGTAATATCGCAGCCATGTTAGATTCAACATTTTTTGCCTTAACAAGTTCCTTCCGAGCGATACTTGGCGTTGCAGCAAACTTTGGACGATTGCGTGGTGTGTTTGCCCAATTTTGGGGCACATTTGCAATATTTCGTGGACTAAATTGGATTTACAGAAAGTAAGCATTCCTCTTCTTTATGCTACATAGTAATCTCACTTACCGCAAATGCTTTTAATTTCTGATTTAGAATACTTTATTGGCTGCGCATATCCGATTTAGATCCATCTTCCAACGCATTTAAGAAAGCATTTGCTGAAGCTTTGACTGAAACAAGTAATACTCAGTTTAATGATGGTGCCTCGAAACCCACGCGCAAAGGGCAATCACCTTGGCCAGTGCTGGCATTCTTAAGCTTTATTTTTACAGCACCGTATCTCATCATGAAGCTATTAGGCACAGTCACCAATACGGCACAGGAGGAAGGTAAGTTGTCAATTTCGCATTGGCTTGGTTTTCCTTATCATAATAAATGATAGTCTTTGAATTCATACCAATGTGATAAGATAAGCCAAGCATTTAGAAGCAAAATAACACATTTGACTTCAGTCATTCGTTTAATAAACAATAAAATGATAATAATCGTCATCTTCTTTCTCTCATTACTTATCGCCATCGGCAACAGCTCGTGATCCCAGAAAATGGGTGTCACCCATACAAACAATAGCAGCTTTCGATTTTCGAGCACGCAATAACTCAGAACTCTCTCTGAATGTTGGTGCAAACGTCACAGTCGCTCCACGCGAAATACAACAAACTCTTGGTCTGCTGAACTCCGGTTGGGCACTAGCATCACTCGATGGCGAGCATTCGGGCATTATACCAATAAATTATGTAAAATCACCTCAACAAATTCGTATGGAACGTCAACTCCAGCAGCAGCAACAACAGCAAATCTATGATGGGAAACAAGACCAGCAACAACACCAAATATTGTCTACTGCGCCTGCAGTTCAAAAATCCAATAATATTGAAGCAACACAACATACACAACCCGATTTAGTGAAACTGTCTGCATCATCTTTTCCGCCACCACCAATAATTGAAGAAAATATGAATAACGATGGTTGTCCCGATTTTGAAATCGCACCACAACCTCTTGGTCCACCCACAACTGCTGTAGCGGCATTGGCAGAAGGTTTTGCCTAAATTAAATTTCTACTTATGAGATATGGTGATCCATATTAACGCCTTTAATATGATATATTATAAATATACTTATTTATTTTAAGTTGTGGTTAGTTATTGTCTGTGTATGTATATTATTCAAAGTATATATTGTATTAAGACCCCGTAAAGTGAACATTTCCAATTAACATATTTTATGTTGTTATTTCTTTCAAAATTTTGTTTCTATGAAGTTTATTTTTGTATCCAATAAATAATGCAATTTGAAGTAATTCACTTTTATAAGTAAATTTGTACGTTTTTTTCTACACGATAACTTTTGTTTTCCAGACATTTTTTTATTAGAACCAAATTAAAATTTAAAGATTGAAATTTGTCATTCAATTCTTCCGTTGTGCCCACAGCTTCTTCTTCAAACTGTTTAATATATATTTGATATTGTCATTTTATTAAAAGCCAAGCTGATACAGTAAAGTTTAAGTTTTCATGAATTGGTATTTCCAAATTTTTATTATGTCAAATTTGGATTTCAGTTTGTGTTCGTGGTCCCGAAAATTCACACAAGTATCCCATAGGAAAACACTTCTCACATTGTCAAGTCAGATATTTTTTGAATCAGCCATTCAGTTCGTTCAATTTGAGATGCAAATATAAAAGAAAATCATCGAGATTGACTTATCAAAATCTTAACAAAAATTTCCAAGAATCAGAAAACACAATTTTTGTTTCAGTAAAATTTTTTTTTTGTTCTTGATGTAATTTTGTTTTATTAAGTTTTGTTTTTACAACTACTTTTCCTGCTTAAAAATACAATTATTAAATTTTCTTCGCTTTATTTATTTATTTGCAGATATTTTCAACATTTTTTACTGCTTTTTCATATTTTATGTATATATTTTTTTATTCTTTAATTAGTTATAACTAACTTCCAGTTTTTTTTCTTTTTGTTTGTTTGTGTTACTCTAGTTTTATGTTTTTTATTTAATATTATTTTCGTTTTCATCATCACTAAATCTTTTTGTTTATTAAAAAATTAAGTTTATTTATAATTAAATTTTATATATTTTGTATTTGCTTTCTTGTTGCTTTGTTTCGTCTCTGTCATTTCTTTTTAATGTATAAATTTAATAATTTTTTTAAGAAACTTTTATAATTCATAATTTTCATCAAATTGTTAATTTTATTTCCTACATTTGTTGTTGCTGTTGTTGCGCTCTTACATATTAATTATTTATGATTAGAATTTATTCAATTTGTTTTCTTATACATTTCCGTTTTGTTTGTAATATTCTGTTGTCTTTTCGACTTAAAATTATATTTAACTTAAAGGCGCCGATGGATGATGATCGCCGCCATCAATTATTGCTATTTCGTCTTATTTATTAAATAAAAAAACATATTTCATATGTTTATCTTTTCGATTGTTGTTGTTGTTGTTTCTATTGATGTTGCTTTTGTTTATTGAATTTGATTACAAATACAAAGTTAACAACTTAAATTTCTTAACTGTAATAACAACAATCCATTTTTTTTTTTGTTTTAGTCATCAGTCATTTTTGGATTACGAGGGTCTCTCTTCTTTAAAAGTCTTTTGATTTGTTTTGTTTTGTATTTTTTCATTAAATTACAAAATTTACAATTTGAAAATTTCGGTATTTCTTTTAGTTTGTTGTCTTCTTTAATTACAAAATCCAGAATATAGTTGCTAAACATTGGAACTATAAATCAATGAATGATTGTGGTTTGTTGTGTTGTTTTTCCTTTTGTATAAATTGCAAACTTGAACGTTTATTATAAATTTTGTTTTTAATTACACACTAAACTAATACATAATTTCTACAAAATTAATTTTATTATAATTATTTATATATGGTTTTAAAGAATTTAAACAAAAAGAGAGAAAAATATAATTAAAAATATATAAACAAATAAAGACAAAATTGCAACATTCAAATTTTGTATCCTTCACTTCATGCTGTTGTTTTTAATTCTTTGTGTGTGTGTTTATATTAGAGAGAGTATGTATAAAGATAAAGGCAAATATTAATGAAAAAATTTAACAACAATTTGTTTACTTTCATTCTTTGTGGTAAAGAAGAATTTTTTTGCTTAACCTAAAAAAATACAAATCCTTAAAAGAAGAACAACAATAACATAATCAGCAACTTCAACAACAATATCAGATACTACAGATTCCCCTGACTGGTCAAGTATATGTCCCGGAATTAACCGACAACAGTCGATCAAAGACCACTCACCCCTCCCGCTAGGTTGCAGTTGTATATACAGCAGCTTCCTGGGCCTTCAGCTGCACATGCTACAGCCCCTTTGCAGTTACATCATCAATAACAACAACAACAACAACAACAACAATAATAATATTATCATCAACATCATCACTAACAATATTCATCTCATTTCATCTTAACTACATACATGTTTATCATGTGTATTTCTATTTAATGCAAACCTAATAATGCTTTTATAAATGAGAAACCAAATGAATCCTCTGATAATTCACCATTATTATTACCACCACCATTACCAGTATTTTCAGTCTCTGTTGTTTGCTCTTCTGTGATGCTATTACTGCTGGCGCCAATGTACTGATGAATCGTATGATGATGATGGTGAGCTACTGCAGCATCTGGTGCTCCACTTGTTGCTGCTGATGTTGAGGTTGTTGCTGTTGTTGTTGTTGTTGTTGAAATTTTTGTTAACATCGGTATTGCAGTTGGTGTTTTTGTGTTTGTCATCGTTGTTGTTCTTGTTAATCGTGATTGTATTCTTGTTCTCCTTCTTCGCAACATTCTTCTGCTATTTAAGTTACTCCTGCTTGTAGTAACAGCAGAGAATGCACCTCAATCAATATCGCTATAATCTTCCTCATCATCGAGATCATTTGTATTGGCATCATCGGTGGTAGTATGTTGTGTGCCGGCATGGTTATGTGATTCATTGGTAGTTAGCTGCACATAAGATTTATTTAAATCTTCATCATCTGAATCGCACATAATTTCACCTCTGCCATATGCTACAAATACACATAATAATATCGACCATCATAATTCATAACCATAATTACAGAGATGTAAAATTTTCTAGCATTTACCATCAATATATTTAGCAAAATTCGGTGGCACCAATGATTTTGCACGTTCAATTGCCTCTGGTGAACATTGACCTTTATCCAAACCTGAGATAAATAGAAATTGATTAAGCGTACATGAGGAAGGAAGGGATCATCAAAAAGAAGTTACCAAAAAGTAAACCCATGCGTTTGAGTACTTCGATGTCATCGTGCATTTCAAATTTATCATCAAATTTAAAGATATATTCCGATCTACAGAGAGATAGAGAGAGTAGATTATATTAAAGAGATTACTTTTACTCATTATAATGAAATGATAATCATTCGATTCCATACTTGTCATTGGTCACACTACAATTGATTTTCGTTGTTTTGTATGTATTCACAGTGATGAATGGTAATTGGAGCGATGAATTGGGTGTGGGCACAATGCCTTGTCTTTCCGATTGTTTGTTGCGTTCGATGAGACTCTTAAATGCAACTTGATGCATAATGAGTTCACGCAATTGTAGATGCTTCTGTTTGAGGCGTTCGCGACGTTCCTCATTCTCTTTTTCAAGTGCAGAACATTGCTAAGCATAGGTCATAGAGATATTCAAATTGATTGCAGGCAATATGAAAAGTTTAACGGTTTCTGCTTACCTCAACTGAATTCGTTGGAAAACCAATCCAACCAATTTCTTTTTTATCCCTTTGATATAATATTAATGGCCATTAAAACATTGAGTGCATCATAGACACGTCGTCTGATATTCTTCTGATCACAGTTTGTATCAAATGTATTCTTTAGCTCTTCGTTGACCAGTTCATCGGCTACTTCATTGTATGTGGTTTTGCCCTTTTCTTTCACCTTTTCGCAGACCTTCATCGAGAAGTGTCTTAATCCTTTACCAGCCTTATCTGGTTTACGTTTCCTTTGTACTGACGATGATGTGGATGTGTTGTGCGTTGTATTTATGCTGCTGCTGCTACCATTACTGCTGTTTCCTTGAATTGAGTGTCTAAAATATGATTGACTTTTATTTTCCATTTCTTTAATTATTTGCTTAACTTACAATTTTGATTTCATTTTCATATTGTTTATGTTATTGTTGCTCTGTGTTGTATTACACTTGCCAAAGCGTTCATTTTTTATCACTGCTGTCGTCTTCATCGAATCGTTCAAATTATCACTGCCTCCGCTTATATCTTGTGCCGGCACAGCAACTGCATAGGAAGTATCTAAGAGTAAATCGATACCAAAAGACACCACATGTGTTAAATAGATAATTTCTTAGTAAATACAATTCTCAGTAGAAGATACTCACTTTCTGTTTTTATTGGAAAATTGTAATTATTTGATGCACACATGTATGGAGTTTGATTCTAAAAAGAATATAAAATATTAAGAAATTCCATGAAAAGAACTTTAGCTTTGATTCCATTGCAATTTGCATATTTTCCACAGTAAAAAATAATCAACAAGTTGGCTGGACCCGAATACCACAATATGAAACTAAATCAGGGGATATGTTCAATATACCCAAAAAAACACAAAATCCTTACTGGTAAACTGGGGGTCTAACAAATTGTTCAGGTCTTTGAAGAAAGGAAAGGAAAGGAAAGAACGGATCTGATGATATAAATAATATGTATGTAGGAATACATACGATTTATATTTCCATTGGTATTTTTAGGGTTAAATAAAATTTTATAAGAGAAAATTTAAATTTCTGTTGATATCTTCTATATTGAAATACATAATTACTGTTGAGAGAATAAGTTCTGATCCCTGGTTTACTCATTACCGCCGCATGTAAGAACATACTAAAGTATAGTAGAATCACTTTCAATTATGTAAAATTCTGTATCAGTAAATTTCAATTTTTCTTTTTACTAAATTCCAAATCATAATGTATATATTACCGAACCCTAAATGTAAAATATTATTTACAAAACAAACAAAAGTCTTGGACTGTTTTCCACAGCAATATATATTCACCTTTAAAACACAGCACCCGTCATCTGTTCTGTTCAACCTTCTATAGCGTACAATGGCATCTTCTTTCATTATAAAAAAAAAAATTAGAATTTATTCCCATACCTAATATGTGTGGGGTCATCTTCGAGGTTTACATTTGTATATCGCAAATACTTATTATACCCTTCCACCGTTATTATTTAAGGTTTTTTGATCACTGATGAACTTTTGGTTTTTTTGTTCACTTCTTTAGGATTTGCGACTTAGTTTCCTTGGGCGACCACTGAGCCTACTAACTGTGCCCGCGACTTCGTACGCGTGGTATTCGAAATATGTTTCTAATACTCAAATACGTGAAAGAAGAGAAAAAAAAAAACGGTAGAACACATTTTGGTTTTTGGTACAAACAACGAAACAAACTGTCTCTTCTTGTCCCACTTTAAATGAATATAAAATACACAGAAAAACAAAGAGCGCAAAAAGTGCATACTCATACAACAATAACCAAAGCATTATACTTAGACTTGCAGTGGTTTTCAAAAAAACTTAATACTTAAAAATTTTATATTAAAAGTTAAAAACTGATAAAAATAAGTATGCAACTCTTTTTTTATTAGAATTTATTTGTTATTTAAAAAATAGAATTATTAAAATCGGCTTAGCATAGCGTGTGCTAGATAATTTTTTTTTTTTAAATTTGGTAAATAAGTGCCTGTATCTCGACAAGAGCGCCATCTACCGGATCCAACTGAAGCATAAACCATCTTTCACATAAGTAAAACAAAAAACAAAAATTATCAAAATTGGTCAGCCGTTTAGGAGTTTGTCACGGCATACGGATACCGCATCGGAAAAAGGCTTCAACTTTTGATGTTAACCGCGAATCGACCCAGTTTCTAGTATCTGCATGAGCCATCAATTGGGACAAGTGTGACAATAAGTGGTAAATAGGGCGGATGGGATAATACTTCCCAAATGAGTATTGCCAAGGAGGTTTCGAACGGCGCCGCAACTTCGTTTACGGAACCCTACAATGGTACTTCACCATTATTGTCCAGTATCAAACACGACATATGAATGTATGCCCAGTATGAAGAATTTTGTTCGATTTTATAATTATGTGCCTGAATTTACTGGGAATAGCAAGACTGAACTTTAACTTTGGGTCACCAAAGCTTACATGTCCAACTTTTTCCGAATTTGAAGAAGTAATAGAATTGCTCAAAATCGTTTTACTATATTAAGCGAAAGGTGAACTTTGTACTATATAAATACTTATATTAAATATTGATAGTTTCTACTTATGTTTATTCATATGTATACTTTGTGTAGGGTCTGTCTCCCTTCTTCATTAAATCGTTCTATGCATAAAATGATATGAGTATGAAAAGTATAAAACAAAAATATATAGAAAACTAGCTTTAGTCGGCGTGCGTTGCTACACCACCTATCCAATAATTGGGTGTTTCTTCTAAAAAGCTTTGTTGTAAAATGTGTAATTAATAATTTACGTGAATTGTTTGGATTTCTGATGATCAACCGTAAGAAGAGAGTGAAGTGGTTCAGGTGGAGGGAGAATTTCTTCTAATTTGACTATTCCTTGTAAGCAACACATGCCTTTCGATTCGTCCTTGAATTTCAATGCCAAGCAATGTTCACACACTACTGACATAGTTTCTATTGATACTGTACGATCGTCCTTGTAAGAAATCGAAGGAACGTAATTCATGGCAGAATCTTCTTTATTTACCCATGAATTGGTTACTCGTGCTGATGATTCTCTCTCTCTCTCTCAGCTCTCTATCTATCCCGAAGCTGACTGAGGCGAGCCTCACGTTCCGTTGACCATTCATCTCTTGCTGAACGTACTCTTTTGGCATTCACTGTACTACGACCTATGTTCGAACGACGACGTCTTCCAGACATAACTTTATAATTTCTTGATAGTAATAATCAGACTTAAATAAAAAAAATTTAAAATCACATTTGAAGAAACTTTGCTGTGTAAATAATAAGAAGCTGGAATATTGTAGTGACAGTACACACTCACAGAAGAATTATATATATAAAGATTGTGAATCTAAATCATTCTCAGATCCCCTTGAACACACACAAAAAATTTCATCAAAATCGGTCCAGTCGTTTAAGAGAAGTTCAGTGACATACACACTCACAGAAGAATTATATATATAAAGATGTATAGTGAAAATAACAGTATTTCTCCACTATTTAATGGATGTTATTATAAATATAAACCTTCCTCTTCAATCATTCTATCTATTAAAAAAACCTCATCAAAATAAGTTGCGTAGTTTTAAAGATTTAAGCTTATAGACAGAGAAAGCGACTTTGTTTTATAATATGTAGTGATAATGAAAAGATAATCAAATCAAAAACATTTCCCGTTTAAATCATCCCAACTCAAATCACTCATAATGAACATCTTCCACATACAGATATTTCCCGTAACCTAACCGACTCTATACACACAGTGCATGGCCATAAATAGATCCTCCAATACCATAAACAGCCAGAAGCGAAAAAGAGAAAGAGAGAATGAAGCATTGTATGAAATTTATTACTCCACCCTTTTTAAATGAAATTTGTAATTCTCTAGTGGTAATTTGATTGCTCAGCTCATGTCAATATTCAGCTAGTAATGTGGCTCTAATCTTGGCTCTCCAAACCGCGGCCCAAGGCAAGTAACCGATGATTTTTTTTGCTCGCCAACTTCCGGCTCCTTCTTCTAATTTTGTCCCACTCAGGAAAAAATTAATTTGAATAAAATGTGAAATTGAATGTACTTGTATTGTTTGACCATAAATCATAAAAAATAAGTACACATGTATCTGGACAATAATACCCCCACGATGGAAGTCCGGTTATGAGTGCTTTCACTATACTACACATAAATAGGTTGAAGTGATGTGTGTGGTTTGATTTAGTTTATTAAAATTAATTTACCATTTGACTGAAGGCGCCCATTCTAGCACTGTTGTCAACAATATTATTGGGTTCGTTTTTAATATCCGCCGGTTTCATTAGTTTAAGTATTGCACCTGAAAAATTAAATAAATAAAAATAAATATTAATATAAACCAAATATAATTTTTGGCGCTTTTTTTTTCTTTCATTAGCACACAACTCTACTCCAATCTTTCTTCATCCCATCTTTTTAAAGCTCACAAATACATACAATGGCAATCATCACACAATGAAATGAGGCGAAGAAAAATTCAAATTCACTGCTACTGCTCTGCTTGTACTTTGCTGTGCTGTGATGCAGCTGCACGGCAAACCTAACTCACTCACTCACTCTCTCATACATTCATCCAAACATACCTTCTTCTTCTACTTCCACTTCTGCTTTAGCAGCACTTTGCTTTACGTTCAGTGATAACAACAAACACTACAATTGAAATGTATTAATACATATAATATGCTGCACATGAATATTGTTTTATTTCTATTAGCTTGTACTAATATATTTATTATTTAATTATTAACACAAATAAACATACCCGTTTTCATTTATAGTACAATATTTACTAAATAAAAAAAAGTGTCAAAGCGGAATCACACAACACAACGAAATGAAACGGAGTATGAGAGCGCGTGCTAAGAAAGAAGTGTAGTGTAGACTAGAGTAGATAGAGTAAAGTGAGTAGAGAAGTAGCATACAAAGAAACAAAATGAAACCAAAACCAAAGGAATACTAAACAAACGAATGAGCTGAACAGCAGAGCAAGCGTTGGAACAAAAAACAACAACTCACACATAACTGATGAAAAACAAATACATAGTAGTAATGAAATGAAAGAATTCCCACACTTGTGCGCAGGATATTTTGCATTGGCCACACACTCGCACAGCGCAAGGTTGCATTGGTTTCGATGAGTATGAAAGTTGTAGAATAGAGTAGGTATTATGCTAAGAAAGAATATGGGGTGATGTATCTATCATTCATTGGTAAAAACGTATTAAATCAAAATAAAAAAAGAGAGTAAAAGAAGATGATTTATATGATATAAACAATTAAATATTATGTGAGTCAGGGGTCTTCTACATTCATTTAAAAGATTTTAATCACAAACAACCAGAAAAACCGTCAACACATGATCAGATCAGTACCTGTTTGAATTGAAGCTTTGAATTAAATATAATTTTTGTAGACTTGTCCGTACACTTAAGTCAAGCCAAGTTTTGTTTAATCGCTCAGCAGCAGCAACAACAACAACAGGAGTAGCAAATCCAAATCGTTCATTTAGTGTGCGTAAATTAATTTAAAAAGATACATAAACAAAAATACTTTTATCTTTTCGCCTGGCTTGGCTTAGCTTGCTCGGCTAGGTTGGTTGGTCATAGTATGGTGATAATGGTGGTAATGGCGGTATAACAATCATAACACATTATTACAGTGAACGAACAACAAAAACAGAACACAACACAACAACCCAAACCTAAATCATCAAGCCTCGTAGTAAAACATAATACAATTGCATGCAACAAACAACACACATTAATACACATGCATTTCCATACTTCATTTTGCCGCACTCTTTTGCTTACACATATACACACACACGTAATCAAATGCTTAGTAGTTTTGCTCTTTGGCTCTCCCACAACAACACAACACAAGCACACAATCAAACACGCGTTCTCTCTCTTTCACTAACAACGCAACTCAAGTACATATTTGGTTTGTGTTTGGATTTGTCCCATTTCCCCCCCTATTTTAAACTAAATACAAATTTATCTACATAACTAACTGATACACATGTTTGTTGCCGTCGTTTGTGTATTTTGTTGTTGGTCGACCGACCGACGTTACTGTTGTTTGTTGTTTTATTTTTATTGTTGCTGCTAGCGCGTGTTGCTGTTGCTTGCTCTTACTTTACTCTACTCTACTCTACTCTCATCTTAATTTGTTATTGTTGTTTATGTGACACTCGCTCACTGCTCTGCAAAATGTCAGGTAGATGTAAATGAAGTAAGGCAACAACAACAACAATTTTGTATTATTTTTTTTTTTCTTTTGGATTATAATTTGTATCTATGCTCACTCATCACTCGCAAACAAAATGAACGCATGCTAAAGCGAAATTAAGGATAATCACTGTCAACCATCAACTCACCCATTTAACTCCCTCCCTCAAAATAATTTATGCATTACACATTTCACATCATTAAGGTGGTGTGTGGGTGAAAATGTTTACCTTACTAAGCCCAATCGCACTGTGGATATGATCAAATTATCAACGGCGGTCAAGGTAGCTCCGGTGGTTACATTCAATAAAAGTATCTTGATGAACGACACAATCAATTGCTCTGTATCAGCTGATGATGAGCATTAAGCAGACATTTTGTACTTCAGTATATGAAAGTTTATAAATGTTTTTTCTCTTTGCTAAAAAAAAGTATTTAAAAACCCACGACGACGCAGCGCACATAGTCGACGTACAAAAAAATTTAAAAAAAAAAAAACAGCAATCAATTGAAAAAATGATGATGAAAAAAAGAGTAACAATAGCAAGCAGCAAAGCTACAGAAAACAAATAGAGTAATAAATATTTAAGTAAAAGGCAAATCGAAAATACACAGCTACACACACAAATACTTTGCACATGCATACTTTTATTTATCACATCCTATTAGAAGAAAACACTTGTCAATCGAAATCATGAAATTATAACCTTTTTCTAGATTTGATTGGATTCAATATATCTATCTCTATAATGGAGATAGGAAATGGAATTGGATGATTTATAGTATTATTGGTTATAGTTACCATTCTCATCTTTGTAGAAGTAATTTACTTCACCTGTGGTGACTCCGCCGCCTCCTCCGCTCGTTGCTGTGGAATGCGCCATTTTTTCCGCTGTTCTACTCTTTGCTTTTGGTTGCTTCTTGTAAAACACAACTAATTGTTGTTTGTTGTATGGTTTGTAGTGTTGTGGCGGCGGCTACTTCTGAGTCGTCGTCAGTTGTTGCTATAATTATTGTGCGTACCACCTACGCATATGTACTCACGTACTTCGATGTATTTATATATTACTACTTTTACTTAAGAAGAGCGTTGCAAATACAATAAGATGGAAGTCGCGCACGTTTTGCTTTTTCGGAAAAACCGCCTACCGTAGCCACGCGCCACGAATGTTGTAGAAACGAACGATGTATAAAAGAAAAACCTTTTTTGGTAACGACGGACGATGACAATTTATGATATGCACTGGTACTGCTGAGAAAAACATGTAAACTCGTTTTCTTTTAATTTCAGTTCTCTCGATCACTTTTATGTTTTACGTTTCAGCAATTTAGTAAATTAATTTATTTAATGTTTCGCGTTCTGTGTGTTTCTTATTGGGGTGCTGCTGCGTGAAAAATGTTCAATCAAATCGAGTCAAAATGGCGAGAAGCGAGCGCATTTTTCGGTTCCAGTGTTTCGCTTTTTTTTTTGTAATGCTCACAAATACGAATTTTCAATGCGAAAATTTAGGGACTTGTACTGCACCGATTTTAATGAATTTTATTACAAAAAATCGCTTGTGGTTTCTATTTTCTTATTGTATAAGTATTTTTCAATTACTTGTCAATTTCATTTCTTTAAAACGTGTTCGAATTTCCGCTTAAAATGTTAAGACGTTGTCGCAGTGTGAAAATGTGACAAGAAGAAGAGATCAGAAGCAATCGCGGGCCAGCTGGTCGTATGCGCGCCAAAAAATCGGAATCGATAGCATGCCTCAGTGTTGGCAAATTCTATTAATTGGCAATCATATGGTTTGTAATCGGCATGCAGTGAATGGATGCATTTTGTTTGTGTGAATGAATGCATTTTGCTATTGTGAATGATAAGCGTAAAGGAAAAGAAGAAGAGAAAATAGCATCATTCAACCATTATTTACGAAACAGAAAAGACAACCAAATATTACTTTAGTAAAATAATACTAACATTTAAGTAAATTGATTGCAATTTTTAAGTTATAAAGTTCAAAATCCACACATAAAAATGGTGGACCCAGTTGCTGCTTTGTGTAACTTTAATGTGCTCGAAATAATATTTTCTTTCTTGGATTTAAATGATTTGAAGAACTGTTCGTTGGTGTGTGAAAGTTGGAATAACTTTTTGGATGACGAGAATAGCGATGTTTGGCGTTGGCATTGCCTTCGCAAATTGCCACGTGAAGCACTCAAATCGGATTTACTCAATTCTGTGCCAACGTACAAAATGAAGCTTCGAGCCTTCATGCATGCTTGGAATCCCAATGATTGTTCACGTAATGTGTATATAAAGCCAAACGGTTTTACATTGCATCGAAATCCTGTGGCTCAAAGTACAGATGCAGCACGTGCGAAGCGTGGATTTAGACATGGCCGCCATGTTTGGGAAATTACTTGGGATGGACCATTGGGTACAGTTGCTGTTGTCGGTGTTTCAACCAGAGAAGCAGCTTTACAATGTCATGGCTATGTAGCTCTTTTGGGTGCAGATGAGTTAAGTTGGGGTTGGAATTTAGTTGAAAACCTTTTACTACACAATGGTGTAACTATAGGCGCCTATCCACTATTAAATAATGCTCCAAAATTTACGGTAGTACAAACTGATCGATGGTTTTTATTACATTATGAATCATTATATTTTTCTGTTAGGTTGGTGATCGAATACGAGTCATACTGGATTGTGATAATAGAACTTTATCTTTTGAAAGGAACTATGAATTTCTTGGAGTTGCGTTTAGAAGTAAGTATCACTTAATACAAAGTATTGAAAATTTCTAATTTCAGTTACAATTATTTGTAGATCTTCCCGATAAAGTGCTATATCCCACAGTTTCTGCTGTCTATGGAAACACAGAAGTATCGATGGTCTATCTAGGGAACCCTTTAGATGGTTAAGTAGCGCAAGATGGAGTCGAAGTCTAAAGAAGCTTACTACTTGTCATTCAGTGAAAATGTACCCTTAAATGTCAGTATTCACTGTAATTAAGTTTTATTATAGTTTCACTCACTTGATGTGTCCCTATGACACTTCTTTATAATCATAAGAAAATTACAATATTTTAAGCATTAATTCCAAAAAAAAAAAAAAAATAAATAATTAATTAATACCAAACAACTTGAGTTTGTCCTTATTCATTTATGCCAAATATGTTAGCAAGAAAGTGTAGACCACACAAAACAGATTCACAAAAGAACCCAAGCAAAGTATTGGACATAGTTAAATATTATTTAAAAGTAATTAATGTTAGAATTGAGAATTTTTTCTAAGTATTGGCTGGTTGGGTAATTAATTTATTTGCGGCTGCCGATATTCCAGTCATCATCATCGAATATATCATCGAAATCATTGTAGAAATCAGCGTGTACGTGTTTTTCATTGGTTGAGAGGTCCATCATCAAACCAGAAGTGCTGCCCGACTATAAAAATGTAAATATTTGAATAAAAAAATCTATAGAATTTTTAATAACAAGGCACCTCTTCCAAGTCCATGTAGCCAGCGCCCTCGGGAAACATCTCATCTACAGCTAAAGATGGCTTCAATTCCTTCATGGTTGTGTCCATTTTATTAAAATGGACTGTACTTTTTCCAAGACAAAAAAAAATTTACCTGAACGAAAAATTAGGTTTTTCTTTGTTTCGACTTTTCTACCTGAACAAAAATTTATGTTTTGCTTTGTTCCGACTCTTCTTCTTTTAGTTGGCACGCAGCTGTGTGAATGAGTGTTGAAAATTTAAAAATGTCTAGCAACTACAACTGTATACATTTTACAGCACTAAAAAATCGGCTGTTTTGTGTTGAGTGTGCACAACGTTTTTGTTATTTCGATGCGCCGGCAATTCACCAATTCATAAATATGGTTCGCATTGGCCTGCAAATCTGTGCGACTTTGGAAAATATCGAGAAACTGGAGACCTCACATCCGGATTATCGTTTTTTTGTCAAAATAACATGCACCAATTGCGGAGAGAAATCAGAAAAATGGCATGACTTCAACGAATCAGAGCGGGTGCAACAAGATTCTCGCAATGTTGACGGCGTTAATTTCTATATGAAATGTAAGTTGTGTGGACGTGAGAATAGCATAAACATTGAGGAGAGATCGAATGGTCAGTACGAACATTATAATTCACATCAATCCGTATTAAATTTATAAGTATTTTTTAGTGGTATATACTAGCGACGATGATGGTAAATTTAAAACTATTGTTGTCTTCGATTGCCGTGGTGTGGAACCAGTTGAATTCTCACCACGAGTCGGTTGGATTGCTCACTCTTCGGACAATGGTGAAAAATTTGAGGATGTTGATCTTTCCGAAGACGATTGGGTTGAGTATGATCCTAAAAACAAAAATTCCGTAGGCGTTTATGGTTTCGCTTCAAAGTTTGTCAAATTGAAGAAGTAAATTGTTTGCATTTTTAGATTACAATAAATTTAAATTGTATTTAAGTACAGTCTAATTAACAGAACGAATTTTCAAACGCGAGTATAAACCATAAATGTGTAAATGAAATAATCAGTACTTTTTGACTATTAACTGAAGCAACTTGATCTCTAATTCGTGAGCTATATCGTTTTTCATGATTAACAAAATCAATGACTTTCATCATTACAACCCCATTTCACTTCATCATTGACCACACTCATCCCAATTAATTGGTAAATCTGCCTTCTATTTCCTTACTATTGCTGAAGGTTAAACATTTTGGACGAATCCCACCTTTGATGTTTTTGAATTCACTGTACGAATTAATCCTTTCTGTTACAAACTCTTTAAAGTTTTGCTTAATAAAAAATAGAGCTCTTAGAAGCGATGCTAGGTAGTTTTGCCACTTTTTAAAGCATAAGCTGTTTCATAATTAAGATTTGGCCTTAAATTGATCTATTGGGTGCATAAGTGCAAATGTGTTTGGATGTGAAAAACGCACATTTATGTTGTTAAGCGTCATCCTAGATATGTGACCTGGTGATTCTTTTCAAATTCCTCATCAATGTGTAAAGATTTGGTAGAAAAACAATGAAAATTTGTTTAGTATTTTGAATGAAAATTTTAAAATTTTTCAAATATATGGTAATTTTGCCAGTCAACTCTTCCAATTGTATTAAAATATTCAGAGAATGTGACTATTTCTTGGCCCCATGGAAGATAAACGAAACAACCTTGGTGGATAAGCAGATTATATTTACAGTATTTTGAATGGGTGATTCAATTGACGTCAAAACTTTCTCCTCGCTCATGAAATTAGGAAGAATATCGGTGAATGAAATATTCTCAAATACGAAGCCATCAAACTAAACGTATATTCTGTTGTTTTGCGAGCTCGGCTATGCTGGTAATTATAAATAGCCATCTTTCTATCATTTTGTGTAAGCGACTCTTGTAGATGCTGGAAAATTGAATTTCTTATCATTAATTTGTTTCCCGAGAACAAAAATGTTGATCGAAACGCATTTAATGTTTCTTTGGTTATTTTACTGGGTACATAAATTGATGGCTTAATAGAAATAAAAACCAGTAATCGCCTTGACTCTTCTATTGGCAAAAATCTGAGACAACTTACAAAAATATCTTTAAGTTTCTACAGGAAAAAGAATGTTTAAAGTGATGGATTGTACGAATAAAAGGGGATCAACTGGTTCGTTAGCATTTGTAAAGAAACGAATAGAAAGATTGACTATTTTGTAGGGCACCAATACCAAGAACATTCAATGTTTCAGACCAGATCTAGAATGAAGTGATTGACATTGATCTCGACAATATCAATACATCAACTGCTTTTGGCGACGATAATGAAAACCATCAAAAATTTTTCAAATGCAAATCCATGAAGAAACACGATAAAATTACATACTTTTATTGATCACGCGTCTTGCGTGTACAGTGGCCACACATTCCGTAAAGAAACGAAAAACTTATACGAACGGTTACATGTCACAGAAAACTGAACGTGTGGCATGGAAGCCATAGCTTTAATAATTATCCCGTGTAATGAAAGAAAAATCTGTAATTCATTTTAGTACGAAACGAAATTTGATGGAATCATGTGTTTATGAGACAAAGCAACAATAAAGAAAAATATTAAGAATTAAAGCAAAATTTGTTTTCGTTTTATTTAAAATATAATTGTCTTTTACAACAAATCACATTTGTTGTTGTTGTTATAGCGCTTAAGAAAATATATTTATATATTTTAGTTGTGTATTTTCTTCTTAAAACTAAATTGTGTTTTGTGTGTGTGTGTGTGCTTATATAGTGAGTTTTGTTAAGCGTACGTGAGACTGACTATTTTTCTCTATTCTTTCTCTTGTAATTCAATTTATGTCTACCATAAATATATGTTAAGCCACAAGGTTTGTAAAGTCTATGACAAGCGAAATGGTCGGTTAAGCTCTTTAAAAGAGACTTCATCCGAACTGAATAATTAAAAAAAAAAGAGATACATAACATATAGCTAAAAACAATGCCCGGAATACAGCAAACCGGACAATGATTAGTTGAAAAAGGATACAAAGATATGAAAAGGAAAGTGGAAAGTAAAAACAATGTGCTTTATGAGAATCACTAGACAACTAACTTAATTAAATAATTGGTGTCTTTAGTAGGAGTAGTAGTAGTAGTTTTTGTTGATGCTGTTGTTGTTGTATAGTATAAATTGTACGAAAAGAGGTCTGTGAAAAAATCATCTTCAAGTAACCTAAAAATCCTTAAAAAAATAAATTCACATGTTCTTCATCATTAGTTTGGACTGGACAGCAGGTGATGGTGTCTGGTCAGTTGATACTGTTGGCTCAGTGACACTTGTCAGCGACAATTGGAAAACGTACTACACGTATCTCATTGCCATAGTCACAGACAACCGAGTCACATGCAAGCATCATAATCTTTGGGCAAAGCTGTCGATTGGCAAAATCCAATTTTACTTCCCGTGCCGGTTCACCAGTGCGAACATCCCAGACAATGAGTGAACCTACAGATTAGAGAATGGATAAAATCAATCAATTTTTATTGCTGTGTGACTCATCCAGTGAGACTCACCCAATTTACTGGTAACCAGCAGCGAGGGCGTTAACATTAGTAAACTCGAATATGCATTCGATATGTTTATGGTTGTCAATAGATTCCCCTGAAACCGTTCCCAGACACAGATACGCTCATCTGTACCCAACGATATGACATAACTGGGCGCACAGGCGAGACAACTGACAGCGCCATCATGCGCTTGTATATTGTACATGCAAGCGCCGGTAAAGAGATCCCAAACGCACAGAAGACCATCTTGTGAGCCTGAACCACCAGTGCCTGGTTGCCAGCGATCGACAAAGAGGCACGTTATAGGGCCACAATGACCATGTAGCGTATACTCAATATCTGATTTATTAAGGCAATAAACCTGATGATACAAAATTATCCAATTTGATCAATTGTAAAAGAAAAGTGTAACTATAGTGTTACGCTTACTTTAAGTGTATGATCTTGACTTCCAGTAAAGACCATATCGTTGACCACCTCCATGCATGTTATGGGCTGTTGATGTGCCAAACGCACACCTTCCAATGTAATCTTCATTTCTTCTTTGGCATTCTTTTGATCTTGAATACGTTGTTGTTGTTGCTGCTGTTGCTGCAACATTAAGCTTAAGCTTCCCGTGGATCCAGTGCGAACATGTGCTGTTAATGCATAAGAAATTGATATAAATATGGAAATAAATTTCATGTGTCAATATCTATCTAATTACTTCTTCTGTACGCTGATGTGAAACCCCAATCGATTTGCTTGCCTTTGCAATAAGATTCCAAACGATAGAAATCCAGTCTGCCTGACAGACGTGCCACAATCACACGATCACCATTCAAGTGTATATGTGTTATGCCCAGATTCCGCTTGGCATCCTCTTGATACGAGCATTTTAGGATACCCGTTGGTGTTTCCCACAGTTCCACGCGTCCATTGGCACACCCAACCGCAATGAGATTATCGAAAAAGTCCAAACACCAGATGGGCGATGTATTCAGACGTCGCACTAGTGTCTGGCCGTCATCGCGTTGCTGTGCAATTTGCATATCGGAACGATTAATTGTCGTTGTATTCTCACCGCTACGCGCATCCCACACTTTGATTTGACCTTTTAGGCAACAACTGATTATATAAGAACCATCGGAAACCAAACACTCTATACGATGTTTATGACCCACAATTTGCGTGGGAACACCCTCGAGTATTTGTTCAGTCTTTTGTGGGAAATCCGAAGACTCTTCATACCAACTGGAACGCCATTCGGCATAATTTCTTGTGCATATGCAGCGATAGAACACAATCATTGTGTAGCACAATACAAAGATACTGATACAGCAGAGTGTGATGGCGAAGAAAATCTCCATGGGACTCTTTGGTACTAACGGTGTTCCTCCTGGCATAATCATGGGAGACTCACGGTGTACATCATCATCGTTGAAATCCAGTGGATCAAGTGCTGCAGCCAGAGCTTTCCATTGGAAATTCTGTTCAACTTTTTCATAAGGATTACGAACGAGGGATGCACTCCCTGGCGTTATAACCTGGGATAGTTTGATTGCGGGCAATATGGTAACATAATGACCGCTAAGTGAGATGTTATATTGCTTCATAATAGTCGACCAGTGAAAATTTGATAAGAAATAGTTGAGCTCAAAGTCGGGATAGAGCAACCGACGTAACTCGGCATCGGTTTCATTGATGTGAGGTGCAGCGGAGCCACCAGAACTATCTGCTATAGAATGGGAGAAAATAATTTTGAAATTATTCTAAATTTAGTTATTTTTCATTACAACAACTCACCACGACCACCCGCAAGGATACTATCAGTTCTGGCACCATTTGATCCTTCAGCATCAGCACCGGCGGCGCGTTGTTGTTGAGCCAAAGTATAGCCACCATTTGCAGCAAATGCAGCCGAGTGAAAAGCATAATGTACATTTGAAAAGAAGCTTGAGACTGCACCACGCCCAGAATCCATTTTGCTACGTGGAAATTCAACAGGAGCAGAACCATTACTGGCCGCCGCAATAAATAAATGTTCCAGATAACCGGAATTGTATATAATCGAACATATCCAAACACTCATCCAAACCATAAAGGCCCTTTGGAAGAAACGCGTACGCGCCCAGAAGTTTACAATTTTAATACGCTTCGGTATACGTTGCTCCTGGGATGATGTTTGCCCGGCCGGATTAAGAGCTATAGAGGATCGTTTGGTAGTGTGGTCATTGCCATTGCCACCGACACCATTAATATCAGCAAACGATAATTTTGGATGGGATTGCGAACGATGGAAACCACCAGGCAGAAATGGTGTCAGCGGTGGTTGCGGTGGTGGTGAAAAGCTTCCATTGCTTGTATGATGACCAGCGCCACCACCTCCACCATTAGAAGAGAAGAAACGAAAGTCCCCAGCAGCACGTCCATTCATTGCAGCATTGTGTTGTTGATAGCCAGCATGTGCCGAGTTATTGCCACCGCCACCACCACCCATTGCAGCTGCATCTCTTAGGCAGCTTTGCTTCCGTTGTGTATTCTGTGCGTTTTATGTTCATTGCGAGTATTGTGGAGAACAATAACATTTGTAGCATGAAATCCGAGAGTAAACCGACAATAGCAAACACGCAAAACTCTTGTATCACTTGCACAAATGTGCCCAGGCCAATGGTTAAGATGGTAATCTCTGTGAGTAGCGTCTTCGAGATATGCCAGCCCTCTTTGCTAAGCGCTTGCGCTACGCGTATCTTCACATCAAATGTTTCGTCCATCGAGACGACACTTTTTGTTATAACCAAACTATTCTCTAAGCCCACAAGGATTACCAGATACGGAAAGATCTCCTTCGATTGCAGGGATATAGTGAGGCCAAAGAAAAAGCATAGACCCAGCGACATTATCAAGCTACCCAACACTGTAATCACCGAGGTCAGTGCGAGCAACATCCTTGAACGAAACACATCAATTTTGCGCAAAGAGAAGTAAACATAGATGAATACCAACACAAATGCAATTGAAAGAGGTAACAATTCCCAGATTTTATACTGTCCCGGATAGAAAATATACATAATTGTTGTCTTCAGTCTGTTGGAACCCAGACGCTTCTTTTGATATATTGGCTGCGTCGATAAGGTCGGTTCTTTTTCATCTTTATTCTGTTCTCTCGCCTGTGTTCATTTTATTCTGTATTCTTGCTTCATCTCTAATCTCTAATGGTGGATAATAACGCAAAAGTTTCTCTTTCAATGTCTGTAGAAATGCCTTATCATTCTGTTTGAGTATCAATGTTATGGCGTATTGTATGATCCGACTGCGTGCTTTCAGTGGATAACGCTTGAAGCCCGTGTCCTGCATGGGCAGTCCGAAAACCATTTCCGCTGTTGATACTTTACTCTTTTGAAGATTCTATGAAGTCGAAAGTGGGAAAAGTTATGTATTATTAGTTATTACAGCTAAGGAACGAAGTTTATTAGAGGATAGCATTCTTCCTCAAGCTATTGATGAGGAACTTTCGCTATTAAGTTTTTTGAATACTCTAATCTTAACTTAAGACATTCTAAACAAATTGCCTTAGGTTTTTTTTTGGAATCCAATCCAAGAATTAGAAAATAAAATGTGACGTAAA
The DNA here is from genome assembly GCA_037043295.1 of Amiota minor. Taxonomy (NCBI): domain Eukaryota; kingdom Metazoa; phylum Arthropoda; class Insecta; order Diptera; family Drosophilidae; genus Amiota; species Amiota minor. The sequence goes on from JBAMAW010001787.1 coordinate 5,803,893, forward strand.
TCAAAATGCGATGATGCTTCAGATACGTAGTAGGACGACGTACAAAACAATGCGCATTGTTGAATGCTTATGCATGAGTTAAAGAGAGATAGATAAAAATGTTTTACTGATTGTGTTTACTTTACGAAAGAACTTACGAAAGACCGAAAAATAAAATAACTCTTTTCTATTGAAACAATATAGCACTACAATATTCTGTATTATTGTTTGACCATCTACTTTAGAAGTTTCACTTCCATATTGTATTTCCCCAAACAGCTCCAATATAATAATAACATTGTCAAATTTTGATTTTCGTCATATTTCATTTTCATAAATATTTTTTTGGATTTACTCCCCTTCGCTAAAGAAGCTTAACTGCAAAAAGTGATTCTATGTTTTCTCTTTGGTTGGATTTTTTGAGCTTTTTGTTTTTTGGTAAATCGCTAAAAGTTTTTACAGCCCATTCTGAGACCAAGACCGAAGGTTCGGTTACGATTTCGGTATCGGCTGAAAATCCTGTTTCGGTCAGACACTACTTAAATTATTATTTTGTTCATGAGTGGTTATTCTGCGGAACTACTACTAGATGTCATTAGATTTCCACCAATCCACCTTATATACTCTTTCGCCCATATATAAGTAGGTACAGGGTATAAAATATATGAACACTCATTTCGTGTTTGATTTTTAGGTTTTCCCATAATAATAACATATCGTTTTTGAGCTATAGATTAGATTAAGACCCGGATTATGCAATCGAAGAGGGTCGAATCTAAAGAATTTCATATCAGTTTAAGTAATCACGATCATCGCAATCATCTATGTACTTATAATTATCAGGAGCAATAAACTTGAACATTATGAAAACTTTACGAAGCTTTAAATGAAGACGACGACGACGACGACGACGAGGCTATCAAACATGAATTGTGACATAAAACTAATTGGGCTGATTAAGCACAAACATTTGACAATATGATTTGAGTTAAATTGAGAACGCGTGCTGGAAAAGCTTCGGTAGGTAATAACAAGAGAATAAATAAAAAATTCGGTAAAAATATTTTAGCAATACACAAAACCAACAATTAGAATGGAGTACTAAAGCATGCAAGCAAGGCGTAGGCATTCGATATGCCATGCGAGCGAATGAGTCATGATTATGACGAATCGTTCCAAGTTAAATTGAAGTAGTAAACATTTAGGTGTACATGGGTTTGTTTATCAGTAGCGTGTGGAGGTTCTTATATTTCTACATATAATACAATATATAATTATATATATCTCTTCTCTTACATGATATTGAAAGATTGTATTGAGTATATTGGTATCCTTGGTAAAATTTTGTTCATTCTGAGTCCATAGATTCGCAGGTGATAGCACCAAGCAACCATATTCTGGAAAGATTTGCTCTTGATGTTGTGCACGTTTTACATTCTCTACATGTAGACAGATGTTGTCAAGTGTGCGCTGGCTGGAAATCAAATATAGAGAGAAAGAAAGATTGAAAGAATGAAAGAAAGATACAAATGAGGAATGCTGAAATTGAATTGAATTAAAGGTTCAGTTTGATTTCGTTACTCACTTCTCATCGTCAGTCTCATGATTGCGCACAATTTCAAGCAATTTAAAAACTTCATATAGCGGCGCACGAAATGCATCCATCAGCCGCATCTCATCAGTCCAAGGCAAGACGCCGGCACGCAGCGTTATTTGTTGTACATAGAATATGGGCGCGGCTTGTGACCATGGGAAATGACTAGGCAGCTCATAGCTGACATTTTCTGCTGCCGATAGACCACTAACGCCTCCTGATCTTCTGACGCTGTCACCTCCAAAGAATGGTGCACCTGCTAGACCATCAAAATAACTCGTGCCATAGCTTCTGTTACCCTGTTGGCCATTTATGATCAATTCACCAATGCCTTCATAAGGCAACACAATTTTCGTTGGTATCGTGCCTGGCAAAGGTATATTAATAAGCGGGTAACTGTGCAGAGAAAGAGAGAGAAAGAGAAATATTATAAATTATTATGTTTATTATTCATATTTATTTATACCATATACTTGTGAGAGTAAGTACTTAGAATCTTATCATCACTTTAGTCTGGTAAAGGAAATAACAAATAAGGTAATGGCATGGCATCAGTATTTGTATCAAGGTATAGATTTGGAGATAAAAAGCTAAAATTTGATAAGTGAGTGGTGATGTTATTTTTAAAAATTCACACTCATTTCTTTCTTTAATAACCAACAAGATTATTTTAATTTTTCTAACGTCAAGGTCACTCACTGCTCACTGATAATTTCGGCACTAGCCATGATAAGATGAGAATCATACTGTTATAGTATTGTATATACTATACGAGTATGCTACTCGTACTCGTACATACAGTACAGGTGACAGTAGATTTTGTTGCTAACTTAAAAAAAACAAAAAAATCTGCTTTACCGAAACATGGATACCTTCTACATTCCATCCAGCTCTATAACTTTTAGAGCAAATAAAATGGCAGCTATGTACGAGCATGTACAATACCTTAATTGTTTGTCTAATCGGTTGTGCGAATTACAAATTCAAATAACAAGAATATGATTCGGAAGAGAGTCTTCTTCATTACTTCTGTCGGTGATGAAGAGAAATAATAAAGCATCTAACATCTTTTTGTGACTGAATTACTCTTCTTGGAAAATGAATCCGTTTTCTGAAGACGACATTCTTTGAAGTCCTGAGTAGGTTGCTAAATTTTGCCACTGCAGACTTGTTTTTTTTTTTTTTTTTGAAGTGAAACTTCTTTAGCGAAGGAGAGTAAATCCAAAAATATGAAAATGAAATGTGACGAAAATCAAAATTTGACGATGTTTTTATGGATTGAAAGACATGTCAAATAATCATTTACACTTTTTAAGATTAGTTTGCATACATGCAAACTATAGAGTTACTTCAAATTTAAAAATAGATTAATTTAATTTTACAAACAATTTCAGTTTCACTGGAAATTGTATAATTTTAACACAAAAAGATTAACATTATTAAAACTCTATTCGATGTTGGATAAGTTATATTAGGCTAGAGTGCTAGGCGGTGCCAATGTGTCATTAAAAGACTCTTGGTGATGCCATAGACTCTGAGTGCCCTATTCTCTAAGAGTTTGACCTAAACAGTAAAGGAACCACAGAATGTACGTTACGTCCATGCAGTTTAGAAAGCCAATTTGATTAAAGAAATATTATCCAAGCGTTTTAAACTTTCTTTTTGATAGCGCAAAGACATGAGCGAAGCAGGGTACTGATTATCTCCTCCTCCTTCCTCTTCATCCTTATAGTTTCTCTACTCAATGGGTAAATACAAAACATATTAAAGCAATTCAAACATTTGGATTAAATAAAGATTATGTCCATGTTTCTTTTAATAGTCAAGTCAAATCTCACGTATGTAATACATATGTTTGTATTAGAACCCTACACTAGTCAGCACTACTGTAGTGTTAACAGTCGCCAATCACACTGTGCACACTATCAAAACGAGTCTTGCATGCTTTTGAAACGATTCAATTAACTCATTTTGTTTTATTTTCGATACTGACTCATTGACACGAATCTATACAATCGTGTGGCTCGTGTCTTATCGAATGACTCGGTATCAGACTATCATGAAAATATGCTGTCGTGTGACTCGTGTCTTCGTGTATGACTCGTTTTCACACTGTTATGAAAATACAATAACAAAGCAAGTGTAAGTGCAAGCGAGAGAAAATGAGAGAGCATGGATGCGATAGCAATAGTATGCTCAGTATCAAAAACTCTGTGAACACAATGACAATAGAGGCAAGTTTGTTTCTGATTCGAATCATTCCACACATTGTGTATATAATGTCGTTTCGACTCGTGTTTTCTGCTATGACTCGGTAGTACACTGTTTGTTTAGTTTTGACTCGTACCGGGATTTAGTATGTATATACAAATGTAAGACTTCGGAAGCCCCATAACATTTATGCATACCTATATAAACTTGTCCTTACAATTTTAAACTAAAAATCTACAAACTTTTCACATGAACATTTGAACCAACAGAACACAAAGTCAACATCATACCTACAGCGAACGATTCAGTTTCTGAGGTAAAGGGTTTCAAGTAAAGTCTATTGAATTAAAAAATCTTAATCACAATTGACAAACAGAAGAATTCTTAAATTAATAAACACATTTCATTTTTTTATTTTTTTTCTTTTCAAAAAATTTGCATTTTATTGTAAGCTAAAATTAACCACATCCAGACAAATAAATTTTAATCTTGTTAATCAATAAGTTTCGCTTGGTCTTATCAAATTTTTCCATGTACAAATACACGTATTATTAAATTATATGTACATACATATACAATGATACAGCAGAATAGAATAGGGTAGAGACAAATATAGATCGTCTTCTATACTGAAAAAATATAGATAGTATTTTATTATCTATAAATTGACGCAATGAACGCGCGCCTCAAATGACAATAAAAACAACAACAAAAAAAAAAAACAACAAATTAAATAATATATATTTTTTTATATATTATATATATGTATTTATGTTTTTGAAAACTAAAGCAATTTCTTTTTAATAATTTTTATACTATTCACATTTAGTGTGATTGGTATACAATTGGCAATGATATTTTCCATAAGATGTTTATTACACAGACAGTGGACCAGGGAAATGATCTTGATTTGTCAGAGTAATATCGAACCGAACTAAAACAGCCATGTCCATCAGTTGGTTCCGGGCCATTTTGAATGAAGAATATAGTAAATAAAATATAAAGCCTAGAAAGCATTGGATGTGTGCAAAAGTAATGTTGGGGTTTTGTGTCCATCTTTTGGTCTGTGTCAAGTGGTTTTTGACAGCCTCATCAGAATCGAATGTTTTACCATTCAAAGTGTTTCAAAGAAAGCAAAACAAATGGTAATCTCTGATGGCGCAAGGTCGGGGCTATACGGTGAATATGCCATCACTTCCCGATTGACTAATCAGGGGTGTTTCTTTTTCATTTCTTTGGCCAGTACACATCTGAATTGATGGGTTGATTCCGTGGCAGCAGCTCAAATTACACGATACCTGTCGAATTCCACCAAACGAACAGCATAACATTCCTCTGGTGAATCACCTTTAATGTGGTTAGAGGCGGACAACTGTTCTACTCCACCTCCCAAAAACGGATAATTTTTGTTGTGTTTGAGAAATGAATCGCAAATATTGGTACGCTTAGTGAGGTGAATTTTCTTTAACTCATGTGGACCCAAATATCGATTATGTTTACATACCCAAGTTTTTTAACGTGTCTTTCCACTGTTGCGTGATACGTTTCCTTCCGAAATATGAAAATATTTTGCATGTTTAGCTAAAGATTTCTAATATCATTTCTATTCTAAAAATGTCTATGCGCAGAAGGTTTGCGAATTTATTGTAAGTATATATGTATTATATCTAAACCAAACCTTTAATCTTTACAATATCAATGTGACACAATCTCTATATCTCCAATATACATATCTCCTATATTTGGGTATTTTGCTAAGGATTATAAAGAACATTTCTGATCTAAAAGGGTCTATTGCAAAGAAAGTATTATCAAAAAAAGATTAAAATGTAAGTAGATTCATATGAAACCCTTCCTTCAAGTTATTTCACAATTAAAAGTTTAATAAGAGTTGCAAGAAACAGTGATGATGTCTTTATAGCCTTTCTTGTCCTAATATCAAGCTTTCCGATAAGTGGAGTAACCTAGTAACATGAAAACGATGCTTTGGTGAAAGAAAAGAAGGCGATATATCATATTTTTTCCATACCATTCACTCAACCCCGTGCTATCACGCTTCTCCTTCCCTTTCTTCATCACCGTGGGACTTTGATAGCTTAAGTTAGTCTCTTACTTACTCAGTTACTTCATAATAAGTAGGAGCGAGTAAAATTACAAATACAGACAATAAAGTTTTTATATCGTTCAAGAGACATACATCATACTCACTACTCATCGAGTACAAAGGTATCGATTGTATATAGAAATTAAATAAGTATATAGATACAGTAGAGTAGTAGTAGTATATGTATGTATATGCATGTATAATTTTACCTATAAAGTGCACAGACAGAATAGTCGCAAAAATGAAAATACATAATAACATTAATGTAACCATTTAGGTAGGTCGGTATTTATTATGGGTGCGAATTGAAGCAAATTGTCTAGTCGTTCGGTTGCCTGTCTAACGTTCTATTGCCTATTCTATTGTCTAGTTAAAGGTTAAAGGTTACACATAAATTATTAATGTCACTTGTATTTATCAATTTATTGATTATTATTTTGTTTAAAATGGAAATTACAGCAGGAAAATTAAATTAAATTCATTATTCAGAGGAATTTTTCTTATACTCAGATTCTATTGTTTTACATAAGATTGGTTTACTTTAAGGTTAAAATCATTTTGTATATGTACTTAGGTATGGAATTAGCAATAAATTGAAAGAAATTTGAGACTGAAAGGCGCCAAATATCATATAAAATTCAATTTGAAATTGATGACAGACAGAATTGTAATTGGAGTGTCTTTCTTTTTTCTTTTTTTTATTTTTCACACTTGTGATTGATGTGTGTAACAAATAGAATCGTGCATATGGAAATGAAAAGAATCGATTTACGTAGTCATTTCCGCCTAGACGGTCAGTTCAATCTCAGTCCATGTTTATCCCGAAAACACTTACGACTGTGATATCTAAATTTATTTAATTTTGTTTGTTGTGTGTGGTTTATTTATCCAAGAAGTGAAATTATAGATATACAAATTAAGAACTAAACAGGTTAGTCACATTGTTTATTGATTCATTTTAAGAAGAACTGAATACAAGTACAAATTGATAGCTTCGTTTTAAAGATAGTACAGTAATCAAAGCACTACAGTTTAGGCCAGGGCTGCCTAAGCCGCGTCTCAAGCCAAGTGTGCTCCAATAATATGGGTGTTCAAATTTAAGGTATTAATAAATTTTAATTCAAAGAAATTAGTTGTGTGAATCATTTTGCTTTTTATTGAAATTTTAAGTACATTGGTTCCGGTCAATAATAAAAACAAAAGTAACCTCCTCTGCTAACACATCAATATCTTCCAATTGGCTCTACAAAAAGTATCTAATCATTTCTCGTAATTGGGCTCCATTCACAGTAATTGCATTACAAGTTTGATTTACGAAAAAATCTCTATAGGCTTTTCTTCAGACCAAATGCGACAGTTTTGTTAGTTGACATAGCCACCAATTTCAAAATGAACTTCATCGATGAAGATCACTTTTTTTGGAAAATTCTCATTTTCTTTTTGTTTTGCTCGTTAATTAACCGGAAAGTATTTAATTCAAGCATGACAAAACATTGATTCAGTTTAGTATCCTTAAATTGGAACACCCTATACTTGCGGCCCAAATTACTACATTTTCTTTTTACGCGGCCAAGGTAACTAAAAAGATTAGGCATCACTGGTAATAAGCGAAGTATGTCTATAAAATAACGAACTACATAGGAGCAGAAACTATTAATTTATATAAACTTCAATTTAACAGAAATTGTTATTGGATTTCTGAGAAGTTATACTTACTCATCTGTCCACTGTCTGAATTGTACAGTCTAGATAAATTTGTTAGCTCTGCTATGAAAGACTATTGTGTCTGGCTGTGGTCTTTTTTACAAGTTTTTTTATAACAAATCTTAAACATGGTTCTTCTAATAAAATATAAAGTCCAATTATTGAACTAACCGCCTTATTCTCTTTGACCTGCTACCATGTGATTATAAGGGCAAATCTGTTTTCAATGGAATATTTTATATACATATGTAGAAGTAGTGTATACTAAAGGGTAAAGTAACTTATTGAGTAGATTAAAAACACTTTCCCATTCACCGGGATATACATACAATGATCATCCCGATGAAATGTCTGCCGACGGTTCCAGGGGCCAATAGTACAAGAGGCAGAAGGTTTTAACAATTATCTCAATGCTATCAGACAAAATCCCTGGTAAATTCACTTGAAAACAGTAAATACATACAACTTAAGTCTCATGCGTATGTTTTTGCCATATGCCTACTAAAGTGCGTTTTTGTTTTTAGAGCTTCACAACTTTGAGTTGCCAACACCGTTTTATTTGACAATTGATTTAACAGCTGATAGTTGCTTTTTGTTTAGTTTGGTTTGGCATTTCATTATGGATCGATTTTCATCAGAGCAACGCTTGCAAATTGTTGAAATTTATTTTATCAAAATAATGGTTCTGTTCGTCAAACTTATCATGAACTTCGATCATTTTATGGTAATCATAAACGTCCATCAGAGCGTGTAATTCGAATAACTATGGATTGTTTTCGCACCACGTTTACTCTTAATGATAATGTACATCCCCCGTAAGACGCCAAACAGTGCGCACCAAACAAGCTGCAGTCGCTGTAGAGCAAAGCATTGAAGAAGACCCAAATCAATCAATTCGTCGCCGTTCTCAGCAAATGGATTTGTGTCCATCCACTTTACGGAAGATTTTACGAAAGGATCTTGCCTTAAAAGCTTTTAAGATTCAGCTTTTGCAGGAATTAAAGCCAAACGACCATCCGTCAATGGGCTGATTTCGCATACAAAATTTTATTCAGCGATGAAGCTCATTTTTGATTGAATAAATAGGTACTTAAATAAGCAAAATTATCGTATTTGGAGTGAAGATAATACAAATGCTACGAAAAGTGTGGGACAATTGGACTTCCAGATTGCGTGGCGGCGACATGACCGAAATCATATTTAAAAATTAAAGTCATAAAATTATTAGACTTTAGTCACCAACTAAAGAAGAGTCATCAGCCTAACATTTTGATTCAAAGTAACTTAGTATAATTTGAGAGCCCAGTCTTAAAAACTTAAGTTTGACTTATAATATGTACATATTTACATATTGCAGTACAATCTTCGGCCATTTGGAAGTATGAATGGATGATGCTGACTATGGGGACAATTGACTTTCTAAAATCTTTTAGTTACAGAATTTTCCATTCCTTTCAAAATTCTTCTTTTCTTGTGTACAAAATAAAATATTCCATTCATTCATTATCAAGGCTCACTAGTTCGCCCGCTCACTTACCAGGCAAGTAGGATTGCAACAATTGCAATGCTTGAGGCACATGTTGGATACGAAGAAATAAATAAGCCATGCTTATAGTAGAAATGCGAAACTGAGTCTGGCAAACCCGTTGAATGACGGCGACTTGATGACGTCGCAGATGTCGATAACGTTGCCCCGCTGCTGCTGACGCCTGCGCCAACTGCAATATTTGGTTTCGGTTTACCGGTTAAATTTCCACTACTAAGACTGTGGTTGCCAATGCTGCTGCTGCTGTTGTTGTTGTTGTTGTTGTTGTTGTTGCCATTGTCATTATTCCTCCTAATGGATGAAAATGCGCCGGCAGCATTATCATCATCATCATCTGTTGTGGTGCGCATGTTACACACACATGTACATATGTATGTTTGTATAAAAAATCACTTGTTGTTAGTTTTTTGTTTTTGTAATTATTATTGTATTTTTGGCAAAATTTCTTGTTCTTAACACTATTTATGTATGAGAAATGAGAGAACTCAAGCACGTGTGTGTGTGTGTGACTTATTTATTTATTTGTGCCACTTGCTAATTTTATTTGTTGCAAAAAAAAAAAAAAATTATCGTCGTTTTTCTTATTTAAAATGTTTAATAAACACGTTGTTGATGATGATGGTGATGAAAGGCATTTTGGTTTTTGCACCTTTACCTTTCTCCTATTTAGATTCTATTCTATTCTCATCTCATCTCTTTTATTTTTTATTCATTTTAGCACTTATTTTCTTCTATCGCATAATAACACTTACGCAGATGTGAAGCTCACCACATTGACAAAAGCTTGAATATGTTAAAATTTTATACACAAATACATATGCAATTACGCAATTCGCATTAGAATCTTCTTCTTTCCTTTGCCACTATTCTTCTATATTATCGCATTGCGCGTATGTCATTTGTTGTTTATTTTCCTCAGCATTGATTTAATCTTTGAATTATTATTATTTTTGTTATATTTGTAAGTATTTGCACTTTTCTTAATCTTAGATGCGGTGGAGTGTAATAAACGACGCACAGTTCACTTTATTGATTTGTTGAAGAAACACTCTTTCAACACAAAAAGTATATTTTTATATGTTTGATTTTATTTCCTTATTTTTTTGCACTTTGAAATTTTTATTAGACTTTTTCGCATTATTTTCATTACATGTACTAATGTACTTTGCGCGCGCTCTTTTCTATTTTGTGTGTTTCTAGTACATGCTAGCTGCTGCATAAGTGTAGATGACGCTCTCTCTTTTTTCCCTTACGCTCTCGCTTTGCTCTTGAACACACTCGGAACTCAATTGAGCAGTCACTTTTCGTTTTGTTTTTTGTTCTTTTCGAATCGTCAATTAAATTTGCGTTTTGTTATCAAATTAACCATTTTTGTATATATAAATATATTTATTATTAATAAATTCTATTTTTCTTATATGACTAAACAAAAAAAGAACGGCAGCGCACTCGGAATAATGTTCTTCATTGATTCTTTCACTTGTATTTATTATATTAAAGTGCAATTCGTTGAACTCCATATTCTTCATGAACTGTGTCGTATTATTATTCTTTTAACACTTTTTAATGTGCCCATCACCTCAACGTCAACATTGACCAGATCAAATTTTGTAACAAATTTATTGGGTTATTTCATTTGAAATACCTTTTTGCCACTCATATTGAAATTTGCCGACGGCCAAAAAAAAAACGGTGTGTGCGAATATACTTTCGTTTAAAGACAAATCACGATTAAGAGTAACGAGTAAAATATAGCGACGAGTATGTCGAAAGTAGCGAGTGTCGGCTTTTAAGCGATTCGGATCGCGCTGATGACATGAAATTGAAAATGCAATGAGCTTTTTGGTAGATTCGGAGTCGCGCGTGTCAGCGAGTAAAAGTAACGAACTATGACTCGAATTTGTTTGGCATTGAAACGAATTACCCAGAGAATCCCCTAAAAACACCAATTTTCATTTTTAGGGTTCTGGACCCTATTGCAGAGATCTCGTTGTCCATGCGTAATAGAAAGAGATATGAAATATTCTCAGAATGTGTAGTTCTATCCGGGCATGAGAAACAAATACTAAAACCATACAAGAAACATTTTGGATTGTATGACAGCTACACGATGCAGTAATCCTACGATCTTTAATTTGGATGGTTGGTGGCTATACATTAGAAACTTATATTGCCGAAATTTCAGTTTGATCGGACCACTAGTGAGGGTACCTCCCATACAGACCCCATTAAAATTCAGGTTCTTAGAAAAACTTTTTTGTTTTTTGTTCTATCGAACTGAAATTCAGAAACAATAAGTTTGTGATATAGGCGCGGTACATCCTTTGGAATCAGTCAAATCGGAACACTAGGGGGAGTACTTCCCATACAAAATTCAATCGGGTACAGAATCCTCCGTATACGAGTCTGACTCGCACTTGGGCCATTTTTTGTAATAGTGTTCATTTATAAAATATTTTATATTTCCAATGTATTTTCGTTTCTTTCCAAGTCTTCATAAACTGAAGTGTACAACACTTTTCAGACTGATGCTAAAAATAGCTTTCTTAATAGTGCAGCTTTCAGCGTGAACGAGAATCACAAATACAGCTTTTTGTGAGAGTTTTGTGATAGTTTATCATGATCAATAAATCTGCTTGTCTATGACTAATAATTTTTTGTTTATATTCATTATTATTCGAATATAGACATAGATTGTGTGGCATCGCTTATTTTTGGTCGCTTACTTCACTTTGGGCCTTTCGACTCCGAGTCGAAAGGGGACTTACATATAAGTAGCGATCACCCTCGAAAAATTGATTTAGCTGGTCACATTAGCAACGAGTTCCGTGGCCAATTAACTCAATTTTTCAAGGGTAACCTCTACTTTTCAAAGGTATTCGCTATTTTTCATATTGAAACAAGTAAAAAACAAGTCGAAATTCCTTAACTTGAATCATTATAAATAATGCTTCCATGAGTGTTGGGGTCTATTTCTCAGAATCACCCAACAACAGTCGACCAAGGAACAATAACTCCCTCTATCAATTCAATTCCCGTTAATTTCCAACGGAAACGTCAAAGCATTAATTCGTAGGAAAGGATAAAAAGCATTATGTTACCAGTTTCAGGAAGGAAGAATGATCAGTCTCAACTTATTGATGAATCTCATTTGAATTGCATGGATGGATAAAAAAAAAAATCGAATAGAATTGCAAAAAGAGCATACAAAATATTGTACTAGGACTATTTCGGAATGGCATCTGTGTAGTCTCAGGCTTCTTAACAGGACATTTTAAAGTTATGAATCATTTTCATAATATGTGGAGAAGTCCCAACGACAAATCATAATGCAAAAAAGGAAACAGCAAATCATTTGGATTGTGATGGTTCAATAGAAATTCCAAACTTATCTCCGAAGAACATTTTGCAACTTTTGATGAACAACACAATCTCGGAAAACGTGTAATTATGGTGTTTCTTGTAATCAAAGCCACTGTGAAGAAATGACTCCCGCCCGTTCCCTTCATCTAATCTAATTTACAAAACTCAAACAAATTTGTCTTAATTTTGATTTATTTTTGAATTTTGATTTTATATTTTTTGTCTATTTTTTAATATAAATTTTAAGATTATTTTTTAAAATTTTATTTTAAACACGTACGAGTATAAGTATATTTTTAGCTATTAAATGTAAAGGATTGAATTATTTGTATAATCATACATATAATGTCTGTAATATTGTAATATCAGCTAAGATATTCATCGTATAGAGAAAATATTTATCATTCGACTACATATTTGATTTATTCGAAAAATATTTAGCTATTCCAGATTTTTACATTTAGTATATAATATATGATTTATAGGCATCTTTTTTTCGTACTTTTGGTAGATAATTGATATCAATTTTGTACAACACAATTCTTTGTTTGTTTGTAATGAATAGTTAGTTATAACAAGAACAATAACCAAGGAGGAGCTTGGAAGCTAAGGAGCTGAGCTATATTCCTCTGTTATTACCTATATTATAATTTTGCACAACTTGTTTCTTTTACTTCCATAGTGTGATTTTTTTGTGGGTTTTAATGAATAGTTTTCTACCAAATACTAGTCAATTTTAGTTGTAGGCATTGTGTATTCCGTAGTTATAATATCACCATCAATGCCGCCACCGCCACCGCCGCCGATGCCGATGCCAGATCCATTGGGTTCATCATAATTTGTTGTATAACGTTGTCGCATTGTATTCGATTCTGCTGCACTCATCGCAAGGTCCGCTGTCGTGGCATAATCTGGATGCTGATGCTGATGTTTAATTTGTTGACAAATGTCATTTGTTGCATCCGATTGAAAAGAGTCACAGCATGCATCATAACAACCTTTTATTGTCGATCTCGGTATACGTTCATAAGGGTACATCTTGGGTCTAAAGAGCCACACGGTGCCTTTATTAAGTAATGGACAAAGTATGGCTTCATGTAAACAAGCCGCTAAACGGTAATTTTGACCTTGAAAAGGATCCGAAAGAGCTGCACATAGCATATGATCCACATTGATGCCCGTAAGCTGTTTGAATCCCATTATATTTCATTAGTTTGATTCATATAAATTCTATTTTAATACTTACAATTGAAAGACCATTTAATAAAGAAAAATGATAGAAGAGCATAAAACTTGTACCAATTTTAACCCAATTATAATCACTTAAATCCTCCACAGTATAAGCACCTGCAATTACATACAAAAATTTACATGTATGACAGTTTTCAAGATATAATAATTGAAAATATGTATATGTATTCACCACTTCGAATTATGTAAATTGGTATAATATAAAGTAAAGCATGCTGAATCCAATAGGTCGCCTGTTCAAAGGGATATGTACGACCCTCAACTTCAGAGAAAACAAAAGCTAAAAATGGTCCATTCAGGTTGCTAAGTTGGATGCGAAAAATTGACGTTGTAAATTTAGTTGGTTTTGCGGCTAATAAATAAATCTGTCAATGAGATCAGAGATCAGTTATCAGTATGTAATATATGGTATGGGTAAAGGCATTAAATTTACCTGTACACAAGTCTGCACGTGGCAAGGGTTTAATGCGAAAAGCATTGAGCGGCCAGCTAACTTGAATCCTAATTCAATGCCAAAAACGAGCGTCATTGCAATGATTAGAAATAATCTTGTGGCGGAATGTGGCCTATCGATTTCGTATTTTGGTGGCAGTTTAATCGGTTCTAAACGTTGCCATGATTTGTACATAATGTAGATAAATAATAGACATAGCAGTATCGATTCGGTCCAACGCCGACGATTTGTCATGTAATTAATACATTCAGGTCCCGTGGTACGTGGTATTTCATCAGTGATACCAGCTGTCGCCCAATCCCAATCCCAATCCCAATTCCAGTTCATGTTTATTGTGTCAACTGTATACTTAGGACTGGAGGTTTCAAAAAACAAATATTTTCGATTATAATCTAATCAGTTCAGCGGCATGTATTTTATGTTTGTGACTCGGTGATTGCTGTAAATATAAAATAAGAAATTCCATAAATTAAATGTCAAGAAATTTACATACATTTTTTAATGTTCCATAATGAATAGTCACGCTAATTGAGAAATTTAAGTTATATTGCCTTTAAATCACATTGTTCATCTTTTTTATGATCTGCCCAATCCCACTCAATTGTCGCTTTTTGACCACTTGACCGTGTCAAAGCCAGAGTACCTGGTATTACAGGAAGAAGCAGTTCCTATACGAAATTTAATTTAAAATCAGGATTGTTTTTGTTTTGTTTTTCTAAAGACTACTACAATTAAAATTATTTATTTTTCAAATCAGATTATCGTATGTCAAGTGTCCAAGGTCAATTTGTTTTGAATGATTGCATAGGTATATTGAACCGATTGGATAAATCTGTGAAATATCTATCAATATACTCTATGTTAGACTTAAACCTTGGAGTATTTATTTATTTATTTTAAAACTAAGATTATAATTAAAAATTATAACTTAGATGTTTTATGAGCAATAGGGACAAAGGCCTTCAGCTGAAAGTCTCGGAATATTTATGGATATTTATATGGAAAGCTTGTGTGTATTTTTCTTAACATATTCGGAGTGAAATTTACGTATCGGTTTCTAAAGACAATTAACGGACATAATTTAGTGAATTTTATGATTAGAATCTAGCAGTTTTAAGTCAAAAACATTGAGGTGATCTTCTTTGAAATCAGTCTGATGACTTTTCCAAGACTTATGATGTTTTGATTGTTCGATTGAATTTTTTTTTTTTAAGCAATCAACTAAGACCAAATCTACTGCAGAAAATTCAAAATTATAAGGCGGTCTTACAAATCAATGATAAAAGTGCAACCCTTTCCTCTTCCTTGCAGGAAAGATACAGGTCTATTAATTTATAAGAGTTCAAACATTATTGCTAGTCCAATTCATAAATACATATAGGAGATAAAATAAATGCAGGGAAAAATATATTCAAGTCTGTCTCAAAGCGATAAACTCAAAAAGTAGCTCACGTATTTTCATACGGTTTTCACCAATGGACGAAGTGATTCTTGAAAGAGGTTTTAGGTATATAATTCATTAAGATTTTGTGTAAATTGGCTGAAATATGACGAAGATAAATTTAAAAATCTCAGAAAAAAATAATGGCCATGAACTATGTTAACCACATAAACAAGATGTCGATAATGTCGTAGACAGTAGAAAGCAGTGTAGCTAATAATGCAGGATGATGTGGGAGTGGGTGGAATTTTGATCGCATCATCGGGAATTGCCTCAACACTACTCGATGGCGGATAAACAGCGCATTCAGAACTCACGCTTCCATTGACTTTAAACCAGACCGAAAAGCCTACATCCATCATCACCAAAAATTCTGGAAGAGTCACAGTCCCTAAAAAATCGCTCGAAGCACTTGACCGAGAGGGCGTTGCAATGCGCAATAAATAATTAAAATTAATTTTTTCGTTTAAGCTTATTCGATTTTAGCTAACAAAAAACATACTCAAAAAACCTCGTTTTTGCCAACGCTACTGTGATTGAGCATATAGAGTCCAGTACACATACAGCATTTCAACACTGAGACCGAAATATTTGTATGGAAGCTATTGTATGTGATCTAGTAATCCTATGCTCTTGAAATTTACATGGTTGATGAGTATGGGTCAGACACTTATAGTGTCAAAATTTCAGTTTGATAAACAAAAATGTTTTTCGTTAAGGACATGAATTTGAATCTGGGTTTGTATAGGAAGTACCCCTCCTAGTAATTCTACAGCCATCAAATTTATATGGTTGGTGAGTATGAGTCATACACTTCTATTTTCATTCAAATCGATAGAGATATGAAGTCCGTTCAAAAAATAAAGTGAATTTTTATATTGCACGAGCTACGCGTCATCGATTTTTGTTTGTGCTTCTTTTGTTCTGTCGTTACACATTTCCCTAACACATGTTGACATTATCACCGATTTTGCATTTTTAGTTTTTATTGCAATTTTATACTATTTCAAAAACAAAATATGATGGATCAAAGATTATATAATAATTTGTTTTCTAACCCGTTGTGACCACCAGTCGTGACCCTTTTGAGCAAAGCTGGTCGTTATCATCATTCAACAATGAATAAGTTGGGTATTGTTTCAGACAACTGACTCTGATAAAAAATATTTTGGAAAATACACCCTAGATCTCACAGAGAAATCTTTTATGATATCTCTTTATCTTAAGAACTGAACAGGTGTATCGCAGTGACTAGCGGACAAAGCTTGACTAAGTGTTTCAGTTGAGTATTTGAGCTTAATTTGTTAAAGATTCGTCGTCTTATTGTTATATACAAATGATATGAGTAAACTGGAGTTCTTCGATTAATATAAAAGGTAATTCCCATACAAAATGTATGTCAAAAACCGAAAATACTGTTCTCTTCTGTCCTGTTTGTGTTTTTAAATGCTATACGCTGAGTACAGAGTATTCGATACTGAAGAAAGCCAAACTACAAGTATAATGGCTGTTACTTGTTTTTTTATTGATTGGTAAATGAAGCTTTCTTTATTTCTTTTGTTGTGTGGTTCACAAAAAAATTGTTAACAAAAGTAAAAACATACAATTGGGGTAGCTTACGTCACTCCAACCCATCTTAACAACATATCACATATGTATCTCCAACTCAAAGTAAGTAAGGAAACCCAAATTTTTGTTCATATTGCGTTTGTTTGCATGGCAACGCGCCAAGTTACCTCTTAAAGTGTGTAAGAGTGTGAGTGAGAATTAAGAATCTTTTCTATTTTTCTCCTTTAACATAAATTTATGATTGACGTTGATTGGGTCTTTGTTTTACATGAGTTTCCCTGCTGTTGCACAAACCTACATTACTGATAAGTAAAATTATATTAAAAAAAAAAAAAAAAAAAAACGAAAAACAAGCAACAATTTGTGCATTCCCTATAAAGGAATAAAGTCAAAAGCTTATAATGTACCCACACACACAAACACCGAAATAAATGAAACACATACATACAAATATGTACATAAGCTAAAAAAACAGCTGCAATATGTCGGCATAAGGAAGGAAGGCCATTTTTTGTTATTCTACAATGACGCCTGCATACTTAGAGACTATAAAAAAACATTAGACAAACTAGGGCGCATATTAATAGCATAAAAATAGTGCTTAAAATTGCATTGATCTCTCTCAGTCTGACAAAAAAGCAGAAAAAGAATAATATGTGGGGCAACAAATTGACGCGCCGTATCCAATCTCTCTTCCTCCCACTCACGTAAATGTCATTGTCACTCACACTATTACGAACAACTAACTCAAGCTCGCTCTCATTCTCATTTTCATCCACATTAAACTTTCATTCTCTCTCGCAAACGCTTTCAGTGTCAAGACCGTTGCACATAATAACAAATAATAACAATGGCTGCACGTGAGTAAAATGACTGTCAGCGTTTATCACTGCGTGTGTGTGTGTGTGTGTGAGTGCAAGTGAATGTGTGTAGCAGACAACGGAAACACAAAAAGAAAAAAGGCCAACGTAATCTTTTAATTGAAGCACACTCGCGTTGAGGGTATGATGAGAGCTTGTTTTTGGAATTTTAGTTAAAAATTTAATGTGAAGAAAAATAGTATGTAGTGATTTGCTTTAAACACATCAAAATTGTCAGAAGCATATGTATATATGTATGTATGTACATACATATATGGCGCCATTTCGTTTGCATGAATGACATAAAAACAAACAGCGACAAACTGTTAGAGAAGGAAAGAGGGTGGTAGAGAACTAGAACAGAGAGAATGTTCAAAATTTTGTTCATTTTTAATTAAATTGTTTATAATTTATAATATTTTTAGTTCACTTACTTAGAAAATAAATTCATAATTTCACAATCATTTCATATTTTACAAATAATAAATTACACACACACACACAATTTGCCATTTAATTTCGTATCTTCGTTGACATATTTTCTATTTATTTATTTATCAATCGCGAAAAGTATTATTAAATGCAAGTAAGCAACTTAATTCTCTTTTTGTTAAAAAAAAAAAAATAATAATAACAACAAAAAAACAAAAAAAGAACCAGTCAAATAAACAACACAAACTAGAAAATAAATAAAAATTTCTTTTCGGACAAATTAAATTTCAAGCAAACGCAAACGCAACCGCAACTGCGAGCTGTTCACGTTGAAATTATTGTGTGAGCACTGATTCTCAATTCTGAATTCTTTTAATTCCTCTAGCATTTGGATTTATTGTGTTTTACTCCTGATGATACCATGATATCCTGACTTGCGCAAGCTTTCGCTGCTCACAGTAGTTTACTCTCTTTTATATTACTTTTTTCTCTCTCTATCAACACTTTCTTGAATTCTCTAATTTTGATTTTATTTGACAAAGAAATTTAGGCGCGAAATATTTTAGAAATTTGAATTAGCAGTAAAATTAGAGAATCAGAGACTAATCAAACCAATTACGTTGGTCATTCTATGATAACTGACGCATGGAAATGACACCCACCAATCTTGTTCCGGCCGTGACAATGTCGAAATCAGAATAATTGATGGCACAACAGCAAAAACACAAATAAGAACACACAATATGTAATATGGTAAATGACCTTTATAAAATCGAAATCAATAATCAATAAATCGAATGTAATCGGCAACAAATACTTGATTTTTTATGGAAAATAGAAAAATGTACACAGATTTCAGACTTACAAGCTAAAGTGGTTTAAATGAACTAAAATAATATTTAATAGACCGTGATTTGTTCATTATGAAAACATATCAGCATATATTGTATTTCCTTTCAAAAGCTTTTCGAAGTAGTAACGGTTATGCAAAAGCTTAAAGTAGGTGGCGGGGTGGTCTAAAATAATCACAAATAATTGACAATTCTGTATGGATAATTTAATACGTTTTTGTTTGTTTATGAAATAATGCAAAAATTTTTTAATGCATAATATATTATTATAAATAAATATAATTAAAATAAATAAAAAATACAAATAAATATAATTAAAAGTTATTAAATGAGTGAATACTATACAATCAACTAAAAATTCATTTGAATTATTCATTTATGAGCAATAATGGCCACTCTAGCAGCTGACTCTCTCGTGGCTCGTGTATTTGCTCACGTTCTCCACTTATTCATTCACTCACTCATTCATCGTCTGTCCGGATTGTGTGTGCAATAATTGAGGAGCATTTGACTGTGGATTGATTGCAATTGGTTTTAATAATAAAAAAAAGAGACTTGAACTATTTTAATTTTTATTCACATAATAAAAAGTGTCACTTTTTTAAGAAAAAAACAAGGCGGAAGCAAATATACAAAGTTATTTCTTTGTTCATAGTTTTCATTCGTTTCGTATGTGAGCCTGTGACGCAGTTGTGTAACAAAATTTAAAGTTTAACAAACTACTCATGGCCCTCAACACTTCTAAATTTCTGTAAAAGCAAACCAATTTTATAATAATGAAAATAAAATCATCGCATTTAAATCAATTACAACATAAGAACCAGCAACAATAACAACATAGCACAGAACAGCACAGCAGAGAATCGATCCGCACTTGCGGTATGTATAATTTCTCTATAATCTCTCACAAATATAAGCACAAATCTCATTTAGAATGTATTCTTATTTAGTTCATGGACAATTAGCGAAGGCAGCATTATTTCTTGTGTTGTATGGTACGCCGGTATTCTATCCATTTGCAATAAAAGAGAAAACGATTAGCTCGCTTTACTCTTAACCATTTTCACTTTCGTTAAGTCACTTAAGTTTGTGCGCGCTCGTGTGTATCTTGACGCCAGCCACCTTGGGAATTAGCCAAATTCATTGATTAAAGACGTGCGTGTTTCAAGAACTCGTGTTGTAATAGTACTAGCGGGTTTAACCAGGATGGCGTCAGTGTCTTCGAGTCGTTCGGAAACTGTTTTCGATTACACATGGAAGCAAGTTGTTATTGCCTATTGGAATCGTTATCCAAATCCTGCCAGGTAATTGTTACATACATAGACATTTTAAATTGCAGTTGATAAATTCATTCAAATTTAATTCAGCACACATGTCCTGACCGAGGATACCATTAAACGTGAAGTACGAGATGGTAAATTGTATTCGCGTCGCCTGTTGTCCAAAACAAATCCAGTGCCCAAGTGGGGAGAACGTTTCTATAAGAATGTGCCAGTGAAAATAATTGAGGATTCTGTACTTGATCTCAAAGAGCGGACTTTGACCACATTCACGCGGAATATTGGCATGAAAAAGATTATGGTATGTGATAGTAATTTGGACTTTGCACTCATGCAATTGATGCAAAGATTTTAATAATTTTCCATTTTCATTTCGATTCTATTATAGAAAGTCGATGAGATTGTCGTGTATAAAGAACAAAATGATGGACGCACCGTTGCCGTTCGTCATGCTTTCATAAGTTCACAAGTTTTTGGTTTCTCACGTGCAATTCGTGCCTTTGGCATTGAACGTTTCAAATCCAACAGTAATAAAGCAACAAATGGATTCAATTATGTGCTCCGAAAGATGTTTCCGCACAGTTCCATTGTTGCAGCAGCTAAAGGAATAACAGATATAAATTCATCTATGACAGCAGCCAATCAAAATGGCAGTACTCATTCATCTAGTGCAGCAGCCTCTTCATCCTCTGCATCCTCTAATCCCAACATCAATAAAGTGGATGCAACGAATACTGCGACGTCAAGTATCAGTAAAACGGAAACTATGAAAAAGGCGAGCAAAGTCGGTTTTGAATTTCTCAAAACTCATGCGGGTAAAATTGCTCAAATATTTTCGATACGCAATTAAAATATTGATATTGTTAATGTTCATTCATGTTCCTCTTGAAGTCTTGGTCACAGGTTACCTTAATAATTTCATAGTTTCTTTTTTCCTTGAAAATGTTTATTAAAATAATTAATACTATTATATATTTTCCATACTCGACGTCAAAGTTTTATGTCACTAATCTGTGTAGGATGAAGTGAATGAACAATATACTATTCCAACTAAACTATTATTAATTCTATTGTATTGTAGTTTTCATTTTCGATTACAAGCTGCATTTCAGTGTTTCTCAGACTTTGTAGTGCTTAGTATTTAGTCTATGATGATATGTATCCATGTATACTATTTAGGTCAATCTATTGCAAATTTGTGCAAACATGAAAAAAATTAAAATTTTTTTTTTTTTAACTTCGTATTTATTTTATTTTGTTTTCCAAATTAATTGTAAATCATAATAAATGTTTTATTCATTAAAATTGTAGAAATTAATAAATTAAAATAACAGTCAAACCAAATACAAATTTTGTTTTTATAATCAATTCTGGTTGGTAAAGAAAGTTAAGATTAAATTCGGTCGGTTAATTGAAAAATGAAGCCATTGGGAAATATGTAATTTCTTGGAACATAACTAATTCACAGTTGAGAGCGCAATTAGCAAATGCTTGTCACTTTTACACATTTTGGTTTGCAGGAAGTAAAAGAAAATCATCTTTAAGTGTGATTATCTTCTGTAGAAGATCATCCGTGACGACAACATCTTCGTGGCAGATTTTCTCCAAACATAGTTGGGGACTTGTATATTTTCAGGATTTATTGTTACGAAATCCATTTTTCCTTAAGAATTTTGTTTTTGTTTAAAAAAAGTGATTTTTAGTTTCAACCCTGTCAAATTTGCCGCTCTTTTTGCGCTTCGTTTACTTCACTCACTTAATAGCGAAGCACGCTCACTCTCGATTTGTCGGCAGCTGCGGAAACGTTGAGTAGAAAACTATTAAAATTGTTTATAAAAATTGAACAAGCATAATAAAAGGGCATAGATTTTAATTAAAAGTCATGTCGAAGGAAGAAACCAAACCAATTCCAATGGAGACGACAGATGAGAATTCGGTAAGTGAAAATTTATTTGCACAAAAGCAAAATTAGCAAAGTTGTCTGACCGACTACCACCAAGTTAAAAAAGAAGAAGACTAGGGCAGAAAAAATGCGGAGCGTGGGTACACAGAAAGAGGCAGCAGCAGCGGCAGTCTCAGCACACAACAACACAAATCATAAGATGTGGTAGACGCAGTGGTAAATGCGTGCCGCAAAGGCAGAGTAGTTTTCGAGAATTTACTTTGAAAACAAAAAATGTGCCGCAGTAACACAAAAAAAAAAAAACAACTAATTTTTTGTATTTTCCATAGAATGAAACGACTTCGGAGGAGACCACAACTTCATCGGGGGAAAAGGAAGTGGAGTTTGATAACAAAATTGAAGCAGATCGCAGTCGACGCTTTGATTTCTTGCTTAAACAAACTGAAATATTTACTCATTTCATGAACAATACCAACAAAGTTATTGCAAAGCCAAAAGGACGGCCGAAAAAAAATAAGGAAAAGGAAAAGGATAAAGAGAAGGACAAGGAGAAAGATGTGCAGGAGTGAGTTCTTTTGATGAAGTTAAATTTGTGCAAACAATTTATTTTATATCTTTTTCATTTTATGCAATAGTCACCGTCATCGAAAAACCGAACAGGAAGAAGATGAGGAGCTTCTGGCTGAAGACACACAAACTAAGGAGTTATTCCGTTTCGATAGCTCACCAAGTTATATTAAAGGTGGCGAGATGCGCGATTATCAGATACGCGGTCTCAACTGGATGATTTCATTGTATGAGAATGGCATCAATGGAATTTTAGCCGATGAAATGGGTCTGGGAAAAACATTGCAGACAATTTCATTGCTTGGCTATCTGAAGCACTTCAAGTAAGTCATCACAAGTTTAGATTACAAGTTCCATTTAGCTAACTAAATTGATGATGTCAATGATTATTCTCTTTATTTGTGCAGAAACCAAGCTGGTCCACATATTGTCATTGTGCCCAAGTCTACACTACAGAATTGGGTTAATGAATTTAAGCGTTGGTGTCCTTCGTTACGTGCTGTTTGTTTGATTGGTGATCAAGAAGCACGTAACACTTTCATACGTGACGTACTGTTGCCAGGTGAATGGGATGTTTGCGTCACTTCATATGAGATGTGCATACGTGAGAAATCTGTGTTTAAGAAATTCAATTGGCGTTACTTGGTTATTGATGAAGCTCATCGTATCAAGAATGAAAAATCAAAGTTATCCGAGATTCTGCGTGAATTCAAGACAGCAAATCGCTTACTCATCACCGGAACACCTTTGCAAAATAATTTGCATGAGTTGTGGGCACTGCTCAACTTCTTGTTGCCCGATGTCTTCAACTCTTCAGAGGATTTCGATGAGTGGTTCAATATGAACACATGTCTGGGAGATGATGCTTTGATTCAGCGTTTGCATGCCGTACTTAAACCATTCCTTTTGCGTCGTCTTAAGTCTGAGGTGGAGAAACGATTAAAACCGAAAGTAGAATTGAAGATCTTTGTTGGCCTTTCGAAAATGCAACGTGAATTATATACGAAAGTGCTAATGAAGGACATTGACATAGTTAATGGCGCTGGAAAAATGGAGAAAATGCGCCTTCAAAACATTCTTATGCAGCTGCGTAAGTGTACCAATCATCCATATCTGTTTGATGGTGCTGAGCCTGGCCCACCGTACACAACTGACACTCATTTGGTTTTCAATGCTGGAAAAATGGTTGTTCTGGATAAGTTGCTGCCCAAGCTGCAGGAGCAAGGCTCACGCGTGCTTATATTCTCGCAGATGACACGCATGTTGGACATTTTGGAGGATTATTGCCACTGGCGTAATTACAATTATTGTCGCCTGGATGGTCAAACGCCACACGAGGATCGTAATCGACAAATTCAAGAATTTAATGCTGAAAATAGCACAAAGTTTCTTTTTATGTTGTCGACACGTGCCGGTGGCTTGGGTATTAATTTGGCCACTGCTGATGTTGTCATCATTTACGATTCGGATTGGAATCCACAAATGGATTTGCAGGCTATGGATCGTGCCCATCGTATTGGTCAAAAGAAACAAGTCCGTGTATTCCGTTTGATCACCGAAAGCACCGTCGAAGAGAAAATTGTTGAACGCGCCGAGATCAAATTACGTTTGGATAAAATGGTCATCCAACAAGGACGTTTGGTGGATAATCGCACCAGTCAATTGAACAAAGACGAAATGTTGAACATTATACGTTTTGGTGCCAATCAAGTATTTTCCTCCAAGGACTCGGAGCTTACAGATGAAGATATTGACTCGATTTTGGAACGTGGTGAAGCAAAGACCCAAGAGGAAAAGGCTAAACTTGATCAGTTGGGTGAGAGTTCTTTGCGTTCGTTTACAGTCGATACAAATGGTGAGGCGGGCACATCTTCTGTCTATCAGTTTGAAGGTGAAGATTACCGTGAGAAGCAGAAACTTAATACGCTTGGCAATTGGATTGAACCACCAAAGCGTGAGCGAAAAGCCAACTACGCCGTCGATGCTTATTTCCGTGAGGCTTTACGTGTCTCGGAGCCGAAGGCTCCAAAGGCTCCGCGTCCACCAAAACAACCAATTGTTCAAGACTTTCAATTTTTTCCACCGCGTCTCTTCGAGCTTTTGGATCAGGAAATTTACTATTTCCGGAAGACCGTCGGCTATAAAGTTCCCAAAAATAGTGAATTAGGCTCAGAGGCTTCAAAAGTACAACGCGAGGAGCAACGGAAAATTGACGAAGCCGAACAATTAACCGAAGACGAGATTGTCGAGAAGGAGTCTTTGTTGACCCAAGGCTTCACAACATGGACAAAGCGAGATTTTAATCAATTTATTAAAGCAAATGAGAAATATGGACGTGATGACATTGAGAATATTGCAAAAGATGTTGAAGGCAAGACACCGGAGGAGGTTATTGAGTATAATGCGGTGTTTTGGGAACGTTGCCATGAATTGCAGGACATCGAACGTATCATGGGACAAATTGAGCGTGGAGAAGGAAAAATACAGCGGCGTCTCTCCATCAAAAAAGCCTTAGATCAGAAGGTCGGTGGCAATAAAGTAAATTTGCTTTGCCTTTGCTTTACACACTTATCCTTAAAACTTATATAATTATATTTTTCTTGTTCTTGCCAACAGATGTCCCGCTATCGCGCTCCATTCCACCAACTGCGTCTACAATATGGTAATAATAAAGGCAAAAACTACACGGAAATCGAGGATCGCTTCTTAGTTTGCATGTTGCACAAATTGGGCTTTGATAAGGAAAATGTTTATGAGGAATTACGTGCTGCTATACGGTAAGCTCACTTAGCTATTAAGAAATTGGGAAATCCTTTATTAATTCATTACATAATTTTACTAGAGCTTCACCGCAATTCCGTTTCGATTGGTTTATTAAATCCCGCACAGCATTGGAGTTGCAACGTCGTTGCAATACGCTTATTACGCTTATTGAACGAGAGAATCTCGAATTGGAAGAAAAAGAGCGTGCCGAGAAAAAGAAAAAGGTTACCAAGTCCAATACTGGATCTAATGCTGCTGCTACGGCAGCACATACGAAGTCATCACAGAAGCGTAAATCGGAAGTAGTGGCTACTACTTCAAATGCCAAGAAGAAAAAGAAGTAAAAATAAACATTAACAACAACTAAAACAAAAAAAAAAAAAAAACAACAACAATAAAAACAAAATGAATCACATGCAATTTTTTCATGGGATTTTTCATCCATCACCAACCAACACAACATACATAGGCAGTTAGAGAGACTTTCAGATCCCATCCCATTATTGATGAGATCAATTTAAGTTTAGTAAAGAAAAAGTTTATGGTTAATAGAAGAAGGGTGAATTAAACATTTGCAAGCGAGTAGTTTTATAATCCACTTTATGATGAAGTAACAATTACATATTATTAATCTTGAGTATCCCATCCACCATAACCACATACATTCATATACAATAACATTATTATTCCGAATACAGAACTGAATTCTAAATATCAACAGATTACACAATTTGAATGTGATCAGCATTTGTTGTCAATCATTATCATATTGCAGTTGTCCTTGAATGTTGGCTCCATGTGGCGTTATAGTTTTCTCTACTTCTTATGTAAGATTACTATTCACACACTCACACACATATAATTATATATATATATATATTTATTGTATGCTCTTATTAAGTTTTAATTTATAAAAAGAAACTCTATACACATAATTACTTAATAAATAAACAATATTCTATAATCTATTCTATAATATTTAAGACATATATTCTTTAATTTATAAATGGATTTTATGTTTTTTAAATGATACATAGTTTTAAAAGCTTTCAAAATCATTGATCAATTATTGTTTTTCAAGAAATTCTCTCACACCTGACTATCAGTACAAACTTCGCCTTGATTACAAAATACATACATTTTTACAGAAGCAGAATCCAGTATTGAAAACCTACAAAGAATTAAATCCTTCCATCCAACCATAAGTGAGCTAAGAAAGTGCTAGTAGTAGTGAAAAATATATAAAACGATTGGAAAACCATAATAACAAATAATCTTTTAGACATCCGCAGCGAAACGAGAAGACGACATCACCTAATCTAGTTGATTTTAAGTATAATAATTCATAGATTGAAGTAGTGCAACTTAAATTTCTGCATCAAAGCGAATAATCAGCAAATTTGGTGTACCCTTTTTTTGATGTAAAGCTGTATGTTTCAGATTATTTCCTGGCACAAGGAAGTCTTCATGACTAGGATAGACTTCAAATTTGTACAAATTTAGAAATCACTTTACTTTTCATTTTTTATCCGACGCAGAATTCCACTTGGTATCGAAATCGCTTTGTTGGACTACTACTTCCCTTTTAATCCACCGCTTGTCAACTGTCTCTATGCGGCTTATCTTATCTTTCTTTTACCTGTCTTAATAATCTTAAACTAGTCATCTAGATTCCACTTTTTATATTCCTTTGCATTGGTCAAGCGCAGGAAACGCTAACGATATTGGCCACAATATCTCAGGTTAAAATCACCAATTCTTTTTGTATAAAGTATTCATAATCTAAATTTGTGTTATCAGAAACCACTACATGTGATAGAGAATTTTGATATTGAACTTAAACTACAATTTTTGACACTATATTTGACACATTCTTTTAATGTATAGAATATTGTCGCTGCGCCTTCCAAATTCCATATGTGCATTTTTTAAGGTTTTGGGAAACAACAAAAAATAATAATTTTTAATTTTATTCAATAACACGTTTTAAATATACAATACTAAAGAACAGAGAAATTATTTATTATTGTGATGCCTGAATTTAGAAAAGGGGGAGAGAGTTTGATGTGAACGTGTCCCTTGTTGGTCTCAGAAGTCACTCTCAGCCGCTGAAACCAATATGACGAATCAAAGAATAATGGTTGGTCCCCGAGTGGCAATTTTGCCAAACTGCCCAAATCGTCGAAGAAAGGTTTTGCTAGAAGACGGATCCGTTTTCCGAGAAGAGCAGAGCAGTAACATAAGAAGTGTTGAATACTTTCTGCTTATTCTTAATTCCGCAACTGGAATCTCCTCCATTGCGTTTATCAACTTTGCTGCTTGCTAGACTCTGCCCAAACACTTAAACAAGATAACAGACATTGACCGAAAGCTTGCCGATGGATTTTTAATATCTATTGTATGCATATGTGTTTCCATAATTTATTATTCCAGTCAAGATTTTTGTATCCATGTAGTTTGTAACGTACAGAAGGAGACCCCATAAAGTTCATACATAGGTATATTCTTCATCAGTTCGATGAGACTTGTTTATTAGGCAATGTCCTTCTGTCCGTCTGTATGTAGGCGAACTAGTTCCTCAGGTTTTGAGCTACAGAGCTGAAATTTTGCGCAAACATTTAGCTCCCATATAAATTCATGTTCTGATTAGAAAAACTTTTTGCGGGGTCAACCATTTCAAGACCTTAGGGTTACTGGATCGTATAGCTCACATCCACATATTTCGGTCTCAGTGTTGAATTGCTGTAAATGTTCTGCTCAATCACAGGCCAAAACATTTTCTTCTTTTTTCTTGTTTTAATATTGGAAACTATTGTACAATAAGTTGACTTATATGGTCATTAAAAATCGGTTGAAATATAAATTACATAATCTCATTGAATTAAGTTTTAATGAACTTAGGTTTTTTTATTTAGTTAGATTTCCTTATATATTAAATTATGATTTACATTAATTAATTAAATTAATCGATTTCTTAAGAAATAATATCATCATGATTTATGCAGTCAGCGATTTATTGAACAAAATATTCAATCGCTTTTACCATGTTCAACATGGCATCCTCTACATAAAGACATCTACAATAAAAACAAATACTAAACGCTACACTAAATAGGGGTCCCACAAGAGAAGTTACCGGTGGGGCCTCTGCTACTACAAATATCATAAAACATACATACATATTTACACAATAATTGTCATTTTGAACTTAAATGAAAACAAAAGTACTTGTCCTCTTATACAATACTATATACTAAAGGGATAAAATGTTGAACTGACAAAGGATCGATCTCTTGTTCCATTGGATTTACGAGTACATATCGATAATTTCCATTATGCTGACAGTAGCGCCAGCAATCAAGGCAAATATTGAGAAAATTCCTAATAATATATTTTTGATAAGTTTCCATTTGCAGCATCCAAAACCATTTGGCCATAAATAAACTGTCTCAATAAAGCTGGGTACTAGGATACCCAAAATCGAGAAGAAGACGGAACCAACTAAACTGATGAATGGTTCCAAATTTGGAATGCCTGCGGCAACGCCGCCCGCTACCAACAAGATGCCTGAGCGTAGTAATATCTGTGTAATATTGTGTTTGTCTTCATTGAACTTGTGACTGATTTTACGCCAGAGTATATCATTGGGCACAAAGTATTGTAAGCCAAATGTGAAGAGTATAGCAACAGCCATTAGCAGTTTGGCGGTATCAGCGAGTCTACAAACAGAATAAGAAAAAAAAAAATCAGTTATCAGTTGACAGATAGTGTATGTTAATTTTTACTTACGGTGAACCATCAGGTAAATTGAGTGTTATGGAACCACGCACTTCTGGTCCAAAACGTACATAACCCAAGAATCCAATGATTGCATACAATAATACGACAGTGATCATGGCTATGTTTAAGACACCCGGGCAACCAAGGAATTGATTGGGTTTCTTCATGGAATTCTCTACGGGCATAACAGCACCAATGCCTTCCATGGCAAAGATCACAGTCGCAAAGAAAAGCGGGATCTGTGATGGTTTTGATATCAATGGCTTATCGGAAATTACCAAAGGTTCATCAAACATATAATATAAAGTTATGCCAAATGTGACTACAATAAAAATATTTGCCATCGTTGAAAATGGTACTAGCCACTTGAGGTTACGTATTTGACCAATAATGAGACAAGGTATCACAGTCATTGCAATATAAATGCGTATATCCCATTTCAGGCCCAAATCATAATTGATGACATCATGAAATGAGTTCGCTATAAAAACAATATAAACACAACTGGCTGCATAATATGTCGCCATCAAACCGATATCAACAAATTGTCTGAAAAAAATTATTATATATATTATAGTATTACGATAACGATTACATCAATGGTTAAAACAATGTGTTGAAACACTTACTTGGCGAAATTTGACCAACTTCGTAATGGTTTTGGCCCATATTCGAAAACTTTTTCAGCAGTTTCAGCAAAACCAAGTGCAGGGACTTTCGCTTCACGGCAAATGTTGTGAGATGTTTTCACCTAAAAGTTAAAATCTGGTTAATCTGGAGAACTGTGTTTTTTTTTAGTTTATCTAACTACAATATCTATGGCTATTTGTCCCCGGAGATAGGTGTCTTCTTATCGGACACTTTTTATCTAAATGCATGGTGCACTTCAATTCACATGATTGTCGTCGATGAAAATATCTACAATATATTATTTGTAGATACATTGTTTAATTATCGCTAGCCTAATTACTTGTAATGTACATTAAGTCAATAAAAGGCGACTCGTGTATCCGATTTATGGCTTTTTGTGTTTAAGTTTTAGTGATACTTTGTTTAATTTTAATATGGTATTTCATTTCTTTTTATTTATAGATTCCTTAGAAAATTTGTAAACCTTTTAACTTTTGATAAAATTTGTGTTTGTGTAGGGTCTGATTTATGATTATGGAATTATCCCAAAAAAAAAAAGAAAAAAAATATTTAAATAAATGATATAAACTTAAGTACCCTTGAATTGTGAGTTGCAAGTAAATTAATCTTCAGTTGCGCAGATTTTTTACAATATTTTGACTATTGATAAGATTTTTTGTTTGTTTGAGTGCCATAATTAATTTTTAATTAAAGCAACTTAGTAAGTTAGCAACTAAAAATGATTGATCACTTTCTAACCAATAAAACCTATGGTTATATTGAATATGATGTATTGTTATTTATGTATAATAAATAATAAGTAGTAGATAAGTAGTTAAAATTTTTATCTTGACGGTTTTTAACTAAGTATTTTAAAGTAAAGTCCCTCAAACCCAGCCGAAGTCACGGTTATCGAAGTGAACTATTGTACTCTACTATACTATTGATGGTGCAAATTATTCGAGTAAATAAAAAATATTTGAAATTTTCGTTTTTCTCATGAATTTTATTACTTACCAAAATGTGTACACAATGCGTGCAAAGAAATCCCACAATTAATGTGGCGACCATACCAAAAAGCAGACCCGCATTATAGAAGGCCATTGGCATAGCGAGAATTCCGGTACCCAATGAACTTTTAAGTAAATGAGCCAGTGCACTGCTACTGCTGGCACCATTTTCTTGGTCACGATTCGCAAAGGGATCATATTCATCTTGTAAACCAAGTTGTGCTTTTTCTGTTAAATTCGTTCTGTTTTTATGAAATGATATTAATAAATATATAAAGTTATATGTATATCATAAGTAGGTGTAAACTATTGATAGATCTCGTACTAACCTTGAATTAAAATCATTTAAGGTAAAAACTGATTGTGATTTCTCCTTATCTTCGATTGACATCTGTAAGAAAATAAGTGGAAATTATTAAATTAAGAAATTGTAATACAAATGTCGGTAAGTAACAACTATCATTGAGTGAGATATGTACATATATTTCCTTTTCATTAGAACATAGGGTCCTAATCTTTATTCGACTTTGAGCTTAAAAAAAAATTCTAGTGCCCACCCAAAAACTGTTAATTTCAAGTCATTGATTTAAAACAAAAAAATTAAAGGTCATCGTTTTAAGTTGGGAAGACGTATGGGCCGCAAGTAACACAGCTATAATTTTGAAGATAGAATTTTTTTGCCGTTCCCCCTTTTGTTTTTCTGTACGACGCCTAATATGTTCTAAGCCTTCAACTGCCCCTTGAAATCCTCGAGCGCCCACTTTGGGAACTTATGCATTATGGCCAACATATAATATTAAAGATGATTACAATGGTATGTTATGTTAGTTATGATATGTCATGCGATGAAATGATAACCAGTCTGAACGATCTCCAACGTTGAATCCAAAAGAGTGAAGCGATTGCAACGATGAGACCAAAAAAGAGTCCTAGTTTGAAGAACAATAAATTAATATTTCATTACATTATTCTGAAGAACAGCCGAATGGTGTCCTTTCACGGTCACCAATTGTTATGGGTTGGTTTTCTTTTTTAAACTTTATGAAACTAATTAAATTAGTACTTCAAACTTAATATTTCAATTGATAAATGAATAGGAAAAATATGTGATTTCAAAGTTAATTTTTCGAAGTAAGAACATAATCAATTATATAATACATTTTTGTTTTCTCTATACTTGCAAGACAATATAAACACACTTAAAAAATATTAACCGGAAATCAATGGAGCCCGGATAACCGGGTTATCAAGCGAACTTGTGCCATATCGTTATAAGTTTTTTACAATCTATAAGTACTATATGTACGTACTACTTACATGGAAATCCCAAGAAAGCTAAACTCATAAATTTATAGCGCCCCATACCCATCAATAAAAATCCATAGCCGGTTAAAAGTGGTAAAAAAGTGAGAGCGTTGACTAAGACGCATGTCCATATTGTTGCGTATCTTATCAAAAGATAATGAATAATGGTATCACATTATTATGGTGATTAGAATCAATTTTCACATACCACAAATAAAATGAAGAACAAGAAGAGAAAGTAAAAGACTGAATTATTTTGGTCATTAGAAAGTGCATCCAATATAGCGGAATTTCGGTATACTTTTTAAAATATAATACATCTGAATTTAGGATTACTCAAGAAATGGAGATATTTTTAAGCAGTATTTTGTATTGAAAGTTTAAAATATTTAGATTAGATTAGCAAAGGGTGGGAGCTAGTCGCCCAGTCATTGCGGCCTTGGGCTTGTTGTAAAAAACCTGGTATTAATTTGCAATGCCAAGAATTTTTTGGAGATAATTCTACAATTTCTGTTGGTTCTGGTTGAATATACGAACGAGTATGTATATCGGAATATGATTCTATGATACTTAGTAAAGTTTAAGAATAGAAAAACAGTTGACCTATGTGTCGATCGGTCTAATTTATTTACATACATATTTATACGTATAATGATTTGACTATTTACTTTTGGTTGGCATGGAGTTTGTAAAAGACAGAAGGAGACAATGGAGACCCCATAAAGTATACATATTTGTGATCAGCTACACGAGATGAGTTGATTTAGCCATGTCTGTCTGTCCGTCTAAATGTATGCAAACATTATCTCTAAGTTTTTTTAGCTTGAGAGCTGAAAATTTGCAGATTCAGACGAATAGGTCCTCTAGTAGAAGTACCTTCCATACAAACACAAATTCATGTTCTTATTAAAAACAACGTTTTGTCTTTTGTATTTTTGAAGTGAAATTTGGATACTATAAGTGTCCGATCCATATACACTAACCATGTGAAATAAATGTCAAGACTCTAGGATTACTGGATCGTATAGCTCCCATACAAATATTTTGTTCACAGGGAAATGTAATGTTGTATGTGTACTAAGCCTGTATGCTCAATTACAGTAGCATAGGCAAACTCATTTTCCAGGGGTGCGTGAAGAGAATGACAACTTCGGAATAGACGCATTTCACCTTCTTTTTTCTTGTTTTATTGTATAAAACTTTCAAGATCACTTTGTTCACCTTTTTTAAGTATTATAACTTATAATATTGAGCCATAAACTTAGCAAATAAGTTAATATTTTGTTGCTTTTACAAGTTTTACAAATATCACATTAAAGGTCGCCAACATTCAAAAAATTTCTTAAACATTTGTTAAACACTTTTGTTAATTTATTACTAAAACTATGTCATAGTTAAGTATTTTATAATTTTGTAAACAAATCTTATCAATATTATAATTGTTGTTTCAATTTCGAATGTCACAGTTATTAAATTGTAAATATTGTCAAACTTTCATAACTCGAACTAAATTGAGTTGCAGTAGCGTTTAGAGCGAAAATTTTATAAAAATTTTCTTCCATAACTCGAACAAAAAAATTGTCACATGTAACCTTGAGTCGAATCATTCAGGGAAATCACTTTTTGTGTGCTCGTCGTTTTACTGATGACGTAGTCGTCTTCATCTGTCCGTTTTGTAGTCTCGTTCAAATTCATAGAACTGATTTATTTTTGATTTTATTATTCGGGGAAGTTCTTATTTCTAAAAAGAACTCTTCATTCCGCGCTATAATATTATAAATTCATAGAAAAGTATGGTGTACCGACAAGTAAGGTTTCCAAAAACAAAAAGTAATCTACAATAACATCATTCCAATCTGGTACCACCAAAAGAATAAAAAAAACCCCACTTTTGAAAAAGTCAACAAGCAGTCCAAGAAAGATGTAGCGGAATCCTTAGACATTTTAAAATAAATACATAGATAAAATTCATTAGTAACACAACTGAAGATCATTTTGAAGCACTAAATAAATTAGAATCTCTTTTTTGCTGGCGCCAAAATAAATAATGTAAATGTTCAAACACAAATGTCTGAATATTTTAAGAATTTGTAATGAATAAATTTGATGTTAGGGTAAATACAATAAAAATGTTTGTTATTCAATAATTGTATTACAATTCACCTCGGTAAATTTAGGAGGGTTGGTGATACCAGAGTCCACAACGCCTAATTTGAAAATAAACATATCACAATCACTGCTCGATTCTAATCGCAAAAAATAAAATGGCTGAATTAGCTTCTGTGCAAAAGGAACACCTTCAGCTTGGAAAATAAGGTCGTAATCTATTCTGCCTGGAAATGTGGTATTAAGCTGTGGGGTATATCACGTCCCTCGCATCGAAGGAAAAATAGGATCCTTCAAAACAAGGCCCTCAGGACAATCACCAATGTCCCCTGGTGTGTCAGGAACTCGAAGCTTTATTATAAAGACCTCCGCATCCACTAATAAGGATTGTGATTCAAAGGCGCCTTTAAAAGCTTCATCCAAATGATTTACCAACTCGTATCCAATAAAATCCTCATTCCTTATGTAAACTGCTTCAAAATTAATTCCATAGTTCCTAAATATGTGATACTAAGTAAACAAAAAACACATTTCACCAAATTCCTTAGCTTTCCTTTCTTTTTTGCATTATGAAGATTCGACTGTATACATATATATGTAAATTATCAACACTTCTGTTCACTTAGCACTCTATTTCAAACATTTTATCCTTAGACAAGTAAGTATCAGTTATCTTATAAAGACTGTCCTTAAGTGTATTAAACTTACTTTCACTGTTATTATTGTATATTCGTAAGAACCCTAGAGAACTACGAACCACACGCATCTATTGATAAAAGGTAACTGAATTTATATGTTCAACGCACTCGGATCTCCATCGAGGCATAAAAAGTGTCCGATGAACGTCAACTAGTAACTGTATAATCATAATGAAAGATATCGATAACGATAACGCCAATAAGAGTCAAAACATTCATAATAAAATAATAATAAAGTAAACTTAAGAATGCTACTTTTGCAATAATTTATAATGTCTTCGTCTTTGTCTAATCGGTTATATTAAGCAGTATTTCTAAGTAGTTAAAGATAAAGAAACTGCTTCGTATTTGAAACAAAAAGTACCAAACCAAATATGTTTTATCAACTATTTCAGTTTCAATTAATAATTTATAATTTCCTTAATGGAAGGAAGGCAAGATAAATGATTGATTACAGAATATAACATAAATCAGTAAACAAAATTGATTTCTTCAACTGCAACACTTATGCTAGATGATTTGATTTGATTAAGCATTTTCAAGTGTGGTCACAGTGATAAATTTGGGTAACCAGAATAAACTGAATTAATGTTATACAAATTAAAATTTCACATTTTAATTCTAATAATAATAATTAATTACAGAAAGGCAGCTTAAGTTGTGAAAATTTTCTAATCGTCACAGTGATAAGATAATGTTTCTTATACAATGCTACAATAATTGTAAGACATTCCTAGTGCAAACCTACTTAGATATCTATGTGTTACAAGTATAGATATAAATAGATATAAACAAGCATAGTTCAACATGTGTCTTACTAATTGAATCATCACATTTTTGTTATATTTAATCAAAACATAAGAATTCAATTAAAACTTTAGTAGATTTTATTGCTGTGGTTAAGCATTTTATCTCATGAAACAATTAATTTTTGGTGTAGTGGAAGTTTTTCTTGTTTCTGGTTATCGTAGGGTTTCATGATGGGCACTAATATTTTATGTAGTTCCTAGTGGTATAAATTATGTGAATACCATAAATCTAAAGAATTTTTAGGAGATTATTAAGCAAAAATTATAAATTGCATCATAAATAATGGGTTTTATTTTATGATTTATTATTTTGTATTGCCATACATAATGTGAATGGCATTATTAATTTGCTTTGATGTTTGTAACCCATTTTATGATTGATTTCGTGTTATCATAAAGTATAGCATTATGTCAAAAGAAAATGAGGTAACCAACTAATTATTTCAAATAGTTTTTGGAATATTTGCTGGGAGCTTAAGTTTTTATATAGTTATATGCAGCAATGTTTCACTAAAAATCTCTCTAATACGAGAAATCTAGGGCTGGTAAATGCGTTCCGTTCCGTCTGTGGCAAACATTTTGAAACCAAGAAAAAGCATCGTAGAAATATACTAATATATCATGTATGTAGCACCCAATATCTAGCAACATAAAATAAGATGATCCTCAACTCAACATGGAGAACTTTGCGTTTCATATATGAAATGATTTTTGAGAGAAATGTGAGGGCGTCTGAAATTCGTAGGAACTAAACTAATAAATCACACTTAACACTAAATCTAATCACGAGAATCCATAATACATAGGTGATATTTTTTATATTTTTTGAAAAACCATCTAAGTATGTATGTACTCGTATATCACTTTAATTGTACAATATTTGCACTTAACTGACTTTCATAAGTATATAAATCATGTATCGTTCAATTTCTTATTTTATAGATTTATATTAAGAATTAGAAAAAATAAATCTTAGTCTTGATCATTATGCTATTGTGCGATTATAATTTTGTGATTGTTGAAATTGTTTATTATTTCAACTGCATATCATCTTCTTTATATATAAAATTCGAATGTACGAAATTTTGTGATTCTTAATCTTCTAAACAGCTAGACCAAGATGGACCCGATATGTGGCGCTGTTGTCGAGATACAGACACTTTTTTATCAAATTTTCAACATTTTTCTTTATCTACCGCACACTATACTAAGCCGATCTTAATAAAAGAAAAAATGAATGCTAATGAAAAGATTTGCATATTTATTTTATTCAGTTTTTAACTTTTAATATAATATTTTTGAGTATAAAGTTTTTTTTGAAAACCACTGCAAGATCAAGCATAATGCTTTTAATGCTTTGGTTGTTGTTATGGTAGTCGTGTACCAAAAACCAAAATGTGTTCTGCCGATTTTTTTCTCTACTTCTTTCGCGTATATATTCGCAGGCACAGCTAGTGAAAGTAGAAATGAATCCTCACTCTAATCATATGATTATTTTATAACTTTCGTCATAAGAAAATACTTATGCATATATTTTTATATGTGTGTATATAAATTTTGGTAGTAAAGTATGTACTCGTACATACGAGGGTTGATCAATCAATAACTCCTTAAAAAAAGATAGAAAAACAATTTCTTTTTCGGTTAATTTTCTTTTTCTTTTTCAATTTAATCTCCATTTAGCTCGATATATTTAGTCCTGCATTTTTTTATCCCTTCCAAATAATAGGTTATGTCAGGGTCCTCAAAATAGACGTTTATTTCATTCAACCAAAATTTTTTAACACCGAGCCATTTCATCGGGTTTGAAAACAGGAAATATTTTCAGGGAGTTTGTCCTGGATGGAGTAGCAGTTCGTAGATTAATTTATAGATTTTTTCCATAGTGATTACACACACGTATTGTCATGGTAGAAAAGCACGTTTTTCTTCGCTAAATGCGGTCGTTTTTGCTTCAAATCTATATCAAAACTGTCCAACATCTCTGAATAATATACTTTGTTGATTGTTTTACCTTTCTTAAGGTATTCGATGTGAATGACAATGCATGTATCCCAAAAAATTGTTGCCATAGCCTTGTTGGCCAACAAGTCCACCATGACGTACTTTGGCGCACGTTTACGTGGAGAAGTGCAATACTTTGTCGTTTAATTGGCCTCTCGTGTATTGTGATGGATCAATGTTTCGTCCAAATATTCCTGTAAAATATGATATACCCGCACAGTCTCAGCCAGATTACGTACTTTCAATTAACGATCGTCCTATATCATTTCATTGATGTAATCGACAATTTCTAGAGTGATCAATTCCTTTGAGCGAACTGAACGTTCGGCGTCACTTGTACAACCACAAAGAATACAGTAAACCTTTTCTTAAACATAAAAATTGATGATGCACAGTCTCCATTTCCTGATTTAATGCTTGATGAGCACACGAAATTGACCATTTTCAATTTTTTTAAATACACAAAAAGTTTGTTGCTTTAATTGACAATAAAAAGAAACCATTTTGTCAATATTATTGACACTTCAACAGCAGATTAGTGATGAACTAAACTTTAAAAAAAAACTTATTAATCGACCCTCGTATGTACACGTATGTATGTATGTATTGATGAAAGCAAAGTTTTAGTTGCCATAATAATGACGTACTATTTAAGATTAATTCATAAATTGTATGTTTATTGCAGTGTGATAAATAATATTTTTATGAATAAACCAAAGGCTAATGACAGATAGAATTTTAATGTTCAATAGTAAATGATGGGTGAAATTATTAATTATAACCCAAAACATTTGATGTGACATTGTGTACAAAGGGGTGGGAGGAGTCAAAAGCTTCGTAACGTAACATGTCATAAACACTAAATTTTAACTATAAACGAAATACTTAAAATTACCAACTTTATCAAGAGGCTTTTGCGACATATCTAGAACTCTAATAGGAACCCTAACAGGTGAACATTATAAGAGATAAGAAAAATTAAGTTAACAATATCAGTTTCCACAAAGGAGCATTCAATATTAAAATGTTAAGAAAACAACTTGTCAACCACGTTAAAAGGGAACGAAGCTGCAATCAGTTTAGATAAATCGTCGGTTGTCAGCCCATGCTAAGTCCAAGTCGGCTCCAACTAAGCGCAGGTAAGCTTCAACCTCAAAAGGATCTTCAAGCTGCTAGCACCACTTAAACCGGAAACAATTGAAGTTGGAACTGAGTTCCTGGAATCATATACAAATACTATTTAGTTTATTTATCAAATACAATAATTGTTTAAAACAGTTTGAGAGACAAAATCGTATTCCTTAGAATCATTAAAATTGATAAAATGTCACAGCTCTTAAAATTCAATTCATCAAAGCATGGCTACCATTAATTTTTTGGCAAATTTGTATATAGTTTACTGTCAACAAGTTCCTATGTAAAAAGAATATGAAATGTTTGGTTTCCTTAGACTGAAACATCGAACAATATTCGGCGAATGAAATCCACTTTGATGGAAGTCATTATGAATTGAAGATAAATATTATAAAATATAAAGCCCCACAATATCTGAGACAAAAGAAGAGAATTATAATTTCACTTGCTTGAAAGGAATTGCAAAGGAATGTCATTACAATTATCAATATCAATAACACACATTCAATTCATTTATCAATCAATCAATCAGACAATTAATAAATTATTCAGATCTCTCAGAATTTTGCATTTTGTTTTTTTTTTTTTTTGTATGAACAATATAATTTTTTTTGATGATTTGTTGCCTTCAAAATACAAGTAGGTATATGTATGATTGTATGGGATTTTTCTTTCTCTTGAATATGAGTTCCATTGAATTGTATCTGATTTAGTATGCTCGAAGTCGACCATAGCAATATTGTATTGTATAATAAATATCCGTATCGGATCGTCGGACGATAATAAGTTGATAATTGACTTACTTCACTTCAAAACACTTGAATTTTACTTTGCCTTTCTTTAATTTTCGATCTGACTGCTAGTGCTTAGTCGCAGCAGGTAAAAAATAACAAATAACATTTGCAGATACAAGATACTATGTATATACTTGTACATACTTGAATTGGTTGAATTTCTCTCACACCGTTGTTAACTGAACTGAACTTGAAGTTTATTGCACTCAATATAAGTATAGTTATGTATTTCGCTTTTGGTCTTATATATTTTAAAAATAATAAAGTAGCTTATCAGTTAAATAATTTTATTAACAAATTTTATTACAGATATTTTTGATATTAGGTATTTCTGGTTTATGCCATATTTTTGTCAAGACTTTGAGTTGTTGAGTTCTGATTTTATCTTTTATCGCATTGTTTGATTTAGAGATGTGTGACTGATTCTAAATATTATGAATGGGGAGAGTTGTGAAATTTGTTAAGGCTTTTTTTTTTCTCTTTCTCTGCAAATTACGTTACAATTTATATGCAAATGAAATCATAAATAGTTTCGTAGGTCAGCTTGATACAATTTATAGACCCTGAATGATAAGCTTTGATCAATTGTATTTTAAGTAAAATTGATTCTTAATGATTATAATGCAATTCCATTCATAAATATAAGTGCAGAGAAGTCAGACAAACTCATATAGCAAAGTATTGTACAATTGTACAATATTAGAAAAATAGAAATTCAAGATATTATAGATTATTTATCGAAATTATGATGACATTATTTGGTTAAAATGCTAAGATTATATTTAATATTTAGAGTCGTAGGCCCTGCTAGCTAGTACTATTTTTTTTTTTAATTTTAGGTGTAGTAATAAATCCGTCTATTATATAAAAAAGTTTTTCAGTGTCCATAAAATATAAAATGGATCGGTCGAACGGAGGGGCGGGGGTTGGTGAACGAAGCGAGCAGGGGGCTGGCCCCCTAGTATTTAAAATTATTCTTATATTTGCAAGACATGGAAGGATACATGGGAGGCATAATTAAATTATTTTGGTATTTATATAGAAAAATCTGAATATTATTACTGGATTGCAGATAGACATTCATGTTTTATGGCAGAATTGGTTCTAAAACAAATATATATGAGGAAGAAAGAAAGGATGTTCCGAAATTGGCAACTTTGAAGAAAATTTAAAATGGATAATATTTAAAAAATTTTCAACACTCATTTTAAGTTTATTGTGTGACAAATTACCATTTATTATTTTATTATATTTCATAAATATTTATTTATATTTCTACAAAAAAATCTTTTATTAATTTTGGTTTTATTTTTGATTTATTTTTAAATTTTCATTTTATCGAAAAATTTTTCAAATTCTTTCCTCTGAAATGACTTACTTTGTTAAAAAAAAATAAACAGAATTAGCCGCTTTATTCTTATTTATTGTATTGTATTGTAATAAAAATGTATAAAATATATATCTTTATGGTCAGAATCCAAAAAAAATGTTCTCACGTTTTTAGTCTTTTAGAACAAACAAAAGTTTGTTTGTTTTGTTGATTTGTTGATTTAAGAATTTAACACAAATTTTTTAAAGAATTTGTGAATCTTCTTTCTGTTTACTTTTATCACTTTCTTATGACAACAAGATAGGAATTTTTTAAAGATTTAATTTAGAAAATTAAATAATTAACACTTATTTTTATGTTAAATAAATTAATTAAAATTTTAATTTTTTTTTTTAAACTTTAAATCATTTGAATTTGTTGAATTGTCTTTGATTAATAAGTAAATTATATGGCAAGGATTTTAAAATAAATATAAATGCAAAATTAATTTTTAAAAATAAAAACGCGCTTTAAACTTTTATTTTTTTTTGAAAATGCGCGCGCCGCTTGAAATTACTTTACGTTGTTACCTGTTTCGCGATCATTTAGTGACTGATATTAAGCCAATGTTTGTGCTTTTGATATGACAGTTAACAATTAGAGTATCTATGTGTATGTGTGTGTGCATATGTATGTGTATGTATGTATGTGTGAATGTATAGTCTATCGTTGTACGTCTGGTAAGCGTCTCGCCATTATTTGCTTGGCCTATGTTATGCTGAAAATTTATCGAGGCTCACGCAGCAGTGCAGAGGAACTGCATATATTGAAATCCAATTACAATAGTTGTGCTGTTGCTGTTGCTGTTGATGATGATGTTGGCCATATAAATCTGTTCAAACATGACAATTTCTGGCACTTCCAGTTTAACATGTGATTTACGCATTTTGTTGCAAATCAATCGAGTGGAGGGAGTGGGGGGAGTAAGTGAGTTAGTGCAACACTGCGTATGCTAGCTAAAGTGAATAATACTAATACGACGCATTGTTTAACAAGGAGACCAACTACATATTGTAAAAAAAAAAAAAAAAAAAAAAACAGGGTCTTCATTTGACATCCATATGACAATGTCATACTCCTTACGTTTGTATGTATATTGATGGAAAAATCTTTTCACTTTTGTTATTGTTTTGTTTTTATCCAAGAAAAATACATGTGTACTATTATTCTTAAAATGTTTATCATAATTTTATTGCTTTTATTACGTGCATATTTACTTGATATTTATGATTATTTTGTCTTATAACCCAGAAGTGGGAGATGCTCAGAAAGTTAATAATATAAAACACACAAACTTAATGTCCCAGTCAACCGTTGGTTCCCATTTATCATCATATCAATAAAGTGCTTACATACTTAGTCTCGAAGTCAGATAAGTTAATAAGGGTTTTTGAAAAGCTAACTGCATTCCATTCATTGTAATGCTATAATACTAAGTAGTATTACTACTGTTGGCAATATGACATAGAGATAAAGAAGTAAAGAGTTTTCTGTTCATAAAGCAAAGATAAAGTAGAATTAAGTTTTAAAACTATTGTTATTAAAAGTAAGAGTTTACAATTAGAACTTATAAAATTTCCGCAAATATATATGGATAATAGAATAGTCTGAAAATATTGATCACAAAGATTTTAGTAATATTCGGACTATTTAGGTTTTCTCAAAGTTATACCTTGTCATATGATTGTTTTGTTTTTAAAATTTAACTATATACGGCACCCATTTCTGTTTCCTGGTGAGTTCAAAATTTTATGAAGAAAGTAATGAAAAGTAAAAAGTAAGAAAAGTAGTGACAAAAATCTATGTATGGTTTTAAAATGATCAAAAAAAAAAAAAAAAAAATACTTTTATTAATATTGTATAATGAATATCTTAAATTGATATTCTATTATTGTCTGGCAGCGTCTGGTCATTCATGCAAATCAATTGGAGTTATTTATTATCATTAATCTGTAAGCCTTTTCTAGGATTAGCTGGGAAATATTAACATCTCCCAAACATTGCTCAATTAGGTTTAAGTCCGGGCTTTGAGGTGGTGTGTGCAATTTTCGAGGGGCATGCTATGATAAATACATATACATATGTATATATCTTCGTTTTTATATCTGATTATTCATTAAAAATTTAAAGGAAAAGGTCCTAAATAAGATCTTTAGAACTATGATGTTTACAAAAACTTCTCAAAAATAAACTAATCCAAACTGATGATTTCTCAGGATTTTATGGTTTTTTGTTTTTGCCCCAGCAGTAACATAAGTAAATTTATACTCAATAAAATAAAATGGGTATTTACTCCATCAAGAACCTAAAAATATGATTTATGCAGGTTAAAGATGATTTTTGAAAGAAAAAAAAAATGATGTTTCACTATCTATTCTAAGATAGTGAAACATCATCGTCTTCATCAATTTTCTAGCAAATATTACACGGACAATAGTCATCATTGTATGACAATGGTTGGATCCATTTGTAAGTATTGAATTATTTGCTAATATCTTTTCTAACTCAATTTATACTTCAAATGAAGTTTTAAAACTTTTATTTAATGATGCCATTTCTAATTTTTTAAGGAATACAAGAAATCTTAAAAATATACGAGTAAATAAAATTATTTCAACTTCTTTATAGTTTATTTCAATTCTATGCCATAATGAAGATGTGAATCTTGTCATGAATATATTGTAATATACATATATGTTATTTGATGGTATATTTTACTTATCGGCGAACCCTGTATTTGTGATCATTTGTGATTGATCTTCATTCGAATTCGATAAACATAAC
Source organism: Amiota minor (assembly GCA_037043295.1). Lineage (NCBI taxonomy): Eukaryota > Metazoa > Arthropoda > Insecta > Diptera > Drosophilidae > Amiota > Amiota minor. Next base: position 5,848,188 of record JBAMAW010001787.1, read on the forward strand.
CAAAATTTGTTCAATTTTTACCTTTTCTGATTGTGTTTAACTTTAAATACTCGTACTAAGCTACTTATAAAGAAAAAGAGAAGAGAAAAACTTAATTCAATACAACGAGCGGCGCTTAGAAGAAGAAATTACAAGGTAAATAGTAAAAAATAGTAAAGCCACCTTTGTTTTTTAAGAATTGCGACTTTTGTTTTATTGTATTTCAAGTCAAATCAAGTTAAGTTAACCTGCTTTCTGTGCCGTTGTTGTACCATGTCTGTGCGCCCAGTTTGCAATAATTAGAGGCACACTTCATCATCATCATCATCATCATCATGATCAACATTGTTGTTAGTTGTAGTTTGTCGCCTTGAGTAAAGCGTTTATGTATGATTTTTTTCTTTTATGTTTGTTTGTTATTATTTTTGTTTTTGGCAGTTTATGGTGCTTTGATTGACTTGTATGGGTCTCAAGCGTTTCTCACTCACTGCCCTCTTCTATAGACTTTTCACTAACTGACTTAACAGACAGACTGACTATCTGCTTGTCTGTTTGTCTGTTTGTTTGTCGATGTTTGTCATTTTTGTGTTTTATTCAATGGGCGTGCAATGGAAAATTTTTAAAAAAATTGAAAATGCATGAGGCCTTTTCTTGTTGTTGTATTTTTTAAATGTAAATGGTTTTGTTGCTGTTACTAGAGTATTATACATACATAATTATCGTGTTAGCCCCCTCGACTCTTATTTCTCATGTTGTTACAATTACAAAGACCCATTTGTTAATAAATTTGTTTTATTGAAAATTCGCGTGGATTCATTAAATGACATGTGATGACAATCACGACAATGATGAGTCTTTGCAATCAGAACAGAATAGATTAAATTTATATGGTTTTCTTTATTCATTTCTAATTATTTAGTGTATTTAGTTTAGTTCAAATATTTGCTTCATAAAAGCGTTTTAATTTGAATTTAATGGGAAAATATTTATTATTGAATTTCATACACTCACATCTGAAATTAAATATTTTACAATAAAACTTAGTAAGTTTAGTAGTAGTAGTAGTAGTAGAAGTGACAGAAAGAACATTTACACAATATTTTATTTTCTATAACGAAAGTGATTATATTAAATTTAAGTCATTATTGGAACGTGAATCCAATCCAATTCAGTTCGGTGATTATAAAATATAATCAAAATAAAATTTGTAATCGGAATCTGAACTTGGCCTTGAATAAAAATATTTATGCTATGTAATAAAAGTAGCTTTAAAAATCTTCTTCTGAAGGCTGTACTGCTCCTGTAAATTTGTTTGAATTATAGTCATAATAGAAATATGTACCCTGGACTTATTCTAAAGAAGTTGTACTGTATCCACCTACTAAGAAGTGAAATTGTGATTCATTGAGTACTGTACAGATTCTTGTTTCTATTGTATTGAGTTGAAACACAACATTTTCGGGTTCCGGACTCAAAGGGTACCAAAGAGAACCCTATTGCAGAGACTTTGTTGTCCGTCCTTCTGTCCTCGAGTCATATCTCATGAACCGTAATAGCTAAAGAGTTGGTATTTTCACAGAATGTTACGGTTTATCCGGTCATTAGCAACAAATACTAAAACTAAAATATTTTCAAAAACTTAAAGGGGTCCCCATACAAGAAACATTTTGGTTTGTATTGCAGCTATACGATCCATTAATCCCGCAATCTTGAAATTTAGGTGATTGGTGGCCATACATCAGAAACTTATACTGTCGAAATTTCAGTTTGATCGGAGCACTAGGGAGGTTACCTCCCATACAAACCCACCATTAAAATTCAGGTTCTTATTAGAAAAACTTTTTTGTTTTTTCTCCTATCGAACTAAAATTTAAACACTGTAAGTTCTTCATATAGTCGCTTCACATCTGCTAGAATCACCCAAATCGGCAAACTAGGAGGGGTACCTCCCATACAAACTCATCATTAAAATTCAGGTTCTTATTCGAAAAACTTTTTTGTTTTTTGGACTATTGAACTATAAATTTCTGATATAGGCGCGGTATATTTGTTGGAATCTGTCAAATTGGACTACTAGGGGGAGTACCTCCCATACAAACCCAAATCTGTTACGGAACCCTCTGTGTACGAGTCTGACTCGCACTTGGCCCATTTTTTGTTTGTTTGTGAAGATTCCTTTCTCAGTAAATGTCACTTTTATCACACTACAGAAGAATTTGCTTTTCTCAAATGAGGATTCTTTAGCTCAAAAATTTCTAATTCAAGAAAAAAAATATACTTTGTTGTTTGTTTGGTATGACTAATTTGATTGATTTATAAAGTCATGTGATAAACCTGATAAAAAAAGGGTAATAAATTCAAGTTAATCGGTTGTACTATAAGTAATCATTTTAAAGATCATTCAAAATTAAGTGCAGATGATGTTTTCATTGCTTCACTAAATGCAAACCACAAAATTTAAAAACAAAAAATTGAGGAAACATCTCTTCCCTCCCGACCAGTTGATTCAAATATAATTATAACAATGTGCTGTTTATGATGTCGATTTTTCTTGGAATTTCGTTAATATTCCAAACATAAAGCAGAACAGACGATACACAAACAAGTATATGGAATTTATATATTATAAACATTTTTGTTTTGATTTATAAGATCCGTTTTCCTACTGGTTTAAACCTCGTCATAAGAAAAAGTGCCTGCAAAAAACAAGCTTCAAATTTCGCAGAATAAATAAAATATTTAAAATAAATTTTTGGCAGAAATTACGTAAATGAAATTCTATAAGAAGAATTTGCATAAAAACAAACAGAAATAAACAGTAATTTTGTATTTATATTGTAACAATTAAAATGCATTCATTGTCGTTGTCATTATGTTTTAACACGATTTCGTTAATTGAATCTCAATTTAGAATATGAAAATTACTTATAAAAATTAACAAAAGCTAAATTTAAATGCATAAAACTTGTTTATTTCATTAAATAAAAAACAAAAAGTATATAAAAAAAAAAAAAAAAAACTGAATCTTACTAGTATTTTTCAGACTTCCGCAAACACTCGGAACGGATTTCCGAATAGACTGTTCATCTGTGACCGATGATTTAGTCAGACAATGACAATAAATCGACGTTGTTTGCCTCATTTAAATTATTAGTTTTAATACCAAATTAAAAGTTTACATTTCAAACAACAAAAACAAACATGAAAATACAATAGTAAAAAAAAAAAAAAATTAGTATGCAATTCAGGTATTTAAATTGTGATCGATCGTTGGTTCATGAAAGATCGTCTTTCGAGATACAAATGACCTTCTCGATGTCAAATGCTATTATGAATAAAAATTAGTTAAAATTTAAGGTACAACCGCCTATTTTTTTGAATACATTGTGAGTGAGTGGGAGGCGGCAATTCATTAAATTGGATTATGTCGAATGATTATATTGATGTTGATATGAGGGGACTTTACCGTGATTTTTATACTAATTTATATTCCAAAAGTATCAACAATTTAATTGAAATGGGAATTTGTAGAGAATAAACTCCTGTTTGATCTCATTGAGCAGTCATTTCATGATCATGGATCATTAAACCGTTATAAATGGCAAATCTTTTAACTTGTAATGCAGACCTGGGTTGGGTGAACCCCCAGTTTGGCATATATAGATCTCAAAATTTTTATAATATCAATTGTTTTTAATTGCAGTTTTAAGTCTAACATAATAATATGATACGATTGCGTAAAATACTATTGTAAATTATTATCGATTCGATGTGATATGAAATGAAAATGACCCTGATTATGTTTGTCTTGTTGCTCCATATTCCAATCATCCTAATCGATCGTTATCATTGACGTTATCATTATATTCATTGTTCATTGAATTATGGTTCCATAGATATATTACCTAATTAAACTTAACTCAAAGTTCATGTGTGGGTGTAGTAATATTACTTAGTATATACATACAGTACATATGTACATATGTCATGTCATCATCATAAGTTAGAACATAATTTATTATATGTATGTACATATCTCTATATAATATAATACAATATTAGATAATATTACGTAATAATTAGAACATATGTCAAATTGCTTTGTTTTGCTTTGATGGATATAATAACAAAATAAAACAAAATTATACCATACATGAAATAATAAGAGTATGACAGCTTAGAGAGCTTAAAATTTATGGGATATACTTAGAATTTATTGATACAAAGGAACAAAATTGCAATACATAATTGCTTATGAATAGGAAAGTAAATAAATATCTTTGGGTTTAAGTTTCCATAAACGAAGCCAACAATTTTTGAGGTTATTGACTCAATTATTTAGCCATTGTTTTATTTTTATTTTTGGCAGTTTAAACCAGAATTCATAACACAAATATGTGTGTATTTTGTTAATCCATGATCTTGCCAAGTCAAGCAAGATAAATAATAACAAAATCGGTTCCAACTGGTAGAAAATAAGGTGTAGTAAAGTTGACGCATATATTGAATAAACTTTAACCGACTTCAACACAACTTCTACATTAATGACATTTGTTTTTATTGTTTATTATTATGTTTTTATACCCTTCGTAATTATCATTGCATAATATTGAACTTTGCAGTAAAGTTTGTTACGTACTAAAGAAGATATTGGATATTGGTATGTGACTAATGATTGACATTACAAATTGATTTATTGATTACCCCTCGGCCAATTCGTTTCTATTATGTATACCTCCTCGGTTATTAAGATAGAACATTATACATTTTCCTATTTATCTATTGTACAAGTACATGTTATTATTATTATTTTTCAAACTTAATTTGTATCTTAATAAGTAATTAGTTTATAAGCCCATGAGTCATATTTCCCCTCATCAAATATCTTTATGTTTGAGGCCAAACAAAATATTTCAATCAACATTCCACTCTTTAAGCAGCATACAAACATAATTTCGAAGTTATTTATTCCAATAATTTGATGCCACAATTGTTGGTAAAAAAAAAAAAAAATGAATATACAATACAATATAGTACATATTTGTATAAAATATTTAAGAGTTGGTAATGTGAACTTAATGGACCACTGGGTATATGCGGACGACAATTTCAGAACCGTAACTTCTTATTTTACATACCATTTGTCTGAAATTCAGTACGGGACATTCATTATAACTTACAGTTTCTATACAAACCAATGATTTGAAGTATTAAGGGTATTAAGTATTTAGTGAAATTAATAATTTGCGTTTGTCTATTTATAAATAAATTTTACGTATTGCTCACTTTTGGCAAAGCATATTTAACTCACAATCTCACAGAGAAATGTAGGTAATGTGCTCGTTGAAATTTTGTTTTTAAACATTTTTTGTTCCATTTTAAATCTGTCAAGGTATTCGAAAAAAAAAAAGAAAAAAAAAACAAAAGAGGATAATTCAAAGATACTACAAAGATATAGTACACACACCCAGAAAGCTTATCGCGTAGCCTCGCCAGCCACTTATTATTGCATAAAAATTCAATATAATCCACTCGAATCTATACGAATCGTCGATTGAAATGTGTGAAGGCCAATTTACTATGTACAATATTTTTAAAATGCGCAATGATGCATAAAATGAAATTAATTAGAAATGAAACTAAATGCGAAATAAGAAAGCGAAAATAACTTTCTAATTTGTTTTTGTCATGTTTGTTAAGAATTTCCGTATTCTGAAACACAATAATACATACAGGAGACAATACAATACAATACAATACAATAGAAGAGAGTGTGGGGTAAAGTGTTCATACTTTATACTGACTGAAAATTGAATGAAAATGAAATGAGTAAAAAATGTGTACTTAACAAATCAATGAGCGTTAAGTTAAGTTCAGAAAGGCAAGGGAGATCGGATCGTATGGTATAAAGAAACATATGAATATCGTTTGATTAATTAATTATGGTTATTAAATGTTGGTTTCTTTGTTGAAAGAGAATTACATGAATGTGTGATGAATAAAACATATAATTACTTGGGGTCTGTGTTTGGGACACATGATGTTTTATTACAAATATTTCTCGTTTATTACCGTCACACTAATTAGTTCAACTAATTTTATGTAATATAATACATTGTATACAATTTAAATAGATACGATTTTTGCAATTTGATACATATTAAGTAGATTCATAACATTTTGAATGAATGTACTATGTAATTAGTGAAATTTTTTAATGAAATAACCTTGAGCTAGTTTTTCCAAAACTGGTTATGGTTAACAATTTTTTTTTTAAATATTTTTTAATTTATTTACAAAACTCTTATTTGTCATTTATAATTTATCATACTTTTAAGAACAATATAAAGTTTATTAATGTTTTAACTGAGAACTGCAGAAAATTGTTAAAAACTACACAACAATAAAGAAATAGAAATCATAAAAAACCTAATAAATGCATTTCATCATAAACTAAACGGTAGGAAGATAACGTTTTAAACCACGTTATTCACCCTTGTAGACAGGCTTGCGTTTCTCGGCAAATGCCTTGAGGCCCTCCAAACGATCCTTTGTTGGTATGACTTGAGCATAGCAGACCTCTTCAATCGAGTAGCCTGTAGTCAGATCCACTTGCATGCCCTTATCAATTGCCAATTTAGCCATACGGACGCCTACAGGACCGTTTGGCAAAATCTCCTCAGCTATGGTTAAAGCTTTCTTGTAAGCAGCATTTTTTGAATCATTTTGTGGCACAACATGATTGACTATACCCAAGTCCTTTGCCTCTGTACCATTCAATATACGTCCTGTGAAAATGAGCTCTTTGGCCAATGATGGCGAAAGTATACGTGGCAAACGTTGTGTGCCTCCAGCTCCAGGTATAATTGCTAGGCGTGTCTCAACCAAACCTAACTTGGCATTTTCTGCTGCTGTGCGTATATCACAGGCAAGTGCCATTTCTAAACCACCACCAAGTGCTGGGCCATCCAAAGCAGCTATAACTGGCATGGGCAATTGTTCAATGCGCACGAACAGATTACGCAGTTCAGTAACAAATGAATTGACTTGCTCTAAAGGCATATCTTAAAAGAAAAAAACACAAAACAAAAATGAAAATACATAAACGAAAGAATATAAAAAAAAAAAAAACCTGGAGATGCCGGGGATTGAACCCGGGGCCTTTCACATGCAAAGCGAACGCTCTACCACTGAGCTACATCCCCCTATATATAACAGTTGACTAATTTTCGCTTAGCTCTGCGTTGCGCACTCACCTTTGCGTTCTTTAAGATCGGCGCCAGCACAAAAAATATCTGGCGTAAGACTTCGTAGTATAACCACACGCTAAAATTAATTAATTGTTTTCATTAAATATAAAATGTATTGAAACTTAAGCTTACTGAGGCATTATCACGTTTTAGATCATTGAGAATATCTGTAAATGTTTCGACCAAACCACTGTTGAACGCATTCTTAGCTGCGGGTCTGTTCAGGCCCAAAACGGTTATGCCTTTTTGTGCACCATCAAGGCGTTCCACTAATACTTCATCACCTGTAGCAGCTGGCGCCGGTTTTACATAATGACATTTTGTTATTGTTGTTGTCTGCAGAGTGAGGCGCAAAACGTGACGCGTTAATTGTGGCAATTGTTGTAATAAGATGGACATTTCTAAGTTTAAAATCGAATAATATTATTACAAAACAAAACCGGCAGACAAGACAGCTTTGATAACACACAAACAGCTGTTTTGAATGGGCTGCCAACTGAAATGTTTAAATGCATTCAAGGGGGCTCTGCACTTTTTATGCACCACAAACTGGCAGCCCTGATCATTCAATGTTTTGGAAGCCCTTGCAAAAAAATCACAACTGAAATTTTGAGAAAAAATTTATCGTCATATTCGCCGGGAAAATCATGAAAAGCAAAAAATATTTTCGATTTAAATATTTCATAAAGTATTTACGTTGTCAATAAAACAAAAACAAAATTGAATATTGTGCAAATTCGTTAATTATCACAAATTGTTGTTGAACTTTAAATTGACAGTGATAATTTTAATTTTGTAATTTAATTTTATTGATGTTTTTGATATTATTTGGTTAATTAAAAATTATGAATTTCACGCAAATGCTATTATAAACAGCTGACAAAACGTCAAAGTACTTGTTGTTCTTAGTATTTGTACACACCCCACTTCCTCTGGCAAAATTGTAATCGCATTCACCGGATGACGTCTTCGCTGCCGCAAAAAACCACGAAACAAAATACAAGAAAGTGAAAACATATTAATATATCTACGATTTGTACATAATCAGATACAGATAAAAAGATATAAATCACACACGCTCTGTGTTTGTTCTGCTGCTCTGTTCTGTTCTCTTTTCTTATTCTATTGTATGTATTGATTTTGTGAATTGCGCTGGGCTGGGGCATCTTTTGTAAAATCATGTTATATTTTTAGCAAATCGAACTTTGGCATTGACATATAGTAGAGGGTAGAGGGAAGCGCAAATACAAGCTGGCTTCTGTTGTATTCCGATGTAAAAAAGCACACCGGCTAAGGAAGAATGCTTTCGCGAGGTGCTAACCTCCTGCAGCAAAGGCAACAATATATTTTGCGCACAACTTTGAGAGTAATCCAAAGGAAGAATGCCCGAGCGCATAGTGCGTGTTGGTGGCAACTGCCAAAGCAATCAGCAGTATTGCCTACAGGCACCACACAAAGGCTAGAGAGTGGGGTGCACCTGCGCTTACGATGCTATAGTAACGAAGATTCAAAGGTACATACATAATAATAATAATTGGTTTAGAAAGTATAGATATAATTATATTTATTGTAATACTTACAGGCTGCTGCTGCTGCTGATAAGGTATCAACCTCAGTCAAGTCACAAACAACAAACTCAACAGCAGAAGCAAAAGCTGATAAAAGAGAATTGCCAAAAGTCGATGTCAGCGACAACAAACAGACTAAGAACTATGAGCTGCAGACTTCAAAGGGTGTTCTGTCGATATCGACAACCATCGAAGATTCCAAAATTAATGATATTGTTTTTCAAAAATCAAAAGTGGCACCGGTTAAAAAAGGTACAACAGCCCCAAAAGTGATAAAATCAGCAGCGAAAGCAAAAGCACTGCCGGTAGTAAGTGCGCCTCCTGTGTTGCCTGAGAAGGCGACTCAAGTAACAACGGCAACAACAACGACAATAATTTCTGAGCAAAAAACGACTCCAATAAAAACAACAGTGGATGCAGTCAAATCAAAAATTATGCCAAAATTCTTGAAATCAACAGTTTCAGGAACAATAAAACCAGCAACACCATCAACAACATCAAAGACATCGACTCCACCACCGGTATTACCAATAACAACATTGGCAAAGGTTATTTCTGTACCGTCATTAACTATAACGAAGACCCCCTCACCATCAGAATCTGCTGCAGGTGCTAACGTAGTTGATGATTTGGCGATACAACAAGAACAACTTACAAAGCCTGTATGGGGTATTTCGCCACAAGCATTATACTTTCTTTGTTTGCTTACTTATTTAATTTTGTTTACTATTTATTGTCTTACAGAAACGGCCACGCTTTGACAGCAATCGTTCATCTTTGGAACGCAATTTTATAACACCCACACGTGCAATGTCTGATTTCTTGTTGAAAGCTTCGGATTTAGATACTTTACCGAAGATTAAGCGACGTTCTCCATATGAACAAGAGCCACCAATTACTGTCTACTGGCGACGTGATGTTGAAGCAAAGGCTTTTGAAGTCTGGGGTTCACGTGAAAATTTGCTAAAGGAATTGCTGAAACGCGAAGTCGAACGCAAACAATACCAACAGAGTAAGTATTGATCCTCATCCACATCCAGTTTTCCTTCATGTGTAATGAGTTTGCAACCGATTTTAAATGGAAGTGCTTGAACAAACAGATATATTTACGGTGAAGCGTCGTTTGCGTGATTATCGACGTGAAATCGGAGCATATGCGATAACTTATAATGACAAAGAACGTGGCCTAACAGGAAAATCAGGAAAAGTGGTATTGACTGCAATAGCAATGTAAGTATTTGTCTAGATTGTAGACCATTGGATCATTAAAATTTTGAGTTAATTCTGTGTTTTTGTTTTGTTGATATTCTCAGTAATGGCATAAATTTTTTGGTGAAATTTGGTGGTTGGATTTATAGCGGTTCGCATAGCATGTTTGCTGAATGTATACACTCGATGGCCGATATGATTAACCAGATAATACTTGCCTATGGTATACATAAATCTGTGCAGACTGCTGATTATCTGCATCCCTATGGCTATGCAAATATGAAATATGTTTCGGCACTCATTTCTGGTGTGGGCATCTTTTGTGTGGGCTGTGGTCTATCAATATATCATGGCATCACTGGTATTTTCCATCCGGAACCTATGCAAGATCTCTTCTGGGCATATTTTATTTTAGGTGGCACAGTATTCTCTGAGGGCGCCACACTAGTTGTGGCCATTAATGAGTTACGTCGTGCTGCAAAAGAGAGCAACATGTCATTCAAGGAATATGGTATGATCTTTTTGGAATGTGGAATAGTTTTTATTAATTTAAGGCGTCTTTTGCAGTGTTTTCTGGTCAGGATCCTTGTGTAAATGTTGTACTAACAGAGGATTCTGCTGCAGTTGCTGGCGTTATTGTTGCAGCCAGCTGCATGGGCCTTAGTACATATACCGGTTTACCAATGTATGATGCAATTGGTTCAATACTTGTTGGTGGAATTTTGGGTGGCGTCGCTTCCTTTATTATCTATACAAATGTTCAGGCTTTAGTGGGGAAGACTATTCCACCAGATCGTCTCGAAAAGATTAACAATGTACTGGAATCTGATGTTATGATACGAGCTATACACGATGTGAAAGGCATCGATATGGGCAATTCGTTGGTGCGTTATAAAGCTGAATTGGATTTCGATGGACGTGAATTGACACGTTCATATTTGGATAAACAGGACTTGGCAAGTCTTTTGACGGTAAGTCTAGACAATTTCCATGTAACCAAATTCAAATGGGCATAATTGATTTTTAATAATAATTAAAGACCGTCCAATCATTCCGAAATGTTGATGAATTGGAGACGTTTTTACTCGACCATGGCGAGAATATTGTCGATTTGATGGGCGGTGAAATCGATCGCATTGAAATGAATTTAAGAGTGAGTTTTTTATCTTATATCTTTTTGTTTTTTTTTTAAATAAATAATTTCTATTAATTTCAAAAGAATCAATATCCAGAAATTCGTCATTGTGATTTGGAGGTACTCTAAGTACAGTGCTTCTAAAACTTTCACAACCAAGCAACTCAACCAGTTTCTCTCAAATGAAATACAACAATTCAGTGCTTCGCAAACTATCTGTTGTTTTGCTTATGACTTCTATTTGAAGCAGAACAACAAAAGTGAATGGTATGGAATAAGCTTATGAATGGCTACTTAATAATTTAGTGAAAAATATTTAAAATATATATATATATACATATTTAAAAGTGATGTAAATTTGTTAAGTTAAGAATAAAAAGTGTCTGGTTTTGATTCAAACAATAACGCGCAATCGGAAACTAAATTCTATTATAGTATTTATGTTTATTTGTATGTAACTGAAATTGAAATTAAAAACAATAAACAAAGTTTCAATTACCAATATATACTACAAAATGATTAATATTGCAATTAATAAGTTAGTTGGGAAATCAAATTGAACTAAAATTAATAAGGTCAAGTTCAAAGGAAAACAAAAGTTGTAAACGATTATTATTATTAAAGTGCAAATGTTGCTGTCGGTATTGCTAGACTGACAAAGTAGCGGTGCAATGTGCCGGCGACGGCTTCGTGACTGAAAGAGCATCGGGAAAAAAGTTTAAAAATTCGTATATAAGTATATTTCAGTACGCATGAAAATTAGGTGAACCGTGAGAGAGTTCTTTCTGTTTATTTATCGTTCACAAAAATTGATGAAAAAATTCGTCGAAATGTATGTAAAACCATATTCGTTTTCATGAATTTAAAATACCTGGAATAGCCTCATAGCCATGACTTAACAGAATACTGTTGACAATATCTTTAACGGATGAGTTGTCCCTGGTCTGCATCATCAATATCTTAGTCTTCATATGAAGCTTTCAGGTTTGCTACTATTCTAAATGAGGAAAAGCCAAAAACCAAATCGGATAATGAAAGAAAGACTTCTTTCTTCCAATGCGCAACGTTCAATACACAGCACTTTTCCCACATAAGGCTCTTGAACAATACCGTGCCTTTTTTAAATTTAGCCAACAATCCTGTACTCAGTTCAAACTTTTCGCTTCGAATGCATCAGCGAACTCTTTTGATTGAAAGAATAAATCGAAAATTGCAAACACGTGGACCGAGAAATAAAAAAAGTCACGATACTTTTTTAACAAACCTCGTACATATGTCCTTTTATCCTTTTTCTTTCTGACTAGGAAATGAAAGAGGCCTCGTAAAGCTGATGTTGCTGACGTTCAAATGCATTTGGACTACAACCGTCACTGGACTTACACACTTGTAGTTGTTGATATTGTCTGTGTGATGCAGCATCTCATTGAAATTGAAAGTTTAATACTCTCTCTCTCTGTCTCTCTCTGTATATTAAATGACATTGGCACTCACTTCATAAGTCACTTACACTCACTCTCTCTTTGCATAAATGCATTTGATTCACGTTTTGCTTAGCATTTTAATGCAATGCTTTGCATTGCTATTGTTGTTGTTGTTGTTGTTGTTGCTGCCGTTTTTGTAATCACTTGTTGTCACTTTTCACTTTTTTTGTTATCATTTGAAACACGTTTGGGTGTGTGAGTTCTTTTCTTTTTCAATTAATTTAATTAATTATTGTTATTGTCGTTTTACTTAAATGAAATTGTCTAGTTTTTTTGTCTTGAATATAGAAATTACCTGTGTAGTGCGTCTACTAGTCAAGCAAGCTTAATGAACGCAATTTTATCTATTTTTGTACGCTTGACCCAACGGTTTTGTGGTTCTTTAAATTACAGTTGCGTTGCGCGGTCTCAGTTATTAACTGGAAATCGTCGTTGTCAGTTATCGATGGTTCTACAATATTTTTGATTTAAAGAAATTAAGTTTTGTTATTTGCTCTGCGTATGAGTAATAATATACATACATATGTACGAGGATATGGGAAAATTTCTTTTTCGCAAAAAAAAATTATTTCATTATAAACAAAAAAAAATATATATATATAACAAAATTTATATGTGCTTACAATAACAGATAAGTTATCTAGAAACTAAAAAAAATATAATTATATTTGGTTTTGTTTATCAAACAAAGTGTTTCATTGTTGAATTTGAAAAATTAGCAATTCGACAAATCAACAAAATAAACAAAGTTAAATGAAAGAAAAAGACGGATAGTGAATTTTTGATTTTTCTAATAAGTTTTTGTATACAATTTTATGTATCTTTAAAGTACCTAAAGAAAAAACCTTCTTCAAACAATTTGAGTTCTTAAGTCGTTTATTATACCTTACTATAAATAAATACTAAATAGCACAAGGTATATTGAGTTCGTGTCAATATTTGTATTATAATCTAAAAGACTATTCTCAATTCTCATAACCAATTGACTTATTTAGCCATGTACAATAAATTTAATTTGCATCTCATAGTTTCAACCTATCAGATACCAATTGTACATACAATAAAATTTATCTGATCAACCGATCAAATGCAAGCAACGAATAATGAATTTCAATTATAAAAACAAAAAAAAAAAAAAAATGCAATGTAAGCAAAAAGGGTATGAAATCATTCGTAGAACTGAACTCGAACTTGTAAAAGAAGTAAATAATGTAAATAAAAATAAGAAAAAAAAACCTCACACTCTCACAACAGAAATTGGGGTCAACAAACTAAAAATTGCGCTCCATTTTTATGCTAATTTGACAGTTTTTTATTTATTTATTTATTGTTAAAACGAAATTGCGTTGACAATAGTAGTTAATTTGATTGTCGTGTAGTATTCACACGCCTTTTCATATTTCATTTCCATTTCTGTTAAACTATTGTACAATGAAATGATTTCATTAATAAGTGAGTTAGTGAATGAGTGAGTGGAGAAGTGCGTTTTAAAACTGTTGGAAATGTGTAGAAAACTCTTAAAACTTTACGCATTCTGGCATAAAGAGCTTACAAATCTTTTATGAACTTAAATTAAAAAAGAAGAAGAAGAACATAAATATAAACTAGATAAACCCATTAGATTTTTAGACTTCTTTTGGATAGATAAAGGTCAGACAAATTTGAGGATCGGCAGGCTAAGTAGCAAATATACAGAATGTTTGATTAAATTTTACTCATTATGACTGCAGATCTAAAATCTACTCTAGATTCAGAGCTTCAGTCGTTCTGCCTTTTTTTTTTGTTTTATTTACCAATTCGATTGCAAATATTGGTGATCATCTATCTTTAAAAACTAGTTCATCATATTTATTTTAACTTTTTTTTTTTTATATCTTCAACTCAAATTTAAGAAACTACTAGTTAGATGCTTTGGTATCCTCTTTTCGGAACGCTTTCAGAAGTATTACTTCTTAACTGAGTCAAATTACTTTATTGTACATTCATATGAAAATCTAAGCTCCAGTTTAGACAAGAAGAAATTATGGGTTTGCTGCCATTTTGATTTATTTCAAGGTATATTTTCTTCTTTTTAGAGCCTTTCAGTAAAAGGTTGTTTTTAAAAGATATTTTTTAAATAATTTTCTTCATTTCTAAAATTGTGTGAGCCTGTTTTACAGACTCTATGCTCCAATATTTACCTCCTGGGATTCTTAGCACCCTCGATTCGCTAGAGACTAATGGCCGCAGTTGTGGTTGTACTGGCATTGTTATAAGATTTTTGGGAATGTACTTTAGTGATTTCGCATTTCCTTCTGAAGGTTTTCATGTTTTCTATCATTAAATGTTTATATAGCGAACCGCTTGATGCAAGTAGAGACACCCTCTTTCACCCGTTATAGATACCTTTTGGCTTCATATTCCCCAATGATTTTACTGATTTGGGAGACCCTACCAGTAGCCCATTACATTAGCATTAGCTCATTACAACACAATCCTAGAGGCTGGCCCCTTTAAATTAATTTGAGTTTACTAGGCCAAACCATCTCATGGACTATGCCAATGCAAATTCCCATACATACCCATGTGCATCACTCTACTTACGATTACATTATGCTTACTTTGTTTTTGTATATCCCAATTATAACAGGAAAATTTAAGTCGTGCAAAAAAAGAAAAACAAACGACGAGTGCATGGAGGGGAGTGATCAGTCGATACAAAATACAATACGTAATGCCATAAGAATATAAATTAATTATGCAACGATTTAAAGGTTTGAAAGTGTAACAATTTTTTGATTTTCCTTTCAGATTTCAACAGCGTAAATATGCTTGGGCACATTCAATTAGTTTTAGGTTTGATCTCTCTTCTAGTCCTACCGATTCAAAGTGCCCAGGTGTCATCACGACCCCACATAATTTTTATTTTAGCTGATGATTTCGTAAGTCTAATGAAATTCTGGTGTACATGATCGTACTCAAGTTTTATTACCATTAGGGCTTCAATGATGTCGGTTTTCATGGCTCTGCTCAGATTCCGACACCCAATATCGATGCTTTGGCTTTTACGGGATTGATATTGAATCGTTATTATGTCAATCCAATATGTACGCCTTCTCGTTCCGCCTTGATGACGGGCAAATACCCCATACATACAGGTATCTTACACTTTAAATCCATAATCAGAGACTTAGAAATATAATAGTAAATTCCCATTTCTGTAGGTATGCAGCACACGGTGCTTTATGGTGCCGAACCACGTGGCCTTCCATTAAGCGAGAAATTATTACCGCAATACTTAAATGAACTTGGGTAAAATAATTGAGAGTATTTCATAATTTCAACTTATTGACAAAAAAAATTCACAAACACTGTCACATTTTTAGTTATGCCTCACATATTGCCGGGAAATGGCATTTGGGTCACTATAAACGTGAATATACCCCACTCTTTCGTGGTTTTCGTAGTCATGTTGGTTTCTGGACAGGCCATCATGATTATTTTGATCATACAGCCGTTGAAAGTTCAGCATGGGGTCTGGACATGCGTAGTGGTAAGTAATTATTCGGTCTCTATTGTTGGATAAGAATAAGAAGTAACTCTACTACTATCAATTAGGTTTGGATGTGGCATATGATTTACACGGGCAATATACCACGGACATTATTACTGATGAATCTATACGTGTCATTGAATCGCATAATGTTTCTCAGCCCTTATTTTTGTATGTTTCACATGCTGCAGTACATTCTTCCAATCCGTATAGTCCATTACCCGCTCCCGATGACGAAGTCGCAAAAATGAGTCACATTGATAATTTTAATCGACGGAAATATGCGGGTAAGCAACCTACGTGTATTAAAGTCTTCCTTTAAAATTTCATAATTTCTTGTCTATAGCAATGGTCAGCAAACTGGATGAATCTGTTGGCAGAATTGTCCAGCAATTACATCGATCTGATATGCTTAATAACTCCATTATTATCTTTAGCACGGATAATGGTGGTCCCGCGGAGGGTTTTAACTTGAACTCTGCCTCGAATTGGCCATTGCGTGGTGTCAAAAACACGCTGTGGGAGGGTGGAGTACGCGGCGCTGCTTTGCTTTGGTCACCACTATTAAATAAAAGCGGACGTGTTGCTGAACAAACTATGCACATTGTTGACTGGATACCGACACTGCTAAGTGCAGTTAATGGAGAACATTCGCTGAAGTAAGAAGGTTCATCGTATTTCTGTTCTTTTATTCAAAGACTTGTCACTCGTTACAGCACATTCGATGGAACTAGCCAATTGGATGGGTTGAACATATGGCATGCGCTTTCGAATGATACTAGTTCACCACGTAAAAATATATTACACAATATCGATGACATTTGGGGTAGTGCAGCAATTACTATTGGTGATTGGAAAATCATTAAGGGTACAAACTACAATTCATCATGGGATGGTTGGTATGGTCCAGCGGGTATACGTGAACCCAGTCTTTATAATATTCAGCTCATACACAAATCTATGGCTGGAATTGCGCTGGCAAGTCTCAAACAATTGCCAAGCAAAGCTGCTATTTTGCGCATGCGTGCCGCTGCCACTGTGGAATGTAATTCAAAGTTAACTTATCTGAAACAGGGCACTGCTTGTAAGCCATTAGACGCCCCGTGTTTATTTAATATACGTGATGATCCTTGCGAACGCTACAACCTTGCTGAAAAGTACTTACAATAATTAATCAATTAAGCATGTAAAACTTAGTACTAACTCCCATTTTTTCTCTTTTGTCTAGGTACCCCAATATCCTTAACAATCTTCTTATTGAATTGGGTTATTTTAATGATACAGCAGTGCCGCCTTCGAACAAACCTCTCGATCCATTCGCAAATCCACGTTACTGGAATTATACCTGGACGAACTTTGGTGATTACGAAGCTTTCCAAGATGTAGAATTAAAGCTTTAATTAATAACATTTATTAATTACATTTGTTTTCTAAATTTATTTGTGAGTTCGCGTTTCTCCTATAGACAATAAAATAATGAACTCTTAAATTTTGAAGTTTGAAATGCTGACATCGTGTTAGATTAGGGAATGGCTGGAGCTAGTTACCTCGTCACTACGACAGCAATTGGGTATTTTGTAACAAAGTCATCGAGTTAAGTGTACTTCACGATATATAAATTTTTTGTTTTTGCTTCCATTAAAGTATTCCCACAATTAAGACGCTAACAAGAAGCTACCTCTCTCTCTTCACATGCTACCTGTTCCAAAATAAAAAATTCGTTCGTGTTTATAATTGGTGCGAATTGCACCACTTTGCTTTAGATTTGCAATTTTGTGGTTTTATAAAAATATACTTTATTTTTTATCGTATGTCGAAGATAAACTTACTTGTCGTCCATATAAACTAAAGTAAGGTACCTATTCATTTTTTTGTTAATTGTCTCTCAAAGACAACCATTTTTTAAATGCCTTCATAACAAAGAATGTATGTGTTAGTCTATATGATAGGAAGAGATGGAAGATGAATTTAAGAGATAATAGATAGGATAGTAAGAATAAAATGTGTATGGATCTCGTTGAAGAAATTAAAATGGAAAATAGGTAGAATGTACAGGATAAAAAAGAGTAAGAAAAGGATCACAAGTTGACAGATAGATAGTTTAGCTTAGCTACTCCGTCTTCTAATTTAAATCATCAATGAATATACTTATTTGCGTTATCTAATTTGTCCAATGTATCTAGTATCTGTAACCGCTGCCATCGTTGTCGCCATTGCCTCCACCTGGTCCAAAGCCACCATCGCCTTGATTATAGTTGTAGCCATTGTTGCCTCCTGCGCCGCCATTACCGTTACGCTTGGAACCATTTCCTGAGCCACCATTACGTCCACTACCTAATCCACCTAAGCCTCCATCCAAACCTTGACCACCGGGACGACCACTTGAATAGCCTTGACCATCTTCATTATCTTGTCCATTGGGCCGACCACCAGAATAACCCTGACCATCATCATTATATTGGCCACCTCCGCTACCACCTCTACCACCACCGTTTGAGTAGCCATTTGAACCGCTATCAGGTCGTCCACTTGAGTACCCATTACCGCCTAGATCTTGGCCACCAGGTCTTCCACTTGAGTACCCATTACCGCCTCCTAGATCTTGGCCACCAGGTCTTCCACTGGAATAACCATTACCACCAAGGTCTTGACCACCAGGTCTACCACTGGAAAAACCATTGCCGCCGAGATCTTGACCACCAGGTAACCCACTAGAGTAACCATTGCCACCAAGATCTTGACCACCAGGTCTGCCACTAGAATAACCATTGCCGCCTCCATTCTGTCCACCATTCCGGCCACCATTACCGCCACCTTGGCCGTTGCGACGTCCATTGCCGTTTGTTGGCCGACCACTTGAGTAACCCTGACCATCATCATTGTCTTGACCACTGGGCCGGCCACCGGAGTAACCTTGACCATCTTGGTTATATTGGCCGCCACCAAGACCATCGGCATTAGCCTCTCCTTCATAACGTATTTGTGGACGATAGCCTTGTTGATCAGCTTCATATTCGACTATCTGCAAAGGATTTTGGTTGAGTTTAGCATATTGTAGAATGTTCTTGGCAAAAATTCAAGCCATGCCCTTTTATATACAGAAAGAGAGTCTCGATCTTACTTGCTTCCTTCCATCGGGCAACAATACATTGTACTGGCCGGTGGTGAAATCACCATCGCGCATCTCTGAATGCCCAAACGACAGCCCACTTGGAGCGTCCTCAACTTCGTAACTAAATTCGTACTTAGCAGGTTCCTACGAAATATACAGCGAAAGAGTAATGAAGAACAAGAGTTGTTGGCAAAGAATTTTTCATATGGATTGGATGTTGTTTGTGGCTAGAGATATCACATTGCTGTGGTGCAAGTTTTGTATTTTGTTTTTTTTTTTTTAAGCGTGAGTGACTAGCGAAGCGAGTGTTCTTATATATTGGAAAAGCTTATGTAAGCAGCGTGTGTGCATTCATGTTTTGTTCATGAAATGATCTGAGTTCCATGTCTTGTTTTGGAAGGAGTCAAGTAAGAGCCGTAATACCTTTATACACTTACCAAGAAGTGCATACGTACATACATACATCCAATTCAAAAAAGGTACTTACATTGCTATCATAATCGCCAGCTCCAGCTGCAGAACCACCACCTGGACCTCCTCCACCGATACCTGAAGCTGGTGGTCCATATGAATCAGAGGGACGTCCTCCACCGCCCCCTGGTCCACCGCTGCCTCCTTGACCGGGAGCACCGTAGGTACTTGAAGGTCGACCGCCACCATTGCCATTTGTTGGTGGCCCATAAGAGTCTGAAGGTCGGCCACCTAAGCCACCAGATCCACCACGCCCACCACCAATTCCATTACCATTTCCAGGAGGCCCGTATGAGTCTGAAGGTCTACCACCTACTCCGCCACCCTGTCCCTGTCCCTGTCCTGGTGCACCATAACTGGTGGAAGGTCGTCCACTTACACCACCAATGCCTCCACCAATGCCTCCACCATTGCCATTGTTCGGTGGTCCGTATGAATCCGAAGGACGACCTCCACCTCCACCAAGACCACCGATACCACCTTGTCCTGGGGCACCGTATGTGCTCGAAGGTCGGCCACCACCATTGCCGTTACCGTTAGTAGGTGGGCCATATGAGTCTGATGGTCTTCCGCCACCACCTAAGCTACCAAGCCCACCTTGTCCAGGAGCCCCATAACTGCTAGAAGGTCGGCCACCAGCAGCACCACCACCATTGCCATTCGTTGGTGGTCCATAAGAATCTGAAGGGCGTCCACCTTGTCCACCCTGTCCACCTTGGCTTCCACGTCCCCCACCGATATTACCATTACCATTTGTTGGTGGTCCGTAAGAATCTGATGGACGACCAGCACCTGCCGCACCTATACTACCGCCTTGACCTGGTGCACCATAACTACTGGAAGGACGACTGCCACCATTGGCATTCGACGGTGGGCCATAAGAATCAGAGGGTCGTCCACCGGCGCCACCAGGGCCGCCAAGACCACCAGTGAGACCACTTCCTGGCGCGCCATAGCTTTCCGAGGGAGGTAGATAGGTATTTACTGGTGGCTCAGGCCGTGCCAGCACTGCCGTTGCTAACAGCACGATGCTAAGATACTTAAACATAGCCGATCGTTCGGAAGCACACAAACACACTTTATGCCACTAATCGGTGGTTTCTTTACACTTTTAATGCTTCACTTAAGGATTTCTACAATATATCAAAATATCAAATATTGTATGCTTCCTCGATGGGCGTGAGTTTGTTGGCGTTTTCTTTTTGGGAGACTTATTTTTGATTCGTTCGTATTCAGCTGTGCTCCTTTGCGATTCCCAAACGATTTCTGACTGATTTTCACACTGTCATGCTACACATATTTATATGAAACTTGCGAGTCTTAATGTGCCCGCAATGGCCCCACTCCGAACACCTTTCCATTTCCATTTTCATTTTGTTCTTGCTTTGTCACTCGCTTCGTTGCTTGATCTGAAAGTTGAGGATCAGTTATGATTTTCAAACGTTAGATGTCGCTCACGTTGCATCGCCCGCCAACTTTGCCATTCGTGTGGCAACAACAACAACAACAAATCCAACAACCGCAGCTGCCACATACGATCATCTTCAAATATATCGCATCGCTTCCATGGTATGTATTCTGCTCATTCTACTTTGATCAAATAATCAAACCTTCGCTGCCGCCTGCTTTTCTCCTTCACCTTCTCTCGCACGTTCTCATCATCATCAGCAGCAGCAACTTGCAACAGTTTTGCTAACGGGGAACATAATGTGCGCTCAATGCAAGCAAAATCTCAATTATCATCATCATACTGGTAGTTATTGTTGTATACTGTATGTCTTTGTCGCACGTGATCGTTACTGTTGTTGTTGTTTCAAGCCAACGAAGTCGCTGCTGTTGCAGTTGCTCCAGTGATCTCAGTTCGACGTCGCACGTCTTGCCAGCCATCGTCATCGTCATCGTCTTACCCCGTTTTGAGTGTCATAGTTGAGGGCTTCAACTCAAGTTTATGCCACGCGCAGTTGTCGACTCTATAAGTTTGTGGCGCCTCAACTTCTGCCTGCTCACTATAAAAATCGTTGCAAGTGTGATCAGCGGTTAGCTAGCGAGAGTGATTGTGTCTGCTGCCTTTACGTTGGCGCAAAATAGTCTACTCGGTGAACGTCTTCTTCATTGAATCTGCTTTACTTCAACACATTTTGAGTTTCGTTTTTTTTTTTATTGTGTTTCACTCGATTCATGTACCTAGATATATATAGACTTAGTTCGTGCTTTAAGCGACCCCAATTGACAATGTAACAAATATGTGCCAAATCTAGTGAGTCTGGCCCAGTCAAGATTGGTTTACTAACCGTTGTTCTACTCTATGCTTTCCACAGGCATTCAATGATATCTAAGTAATAAAAATGTTTGTAGATTTCTGTTAGCGACAAAGATGATTGTTGATACAACTATAAAGATATATAGAGATATGTTTTGATATCTCTAACTCTTTGCTTGTTGTTTTCGGAACACGCACGACAAATTTTGTAAATCGTAACTCCTACGAGTAGTCATCGTCACCATCAACGCTGCCGCCGCCGACAAGATGAAACTGCAATGTTTAAAATTAATTGCAAAACCACGCGAAACCAAGAAATATTGAAAACGCCGACGACAATGACAGCAATAACGGTAATGTTATGCTATTGCTAAGGCGCGAATAACAGTAATGTTAGCAACATCAGGCGATAGTTAGGAGGAAAAAAAAAATGTAGTAGTAAGAGGTTATTGTTAATAACATATTGTAGTAAAAGTAAGTGTGTCTACTCTTACATGAAATAATGTCAACAAAGGTCACAAGCGAAATTGTTAATTTGTAATGAAATAATTTTGAATTTATTTTTATTTTATTATTATTATTTCTGTTGCTTTTGCATAATTTTTATTTTTCTCACAAATTATATGAGTATACGACCTAAACCTAATTTTAATTATATAGGAGCTATAAGTTGTGCTTGGCCAAATACCAAAATGGTCTCAAATGCTTATCACATAATAAAATTTTAATGCTGTGTTTTTGAACAATTTCTAAAAATAAATTGTGATTAAGTAGTGTGCCTCATCCTCATAAGCACAAAATAAAAGTGAAACTTCTTTAGTGAAGCTAAGTAAATCCAAAAATTAAAAAAATGTAATGTGACGAAAATCAAAATGCGATGATGCTTCACAGGTGTAGTGGGGAGACGCAAAAAAACAATGCGCACTGTTTTGTGTGGGCTCGACTGCAGCGTAGAGAATGAATGATTATGCATGAGTAAGGGAGAGAGAGATAAATAAGGTTATATTTTGTACAGAACGAAAATAATTAATTACCTTGTGTTTGGTTTTCATAAATGCAATTTTAATATAAAGCAAGGCAACAACAGCTCAGCATTGCGGGTCTGTTGTTGTTGTTATCTTGAACACAAAATCAAACAGCAGCAACAACAACACAAGCAACTCGTGCACTTCCCTTCTCAACAGACGCTCGCTCGATCTTCTACCACTTCTTCGTACGCTAATCATAAAAACACACATCAGTAAAGCATTTTTTATCTCTCTTATTAATGCATAAAAATTCATTCTCTACGCAGCATTGTCTTGTGTGTCTCCTTACTACTTCTCTGAAGCATCATCACATTATGATTTCCGTCACATTTCAGTTTCATATTTTTTTGGGATTTATCGCTAACGAATTTTCAATTAAAACAAAAAAAAAAAAAAAAACCGGAAGAAAATATGTGGAGTTACTATGAAATTCCAAGAGAATAGCCATTCTCCTATCTCGAAGAATACTTAATTCAGACTTGCCTACGGAGGGTTCCCTCCCAATTGTTCCGTTTCGATCCGGAACCGGCTTGGATCGAAATTTGTTGAGAAAATGGCACATAGAAAAATTTGGGTTCACTATTCCTCTGGACTAACTTATTTAGAAATAGATGAACAGAGAAGATCCAAACGATTCTCCTCATCTGTCGTCGGTTGTTAGGGATAAGAATATGGTATATTGACAAAACATTACATCTATTCAGCCTAGTAAAATTATGTGATGTGCATGTTTGTTTTGAAAATAAAAAATAAAAGGAAAATAATACTTGGTTTGTTTTGTATAGATTTCCATTTTAATATTGTAGGATATTTCCATTTCAATCATCTTTAATAGAATTGTTTTTCTCAAAATTTCTACGCCAATGATTTCTATAAATAAGCCATGTTTCAATTAATAAAAACTTATTAACGATATAAATCAGAAAGCAGACCAAACAATATTCATCCAATACAAAGAATAACAAATAGGCCAAGTAAAGTGAGAGAAGATTGCTCAAAATGTCAAATAATAATTGCAAGAGGCAAATCCAATATCGATGAAAATATGCTATAAATAGATTAAGTTGGTGGGAATAAACTTAGTAAGTATGAATGAATAAAACTTACATGAGAACCAAAGCATGCCATAGAATAGTAAACCGATTATTCCATTAGAAGGATTTAAATGGGTCGCAACGCCCATAATATACTGCGATAGGCCAAAACCACGTCCATAGCTTAGTATAAAAGAGAACCATGAAGTTCAACATGTTAAAAATATCAAAGTTTTGCTATGTGTTAAAATTACTTACTAAGATTTAAAGACTGTAGTGCAGCTTATTTTTGGCGCCACATCGCATAAAGCGGTATACGAATCGTCCTGCTCTGCACGAATTTTTACATAGGTCGCATAAGCCGATATGAGGATACCCGCCAGGCAAATTAACCGAAAACGTGTGTAAGTTTTAGTTGTCGTCATGTTCTTAATGCGAGCAGAAATTTCTC
This sequence comes from Amiota minor, assembly GCA_037043295.1. Classification (NCBI taxonomy): domain Eukaryota; kingdom Metazoa; phylum Arthropoda; class Insecta; order Diptera; family Drosophilidae; genus Amiota; species Amiota minor. The sequence goes on from JBAMAW010001787.1 coordinate 5,872,698, forward strand.
ACACAAGTTTGTTCAGTCAAGTCTCCAGTGGAACTGTTGTATCTAAAGGCAAAGGACATCTTTATTGAGACTGTCTAAATGAGCGTAGGATATTGTAAGTTAGAGTTGTCATCTGATTGTTATATTAATATGTTTACCAGATTCTTTTAAAACTTTTTACAGTAAATACACAATAATTTCCTTCACAACTTTTTTCCTTCACCTTAAGTAAGAAAATGTTTACATTATTAAAAAATATGGCGAAAAAAAGTTTTTTTTTTTGGAATAAAATGTAATAACAAAAATACCTGACACCTCTATAGCAGCACTTGCGCAATCAATATTTACACTCTTTCTAAGCAAAGCTCATTGAATGTTATTTAATTAAGTTCATTTGACAAACATCTAAAGAGACACTTGCACTTTGTTTTGACGCAACAGGTAAATGATGTTGTATCTAGGTGAATGCTCTCAAAAGGGGGTTAAGTACAATACAATATGGGATGGTTTTTATGAAGCTGTAATGTTAAGGGTGACTGGGTGTAGTGTTACTTGGTGTGATGTTTTTGCTTTATAATCATATCGGAACAAGTAAGTTAAGTACTAAAATTTCTGAACCATTTCGAAGCTTTAAAAGGAAAGATTGAATTATTTTTAATAGAGGAACAATATGTTAATATATTTCTTATTTTTCTATTAACAGCAATATAACAGCGCCTATATGAAAAGCTTAAGGTTTAGGAAAATTGTCTTTAAATTCTGTGATACGACAATAAGTCTCTCGGAAAGTCAATTAGTGATTAGTTTCAGATTTTTTAGTTCTTTAGTAAGTAAGAAAATGGTACTCGGACAAATGGTCGAATACCTATACTTCTAGGTATGCTGATAAAAAGATTTAATATTTATATTCACATTCCGTTTATAAAAACATCTTTTTCATTCCTTAATGGTAGATCTTCTAAATAAGAAAATTTGAATATTGGTCCATATATTGAAAACTAATGTATTGTATATATGGGCGTCCATACTTTAACCAGGGCTGTCCAACCTTTTCGGTTCACTTGGCCATATTGGGAATAGTCGTGGTGCAAGTAGTTGGTGAGCAAAAAAAAAAAATCGGCCAAGTGCGAGTCAGACTCGTACACGTAGTGTCTAAATTTTAGTTCATAGTCCAATAATCAAAAAAGTTTTTCAAATAAGAACATGAACTTTAATGGTGGTTTTGTATGGGAGGTACCTTCCCTAGTTGGCCGATTTGGCTGATTCCAACAGATGTATAGAACCTATATCAAAAACTTTTATTGTCTAAATTTCAGTTCGATAGGACTAAAAACAAAAGTTTTTCCAATAGGAACCTGAATTTTAATGGGGTTTGTATGGGAGGTACCCTTCTTAGTGGTCCAATCAAAGTGAAATTTCGACAGTATAAGTTTCTGATATATAGCCACCAATCACCTAAATTTCAAGATATTGGGACTACTGCATCGTATAGCTGCCATACAAACCAAAATGTTTCTTGTATGGGGACCCCTTTAAATTTTTGAAAATATTGCCCGGATAGAACTACACATTCTGTGAATATTTCAACTCTAGCTCTAGCTAATACGGTTCATGAGATATAACCCGACGATTGACAACGAAGTCTCTGCAATAGGATTCCTTTTGGTATCCTTTGGGTCCGCAACTTTTTTGTTTTTTGTCATTTGGACCTCTCACTGATATCAGCCACGCGTTGGACAGCTCTGCTTTATGCCAAATAGAACGGTGTAAATTAGGAAAAAGTGAGTAATATTTTCTCAGTTTGTTATTACTAAGAACAATAACATATAAACTTATATAAACTTATTTTTCATATAAATTGTAAATGTGTCCTTATTAATCATATGTTCAATATATAGTTGAAGCTAGGATAAAGTGCTTTGCTATATATTTCAATTTTAGCCTTGATATCAAAAACAATATAATAATAAAAAGTAAAAATTAGTCGATCAGTTACATTTTTAGAAGTGGAAACAAGTTATAGGACAACATTGTTCGTTCTTTTTAATAATCGTTGGATATCGCCAGAAATACAATGTATTACAATAAAGCGCTTGTGATTGATAATGGATCAGGAATATGCAAAGCTGGTTTAGCGGATAATGATTCACCGCAAAAAATATTTCCATCCATAGTGGGCCGCTCTCGGTATCAGGGATTGTTGTTTAATTCGTCCATTTCCAAGGAGGTTTTTATAGGAGATGATGCTTTACGTATGAGAGGAATGCTTACATTGAAATATCCTATTGAACATGGAATAGTCATCAACTGGGATGATCTACAAAAAATATGGGAGCACACATATGAACAATTGCATCTTTCTTCTGAGTTACATCCAGTTTTGCTTACTGAAGCACCACTAAATCCTAAATCAAATCGTGAACGAATGACGCAAATCATGTTTGAGACATTTAATGTACCAGCTTTGTATGTGGCAATACAAGCAGTGCTGGCCTTATACTCTACTGGACGAACGTTTGGAACTGTTGTGGATGCGGGTGATGGTGTAACGCATGTTGTCCCAGTGTACGAAGGGTATGCCATACCACATGCAAGCAATCGGATTGATCTTGGTGGCAGGGATCTAACTGATTACTTAATGCGATTGTTAATGGAGCGTGGATATAGCTTTACAACAAGTGCTGAACGTGAAATTCGTACGTAATATCAAGGAGTCCTTATGCTATGTTGCACAAAATTATGATCAGGAGTTGGAAGCAACGGCTGGTCAGCTTGCCGCTGCCACTGCTGCTGACGAGACTTACGAACTACCCGATGGTAAAATCATAAGCATAGGCAATGAACGTTTTCGTTGTCCCGAGGCAATGTTTAAGCCATCGTGTTTGGGCTTAGAGTTTGCTGGCTTACATGAGATAACAAATCAAACGATCAAGAAATGCGACATAGACTTACGTAAGGATATGTATGAGAGCATTGTGTTTTCGGGTGGTACGACCATGTTTCCCGGTATAACAGAACGCTTGCAAAAGGATATTTCAGCTCTTGTGACATCAGGCGTAAGAGTAAAAGTTCACGCCATGCAGGATCGCATGTATGCTGTCTGGAATGGGGGCTCAGTATTGGCTTCGTTATCTATGTTCCAAAACATGTGGATTTCAATGGATGAGTATAATGAGCATGGACCAAACATTGTGCATCGAAAGGGTTTTTAATTTTAACAAGACAAAAAAAAGCAAAAAAATTTATAAACGTTTTAAAATCAAGGCTTCATTTGTTCGAAATAATTGTTGCATACCATTTATGGTATTTTTTTAATAAGTACTTATATTTTTGTTATTTGAATAATCATCAATGAAACACTAAAAATTCGACAAATTGTGGATTCAAATTAAATTTTTCCTAATGAACTTAATCGTGCACAAAATCGAAATTATTGGCACATTTCAATGAATGAACAGAATCTCATCACGTTCAACCAAAAAAATTTACAAGAAATGTTAATAAAACCAAAGAACCAAAGGCGCCACACATGTGAAACACAGTAAAAATTACAGTAAAAACTACAGTAAAAACTACAAACAAAATGCGTCAAAATCCGCTTTGTTCAAATTGAAGATTTAAAATAGTCTAAAGGAACCGCAAGGGGCTCAAGGGGGTATCTGTACAAAACCAAGATGTAGCGACAAGTCAACTTTTGCTTAAAACTTTAAAGAAAAATTTCAACAATAATAATAATAATGATCAGCATTTTGATGATGATGATGATGATGATGATGATGATGATGATGATGTTTGTGAGTCAGTCAGTTGGTTATTAAAGCGTTGAAGGTGACTTGATTTCGTTGGTAAGCTCACACTTTTCTTGAATTGAATTTTATCCAACAAAACATGTGCACGTGTGGCATCACAATATGATGGTGATTGTGATGGTGATGGTAATGAAGACGATGCTGATTATATTGCTGATGTTGCAACATAACGTTGCATTCATAAATGCGTCAAAGTTCATAAATTTTTCAAACAATTAATTAGTAACACAAAAACAGAACTGAAGAGAAGAGAAGGAAATACTTTTGTACCATTGGGGCACAAGCCTTTGTATTTTAATTTATATTATTATTGTTCTTCTTTGTCATTTCATTGTCTCTAAGATATATCAAAAATTATAATAAAATACAATATAAAAATTCTACTCATTAAAAAACAAAAAAAAAAAAAAAAATCAAGGTAAATTAAATCCAAATTTTGTACACGTTCTTTTTCATTTCAAAAATAATTCTCGATTCTCGATTTACGTTTGATTAAACTTTTTGTGCGTTGCTGGTCAACTTATGAAGTTCAGGGTTATAGATACTTTTGGAATACAATCGTTGATTGTCATCAAAATCATTGATTCTTATGATTTCGTAATAACATAAGTACTTATGTATGTATGTATGGATGGATGGATTTGTGTGTTGCTTGAAACGTGAATGATATATAAACAAAAAATTGAAAGTTACATAAAAATTCAGTTCTGCTTGAATGCAGTTTGTAGTATGTATTTTGATATGTTTAGCGGGTGCATTGCAATAAAGAGGAAACGAAGCAAGCCTTAAGCAAACAAACTATAAAACATTATAGTACAACATCATGAAAAGATTCGCATATATGTATACCGTTATCGTGCTTAAATATTCTTCTTCTACATGATATATGTATGTTGTATACCTACTTCAATGTAACAAACAGTTTTACACAATCACTGCTGAGCATTCACGGCTCATCATGTCCCTTTTCTTAATTTATAACATCACGATGTTGAATTTATTTTGCAAGCGCGACAACTTTTTGACTGAACTTACAACAAAACAAACAAAATAATTTCAATTTTATTTTGTTATTAAGCGCTTTTCACTGCAGAACAACTACACAGCTACACAACACCAAAAATATAAGTACAATACAACAATAATAATAACAACAACAACAACAACAGCTACAGCTTAATTCAGCCCATTTATGTCAAATAATGTTTGTAGCATCAAAGAAGTAACAGATTTTACTTTCAAAGTAAAGTTGTTTAAAATGAAGAATTTGCGCAACCTTGAGACACAATGACAACAACAGCAATAAACACTCTCTGTTTGTTGTTGTTGCCAATACACAAAATACAGTCGAGGTGTGATTATAGAATAATGAGATTGATACTTCTTTTTAGTTTAACACTACACCTACGTATAGAAGATTAAGATATTAAACGCCTGGATCCCTCATTCAAGTCACATAGGAAACAAAAAAAAAAAAAAACAAAGTCACGCTAGTTTCATTTCATGACCCAATGTCCCAGTGCGGAAACACTGATTTTATGTGATCAACCTAAGATTTTTATTTCTGATCGAGAAATTAAGCATCAATTCATGAATTGAAACCAATTTAAAATAAGATATTGGAAACTTGATGATCAGCAATAGGTAGGTAGTATCTAAAGGTTCACATGACAGTGAAGCCAAGCTATGGCCCAAAGTTGAATCATTATCCTAATTACCCTGACCATCTTTAATTTTTTTTTTTTTTTTTATATATATGGAAACTACTCTTTTATAAAATCTTAAACAAAATATGTTATTACTTAGCCTCCAGTTGGAAAGAATGAAAGTATTGGATTGAGGTACAAATTCAAATATTTTTTTAATATTAAAATTAAATTTTAATAAACGATATATTGTCCACTTTGGGGGATCATCTTCTGCCATGACTCGGCTAACACCATTATTCCATCAATGGAAAAATTCTGCTCATCGGAACAAATGATAATCTGATGGTGCAATGTCAGGACTATACTCAGGATGCATTAAAACTCCTCTACTAAAGTCTTTCAATTTCTGGCCACTTTTTTTCAATTACTTGCTTCAACCGTATTCATTATTGGGGCAGTAGACATTCGAATAAACCGTTTGGCCAGACGATAGTAGCTCATGATACCAAATACACAGCATCACCTTCTTTCCCGTCAATCCAGGCTTTGTCACTGTTTGTCCCGCTTCATCTCCCTTTAACCAAAGTCTGCTTTCGCAAAACAGTCTCGTATGTTATGCATCTATCAGCACCCGTTACAAATCGCTTAAAAAAGTTTTGATTTCGTTCCATTTCAATAGCGATTCGCATATGGAAATTTTGGCATGTTAAATTTCTTTCATTCAATTCATGAGGCACCCAAAATAAAGATCATTGTAAATGGCTTAAAACTGTTTTGTTGTCAATGTTATGACTGCTTATATGCCGGTTTGCATAACCTTTTCCATGATTTCATCGACTTTTGAAGTGAAACTTCTTTAGCGACGTTGGGAAAAAATTTATACTACAAATTTGAGTGAAAAAATACTAATCGTCACGTTTTGGAATCATCTGTATCTCATGAACCGCACTAGGTAGAGACTTGAAATTTTCACAGAATGTGTATTTATTCCAAATCTCCAACGAAAAAAAAAAAAATTTGTGGGGAATTCACCGGAAAAGTCTCAAAAAAGAGACACAACAAAAACATGCAGTTTGAGTGTATAAAAATGTTCATAACAAAAATAAGCGAATGTACGAAGAAAAGATAACGAGAAGTACACATAAGCTCGTTGATGATCTAATTTATGTGCAAAAGGAGACAGACGGCAAACTTAAGCACAACAACAACAATTAGACACGCCAAAGAAACCAAAAGCAGTATACAGACGGACAGACAGACTGGCATTTCTTGACAATGGTTTTCGATAGACCACCTTCACAACTAACAGAACAAATTTTTCCATGTATCTGCGCCACATTATTCTCCTTATTGTACAATAGTAAAATTTAAGATACAATATGTCGTATTTTTTTTTTTCCGAATTTTCACTAACTTTTTATAGAAAAAACCATTGTCAAGCCAAAAACAAAGTCAAATGAACAGAAAAAGGCTAATGTTATGTGACCTTATACCTGCCCAGCAGCTATGACATTTCTCCTGACTCGAGATTTTTGTAAATTGAATACTTTTACAAATGAACATTTTTTTTTTTTTCTGTTGGAATGTTAAGATCATCTTAATCTTTAGTTGCTCTCAAGATCAAATGTGAATTGAAAGAAACAAATGTTTTCAACCCATCTTAGAAGAAATATTTCAGCATATACAAACACAGTACATATATGAATTTATAATCACACCTCGCACATACATACACATGTGTATCTGTGTTTACAAGGCAACATTCATTCCCTACATCATCTTTATCACAAACTTGTATTGAAGTTCGTTTTGCTTTTATTTAAATGTTACTACATAAGTGCATATAATATGAACGACAATAAAACGAACTGCAAAAAAGCAACAACAGTACAGTCAGTACAATATACAAATAAACAATTTAGCAAATTGTTAACACGGTTCAGATCAAAAACAATCGATAACTGAACAAGCGCAGCGCATCTGCATCAATCGATTATCGCTGATAATCGCTTATGTTCTAACAGTTGACCTTTGACGTCACGGTTTAAGTGCAACTTAAAAAATTATTTAAACATTTTTTGCTATTTTTGTTATTTTCAGTTTTTTATTTATTTTTATTTTAGTTATTTTTAAATGCACATTTATGTCGAAAATTGTTGAAATTCAATTGCTTTGCTGCACATTTTTCTAAACATTTATGACAGGTAGCAGCAGGTAAGGTGACGGTGACGGTGACGGTGACGGTGATGGGGACGGTGATGATGTTGATGATGGCTATGACGAGACGGCGACAAACGCGTTGAGTTGAGCTGCGATTTTTTTCACTGTCTGAATGATTACGGGTGATTGCCACAATTACTTTGCCCTTCATTTTATTAGTAGTGATGAAGTTGTTAACATTTACATACAAACACATAATACAAAGTGTGTTTAGTATGAGCGATTGTGTGTCCAGAGCCAGAGAGGTGGAAATGATTAAATGATGTGACGGCAGTTGGAGTACATACTATTTGGTCAAACGATTTAACCTTGCCATGGGTGGCCAATTTTAATGATTGATAGAAACAAATCCATACACATGTGGTTCACTTGAAAGAAAGGAACGTACTTATAAGGAATTCATAAAAAAATGATATAGTTCTACTTACATTATTTATATAATAAATGTACGTTTATAGCTTACTTAAAACTATGAGACAGATCCAGGAATAAAACCGTTCCAATCTCCTAACAGTAGAGCTGTTGTCAATTAAATTAATCGCTAATTCATTGCCATTCATCATCACTACGTAACTTTTATATCCATTTATTTTTCGGTGATTTTGTCCATTTCTTCTCTAATGTTGAAGTCTTTGTGAATAACCTATAAGTTTGTAGCATTGACAATTCTTTTGAGTGCTTTATTTTGATATTTTTGAAATATTTCGATCTTAGAACTGCTTGCAGTGGCCCAAAGTTGCATGGCTTATGTCCACATCAGTTTCATCATTACTTTGTAAAAGAGAATTTTGTTTTCTGGGTTTCGTTGACAGAAAAAAAAAAAGGAATAAATGAAAAGAAATCTAGTAGATATTGAATCACATCTACTAGAGTTTGACAAATTTCTAGTCATTTTTGTACTTACATATCTTATCAACAAATTTTAAGCAGCGCACACTTGTCAAAATTATAGGACACTTTGCTTTTTCTTTTATTTATCTGATTATATTCGAATTCTAATGTAATTCTATGTGCTTTGGCGATTATGAGCATCGTCTATTCATTAATATTCTTCTTATTTTAAAATGGGTATCGCTAATTTATTATCTATATACTTATATAAAAAGAACCCAAACAAAAAAAAGTATGACCCAACAAAACTCGAGAACGACTGGACAAATTTTGTTAACTTTGTTTTTGTTGTACTCATGGAGTTACCAGTGAGATTCGTTGGTATATTTGGACCCGGTAGATGGCGCTGTTGTCCAGATAGAGATAGTTTTATGTAATTTTTTTTAACATTTTTCCATTTGGCACAAAATATACTAAACCGAATTTAATAATTTTTTTTTTAAAGAACAAATGAATTTTAATGCAACAAATTGCATACTTATTGTTTTTCATTTTTTAAAGTTAAATATATTATTTTTAATTATTAAGTTTTAAAAAAAAAAACACTGCAAGACCAAGCACAAAATGGTTTATACGTTTCTTTGTTGTTAATGCTGGTTGTTGTTATTGTTGCATTTTTCTTCTCATTTTTTAATAACTGAGCACGCGCGGGGCGTAGCAATGCACGCGGGCAACACTAGTAAATTAAAAAAAAAAAAAAAACTGTACTACTACTAAGCATTCTATGCAAATGTCAATGTTGTTGAGTTCTTTTCCTTTTTGATGCTCTTGACAAATCCAGCTTTACGTATGATTATGTCCTGTAAAAGATCATCATCGGTGAGGACATCATCTTCGTGCCAGATTTCCAAGTACTTCAATTTTTTTAACATAACAATGGTGTGCAAATAGAATTCAACTATTGGTTGATATATCCGAATGTATTCAATCATTGGAGACCGAATTATAAAGTGCGCGGGAATCAGTTCAGAAAAATCAGAGTCCATAATAATGTCCAGAGCTTTTAAGTTGTTTAGTATCGAGTTATCTGTAGATTCGTTGAATACTTTAAAGTTGCTAGTACATATCTGTAGAGAATGGAAGTTTGTTGCATTCTTACAGATAAAGTATAAATGGGCTTCAGGTGAGATAAGATCCTTTTGATACAAATAAATGTGATAGATTGGGTTTTGTTGCCAAATCATAACACATAAAGACTCAATGCGCTTAGAACTTTTAGCCAAACTGCACATTTGCTCCAAAGATAGCTGGTTTAGGATACCAAGCAAGATTTCTTCACTGAGATATGGTAAATTTTTAAGACTTATTGTTGCGAAAACCATTTTTCCTACTGAATTTTGGTTTAGATTGATTTCAATTTCTATATATTCTTTCTGTGATTTAAGAGATGCTCAATGAACGATATTTTTTAATTGATTCTGATATATATCTAAAATGTTCGAATTTATATACGGATGATCCCTAATGACTTCAATGAATAACGTTAATAGCGAAATTTCTAGGTACTCATTATGTTGGTTGCTGGTTTTTATGGAGAATTTATTAAGCATTCAGGTAAATTACTTTTAAGTGCCTTTTACACTGTCATATCCGTGGACAGTTTTACTTTTTTATAATTTTGAAAATAATAAGCACAGTTTAATATGCACTGTACATTTTTTTCAATTATAGAAATTCAAACTGAATACTGACTGTTATTTAATAAAACTGTGTTGCGCCATCACTGCAGCCTAATTATCTCTGTGACCAGTGCTAGCCAAACTGTTGTGCTTGAGAACACTTACCTATTTACCAGCACTAAATTGTTAACTTATCTACCAACACTACTAATCTTACATATGTTTTGAACTTTTCTGAAGCCCCGGCATCGTAGCAAGTTTGGTGAGAATTGCCATTAATTAAAATAATTTTCATATACATATTACAACGTATTATTTTTGTTTAGAATTATTTTCTTGTCATTTTTGGATAAAAGTAAACTTGTTGCAATGAACAAAATGTCTAAAATTCTTGCGTCGGCAGCAAAGTAAGTTGAAAATAATTTATTGTACCAACCGGCAAAGGTCTTGGATTGACCCTGATAATGATAATTGATTACATAAAGAAAAAAAAAAAACAAATTCACTGTTTTTTTATGCATATCGTTTTTTGTATTCTATTTTTTGTTTTTGTAGAACTGCTGTTCGTGCAAAGCATACACTTCCTAAGTTGCCCTATGAGTATAAAGCATTGGAGCCCATCATTAGCTGCGAAATTATGGAGCTGCATCATACCAAGCATCACCAAACGTATGTGACCAATTTGAATGCTGCCGAAGAGCAACTGGAGGAGGCCAAATGCAAGAGCGATACCACTAAAATCATACAGTTGGCTCCGGCTTTGCGATTCAATGGTGGTGGTCACATAAACCACACAATTTTCTGGCAAAATCTATCGCCAAAGAAATCCAACCCTAGTGAAGAGTTGAAATGTGCCATTGAAAAGCAATTTAAGAGTTTCGATAATTTCAAAAAAGATATGAGCGCACAGACTGTGGCCATTCAAGGTTCTGGTTGGGGCTGGTTGGGTTACAACAAGAAAACGGGCCAATTGCAGATTGCTGCTTTGCCCAATCAGGATCCGTTGGAGGCCAGTACAGGTGAATGATACACATACATAAATGTCAAATAAAACATACATAAGTAATATTTCATATATTTGCAGGTTTGATTCCACTTTTTGGCATTGATGTCTGGGAGCATGCTTACTACTTGCAGTACAAGAATCTGCGTCCGAAATACGTTGAATCTATTTGGGAGATCGCTAACTGGGATGACATTTCTTGCCGTTATCAGGAAGCTGTTAAATTGAAGTAAATCCGAGTACTTTTATAGTAAAGCGATTGCGAAACTAAAAGGCGAAAAGGGTTACAGAATAACAAACACCAGCAACAATAAATCTCTGCACCGCAAAATAATAAATAATAATCAAAATCCCATTGTAGAATGCCTTCATAATAATGATTACTGCATTATATCAAATAAAATAACAATAAATAATCGAAAAACATAAATTTTGTTGAAAGTTGCCACTCATTGTTTATGAACAAATCACAAACAACAAATCGATAAAATAAAAAATCGAACTATCGCTTATTATCGCAGTACAAAATTTTCCAGCACTGCAGATGCAGCTGCGCTTTGGGTTAATCAGCTGTTCGCCTTTTGTTTTTGTTTTTGTTTTCAATTGTTTTGTTCTTCGTTTTAACTTTTAACCCTCCTTAAAGTTCAGAAATAAAATGTAACTGCGCAAATCCCAAATTCTACATATCCTGCGCTACTTTTCATGGAGTTGATTCAGAAGTTCTGTGCTCTTTATTCAATGCGGTCACATTGTACGCGAAGTTGAAAAAGAAATTTCTACTGGAAGAGCAAACACAAGCAATTCAATTGTTGTGTTTTTGTTTGTATCTATCGAAGTGTCTAGTGGTGAATCATTTGCCAAAATGCATTCAATACATTGATTGACTGTTTAATTTTGATTGCTGCTATTGACGACAACGACGCCAAGAGGGAACAGGTGTGCGTGTTTGCGTTTAATAATAAAAGCAGATAAGACAAGTGCAATCAACCTCCGCCATTTGTCTGTCTTCTTTTAATGTGATTTCTTGACTCGTTCGTCTCGTGAACCTCATTGGCGTAAACAACAATTTTCGATTGTGACTGAATATTTAAAGGTGTCAGAAGACCAGTGCAGGAGATTTCAGGGTTTTCGTTGGTAAGTAAGAGAGAATAAATAAATAAAAATTCTATTTGCTATTAATCTATGAAAAATCAATCGTTCTTGCAACTTCAAGTTAGAGGCATGTGATTATTCACACGTTTATGGATTACTTTTGTTGCAGAAGATCATAACCGTTACGTATAATCAACGGAAATTGAAGAATTACTCTGATTAAAATCTTGGCATTCTTCTATAGTTTTTGTTAAAACAATTGTGGGCGCAGTGACTCCTTTCCCTAATCTAGTTTATAGAAGATCATCATTAGTCTTTTTATGTTTTGAAGAAATTTAATTTTATCAACAAAATGATATCCATCCTTCCACCTTTTTCGTTCGACCTGCTTATGTCATATCTATGAAAACTCATTTGTTAGTATGAGAATCTTCCATTTTACCCTACTAGTAACTTGCTGCTGCCTCTTGTATTCATTTCATTCATTCATTTCATTTCTTCATCACATTCACTCTTTGTCTTTATGGCACATAATTATAAAAAAAAAGGCTGACAAGAAAGTTGCGAGAATAACAAAGTGTGGCCAACGTAACAAAAAGGAAATAAAGAGAATGAAAAAGTGTCAACATCAACAACAAAAACAACAAGAATGACAGTGATAAAGGGAACAAAAAGGAACAAAAAAAAAAAAAAAAGCACGCAATGACGTTGGCCGTCGGGTGAATACTGTCCTGTCAGTTTATGCCCACGCGTTTTCTATATTTTTGCTTGACTTCATTCCATTCTTCTTCAACCTTCTCTCCTCAATTTTAGTCTTTAGTTACAAATTTTACCTCTGCACATTGTTCATTTGTTTCTTTGTTTGTTATTGCATTTGTTAGGTGGGTGGATGGGACGCCTGTTGCTGTCACATTGAATGCGTTGCGTTCAACTTGCTTCTGTTTTTGTGTTATTCTGTTCTTATCTTTGGTTGCTTTTATTCGTTTTTTACTGTTTCATGTTCACGTTACTTTTCCTGTCACTTCTTACTAGTAGCTGCTACTACAAGATATTTCTATAGAATGCTATAAATAAGATTTCATGTCTTACGTCCGTGTATTTTTCATAGAGCATATGGAGAAAATTAAATCAAAATTAAGCTCACAAAAAAAAAAAAAAAAAAAAAAAAATCAATTGTAACAAATAAAATAAAATCATGTCTTCTCTTTGTGTCTTGGTTTCCTTCCTATTTCTGGTGAACAGTGATGGGTTGCTGTATGCAAGGATTAAAGCTTTGTGACTCTGCCTATGCCTATCTTAAAAATACTTGTAGTTTAAGCTGATTTTATGATCAAAATAATCATCATTTCTTGTTAGATTTTCTTACCATTTTAAGGTTTTTTTTTTTTTTTCTTAATTAAAGCCCCTTTAACCTATGTCCTCTTTTAAGCTTAGTCGTCATAAGTTTCAGTTTAATAAAGAATTTAAAAAGTAGCATACTTTTGGGGGCTTGAATTTTAAAAACAAAAAGATTAAAACTATCAAAAATAAAGTAATTAATATTTATATTATTGACTTCGTGACGACAAATAACATCATCATTTGTATTATTAGTCTTGTCCTTACAGTCGTCATCATTATCATCTTCATTATTATAATATAAAGCTTTGACGTCACAATGCGCATAATGAAAAACGAACGAGCGAGCGAGTTTGGTCTGGTCAGCAGAAGGAAACCAACACAGAGTGAAGTCCTTTTGTCGCAGGAGGCAATTTGACATTATTGTTTACCTTACTATACAAACATAAAAATGGGCAAACTTTCGCATGTTCGGCAGATTGTTTAAATAGACAATGACATATGTATGTACAAATGTATGATGACGACGTTGCGAAAATGAACGAATAGACACAAATTAAGATAAATTGGTTTTTTCACAAATATTTAAACAAGAAAAAACAAAAAAAAAAAAATATAACAAAATACAGAAAAATGAGAGAAAGCAGGACTATGAATGGCATGGCATGACAAAAAGCCTACATTTTATTAAACTTCTAGTTTTTATATTAAGTTCAGGGAGAAAGATATAAAACAAATCATGAACAAGAATCTTAACCTTGATTAAAATGCCCTCGAGTTCTATACCATTTAAGCCATACTTTTCCATATGTCTTCTGATGAAATTTATATTTAGAGAGACACAAAGCACCCTTGATTTGATATTGGTTTTAGAATACTACATTTTGAGTACTTCACCTTTGACCTTTAGTCCTTCCTTGATTTCCTTGAGAGATTTGCGCACTGAAGTGCTTTGTGTATGCGTGGGTAGACTTCGTTCATATTAAGTGTTTGAAAGCATTAGATTCTTATTGGCTTACATTGCTTGATTTTATAATCACATACATATGTTTTTATTCTGTTATGGTTAGTTGGTTGGTATGTGGGTGCGTCATTGAGAAGTGAGTGTGTACTGATTAAAAGTTTTCGAAAATATATTCCTAGTAAATTTATACTGCTGTTAGCTGCTTGACATTAGATGAAGTTCCGTAAGTTGATATCTCTTTTATAGTTGTTCGCTAATTAGTTGGTGATAATAATGAAAGCATATGTAATTATGTGTGAAAGGTTAAAGAGAAAAGATAAAATTGAGATGAAGAAAACGTGCATAACATAAGGATGAGGCCGCTGCAGAGATTTCCACATTGGTAGAGAGATCCACCATTCCATAGGCGGAAATTTACTTGGAGGGCATGGGAGCACGTTACCAACACCACACTTCACCGCCATAGACGGTAGTTTTACAAAAAGCAAGGAGTTTAATACTTATAACCATAAGAAATGCTGTAGAAGTAAACACAAGTCTAGCAACATTCAGAGAAGAAATTCAAGCTAATTTGCCAAAAGAAAAACAAGATATATTTTGAAAGAAAAGGGTGAGACTAGATGAGAAGAAAGTCATGAAGCGGTTACATTTATGCACATCTTGCCATGTCTTCCTTGAATTTTGCAAAAAATAGTTGACCAAGGGAAAAGATTTGCTAAATATATATTTCATATCATCCGTTGTTATCGGAATTTCTTCTAATATTTTAGATATTTTAGAAATCACTTTGCCTTTATCTCTCTACATCTATACAAGCCATTGAAATTGATATAACTGCGTCAGTTCACCGCATGAACACTACCCCAGCTAGTGTGCAGAGGTAACGTGAAACTACTTCGGACGGATTAAAAGAACTTTTCGCTGAAGTTTGAGCCCTCGGAAACGAAATCACAATTCGCAGAATTCAGTCTGTTGAAGGTTATTACCAACTGTCATTAAACATATATTTCTTTTATAGATTAAACAAGAAATGAAATGTCATCCAGTTCCCTAGCATTCAGCTGCCAAGAATTGGACAGTTACAAAAGTTGTTAACTTATCATTTTAGTGACTAAGTTTTAGAAGAGATTTGCAAGGTGCTGAAAAGTTTACGGAGGACCTTCCTTGTTTACTAACATTACAGGGAGAGTTAAAGATTTAGCAACAAATGATAGATTTTCTCCTTAAATCTCTAGCAGATGAATACAAAGAAGCCACGGTCCTGCCAATTATTAAAACCCTGTTTCCCAATTGTAACTATTAGTACAAGTGGCGAGCGATCTTTCTCTACATATCTTCGCAGCAGGATATCAGAAGATCATGAAAATGGTCTATCCATTGGATATTTTGGACATTTTCAGTAGAAAACATAAATCAAAACTCTCTGTCTTAACCTTATTTTAATATAACAAATAAATTTCCTAATATTATTGTTGTATATTTTTGTTAATATCAAAAATGTGAATCCCTCTTAGAAAAGCAAATCTAGTTTTACTCTGCACCATTCTACATTGATCTCAAGACCTAAAATCATGGAGTTATGGAAATAGAAATAGACATTCTGTGAAAATTTGAAGTCTCTACCTAGTGCCGTTCAAGAGATACAAGATGATTCCAAAACGTGACAATTTTTTTTTTTCACTCAAATTTTTAGTATAAATTTTTGCTCAACGCCACTAAAGAAGTTTCTTGGTGGTATTGATTGCCAAGGATTGAAGGCATATTTTGCTCTTCAGCGTTTAAATCTCTAACATTTGCTCTCGACCATAATTCCTGATTTGATTTCTATTAGGCCATTGAAAATATGATTTTTATGTCTTAAACTCCTGATTTATTTCGTTAAAAACTTTCAGGGGTCAAACGAGTGAAAACCTTTTAAAATTAAATATCAATATAAAGTTAAATAATTACCCATTTTGAGACAATAAACGACCATCAGCACTATCAATGTTTTCACTAAAGAAACCATTAAATGTCAGTAATCTTCTGTTGTACACAATTCACATTCATTTCATAATTATCCTTGATCTGGCTGAGATTTTTTCCATATCTCTTAAGAATATAAGTACTTTATACTTAGTATCGTCCTTGTAAATCCTTTAATGCGAAAATAGTGTTTAATGGAGTCTTTCTCGAAAATTTCAAGAAATGGTTTTCCTCTTAAAACCTTTATAAATTATACAAGTTTAAGCCATAAACATAAATTACGTGGATAATAGAAGAAGAAAGCAACAAGAAATGCATAGCACGCGCGTGTGCGTTTACTTCTTGCCGGACGGAGACGCACGGAAACGCACACGACAACATTGAAAGCACAAAATGGCGGTATCCTGCTGTGCTCACCGTGAAGTGCAGTATTGTGTTAGACTCATGGTAAAATGGCTGGTACAAATATTTAGTGATGGTGGAAGCCTCAATCTCTCATGCCATTCGCTTCACTTTAAATTGTTTGCGTGCATATTATGCATTTCTTTAAAGTTTACACTAACTCACTCTTTTCTTTCTACACTTTTTTTTCCCCTTCAACATGTGTTCGAATTTCAGTTCTTTATTATCCTTTTACAATTTTCTTTGTATCCCTTTGCACTTTTTCTTTGCGGTTTCGAGTAAATGATTTATCGTGAACATTTAGTTTTTTCTACTCTACATGGGATTGCTTTAAGAAGTGATCCCCTAGCAGTTGTTTGCACTCCTTTCCAAGTCGCCCAAATGTAGAAAATGCAAGTTTTATTTTTGTAATTTGGGGGCTCAGTAGAACTTTTCATATTTTTATTTTCCTTTCAGTTTGGGTGTTGGCCAACATATTTTGTGGTTTTCAAAGGATGAAATGATATGTGTACCATGTATGTTGCGGTTAAAAAATATCTCAATTACGTGTACACAAATTATGGACACTTTAATGCTAACGTTATTTTCGTAATAATAACTTCAAGAAAAATATCTTTTAGTGGAAATCTAGGGTATATGATGCAAAGAATTCTTAGAAAATTATCACTTTTCAAAAGATTTCCATTCATTCAACTAAATATGAAGGAAGATTAATCAGTTCTTGAGTTACATAAGGAGTTGAGTTGCAGGAAAAATGTCATAACACATTGTGTGTGAAGCAAATTTTAATTGATTAAATTATTAAAGATGCTTGAAAGGTGTTATTTTGTATAATAAAAGTAGGAAGTACTTTAAATGAATACACAACTTGGCGTTGGCCTCAGGGAAGAATATTGAATAGGCAAAACCACAAGTGAAACAGAAACCTACAATATTATTGACAAACGCATATAATACAATTGCAACAACAAGGAATAGGCAAAACAAAAGCATGAGCAAGAAGCCAACAACGAGCTTAACAAGGACACCGCAATATTAACAGAAACATGTCCTGATATTGTGCAATCCAATTCATACTCAACGCAAATCAAACACAATCCCATCCAAGCAACGTAACCATTTGCTAACCAACCAACGTAAGAATATCCTGTGTTTGACTCATTCGTATTAATAATAATAATAATAAGTCTGTGACAGTGTAGAGCTGTTGAAATTCCTTTTTCTCTTGATCCTTCTTCTTGCTGCCATTGATACTTTGGAGCTTTGCCTTATGTGAATCTATCGTAACGAAAGACAACCACACATATCGTATATAAATAGATGAGAGCATATGTTAGCGATAGTTTTATATATACTCAAGACAAGCAAGAACTATGGCGGACTCAAAAATAAAAAGAGCTACGTGTTTCATTCGAAAAAATGAGTGAAAAAGCAACGAAACTCTATTTAAGCGACATCTTGGCACCAAAAAAAGTTCCAATGGACAACATTCCAATAAAAAAAGACATTCATACGAATAGGGAGACGGTAGATGGAAATAGACCGACAGATAGACAAGTTAAATTATCCGAATAAAAAAAAAGAGAGCAAATGTTTTTTCATGCTTTTTTGACATCATTTTAATGAACTTTGAATAGGTTTTTGTTTTATTTTTGTGTACAGTCAAAGAGCAGACACACGACGGTGTAGAAAGTTTGGGAATATTTTTTTTTTACACAGCAATTGATTCAGTCATTCAGTCTCATGAGTATTGGAGGGAGGCCTCTCATTTGCTTGATCAGCATTATAAGGGGAATCGACCCACCCGAATCGGAT
The DNA here is from genome assembly GCA_037043295.1 of Amiota minor. Classification (NCBI taxonomy): domain Eukaryota; kingdom Metazoa; phylum Arthropoda; class Insecta; order Diptera; family Drosophilidae; genus Amiota; species Amiota minor. The sequence goes on from JBAMAW010001787.1 coordinate 5,891,444, forward strand.
AATGTAACATTTCTGAATTTTTGAAAACAATCTGAATCTTCTATGTATAAATAAATCATTTAATTTTAAGGATGAATATTCATTTTACTTATAAATCAAATTGTGAGTTACGAACAGAACCCTTAGTTTTCGAAGTAGAGAACTGAAATCGTTTTAGTTTTAGGCGCAAATGTTCTATTGTATGAACTCTTCAAGTTTTCCACATTTTTATATAAGTTTGTCATAAGGTTTGTAAATATACAGAAGGAGACAATGGAGGCCGCTGCATAAAGTACAAATGGAGAAGAATTGATCTAACCATCTCCGTCTGTTTTTCCGTGTAATCATCGCACAAAAAATTTGATAGGTCGAACCACCCTGTCTGTACCCATTCAGAAAGCCTTAAAATTTGTACTCAAGAATTGATAATTTTACATTCCTGATTTTATGGCGGCTATAGAAATGAACAGTTCATATTAAAACTATATGTGTAAGTATAAACCCAATTAAATATTGTGAACAATGAACTTCTGTGAAGATTTGGTGAGATGAAAGTTTGTGATTTTTCTTGTTTTTTTTTAAGAATTTAATGAGATAAGTTTAGCTTAAAGTAATATTTGGAATCATGTAATGAAATGTAAAGATCCTTTTCAATAATAATATTGTAATAAAGCAATCAAAATTTGGGTAGTTTGCCAAACTAATAAATAGAAAAACAAAAACAAGAAACACTAAACACTAAAATTTTCAAGTAGAACCAACGACCCACACTCGCTTCCTCTCATGGACATACACTCACACATAAACATTCATTCAGTAAGACTACTTCTCTAACTATCGTTAGTGGGGAGGGGGCGAGTCAAAAAGTATGATTCACCATTTGTATATGGAGGTCGATTTTTCCATTACTTCAGCTATGTGAAATGTTAGCGCAAGTTGCCGCCGCCGCCATATTGCCGCACTTCCATTTCCTTTTTATAAGTAACCGAAGCTTTGAAGCTCGACAATTTTCCTTTTACAGTTGGTTCCTATTTCATATTGATGGCGATAGACGCTGAGGACGAGGTCCTGCGCCTTGTGCCAAGTTGTATTCTTTTCCTTTTTTGTTTTTATTCTATTTGTATGTATGATGTTTGCACTTGACTGAGTGTGGAATGGGGTTGAAGATTGCTAGGGGAAGAAAATACATGCATATATACATTTATTAGGAGACGACGGCAGCCGAGAGGTGGCGACAAGAGTCTATGTAGAACCGAATATACGCTATTATTATAATGACAAAAAGCAACAACAGATTGAGTATGAAAAATACAAATAACAAAAGGCAAAGAGAGTAAGAAAGACAGTGATATAGAGAGGGAGAAAGAAATATAGAGAATGGAAAGGCAAAGCATAGAAGAGGAGGACAATTGTGACGGCGGTGGCCATGACGATGGCACGAACACGACAACGAGCTTTGGTGCTTGAATGAGTCATCCGGTTTTCGGTTGAATAGCAAGGATATGTGAGTGCCAGAGTAGCAGAGTGAAGAGAAGATGGGAAACGCAATGAAAGGAGCTGAAACAATAAGAAGAAGATAGAGAGTGTGGGATTTTTGTTGTTGTAGTTGTTGCTAGATGGAATTTTATTTAATTTAAATAAAGAAATGGATTTTTCTTCCTTCAAATAGTAAGAGCGTGAATGAATAATGCAGATCTATTGTGATTATACATCCGGCAATGCAAATGTAATTTAACAATAAATTCATTAAAGCAAATTTATTGATATTACGATTAAAGCCCACTTGCTTATTATTGCTGATAAATTACTGAGTTGGAAGGTTTTAGTTTAGTTAACTCTCAGGAGGATTTTTTGATACACATATGTTCATAGTAAATATTAGTCAGTGATGTTTTCTTTAGCCGGTTTGTTCAATGACCTGCCATCTCTCGGTCTTCTATATAATACTGCGTTCATAAGACTTCTGCAAGAAACTTGTCTAGATACATAGATTATATTTGCTTGAGGAGTTAACCAAAGATCGCAGTTAGCGGTACCGTGATCTGACAGATATTGCGTACCATTCAAATCTATAGATGGCGCCCCCGAATTTTAACCAAAGATTAAATAAGGTACTGAAACGTTTGTGTAGCTGTACGAACTCAGCGAGTCTTAACAGTTTTATCAAATATTTGTCTCATTCCATATTCATTATAGGTCAAAGTTCGCAATATCTAAGCTTACTGGGGACTAGGGACCTTATTTAGTTTTGTAATCCTGGCCGCTTGAAGAGTTTAGTATGCGACTATGGATATGGGAAATTGGGAAACTTGATTGTTTTATTTCTCAATTTTGTGCTGTTATGTAGAGTTAAGCAGATGATTCATTCCTAAAGCGAATGTCATTTTAATGTCTGCAATATCTTTAAATCTTCAATCTGATATACCCAGAGAGTTTGAACTCATCCATCTATTTAAAGATTTTGATTTCACTATAATTGAAATGTCGCGCTTTTCAACCTGAGGCAAGTCACTGAAACATGAAGTTTCGCTTTCAAAAATAAATTTTCCAACTCAGACAGACATAGTGACAACACCAAGAATAACAGTAACGAACGATGACACTCACAAATTGCGTCGTTGATGTATAAAAGCAATTAAAAAACACTTATAAAGTGTCAAGAAAATAAAAAAAAAATAAACAAAATAAAACACTTTAGGCAAAGTAACTTTACATCCAACATTGATGAATGCTAAATGCCAACCACCGACCCTTCCGCCGGTTTACTCATCAATTCTAATCCCATTGAGACTTTTGATAACTTCAACACTTCACTTGACTTCGTTCAACACAGCACAACAAAATAAAAATTTAATGTAAATTTCATGCAAGCCAAAGGCGATACCAATTCAAATGCTGGCAGTTCCACATGGAGATGCAGGAGTTCACTTTCCTCCTTCTGACATTCCTCTGCCCTGTGACTAAGGCAACAAATGGGGTTAAAAGGACAAAAGGCGGCTGTTAACATTTGCAACCTGACAAATTTTTTGTTGTCCAATAGAAACCTTCTCTTTCAGCCTTCCATCATGCGCCACAGTTGCATTAATGCCACATATTGTTGCAGCATATGAGTTCCTTTTATTCTGTTTTTTTTCCTATTACGAATTTCAAATTTCCTAGAAAATTTATTTAGTTAACTCCTATGGGACTGTGTTTGCCTATCATTGAATACATGAATGAATTTATCGAATGCATATCAAGAATTTTATTTACTTTACTCAATTTACATGAAGCCATTTAGGATATTCCTTCGTTTTATTCCATTCCTCGTGATTTAATTATTTCAATGTATGTGTCTGTGTTTTGTTTTGGTGGTGCTACTACATAGATATGTTTGCATTTCGATTTTGTTATTTGGGTTTAGCAGGCAGCTGCTGAAGCTTTTAATTAAGTTGTAAAATTAAGTTTGTTGCCTATGAAAATTCACCCGGTTGCCAGTAGAAGGAGGTCCGAAAGACTATTAATTTTGGCTCTTAACTTAATTGAAAGTTGTGTCTGTTCAATGTTGGAAGATTTATTGGATTTGTTGAATGGATTAAAAGTTACTTTAGACTTTGTGTAGTAAGCAGTTTTATTGTTTTTTTTTTTCATGACTCTATAATATTGGTTAGCGACTAATCGGTATAAATCAACCTTAATAGAGTAGACAATAATTGAAGCATAGACAAATATAGAACTTAAAGGCTTATGGGATTAAACTAAGTATACAAAGAACTACGTTTTCAACAAAGATTTTATAGTTGTTAGTACTTTTGTATTCAAAATTTATTTATTTATATTGACAGAACGTAGGCTATACGACTAACTTGCATCACTGTTATGATAGCTCAAGAACTACTCATCCCAGCCGCTGTTCACTTTGTTATAACAACAACAACCATGGATCGACCTATCAAAAGCAACTCTTCTGAGATGAGTGATATTTCGATTAATTCGAGACGACAATTTGACCAAACGTGGCCACCCTTTGCTATTCCAAAGGCAGCTCTGGAAGTTTATCTTTGTAGATCGGGTCGTAACTATCTAAATACATATATTAGAAGTAATCTTTTTATTCCGGTGGTTGGAAATATGGAAATAGAAATACACATTCTGTGAAAATTTCAAGTCTCTACCTATTGCGGTTCATGAGATACAGAATCACAAAAACGTGACGATTTGTATTTTCATTTAAAAAAACATTCCGCAATTAACTTTGTGATAGGAAAAAAGAATTTTTCATTCTAGAACCACAAAAATCATAACAACATTTTATTTTAATTTGATCTAGTTTCATTACTTCCGCTCCCAATAAGTCATCTCTAATTTTTTTCTATTTCTCACTTATTGTATTGTAGTATTTATGCAAAAGGATTTCATTCTACTACAACAAGAAATGCAAATATCTATGATTTGAAGTCAACAAATATAAGAAATCTTCAGTATTGAATGTAGTGGTTGCATTCCAATGGCAGGTTTTAGTTAGTGTTCGATCACAAATCTTTAATTGGATATATTTACATAAATGTATAAATTTCAGCTTATAGTCTCAACAACTGAGGTGCTTTTTGCTTACACTCAGAGAAACAGGAGTTCATGTATAATTTAGACTATGACAAAGCTTTGTTTATACTTAAAATTTTATTTACCCAGAAGACATTCAAGAAATTTGAAATGAATACCCAAACGTATGCAATGAAAAATGTTCTTCAATTATTTCATTACAATACAAAGTCAATGAAAGTTGAAAAGACACAAAGGGATAGAATGAGACTTATACTTATGTTGTTGTTATTGTTGTGTTGTGTGTATGACTTCAGGCAGGTCACTTTAAAATGAACTGTCATTGACACCAACAGAAGCAGAAGAAAGCAGCAGCAAAAGTCTGGAATAATGATAAGGCAAATAAACACACAAAAAAAAAAAAAAAGAAAACAGCAAGAAGTAGAGAAAGCAACAAAAAAGAAACATTAACAGAGAAACAACGAAACGCTCAACATGGGAATCACTCAATAAATAACCATCGACCTTTAAAACTTCTGTATCTGTTTTTAAAAATACGCTTAGGATGTACAACAAAATTTCAGCATTTTTAACTTTTCACCCAACTTATTTTGTGTTCATGATAGTCAGCCTTCTTGTTTGTCTGACTGTTGATCTGTCGTCCTGGAAACTATGCCACCTTTTTTTCACCTTTCAATATTATTTCGGTTTGAATATGATTTTTTTAATGGTCAATGGTTGTCAGTTGCCAAATGCCAAATGTGGTTTACATTGTGTTCACCATATCGTAAATATGAGAATATGAACACCCTGAACACCCACTCACGCACACAACGCAACTCCCATGGGTCTAGTCCCCTTTCATCTTTACTCCCTTAACACACGTTCATCTACTACGCAGTAAAATGAATTTTACAAAAGTCTTTCACAATAATTCATTCCTTTGCCCTTCCTTTTTAACCATTCGTCTTCGTACCCCATCCATCAGCCATCTACACTCACATCTACATTCGTACACTTCCTTACTCGTACTTAAATTTTTTTTTGCATACATACTTAGTACACTCTTTCCTATCATGCTCTGTCTCTCTCTATCTCTCACTCTCTGAACAAAAAACTCTCTCCTCCATACAAATTTACTTTATTGACTGACGCACTCTGCTGAGTGGATTTACACTAACACATACATATGCATAATGATTTCGGTCTGTATGCCTGGGCGTATGTGATTGTGTGTGTGCATATGTTTATATGATTAAGTGCACTCGTGTACTCATCGATTTATTCGTTTGATTTTTTTTTTGTACTTGTTACTATTGTTTCAGTAGTACGAGTACAATAATATCGTTTCCTCTCCTCTCCCGTAACATCGCTTCACGTCACTTCTTGCCAACAAATATATTGTATTTACAATACCGAAATGCCACATGTTTATACCTGAACTGTGTTAAGCAATAAACCACAAATCAAATTATAATTATCTCTTTGATGGGGCAATTACTAATTTGATTGTAAATTGATTTGTTCCGTTTGCTATTTTACTATCAATATCCAAACTTTAGAAATTAAGTTGTTAAATTTATAAAACTGTGTGTTGGTTGTGGTTTTCAGAGTATCACTTTTTATTATTTGTCATCTCTCGGATTTTCTAAGGACTTGTATATCGACCCTTGTATTGTATTAATGGACATTTCAAACCATAAGTAAAGTAACGCTTAAAAAGTGTTAAAGCTTTTTCTTACATGACTCTGGTTCCTACATACATACATATGTTCTGTATGTGACAAAATTTGAAACCTTAACAATAAAAGAGATTTCTTTGCATGGACACAGCCACACAGATGAATGAGTATGGTCTAATCCATTCTGTTATCATGGTAATAATATCCATATGTAGATATGAACAATACTTAATAGATTCAACGATGCACCGCTCTATGTTTTATATTTAAACAAATTGTGCATGGTACAAAAATACTTTCCCTTTTAGGTCACATGAATTATAATGATAAAATAATTGAAATACTTTCACAAAGGAACCATTGAACATGTTTTCTAGGGCTCAATAGCAAGCAGTGTACTAAGTATTGTATGTGCTGACAAGAACTGACAAACAGACACCCAAGCGGATGATCATAGTATTCAGGGAAATATTTTTTTATGCAAGAAATACACAATTGTTATGAAGGGGAAAGAAAAATATTTCTTAAATTTCGTCAATAGTGCTCAAATTTTTAAAAATTCCGACACGCCGGGCTTTGAATAATGGTTGAACTTTTCAAATTGGCCAACTTCATTGTTGACCGATTCTATCCGATTCTCATTCTACAGTTGTTTCCAAAGTATCCAAAATTGGTTGCAGTTTGATGGTCGATCTCTTTTTCGTAACCCTCAATATGAATTTCTTAAACCATTAATGATCTTGACTTCCTTCGCCATAAAGTTTTCGAGGTCGTGAAATGACTTGAAAAATATAATCCAATTTTGTTACGAATATAAATACGATTATTTCGATCTACATGTAATTCAAATCATTAAAAAAAGTTAAAAAATAATCCAAAATCCAATGCATTCATTTTTAGGGTTCCGGACCCAAAGAGAACCCTATTGCAGAGACTTCGTTGTCTGTCCGTCCGTCCTCGGGTTATATCTCATGAACCGTAATAGCTAGAGAACTGAAATTTTCACAGAATGTGTAGTTGTATCCGGGCATCAGCAACAAATACTAAAACTAAAACATATTCAAAAACTTTAAGGGGTCCCCATACAAGAAACATTTTGGTTTGTATGGCAGCTATACGATCCGGTAATCCCATGATCTTGATTTTGGGATCTTTGATTTGGATGGTTGGTGGCTATACATCAGAAACTTATATTGTCGAATTTTCAGTTTGATCGGACCACTAGGGAGGGTACCTCCCATACAAAATCCATTAAAATTCAGGATCCTATTCGAAAAACTTGTTTGTTTTTTGGACTATTGAACTGAAATTTAGGCATTATAAGTTTCTGATTAAGGCGCGGTACATTTGCTGGAATCAGTCAAATCGGACCACTAGGGTGAGTACCTCCCATACAAACCCCAATCTGGTTCGGAACCCTCCGTGTACGAGTCTGACTCGCACTTGGCCCATTTTTTATATTTCGTAAAGAAACTGCTGACTTTTAAAATATTTCAACTCTTAAAGAGTTATGTTTCTTTTTATCTATCATAATATTTTTATCAAATCTGGCATACACAAATCATATTCAATGCCAAATCAATTAAACATGTGCTTGTTTGTACATCTCACACACAAGCACATGTGTTGCATGTAATTGTAAATATGATAGCATAATGAGGCTGTCATGTAAACTGTAGTAAATAGATAACCTCATAAAACCGATCCATTCATCATAAAACAATACATACCAAGTACTTTGGAATGGGGTGACTTGAGAAATCAATAGAAATTTTATTTTACGTCATCAGAAGCCAGCAAACACAACAAAAACAACTACAACATCATAATTATCATCATCATCATGTATTTAATAAAAGCTGCTGATGCAGACAAGCTGCCTGTTTAGATACTTGTACATATCTGTGTATATTTAACAAAACCCCTACTATCAAGTGTTTTGGAAGAATGAATGAATGAATAAAACTCATTAGAGAAAAGAAAGAAAGGCAGAAAAAAAAAAAACATTTAAATAGGCAATAACAATAAGATTAGACATTAACATGAAGATAACGACAAATTTTGTTAGTGCAAAGGAAAGAGAAACTACTTGAATTTCCTCACTATCTCTATATACCAGCATACAGTAGCATTACGAGACTACAGTTATGACACATACATACATTAATCTAACAATATTGTAAATGCCATTTACATTAGTTTGAATTGGTTTATCACTTTGTTGAGATGCTTGTAACGCCCTAGAGGAGAATCGATTATGCTATGTCCTTCGGCTGTCCATCCGCTACTAATTTTTAGGGCTTTCTCCGATTACTGGAAGATGCAATCTCCATATATAAAAATCAATTTTAAGTCAGGATTGGTTGTTTTTAGAATGTTTCGAATTAAAACTATTTAATTTGAAAACCAGATCAAAATTATATTATTTTTCACAATTGATTTCAGTTTTCTTTGATGATTTTTGATATGCAAGAAAAAAATTTTCGATTCGATATATTCAAAATTCCCTTCATGTGATTTTTTTTTTATTAAATTCATTATAAAGAATATAAAGCTGACATTTGATGTTGTTTCAGCTCATGTTTCTATAATACAGAACTATGCAATATTTGAAATTTATTTACTTGTTTGAAATTTAACTAACGGTAGATAACATTTGGCCACCACTTGTCGCTTGCCCTTCACGTATCGAGCAAGTGGAGTACCTAACTTTCTTTGTGCAGCGCATGCGTTGATTTAAAATTTTTTAGGGGTTTATCGTAGTCATGAAACGAAAAGTCAGTCGTGTTATTTTTCATCGTTGCTTGGACTTCGGTTTTAATATGTTGTCTACCCTTAACGGGTGCAGGTCGCTTCGTTATTAGTTGTTGGTCGCTGTTCTGTTCTGATTCTTTCGGCCTCAAGTCTCAGCAGAAAAAAGTAACTCAAAACCGTTGCAATCGATTTTGTACAAAATAAAGAAAACCATTCATAAAGTAAAAAGAGAGAAAAAAAAAAAACAAGTGCAGTAAATTTTATAAAGAAAAATGTGTTAAAAGTTTATGAAATACAAAATGAAATATTTATAAAATTCCCAATGTCAGATTTTGCTATTTAAATGAAATTATTCTCAATTGCAAAGTGTATAAGATAAAAATTTTCTAAGCTGAAGGATACAAATCAATTTCAATCTCAGTGTTTTGCCCTACAAAAGAAAAAAAAAAAATATATCCATATAACAAATTTTACCAACCAAGAAATTTGAAAAGAAAAGAAAGATAAACACTATACGAATGTGCGCTTTTGGTTATTTAATGATATTTTCCTTAATTTTAACAACAATTTTAGTAATTGTCCTTATTTATGCAACCACAACGAAAAAGTCCTTACTTGATAGTTTAATTTTGGAATATACAAATCATGGAAAAAGCGAGCAGGGAACTTAGGGGCTACAAAACAACAAAATAAATTTAATTTTGTGTTTTTCCTCGTTTTGTTTTTGTAAAATATAATTTTCTGTACAAAAAACAAAATAAATCTACAAAAAAAATTGGTAATTAAGAAAAAAAAAAATAAGTAATTTTTTTTCGTTGTAAATAAATTCGCCAACATTAGAAAAATGATTTATTAAACATTTTGCATTTCATTTGACATTATTTCTTTTTCTTTTTGTATAATAAAAAATCTACACTCTCACAATCATACTCACATTTACATAGTTTGGAGACTTTCATATGCCATGCCACATGCACAAACCGCAACCAAATCAAATCGAGTCGAATTTTTGCTATGTAGAATTTGTAGAAATTAAGTGTGCTTAACTCTGTGTATATGTTTGAAAGAGTTTATGTGTGTGTGTGTGTGTGTGATTGCGTAGAGGCAACATAAAAACTTATTAATAAAGGTCAAGATAACACATACACTAACAGACAATGAAGGATAAAATATATATAGAAATATAGACAAATAGACTACTAAGTAAGTACCTACAAGTACGAGTACATATATAGAGAAAGAGGTAAATAGGATTTTTGAATTGGATTAATAAATTGTAATTTATATAAATGGTTTTTTCTATATTGAACTTTGAATGTGAAGGTTAAGGATCTTTGGTTCTCAAATAAATGTATTAGTTTCATGACGAAATCAAATTTTCATTTTTAAAATTCCAATGTGAGAAACTAAAGTTAGCAATTAAATTAGTTGGTTTACTTACTTTCAAAATACATATGTATATGAATTGCTTTGTGATGAAGGTCTCATAGAGACCATAGAGAGAACCCAAATATCTCAATAGTCATTTTAAGTCAAATTGTAAAACACCCTTATAAATTATATCCCTTATGTTAGTTCAGAATTAATCACTATAAATATTTACTCAGATCTAAGTTTTATCTTTATTACAAAAAGAGAAAATGTAGCATGGAGGGCGACACTACACACTGAAAATCCAATCATTTTTGGTTTTAAAGTTAATCGAAGTATGTATGCTCCATAGCATTGACACAATCCATACATCCTTAGCTGAAGACTTGGGATAATAAATGCTCGTACATACAAATATCACATGGAAATGCAAACTACTTACCTGGTTTTTGATGTACACATGTACATAGAGAACTGAAATATTGTATAGAGCTGTGTCTCTTTCTTGCTTTACTGCAATGATATGTTTCATTCTTGAAATGATCGAGAAATGTGCCAAAAACCCAGTTTCCCAGTAGAAAGTAGTTTCTACTTTTCTTTACTTTAGCTGGCCATAGGAGTATCACTACCAAATTGCATATGTGCTATGTACAATAATTGACTAAATAAAAAAAGCAACCAGTTTTTTTTGTAAACTAAAATACTTAATTCTAATTACAATGTTTAAGTAAGTGTGTATAGTGTATAGTGTGTCACTTACAAAATAATTTTTTTAAATATTATTGGCACATACGATCATTTCTTCCTCAAGAAGAGGAAATGATCAAATGAAGTCTATATTATCTTCGTAACAGTAATGATTATCGCTATAAAGTTTTGCCATGTGATGGCTTAGTTTGTTCAGAAATTTTACAATAGAATGTGGAGATAAAACAAATATTAATTGTAGCATTATTACCAACTTTGGTCATGAAAGCACTACGACCTATCAAGATCTATTTTGATCAACCATGGTCAACTATGTTTTGATAAAATCACTCGATTAGATTTGTTGCTTCATATTTGGGATATCATGCTCTTAAAATGGAAAGTGTTTGTCTGACGATTGTAGGACATTTCCGAAGAATGTGTTCTGGTGTTTTAACATCCTATTCTATTTGTAATTCTTAATGTAATAGGGATCTATTAACTTGAGATAATGTTAGTTGAAATCCGTAAATCTTCTATGGTAAGGCAAAGTTTCTAGGGGATCCCCTATCTTGGTTTGATTTTTAAGATAGATTAGAATAGAAGAGATTGCTGTTGAGCTGGTTGCTTGCAAATTTGAAATGCTTATACTTTGTTCTAGTATAATTTTCATATCCTCAAAATGCTTTTAAATATGTTGCCAGAATGATGAAAATTTGAGATTAAATTTAATTTAAAATCACGCATAATATTTAGATAGAATATAGAAGGACAAACATATTTATTTTAGAATATTCTAGAATATGTGACGAACATTAAGTAAAATTTAGTTTATTCATTAAATGTACTCATATTCTCTTGAAAGTCTCCAAACTAAATCTTTATTAATTATTTATGGTTTTCTTTTTTGTAAAGGAAATATCTTCATAAAAAAAAACAAAGCGTGCTACATTAGAGATTTTATTTTTTTATCTCAAGGACATTTGTTTATCAAATTATCATTCAAATATGTGTGTGCATGCCGTCGAAAACTTAGTTCTATTATAGATTTAAAAAAAAAAAACCAAAAAAAAAAAAAAATAAATTATATTGATGATGGTTAAAAAAATCTAGAATTATATCGTATACTAAAAAAAATACTCACAAATGCATTTTTTAGCAATAAGAAAATGAGAATTCTATGTATTTGTGTTCTGTGCTCTTTTTCTTCGTATCTGTTTCTCTCAATCCCTTACATTTTGTGCACTCAACATGCGCAGGATGTTTTGTGTAGACATTTTTCTTTATAATCCAATAATAAAAAAAAATAGTTTGTAAACTTTAACTTAACTTGTCTGTCACTCACTCACTCGCTCAGTTAGTTAGTCAGTTAGTCACTCACTCAGTCAGTTACTTACTCAGTCAGTTCACCTTACCTAAACCTGTCCACCTGTCCGTGTGTACTTGTGTGTCTTCTTTGTTTAATACTGTTGCTTTTGTTGTTGTTCTGGCAATTCTAAAAGTAAAACATAAACAAAAATATGTTATGTACGACGACACAACACCCGAAGTTCCACAAAGGAGAAGTATTCCAAGTATCTAGAATAATATTCTTTCGTTGTTGTAGATGCGTCGTAGTCATCGTCGTTCAATCGTTAAGCGAACTTGGCAAATATATGTATTTATATGTGTATAGAATAAATTCTATGTGTGTAGACTTGATTCTGAATCATTGGAAAATTTAGTTTTATTTTTCTTTTGTATTCATTTAACGGTGTTCTTTCGGTGAACTATAGTTATAAAAATGCGTGTGTTTCAATATTTTAGTCAGCAGTGTAAAGCTGTGTTACAAAAAAAATGTCTTAAAGTAAATGTTTTGCGGATACATAAATAAATAATAATAATAATATAAATTAAAAAAAAAAAAATAAACAGCTTAAATGCTCATTTTACGTTGCCTTCTTTTAGGCACGCATTTGGCTTATTTATTAAAAGGTATGAAGAATTAAGTATCAAAATTATATATAAAAATAAATTTGTCTTCTATATATGTATATATATATATATATATATATATTTATATGTGTATGTGTATGTGTGTGTGTGTGCAAGCTGAGTGAGTGTTTCCCACAAATATTTTCACTTTGATGACTCATTCAAACTCAGCTGCGCGTTATTGGAAGTGGATTGTGGAAGTTATTGTACAATAGTTTTGGTTTTTGTGTTTGTAGTGACAAATTTATTACGTTTTTTTGCAGTAGTTTTATGTATCATAAAGTATAGAGAAAGAGAATTTCCGTTCATATGAAATACAATATTTAGGAAAGAGAGACTTTTTAGAAAAAAATTTCTTCATAAAACTAAACTAGTTTTACAATACTATGACAGTAATTTTAATCTTTGAAATTGTAGAAAATGGTTTTTGCAAAATATTAACATCCTTACCTATATATATGCATATGTATGCATATTCCAAAGAAGTCACTGTGTTTTTTCTTTTAATGATCTATAAAAACTTTCTTACTATCAACTTAGTAATAAGCATCAGGAGGGAAATAGAGAATGAGCAATTTGAAGTTCACAAGACTTTCGTCTGGGTAACGAACATACGTGTATGCATGAGTCATGCCAAATTGAATGCCGCCTAGAAATGGCGGTTACAGTTTGTTGTTGCCATCATTGTCGGTTGGTCTTGTAATTTATGACCTGCCATGTAGTTAAAAAGATTACGCCCAACTATCCAACTGCTACCCACTTCTTACGCATGGTATATCCTTTTTTGTATTATGCGCATAAGCAAAAGTAGACGTTAAGAAGTCACCGAAGCTTTAGTGAAAACATAAAATGTCACAATGAAAACCAATTTCACTGCTCTGTCATAAACAAAGAAGTGCTTTTAACCAGAAGGCGGTGTAGCAATCGGTAGCCAAGTGGTCAAGGGGAAAACCAAACACTGTGAAGTCGTAAAGTTGGCCAAGTAAATTGTTAGCACTTTGTTTTTATTGTATTGTTGGTGAACTGAGTGTGTGGGAAAGCTTTTAATAGGCAATTAAAAATTCTTCTATAAGAAAGAAAGTTACTAAATGAAGAAAAGTTGTAAATTAAGAAAGTAACAACTTTTGGTCAAATTTGTAGATGAAATAGAAATTTCTTGGCACTTGTAATTTTATAGTATTTTAGTTTTTAAATTGAATATTTGTAAAAGTTAAAGGAAAATCTTGTTAGTCTTGATTGGTAACATTGCATGAATATATTCAAACTGTTAAAAGTGAATTCCTTTTCACCAGCTTTCGTCCTTGCAAGCGACTGCTGAATATCAACTGACGCAATATTACACTTCATTATCTACATTCTATAAACTATTTTTCACATATATTGCATATCCTTTCAATCATTGTATTTTTAAATGTAGCAAGAGTTTTATCATTTTTCTAACTATAATTATAATTTTCTTTGAATTTTAGTTACTGAACCATAAAAAGCCGTTAGCGACCCTCTCGCCGCCAAGATGTCGTCGGTTAAAGTGGCGGTACGAGTGCGTCCATTCAACTCGCGTGAAATTGGTCGCGAGTCGAAATGTATCATCGAAATGAATGGCGCCACCACATGTAAGTCCCAATCGAGCAACAATTCCGGTTAATGCATTTTTGTCTTTGTAACTTGGATCTCTCTTACTCATTTCACTTACGTAGGTATAACAAATCCGAAGGTTCCACCAAACTCTAGTGAAGCCGTGAAACGTTTTAACTTTGATTATTCCTATTGGTCACATGATGTAAGTTAACAAAACTCCAAACTTTTATGCTCATGTACTAGCTAAGTACTTCTGTTGCTGGCTGATGCATAAAATAAAATTACGTACTTTGTTTTTTATATCATTTGTACATTTCTTTTTTTTTTTTTTTATAGCCACATGATTCCGAGTTCTCCACACAGTCAATGGTGTACAAAGACATTGGCGAGGAGATGTTGCAACATTCCTTTGATGGCTACAATGTTTGCATCTTTGCTTATGGCCAGACTGGTGCTGGCAAATCGTATACAATGATGGGTAAACAGGAGGAGCATCAAGAGGGCATAATACCGATGATATGTAAGGATCTATTCGGACGTATACATGATACGGAAACGGATGAGCTCAAGTATTCGGTGAGTATGACTTGACTTAGTTGGCCTCAGTTCAGTTCAATTCAATTCAATTCAATTCTGTTCACTTGACTTGAGTTTATTTAAATTCATTTGAGTGTTTTAAAAGAACAATGTTTGACTTATACTTGGTGTGTGTCTCTTTTGTATCCGTGTGTGTGTGTATGTGTGTGTGTGTATATACAGGTTGAAGTGTCCTACATGGAAATCTATTGTGAACGTGTACGTGATTTATTGAATCCAAAGAACAAAGGCAACTTACGTGTACGTGAGCATCCATTGTTGGGTCCATATGTTGAGGATTTATCCAAGTTGGCAGTCACCGACTACCAGGATATACACGATCTCATTGATGAAGGCAACAAAGCACGGTATGTATTACAAAATTGTAATAGAAATTTATTAGGATGTAGCAGTAATGCAAATGTTTGCCCTTTAAAGGACTGTTGCTGCGACAAACATGAACGAGACCAGTTCACGTTCGCATGCTGTGTTCACCATCTTCTTTACACAGCGTCGCCATGATGCCATGACCGATTTGACCACTGAGAAGGTCTCCAAGATAAGTCTTGTCGATTTGGCTGGCTCTGAGCGTGCTGATTCGACTGGTGCAAAGGGAACTCGCTTGAAGGAAGGCGCTAATATTAACAAGTCCCTTACCACATTGGGCAAAGTCATTTCTGCATTGGCTGAAGTTGTAAGTATCCATTGATTTGGATTAAGTATTAAAGTAACTTTCATGTTTTATTAACATTTTTTTTTTTCTCACAAATCTGCACTCATGCGCCTTAAAAATTGGATTAATAAATGCATTTTGCAATAATTTTATTTTACAAAAACTCGCTTTACTTATAATATATCTTATTGACACTTACTATTCTAATAGTCTGTAAGTATAGATGAGTCATAGCAATGAATTGTTTTTAATTATAATGTTTGTGATCATTTAATTTTGTAAAACAATTATAGGCCTCTAAAAATAAGAAATCCAAAAAAGCTGATTTCATACCTTATCGCGATTCAGTGCTAACTTGGCTTTTGCGTGAAAACTTAGGCGGGAATTCAAAAACAGCAATGATTGCAGCGATTTCACCAGCTGATATTAACTATGATGAAACATTGAGCACATTACGGTAAGTTCTGATATGATGATCCTTATGAAAACAAATGGTAATTTATTATCTCTTTTTTTTTGATTGTAGTTATGCCGATCGTGCTAAACAAATTGTTTGCAAGGCTGTCGTCAATGAAGATGCCAATGCGAAACTTATACGCGAACTCAAAGAAGAAATACAAAAACTACGCGATTTACTTAAAGCCGAAGGCATTGAAGTACAAGAAGGTAAACTAAAGTTTTTTACACTTTCAAATAAAATTTCTTTATTTGTTTTGTTTTCAAAACTACTAAGCCAAACACAAAGCCAGCTAAAGGCTAATTAAAAAAAAAAAAAAAAAATTAATAAAATACAATAAATTAAATTTAAAATCAATGCACATTATTAGGCTTATCATATTTGAGTATTTGAAGTTAGTTCTCAATATGTGTATTAAATATTTATCTATCTGTAATTTACTATAAAAATACAAATCAATAGTTTAGTGCGTTTCATTATAACATAAAGTGATCATATTTCGTTTAGGGCCCGATGGCAAAGTCGTTTGTGAGAAGCGAGATCCGAATAGTAAGTAACAAAATATGCGCAAGAATACAATATATTATTCTCTTCTGGCTTTTTTCAAACTCAAAAAACTCGATTATATAAGTATAATACAATTAATGTATGTATGTATGTGCAATAATACACTACTACTTAGTATTACTTATAAGGTACCATATTGTATCTATGCATATTTATCCAACACAAACGCATTTCAAAATATATTGTATCTTATCTAAATGTGTGTGTAAATGTCTGCGCCTACGCCTTTTCTTTTGTGCAATTTGTCCAAGCTTCCTACTCGTAAATACATACAATATAATTTAAAAAATTCAATAATATTTTAACAAAATGCTTCGAGGACCTTATAAATTATATATTTTTATATTACAATATTAATGTTCAAGTCCTTTATAATTTGCAAAAAAAAAAAAAATATCTTAAAATCCTTAACAGACTATCAAGTTGCTGATATGGAATTGCATAAAAGTCACAATCTTGTACAGATGAACTTCCATCACTTACTACATCCATGCAAATATTCTACACTAGAAAAACTAGAAAATCAGTTTATTGTACTTATATTTGTAATACAAGACCGCTAACTAATCAGTGCCGAAAACTGTTGCCAAAATGTAAATTTATTGATTTTTGCAAAACTGATATTAACATTTGAAAAACTAACAAAAAATTTCAGAACAAGTCTGTAAAAGTGAGCCTAGCAACAATTATTGATAATAACTTTTTAAATGTCTTTCATATGGTATGACTGCATGACAATCAGACTGTCAGAGATCTAAAGACCTTATACTTCATGTCACTACATCTTCCTTATCTAATATCACTTAAAACAAAAATAAATAATACCTTTACAATTTTATGATATTGATGACTTCCTCTGTGATCTGTCCAATTCATTTTATTACAGTTTTTTGATAGTCTGCAGAGGATTGCTATGATGAAACAAATATGCATTTTTTAATTTAAATATTTTTTTTTTTTTATTATGTTTTTGCTATTTTACATATGTATATGTAATCAGATTCCATAATTAATATTTTAAGAAACAAAGTAGCAAGGCTTTTTCTCAAAATTACTACTGAGTTTATTTTGATTGTTTCTTTGCTTACTCTTGCGGTTGGATTTGTATGAACTCCTTGTCCGATACCATGCTGCTCCCATAGTTCAGGCAAATAGAGAATATATCTAGCATATCTTATGCCATTTACCCATGGACTTTAATGAATTCATGTTTATTTTTGAACAATACCGTCCCAGAAAAACACTTGAAATTAGTATAGACCTGAAATTCTATAGAATTTTTAACTTTATAAAGGTTTTTTTTCCTTAAATGTATGCAATTTACAACATCAGTTAAACGATTTTAGGGTTTTACTCATTTACTTTTATTTAGTTTCAATGATCAATGATAAGAGAGTCGGTCATTATTACATAGATTTTATATTGCACACAGCACGAGTGGTGAGTTATTTTCCTAGATATTCTTCATATCAGAAATCAATATATAAAGTATAATTTCTAAGTTCCCTTCAATGTGGGATTCTCATGCAATATTATCTCTAAAAGCGTAGAATTATTTTTGGGATCACTCATATTCTTGATGTCGCCCGCAGTCAGTAACATATAATTGGTTTCAGATAAAAAATATTCACGAACAGACTTCGTTGCGGTTAACTTTCTTATTAGCCGCATACAACTTTGTGATTGTGAATATTTCATATCATACATGGTCATGGTGACATGTAATTTCAAAATGTTTGAACTAGCGGTACACCATATCAAATAGAGATGATCTTCCTGTTTAGAATCGCTTCACTTTCTGACAGTGCACTTTGGCTTTCAGTTAATAATAGCCAACGTGTATGCGTACACATAACTAATACCGGCAGATATTGCTCAAAAGCTTCATAGTCGCTGCGTAAATCGTTATTTGGGTAACAAACGCAACGTTTAGCCGGTATTGTTGTGGGATCACCTTTGTAGCCCGCATAGACTAAAGCACCTAGGCATACATTCTTTTTCAAGGGACAATTCATGGTATTGAAGAAAATTACTGAACGTTGACCATCGAAGACCTTACGAATTTGTAAATCTACATCCACATCCACATCCACAAGGTGTGAAACAATGAAATGCGATAGCAGCCGAGACGGAAAGACATTTTCAGTGCAACCGCTTATTGGGCACTGCTTAGGCGTACGATCCAATTTCAGCAGTTTTGCTGTATTACTAATTAATTCATCGTCTTTTGTCTCTTCCATTATGCAATTGTTTTAGGCTATAGTTATAGGCCAAGCTGTACAAAATGCGATGATATCATATTATGGTTAAACTTTGTCTGACTACAAAAAAATGTTTAACTTACCTTCCTTATAAACATGAAATGGCTACCATACAAAATAATAATAATATAATAAGAATATACATGTAATAAAAATAAAATATTATTTAAAAATCTACAACTACTAGGATTCTTAAAAATTTGTTGAGAATAGTTTATAGTTTGATCCTATTTCAATTATATCTACGTTTACCAATCACCACTTCCTTTTCTCAATGTATTTCGTCCAGTTCTTAAAACGATCGGTATAAACATTTTGAATTAGCAAAACATATACTGAAATTATACAATTTTCATAATATTGGCATTGCTTTGTTTATTGTACATAATAAAACTCGATCAAGCAAATATATCCATAATAATATTATAATATTATAATCAAAGCACGCTTATCACCGCGCTTTATAAATATGCCTTGTGTTTGGCTTTACTAATAGACTTTCTACTAAACCCTTTTCAGAGGATGAACTCAACAAGACCTCAGTTATTAAATCACCCACTAAGGGTAGGAATCGCAATGGCTCGACTACAGAGATGGCTGTCGATCAGCTGCAAGCTAGCGAGAAACTTATTGCAGGTAAGGAACAAAACAAACATTTATCACAAAATTACACTTCATATTACATAAATGCATATGCTTAGAACTTAATGAAACATGGGAGGAGAAACTTAAACGTACTGAAGAAATACGTGTCCAACGAGAGGCGGTGTTTGCTGAAATGGGTGTGGCCGTTAAAGAAGATGGCATTACTGTCGGTGTCTTCTCACCCAAGAAGACACCACATTTGGTTAATCTCAATGAAGATCCCAATCTTTCGGAATGTCTACTCTATTACATCAAAGATGGTCTAACACGTCTGGGCACACATGAGGCCAATGTGCCACAGGATATACAACTTAATGGTTCACATATACTCAAAGAGCATTGTACATTCGAGAATCGTAATAGCACTGTGATGCTCATACCGCATAAGGATGCTTTGATCTATTTGAATGGTCGCAAACTTATAGAACCGGAAGTCTTACGTACCGGTTCACGTGTAATTTTAGGTAAGAATCATGTATTCCGTTTTACTAATCCGGAGCAGGCACGTGAATTGCGTGAAAAGATTGCCGAGAATGAACCAGAGAATGAGACCGAGAAATGTGACACACAACAAGTTGATTGGAACTTTGCACAATGTGAACTGTTGGAGAAACAAGGCATCGATCTAAAGATAGAGATGAAGAAACGTCTAGATACACTCGAAGAGCAATTTAAACGTGAGAAACTGCAAGCGGATCAAGTGTTTGAGGAACAACGTAAATCATATGAGGCACGCATTGATGCACTCCAGAAACAAGTTGAAGAGCAATCAATGACAATGTCAATGTATAGCAGCTATTCGCCAGAGGATTTCCATCAAGAAGAAGATGTCTATAGTGAGTACGCATTTGAATTTAAAAGTTTCTTTTTAATTAATTTCTTTCTATCATTTAATCTTTTTATAGCTAATCCGCTCTATGAATCATGTTGGACAGCACGCGAGGCTGGCTTGGCAGCTTGGGCGTTCCGTAAATGGCGTTATCATCAATTCACTTCACTTCGTGATGATCTCTGGGGTAATGCCATCTTTTTAAAGGAAGCCAATGCTATCTCTGTGGAATTGAAGAAGAAAGTTCAATTTCAATTCACCCTGCTTACCGATACGCTCTATTCACCATTGCCACCCGAGTTGGCATCAAGCGCTTCACCCATGCAAAACGAAGATGAGTTTGGAGCACCACCAGTCTCAAAGACTATTGTGGCAGTCGAAGTGACAGATACTAAGAATGGAGCTACTCATTATTGGTCTTTAGAAAAGTTACGGTAAGTAATAAATCATTAATAAATTGACAATGTTTATAATTGGAAAACAATCACATCCATTGTTCTCTGCACTTTGTTCAATTCCCTTATCATTTAGTATTATTATTTTCTTTTTTACAAATGTCTAAAACAAGGAACACTTGCATGTTCCCAAAAGAAAAGTGTCTCCTCAAAGGTAGTAAAGCAAGCAAGCTGATGTAATTTTTGAGTTTAGAAATTTTAAATAATTTTTCTGACCCAAAAAATGATTAACCTTTGTTTTTATTTTTGTTAAATTAATTTTTAATATTTTTGTTTTTCTTTGGAACGTGCATGGTGGTTGTAGTTATTAAATAAAATGTAGTTTAACTGATGTATATTTCAAATATAAACTAAGAATAAATAAATTTTTGAGTGATTGAATAAAGGTTTTACTTCCATTAAAAATTGAGAAGCCTTTTCGCATACACTGCCACCATTTACGCCTCAAAAGCAAATATATATCCAATGCATACTCATCCCGCTAAGAATCAACTTTTGTTTTCAAATATTTGATGGTTTTTAGCTCTACTATTGTAGTATTCAAGTTTTAGGATTTTTGTTTTAATTTCAAATTAAATATCATATATTTCTTTTGTATTTTTGTTATTGTTATTCAAAAACATGATCAAACAATCAATCAATCAATCCATTCGATCTAAACACAAAAACCAAATTAAACACTTTTCAAAAACAAACAAACAAAAAGCTATCGCCTCGAAATGATGCGTCAAGTCTATAATGTTGAAAGTCCTCCATCATCGATGCTTTATGATACTTCATCATTGTTGGAAAGTATACAAAATTATGGAATTCAGATGTCAAATGCTGGTAATCTATTATCCAATGGGTCTCAACGACTACTACAGCAACAGCAACAGCAACAGCAAAAACAACTGGAACAACAAGAACAACCACAACAACTACTTGTACAACAACAGCAACAAATGCCGCTGTCACCACAAAAGCAACTACCATCACAACAACAACAACAACAACAACAGCAACAACAACAATCTTTAAAGAATACCAGTTCCCCAACACGTTTAACATTGGCGAATCTAATACCTTCTAGGTTTGCTTTCATTAATTGGAGGTTTCTATTTTTTTTTTTATTTATATGTAACTTTAACTACAATTTACTGTACTCTAGTATGTATCACACTCTTAAGTGTGATGATACCCCAGTCATTTTTATTTTTTTCAATGATTCTCAAAAACAAGTGGAGACCCTTTGATTTTGATTGTACAGAGAATAAGCACTAAACATGATTCAATCTAGGAAACTTTTCATAATGTTTAAAAGTTTATGGATTGGTTGAAATGTTAAGAATATGAAACAATCATAAGACTGCGCAAAATGTATCTCATAAAATGAGAAATTATGTACTTTACATATTGGATAGTTAAGTTGTTATATTCATATAAGTAAGTCTTCAAAGACTTTTTTATTGAAAGTAATAGTGTTACCAGGCGTGCGTTGCTACGTCCCATTAAAAAAAAAAAAAAAAAAATGGGCCAAGTGCGAGTCAGACTCGTACACGGAGGGTTCTGTGCCAAATTAGTGTTTGTATGGGAGGTACTCTCCCTAGTGATCCTATTTGCCAACGTGTACGCGTACACATACCCAATGCCGGCATATATTGAACAAAAGCTTCATAATCGTTGCGTAAATCGAAATTTGGGTAACAAACGCAACATTTAGCCGGTATTGTTGTGGGATCACCTTTGTAACCTGCATAGACTAAAGCACCTAGGCATACAATCTTTTTCAAGGGACAATTCATGGCATTGAACAAAATTACTGAACGTTGACCATCGAAGACTTTACGAATTTGCCTGATTCCAACAAATGTACCGCGCCTATATCAAAACCTCATAGTGTCTAAATTTCAGTTCGATAGAACAAAAAACAGAAAAGTTTTTCTAATAAGAACCTGAATTTGTATGGGAGGTACCCTCCCAAGTTGTCCGATCAAACTGAAAATTCGACTATATAAGTTTCTGATGTATAACCACCAACCATCCAAATCAAAGATCCCAAAATCAAGATCATGGGATTACTGGATCGTATATCTGCCATACAAACCAAAATGTTTCTTGTATGGGGACCCCTTTAAGTTTTTGAAAATATTTAAGTTTTAGTATTTGTTGCTGATGCCCGGATAGAACTACACCTTCTGTGAAAAGTTCAACTCTCTAGCTATTGCAGTTCATGAGATATGACCCACCCGAGGACGGACGGACGAAAAAAAAGTATCCTATGTCCGTCTCCTGGTTCTAAGCTACATCTCCACCAACATTCAGCCAAATCGGTTCAGTCGTTCTTGAGTTATATATAGTGTAACTAACACGACTTTCTTTCTTTTCTAATATTCTGTCACAAAAGAATTGCTCATTTTATGAGTCCAATTCAATTTTTGATGTCTTTAACATTAGTGAATCATATTTCAGATGAAACATTCTGCATAGATCGTTGTCAGACAGGGCTAGGGTTTGCTGAAGTATTCAAATAGTTTCATATCATATCAGAATATCATTTGAACCTCGAAATACTCGGATTTAAAGTAGATTCTACTGATTTCTCAGTTAGAATTGTCATAATACATAGAACCATTTTTCATTCTAAGTATCCAAAGGACCAGTAGTTCATTGCTTTAATGCTAATTTGAACTTGTAGAACATAGTCAGAACATTTATAATACTGAAAAATGTTGCTGAAGAACGACGGTTTAACATGGCTATACTTAGTAAATTAGATACAACATTATTAAAAGTCTATGAAGGCCCAATACAAGTATCTCTAAAATGACTGGGACTATATTTGTTTTTTGTTTTTTTTGTTGAATATTTTTTGTTTATTGTGTAGATTATATGTATGAACAATCTTATATATCTTGTATATTTAAGTATCTGCTATAATGTAGAGATTAACAAACTGGTATCTTGTCTTCGTAACATTGTATTGTAATATAAATATGTTAGTAGTTGCATGCCTAAGAGATTTTTATAATGTTTTTGTTAAGTTTTCGATTTATAATTTCATTTAGTGGTCTCTGTTTCTAGACGTGCCTTTGAGGAACTCGTTTCTATAATTAAAAAGTTTATTTTTTTAGGCACTAAAAATATCATAAGGCTTTACATCAGTTCTTTTCTCGCTTTTTTTATAATCGATTCTAAAATCTTAAAAGAAGCATTAAGCACTTTCAATTGTCATTTTTTTCTTATGCTTTTGTCTTTGCCTTGACCAATTTTTAAATGTCGAATGTCGCTTTATAAATAGCTTCCAGAAATTCTTATACTAGTTCAATGTCCAACGAAGTGCACTTAAATATTGTATTGCTTATCATTAATACTTACATTCTAGACAACGCCTTGAATTGATGCGTGAAATGTATCATAATGAGGCTGAGCTCAGTCCTACTTCACCGGATTACAATGTTGAGAGTCTTACTGGGGGAGATCCGTTCTACGATCGATTTCCATGGTTCCGTATGGTTGGACGTTCGTTCATCTATTTGAGTAATCTACTCTATCCAGTGCCATTGGTACATAAAGTAGCGATTGTTAATGAACGCGGTGATGTGCGTGGTTATTTGCGCATAGCAGTACAACCAGTATTGGTAAGTGTGTCGGTGAATGCGATGACTGTCAGACTTTTATGGTTCTTATGAAATTCTCTATATTGTTTGATAATTAGGATGAGGAATCGATTGATTTTAATAATGGCGTTAAGCAATCGGCACGTTTAATCTTTAATGAAGATGATGCCAAGCCAAAGTATCGTGCACTCAATGAAAAAGATGATGTGCAACGTTATATTGATAATGGTGGCTTGGATAGCAAACTAGAAGGTAAGTACTTTTTATAACTTCAAGTTCAAATTAGTTAACTTTTTGATGGTTTGATTTTACTTTTGTTTAGAACTCGAAGATGCTGATTCTGGACGCGGCATTGATTCAAACTCGGCTTCAGAGTGTCAGGAATCGGCTGAAGAACCGGGTGAACATTTGCAGATTGGTAAAGAGTTTACATTCCGTGTTACTGTATTGCAGGCTACAGGCATTGGCGCTGAGTATGCGGACATCTTCTGTCAGTTTAAGTAGGTCATTGCTAAGATGATGAAAATATCCAAAGAAATATACTTAAGTAAAAAAAACTCTCTTAATAGCTTTTTGCATCGTCATGAAGAGGCTTTCTCAACGGAACCCGTGAAGAATACTGGCTCTGGCGCACCCCTAGGCTTCTATCATGTCCAAAATGTATGTAAAAAGAACTGTTTCATCATTGACTTGTTTTACTGTTTAAATTTAATATCTTTTATCCCATTAGATTACTGTGCCCGTTACCAAATCCTTTATTGAATACCTAAAGACCCAACCGATTATGTTCAAGATCTTTGGCCACTATCAGACACATCCATTGCATAAGGATGCCAAACAGGAATTCGTATCTCGGCCACCACCAAGACGCATGCTTCCACCAAGCATTCCGATAAGTCAACCGGTGCGCAGTCCAAAGTTTGGACCGTTGCCATGCCCACCATCATCTACAGTGTTGGCGAAGCATGATGTTTTGGTGTGGTTTGAGATATGCGAATTAGCACCAAATGGCGAATATGTGCCAGCGGTAAGTAGTACAAGATTAGTTTGAATCCAATAGCATCCATTATTGATTGATTTACTTTTATTATTTGGTCAGGTCGTTGAACATAGCGATGATCTTCCATGTCGTGGTTTATATTTATTGCATCAGGGTATACAGCGTCGTATACGCATTACAATTGTGCACGAGCCTACACCAGAAGTCAAATGGAAGGATATTAATGAGTTGGTTGTTGGACGTATACGTAATACACCCGAATCTTCCGATGAACAGGATGAAGATGCTTGCGTTTTGTCTCTGGGCCTGTTCCCGGGAGAAACCCTCGAGGTGCCTGGTGATGATCGTTCATTCTATCGTTTTGAGGCTGCTTGGGACTCAAGCTTGCATAATTCAGCACTTTTGAATCGTGTCTCACAAGGCGGTGAAACCATCTATATAACGTTGAGCGCCTATTTGGAGGTTAGTTGTTTAAATAGTTGTTCTTGTTGAAGACATGTAGATACTCATAGTGTGTTATGCGACATTTTTACTTTCAGTTGGAGAATTGTGCACGTCCAGCTATTATTACCAAAGATCTGAGCATGGTTATCTATGGACGCGATGCGCGTACTGGACCACGCTCTTTGAAGCATCTATTCTCGGGTCAATATCGTAATCCGGAGGCCAACCGTTTGTCAGGCGTGTATGAGCTGTCCTTGCGTAGAGCATCTGAAGCAGGTAGTCCAGGTAGAATTTCTTAATGTAGTTGTGCGCTTTAAATTTTCAACGCCGCCTAATTGTATTCGGGCCACGTCAAGCAATATTAGACTGAAACCAAACTCTCTCCTCCCACTCTCCCACTATCTCCTTGTTTTTGTTTCTTTTTATATATGCTCCCATGTTTGAATAGGTGTACAACGTCGTCAGCGTCGTGTTCTTGATACAAGTTCCACTTATGTGCGTGGCGAGGAGAACTTGCATGGCTGGCGTCCACGTGGTGATTCGCTTATCTTTGACCATCAATGGGAGCTCGAGAAGTTGACACGCCTTGAGGAAGTTGGTCGTATGCGTCATTTGCTTTTATTGCGTGAACGATTGGGCATGGATACCAATCCGAATCCCACAACTAAAACCGAAAAGGATGTTTGCAATCTTGCAGCACGCGCTGCCACGTCACCCGTACACATGGTCATACCACCATCACCACAAACTCCCGTCAAGGACCCACAACACATGTTGCCAGAGCGCGAATATAATCAACGTGAACAAGATTTAATGCTTAAATGTTTAAAGTTGGTGCAAGGTGAGTTTACTTCTTTTGCCAATGAAATCCGTTACATTTTACATACCTTAAATAAAAATGTGGAAATCTCTTATGTGCTTCACAGGACGCTATAATAAAACCGAACCGAATGATACACAAACTCAATCTGATGTTTCACCGAGCGATGAGGGATGCGCCGATATGACTGTCAGTTGTATTTCCAGTAATTCATTGGAGTAAGTTTCCCCTTTTTAATTGCTACTGCCCTGGACATGTCATGCCTCCATCCTTGTGTTTATTCCAAGTGTTTACATATGTATTGAGATACTATATTTTCTACTGTTTTTTATTGTACAATTATAATTTATAATTTTTGCTATTTCGTTTATTTTTTTTTTTGGAATTCTTTTCTTTTCTCTTTTGGGTTTCATATTTTCTTACAAAAATCAACAATAACAACAACAACAACAACAACAAATTACACAATCAATTAGACGCAGGTAATTTAAAATTATGTTTTTCACTTTTCGTTCTCGTTACTCAAAATTCAAAATTGAAATTTCCTTTTATAGATAGTTCGCTTTTAATATCAAATTCAAAACCACTTTACGCTTATAAAATTTATACTTAATATTCACTGTTGATGTGTTTTATCTTGAAGTTGAACATACTATTGTAAAATACTAATTTCAAAATATATAATTTGTCTTTTAAAATCAATAGATTATGTTCGCCAGATCGCGCTGATGCACCAAATGGCTGGGAGGCCCCTGCGCCGGCTACCCAACCAGCGCTCCCATTGCGATTGTATGTCCCCGAATTAGAGGAGATACGTGTTAGTCCTGTTGTGGCACGCAAAGGCATCTTAAATGTCTTGGAACATGGTGGTTCAGGCTGGAAGAAACGTTGGGTGGTAAGTTGATTGTCTGGTCTTATATATAATTTTGATTTTGTTCTTAATAAAAACACTCATTTCATTTCAGATTGTGCGTCGTCCATATGTTTTCATCTATCGTTCAGAGAAAGATCCCGTTGAGCGCGCTGTCTTGAATTTGGGAACAGCTCAAGTTGAATGCAGCGAAGATCAAGCGGCTATGGTTAAGATACCAAACACTTTTAGGTTTGTACTTAATAATAGAAAATAATTTATAGTTTAAATTGAAATATTCTTCATAAATGTTCGTGTATAGTGTTGTAACCAAACATCGTGGATATCTCTTACAAACACTTGGCGACAAGGAAGTACATGATTGGCTTTATGCCATTAATCCATTACTCGCTGGTCAAATCAAGTGAGTTGCTTATAGTTAATAATTGAAATAATAGGCATATAATAAAAAAAAAAAAAAAAAATCCAATTTCTATTAGATCAAGATTGGCCCGTCGCACTCTAGATTCATCAGCATCTCAGACCGCATCCCAGATAGGCTACAATTGCAACAAACTCACCAAATACCAATAAATGAGATACAATAACGATGGAATCCGTACTGGTCTATTGAGACGAGTGTTTCTCTTGGCTGCAGCAACAACAAGAACGAATTGGCACACATTTGAAATGCAGCTTTAAAAGTAGCAAACCATTATAGAAAGAAAATACAATATAAAAAATTAGGAGAAGAAAACATTAATTCAAAATCAAATTCAATTCCAATTCAAGTTCTCTAATACCAACTCAACCATTTTAAGTAATACGAAAATATCTACAAAGTATCTAATCAATCAATGAAAAAAGTGCAATATTATTATAGAAATGATAAGTCTAAGATTGAGTTTGAATTTAAAAGCAACAGAAGTAGCAGCAGCAGAAAGAAACACAGGATTCCATCGTTTTAATGTGTAATGAAAAATGAAAAATGATTCATTAAAATTAGTAGAAAGGAGAAGCGGAAGAGTGGCTTGGTTAATTGATATAAAAAAAGAAAAATGCTGTTTGGCATACAAAACACAACAAACAAAACAGAAGAAAACGAAAGAAAACACAAGAAACAAAAAAACCCAAAGAATTTTGTAGTGTACTTAATAAAAGTACTAATACATACCCATACAATATT
Organism: Amiota minor; assembly: GCA_037043295.1. NCBI lineage: Eukaryota > Metazoa > Arthropoda > Insecta > Diptera > Drosophilidae > Amiota > Amiota minor. Next base: position 5,920,352 of record JBAMAW010001787.1, read on the forward strand.
ATATAATATAATAAATCTATATACATATTTATATATATTTTTGTTCTTTCTTTATATAAACGAAATTTGAATTTTGAATTTTGAAAATTACTCATTACAAATGACAAATTATAAATTGTGAATAAATGTACTTTTTTTCTAATTGTATTTAGCGACCCTTAAATGTTTGATAAATATATAGAGAACTCTATTCGCTTGATTGTTAAATATTTTTAAAAACAAACCAACAAACAAAAAAAAAAAAAAAAAAAGAAACAGAAAATACAAAAAATTCACAATTTTATTTGTATAAGTTATTATTTATTTAAGTACAAACTCGAATAATTTTCATATAGTAAAAAAATACATATTCGATATATTTTGTATTTTAATATTTTAAAGCAAAGATCACATCATAATTTTTTTATTTTGTAAATAGTTTATTAATACTTACATTTATAGTTATTAATTGAAATATTATTTGAATATATTTTCTGTTTTAATTTGTTTATTTTTATAAGATACTTTTATATTTTTCGTGTTTTTATTTTTGTGATATTTTATTTATACATTATTTAATTAAATTAACACAAGTTAGAAAGAAAATTACCATATACCATATATATAAAAATTATATTAATGCATTTTAGAAACATTTAAATGTATAAAATAAATAAAATAAAAAATATTCGCTGTTTATACTCAATTTTTCAAAATTTAAACAAACAAATATTAAAAAAGTATTTACTAAATGAATATTTAAAGATTGAAATGAAATAGTATTACAAAGACAAATGATAGAAAATAAAAAAACAGAAAAAAATTATAAAAAAAAAAAAAAAAAAACAAGAAAAGAAAATTATGAAATATCATATAATTTAAATAATAAATCTTAAAAGCTCATTAAGGCCATGAGGTTGCCAAGCACTGATTTGATTTGATTTGATTTAATATGAAAAGAGCTCAACAAGCTCACAGGACATAGAGAGTTGTTCGTAATCTCAAATCAAACTCTTCCTTGTGTAAGCATGGCTTAAACCAAGTTTTATGTTTTTAGTTGAGTTCAAAAGATTTGTTTCTTTAAAAATTCTAAATTAGAATTATAAAAGTATTTAATCAAACAAAACAAGTTTAAATAAAACTCTTAATGTAACAACACAACACCATGCAACGCAAGGTGGAGAGTGTCTTTTGACAAACAGAAAAATTGTAAAGTTGCTTGCTTTGTTTTGATTTGTTATATATATATATATATATGTCAGTTTTGCTTAAGTATTCATTTGAAATGAAATCAACATTTCATAATTTCTAGTCACTTTCTTTTTGTTAAGCAACTCAAGTGCATCCCTTTCTAACTAACTGACTAATGAACTAAATATTTAGTTAGATTGGTTAGTATGGCAGCCGCTTTTAATATAAAAAACAAAAAAAAAAAAAAAAAAAACAAAAACGCTTAGACCACCCGATAAAATCAAAAAAATGAAAAAAAACCAAAACCAAAAATGCTTAAGAAAAAATCTTTGTAAATGTAAAAAAATCAAATATATAAAAATATCGAACAAAATGCGCTTACAATGCAATTTAATCGCTAAACTAAAACATAAAACTCAGATTTCTTATTTTAAGATTTTAATAATTTCTCTATTTCACATTTAGTTCTCTTCTTTATTGGATACTAATAAATTACAAAATCGAATGAAAACAAAGATAGATTCTGAAACAACATATGAACTTAGCGAAGTATAATCAAATTGAGTTGATCTTTGTTTGTTAGGTGTACTATGAGCTTAAGTGATTGCAAAAAAGACTTTTCTTGTCTTGTCTTGTCTGAATAAAAGATAAGTTCAAGAAAACAAGGAGAATTCTTTCGTTTCTACTATTCCAAATGTGAAGTAGAAAACGTTAAGGGTTCTGGAGGTAAAAGTAAACCAACAAAAGAAGCAGAAATATTGAGACAAATTTTATTAAGAAATAAAAATACATACAATATTATAATATTATAGTAAATATTATATGATTGTTGTTAATCAGTTTCTCTTGTAAAAATTTAATTAGTGAATTTAATGCATTTTACTAAGTTTGCAAATAGTTGAATCTTAGTTTATGTTTCTAATCATTTATAATTAAATTAAATTGAGCAAATAAAATTCTAATACACAAATAAAATTGTATCAGTCAATAAAATAATGAAAACGAAAATAATATAAATACATACATATATAATATATATCTATTAAATAATATTAAATTAAAAGCAAAAAGTAAGCAAAGATAAGGTAAAGAGGTAATTGTAGTAAATACAAATACAAAATTTTGCATAGTGAAATGGTTTTATGAATATTGGATTCAATTCAGAAAAACATCGGAAAAAGCATTACGATTTAAATTCGATAAAGATGAGACTTGCAGGCAGATAGATAGACAGACAGACAGATCAACAGATGGACAGGCAGCATTTGTTTGAAGAAACATAATAAACAAAAAAAAAAAAAAAATAAAAAAAAAATACATATATAATACTATCATATTCTATATATGAAAATAAAACAAAACATTAAATGCTAAATATATGTGTATAATCCAAAGATATATATATATAACTATATATACCAATATGTGGCGTATCACTATTTAAATATATGATAATAAAATAAATATAATAAAAGGCTTTAAATAAAAGTTACCAGAATTGTATTAATAAAGGGAAGTTGTAGGTTATCATCTTTTTTACGTATACTCTGCGAATATTTCTATTGAATAAAACAATGTTTTGCAATGCTGATATTAAAGTTTCCAGAGACTAGAGTTTGGCCAAATTTACACTTACCTATGTGTTATTTTCGGCTACCAAGCAAAGGAGCCATAAGCCATCAATGGATTATTAAACGTATTAATTGATGTAGTTTTTCTTTATATTTAGGATTTGCCTTCTTCCCAACCGATGAAGTATGTGGTCAGCGGTGGTAATTGGCTTAGCTATGCGCACTACAGGAACTGTGTATTCAGTAAAAACTGGCTTGTCTCTTTCTAATTGGTTTTGTAACTTGCATAATATACTATGCTGTCGGAGTGCACATTTTTATAAATTATTGGAGTCCTATTTTGAAAGTTTTCCACAGTGTTCATGGCAGGGTGCGCTTTTGGATCTTTTAACTAAAAAACAGTCCTTGAGGTATTGAGCCTTCTCGCCGCTCTGACTATAAGTGAACTTCCACCTTTCTTTTCTATGCGTTGATGGAAGCCACTGGGTACTCGCGTATCCAAAAAGTTGAGTATAACAGTATAATACTGGCGGAGAGTTATGCACGCAAGTCGAATACTTTCGGGCTACATCTCGAGGAAATACAGAACATGTCTCGATCATGTCTTAATATTCCCTGCTTAAAACTTATACTTGACAATCGTGATCGTGACCGCTCATCGTGAGTTCGTATTAATAGTTTTAACGATATAAATTATTAACAACAAAGTTGGTTCCATAAGTTCCAGAAATGTCAATGATTTTAGTATTCATTGAGTTAAAGTATAGAAAACTTGAATTTAATTTCTGAAAAAATTATTCATTGTAATTTGGGAAATTATGTATATCAAAACTAAATCATTTCTAAAGGCAATTTGTATGTAAGGTAATTTTATTTTCTTAAATTTTAATAATTTTTGTTACAATTTACAGTTTGGCTTGCAATCTTTATTGGTTGGAACAACTTTACCAGCGCATATAATAAGAAACAAATCATGTCCGATGGCAAATAGGAAGGAAATTCATTGATTTAAATAATAATAATAAATAATTTAATAAACTGTTTGTCGATTGATCACTTTGATTTGCTACGAGTATTATTTTTCTTATAAGAAAGTAAAAAGTCTGTTTGTATACCCGTACGGGGTTAGTCAAATTTAAAAGAAAAAGAAGTGTTTAAAACACTTCAGGCTTAATGAAACTTAACAAACATTAAATGGACTCTTTTTCCTATTTACCGCTTTCAGGAACTAAGACTGAGCATTTATATTTCATTTATTATTTTCTAAGAAAGATATACATACTCTTACAATAAATATAAATGATTTTTTATCTTTCCAAAACTATCCACGTTTATGTCAATTAGATTTGGATTATAATTATTAGTTTCACTGAAAGACTCTTTCATTTCACCCTCTCGACCTTCATTCATTTCTGCTTCGCTTGAAGCCACTTGAATAGAATTTGGAAATACATTTAATTATGAACTCGTATTATCGTCACATGCCGATATGCCATCGTCTTGAGACCAAGATGATTGTCGTTGAAAGAAAAATTTTAAAAAACATATTTCGATTATTTACTTCAAAAATGTGAAGAAAGTAACAAAGGCATGGAAATGTTGAAAACATTCTACGACAAAGATGTCACCAAAAAGTGTCTGTGCCAGTGGCACAATTGATTCGTTTGATTTCCTAATGGTGATTTGTGAGTTGAAGATGCTTACCACTTGAGGAAAGAAGATAAAATATTGGTGAAAGTAAATATGTGGGGGCAAGTGTATGAAAAAAATATATGTAAACTAGACTTGGATTTTCAAATACAATAAGTAGCCTAAGCATTTCCTTTTTTTTCTTAGAAAGTTTAAGATTTTTAGAAAAAATACTTTAAAAGAATTGTAGAATTTAATTAAACACTTTAACTGCAATGAACTTAAACCATATACGGGTAAAATTAAGTGTGCATAGCACATCGATCTGTGGAAATGATATTGTAAAATACATTTTACGTTCTATTCACCTTTGTCAAACGAAGCAGTGTAAAACGGATAAGCGGCCGAAAAGTTCCGCGGTAGTAAAACTTACATTTCAACGTAACTTTTTTACGAACTCAGCATGGAGATTGGCGAATATATCAGGATCATCAAAATTGTTTGGTGTTAAAGAAATTGCCATCAATCTAAAACAAGTTCGCACAAAAATGTGTTGTAGTCACCTAAGCTGTGCATCTTTTAAAAACTATGGTTTATGGGGCTTATTCCAAAAAGGAAATGTCCATAGGCATATCTTTAAGCGCGAAGCAAGTAATTCTGCAGATGACATGGATGACGACCAGAATCAATCAATCAATCCAGATAAGGCGAATTTGAGTCAAAGTGAATTATTAACAAAAAGTGACAAACAAGAAGAAGACGATGGAGCTTCAATGCAAAATGTAAGTCAACCACTTTACAATATGGCCGTTTCTGGTCTTTCCGAATACTTTCAAAAACAATGCGAGCATGACTTGAAAAGCGAACCGAGTAAAGCCTCAGCTGAGAGCACTGAGAGCACACGGGTTAATTCTTCTATCGATAATTCTTTAGCGCCCATAAATAATGAGTTAAGATCAAATACAGCAATTCGTCGGCCTGACATGTCAGAGCAAAATAACGCACATATAACTAAAATCTCTAGCTTGCATTTTAATCAGGATAATTTGGAGAACAAACAGACGATTGAAAAGATAAAAGTAGCAGAAAGATTCAAACTCATTAACAAATCGAGAGGTAGGAGGTCTCTTTTCAAACAGCCATTGTCTTTGGCTTCTTCATACGAGCAAAATATTCGGTTTGACGACTTACATTTCAACAAGGACTTAGAACCGAAGTCGGAAGTTGCTACTCGCCTTTTTGGGCAAGAGTTTGCTAAGCAGAATACAGAATTGAATATGCCTTTACCGACACCGACACCGACACCGAGGGAGGATAATCCTATAGAAGAAAAAATATTGGAACTAGATACGGACCCAACTAAAACTAGGAAATTATCTGTGGAAGAAGCTACATCGCAAGAACATAAAAAACAGAGAATAAGTATTCCAAATTCTAATAAACGAAATATCCGGTTTGATGATGTACATTTCAATAAATATTTAGAACCGAAGTCGGAAGTTGCTAAACGGCTTTTCGAACAAGAGTCTGCTCTGCAAAATACACAATTGAATATGCCTTTGCCTTTACCAAGGGAGGCTGTATCTATACAAGAAAACCTATTGGAACTGGGTACGGAACCTTCAACGGAAATGAATTTTTCTGTTGAAGAAGCTACAAAAGAACAATGTAAGCAGCTAGTGACTACGCGTAGAAGGGAAAATAGTAGAACTGCTCTTAGACCTAAACGGTTAGAAAGCCAATTCGTAGTTTTCGGTGAGAAGTCATGCCTAAATAATATACCAGAAGACAAACAAAGTGTAGAGAAGCATGCACTTACAATTCCATCCGACAGGTACAAGAACAAGTGTACTCAAGTACTACAGGCCTTAATGAGCTCAACATCAAATAAAACTTACGAACAGAAAAAGCTCAATTTGAAGCCCGAATTACAATTAGAAGAATCAACAGTCCCCATATCCTCCAACTCAAAACTATTGAATAAACTCTCAAATAGTCGCTCCTCGCATTTGCACTACTTATATACAGAATCAAAAAAATGATTATAAAAATAATCTTTAACCAATCAAAGTGTACGATCCAGATATAGTACTGTTCTACACGTAAAACTCGATTCATTAATTTCCTTCAATCAAAATTGTCCATGTATACTAATATATGATATGTGTATGTATTAAAAGGGTATATATATTTTTTATATAATAATATATATGTATATGTGTGTTCTTTCTTTTACCCTAATACTTACCTAATACTAAGTATAAAGAGAAAAGATTTGTTTGTTTTTGTTTGTAATAGATTGACTCAAAAACTACCCAATTGATTTTGAAAATCCTTTCACCTATAGAAAGCTACATTATGAGCCAGTAACAAGCTACATTTTATTAGACAAAAAAAAAAAAAAGAACTCAAGCGAAACAGAGCGTCAACATTAAGAGCTACGGAAAAACACCCATTTTGCATGTTCGCGAGTTGACATCACAAAAATTTGTATATTTATACAAAAAATTAATGAACAAAAAATATGTATCCGTTAGCTTTAAGATAATATTAAAAAAAAAAAAAAATAATAATAATTTTAAAGCTTTCAACCAATGGACGGGCCGTAGCAAAGCACGCCGGGACAGCTAGAATACTATATATACAGTGGTTTATATAGTTCACCTTCCTTGGTCAAAGTCTTCAGCAAGTGCAGTGGTATTTTAATTTTGAATTCACTCTTCTACGTCATCTGCTTCATCTTCTTCTTCATTATCTGTAATATGGTACCATATATGAAAATGAAAGCTTTAAGGCGTGAAAAAATAAATATAATTATCAGTTGTATAGTTAAATTTTGAATTCACTTTCCTTCTTCATGGTTATCAACACCTGTAATATGCCCATACATATAGATGACATTTGGATCGAGAATGGCAAAAATAAACGGATGATCGGCCTTCACCTCATATTGATTACTCAAATCCGAGCGCAAGAAGCTGTATACGTCTATGAAAAATTACGAAAAAAAATAGTATACGCAGATATGGTTCATACATTGGTAGTTCATTTGGTATGTGTTACTAAAGCCAATACTAACTCACATCCCCCAGAGACTCAAAAGTTTTGTTTTGTGTAAAATCCAACACAGTCTTCTGTACCAGATCAGAGATTTTAAGACCCTTCGCATTTGTTAGACTTGTTAAATTCGGTTTTCCAAAGATGTTAGCGACGTCCATATCACTGAGTATATTTTTTAGACTCATTGTTGTTTCGAATTTCATTCGGGGAAGAGTTAGATGTACCATATTTTCCGACAGTTGGCCTACGAGTTTCATTAGATCGATTTTGCTCAATTTCTTTTCAAGATTGCGAAGTCCACCTATTTTATTTGGTACGATAATTAACAAGGTCACATGCGTATATGATAAGAACAATTCGACCATTTGAGCATTTAGACTTTCAAATGCCTTATATCGTATGAAACTTGTTGTGGTCAACATATCCATTTGCAAGCTGTTTGAAGTGGTTATAAAAAATTTTCCGCGAAATTGTGTAAATTTTTGCATCCAGGTAGAGGAAAACTGAAACGTAGTTGCAATGATAGCTGTATTACCTCGTCTCCGGATCTCGGTGTCTCTTATTTTGTTTTTTGTATTATTGCCAATCCAATTCTTAACATTGTCAGCCGCAGCTTTATTACGCTTAAAATCGATATAGACGGCATCGGCATTTAAATATTTTAATAGTTTAGTGTAGCGACGATAAACTGGAATATCCGTTTGTATAAATAGTCGACTAATTATATTCATTACGGCTGTACTTCCCTTGCGCCGCGATGGATACGAGATTCTGGACATTAAAATTCTGGCTATATCCTGTTTACGGCCAAATGGCAATTGTAATACAGTTTCCAGTTCCTTAGCCGTTTGACCGGCCGCACCCAAATAGAGTACAGTCAGTGCCACAAGTATGGAGAGCGGCGAACAAATTACATTCTTGTCCGGATTAGTTTTGACTAACGAGATAAATAGTGATCGTTCGAAACTAACGGGATGCTTCTCGTTCTGAGATTTGAACACATTTAGAATTATGAGATTAAGTAGTAGTAGAAGGCGTATAACTATTGTAAAATATATTGTTGAGCTGAATAAGTTAAATTCAGAAGAATAATTTTACCTTTCATATTGATGTGTATTCTTGTATTGATTTTTACAGCTCAAAAGATGAAATGATCTAGGCCGTTATGGTAGGTAGTAAAGTAAGGCGAAAAGGCAATAATTTATGCTAATAATACAAATTGATTGGTTCCGCTTATTTTTAAGAAAATTGAGTTTTGTATTATTTAGTTTACAATTTAAAGCTATAAAGTCTTTATGGTCTATACTTTATATACTATACTGACATGAATATGGAAATTCCCTGAAACACAAAACCATTTTAAAACTTACCTATACTGAAAAATGATAAGGCGAAATAATTTCTGTTTCCATTTAAGGCAGAAATTATTTTATTTTTATTTTTGATTAAAGAAAATCTTTATAAAATTACTAAAGTACCATCATAACGATATCTCCAATACTATTGAAGTTTCAATATTGGGTTTTTTTAGATTTTATATGCTATTGTAAAATAATAATTTTAAGATCTTTAAAACCAGCATTAAGTTATAGTTGTAATAGTTTTAGCAAAAACCATAAAATATATTTTTATATAGAAGAAGATGTTCGGATGTACTTCACTTTACCCTTATAATTTCCGAGAAAAAGGCAGCGATATATACCCTTATCCGTTTCCTTCTGTTTATTACTTACTTACCTTTATCCGCACAAATTTATTACGAGTATAAACTTTTCTAAATTAACTAAATATAAGAATTTAGGTAAGTATGTAGGATATGTAGGATATTCATGCTTTGAACAATTTTTTGTGGGAGGTTTCAGAGTATTCCAGCTGTCGTGTTTATAGCGTATATAGCGCGAGTAGCTTGTTCGAAGTCAGACACCCGCTGTAGACGCTACTAAGATGTGGTCAGCCGCTATTACCTGCCGTTGGCATAAATAAGTATATGAATTGTTTTTAGCTGCTGCACTCACCTTCAAACTTACGTTCTTGGATGGCCCTAAGCTGCTGTCTACAAACTATCAAGATCACTCCATTTCTTGAGTGAAGTTCCCTACCTGCTTTCTTTGGTGGTCAATCATCTTCTCTCTCGCATACAGAATGCATTCTTGTTTTGAGTTAACAATGTCATATGACTTGATACATGTTATGAAAAGCAAAATATATATGTTAGAAACGGAATATTCTTTAAAATGATATCAATTAATAATAACCATAATTAAAGATTTTGAAAACCAACTACTACAACCACAACACAACAATAAAAAAATTGTAGCAATATTAAAATTACAAACCTTAAGTAGGTTTAGTAAGACTTCAACTTACCAGAATTTATAAAGAAATTTGAACTCTATTTTTGCAAAAATCTCTCTGGACAATCTGAAGTAACAAGTGCTGTATTGAGCTTTCTATACTGAAATAATTGTTTTTAGCCTCAGTTTATATAAATTTAATTAGTTAATTTATTTGTAAAAACATCTAAATCTTTTTTTTGTACATCATCATTGTCAACTTGACATAAAATGTATATCTCAAAATTATTACTATGGGCAAGAGATCAATTTTATTTTATCATTTACATTTTTATATTGTGTTTTTTATGTGCTCTGTTGACCAGTCACAAGTTGTTCATTCATTCATTTGATTCATTCTAACTATGCAATGCTCTAAACCTGTACTCATTGCGGTCAGTGAAATCAAAACGCTAACGTCGACGACTGACACCTTTGGTCAGTGATTTGTGCCAAAACTAGAAAGGCAACTTTAGACTGTATATGCGTTTCGAATTACGCATAAAAGGGAGTGACTACTTGCCCTGGTCACTTTCAAATCTTAATCTGATCAGTAAGACCTTGAACAAATGTGCAGACATCGATTTCTAAATATTTCAGTTTTTTTTAAATTAAAAATCTTTTATACAGGAAATGATTGACACAACAGTAAGATCCTCATTTTCCAGTTGGTAGTTAAATAATGTATTTTTAAGGGGGCATTGGGGAGGCATAATAAGAAAATATATATGATCATTTTAGTGCTTATTTAAATTTTAGTGAACTTTATGAATATAATATAATACAATAAAAAATGTTTTAATGTTGGGTAACTATCGAATCCAGAAGTATCCATCATAACAAAGAAAAATTTTGGAAGAAATATCTTTATCTTTGCAGTACTTTATGCAATATATACCATACTCTCGTTCCTTCAGTCGTCAGTCATAATATTCCATTTTACGAATTTACTTTACCATTTCTCATGTGGTTACTTACATTAGTAAACACTGAGATGTTCGTTATGGTAGTTCGTAGGGCCTCGTTTTAAACTCTGCTACCCAATGTTTTACTGTTGCAAACGAAGGAACAGACTCACCCGCAGTAGAATTTAGCCCTACTCTGAAAGTATTGTGGCACATAATAATTACCATTTTTTTCCAAACAAATACTAAATAATGTAGTGTCGATAAATTTTAAACTTATATAGACAAACAATAGTCATTATTTTCATATAATAGGCATCATCACGTATAATGTCACGTACTTCTGGGACTATCATCGTAGTTCATTTTCATCGCTACTCAGTCTTCGTAAATAGGACGTTGTAATTGCCTGCGGTTGAAATATACTCGCAAGCTTGACAGAGTTACCTTGAGGTATATTATCTCCATTAAGCTGTAATTTTGGCAACAACTCCGATCTAAACATTAAAGGGATAGATTTTTGGTGGTTGACATTTTATGTTATATTTTTGAAGCCAATTCTTTTTTAAAATACCGGGCTATCATCGTACCACCAGCATATATGCTTATATCAGAAGCAAAGCAGGCATATCGGGCATAGTCTAATACACTTTCCTTTGGTAGAGTCAAAGATTCACAATGTGAAGTACATACTTGGAGAATAGTAAGAAATGTACAGTCAAATCTTATGAAAAATATGTAAACTTTGGTCTAAACCAAAGTTAATGTTTTTCTTGTTTTGCATTAAATAATCGGGGAACTTGGTACGTTAAAAGAAAGTAATTAATTAAGTAGGTGTTGACTTTTAAAATTTTATTCTGTGAATGATCAAGAAATTAAGGAAGTCTGATGATAACGGAAAATGGGGAAGAGAAATTATACAATAGAATGAGTAGGTAGAGGCTAAAAACAAGAAATTGTTGTAATTTCCCCTCTAAAAATAAACTGAAACAATAAAATCGATGCCTCAATTAATTATTTTGGCAACAATAAAAGTTAATGACAATGAATTTGTGTTGTATTTGTTGGCGTCGATGAATTGCGAATGATGGGTTTTGCTATAAATAAGGTCCACAGTTGTATATTGACGACTAATTGAATTCTGATCGAGTTGTACGCCGGACACGTTCTCGTTGTTTGACGTATCAAGTGATTGGACTAGCAATCCCGAATCTGATTAAGTAGCCAAAGGCAATTCCGTAGCGCACTAAAGCGTATTACAAAGAAATTGAGTTCTTCTCAGTTGAATATCCTTAAGAAGAGAAGGAAGTCAAAATGCGTTTGCCAAAGTATGAATCGGATGCCTTCGACAATGTCGAGTATGAGCTACGTATAACATATACGCTGGAAACGGATCGTCGCGTTATGAGCTTCATTGATTTGATGTGGGGCATTGAGGTCACCGGTGGAATTGACCAATTTGAACCGCTGACAATCATTAATGTCATACCAACAGGTTTGGCTAAACGAGCTGGAATGCGTATTGGAGATGAGATTACTCAGATCAATGATATACCCGCATTAGAATTGACATTCAACGAGGCTTTGAATCTATTTCGTAAATCGGGTCGTTATGTGCGCGTCTATGTGAGAGGGTAAGTAGAAATATGTAGAATTTTCACAACTGAAATCTATAACCATGGTTTTGTACTTTACTAGTGATGATGATGCTCCTGGTGAAGAGGATTGGACCTGCGATTGCTGGTTCAAGCCGCGTAAGCCCTGGCGACGTGATTTTACACCCATACAATGGGTTTTCCCATGGAACGATCGTCGTAAGCCTATTTATCGCGAGTCTAATTGTTTCATGGTCCCGAGTATAATGGAGGAGAAAATACGATTACGTCGTGCGGCTACCTCAAAAGTTGCAACCAAAGACGAAGCGCCACCTCATACGCGTTCATTGACGCCAACGCCGCGTCCCAAAAATCAGCCAGGTCCAAATTTACTTGAGACCGTGTTGAGACCAAGAGGACTACCACCAAAGCAATGATTCGATTTAAATTTCCCATCTCCAGCGTATTTTTCTGGTAGAGAACGCACTGCAACTGAGGCAGATTTGATTTTAACTAAAGCACTTGGTTTTGGTTCGCAGTAGAAAATGACCAAAATACAAATGTGAAACATAAAATGAAATATTTCATTTGTACGCAAGTAAGTCCTTGGCAAGAAAATGACAGGCAAGCATCTTCTGGTTTCCGGTTTGTGAATTGCAGTGCGCATTGCAAGGAGTTTTCGCACTTGCACTGAGCATTAAAATGGAGCTCTTAAGTTTTGCGTTAGTTTTTTTTTTTTAAGGTAAACTTAATTCTCAGGTTGAAGTATATCGTACTACAATGTATTGAGTCGATTGAGTCCTCCTGGGTTTTCTTGTTATTGAAATCACAGCACTTAAATTTTGCCAAATTGTAGAGATTTGAAGAAATACATGTGTAATGATTTAAATACATTTATACACTTTAAAGACTGATATAAATTGTTTTTTAATTGAATTAAATTTAATGAAATTGGCAACGAGTTCTGTTCATGGGCGTAACAAGCTTTCGGTCTAGACCCTAGCAGGAAAATCAGTAATTTCTTGTACATGAATTACGCTACACTAAACGCTATATACTTTGAATGTCCAGAGGTAGTAGCTCTTTTCTTCTACCCCCTCTGCACGCCTATGTTTCTGCTTTTGTCAAATTGGTATTGATTTTCCACTTAGTGTAAATATTTTTTGCAATATATTGTCATGGTCAATGTTATTTGTCAACTTAAATAAGTGATCAGCAACTAAATAAATTAGGGAATACATATATAGAGAGCAACAAAAACAAATAAATATTACATTGAATATTCAACTTGTATAGAAATATGTATACCTTAAGTGTGTTGGATAAAATAGGTTGTGGTTTATCAATTTAAGGCCATTTGTAGAAGTACTTCGGTACCTGAACAGAAAGTTTGATGTTTTACGAGTTGTCCGGATAAGGTGAATTCGTTTTTAATGTTTTGGTCATTCATTATATAGAAGAACGTGGATGATCTCAAAAGTATCATATTTATGACAGAAAACAAAAAAAATTGTAGAATTTCTCCATATAGTCTGAGTGAAGACTCAATACTCAATACACTCAGACTAGCTGATGGGTCAAAATTGGTTACATTTATATTTAGATAAACGGCATGAAGTACAGTGTTTTGCAATTTTACAATTCCGACCAACCAACCAGCATTTTATTTTTAGAAAACAACATGGTTCAAAGGAACAATTGCATAGAGTTCTCCATCACATTCTATGTGCATTTGTTTCAAAAAAAAGTATTGCTGTCTTCTTGGATGCCATGTAAACCTTCGAGAAGAGTGTTGATTGATAGACTTTTTCAAAGGTTAATTAGGTTGCTTCAATACAAGCAATATCTCCTGCTCAGATAGAGGTTTGTTTTTGTAAAAGTACGCGATACCGACTCTGTCATAAGGAGTATCAGTGCTGGTGTGCCGCAAGGCAATGTTCTTGCACCAGTATTATATACACTATATACTTCAAAGAAGCCGACATGCAGATGTTAAGAACATCATATTGCATCGTGATGTTATGATAAAATAACTTTACTTCTTTAGGTGCCGATATGAAAAGTTGGGTGGAGCACCCAAATCCCTTCGCTAGGTCTCTCGCACAACACATTATGTCGTCAGTTCAAAAGACTTTCTCCTAACGCTCTACTTAATAGGAGATCATTATTCGATGACCGCTAAGCTGACCACCATAGAATAAATGTGTTGAGAGATACTATATGAAACACCCTTTAGTCCAAATTTGGCTAATGAATTATTGAATGAACCTCGTACATTCTCTGAGAGCATCTACTATTGACCATTGTCAAACAAATTACAAACAGCGTAGCATCTTCTTTTGAAAATTTTTGCTTTTTATACTCTTCATTCAGATGGAGACAAAAGACACCACATAAAGTATATACATACATATATTCTTGATTATTATTCTTGATTAGGCGAAGTGATTAAGCCATGTCCATCTGTCCGTTTGTATGTATGCAAACTAGTCCCTCAGATTTTGAGCTGAAACTTTGCACGAACCTTTCTTTTTACCATACGCAGTACATTTGTCGGAACTATCCGAATCGGACCACTAGGGGGGTAACTCCCACACAAACAACACATTTGAATTATTAGAAAAACTTTGTTTTTTGTCCTATCGAACTGAAAGTTGGACAATATCAGTTTACAATAAGGGCGCAGTACATTTGTCGGAATAAGCCGAATCGGACCACTAAGGAGGGTGCCTCCCATACAAATCACGTGAAGAACATAACCTTCTTTCTAGTTTCGAATATGTCTTCTTAAATGGTAATTTTTTTATTTTTATTAATTTTTTTTTTTGTTTTTATAAATGTAATATAATGTACAATTTTCTTTATTTTATAGTGGTTTATTTAAAAAAAAAAAATTTTATAAATTTTTTTTGTTTTATTTTATCTAAAACGAAATCGCCTTCAGGTTTACCTATCAAGCCGCTTTTTTGTAGCATGCTTGATTTACAATAGAAAAATAAGTTTTTTTTAAGTTGTCGCGTCCATTTGGACGTTCTTCATTTGGTGGTCATCGGTGTTTATTTGGATTCGCCTTAGATTGCCTGAATGCTCTCGCTGTTTCTGTTGCAGCTTTTCTCCCATGTTGGCGGTTGTGAGGTACTCAATTCTCAATTAAAATCAGCTCTTCTTTTTGGTGATTTAACTTTTTGGTATACGGAGTTTATCCTCTTCTGGTTGTAGGACCCGATATTTTTCTAACGTAAGTCTTTTTAGGACCGGCTTTGGTTGTTTCATTGATGGTTGATTATTTCCATAATAATAATATATAATAGTATAATAATCAATGTCTTATGGTTAGTGCTACAGCTTTTATAGTGCAAACTTAAGTTAGAATTACGCATGTATCGGTATAACATGCATATGCGAACGGGCGAGTGTCACTGAACTTGCTTGTGTCAAGTATCAACTGCCCAACCAAAGCAGCTACGGTCAGCGGACGGGAGTCAAACAGGATTCTAATCTCGAATACTGGAAATATCAATAATATTGGTATGTCAAAATAATTTATGCAAGCCAGAATCCACACGCGATAAGATTGATAGTTTCACATATCACCCAAAAAATATTAGCTAACGTTGAAAGACATATTGATTCTCCACTATTTGTTGGAATTTGACATAGATTTCTTTCAAATTTCATTTAATTCAGTGCTTGCTGTCGCTTTTATCACACAGCATCTTCCCCTTTTTCCATACAGAAAGAAAAAGTTTTCTGAATGTGATATGAAGTTGTCAAAAATACACCAAATGAAATAAAACGGTCAATGTGTCATTGATTTATATTCATTTATGCTCCTGAAAATCACCTTAAAGTCGCAAGGACTTTTTTGACAGCCTTATGGTAAAAAACGAATAATATACTACGAGTATATAACAAATAAGAAGATAATGAAATCCTTGTTTTGCATAAATAATTTAATGAAAAAAATCATAATTAAAAACACATCTAATGAATTCACATATTATTAATTATAAGTTAAGGATAAGTCAATTTTATACTTTCTACTCATGGGATCTTGAAACTTTTTGAAGAATGACCAAATGTGAAGACCTATCGGATCCTGAAAAAATTCTTCATTTAGTTATTGTTACATTTCATTTTTTGATATGTTACATTACATCATCTTATCGTATACTCACATTTCGAATACCTACATCCAGAAGGCTGAAACTAGCACTTAATGAAACAGGCTCTGTGCGCAAAAACGTATTGTTTTGTATCTGTTTCTGCATCTGTTCTATGAGATCATAAATAAGTTTATTGGAAATTTGAGAACAGTACTTTAAGTTCATACGCTTTAATTTACTGCATTTAAGAATTAGATTTAGCAATGCTTCGTTAGTGACTTGTTGGCAATATTTCAGGTCAATCTCTTCGAGATTTTCTAAATCACTGAAGTATTTTATGGCATTGTCTGTGATGTTTTCGCACATAAGTCTACGAAGTGATCTTAGACGTGATATTTGTCGAGCAAGTTCGTCACTGCTACGAAGGTGTCCGTGTATGCCCAAGTATTCCAAAACATTGGACTTATGCTCGACCAGTTGGTAAAAGAATGGGAAACAATAACTTTTCAACCAAAAGATGACAGTCAGATTTTTTAGTTTTGGAAGTTCTACAACTAAACCGTAATTCCTATGATCCAAGGATATTGTCAAGGTTTCAAGATTTTGTAAAACAGCCATAGATTTAGCATTAATTAATCTTGTGTTTAAATTTGGCCCAAGATTAAGTTCCTTTAGATTTCTCAGAGATTTATATGCCAAGCCTTTTTCTGACATATAATTACAATTTTTGATTGATAGTCTCTCAATTGTTGGTGAAATGATCTTAAGATTTTTATCTAAAATAGAAATGAACCATATAAATGAATGGATGACAATAAATCACTAGCAAAACACACAAACCTGATACAAAAAAGGAGCCTGACAATTTTAAAGTTTTTAACTTTTTCAGTTTACGAAATAAGTTTAAAATTGTATTGCTTTCGCAATTATGTACCAGATCCGAATCCATATCTACTTCTTCTATGTTATTGCAAAACTTGCTCATAGATTTTACAATAGATTGTGCATATTTTCTTGGCAGTTTGCCTTCAATGTGTTTTATATAATCGCCGGTTAAATCGAAGAAATCTCGAATCTGCCATTGAGTCATATCATCCAAACTTTCCAGGAATAATGTACGATGTAAAGATTTGCTTGTCATCTCATATGCTTCGCATATTCTTGAGCATGAGCGAGCAAAATTTAATTGAGATCTCATTGGCAAGAGCTGTATGATAGAGTCTAGGCAGTCATCGTTCAGGGCAAGTATTCCGTCTCTATTTGGAAAAACACCACTATTCTTGCTTAGTAAAATTTCCTTAGTTGACTGGCAATTTGGTTGATGCCAGCTGTCACAGACTTCTACACAATATAATAAATGCGAAGTCCTGATGCGATTATTATGGTAGAAATTTAAGACTCTAAATATGTGTTAAGTGAAATTAAAATAAAAAATCAGAAACATCAATGATTATAACAACTCACCTTGCAGCTTCAATTGGACTCTCAAAATGTACAAAAGCAACATTAGGATAATATGCATCATTACTAAGAGCGAATAAAACTTTCCTTATATTACCATATTTTGAAAAATACTCCTGGACCTTGTCCACAGTAGTCTGCCATATGTAAGTTTGTTTTAAACAAAAATAATTATTGAGTACTATAATCTATTCATTTGATAATTGAAAACATACCCCAAGTGGGATTTTATAAACAAATAACTTGTACACCAAGAAATGGTCCTCAGTATAAGCGCAACCGCCACTGATGTAATAATTCTTTTTTTTAAAATCTGCAAAACAAAACAAATTAAAAAAACTATTTAAAAAGAAACAATTGAATAGCAACTGCTGTATGTCTGTTCGTGTGAGTGTATGCAAACCAGCTGTCTCTCAGATTTTGAGCTAGAGAACTCAAATTTTGCAACCGGATTTCATTACTTAAGACTCTTTCGGAACCAGCCGAATTGGACCACTAGTAAGGGTACCTCCAATACAAACGGTGCAATAAAATATAGGTTCTTATTAACAAAGCATTTATGTTTTTTGGACTATCGAACTGAAACTGTTGAATGCCATTGGTATGGTTCAGAATGTCGGAAACTGGGTGCTTCACAAACTCAAACCAAGAGTTGTCGAACGGCGTGTCACTGCTTCCAAAATGCTCCTTCAACGATACAAAAGGATGTCGTTTTTGCATCTTATTGCAACGGCGATGAAAACTGATTTCATTACGGCAATCCAAAATGCAAGAAGGCATGTGTTAACCGCGGCGCACCTGAACCATTGACGCAAAAACCAAACTTCCATGACAGCAAGTTTATGCTCTACATGTTGTGAAACGAAAAGCGAATTATGTACTACGAGCTTCTGAAACTGGACAGACGATCGATGTTCGATTGCGGAAAAACGGTCGGAATCGCAACCAGATATCACCCATTCATCTTTTACCATGACAATGCGCGGCAGCATGTCGCAAAAATGGTCGAAACCTATCTCGATGGTACCGGGTAGGAAGTCTTAACCCACCCGCCTATATTCCAGACATTGCACCATCATACTATCATTTGTTCCGGTGCGGAACGACCTCGATAACAATATACAAACACCATGATAGAGCACTTACTTCGGTAAACCGAAGCTAATTTTCTCTTTTTTTTCCACACAAATCATGAAAATAATGAAATAATTTTCTTATATAATTTTATATGCGGTTGCTTCATCCTAGTAATCAGAGCATTTTGATTTCAATATTTCAAACGCGCCAGTACTAAAAAGCACGATATATGTAGTAATTTACGGAGTTTCCGCACGGATAATAATTTATATTTAGTGGTTGCAAAAGATATAACGAAAGAGAAGATCCACCACATAATGATGATGTGATCATTAAAAATACTTACACTCAGGAACGTTGCTATAATCACATGTGGATAAGTCCATTTTAAATTCTTATGTCACAATTAATTTCACACGATTTTTTCACTATTATAATAACTTTATTTATAACAAAATAAAGAAGTAGCGCTGAGTCAAGTGCTTGTGAAATTCAATATACAATGTCCACAAATCTGTAATAAACTATTTCATCAGAGTTTTTAATTAATACTGCACAAATTGTGCGTCAGATCGCGTATGTTGCGAGCCGAGTCGATATATGGTGGACAAACCGAATAGAAAATACGAGTACGAGAATACGAGAAGGCGTTCAGCAGATCTCTCACTTCCACAGATTGTAAAATTTTTTTCTTTTGAACCATAACCATAACCATACCCTAATTAATGATTTTTCCTGGAAATAAATACAATTTCGCCGATGCTGCGTATATATATAGTACTGTATGGTTTCCCCGACGCATGGTTCTATGCTGCATAAACATCTAGCTAAGCCAATAAAAACTCTTCATTGCAGAAAACATCTGATCAACAATGTCAGTCAATTTTACATTGTCAGCTTTTTGTTAAGTTTTTAATAAAACACGCAGCAGGAATGAAAAAGGGAGTTGTAAGAATTATGTGCGAACATTGCAAATTGTTCAAAATCATGTATTTTCCACAAATTTTACTTTTGAAATTAGCACAACGGCTTGTAATATTTAAAAGGGTCGAACTACACGATTGTAAATACATGTGAACTGTATTCTTCGAAGTGAATTTTTTCCGTTTTTCACTGAACGTTCCATTTTCAAAATAAATGATAAGAGTTATTTGCGAACTTTGGTTTAAATGACCGACAATGTGTGTTTTTTTTTTTTTTTTTTTTTGTCACTTTTATTAAAGCATTAAACAACCCGAAGTTTTTTAAATAATGGTATCGTCTTTAAGGAAGTCACATGTGCTTAAAGGAAAATATATTTAAGTTTTTACAAACTCCTTTTGAGGAGGTCATTGGTGTGAAGCCGTTTTAGCTGAATGAGAATTAGGGCCTTTGCCAAGGCTTTATTTTGAGTTGCTTGCACTTTTTGATGTTGATATATGGTGTCGCAGTCCCCCCATATTTTTTGTTTTTATATTTTTATAAACACTCATGGCAAGTCTGGTTCTGCACTATTCTAATTTCCTCCTTTCCTTCTTACATTTCCCCCTGAGCAGAAGGCCTCTGTCGCTAGTGGTTTTATTAAAATACTAGGGTTATAATTTGTAATTATAATCTTAGTTCTAATAAATAAATATCTGTTGCTAAAGATATTTTCACTGGAAGCCCTACAACTGACCAGCTAGTTTATTTAAGACAACAACTGAACAAAAAAGTCTTCTTAGATACTGGTGCATTTCCCTACGAAATTATGCTCGTTATTGGACGCCCTTATAAGTATGATAACGACGAATAGCTTAAACATGGAGCTATAGGGTTTTTTGGAATTAATTGAATATCAGCATGCAACAGACTTGATCAAATAAACGAAATTCGTCTGCCACTGTAGTGTTCACAAATAGCAATTAAAACCTCTTGTAATGGAGATTATTGTTAATAGATATTTATATATTTTCAAAAACAAGCAAACAAAAAAGAAAAAAAAAAGAAGATCAAATAAACAATGCTTCCGTAAAACGACTCTGGTTACGATTTCCTCTTAGTTGTAGAATTGGACTTAAATTAAGGATTCTTTCTGCTGGATATGTTCAGAGACATGACTCGCCCGAAGAAATGATATTTAAATACCAATCGTACTATTTGCGCTAAGCAAAATCACTTCCCTTTAATTCCATGACAAGATGACAATACATAAATCGCAAGGAGGTACCTTCCACCAGGTTGTTGATGAGTATGAAAACTCGTTTATGTCGTACTTCCAGGAGTCAGAAGTCTTGAAGGACTAGTTATTGTTACGAAAAACAATGATAAAAAATCTCATCACGGACGAAGAGTTGCACGTATTATTATTTCCAAGGGGCAATTGATGGCTTAGCAACGCAAATGACCATTAGATCTTAGAGTATAATAATCAATGTCAGCTTTTATAGTGCAAACTTAAGTTAGAATTATGCATGTATCGGTATAACATGCATATGCGTTAATTCGGGCAGAGTGTCACTGAACTTGCTTGTGTCAAGTATCAAGTGTCCAACCAAAGCAGCTACGGTTAGCGGACGGGAGTCAAAACAGAATTCTAATCTCGAATACTGGAAATATCAATAATTTGGTATGTCAAAATGATTTATGCAAGCCGGAATCCACACGCGATAAGATTGATAGTTTCACATATCACCCAAAAAATATTGGCTACCGTTGAAAGACATATTGATTCTCCACTATTTGTTGGAATTTGATTTAGATTTCTTTCAAATTTCATTTAATTCAGTGCTTGCTGTCGCTTTTATCACACAGCATCTTCCCCTGTTTCCATACAGAAAGAAAAAGTTTTCTGAACGTGATATGAAGTTGTCAAAAATACACCAAATGAAATAAAACGGTCAATGTGTCATTGATTTATATTCATTTATGCTCGTGAAAATCACCTTAAAGTCGCAAGGACTTTGTTGAGCCTTATGTTAAAAAATGAAAAATATATGTCTAATAAATAAAAAGTTAATGAATTCCTGGTTTTGCATAAACATTAAATCATAATTAAAAACACATTAATTAAATTACATATTATTAATTATAAGTTAACAATAAATTAATTTTATACTTTCTACCCCTGGGATGTTTAAAAATATCGTAAGCCAAGAGCGACTAAATGTGAATACTTCATATATATCGGATCCTGAAAAAATTCTTCATTTAGTTATTCTTATCATTTCATTTTTTGATATGTAACATAACATCATCTTATCGTATACTCACATGTAGAATATATACATTCGAAATGTTGTAATTAGCTATTAATAAAACGGGCTCTGTGCGGAAAAACGTATTACTTTGTATCTTTTGTATGAGATCATAGATCAGTTTCTTGGAAACATTAGTACAACAGTACTGTAAGTTCACACGCCTTAATTTTTTGCATTTAAGTATTAGATTTAGCAATGCTTTGTTAGTGACTTGTATGCAAGAATTCAGATCAATCTCTTCGAGATTTTCTAAATCACAGAAGTATTTTATGCCATTGTCAGTGAGTTCAAAATTTTCTGGGCAAATAAGTCTACGAAGTGCTCTTAGACGTGATATTTTTAGAGCAACTTCGTCATTGACGCAATTGTCGCCGCGTATGGTCAAGTATTCCAAAACATCGGACTTATGCTCGACCAGTTGGTCACAGAATGAGAAAACATTATCATTTAACGAAAAGTAGACGGACAGCTTTTTTAGTTTTGGAAGTTCTGCAACTAAACCGCAATTCCTATGATCCGTGTGTATTGACAAGGTTTTAAGATTTTGTAAAACAGCCATAGATTTAGCATTAATTAATCTTGCGTGAAAATTTGACCCAAGATTAAGTTCCTTTAGATTTCTCAGAGATTTATATGTCAAGCCTTTATCTGACATATAATTACAATTTTTCATTGATAGTCTCTCAATTGTTGGTGAAATGATCTTAAGATTTTTATCTAAAATAGAAATGAACCATATAAATGAATGGATGACAATAAATGGCAAAACAAAACACACAAACCTGATACAAGAAAGGATTGTGACAATTTTAAAGTTTTTAACTTTTTCAGTTTACGAAATAAGTTTAAAAATCTATTGCTTTCGCAATATTGTAAAATATCTGATTCCAGATCTACTTCTTCTATGTTATTGCAAAACTTGCTCATAGAATTTACAATACATTGTACATATTTTCTTGGCAGTTTGCCCTCAATGCGTTTTATATAATCGCTGGTAAAATCGAAGAAATCTCGAATCTGCCATTGAGTCATATCATCCAAACTTTCCAGGAATAATGTACGATGTAAAGATTTGCTTGTCATATCATATGCTTCGCATATTCTTGAGCATGAGCGAGCAAAATTTAATTGAGATCTTATTGGCAAGAGCTGTATGATAGACTCTAGGCAGTCATCGTTCAGGGCAAGTATGCCGTCTCTATTTGCAAAAACATCACTATTCTTGCTTAGTAAAATTTCCTTAGTTGACTGGCAATTTGGTTGATGCCAGCTGTGACAGACTTGTACGCAATATAATGCATCCGATGTCCTACCGCGAGTATTATGGTAGAAATTTAAGACTCTAAATATGTGTTAAGTGAAATTAAAATAAAAAATCAGAAACATCAATGATTATAACAACTCACCTTGCAGCTTCAATTGGACTCTCAAAATGTACAAAAGCAACATTAGGATAATATGCATCATTACTAGGAGCGAATAGAACTTTCCTTATATTACCATATTTTGAAAAATACTCCTGGACCTTGTCCACAGTAGTCTGCCATATGTAAGTTTGTTTTAAACAAAAATAATTATTGAGTACTATAATCTATTCATTTGATAATTGAAAACATACCCCAAGTGGGATTCTATAAACAAATAACTTGTACACCAAGAAATGGTCCTCAGTATAAGCGCAACCGCCTTTGACGTAATAATTCTTTTTAATATCTGCAAAACAAAACAAATTAAAAAAAATATTTAAATAAAAACCATTGAGTGGCACTGCTGTATGTCTGTTCATGTGAGTGTATGCAAACCAGGTGTCTCTCAGAATTTGAGCTTTCTTTCGGTACAGCCGAATTGGACCACTAGGAGGGGTACCTCCCATACAAACGGTTCAATAAAATATAGGCTCTTATTAAAAAAGCATTTATGTTTTTTAGCCTATCGAACTGAAATTTGAACGCTATAAGTTTTTAATCTATTTCCAACAACCATGTAATTTTGAAGGGTTATTGGATCAAATAGCTCTTGAACAAACCCATACCTTTCTTATATGGTACCCCTTTAAATTGTTAACTTTATTTTACAAAACTCATCATTGCTTCATTAAAAGCATTGGTATTTTGCTTCCAACTATTGCGGAGGTCAGGTCATGCTCCAACAGTTTAAATCTGCGAGTACTGGTTCCGGCGATAAAATGCTTTTATTTTGATATAACTGACAAGAGCGCGAAGGAAGACCACCAACGTTTGTAGACGCCGATTTGGATGAAATTTTGGAGGAAGACCCGTGCGAAACCCAAGAAGAACTTGCGGTGACGTTAGCCGTGACTCAACAAGCCGTTTCATTGCGGTTAAAAACAACACATTGTTGTGGTCCAGAAGGACGGAAACTGAGTGCCTCACGAACTCAAACCAAGAGATATTGAACGTCGTGTCAATGCTTCCGAAATGCTCCTTCAACGGTACAATGGGATGTCGTTTTTGCATCTTATTGTCACCGGCGGTGAAAACTGATTTCATTACGACAATCCAAAATGCAAGAAGGCGTACGTTAACCGCGGGGCACCCGAACCATTGACACAAAAGCCAAACATCCATGGCAAGAGGGTTATAGTCGTCATTCAGACGATCGACGGTCGATTCCGGAGGAATCGCCATGACAATGCTAGTCCGCATTTCTCAAACATGTTCAAAACATATCTCGATGGTACCAAATATGAAGTCCTAACCCACGCGCCTTATAGTCCAGGCTGTGTACTATCATTTGTTCCGGTGAGGAGCGCACATACCGTCTGTACACTTCACTTTTTAAATCTTTCTCTTTTTTTTCCACGCAAATCATAAAAAACAAAAAAATATTTTTTTTTTATATAATTTTATATGCGGTCACTTTGATTTCAACATGCTACCCGCATTCGATAATATAACGCGCCAGTACTAAAAAGCTCGATGACACAAAAATTGAGAGCACAGCATAAATATTCATGGACGGACAGACAGATGAACCTCATTAACTATATTCGTCATACGAGTATGTCTATATGTAGTAATTTATGGAGTTTCCGCACGGATAATAATTTATACTTAGTGGTTGCAAAAGATATAACGAAAGAGAAGATCCACCACATAATGATGATGTGATCATTAAAAATACTTACAATCAGGAACGTTGCTATAAACGCAAGTGGATAAGTCCATTTTAAATTCTTATAGTTGAATGTGTCACAATTAATTTCACACGATTTTTCCACTATTATAATAACTTTATTTTATTACAAAATAAAGAAGTAGCGCTGAGTCAAGTGCTTGTGAAATTCAATTAGCAATTAATGTCCACAAATCTGTAATAAACTATTTCATCAGAGTTTTTAATTAATACTGCACAAATTGTGCGTCAGATCGCGTATGTTGCGAGCCGAGTCGAGATATGGTGGACAAACCGAATAGAAAATACGAGTACGAGAATACGAGAAGGCGTTCAGCAGTTTTCTCACTTCCGCAGATTGAAAGTACTTTCTTAGAAAATAAGCATACCCTATGACTTCTTCCTGTAAAATAAGAATACCATTTTTCGACGATGATTGGAAATGGCAGAGCTAAGGAAGCCTCAGACTGAACATGCGGTCTGTTGAAAGTTCTGCCAGTGCTGCCAAGGTTTCGCAATTATTGCCTGTCTTCTTGTATTCAGAAAACAGCTGATCAACAATGTCAGTCAGCTGTTTTCCAGTAAGCGAAACAACAATGTGAAAGCCACGTGTAAATGTTTTTGAAAGAAGGTACTATTTCAGTACTGTGAAAAGTGAATAAGAATACTTATAATCAGAAACGTTTGGATTAACGAATGCCGAAACACCCATTTTAAGTTGAAGATGACTAATAAATTTTACCCGATAACAATTGC
Source organism: Amiota minor (assembly GCA_037043295.1). Classification (NCBI taxonomy): domain Eukaryota; kingdom Metazoa; phylum Arthropoda; class Insecta; order Diptera; family Drosophilidae; genus Amiota; species Amiota minor. Next base: position 5,946,368 of record JBAMAW010001787.1, read on the forward strand.
AAAACAAACTAGAAAAACAAACAATAAATAAATAATGCATTAATTAATTAGAAAAGTAATAAAAAAATAATGACATTTGAAAATTATGTAAATTATTTTTAATTAAAAAAACAAAAATCTTATTTCCTATACAAAAATCTAATTTTATGTACATATTTATAGTATATATAATTATAATTTATTTGTTAATATTAAAAGTTAAAAAAACTTAATTGATGTTTGATTTTTGTGTTTTATTTTTCTTTTTTTTTTTTAAATAAAATTTAAAAAAAAATAAAAACGTTCATCCAACTAAAACACAACAAAAACAAATACTAAATTAAATGAAAAAAAGAAAAAATTTAGAAATAACGGTTATGGAGAGATTTTTATTATTCATCATATTTATTGTATGATTATACATTGATATTTATATTTTTAAATTACGAAATCCTTAAATCAACAAATCAATCCCAAGAATTTAAGTTGAGATTGACCCCGGTTCTTTATCTAGTTAAAACTCCAATTTAGCGTCTTTCACCATTTGCGTACAAATTGAATCATCTAATCCAACCATCTACCCACGAGTTGAAATTCATTGAATATGTTTCCTAGGTAAGTAAGTCTTACACAGCATCATTTGACCTTCTGCTGTAAATTTCTTTACAAGAAAGCAAAAAGTAAATCTTCTCTCATAATAGGTTTTGTAGACACAATAGTTGACTTACATAAGTAAGTATGTATATGGAGTAGAAAGAGCTTGGACAAGATGACAACCTGTGAAAACAACTGAAGCATTAACATGAAGATAGTTTCCAGGAATTTTGTTTATTTAGGTATATGTATAATGTACAGTTGCCATATACCATCGTATAGTGAATGGATCAATGAAACTGAGCACTTTGTTATTGTATGTTTGATGCAATTTATTGGTCTTGAGACTTATTGCCGTAAACAACAGTTCTGGTTCTGTTTCTAACTTTGGTTTTTCTGTTTCCTGAGGTGTTACCACAACAAAAGTAAGATAAACAGCCACATATGTATTTTTATTTATTATGTTTTGTTTTCTGGCCAAAACGGCATTAAAATAAAGTAATACATGAAATCTATAGAGAGAAATGAGTGTGAAGTACAAAATTTTGATCAGAAAGATGTTAAAAGAACATACTTGTTTTTTCTCTCTGTTTTAAATATATTAAAATCTGTTTTAGTTTCAAATGACACTTTGTTACACTGCCCCGGTTTTGTTTCCTTCGCAAATCTCTTTCTGTTAATTGCAGTTGTTTTTTACAGTCCTGGTTGCATAGAATAAATCTTTATCTTTATCTTTGGTCTTGGGCCAAAGTACGTAAATGATTTCCTTAAATTTTAAGTACTTTTAAATCTAATTAATATTATAATTTTCACATGTTTTTTTTATTTTTTATTTGTTTTGTAAATATTATTTCGTATTTAATATTATAATATTTCTAAAAATGGACTCAACTTCAAATAATTTTTATTTTTTGTGTTAATTGTTTTATTTTTCATGAGTGTTGCAAAATTGTGTATCATTTTTTGAGAAACTCTTGAACTGGACAAACTTCCAACAAATGTAAACGGAAATCTGGCTTTCACTCAAAACATACATACGTACGTAGTACAGCGGTATTAATATGTATTATAAATGGGAAGTCTGTTGAATATGATATATTAATCCTGCAAAGAGTAGTTTTCATAAACTTCCAGTGACTGATTTTCTAGTGAAAGAAAATCTCTCATAGCCCACTTCATTGCGTATCATTGAAAGTTATGTTGGGTTTCAATCAGGTTTTTATTTGGATTCGCCTTAGATTGCCTGAATGCTCTCGCTGTTTCTGTTGCAGCTTTTCTCCCATGTTGGCGGTTGTGAGGTACTCAATTCGCAATGAAAATCAGCTCTTCTTTTTGGTGATTTAACTTTTTGGTATACGGGGCTTATCCTCTTCTGGTTGTAGAACCCGATATTTTTCTAACGTAAGTCTTTTTAGGACCGGCTTTGGTTGTTTTATTGATGATTAATTATTTCCAAAGGGCAATTGATGGCTTAGCAACGCAAATGACCATTAGATCTTAGAGTATAATAATCAATGTCAGCTTTTATAGTGCAAACTTAAGTTAGAATTATGCATGTATCGGTATAACATGCATATGCGTTAATTCGGGCAGAGTGTCACTGAACTTGCTTGTGTCAAGTATCAAGTGTCCAACCAAAGCAGCTACGGTCAGCGGACGGGAGTCAAAACAGAATTCTAATCTCGAATACTGGAAATATCAATAATTTGGTATGTCAAAATGATTTATGCAAGCCGGAATCCACACGCGATAAGATTGATAGTTTCACATATCACCCAAAAAATATTGGCTATCGTTGAAAGACATATTGATTTTCCACTATTTGTTGGAATTTGATTTAGATTTCTTTCAAATTTCATTTAATTCAGTGCTCGCTGTCGCTTTTATCACACAGCATCTTCCCCTGTTTCCATACAGAAAGAAAAAGTTTTCTGAACGTGATATGAAGTTGTCAAAAATACATCAAATGAAATAAAACGGTCAATGTGTCATTGATTTATATTCATTTATGCTCCTGAAAATCACCTTAAAGTCGCAAGGACTTTTTTGACAGCGTTATGGTAAAAAATGAATAATATACTCGTATGTCTAACAAATAAGAAGATAATGAAATCCTTGTTTTGCATAAATAATTTAATGAAAAAAATCATAATTAAAAACACATCTAATGAATTCACATATTATTAATTATAAGTTAAGGATAAGACAATTTTATACTTTCTACCCATGGGATGTTTAAATATCTTGAAGAATGACCAAATGTGAAGACTTCTTATATATCGGATCCTGAAAAAATTCTTCATTTAGTTATTGTTATCATTTCATTTTTTGATATGTTACATTACATCATCATATCGTATACTCACATTTCGAATACCTACATCCAGAAGGCTGAAACTAGCTTTTAATAAAACAGGCTCTATGCGCAAAAACGTATTGTTTTGTATCTGTTTCTGCATCTGTTCTATGAGATCATAAATAAGTTTATTGGAAATTTGAGAACAGTACTTTAAGTTCACATGCTTTAATTTATTGCATTTAAGAATTAGATTTAGCAATGCTTCGTTAGTGACTTGTTCGCAATAAATCAGGTCAATCTCTTCGAGATTTTCTAAATCACAGAAGTATTTTATGCCATTGTCTGTGATGTTTTCGCACATAAGTCTACGAAGTGATCTTAGACGTGATATTTGTGGAGCAAGTTCGTCACTGCTACGAAGGTGTCCGTGTATGCCCAAGGATTCCAAAACATTGGACTTATGCTCGACCAGTTGGTAAAAGAATGGGAAACAATAACTTTTCAACCAAAAGATGACAGTCAGATTTTTTAGTTTTGGAAGTTCTACAACTAAACCGTAATTCCTATGATCCAAGGATATTGTCAAGGTTTCAAGATTTTGTAAAACAGCCATAGATTTAGCATTAATTAATCTTGCGTGAAAATTTGACCCAAGACTAAGTTCCTTTAGATTTCTCAGAGATTTATATGTCAAGCCTTTATCTGACATATAATTACAATTTTTCATTGATAGTCTCTCAATTGTTGGTGAAATGATCTTAAGATTTTTATCTAAAATAGAAATGAACCATATAAATGAATGGATGACAATAAATGGCAAAACAAAACACACAAACCTGATACATGAAAGGATTCTGAAAATTTTAAAGTTTTTAACTTTTTCAGTTTACGAAATAAGTTTAAAAATGTATTGCTTTCGCAATTATGTACCAGATCCGAATCCATATCTACTTCTTCTATGTTATTGCAAAACTTGCTCATAGATTTTACAATAGATTGTGCATATTTTCTTGGCAGTTTGCCTTCAATGTGTTTTATATAATCGCCGGTTAAATCGAAGAAATCTCGAATCTGCCATTGAGTCATATCAGCCAAACTTTCCAGGAATAATGTACGATGTAAAGATTTGCTTGTCATCTCATATGCTTCGCATATTCTTGAGCATGAGCGAGCAAAATTTAATTGAGATCTCATTGGCAAGAGCTGTATGATAGAGTCTAGGCAGTCATCGTTCAGGGCAAGTATTCCGTCTCTATTTGGAAAAACACCACTATTCTTGCTTAGTAAAATTTCCTTAGTTGACTGGCAATTTGGTTGATGCCAGCTGTCACAGACTTGTACACAATATAATAAATGCGAAGTCCTGATGCGATTATTATGGTAGAAATTTAAGACTCTAAATATGTGTTAAGTGAAATTAAAATAAAAAATCAGAAACATCAATGATTATAACAACTCACCTTGCAGCTTCAATTGGACTCTCAAAATGTACAAAAGCAACATTAGGATAATATGCATCATTACTAGGAGCGAATAGAATTTTCCTTATATTACCATATTTTGAAAAATACTCCTGGACCTTGTCCACAGTAGTCTGCCATATGTAAGTTTGTTTTAAACAAAAATAATTATTGAGTACTATAATCTATTCATTTGAAGATTGAGAACATACCCCATGTGGGATTTTATAAACAAATAACTTGTACACCAAGAAATCGTCCTCAGTATAAGCGCAACCGCCACTGATGTAATAATTCTTTCTTTTAACATCTGCAAAACAAAACAAATTAAAAAAACTATTTAAAAAGAAACAATTGAATAGCAACTGCTGTATGTCTGTTCGTGTGAGTGTATGCAAACCAGCTGTCTCTCAGATTTTGAGCTAGAGAACTCAAATTTTGCAACCGGATTTCATTACTTAAGACTCTTTCGGAACCAGCCGAATTGGACCACTAGTAAGGGTACCTCCAATACAAACGGTGCAATAAAATATAGGTTCTTATTAACAAAGCATTTATGTTTTTTGGACTATCGAACTGAAATTTGATTCATAGCTGTTGAATGCCATTGGTATGGTTCAGAATGTCGGAAACTGGGTGCTTCACAAACTCAAACCAAGAGTTGTCGAACGGCGTGTCACTGCTTCCAAAATGCTCCTTCAACGATACAAAAGGATGTCGTTTTTGCATCTTATTGCAACGGCGATGAAAACTGATTTCATTACGGCAATCCAAAATGCAAGAAGGCATGTGTTAACCGCGGCGCACCTGAACCATTGACGCAAAAACCAAACTTCCATGACAGCAAGTTTATGCTCTACATGTTGTGAAACGAAAAGCGAATTATGTACTACGAGCTTCTGAAACTGGACAGACGATCGATGTTCGATTGCGAAAAAACGGCCGGAATGGGCAACCAGATATGACCCATTAATCTTTTACCATGACAATGCACGGCAGCATGTCGCAAAAATGGTCGAAACCTATGCACCATCATACTATCATTTGTTCCGGTGCGGAACGACCTCGATAACAATATACAAACACCATGATAGAGCACTTACTTCGGTAAACCGAAGCTAATTTTCTCTTTTTTTCCACACAAATCATAAAAATAATGAAATAATTTTTTTATATAATTTTATATGCGGTTGCTTCATCCTAGTAATCAGAGCACTTTGATTTCAATATGCCACCCGCATTCGATAATATAACGCGCCAGTACTAAAAAGCTCGATGACACAAAAATTGAGAGCACAGCATAAATATTCATGGACGGACTGACAGATGAACCTCATTAAATATATTCGTCATACGAGTATGTCTATATGTAGTAATTTATGGAGTTTCCGCACGGATAATAATTTATACTTAATGGTTGCAAAAGATATGACGAAAGAGAAGATCCACCACATAATGATGATGTGATCATTTAAAATACTTACACTCAGGAACGTTGCTATAATCACATGTGGATAAGTCCATTTTAAATTCTTATGTCACAATTAATTTCACACGATTTTTTCACTATTATAATAACACTATTTATAACAAAATAAAGAAGTAGCGCTGAGTCAAGTGCTTGTGAAATTCAATCTGCAATTAATGTCCAGAAATCTGAAATAACTATTTCATCGAAGTTTTTAATTAATACTGCACAAATTGTGCGTCAGATCGCGTATGTTGCGAGCCGAATAGAAACCGAATAGAAAATACGAGTACGAGAATACGAGAAGGCGTTCAGCAGATCTCTCACTTCCACAGATTGTAAAAATTTTTTCTTTTGAACCATAACCATACCCTAATTAATGATTTTTCCAGGAAATAAATACAATTTCTCCGATGCTGCGTATATATATAGTACTGTATGGTGTCTCCGACGCATGGTTCTATGCTGTATAAACATCTAGCTAAGCCAATAAAAACTCTTCATTGTAGTGCAAAGATATACAAAAAGTCGAAATTGGTATTTACGTCCCTTTCACACAAGAGCATGAGTGAAAGCATCACAAAAATGAATAACAATAACAGGTAAAATAACGAAATATAGGGCTTGTTTTAATGAAACAAAAATTACTTTTGAGCTGCTCTCTCAGTGGAAGTCACTTTGGAAGACTTAGACTGACCATGCGGTCTGTTAAAAGTTCTGTCTGTGCTGCGAAGGTTTTGCAATTGTTGCCTGTCTTCCTGTAAGCAGAAAACAGCTGATCAACAATGCCAGTCATTTTTACATTGACAGCTTTTTGTTAAGTTTTTAATAAAACACGCAGCAGGAATGAAAAAGGGAAGAATAATTTCGGTAAGAATTATTTGCGAACATTGCAAATTGTTCAAAATCATGTATTTTCCACAAATTTTACTTTTGAAATTAGCTCAACGGCTTGTAATATTTAAAAGGGTCGAACTACACGATTGTAAATACATGTGAACTGTATTCTTCGAAGTGAATTTTTTCCGTTTTTCACTGAACGTTCCATTTTCAAAATAAATGATAAGAGTTATTTGCGAACTTTGGTTTAAATGACCGACAATGTGTGTTTTTTTTTTTTTTTTTTTTGTCACTTTTATTAAAACATTAAACAACCCGAAGTTTTTTAAATAATGGTATCGTCTTTAAGAAAGTCACATGTGCTTAAAGGAAAATGATACCTTAAGTTTTTACAAACTCCTTTTGAGGAGGTCATTGGTGTGAAGCCGTTTTAGCTGAATGAGAATTAGGGCCCTTGCCAAGGCTTTATTTTGAGTTGTTTTTTTTTTTGATGTTTTGATGATGATATATGGTCCCCCATATTTTTTGTTTTTATATTTTTATAAACACTCATGGCAAGTCTGGTTCTGCACTATTCTAATTTCCTCCTTTCCTTCTTACATTTCCCCTGAGCAGAAGGCCTCTGTCGCTAGTGGTCTTATTAAAATACTATGGTTATAATTTGTAATTATAATCTTAGTTCTAATAAATAAATATCTGTTGCTAAAGATATTTTCACTGGAAGCACTACAGCTGACCAACTAGTTTATTTAAGACAACAACTGAACAACAAAGTCGTCTTAGATACAGGTGCATTTCCCTACGAAATTATGCTCGTTATTGGACGCCCTTATAAGTATGATAACGACGAATAGCTTACACATGGAGATATAGGGTTTTTTGGATTTAATTGAATATCAGCAAGCAACAGACTTGATCAAATAAAAGAAATTCTTCTGCCACTGTAGTGTTCACAAATAGCAATTAAAACCTCTTGTAATGGAGATTATTGTTAATAGATATTTATATATTTTCAAAAACAAACAAACAAAAAAAAAAAAAAATAAAGAAGATCAAATAAGCAATGCTTCCGTAAAACGACTATGGTTACGATTTCCTCTTAGTTGTAGAATTTAACTTAAATTAAGGAATCTTTCTGCGGGATATGTTCAGAGACATGACATTGTAAAGGATTTGGTTCTTATCGCCCGAAGAAATGATATTTAAATACCAATCGTACTATTTGCGCTAAGCGGAACCAATTCCCTTTAATTTCACCCTGTGGAATGACCGTCCACCAGGTTGTTGATAAGTATGAAAAATCTCATCACCATCAACTCGTTTATGACGCACTTCCAAGAGTCGCAAGTCTTGAAGGATTATTTATTGTTACGAAAAACAATGATAAATAATCTCATCACGGACGAAGAGTTGCACGTAGTTTGCTTCCGCTTCAAACTGAATCATCAGTTTGGATCATATTAGTACCACAAAATCTACGTCAACATCTTTGTATTTAACTGCCAAAGTTTAAGTGTTCACACAAATGATCTATCAGATGCGGTGACCCAACTATGAAAATTTCTTATGTTATGCGGCTGTGTGCATATATTCTTGATCAACTCGATTAGAGAAATTGATTAAGCCATGTCCGTCCGTCTTTCTAACCCTCTGTCCGTCTTTATGTATGCAAACTATTCCCTCAGTTTTTGAGCTAGAGAACAGAAAATTTCCAAGAACCTATATTTTTACTATACGCAGTACATTTATCGGAACCAGCCGAATCGGTGCACTAGGGGAATTTTTTACACTGTAAGTTCCTAATCCAACCCCCTTTTCTACCCTAAAAAATGATGGTTTTATATAATGAAATATGTGAAGATTACACGAAATTCAAAGGTGCAAGATAATATAACAAACTTTATTGAAAATGATTTTATGTGCTTCATAGCTGACATTATTGTCGCTATTATCACCATGAAATAATTTATAGTTGTGAATTTTAGTTGTTAGTAAATGTACTTTCAAAGGCTTTAAGTTTGGATCTGCAAATCAAATTTAGTATTTAAAGACTTGAGACTAACATGAGTATGTATGTAAATAAAAAAAATGTGGATATGCCCTTGAAGAACTACAACTTTAAATGACCTTGGGTCTTTTGGATCTTTCCTTAGGTTCAGTATTCATTACAATAGAATTTATCATGTACTATTGTACATGATGTAAATACTTTTGGCTTGCATATTTACGCACACATTCATTCGCATGACACATAAGGCAAAAGAGCCTTCAAAAACAAAGGTTATTTTGTTTAGTTTGTTGTTGTTCGTAATACAATAACAGAATTCGTAAAGCATAAAACCAGCATGATACTCTCTACTATTGCATTGCTAAGAAATCCCAATTGAGTCGCAGGCACGCACAACAAACTGCAAAACAAAACAAGATAAAAATTTAAACAAAAATGGAGAAAAATCCGACAGAACTTTTAGTTTGGTTCCACCGAAGCTTTTATACCTTCCACACCTTATGGACATTATAACTTTTATGTCAGACATGGACATTACAACTTGTCAGGTCTAGAAAAATGTGAAGAAATGACCAGACCTCAATCCCATTTCGCATTTGTGGAAACACCTTGACAGGAAAATCAAGCAAAAAACGCTGTCAAACAAGGAGGCAATAAAATGGAGAATGGAGAATAATCTCTCTTGTTGTGTTAAAAAAAAAAAAAACTGTATTCAATTGATGCCATGGAAACTTAATAACAAACTGAAATCCAATGGAAATCATATAAAATATAAATATAAACTTTTTTAACTTTAATTTTGTTATTTTAGGTAAATTGTTTTGTTAAAGTGAATTATTTTTTGGTTGATTTTGTTTGTAGTTTATAATAAACTAAATTCTTTTCAAATAAGTTTGGAATTCTTCTTATTTTATAAGCATTCATTATTTCATATTAAGAAAACTTGTTATTTAGGAAACTGTGTTTGCTTTCCTTTGACGCTCGTTGTATACTTAATAGAGTCTCCGATTTACGGTTTTGTGCGTTACAAATATCGAGGCAAAGTGACAAAACCTGTTCAGAGTTATACAAGTATGAAAGAAAAAGAGGAAATTAAAATAAGTATGTAAATAGTGATTTCGTGATAAAGTCAACTTTGTCTTTGTCTTTGGTCCATGTGGCGAAAAAGTTTTGCGGAATTATACTTTACACGTGCTGGCCTTATCGTTTTATGCATACGAGGTGTGGTTATAAAATGATAAATCATTTCGTTTTAAAAATATTATACACATTTAATTATTTTGCCTTCCTTTTTTTTCTACAACGCTGCATGCGAATTTCTCATTGTTTAAAACAATCACAGATGCAGTGCTTCAAAATCATATTCCTTTTCACCTTAGGGATCAGATAAAAAAGGTGACTTGGCTACAATTAATCCCTTGGCAGACAATGCAATATGCGATGTGAATATAAAATAATGAGATTGGTACATAAGATTTATATTGTATTGTAAAATTTTTCAGTTTTCAATTCCTTTAGTTTTAGACACCCGAAGGTCAGAATAGATTAGATGACCGATTGTTGTAATATTTTGAATTATTTTTGACGTAGAAAGGTGACCTGGACGTGCATCTATTTTAAGGACTTTTCTGCTATCCAAATGATTCAAATTATGATTTAAAACAAACGAAGGGTTAAGGTGTTTGATGTATTTCATGCGATATTTCCAAAAAAATCAATTTTGAGTAAACTAATTTATTGAAGTAATAGTGAAGCAGTAATTGGTTACATTTTTCAGCATAATCCAAAGTAATGTCAGCATGAATTCATAACTGTTGATAAAATATGGATCCACCACTAATCGTCTGAGAGCAAGAAAAGGTCAAAAGGAAGGAAAAATATTTTCATGGTCATGGCTACCTTGAATCAAAAGAAAATATGCTGGAAAATTGCTTGCTTTTCAAAACGGCGTAATTCTATCTAAACTATTTTATAAAATTTTCAAACATATGTAAGCGATCTGGCAACCCCATTGCTGATAACACTACCCAAGATCAGTTCCGAACGGTCCTGCCTATACAGTATGTTTAGCGATACCCAACACTAGAGAAACGACCCTCGAAATGAACAGGACGGACTCTCGAAAAATCGACGCCGAGTAAGAACAAGACGGACGCCCAGATAGACACGTGTAAAACACCTACAGCCCTATATTCTTTATTAAAATATAAATATTCTTATATTCCTGGTTAAAATAAATATCAAATATTTTGTTAAAAACGTGGTCATTATTTTCACATAATGTTGACAACATTATTCACACTTTGTTTTTCTTAAAAGAGAAGTCTGTTAGATTTGTCTCTTTCAAAGACAATGAAGACTAGAGAATTCGAACAACGAATTCTGACAATAGTTTAAATGGTTTTCTCTATTGAAATGTGTCTTTCGACATCTACCGAAATATTGGTTGTCAATATTGTTTTGCCAAGACCAGCTATTACTGACGTTTTTCTAAAGAAGTTTGTGTAAATTTCGGTTCAGATATTTCAAAGGTGATTCTAAATCATCTGCTTACTCAGCTTTTGCAAATATTTGCAGAAAGTTACCTTTATTTAATAGTTAATCGTCAAACAGTTCATTGAAGTCATGGTGTTGCAAATCCATCTCCTCCTTTAGAGATAGATGGCAGCTCGGATAGCAACGTCGTAAATGGACTCCGGAACACTAGTTAGCTTAACAATATCTGGACACATTTTGGTCCAGCAATTATTGTAGCAAAGTTGATGGCTTTATAAAAATTCATATTCAAATATTTATTCACAATAATTAAATAAAACAAATTAATTTCAGTTACGAGTATAACCGCGATATACATATATGATATACATGTATGTTAACAATTGTTTAACCGCTTTATATCAAAACCGCGTTATGCGATGTTTGACTATGTTCATAATTAATAACAAATTTGATTTCAAGCAAGCAAGAAAGACTTTATTGCATATAATTATTTGTTAAATAAATAAATAAATAATTAATTTGTACAATAAAACTCCATGGAGTGCAGACTTAGAGACTTAATTGTTTTGATGCTTAGTACATTTGACAAATATTTTTTTTTCTAACATAAGAGGATAAAGTATATCTAAATATCATAATTAGTATATTTCTATACTACCACTATATTCTAGTTTGGGATATTTGGAGTAACCAATATAATATGTTTTCTCATCATCAATCAAAGCAAAGAAAAAGGGACGCAGCACATCCAGACCATTTTGTTTGAGATCTTTATTATTAATGGAACCGGAACCAATCCCTGAAATAGTATAAGTAAAATGCTTAGTTATTTTTAGAATGCAAAACATAGAGCGAGAGAGGTATAGAGAGAGAGAGAGAGAGAGAGAGTAATTCCACTACTTACATGTGTATTCGGCTATATCCAAACCACGTTCATTTACATCAATAAATACTTTTTGTACAATGTTTGACACGTTGAGAGGTCCTTCAAAATCAGTCATTTTAGTATATTGGGCTTGTCCCGAATTAAAGATCTTCTGCAAGCCTATTTTACGTAAAAGTGGTAGTAGATCTGGATTGTATTCGATACGAAATATTGGTATATTTAACCTGAGGTTATTGATGGACATTCGGTTTACAATGCTTCGGAGATCGACTTTTTGCAATTTGTCTAATACTCTCTCCAAAGTATTTAACCTTAAAGGCATAATGATAATCATTGAAAGTTTTGAATTTCGCAGAGGCAATTCGACTGCATGCGCTTCCAATTCTTGCAATTTGACATATGGTATCCAACCATGTTGTGTCATTGTCCTAATGTAGTGTCGTTTAAATTCTGCTTTTTGGTCAAATATATTATCAGTTGTACCTCCTTGGACAAAGGTGTTCACCCATGTAGCATTTATGAAAGCCATACTGACCAATACTATGGAACTGTTTTGGTTCAAAATGGAATTTGAGATTATTGTTACATTGCGGATTGGTGCCTTCGAAGCAAAAATTGAATTTTGCTTGGTTATATTTTCTGGTGCATATGAACAAAGTTGTATGATATCTGTGTCGAATTTTTTCTTCAGAAATGATTTAAAATGGTTAAATATTTTAATATTATTTGGTACATATAATGCGGTCTTAACAACCCACTGGGGTCTGGCTACTGGCAACGGCGAGTAATACCACTCGTCTTCGGTTGGCTTGAGAATGGGGGCTATCTCGAAAAATTGCCGAAATTCCTCCGCTATCATAACATTTGTTTGCATAACGCCATATTGTAGAACTTTGCCTAGCTCTCTTCTTGCTGGCCCATCAGTGGCCATATAGATAATGGCTAGACACATTTTTATCAATAGAGGCGAATAAATGACATTTCTATTGGTTTCACCAGATGTCAGAAATGCTGTGTACAAATTCGCTTCAAAACGATTTCTCGACATGCCTATATATAGTTTGTTGTATTCTGTCAAAGAGAACAAAACTTAATAAATCACAGATTCAGAGTAGTAAATGGAAAGTTGAATTGTGTAAAAATATGAGACCAATCAATTAATGTTAATACAACTGTAAAAGATTACAGTTTTTATTGGTTTTTATAATATTTGTAATAGAAATTATTTAACACAGATTTGTCAATCTGTATACATTCTTTGCAAACTTTTGATTTGTAGTTATTTGGTTTCCTAGGTATTAACCTGACTATGATTTTTCTAATGCAATATGATAAGACTTAAATACAGTTTATGCCCTGTATAGAGGATATTCGGCTATATCATTCTTGTGTTCAACATTTCAACTTACATAAAAAATCATTACAGAATTAAATGGTTGTTTGTTTTATTTAAAGAAATTTATTGTCCTAATATAAGACACTTGAAATCGTGTCAATCTGTCAGGGATTTATTTATACACAAATGTTCATTTTATTAAAATTAATTTTGCATGACTTTTCCAACAAAACAACAGCAAAAAAGATAATATAAAAAAATAATGCAGCGCATTGACAACGATGACTATCAAAGTCTAGGCTATTTGAACTGTGCGAGTTGAGTTCAGTACATAAAATTATAACAATAACCATGACAATAATAACAACTAGGGAACTGCACGGAATGGAACCGGATAACAGGACATCAGAAGACAACAGGACAACGGATGACAACAAGGATATACAATAGTATGTATGTAAGCATGTATAAAACAATTTATTGTAGTAAAATGGCAACGCAGCTGCAACAAGAGCATCATCAAGTATAAAATGTAATAATTTATGCAAATCTTTGAAATAACAATAATACAATAACAGCAAAGAATAACAAAAAACTGAAAATATGCAAAGGCAGCGAAAGCATGAAATGAAATAATATTTTTTATTTACATAAATATGTAGTTGGCAACATTATCAAAGAGTCTAAGCATTCTAGATGACATGGGATATATTAAAATATGCGTTTGACGTGACTTTGATGATACTCATTTAAGAATCGTAAGTCTCATAAGATGTTAAAATCCAACAGATGTTAACAGAGAAGTTGTAATGAAATAAAAACATGTTCGAACTTACGCTAAGCACGTACCCAAGTAAACAATTTTCTTTGCTCTCGGGTGCCGACGTGTTAAAGGCTCTGCACTGGTAAATAATAATAATAATAAAAAAAAAAAAAAAAAAATAATAATAATAATAAAAGAAAACAAATACATACAAACAATTAGTAACACTTGAGACAAGTAACATGAATTAGATGAAAGAATACCGAAAACTGAAATGAAAATGGATTTAAGCAACTTATAAGAGTATAGATTACATTACATTAAAGTTTTAAAGTTTTTTGATTGGTTTTTTTATGGTCACATAAAATTATTAATATAAGCATCTTAATTCGGTCCATAAAAGGTCTCCTTGTTATTATATTTATATTTACACTTTATACTCACATTTTACTTATAATGAAAAAATTCACTTGTCACTAAATTGAAATACAAAATTTTCTCATATTTTTATACTCGCACACTTCACAAGACTAATCCTATATTCACCATTTTGGCCTGATGCATGCGACTAATTCACATGATCGGTTTGCTATGGGGAGTTCATCTAGCCATGCCTGTTAACTTGTCCAATTAAATTGACATGGTTAGAAATGAAGTTGTGAAATGTTTATTAGTTTTACTCGTAAGAGATCTAAATTTTGCATACACTTGTATTTGTAGGGGAAGGTTGCCATGGTTGGTTTTAAATGATGTTAGTATAATATGAAATTGCTGCAATCGAGATTTACTTCTTCAAGCCATGAATTTACACTATGCCATTTGCATAAGAACTCTACATCATGAAAATTCTTTTATTTTCAATTTTTGAAATAAAAACTGATTTACCGAAAAAAAATTTGTGGATCAATTCACAATGTTAACATAGTATACCCAAAACACAATCATCGCATAGATTTACAAAAATTAAAATGACACTTAAACTTAACGACGTTAAAGGCATTTTAAAAAATTTCGAATTACAAAGCCGCCAAATCGCACTGCGCCAACTATGGCAGCTGTCCCATTATGGAAAACTTCCACTACAAAGTTTTTTTTTTTTTTGCTTTAGTCAATTCGAATGTTACGTAAGTATATTTGAAAATTCGATCATCGGAAGGCTTTGACAGCCGTTTATTTTATTATATAGATTAGAAGAGACTTTGAAAACCTTGACCTATTGTGTTATTCATTAAGAATTAGGTGATACATTCATAGGTACTTCGAGTACCTCTCTCTCCTTATTTCACCGGTCATATTCCATTACAAATACTATGCTGTTTTCTCTTCTTAATTACACGTAGTTTGGAATTTTCTTTATTTATATTTTTACTAATTTGCGGTCTCTTTGGTAGGTATTATTATTTCAATACCCTGTACAGTTAAGAAATCAGGGAATATCCTTCTGTCAGAGTTAAAATTAAGATCTTTTCATCTTCATTTTCTTCCAAACTGGTTGTCAATTGATTAGCCAACTTTCAGTTTTAATTTGTAATGGAACCAGAACAGGCAACAGAAAGGTTCCGATCATCTAAATGCACTAAAATGCCTTCGCCTATTCGATGAAATGATTTTAATTTTAGCACTCCGATTTTATTCAGAAAGTGTCATACAAAACATCAAAATATCACTTACAGGTGACTCTGAAATCACTTGCTTTAAGACAATTATAAAAGACTATTCAAAAGTAACTACCTATAGTGTATTGAAGAATTAGTCAGATCAAGGATAATTTTTTTTTTAAACAAAAATATCTTAAAATCTTATTTTAAGTTAAGTAAAGTGATATCTTTTTATCTCAACACAGCTTCTAGCTTCATTGCCCACCTCTTGATCGCAGTTCCTGAAATGTATAAAGGATTTCGGAATGGGTTCTTCCATAAAAAAGAAAGAGCGTTGACTAAGTTTACAAAATTTAATACATGAAAGTTTTATTTTCAAATGAAAGTTACTTTTTTTTTGTGTTTATTGTGTTATAATAAAATACAATATAAGCAAAATATTTTGAGTTGGAATTCAAATTACAATAGTTATGACCAGATTATCTTTATTGATCAGATGAGTTTGATTAAAAAGTGGACATAACCAATTTAAAGTCATAATCTCCTAAGGTTCTTAGAGTAGAATATAAGTTCTCAAAAAGTAATTTCATTAAGTGTAACTAAATTACTTAACAAAACTTATAACGAAACGAATAAACGTAGCTAATCCAATAACATGAATAATGGAATCAATAAAAATACCTTGAGTATCATCCGAAAGTCTTGGCAAAACAGCTGAAAAAAGGTGATTGAAAGGATAATAAAAATGAAGAGTGAGTTTCATTTGTATAATAAAATAAATAAAAGGTCAAAATGTGTTGAAAACATATCAAACAGTCATAACTGTGCAGTTACATATCTAAAACTTTATTGTATTATAAGTTAAGGGGAAAAATAAAATTAAAGTGCAAAGTACAAAAGTCTAAGAGAAAAAAATCCACAGTTTGGAAAAACTCTCAGCACGTTTTTAAATTGTTTAGTTTTATTTTATTATGTATCTCAAATCGTTGGTTGGTTATTCGAAGACTCACAAAGATCTGTAGTTATTTTCGATCCTCTTACACTGCCTGGCACTTTAGTTCTTGTGAGTGCATGGCATAATTTTACCAAGTTTATACCTCCAAAGGCTTTTCTTCATTATCTTCCATACATTTTTACCATTCCTTATTGCTGTGAATTTCAGCTTCACCGCATGTATTGTTTCACTCTAAACTAATTCAGTATATTACCCGCTGCTCTATTCCACTCTATTTTATTCCTCTCTATTATATTCTACTCTACTTTAGTCTTCAGACTAAGCCTTTTAAGTTCCAAGCTTAATGTGTGTGTCCCTATAAACAAACCATGCAAAGTTTATATCTCTGCCTTGAAATTTCTAGCATTGCAATAAGCAAATAAAATTAAAAAAAGGTTCCCGAACCAAATCGATCCATTCGATATCCATATAATTTTTATAAAATATAATTCTGAGTAGATTTAATACAATAAACAAATAATAAATACGTTCAAAAATTAAACTAACAAGTCTAAATATTGAAGATGTAAAATTATCATTTCTGATTCCTTTGATAAACAGTAATTGAGAAAGAAAAAATCGAAAACGATAATTTTATAATTTCAATTAAAGGAGTCTCCTTTGAGAAAATATGTGTAAAAAAAACTATACCAATGAATTTTGGTGAAAGAAAAATGAGCGTTTTTCTGTTTTTTGTTTTGTTTTATTGTATTAGAGCTAAGTATAACCAAATGTATTTAAAGTGACTTGGAAACTTAAATTTAAGGCCTGGTACGCGTCTTTAGGGATTCTGTTTTCTTGATACACTGTCACAGCTGTTGTTTATTAGCAAAAGTTTCCTTCGGTAAGTTCTTTCCTAAATGATCCTATACGTTTTCAATAACATTCAAGTTCAATGACTCACTTCACCAAGTGAAAATATTTATTATTAATAGTCTTCAAAGAAGTTTTTAACTAGTAGTGACGTATGTTTTTGGATCATTAATTAATTAATTAACACATTGGAATAGAATGGAATGGAATGCAATGTTTTCTTTGGTGTACTTATGTTGGGACAATGTTATAAGAGTATATTTTTTTAATCCACTCTTGTAATTTTATTAGTAATATGAAAATTGGGACAGAATATGTTTCATGAAAAAGAAACTAAAACCACTATGTTAAGAGACTCTTTTTTATAAGTAGAACGTGAAACTTTTTGCCTTTGGGCATGTTACATTTAATCTTTAGTTATTTCTAAATAAATTTTTATGCTGCCAATTTTTCACACCCTTCGAACCTAGCCAATATCAAGGATATTCTAGTGGTAAGTTCTGGACAATAATTCTTTGCGATAAAATTCTTAAATTCATTACAATAATGAATTCTTATAATTAAATATTTATCTATTCATTTTTGTATGTGCAATAATAAATGCATTGTTGCTTTTTCGTTTTAAGCTTCTTTCATAGTTCAACTATTTGCTGCAGCTTTCATTGTTATTGAGGCAAAGAAACCATCATTTCCGCTTCATTTATTTAGAAGTACTGTACTAGATCACCCAGATAGTAATATTGTTATATCACCACCTTTAATAAAAATATCGTTGTCGATGTTATCGATGGGGCTATCAGGAAGTGCGGTAAAGGAAGTATTTAATGGATTCCAATTGAAAGGTGTAACAAAATCAAACAATGCACAAAACATACTCGTCAATGAACTGGCAGGACTAAAAAATTTGTCACTTCAAATGGCCAACGGTATCTTTGTAGACACAGATATCACAGTTTCTGCAGCGTTTACGGAATCTGCTCAACAATTTTTTGAGGGCGAGGTGAAAACAGTGTCAGGCTTCACAGAGGAAACCAGAGGTACTATCAATAGTTGGATGGAAGAGAAGATAGGCGAAAGTATGGTTGATTTTATACCACAACGTGAATTTCAATTACCAACGCGAATTGTTTTGGCAACTGGGATTAATTTTAATGGCGGAATAAGGAATGTTTTCCATCCGAAAAACTCAATATCAAAAATATTCCGAGTAAACCGATTGAAGAAAACACGTGTTGAAATGATGCGAACAAAAGGTGAATTTGCCCAAGGTTATCTGAAACAATGGGATGCAAATGCTGTACTATTGCCTTATTTGAATGACGATATATACATGCTTATTTTATTACCATCGAAAAGGGCTGTGGACTTTAATGATGAGAAAGCCAATAGAGCTCTGGAACATATGGAATTCCAAATGGATGATATAAATTTATATGATTTAAATTCGAGACTTATTATTGATACGATTGAAGTGCATCTACCAAGGTTCAAAATTGAATTCCAAGCAAATATGGAACAGATCATAAGACAATTGGGTATAAAAAAGATTTTCGAAGATGGCGCTGCCAATTTCAGTGGTTTCTCAACGACAAGCAATGATTTACAAGTTATCATGGTACATAAGGCCTCAATAGAAATCAATGAAGGTGTCCAATCGGCAACTGACCTATCATCATCAAAAACAGAAAAACCAAGTAAGATTACTGAGAGATTCTTTAAGCCTTGATTATTTGGTTTACTTTTCAATTGGATATAAAATAATTTTTAATTTTTCATTACAGTTTTAAAGAAAAGAAATTTTGAGCGTTTTATTGCAAATCGTCCGTTCTTCTTTGCTATAATGGACATGAAAATGATTTATTTGATGGGACATGTAATACATTTTTAGTGTTGTAAAAGGATTCTTACAAATAAATTGTATTACATACAGTGAAGTCGCCCATAACAGGTTATCGACTATCGAATAGTTATTATTCGGTTATGGGTGATATCAAAAGAAAACTATTTGTTTTATTTTGGGTATTAATTGGGCCAAGCATGTGGTATTGCATTCTCGGTACTAGAATCTAGAAAGTTTGAACAAAATTTTAGTATCAAGCGTCTGCGTTGCCTAGCCTCTAATATGATATTAGTGTGTGAATTTTGTAGTCATAAATACAAATATGTTATAATTGTTACCTCATCACACTGCATTAATAGGTACACTGTCTTCTGATGTCTACGATATTATCGACACTTTGGTGTTAGTCAATGTCTGTAAAAATCATACCGTGAATTGCTTCACCATATCACACAACATTAATAGCTGCACTGCTTTCTGATATTTGTTTTTATCACAGTGTCACAACAATAATCCTTTCTCTTCGGCCAATTTACACGAAACCTTAATGAAATTTAAACTTATACCCTTTCTCATGAATCACTCCATTCATTGATGAAAACCGTATGATAATACGTTTGGTACTTTTTGAGTTTTTTGTGATCAAACAGACAGACATGACGAAGGGATTTTGTTTTATAATATGTATAGGTATGCAATATTTAAGAAAGAGTGCAGTTTTCTTTTTTAAGATTATATTCGCGTACAATCCCACCAGGTAAGTGAAGGTTGGTTGAAGGGTTGGGTTGGTGCCAGTGTTTTGCAGTTGCATTTCCATTGTTGCTCCTTTTTGTTTGATGGTAAGGGAAATACACATTGGCTGTGAATGTCTAAGTTGTTGAGTAAATGTCCTAACATCTACGGATCCCTCTGCATCCATATCTCATGCCACAACTTTATCTTCCATTTTAACATCCATTGATCATTTGAACGCAAAAATGCCGAAAAAGAAATCGAACCAAGGACGGCGCTTTGGATCGAGCTCTATTTTAACTGCTCCTATAAACATTTCCGTATAACACAAGAAGTAGCAAAGGCGAGGACCTTCAAAGATATCTCGAAATCGTCCGGAAAACGCCAGCGAAACAATGTTGCCCATCCAAAAAACAGAAACGAAAGCCTTCATCACACATTAACGAAGAAGAATTTTTAATAATTTAAAAATAATTTGTCGCATTAACTTCATTCCCTGTATGGAAACCCAACGTGAAGTGTAACAATTTACTTTCAATTCAAATTTTAATTATATTGTGGCATGACTTTTTATTATACCAAAACTAAAATATTTGCAAAAACTTAAAGGGGTCACCATACAAGAAACATTTTGGTTTGTATGGCAGCTTAGAATACGACTTAGCAATTCCACGATCTTGAATTTGGATGATTGGTGGTTCATTATCATCATCAGAAACTTGTACTGTCGAAATTTAATTTTGATCGAATCACTAGAGACCATACAAACCCCCAATAAAATTTAAGTTTTTATTAGAACAAACATTTTTTTTTGTCTAACGAACTGAAATTTAGCCACTATAAGTTTTACATTTTTTGGAATTAGTAACATCGGACTATTAGGAGGGGTACCTCCCATACAAACCCACCATTAAAATTCAGGTTATTATTTGAAAAACTTTTTTATTTGTTGGATTATTGAACTGAATTTTACACACTATAAGTTTCCAGTATATTTGTTGGAATCAAATCGGATCACTAGTGGTAGTACGTCCCATACAAACCCCAATCTGGTACGGAACCCTCCGTGTACGAATCTGACTCGCACTTGGCCCATTTTTTAATTAAACATTGATTTCAATGACTTTTTTTTTATCATTTCAGCTCATCTTTTATCGATTTTCAGAAGGATACCAATTGTAAAACATGTCACTGTTTTTTCTGAATGCCCATAACCTTCACATTTTCTATTCAATCAATTCTTGATTGTTCTTTGTTTCACATTCTTTCCAAAGAATTACTATAATTGCATATAAAGCGAAAATCAGTCTTACGAGCCAAAAACGTAACCGTGTCAACTTCCCTTTATATTTATAAAAATTTAAAAATTGAAATCACTAATTTGATTGGAATCAACACACACACAACTCATAAAAAATTATTCATTTTTTGCTTGTTTATTTAAAGTTTTTATCATTAATGGAAGATTTGGGAGATTTTGTTAAAAAAATTCTTAAAAAAAACCTAATTGTGACAATAGTTGAAATGAATTTATTATTGCATAATTATAGGCGTTGACGCATATGTATATATGTATATAAAATACAATATGTGGCACAAGTTATTCAATGATTCTATATGAATATTGTACTACTACTTTTGTAAAGTAATGCTGTTCTTATTTATTAATAACTTAACTTTTGTATACTTCAAGTATTAAATTTTGAGTTAAATTAATTGCAATTGTAAATTTGTGGGTTCCACTCTTGATTGCATTCTTGATTGACATTCATTGTATTGTATTTAATTTAATATAGTAATAGTGTTCTTCAAATCTTTAACAAGTTCAATCAATTAATTAAAAGAAGCCTTGAATTAAGACACATGGAAAATTGTTGTTACTCAGTTTATCATAAGATAAGAGACTGTAAAGTGGACTGAAAATTGCCATTACTTTATTAAAATCACGATTTAAATAACAAATTAAAAAAAGATCACATAATAAAATCTGTCAACTGTGGTAATTGTTTCGGACGTGCGGCATTTACAAAACAGAAACAGAAATTTCGAATTTCTATGAATGATTTTTGCTTCATAACGAAAAATAATGTGCTTAATTAGACAATATTTATGTTATTTTGTGACTCACAATTTTTATTTGATAATGAATTTTTGTATTATGGAAATTTTTGTCATTGAAGTGAGAGTTTTCTTTTTATTGTTTTCATTTTTGCAATTCACAATGATAACCATAAATTTTAAATGCATTAAATCTTTTTGGAGAGTAAATTTAGAGTCGAAGTGTGAGAAAGTAATGATGATGGAATATCATTGATGATGGTTGATTCTATTACTTGTTATAGGTGAAACCATTGTAAAAACAATTTTCTAAATTTAAGCACAGATTTTGGGTCATCAAATATTGTATTGTGTAAATGCATCCATTTAGATTAAAGTGACTTATCCCCATACCAAAAAACAATGTTTAATAAACTCACGAAATCCTTTCTTTTTTTTTTAACATGTAAACTAATTGTCAGAATATCATGAAATTTTGTTAAAATTCGTCTGAAGGTTGGTACTATTCGGAAATCATAGGAAGGCAATTTATATATTATTTGCTTCTGGCTTTAGAATATGGGAAAAATGTTCCATCAAATCTTAGCTTTGATACTGTATATTTATTCTGGATGATAAGCTTGAGACTATTGAAATTATTCGTTTATACTTGGTACACACATCGATATACCACACTATTTTTCTCATTTGTCTATTTACTTTAGTTCAAAGTTATTATTGCATGAAAACGCTCAATTTGATTTGATAAAACTAAACACTTTCCAGTTTAGTACAGCAATTTTACTACACTGTTAGTTTAGTGATATCGCATATTTGCTAGGGAGCAAAGTGATTGCATTTTTGTTGTGACATTCATTCATTTCTTACTTTAAACAAATGTTTGTATGTACTTCAATATTTAGTATTTTGTCTAAGGTCTTTAGTATTTCCACCATTAAATAAAATAAAAATGAGAACAAAAATGCAAAATTAAAAACTGAAATGCACTCGTTTGTTGCAATGTTTCTTGCTCTTGTTGACACATACTTACTTATTCACATGGTTGGATACACACCCACACATCATCATAGAATTACAGTTACTCTTGTTCTATATGCATGTGTATACCAGTATATGTAGATAACTTTTGCTGGCTACTACAATTTTAATGTAACATCTTCCATCTCTATTCTACCTTTTACCATATAACAATCACATCACAAAAAATCTAAACAAAATTTCAGTTTCAGTTCACCAAAGCTTACATACCTTTCATTTCCATATTTGTGCATATTGTGTGAGTAGACTCTCATTTCCCATTGATGTGTGAAGTTTCCTTTGAATATATATTAAGAACTCAAAAAAATTGTCCATATAAAAAAGATTTATATGGTAGCTAAGTAGAACAGTTATTTGTCCTGTCGATCTAAGTTTTGGACCTTCTATGCATCTTAGTAAAGCTTATATGTATAGTTGCTTTGAAAATAATCGAAAAACTTTAACATATCAGCTGTGAACGACAATAAAACAAAATTTCAACCCAATATCTCAATTACTAAGAGCACGCTATGTGTAGCGGTGACCTGAGTTAATCAAATCCACTTAGTTAATTTAGTTATTTTCATATATACACTCTTATACTCTTTATTAAGAAGATGATCTCCAAATCTTAACATGATGACATCCACATCTGAAAGCAAATCATAAAAAAAAAAGATAAAATCTTTCTTTACTTTCTTTCTTTTGTAGTAAACAAAACGAAACCATTGACGGAAAATTAAATATAAACAGAAATCAAACAATTGTTTCCTCTTCTTTTAAGTGCAAATACGCAAATTTCTGAATATCATTTGCTGCTAACCTCGACCGCCAATGGTAGTAGTCCGCCCAATGTTAATGGGGTCTCCGCATTACAAACATCTTGGCGATATGATTATAACTGCTTACACTTAGTGTGAAAGGTATAAAAATGGAAAAAATGTTGTAACCGGTGCTTGGCAACTTGGTGATACAAAAGTAAAGCAAAAAACCGCATGAAAAAGTTGTAAACGCTTTGCATAAATTTTTAGTTCAGCAACAGAAACAGAACAGAACTGAAAACAAAACTGGAGCAATAACAGCAATTGTTGTTTTTGTTGTTGTTCCACTGTAGTTTTTAAAGAGCCTGTATGTGTGTTTGGGTCTCCACTGAGTGGCGATAATGTGGAACATTAGAGTGCTTAATTAAGTGCCAACAAGAACAATGACGACGACAACAAGAACAAGTAGCAATTGCAATTTCCCTATGTTAATATTTGAAAACCTCCTTTTTTTTTTCGTAAAGTTAAATTGTGACTCATCTCATACCATCTCATATCCTCCACTCACTTCAATTCATTTCATCTTGAATTCCTAATTTCTTTCCTCATTTGTTCTCCCTTTTCTATTTCAATATTGTCTGTTGATTACTTGAGTTTATGGAGCGTATGAGGATTATTAAATAAAGTGAGAACGTTGCCTGATTAAAATGATCTCAATCGCAATTATTGTAACACAAGTCTTTTCAGGATAGCTCAGTATTACAATACTATTGTTTCTTTTATATTCCATAAATTTATGTAGATATACTTCACTTAAGCTCTAGTTTAATTGATAAAAAATATTGTACTATTATTTTGTTAAAGCATCATTCAAAACCAAAAACATGTCTGAAATTATGAGTTCATTCTACGCATAGAGTATATAGATTGCTTCGGACTAGGAAAAAAGATTATGTATTTATGAAGCAAATAATTTTAACATAAAAATTACTGAACTTCATTTAAAAATCTCAAAAACTGAAGAAATTTTTCTCGATATACTGGCGGGCTTTGCAAGGATGGAAGTTTTAGGTTAAATCTATTATCTGGCTAAAGGATAATATCTCAAGGATAAACTCGATTCGGAATGCAAACTGATCGTGCCAATATATGTAATTATGCCTGTGGGTATGGAATTGTGATCGATTACAAACATTAGACTAAAATCGTACTGTATATTGTAGTTTCACAATCGTGGGAAGTGTATAGGAAACTGTAGAAAAATAAATTCATTTACTTGAAATGACAACTATAAAACTTCGCTTAGCTTGCATTGCTTTGGGTGCATGAATTATTCATTAAAAGCAATAACTCAACATACACATAGACACACACTTTCTCTCACATACACAGATATAAATACACACACACACACAGAGACACAGATATTTACTGTAGTTTGACTTATTTTTGAGCAAAATTGCGCAGAAGCAAAACAATGCATTTAATACTGTGGTATGCTAACCTATTCTATTCTATTCTATTCTATTCTATTCTATCCTAGTCTGAATTGCATGGAACTGTAACCGAAGTTAGAGTTTTTTGTTGCAAGGACAATAATAAATAATGATAAATGCTTTTAGGGGGCAAACAGATTTATTTAGCATTTTCTTGTATTATTATTTCTACTTTATTTTTATTTTTATCATTATTATTATTTATGATGAAAATGGGAGAAAGATTTAGTATTCAGATTCAGAAATATCAAAAGCAGGAAATCTATTAGGTATTCATATTTTATTGTCCTTCAGGTTAATAAACTAAACAAATGGCAAATCGATAAATTTCCAGTAAAAAGTCAATTTTAATTCCAACAAAAACATGTGTTCACACAATGTTCGGGTTAGTAATGTTTTGATATATAAAGGGGTGCCAATTTCTCCAGCAATTTATGAAATCAGTGTCTTAGACATGTATATCGTTCTTTAAATGATTTAGATAAAAGAAA
The DNA here is from genome assembly GCA_037043295.1 of Amiota minor. NCBI lineage: Eukaryota > Metazoa > Arthropoda > Insecta > Diptera > Drosophilidae > Amiota > Amiota minor. The sequence continues at coordinate 5,972,300 of JBAMAW010001787.1, forward strand.
ATGCATTAAGTTATTTTATACTGTAAGCTGATAGATTTGTCGACCTAAGCATGAAAATCTTAGTCAATATTGTGATCAACTTTGCACCCATCGATTCAATAAACCTTCTTACAAATGGATGAAAGACTGACAAACTGTAATGAAAAAAATTGTGCTGAATTAATATGTAGGAGTTTGATAAAAGTAATATGTGCCAATTTAGAAAAAGGCTACTATTTGACCAACATTTCCAAGTTCTGAATATCATATAAGATCAGACAAACCAATTTAAACATAATTGCATGAATCACATTTGATGTAATATGCATAAAAAATATTTAACCCATATAACCCATATATACCTCATGTTTATCAATAGAAATGCACTAGTTTCATTTCAAATATAATTTATTATAGTTCTATTATTTTTTTCATAAATGATAAAAAAAAAAAAATATATAGCTATGATTATTTGAAAATTTTCTGCATGAACAAAATAAAAATTGAAAAAAAAAAAAAATATAAAAAAAAAAAAATAAATAAATGAAGATAGAAAGTCAACAATTCTGAAATTAGGGTGTACTTATTTATCACATTTCTCTGTTTACAGTGTTGCTGCAAGCATAATGATTGAGATTATTGATCGCATCATGTTCTTGTGTGACAGTGTGACAATGTCATAATGGACCAAGATCCCTCGATGTTGGTCTTAGTGCTGGAGTACGATCTCGTTTTCGATTTGTTTTTATTTTTGTTTGTTTTCCTAAGCAAACAATGTATCTTCCACAGTTTCACCATGAAGCATCAAAAGTATTGGTTAGGACCACTCGCAACCACTTGAATTCTAAATATTGTTATTGGTTCGTCAATTTATAGTCACAGTTACAATCTCATTGAAGTTTTTGCATAGTAAACATAAATATGTATTCCCATTAAACAAATTAGGTTGTGAGATGTTTAAAAATGTTTCGAATAAGACGGCATATCTTTTCAAATTCTTACAAGACTTTATTCATAATTGCAAAAGAGAGAGAGAAAGATAGCATAACTCATTTGAAACTATTTTTTATGAGATGAAGCCAAGCCATACGACGGCTGGATGAAGATCTTTAGTTGGAAGTTTGTCCTACTTCTAGTCTAAATAATTAATCAAATGAAATTTCAAATATTGTAATAGTGCAGAAAATGGCACCAAGGCGAATAGCGATCGCTTTGAAATTGTAAATCTATTAAATAATTTTTTTTTTTCGTAATATTGCAAGATTATTTGAAAGTTTGAAATTTTGTGAAATTTAGCGATATTCACAGGCATTTAAAAATAGGTAGAAATGTTTTGATCTATATTTTTATGTAAGGACGAAGTTCCTTTCCATCATAGAAAATAGCAATAAATGGATTAAGTTTATATGTAAGCTTTGAGCCTTCATTTAACCTATTTAGGAGTGGAATACTTGTATAAACAAGAAATGTTTCTTAGCGTTTACCTATTTACGTCATAATAGGAAGATGCGTTATAGTAGACCTAGGACATTGATTAGAAACCCATTTACGTACAATATATTAGATATGCAAAAGTTATTTTTAGCAGAGGTATTTTCAAATTGTTAATTTAACAATTGATAGAGGATTTGTGTATAGACTAAAGTCAGAACAGCGCAACAAAATTTATTTTGAGAATATGTACTATAAGGCCAACACTATGGGAATTAAAAATTTTATTACATATTGTATATTATTTAATTTTTAAATTTGTATGCCACTAAACAAACATCTTACATAAGTTAAAATCTTATCAAGATATAAATTTTAAAACAAAGAATATAATGCATTCCTTATTTGTAGGGGAATCAAAAGTAGCATGTTCCCTACCTATTTTCTTTTCAAGTCTCAAGTGACACATTGCAGTGTGTTTAGATTATAATTTTTACTAAGCTCATGAATTTCAATACAATCTCGGAAACAACAAAATCGTTCTCAAATTAAGTTTACACTCTATACGGGCAATGTTTGTTTGTTTGTTTTGGATTTGCATATGTTTGCTGGCTTTGCTTGGTTTTTTTTGAGCGTCAAGAGATTTTTAATTTCATGCTAATTAGTGCAATGAAATCGGTATTAAGAATCAGCCGACCAAGTAGAATTTGATGACTTAAGGGCTTTAAAATGGTATTTACTTGGCTTTGTGACTGTGGCACTTACTTGGCTGCGTTTGCCATTTGAGTTCTGCCACTTGACTCTTGAGACGCCGTTTGCAGCATGAAGTAATTTATCAGTTTGACCCACATTTGACAAGCATTTAATAAGGAACAGTGAAAGAGAAGAGAAATAAATAAATATTATATTCGTAGAAATAAAAGTGGAAATGGAGATGTAGAAGATGAAGTTGAGTACTTAGTAAATAAATCAAGTTAAGGAAGTTAAAAATATGGAAGTTAATTTTACTTTTACTTATTCAGATGAGTTGAGTTGAGTTTGAGCTAAGTTGAACTAAGTTCGACTTTGTATATTGACTCAACTTATAGCATAAAAAATACCAATTTCATATTCACAAAACTTGTGTTTTTGTAGATTTTCTTTTGAAGTACATAAAAATCCAATAAGGTAAATAAAAATTGTTTTGACACTTTTCAATTTGAACTTGGCAACGCAATCAAAATTGCTTTTAATCCTTTAAAATCCTTGTGGAAAAAAATGATATGAAAATCTGAAAACAAAAATCAAAAGAATAAAAGAATTTTCAATTTACAAAATCATTCCTTATTCCTTTTTTGTTTTTGTATCAAGTTTTTGCTATCTGCCAATAAAATAAACGGCAAAAATAATTACGTGTTGCAATTCTACTCATCCTCATGCTATTTTGTTCTTCAACTTTTTTTTATTTTATTGATGTTGTTTGTTTGTTTGCTGAACACACAAAGAGACTAGAAAACATATTGACAACGTGAATTTGCACATTGTTTTTGCCAAACAACCAAAGTCCTTTGGCCTATTGGGTCCCCATCCCAGATCCTAACTCACCGCCATTGTTCCCTTGTATGTTGTTATGTTATTGTATAATATAAGTCTCAGCTAACATAAAATGTATTCGAACCTTGTCGAAATTCATAGATATATTGGCATTTCGATGCTTATGTCGTTGTTATGTCCTTGTTGTAAATATACATTTATATACCATACATACAAACATATGTATTGTATATAGAAAATGTTGTTTCCCAAGTGTCGTAGCCTCCTGGTTATGTATTGTGCACCGTCGTCCTCCGTGCAGCTTTCGCTGTCGCAATAAATTTTACTGAACGCCAAAGTGATAATGAAAGTGTTTCCTTCCGTTTTTCATTATTTTGCTTCCATGAACATTTTTTTTTTTTTATTTTTTTTTTTTTGTATTGTTGGTTTTTGTTTTATTCTTCCTTGTTTTGTTTGCTTTGTTCTCCTCGGAGTTTAGTTCCACTCTGGAAAAATTGTTAGGCAAGTGTGTGAAGCTTAAACGAAAAGAAATTGCAAAAGAATAATGCCCTCAACGTCATAGATCTGTTGTGTGAGTATGAGACAAGGGATGGGAAGGTGGGAAGGTGTTTAGGGTCTATGCATGGTTGTGAAGTAAATGACACGTGCCACCATTTAAAATTGTTTTGCAGTCTTGAATCTGTAAATGATTTTCACCTTCCGAAGGATCTAAGCTTAGCATGAAGTGAACAAAAAAGTATCTTGTCTTTCTTCTGTGGCATGTATTGGTTACATGTGTTGTTATTGTTGTTCTTGATGATTGATAGAGCGCATTTTTAAGATAATTTGTCGAGAATAAACTGTTAAGCTATACTAGCAGATACTAAACCAGACGATTGGGTATAGTCCTTTGAACACTTCACTTTGTTTTTTTTTAACTGTAACCATTGCATGAACGATTGTAATGAACGATCTCCCTGAATATGTAAACATGAAAAAAATTAATCATCGTTATATATTGGTAAATAATACTTTCACTTAATAGGTCTCTGTCCAATCACGCTACTTAGAAGACATTGTAGGAATTTCAAAAGTGCTGTAAATACTGAAAAATTTGAGATAAGAAGCTCTGCGCATGATAGGTGCCGCGAATACGCACAATGGAACAAACATAGCATGGTTAGGTTGGTTTGTCCGAATATTTGGTGAAGTTTCATAGCAATAAAACCGAGTTTTTAAACTTGAGAGAAAGGAACAGTCAAAACAAAGGACAAACTTGGAAGATTAGCTTCAAAGAAGACAAAGACAGTTCCATCTGCAGGCAAAGGAATGACGTCTTCAGAAGGCAAATACAATCAACTTAGAACTTGATTGCATCATTTGAGTGATAAAATAAAAAAAAAAAAAAAAGAAAGAAAAAGCCGCATTTGGAGAAATATAAAGTTTTGTTTCATCAAGAAAATGCAACATTCACTTATCGCGATGATAATAATCAACCAGATAAAGTTTGAATTGCTTCGTCAAGCAGATTTAGATCCCTCGGGTTATTTTCTTTTCCAAACTCGAAGAAATTTGCAAACAATGCAATTTATGATTTTTTTTTGAGCAACTCAATATTATTACTAAGTATAAATAGAGTATCGATCCTATTGAACATCGCTGAGTAAAGTTGATCGACTTAAAAGGAGATTATGTAAAAATTTTTGTACATTTTGTTATGTTTTCTTCTTCTGGGACTATCGTCCAATAACTGAGTTTCAAATATAAATAATGGTGTATTTGTTTAGCTTTATTTTTATTAGATTATTATTTCAATAACAATGCGCCTTCATACCCGAACCGAGCCTCAGAGCTAAAGATGAAATGTAGGTCATAATAAGAGAATGCAAATTTCAATATTTGTATGTAGTGGTACTTCATGACTCACAGTTTAACTTGGTGTTGAGTCATGTTCTTTTCATAAGGTTAAATATTCTAGTAAATTGTGTATTCTTTCAGACAATATTTAGTTTTAGTTCAATTTGCAATTTTCTATATTATTCAATAAATCAACTTTTTGCATTTAGGCCCTTAATGTGATCTCCTAAATAAAATAGCTTCAAAGATTGTTGACTTGTTCACAACATCGGAGTAATTTGGTTTCAATTGACACTTTGCTCGAAAAATCTTCATTAGTGTGCGCATGGATGATTTGAGCATCACATCTACAATATTTATTTTTAGTTATTTGACATAAGTAGATATAGTACAATACATACATGCGTACACAAAAGATACACAAATACAAATTGTACGAATGTTGTGTACTCGTTTATTCCAAAATATACAAAAGTTTACCATGCAGACTGAAAATGAGGATAAGGACAAGTGCTTTAAAGCTTTATTACTCTTGGGTAACAATTAAGAACATTTTTTTTTTTTGTTTTTTTTTTTGCTATGAAGACTAAGATCTTTTTGATGCAAGGACAGCAAGAACAATAAATTTAAGTCGGGTACAAAAAGCAATTAACAATTGGCTAGAATTATATACTTCTACATACATGTATAAGAGAGAGAATGCATGTGTACATGAAAACCACCTCAACAAATTGAGGCAAATGTGGCTGGTCGAGAATTTTAAGCTACTCATAGAGTGAGGTTTGAGTCAAGCAGGTGTTTCCAAGAATTCATACCTAAATGCCTTGGTTTATTTGTCATATTAAAATTTCAGTTGGATTAATTGTATAACATTTTAAAGTAAGATTTTATTAAATTTAATATCAGCATTTTCTTTAACTAACTAAGAAATTAAAGGAACTGAGTTATTTAAGTAGTTTGTGTTGACGATACTTTTGCTTGAATTTAATTGTTTTTTTTTTATTTTGAAAATGGTTTTAAGTAAGTTTAAAATGCATTTTAGAGAAAGTTTTTCCTATTATGTTGTACACTAAACACGATGCTTTCGAAAATAAAGGAGTTCACTTTAATTGTAGACGGAAGTGTTCTTTGTCAACATTTTAAATGGCAAACATTTTGTTTTTGGCATAATTAAACGAAGCAGAAGTAAGGCAGAATGATTATATAGAGAGGAAGAAAGGCAGAGATGATGAAAACGGAAGCAACGACGACGAAGTTGAAAAAGGAAATGTTTAACCAGACAGGACAGGAGGTTGGAGAGTTGGAATTGTGGTAAACTAAAATGCAGATGATGAGAATGCACACTGGCAATAGTGTGAACTGACTGACTGAAACGGGGGCTATTTTGATAGCATTTCCGTTTCCGGTATTTAAATTTGTCGTAAAATGTTCCAAGTTGTTAATTGTTGAAATAAAAGATTCTAGAATTCGGAAATGGTGGCATTAGGCAGGGGAACATCATATTAACTTAATACTTGAACACGAAATATGAGTAAAAATATCAGAGCAAGAAAACTTTTTCTTGCTTTGTTGTGAGGTGAGTAACTTAGATCCCTTCTCTGAAAGTATTGAAGGGAAAATCACGAGAAGGACTCTGTAGGGTTTTTAATCTTTGAAAAGCGGTTGAGGGTAACGGTTTTAGCTAAGGATTTGGTTCTTAGAGTAGTAGGTTAGTGTCTACCGACAATCAGGGTAACACCGAAGAAACAAGATACCAAAATTTCATGCTTCCGTTATGAGAAAGCAGCTTAAGATATCATAGAAAACAAACACCTTAAAGTATTTTACGAGACAAGCTTTCGAACTGTACAAATGGATGGAAGATGGACGATAGAACTGGTGTCGGCATTTTCTCAGTCAATTTAGCAGCTGTTATATTTACAATTTGACCATTTAATATGGCAGGAGATTGAGCTTTAAATATTGTAGATTGGCGCTGCCGCTTTTCTGGTGGTTACTCAAGTTTGTAGGCTTTTTTAAGTTATTCTATCCCATCTGGCAGGCATATAGCGGGCAAGCGAGTCACATTGCAATTTTCCCCGGGCATACTAATCCGACTACCAATTGAACTGAACATCCAACACTTTAGAAAGAACACTTGAGCAATTCCATAATTTGGATGATGTTGGGAGTCTTTACTACATTATCAGAATAATGCTCAAGAGATTGCCTTCAACTTTTTTTATGATGGACCCTGTTTCCCTTTGTAAATTCTTGGCTTCAAATTAAAATATATAATACTTTTTTATTTTACATAGTTAATTTTATTTGCTATTTGTCTAGCAACAATTAAATCAATTTCGGTAACAATATTTTAAATAACAGGATAGATGAGGCTCCAGCGAGCTCAACAAAATAAAAAATATTAAGTACAATAAAATCTCTAATCAACTCATGCAACTTTTACAGGCGCCTGACATCCATGTCATTTTTTTAGCAGATTAAATTGCTAAATTGTTGGTAAGGTTATGCCACTTATTGATGTACACATCTATGCTAAATTTTTTAGGGATCCGGACCCAAATGGTACTAAACGAAACCCTATTACTAAGGCTATGCTGTCTGTCCGTCCGTCCTCAGGATCTATCTTATAACTCTTAATAGGTTAGTTAGTTAGTTGAAATTTTGACAGAAAGTGTAGTTACAATAGAGAACTAAAATAAAAATATAAAAATTTAAAGGGGTCCCCATACAAGAAATTTGTTCGAAAGCTATACGATCCAGTAACTCTACGGTCTTGAAATTTGTTTGGTGCAAATGGATTCGAAACTTATAGTGTCGAAAGTTCCTTTTGATCGGAGCACTAGGGGGGATATCTCCCATAAGAGCCACCCATTAAAATTCTGGTTCTTATTATACTAATTTTTTTGGTTTCTGTACTATTAAACTGATATTTAGACATCATAAGGATGTGATATATGCGCCGTATATACTCGTATGTTGGAATCAGCCTAATCCCATACAAACCGCCCATTTGGAACGGAACCTTCCATTTACGACTCTGACTCGCACTAGGACGTTTCTTTTTTTTTTTTATTCCCAAACAAAGGGAAATAAAATTATTGAAAAAATAAGAAACAATTGGATTTGCATTTCCCACTGGAAGATGATCACATCAGAATGACCATAATAAAGCAAATAGGTTGATCTTGCCATGTTGATGTAAAGATACATATTTTGTTGGTTGCACTAGGAAGGTGACAGCTCAGGCTATTTTCATGCACGATTCATTGGGTGTTTAAGTAGAGGGGAAATTGATTTGAAGTATCTATGTATCCAATATGAAAACCTGAAGAGCTGCCAATACCCTAACTTTGGTTCGGCTAACATTTAAAATACTTTTTCCATTTTCACCGTTCATTAATCACACAAATTTTTTTTTTTTTTTGCAACATTTACTCCATGAAATATTAAAAAATATTATTATTACTTTATTTTGACATAATTTATTCACAAGAAAAACTATATAAAAAAAAAGAAAAAATTAATAAATTATTTGCTTATTAAATATTTAATACTATGAATTAACAGATGAGTTTTCAATTCAGTTGCTTTTAATGGAATATAATATAAAGTTTCAATACAAAAATTATTTTTATTAATATAGTTACATAATAGTATCATTTTACTTATTACGTTCCATGCTGTTTGTTATTATACCTTTCACACTAGCGTAGGTAATATCAATATGCCTTGATGTTTGTAACATGGAATCTTACGTGCATCCGAAAAAACCTTTTGTTAATCTTTTGTTATTCTATGCTATCAGTTTATGATATAAATAACTGACATTCAGTTTAGACACATATTTTTCGTTATATTTTCAATTACCAGAAGATGATTGTTTATAATACAGTCTTTGTTTTTCTTTATTTCTGCTTAGCGTCATGCCTTTTGAAAGATTCGTACCAACAAGTCGCATTGCCATGCGCACGGATGATCCATTAAAACCGGGGTGTTGGTCGATGGGTTCTTGACCGGCATACCCCGTCAGGAATAGAGAATGAACAATCTGCATTTAACCAAATATCGCATTCATAACACTTCCTTAAGCATTGTGCATAAATCTTGGGCAGTTAGCGACTTGAAGGCACAATGGAAAGCCAGCCAAGGCACAAAACATTTGCAAGCGCTTAATTGTCTGATTCTCTCCGTTTTAAGCAAGCTAGCAAGCAACGCAACAAACTCCTTACCATCGCCCTCAATGCCGTGAAGGAGCGCACCAAGGCTGACGATCCTTCCTATGTATTTTAAAAGGACAGACGTGAGCGTCTTCGTTCCAAAAGGCTAATGGTGGCAAGCTAAGTAGTAAATCCAAGCTTAAATGAATAATCACTTTTTGTATAAAAGAGTGAACATCAGAAATATATTGGACCAATTGGACAAATATTCATTAGTTTTTGCTGCCAAGAAAACTTTTGTATATCTTTAAATATTCAAATCAAAAATTTACAAAACTGGCAATTAACACACACAATAACTGCATGAAAGGTATATAAGGTTCAGTGAAGCCTATTTTACTTCTTGTTCCATTTGTGGTTTAATTAATTAAAATAACATTTTGCAATTCGCAGTCTTATGTCAACTCCATTCAATTATTTATGAATAGTTAAGCCGTTTTTATTGCAACAATATGAAAACAAGCAAATAAATATTGTTAAAAAGAAGTTAAGAGTTTACACTTATTTATTGAACCATTGGGGTGACCCAAAAGTATATAATTATAACTATAAGTAATTTAAAAAAAAAATTGAATACGTTTTGAAGTGAAACTTCTTTAGTGCCGTTGGGCAAAAATTTATACTAAAAATTTTGGTGAAAATATACAAATCGTCACGTTTTGGAATCATCAGTATCTCATGAACCGCACTAGGTGGAGACTTGAAATTGTCACAGAATGTGTATTTCTATTGCCATATCTACAACAAAGAATAAAATTTTTGGAAAAGCCACCAGAAAAGTCTAAAAAAAGAGATTAACAACAACATACAGTTTGTATGTATAAAAATGTTTATAACAACAACATGCAAGCAAACAGCTTGTGTGTTGTACAAAAAACAAGCGAATGTACGAAGAAAAGATGATGAGAAGTACACAGAAGCTCGTTGTTGATCTAATTTATGTGCAAAAGGTGACAGACGGCAAACGTTAACACAACAATAACGCCAAACACGCCAAAGAAACCAAAAGCAATACACAGATGGACAGACAGACCGACAAACTTTGAGATGATCTCTCTCTGTCTGTTTTTAAGAAGTTTCACTTCTATCACGTGTACGATGGCACACGCGCAATTTTGTTTGTTGATTTCAACTGCAAGTCACTCACAAAATACCGAGCCGGGAAAATACATTTACGTAAAGTGCTTCTAATGAAATATTCAAGAACAAGGCAGATATTCTAGAATTTAGAATTAATTGATAAAATATTGTTGTAAAATACCACTGGTATAAAAATTCCAATCCTTCCAAAACACCTATCCACTTTCCTGACTCCTGCGATCGTCCTACTTGTTCCATGTTAGTACGATTGAGAACACTCACCAACATCTCCTCGAAGGCAAAAGCCAACCTCCTTGCCCATTCTGTGGTGACTACTTATCAATAAGACACCTGCTAGATGTTTGCATAAATCATCACATCACTAGAACACAACTCTTTGGAGAAATTTTACCTTCCACATTAAATCAATTTCCTTCCCTCGATAATATTAGCAAAATAGTATCCTTCATCAAATCCTGTAACCTTAGTAATTTAATCTAATATTTTTTTCTTAAGACAGACGAGTCGAAAAAAAAAAAAAACTTGGGTTATATATTATAAGTAACTAAATGTATATAATCTAATCCTGTAAATAAATAAATAATTGTTGTAAAATAGCATAAAATATTCTTATGATAATGTAGAATGAAGTGACATGGGGAACAAGAAATACGGAAAGGAAAGGAAAATTTCTAGAATCTTTATGTAAAGTTATATGACATAGCAGAATCCTTCAAGACTTTGGAAAATATTGTATAAATTGTACTTTGCCCCAAGATTCTTATCTTGGCCAAACTATGATTAGGAAGAGTACCGCATTTGATCACAATAGATGAACAAAAGTAACGCGCCTTTGATTCAGAGCGATTGCAAGAGTAAGTATTACTCTATTTATAGATATCAAATGCAATTCTCAGGGAAACAGATTTAATATTTCATATGCTGGAAAGTGACTAGGAAGATATCGAAATATTAGCGAAGATTTGATTTTTGACTAGTTAGATTTGAATTATCTGATATGTTAAATTTTACTGGATCAACCTAATGGGTTTATTGAAATTGATGAAAATTATTTTATTTCATGGTTGTTTGTAGGCGGGCGAACATTTAAAAAAATTTAATCAAAATAATATACAACAGAATTTTTATGGCCTTAAAGCTTAAGCGCCACAGTGTAAGAGTATGCAACAATTCGCATCTGCTTAGGAACTTCATGAGTGCATTTTTCCCATTGAACTCAATTCAACTGAGCTGAACTGAATTGAACTGAATAGAACATAAGAAAGTTCTTGCAATTCGTGCTGCTTTTCCATGTCATTGATTTTCATTTGAATGCATTTCCATTTTTCTTCACATTTCCTCGTTTTGCTTCAGCTTCAGTTTCAGTTTCAGCTTCAGTCAAATGCAAAATACATAATCATAATAATAATAATAGTAATACTTCATTGCAAATCGATTTGAGTTGAATATATATAGGCGTTTTTTATTGAAAATACGACAAATTTTATAATTTTTTATTAAATGAAGCGCAAAAAATTTGCAATGAAAAATTGGAAGGCACTTGCGGAATAAGATCTCTTTGGACTGAGATATGATATAGGATTCTCAATATAAATAAATATTTTTTTCTTCCCATAATTTGGGATAAGATTTGATAAAAAAGGATTTTTTCATATTTGAAGGACGCTTTGCATTGGAACAGGCCTTTTCCCTTAGTTCGCTACAGTGTATAGACAAAAAATTTCTTTGCACTGAAACAAAAAGTCGAAGAAATATAATAATAAGAAATAAAATAAAAAGAAATAAAATAAAATGAAAACCAAAGTTTTGCCGGCAAATGCAATTTTACAAACACTAAATAACTAAATTTACAACCGAGCATACACACAGATGCACACACATTGACATATTCACCAACAAGTTGGGTGTTAATTTGTGTATGAATCTATATGTTCATACATGCATACATACACACACATATGTACGTATCTATTTCCTCTTGTTTTGCGGCCCCTCAGGCATTTGTGCACTTTACAAATGTTACCAGGCAACGACTGAGCCGTCATTTGTTTATGACTATGGTGATGGTTAGTTGGTTGGTTGGTTGGTTGCCTCCAACCCGCTTCACTCTATCAATATGTCTGACTGTCTGTTTTTATATTTGCTTTTTCTCCTACTATTGTAAATATATTGTCTGAATTTCTGTACACAACTCGTATCTTCTATGTGGATTTATGTATGTTTTCGGTATACTATAGAGAAATGTGTTATGACATTGAAGTTGACAGTCAGTCAGCGCATAGCATGGCATGTTATGGCAAAAATATTCCATTCGGTTTCATTCCATGTAAAGTTTACGGTTCAATGAATTTCTATGAGCGCTTAAGGGCTTTTTTGACACCTAAGCCGAATATGTGAAAACAAAGTCAAAACATATAAAAAAGGAGATTTATCACAATAAAATAGTATGTAAAATCGTTAAAAAATTTGTAAAGTACTGTTCGGGTTGAGGGTCTTTTAATAAAAGACTGCAATTCCAGAGGTTAAATGCAATAGAGCAAGGATGAGATGACAAATGTTTGTATTAAATTTAAATAGGAAAGCCAAGTACAAAATTTAATTATTTTTAAAGGACTTCTGACTAGTTGTTCCTTCCTTTAATTTTGGATCATAGATGGAAAATAAACGAATTGATTTCGTTCCGATTATTAGAGTTATTCATTCAGCGTCCCTTCAATACACTTAGCACACTTCCTTAGGAGAAGCCTTTTATTAAGAATTGTAAACAATACTTTTGTTTGTAGCAATTCAGAGATTCTGATTAAACTGTGATTCGTTTAATACAACCCATTAAGTTTTTGTCAAACGTTGACAAGAGGTTTTATGTTTACGATAGTTTTTCAAAACTTGAGTTGCGAACTTTCCTGAGGATATGTATCATCTAGCCAGACAAAACCACTACTTTTAATGATAAGGTTTATTGCGAACTCATTGCATGATTTAAGCAAACCTTGATATAATGCGGTATCAAACCTCCAAATTCTTGACAAATGTTTCCGACTTACAACTAAGAAGTGAGTAAGTTTAGATACCAACAATTGCAGAGGCCGCCACGTTTTAATCGTTGATGCTTAAACTGTGTTCAGTATAATTTCAGGCCAACTTTATTTGCTAAGGTGCGTAATTTTTACATTTTACCCTCGTAAGTCTTTCGCTCAATGATTTCTTTGAATCAATTGAACTTAATTTAAGCCTTTTACCGCATAGTCCCACATTGCGAACTCCTTCTCTAAAAACCTTCATGAAAAGTAAACAAAACCATTTAATACATTCACCTAATTCTTATGCTACGCACAGAACGCATTCACAACACTTCCAGTCTGACTTCCACAACTTCAATTTCGGCATCAGCGATTTAAAGATCGATCAAGTGCGATAATCAATTGTGTATATATAGAAATAAAAAATAAGCATTTAAAGAGACACGAAGTTGTTGCAGGCGGTACCTATAAGTGGCACTTGTGGTTAAAAGAGCCGGCCACAACGCCAACGCCAAATTGCACACACTTGAAGGTATCTCTATAAATAGCAACTCAACAAACTTGGCCATGAGCTTGGACCAATAACAAACTACAAGCTTTCGGTGTTGCTTTTATTGTTGGGCCTCTTTATGCAGAACACATCATTACATTCCATTCAACATTTAATTATCGTTCATGATTGCAATCAATTCGAAAAGTGCAAAGGAAATCCACAAATGTTGCAAAGATGAGTTGGACACCGATTGGGATTCGTTTGCTTAAGGTTTTAATGAATGAGTGCTACACGCATGTAACTGGGCCTCAAACGCTACCATTGCTACAATAATAAATAACATTATAAGAAAGATTTTTCAATTTTTGTTCGCCCATTTCTTAATGCCAAGGCCCAAGGCACGGACACAGACACTGACTGAACTTACTTTACTAGTCTCTATCGGTAACTAAGCTGACAAATACTACAATTATTTTTAATTGTTGCGATTAACGTTCGCTTTTCGAACCATTAACTAAGTTGAGTCTGATTAGGCAGATGTTGGTGATAGGCATTCGTAAGTAAAAAAAAAGATAAAACACACTGCTGGTGGCGCCTATTATATTTGTAAAGCAGCTTCACAGGAACTTTAAAAGCCTTGTGTAGTTCGATTGACAAACATGTGCTTGAAAATGTAATTGAGGAATATATCTCATCTATATGTATAATGTATAGGATTCAGGTATATTTTGAAAGCCAAAACTTGAATAAATAGAGTTCGAAGTACTTGGTTTGTTTGTGAAATGTTAAAAGCAAGTAAAAAATACAAGTGTCATACCAAAAAGGCAATAAAGATGCATGAACAAGCTAAGAGCTTCAATTTTCTTATAGCCTTGCCAATGAAATTGAAAACACACTAAACTTATGATAGGAAAAATTCTGAAAAATGAGAACAAAAATTATGCAAATTTCGAAAAAAAAAAAAAAAAAAAAGAAACATATAAACACTCAATGAAGGAGACATATAATAAAGGGAATATATACTATTTTTTGTAGGTTGGAAATCAATATTTCTTATTCCATCCTTAACAAACGGTATTTTGAGATCTTTATGGAAATGGACGTAGCTCATAGAATAGAGTCACTGACTGATACCTTTACAGTGCATATATCCACTGCCTTATAATAAAGTAAAAGTCTGACTCGCACTTCAGTTCGATAAAGCAAAAAACAAACATGTTTTTCTAATAAGAACCAGAAATTTAATGGGGGTTTGTATGGGATGTACCCTCCCTAGCAGTCAGATCAAACTGAAATTCGACAATATAAGTTTCTGATTTATAGCCTTATAGCCTTATAGCCAACGTTCCAAATTTCAAGATCATGGAATTACTGGATCGAATAGCAGCCATACAAACCAAAATGTTTCTTATGTAACTTAGTATGTGGAAGTTTTTGAAAATATTTTAGTTTTAGTATTTGTTGGTGATGCCCGGATAGAACTACACACTATGTGAAAATTTAAACTCTCTAGCTATTGCGGTTTATGAGATATGACCCTATGACGGACGGACAGACAACGAAGTCTCTGCAATAGAGTTCCTTTGGATCCGGAACCGTAAAAAAGAAATTATAATAGTAAGCGATTATATCACACAGCATATCCACCTTTTTCCATAGAGACAAAATGTCGCAAGGACTTGGTTGACAGCATTATGGTAAAAAATGAATAATATACTCGTATGTCTAACAAATAAGAAGATAATGAATTCCTGGTTTTGCATAAATAATTTAATGAAAAAAATCATAATTAAAAACACATCTAATGAATTCACATATTATTAATTATAAGTTAGATAAGTTAATTTTATACTTTCTACCCATGGGATGTTTAAATATCTTGAAGAATGACCAAATGTGAAGACTTCTTATATATCGGATCCTGAAAAAATTCTTCATTTAGTTATTGTTATCATTTCATTTTTTGATATGTTACATTACATCATCTTATCGTATACTCACATTTAGAATATCTACACCCAGAAGGCTGAATTTAGCTTTTATTAAAACGGGCTCTGTGCGCAAAAACGTATTGTTTTGTATCTGATTCTGCATCTGTTCTATGAGATCATAAATAAGTTTATTGGAAATTTGAGAACAGTACTTTAAGTTCACACGCTTTAATTTATTGCATTTAAGAATTAGATTTAGCAATGCTTCGTTAGTGACTTGTTGGCAATATTTCAGGTCAATCTCTTCGAGATTTTCTAAATCACAGAAGTATCTTATGCCATTGTCAGTGAGTTCATAATTTTCTGGGCAAATAAGTCTACGAAGTGCTCTTAGACGTGATATTTTTAGAGCAACTTCGTCACTGACGCAATTGTAGCCGCGTATGCTCAAGTATTCCAAAACATCGGACTTATGCTCGACCAGTTGGTTACAGAGTGAGAAACCATTATCATTTAACGAAAAGTAGACGGACAGCTTTTTTAGTTTTGGAAGTTCTGCAACTAAACCGTAATTCGTATGATCCAAGGATATTGTCAAGGTTTCAAGATTTTGTAAAACAGCCATAGATTTAGCATTAATTAATCTTGTGTTTAAATTTGGCCCAAGATTAAGTTCCTTTAGATTTCTCAGAGATTTATATGTCAAGCCTTTATCTGACATATAATTACAATTTTTCATTGATAGTCTCTCAATTGTTGGTGAAATGATCTTAAGATTTTTATCTAAAATAGAAATGAACCATATAAATGAATGGATGACAATAAATCACTAGCAAAACACACAAACCTGATACAAGAAAGGATTGTGACAATTTTAAAGTTTTTAACTTTTTCAGTTTACGAAATAAGTATAAAAATGTATTGCTTTCGCAACCATGTACCACATCCGAATCCAGATCCACTTCTTCTATGTTATTGCAAAACTTGCTCATAGATTTTACAATACATTGTGCATATTTTCTTGGCAGTTTTCCCTCAATGCGTTTTATATAATCGCTGGTAAAATCGAAGAAATCTCGAATCTGCCATTGAGTCATATCATCCAAACTCTCCAGAAATAATGTACGATGTAAAGATTTGCTTGCCATCTCATATGCTTCGCATATTCTTTGGCATGAGCGAGCAAAATTCAATTGAGATCTTATTGGCAAGAACTGTATGATAGACTCTAGGCAGTCATCGTTCAGGGCAAGTATGCCGTCTCTATTTGGGAAAACATCACTATTCTTGCTTAGTAAAATTTCCTTAGTTGACTGGCAATTTGGTTGATGCCAGCTGTCACAGACTTGTACGCAATATAATGCATCCGATGTCCTATCGCGAGTATTATGGTAGAAATTTAAGACTCTAAATATGTGTTAAGTGAAATTAAAATAAAAAATCAGAAACATCAATGATTATAACAACTCACCTTGCAGCTTCAATTGGACTCTCAAAATGTACAAAAGCAACATTAGGATAACATGCATGTTTACTAGGAACGAATAGAACTTCCCTTATATTACCATATTTTGAAAAATACTCCTGGACCTTGTCGACAGTAGTCTGCCATATGTAAGTTTGTTTTAAACAAAAATAATTATTGAGTACTATAATCTATTCATTTGATGATTGAAAACATACCCCAATTGGGATTTTATAAACAAATAACTTGTACACCAAGAAATGGTCCTCAGTATAAGCGCAACCGCCTTTGACGTAATAATTCTTTTTAATATCTGCAAAACAAAACAAATTAAAAAAAATATTTAAATAAAAACCATTGAGTGGCACTGCTGTATGTCTGTTCGTGTGAGTGTATGCAAACCAGGTGTCTCGCAGAATTTGAGCTTTCTTTCGGTACAGCCGAATTGGACCACTAGTGGGGGTACCTCCCATACAAACGGTTCAATAAAATATAGGCTCTTATTAAAAAAGCATTTATGTTTTTTAGACTATCGAACTGAAATTTGAACGCTATAAGTTTTTAATCTATTTCCAACAACCATGTAATTTTGAAGGGTTATTGGATCAAATAGCTCTTAAACAAACCCATACCTTTCTTATATGGTACCCCTTTAAATTGTTAACTTTATTTTACAAAACTCATCATTGCTTCATTGAAAGCATTGGTATTTTGCTTCCAACTATTACGGAGGTCAGGTCATGCTAAAACAGTTTAAATCTGCGAGTACTGGTTCCGGCGATAAAATGATTTTATTTTGATATAACTGACAAGAGCGCGAAGGAAGACCACCAACGTTTGTAGACGCCGATTTGGATGAAATTTTGGAGGAAGACCCGTGCGAAACCCAAGAAGAACTTGCGGTGACGTTAGCCGTGACTCAACAAGCCGTTTCATTGCGGTTAAAAACAACACATTGTTGTGGTCCAGAAGGACGGAAACTGAGTGCCTCACGAACTCAAACCAAGAGATATTGAACGTCGTGTCAATGCTTCCGAAATGCTCCTTCAACGGTACAATGGGATGTCGTTTTTGCATCTTATTGTCACCGGCGGTGAAAACTGATTTCATTACGACAATCCAAAATGCAAGAAGGCGTACGTTAACCGCGGGGCACCCGAACCATTGACACAAAAGCCAAACATCCATGGCAAGAGGGTTAAATTCGTCATTCAGACGATCGGCGGTCGATTCCGGAGGAATCGCCATGACAATGCTCGTCCGCATTTCTCAAACATGGTGAAAACATATCTCGATGGTACCAAATGGGAAGTCCAGACAGTGTACCATTTATTCCGTTGAGGAACGCACAATGCGCATAAAAAAGCAACGCTCTAACAATAAACAAACACGAAGATACAACACTTACTTCGGTAAACCGAAGCTGACATACCGTCTGTACACTTCACTTTTAAAACTTTCTCTTTTTTTCCACGCAAGTCATATAAAAAAAAAGAAATGTTTTTTAAAAAAAAAAGAAATATTTTATTTTTTATATAACTTTATATGCGGTTGCCTTATCCTAGTAATCGGATCACTTTGATTTCAACATGCCACCCGCATTCGATAATATAACGCGCCAGTACTAAAAAGCTCGATGACACAAAAATTGAGAGCACAGCATAAATATTCATGGACGGACTGACAGATGAACCTCGTTAAATATATTCGTCATACGAGTATGTAATAATTTATAGTTTTTAGTTGCAAAAGATATAACGAAAGAGAAGATCCACCACATAATGATGATGTGATCATTAAAAATACTTACAATCAGGAACGTTGCTATAAACGCAAGTGGATAAGTCCATTTTAAATCTTATAGTTGAATATGTCACAGTTAATTTCACACGATTTTTTCACTATAATAATAACTTTATTTTATTACAAAATAAAGAAGTAGCTCTGAGTCAAGTGCTTGTGAAATTCAATATGCAATGTCCACAAATCTGTAATAAACTATTTCATCAAAGTTTTTAATTAATACTGCACAAATTGTGCGTCAGATCGCGTATGTTGCTAGCCGTGTCGATATATGGGGGACAAACCGAATAGAAAATACGAGTACGAGAATTCGAGAAGGCGTTCAGCAGTTCTCTCACTTCCACAGATTGAAATAACTTTTTCTTTGAAAATAAGCATACCCTCATGACTTTTTCCTGTAAAATAAGAATACCATTTTTCGACGAGGACTGGAAATGGCAGGTCTGGAAAGTCGTAATTGCAACAGTGCTGCCACGTCGCAAAAAATTTCACACAAAAATGATCTAACAAATACGGTGAGACAACAATGTACCTTTCTTATGTTATGCGGCTGTGTAAAGACGAATACGTCTGCATTCCAAATTTCGACTGTTGCGCTCAATTTAAAAGAGAAGGGCAGCGTGCTGGTAGTGTAGCGCGAAAGAAACCACACAAAGTATATATATTCTCGATCAGCTCGATTAGACGAATTGATTAAGCCATGTCCGTCTATCCCTCTGTCCGTCTGTATGTATGCAAACTATTCCCTCAGTTTTTGAGCTAGAGAGATGAAAGTTTTCACGAATATTTTCTTTATTCTATACGCAGTACATTTGTCGGAACCTCCCGAATTAGCTCCCTTGGGGGTACCTTCCATACAAACACCCACTAAAATGTATGTTCTTTTTAGAAAAACTTTTATGTTTGTGTCCTATTGAACTAAAATTTAGATACTATAAGTTTCTAATCAATCTCTACAATATACGAAAATTTCAATACCATAGATTTACTGGGTCGTATAGTTCCCATACAAACCCCAAACCAAATTTAAGTTTCCATTAGAAAAACTTTTTTGTTTTTTGAGTCATCGAACTGAAATTTGAACTGTACAAGGGTCTGATCCATATTCAATAAACGTGTACATTTCAAGACCCTAGAATTCCTGGATCGTAAAGCTCCCTTAAAAATATTTCGGTCCCCGTATTGAAATGCTCTATGTGTACTGACTATACCCTAAACATAAGTCAAATCAACAATTAAATATTTCTGCATGCTCTATCACAGACCGTGTGCAAAAACGTTTTCTAGAGGGTACTCGAAGAGTATATCAACTTCGGCATAGTCGAAGTTAAACTGCTTACTTTTTGAAAATATACAAAATTGAATTCTTTTTTTTTTTTTTTTTTTTTTTTTGATACACTTTGAGCACTTGAGTCAAATTTTTGTTTAAAACTAATGCGAGGGAATTCGATCTTGTCCAGTTTATCAGTTCATCAGACTGTGTGTTTCTTGTTTTAATTTCTATTTTTTCTTTATTTTTGCTTTTGCTTTTTGATCATATGACATATTAAGTTCAGTTTCTATTCACCTTGTTCCAAATGAAATGAAAGTATTCATAAACCTTTTGCAAGTAAATTGCACTGAAACTAAGAGTAAGGTTATTATTTCTTTAAAATTTACACTTGAATAATGAATTCTAAATTGTTTATTGAGTGTGATGAAATGGTCAAAATTCAATTAACAAACCTTATTAGAATATTTTCGTACATTCGTCAATTGATTTGATGGATTTTGTAATATTGAATTATCAAATTGGCAAACATTTGACACAAATCCGTGCTAAATTGAAAGTAAAGATTGGATGAGGAAGTGAGTTATTTGACCTTTGACGTGATTTCATTTTGAATGGACCATAAATTACAGCAAATGAAAATGGAAATTAAAAAACTAAAGAAAAAATAAAATATTGCTATATTTGCCATATTAGACAGCAAGCAGCGCTTTGTGTGATAGGTACGATAATTAAAAGACTTTTAATTATTCTTACTTAACGAGCTTCGGTGGCTGACGATTTTGTTAACATATTCAAGAGCGAAAGTAGAAAAAGTCAAGACGCTTAACGCCCATTGT
Organism: Amiota minor; assembly: GCA_037043295.1. Lineage (NCBI taxonomy): Eukaryota > Metazoa > Arthropoda > Insecta > Diptera > Drosophilidae > Amiota > Amiota minor. The sequence continues at coordinate 5,993,221 of JBAMAW010001787.1, forward strand.
TTTCAAATATAGAAAGCATACACGCTGTGCTACAAAGACATTCAATTTTTGTCATTGATACGTGTTGGTTCTTGTTCTAGTCGCGTTCCTTAGTTCGGTTGTTCGTTCCTCTGTTCCTTAGTTTGCTAGGTCGTTCGATCAGTCGTTTGTTCATTTATTCATTTTGTCACATCTGTAGGTGAGTGAGTATTGAGTCTTTTATAACGATGATGATGATGATTATGGTATGGTGCGCCATTGGCCTTGATTGTGTTTGAAACGGCAACAGGTGAAAATATCATGTGAATGAAAGCAGAAAACTGTTAAGCAAAATCGGTTCAGTTTTCCACTTAAGCGGCTTGAAGCTGTAGAAAATGGTTGTTCCATTCTGTTCTTGTTATACTCTTCACGCAGTGAATAGTATTATAAGTTTATCATGAAGTTTGTAACAGGCAGAAGGAGACAAAAGAGAACACATAAAGTATATATGTACCTATATTCTTGATCAGCTCGATTAGACGAATTGATTAAGCCATGTCCGTCTGGATACAGGATAAATTCACCATACCGTCGTACGGAACTGTACATAACTATAGAACCACGCAGTTGTATTGACACCTAGAAAAATCTTAGATGTGTCCGTGATTGCTAAAGCCCTCTGGTGTCACCGATGCCGACCAACTAGGCCAACCTAAGTAACTTAATATTACTTAAAATATATTAGTGTAATACTAGTTCTTCCAGGAGCTTAAAACTTTAATTTATACAATTACTATTTATCTCGGCGTGCGTTGTTGTGCCCTCGCTCAAAAAATATAAGAGAGCGTATACTTATGGAAACATTTTTTTTCTTTGATGAAGATCAAGGGGATATGTGGGAATGAGATCTATAACAGAAAGTAAAATGGAGCGCTGTAGACGATGACCGCCGATAGAAATAAAAAATTATAAATATGAAGTGAAGAAAGTAATATATTTTGTATCGTAAATCTTAATCGTGTATATAAAAATCAAAATTAATATTAATTTCGGAGAGCAATTGAGCGTGCCATGAATCCACAAAAACTACACTCACAGAATTTTTCGAATTGTGTAATCCTGAGGATACTTTCGGTGCCTTTGCACGAACCCTACTCTATTCAAACGTACCACGCTATTTCACGTAGAATCAAATAAAAAAATGTATGCCCCGCAAGCAAGGTACACCAGTTGACGCGTGTCCCGGTTAATTCAAATCCAGACTGAGTGCTTCAATCTGCGATTGCTGTTGGTTAATGCTGTTGGTTAATGTCACCGGCGCATTGCCGCCATTTCAAGATATACGCTATGTGAATGGACAACAGTATCCAACGTATAATCTAATCTATAAAATTCATGTGTCACGGATTTAGTGTAGGAACTCCTCGGAATCGGCTGAAGCAATTTTTATGCATTTTTTTTTTTTTTTGTTTATTTGGTAGGTAATGTATTTTTTATCCTCCTACACTCATCACCCACTTTTTAATCATTGTTTTTCTATTTTTGCCTAATTTGAGCGATCTGGCAGCCTCAGTGATTATCGTTTTCGAGCAAGCCGAGTGTAAGACATGTATCTTTATACGTTTTTAAAATGTTTCTTTCCTTTTTAGGGTTCCGGAACTAAAGGGTACCAAAGATAATCATATTGCAGAGACTTCGTTTTATGTCCGTCCATCCGGTCGTTCTAGGGTCATATCTCATGAACAGTAATAGCTAGAGAGTTGAAATTTTCACAGAATTTGTACAACCCATTATTAAAATTCAGGTTCTTATTCGACAAACTTTTTTATATTTTGGACTATTAAACTGAAATTTAGACACAATAAGTAAATTTGTTGAAATCAGTCAAATCGGACCAGTATGAGGGGTACCTCCCATACAAACCCCAATCTGGTCTGACTCGCACATGACCGATTTTTTATTATTTGCATTTAAACTCAACTTGTACACTACAATAGTGACTATGCTGCTGATCAATTAAGTTAAAAGCGACTCATATTGTAAATTATTTATATGAAAAAATGGAAAATTTTTACTGCAAAGGAAAGAATATTTTTAATAATATAATTTTCCATTTATTATACAATAAATAGAAAAAGAAAATAACAAAAAACCACAAAAGTAACTAAACAAACATTTTCTCGGAAACTTAATCACTCGATAATAAATTGTTTAAAATAGATAATGAAATGTGACGAAAATCAAAATGCGATAATGCGTAGATAATGAATGCTTATCCATGAGTAAGAGAGAGATAAACTAGAAAGAACGTTATCTTCGACTATGCGAAGATAAAATACTCTTCACGCAGAGATATTTCATTGTAGTATCTGCATGTTACAAGCTTCATGAGAAACTTATAATACTAATCACTCCCGTGAAGAGTATAAACTGCTTTAATGATTGTGTTTACTTTAAGATAGAACGTACGAACAAGTGGTTGAATGACCGAAAAATAAAATAACTCGTTTGTATTAAACAATATAACACTACAATATTATTGCTAACCCATCTACTTTAGAAGTTCCATAATTTTTTGGATTTACTCACCTCGCTAAAGAAATTTCAATTCAAAAAAAGAAAAATATATATATATTCTCAGGGCAGGACCCGAACCCCACGCCCTCAGTTTGCAAGTCCTACTCTCTAACCACTACGCCACGGAGACATTTCGATTGCATTGGCCTCAATAGCTCCAATATTATAATAATATCGTCAAATTTTGATTTTCGTTTTCATATTTTTTGGTTGGATTGGTGAGTACCTTCGCTAAAGAACTTTCACTTCAAAAAAGAAAAAAGACAAAACAAAGGACACACTGATTCACTTACAAAGGCACAACATATATAAGGAAACAAGTAAGAAAAACAGTCAAAGAAACAAAATACTAACAAAGAAATATACAAATAATAAAGGATAAAGCATCTTCAGCAGCAACCACAGCCTAAAATGGAAACACAGGACCTAAGCAATTCAGCAAATATGTTGTTACTTGCCGGCGCAGGCACAGAAACTTCCAGCATACAGCAGCAGCAACAACAGCACCAGAATCATGACGCCACAGGGTCGCTGCTCAATGACAGCCATATAGCGACGCATTTGTACAATAATGGCGTCGTTACTGGTGGCGCCAATGGTGCCCTTGCCGCCGCTGCCTCATCCACAACCGGCATCAATGCAGAGAATACCAACACCGTCGCCGCCTCATCCGCCGTCGCCGCAAATATCAGTTATGATGTCTATAAAGCGGACGATTCAAGTTACAAGCCGATACGAAATTTTTACGCGGGTCGAAGTGTCTTCATTACTGGCGGTACTGGCTTCATGGGCAAGGTGAGTTGACTAGGGCCTAGTAACAAGGCCTTCCACCAATGTTAATTTCGATTAAAATGATATTAAATTGTCCGTTGACTTGAGTCGGAGACTCGCAACTCAATTAGCCAAGAAGGAATCCATACAAACTTAAACAATTAGTTGATTTAACAGTAAAAAAAAATGTCGATTCTATAACTTTAGCAAATTACTTGTGTTATGAGTCGATGCTTATACAAAAACAAATTCTTTTTTTTTCGTATACGTAATATTGTGAGCTAATTTTGGGAATAAAACTTGTAACTTGGTGGAAAAATCAAAAATTTAAATTAATTTTATTACTAAACATGAGTGGGTCCATTATTCCTAGAAAACAAGTTGTTGAAAGCCCATGACAATAAGAAGAGGACTCTCTCACTAGTTTTATTAGATATGCATCACTTTGCATGGAAAGTTTGCAACGCTCTGTTCCTTAAGCCCGAGATTAAAAATCGCACAATGCGCATAAAGCAATTTTCACTTCAAAAACAAAAAACACATGTAAGGACTTTGCCTTGAAGACTGAATAAACGCAAAATAGTGTTCATCTCGCGCTTTTTTGCCATGTTGACCAATTTGGTTGGGCTTTTGGTGGACAAGTGTTACTAGTAAATACGCCATAACCCATAATTCCACAAAATGAACAAAACTATTGTGTTAAGTCAAAATCATGTGTCATCAATAAGACGTAGGACATTCAACAAACAAATCAACAATGTTAGGGAAAGAAAAACGGACTACATAGAATATCAACGTTGAAGGACATTCGGCACAGAAAATGTGCCTTTAGTTTATGACTAGGATAATTATTAGGCTGCAAGTTGTTGACTTTTCTTGAAATCGATTATATTTTATCGTTTTAGTGCGAAAATAAAATGTTACAGGATTTGTGCACTAGAACTAAAACTTTTGTAATTTCTTTTTACAGGTGCTTGTGGAAAAATTATTACGTTCATGTCCTGAGATTAGAAACATATACCTTTTAATACGATCGAAACGTGGACAAGAGGTCTCAGCACGTCTAATTGAACTGTTAAATACGCCGGTACGTTTTGATAACTCTCCATCGTAAAGCATTTTGAAACGATTATTAAAATAATTCTTCATTATCTTATAGCTTTTTGAAACGTTGCGTCGCGAAAAACCTAAGGAATTGGAAAAAGTCATACCAATATCGGGTGATATAACTTCTGAAGAATTGGGCATTTCCGAAAATGATCAGGTACACCATTGTACGCAAAGTAATACCTGCTCTTATTATACTAAAACGGTTGGATTATCTTTTCAGAAATTGCTGTGTCGTACTGTTTCTATTGTATTCCATTCAGCTGCCACAGTGAAATTCGATGAGAAGCTCAAATTATCAGTCACAATCAATATGCTAGGGACAAAACGTTTGGTTGAACTGTGTCATCGTATGATGACTCTAGATGTGAGTACTTCTATACTCTCCCGATATACTATATATTAAAAATTACCTTAATTATGTGATGATTTACTTTAAAGGCGCTTATACATGTCTCCACTGCCTATTGCAATTGTGATAGAACCGTTGTTTCTGAGTCTATATATGCGCCACCCTATAATCCCGATGATATTATTTCGTTAATCAATTGGCTTCCGGAAGATATACTTGAACAGGTGAACAAAACCAAATAATATATTCAGGATTGAATTTAACTAAAATTTTGTATGATCTTCGAATTGTAGCTGACACCGCGCTTGATTGGCAAACGCCCAAACACTTATACATTTACAAAAGCCTTAGCGGAGTATTTGCTCCTTAAGGAGGCCGGGAATCTGCCTGTTGCCATTGTGCGGCCATCTATCGGTGGGTATCATTTAAATTGTTTAATTGAATGTTAATTTATAACTTCAATTGGACTTTTGCTTGTAGTGACTGCTAGCTTAAATGAGCCTTTTGCCGGTTGGGTGGACAATTTTAATGGGCCGACTGGTTTGGTGTCTGCACTGGCCCAGGGTTTCTTACGTACGATGATGTGCGAAAAGAACTACGTTGCCGATCTGGTACCTGTCGATATTGTGATTAATCTAATGATTGCGGCCGCTTGGCGTACAGCGATGCACAAATCCAATAATCTTTTGATCTACAATTGTTGCACCGGTCAAAGACATCCGATTACTTTGTCCGAGCTCGTTAAATTTGTGATGACCTGCGCACGAAAACATCCATTGGGTTAGTTTGTGCCTAACCTGTATTCTTCCCAAATCTCGTAGTTATTATTTCTATTATGAACTGATTTCCAGAGGGTTGCCTATGGTATCCAAATTGTGAGCTGCTCATGAATCGTCCATTGAACACTATAAATTGTTTTCTAGTGCAGTATATACCAGCTTATGTTGTGGATAATGTTGTGAGACTCATGGGCAAAAAACCATTGCAAGTTATTCTACTCACTTCATCTTTCTTATTAAAAATTGTTATAAAATAATGTTTTGTTGTAGTGTCGTCAACGTACAAAATAAAATTGCCAAAGCTGTTGAATGTTTAGAATATTTTACCACACACCAATGGCGATTTAAGGACGACAATGTGCACTCCCTGCTGCTGACGCTAAGTCCCAAAGATCGTGAACAATTTATGTTCGATGTTCGCAACATTAACTGGGAAATATACGTAGAGCGATATGTGCTCGGCTTTAGGGAATTTCTGTTCAAACAGCAACCGGAAACGTTGCCAGCGTGCAGAAAACACATGATGAGGTAAGTAGTACAATATAACCAATAACCGATAACTAATCTTTGGTGTGTAGAATGGAATAATTCTTACAAAAGCACAATTTACAGATTATACTGTTTGCATCAGTTGACCAAAGTGATTGCTGTACTGCTAACTTGGCGCTTCCTGATGGTACGTTCGAAGCGTTTGAACGCTTTATGGTGCGCCTTCGTGGAGAATGCGCTTAAAACAGTGCGATTGATACCATTTTTGTAATAATTTTGGTTGGTTTGGTTGGGTCGTCTGTCGTCTTAATCTTGTGTGGTGTTATTTCTAATTCAAATTTTAGTTTTTTTAAAACCATTTTTGCATTGAGAAAGGCTGTGTATCATATGAATGGATGAAGAAAGTTGTGGAGAAAGCGCTCAATTTCCATTCCCATTTTTGCAATGCAGCTATACAAAATATAATGAATGATATAGAATCAGCGCATAGGCGATGGCAGGCAACCTTCCTTGCCATCCATGGCTTTGCCAGTGTCTACAAATTTAATAAGAAACAAAAACAAAATCAGCCAAACACATTAATGTGAAATACACAATTTAATTATTTCTACATATTTTGATAAATAATAAAAACGAAAAACGAAAACATTTAGAAAATGAAAGTAAATTTATAATTTAATATTTCAATATTTTTGTTATTTTTGTGTGCAGTCAACAACATATCACGTTCAGAAAACTTTTTCTTTCTGTATGGAAACAGGGGAAGATGCTGTGTGATAAAAGCGACAGAAGCAAACATTTTACCAGTTACGGAATTTCGCAAGCACTGAATTAAATGAAATTTGAAAGAAATCTAAATAAAATTCCAACGATAGCCAATATTTTAACAATAAATTAATTTTATACTTTCTACCCCTGGGATGCTTAAAAACATCGTAAGTCAAGAGCGACTAAATGTGAATACTTCTTATATATCGGATCCTGAAAAAATTCTTCATTTAGTTATTCTTATCACTTCATTTTTTGATATGTAACATTACATCATCTTATCGTATACTCACATGTAGAATATATACATTCGGAATGCTGTAATTAGCTATTAATAAAACGGGCTCTGTGCGGAAAAACGTATTACTTTGTATCTTTTGTATGAGATCATAGATCAGTTTCTTGGAAATTCGACAACAGCACTGTAAGTTCACACGTCTTAATTTTTTGCATTTAAGAATTAGATTTAGCAATGCTTCGTTAGTGACTTGTATGCAAGAATTCAGATCAATCTCTTCGAGATTTTCTAAATCACAGAAGTATTTTATGCCATTGTCAGTGAGTTCAAAATTTTCTGGGCAAATAAGTCTACGAAGTGCTCTTAGACGTGATATTTTTAGAGCAACTTCGTCATTGACGCAATTGTCGCCGCGTATGCTCAAGTATTCCAAAACATCGGACTTATGCTCGACCAGTTGGTCACAGAATGAGAAAACATTATCATTTAACGAAAAGTAGACGGACAGCTTTTTTAGTTTTGGAAGTTCTGCAACTGAACCGTAATCCACATTATCCGCGTGTATTGTCAAGGTTTCAAGATTTTGCAAAACAGCCATAGCGGTAGCACTAATTATATTTTTATATGACTTTATCCCAAGATTAAGTTCCTTTAGATTTCTTAGTGATTTACATGTCAAGCCTTTATCTGTTATATAATTACAATTTTCTATTGATAATTTCTCAATTGTTGGTGAAAGGATCTTAAGAATTTTATCTGCAATAGAAATGAACCATATAAATAAATGGATGACAATAAATGACTAGCAAAACACACAAACCTGATACAAAAAAGGATTCTGACAATTTTAAAGTTTTTAACTTTTTCAGTTTACGAAATAAGTTTAAAAATGTATAGCTTTCGCAATCAATCATTACCACATCCGAATCCAGATCCATTTCTTCTATGTTATTGCAAAACTTGCTCATAGATTTTACAATACATTGTGCATATTTTCTTGGCAGTTTGCCCTCAATGCGTTTTATATAATCGCTGGTAAAATCGAAGAAATCTCGAATCTGCCATTGAGTCATATCAGCCAAACTTTCCAGAAATAATGTACGATGTAAAGATTTGCTTGTCATCTCATATGCTTCGCATATTCTTTGGCATGAGCGAGCAAAATTCAATTGAGATCTTATTGGCAAGAGCTGTATGATAGACTCTAGGCAGTCATCGTTCAGGGCAAGTATGCCGTCTCTATTTGGAAAAACACCACTATTCTCGCTTAGCAAAATATCCTTAGTTGACTGGCAATTTGGTTGATGCCAGCTGTGACAGACTTGTACGCAATATAATGCATCCGATGTCCTACCGCGAGTATTATGGTAGAAATATAAGACTCTAAGTATGTGTTAAGTGAAATTAAAATAAAAAATCAGAAACATCAATGATTATAACAACTCACCTTGCAGCTTCAATTGGACTCTCAAAATGTACAAAAGCAACATTAGGATAACATGCATGTTTACTAGGAACGAATAGAACTTCCCTTATATTACCATATTTTGAAAAATACTCGTGGACCTTGTCCACAGTAGTCTGCCATATTCAAGTTTGTTTTAAATAAAAATAATTATTGAGTACTATAATCTATTCATTTGATGATTGAAAACATACCCCAATTGGGATTTTATAAACAAATAACTTGTACACCAAGAAATCGTCCTCAGTATAAGCGCAACCGCCTTTGACGTAATAATTCTTTTTAATATCTGCAAAACAAAACAAATTAAAAAAAAATATTTAAATAAAAACCATTGAGTGGCACTGCTGTCTCTCAGAATTTGAACTTTCTTTCGGTGCAGCCGAATTGGACCACTAGGAGGGGTACCTCCCATACAAACGGTTCAATAAAATATAGGCTCTTATTAAAAAAGCATTTATGTTTTTTAGCCTATCGAACTGAAATTTGAACGCTATAAGTTTTTAATCTATTTCCAACAACCATGTAATTTTGAAGGGTTATTGGATCAAATAGCTCTTGAACAAACCCATACCTTTCTTATATGGTACCCCTTTAAATTGTTAACTTTATTTTACAAAACTCATCATTGCTTCATTGGAAGCATTGGTATTTTGCTTCCACCTATAAAATAATGCAGCGTAAATTCATCGCACGATGTGTGGCGCTTCCGGAGGTCATGCTCCAACAGTTTAAATCTGCGAGTACTGGTTCCGGCGATAAAATGTTTTTATTTTGATATAACTGACAAGAGCGCGAAGGAAGACCACCAACGTTTGTAGACGCCGATTTGGATGAAATTTTGGAGGAAGACCCGTGCGAAACCCAAGAAGAACTTGCGGTGACGTTAGCCGTGACTCAACAAGCCGTTTCATTGCGGTTAAAAACAACACATTGTTGTGGTCCAGAAGGACGGAAACTGAGTGCCTCACGAACTCAAACCAAGAGATATTGAACGTCGTGTCAATGCTTCCGAAATGCTCCTTCAACGGTACAATGGGATGTCGTTTTTGCATCTTATTGTCACCGGCGGTGAAAACTGATTACATTACAACAATCCAAACTGCAAGAAGGCGTACGTTAACCGAGGGGCACCCGAACCATTGACACAAAAGCCAAACATCCATGGCAAGAGGGTTATAGTCGTCATTCAGACGATCGACGGTCGATTCCGGAGGAATCGCCATGACAATGCTAGTCCGCATTTCTCAAACATGTTCAAAACATATCTCGATGGTACCAAATATGAAGTCCTAACCCACGCGCCTTATAGTCCAGGCTGTGTACTATCATTTGTTCCGGTGAGGAGCGCACATACCGTCTGTACACTTCACTTTTTAAATCTTTCTCTTTTTTTTCCACGCAAACCATAAAAAACAAAAAAATGTTTTTTTTTTTATATAATTTTATATGCGGTCACTTTGATTTCAACATGCTATCCGCATTCGATAATATAACGCGCCAGTACTAAAAAGCTCGATGACACAAAAATTGAGAGCACAGCATAAATATTCATGGACGGACTGACAGATGAACCTCATTAAATATATTCGTCATACGAGTATGTCTATATGTAGTAATTTACGGAGTTTCCGCACGGATAATAATTTATACTTAGTGGTTGCAAAAGATAAAACGAAAGAGAAGATCCACCACATAATGATGATGTGATCATTAAAAATACTTACAATCAGGAACGTTGCTATAAACGCAAGTGGATAAGTCCATTTTAAATTCTTATAGTTGAATATGTCACAATTAATTTCACACGATTTTTTCACTAATATAATAACTTTATTTTATTACAAAATAAAGAAGTAGCGCTGAGTCAAGTGCTTGTGAAATTCAATTAGCAATTAATGTCCACAAATCTGTAATAAACTATTTCATCCGAGTTTTTAATTAATACTGCACAAATTGTGCGTCAGATCGCGTATGTTGCGAGCCGAATAGAAACCGAATAGAAAATACGAGTACGAGAATACGAGAAGACGTTCAGCAGTTTTCTCACTTCCGCAGATTGAAAGTACTTTCTTAGAAAATAAGCATACCCTATGACTTCTTCCTGTAAAATAAGAATACCATTTTTCGACGATGATTGGAAATGGCAGAACTAAGGAATCCTCAGACTGACCATGCGGTCTGTTGAAAGTTCTGCCAGTGCTGCCAAGGTTTCGCAATTGTTGCCTGTCTTCTTGTATTCAGAAAACAGCTGATCAACAATGTCAGTCAGCTGTTTTCCAGTAAGCGAAACAACAATGTGAAAGCCACGTGTAAATGTTTTTGAAAGAAGGTACTATTTCAGTACTGTGAAAAGTGAAAAAGAATACTTATAATCAGAAACGTTTGGATTAACGAATGCCGAAAAACCCATGTTAAGTTGAAGATGACTAATAAATTTTACCCGATTTTTGCTATTTATCGTTATTAGTGGAGAGAGTGTTGAGGAGAACCGATGGTTTTTAAACTTTTATCATCGTTTTCTATCCACATTCTCAATTAAATTGAACAATTTAAGTTAAATTGATATCCCGCAAAGATCAATAATTGGTGATTTCTAAGACAATTGCCATACTCACATTTAGTTCTATACTATTTTTATTTAAGTTTTCTTTTATTTTTTTAGACGACGGGTCGAATCGGGAATCGAGGAATATCGACTCTACACTCACCGGCTTGTAATATTTAAAAAAGTGTCCATCAAATGAACAATAAATGAAATCTGGTTCTCTAGCTAAAAAACTGAGAGACTAGTTCATAATCACGGAAGGACAGACAGACAGACTGACATGATTTAATCAACTCGTCTCTAGGTGTTGGATGCTTGGCGTCATTCAGTATAGAGTTTGTAGTCGGTTTACATGTCGGTTTTCTCGATGACTTTAATGGCTAGCAATTCCTTCTAAATGATAAAGGAAGCGGAACTAATTTATTCATAGTAACTAAATGATGAAAATAACGCAATTCGTTTAAAAACTTTGTACATCTAACTACAAATTTTCGTCTATGACAACTCAGTATAAGCAAATAATAAAATGTAATAAATCTGATTTGAATTCGTTTAGACAAAAGATCTGGATATATTCTCCGATTTGAATTAATAATAAATTACAGCAAAGTTCTGCTACGTCATAATTTAAAATCCCAGAAAATTGTAAAATACATTAAATCGGGGAAATTATGAAAATATTGATCCAGAAAAGTAGTTGATGGAGATGAAATCTATTGTCTGAACTTAGATTAAACTTACCACTTTTTCTTCACCATGAATAGTATGGAAAATTTTATAATTACACCATTAAATTATAATTTTCTCACAATTGAAATTTTCACCTCAACCCCATATTAAATAAAAAGTAATCGTGGTTTAAGTCTCAGTCTATTCGATATCATACAAAGTAATCAATCGTAAAAGATTTTGGTAAAATGTCCCGTCTTTTTTTTCCCTTGACTATTGTCAGGAAAACCTATGTCGACCTGGTGTACAGCATATGGCATGCAATAATAATGGTGTAAGTAGTATTGAATTATAAAACATAAATAAATATAAATAATATGATTGTGAATTGGTGATGGAAAACAAAAGTATTTAAGCAAAAAATGTGGAAGAAATTCGGATATTGAAATTATAGATAAAGGTCTACAGGAAGTGATTTTACGCATGCACAATGATTTTCGCAATGATGGGGCCGCCGGTTTGCCGTCTTTTGTCTGGAATAAGGAGTTAGCGTACATTGCCGAATTAAGAGTGAAAACATGTAGTATGAACACAACCGGATGCTTTAGACCTATTGATTATGCACAGTCACAGCAGAATTTAGTGTTAATAAGGTATTATGGTGAGAAAACATTGAAAGAAGCTGCTTGGGCTAAAGCGTAAGAGTCGACACACTTACCTATTATCTTATTCTAGTTTAAGTTTTATAGTTTTTCTTTATAGCAAAGACCCGAAGTATCAAAACGTACTCTTACGTGCTGATTTAAATGAAATGGGTTGCGGAATGCTTCGGACTAATTATACATGTATTACGTATCACTATCTAACATGCATGTACAGTAGGTCAGGAGGTGAAAAGTGAAGACATATACATAGTATCAACATATGACGGCGCCTTATATAAGGAAATCTATTCTATATATAATGAAAAATTATAGAGGCAATAAAGTTACTACTTTGTATGAATATGACATATAAATTTGATTTATTTTATTGAAATCAACTAAAGAAGAAGCAAGGAGCATGAAGAAGGAATATACAAATTAAATATATTAAAATTTCATGATTAAAACATTAAAAATTATATGAAATATAATAATAATAATAAATAGAATATATTGTAATATAAAGTATAGGAAACTACAGAAAACGTATAAATATTTTGATTGAATTATTGGAAAATTATACCGTAAAAAGGAAATTACTAAAATGAGTAGCGTAAATATGCTAAAATAAGATTTCAGCTTTGTAAAAGATCAGATACCCTTATGCTCTTCCAATATATGGTTGGTGTTCCCCGTCCACCTTAAAATCTATTTTCCCTCCCTATCACGCTGCAGTGAGACGAAGCATAGGAGCCTTCCCAACAACGCCCACTAAGTGTATTCTCGCGGAGGCTGGGTTGCCGGATATTGCTACCAGAGTAGCCCAAATGACTTACAAAGTTATAGTAGTATAGCGTTATAAATATGTATTAAAAATAGGTATATTATATACTGTTGAATATGGTATATTAATCCTCCAAAGAGTAGATTTCATAAACTTCCATTGACTGATTTTCTAGTGAAAGAAAATCTCTCATAGCCCACTTCATTGCGTATCATTGAAAGTTATGTTGGGTTTCAATCTAATCCTTCGTGCTTCATCTTTAACATCAAGTTTCTATCTATAAGTCGAAAAAGTTATGTTTTCTATATAATCCCATGTAAATGTAAAATAATATATACATATACAGCAATGTGATATATATGATTTTGCTCTTTATGTATATTTTAAGCTTCTACACAAAATATGTTCAACATACTTCCAGGTTTCCCTAAAAAACTTCGAGTTATGGAAGTTTGACTCTAAGTATGTCATTACATATACATATTAAGATATAAGATTCTATTACCAAGGTTAAATTAGACATTTAGAATATGTAGTTTTATTTGTATCTATAATAAAAACATCGAATTATTTAGTGTCCAGAAGGACGGAGGGAAGGGTAAAATGCGCATTAGTCAAAAATGATCGTGCAAATTGTGCGCTGCAGCAATAACAGCAGTTACAACAGCAAAATGTTAGTTAGTGTCCTGTTTTATTTTATGCATGCCCATGATGTACAAACTCTGTTAAGTTACTGTACACGTGCAATGCAAAGCTAATATTGTTGTACATTAACATTTTTACATGAGAAAAAGTTGATTAAGCAGCATAAAGTCAAAATTGGATCATTACGAGTGAGAGAGGGAGGGAGGGAGGTAGGGATGGATGCGTTTTCTAGTACAATTTTATTTACCAACACATTTCGATTCCAAATTTTGCATATCTGCTGTTTAACTGTGTTGTATTGTATTGTACTGTATGTAGTTAACAGTTGGAGTACCAGTGTGTTTGTATCAAACAATATCGAACACGCAACCTTTGACGCCATCGAACTAAAATTGAGTTACCTCGAGTTCGGGACAATTGGCAGTCGGAACGTTTTTCGATTGGCTGAAAGACTAAGAGAGAAACACATGAAATAATAAACAATTATTCAGGGCCGTTGCCAAATAAATTCCGAATTCAGGCCCAACCTAATTTTCATGTTCAATATCATCTCATCTAGTTTATCAAAAATTTATGTGTTGACAAAAATTAAGTAAATTTGATTTATTAAGTGCAAATTTTATTTAATTTACCCATCAAACTAATTAAATGATGGGAGCCCTTAAATGAAATATCCTGTGCACTCTCATTTTTAGAATTTTAGAAGAGTAACATAATTACGCTCATACCGTTCGCACTTTGTCTCGCGCTTGAACAGAAAATTTCAATTCCATCTCGAGCAACACCGAATCCGCACAAAAGCCCGTTCCATTTCCAATTTCAAATCACCCGCGAGACCCCGAATTACGTAAAAGACATCACTCGCCAATTTTCGTCTAACTCGTTACTTTGCTACTCGTTACTTTTTCAAGTCGAAATTCGACTTTTGACGGAGGTGGATCTGCGCCTGTTTTTTCGGCAAATTTCAATACGAAAATTTTGTAAATTTACGAAAGTTGAAAAATTATTTTGTTGAAAATTTATTTATATATTATAAATAATCGACGTGCATGCTAACAAAGTGACAATTGGTCCATCGATTCATTAAATTTAACGCAGAAATTGAGATTGATTTGTATTAGAAGAAATCCTAATCTCTGTGAATCACTTAATTCAAAATCATAGTAATTGAAATAAAATTTAATATTAATAAATTCGACTTTTAACGGAAGTGGGTCTATGGGTCTATGCAAGCCGTTTGTTTCGCCCCGTCGACAAATTTACGAAAGTTGTTTTGAAAACCGTTTTGAAAAATATTAATTCCAATTTTATTTGTCCTTTAATAAATTACAGTGAATTTTTGAATATTGAACGTGAGAAGATTTTGTTGGAACTCGGTGAGTGGGGCTGGCGGTATTTCTTGAAAATAGAATTCTCGTTGTTTTGATGGTTTTCAATTTGGGTCTTATTGCACCTTATTGCTTTACCGGCTTTATAAGCATATTTAAAAAAATAACTTTGCGCGGTTAAAAACGTTACACGTTGACCACGTCTGTTCGTGCGTGCGTGAGTCAGATAAGTGAAGCAAAAGAAAAAGAAGGAATAAATTACAGAAATGAAACAAAGTCAGCTGTCTTGATTTGGCAAAAAAAAATATAAAATAAACAAAAAAAAAAAAAAGAAAGGAGAAACGCAAACAACAAAGTCAAAGAAGAAGGTGCGTGCGTGTGTGCAGTGAGTATGTGATGGAAAAGTAAATAACAAAAAAAAGTGGTAAAAATCGCATGATTCCAATTGGAAATCATTAATGCAATTGAAGAAAGTCTTAAGAAAGAAAGAAATAATGAAATAGTAATAAAAGAAGTTGCTATTGTGTTAAACTTTGTTTTTCAGAACTGAAAATACTAAACAAAACAAATATCAAAATTTACAATTTAAGCAAAACTAATTTGCATAGCGATAACGACACCAAACACGTGCAAACAACAAACGAGTGGCCGAGTGTGGCCGGCAGTTGATTGGAGAACAGAGAACATCAATAATATAAGTAAGTAGACGACATGTATTGCCTGAAACAACAAAATAAAGAAAGGCCGGCGCAAAGGAAATAAGAAAAGCAAAAGAAATGTGTTGAATAGAAAAAGCAAAGCAAACGGACAAACACAAAAAAGAAAAAAATTAGGCGTCCTTCGCTAGGAAAATAAAGTAGTGTAAAGACAAAAGTAAAAATGTCACATTAGCCAAAGCAAAGGAAAACAAAAAAAAAAAAAAAAAACAAGTGAGTGAGTTTCGTTGCACATTATTTTTTGTAGGACACATCTATGTGCTTACACACTGATTCTCTTCTCTCTCCGGCATTCTCTAATGATGCATTTACAGTGTGTCTCATATATATTTGTAAAATGAAAAATGCCATTGAAATTTGATATGAATAAAACTCAACTTAAACTAGATAATAATTAAATAGAGAGAAATGCAGTTTTACAAATTTAAAATTATTTTTGTTTCTTTATTTTTCTACGATTCAATTGTAATTTTTGTTATCTTTCATACAAGTGTAAACAATAGTTTGGTTTGGTCTTGTCTCAATGCATGACATGACATTTCATATGACTAACATAGCTTACCAACAGCACATAACATAGATAACATTACATAGCTGCTTGGTTATACGTTTGATCGAACTATCGTTGTATGTTCGAACTTTGTTGTCTTCGATCAAACCTACATTGTATGTTCGAACTTCGATCATGAAAATAATATGAAATGGCCATTTGGGAATAATTTTTAACATTACAAACGTCATATGAAATGTCATGTCATGCATTGAGACAAGACCAAACAATTAACTTTGATATTTGTAATTTGTAACTGAATAGTAAGATCATTGTGATGAATCCGTTAAAAGTTCCGTTATTATAATAAATTTAGTATTTATCAATCGATTTTAACAGATTTAATAAATATTTTGATAAAATTATTGTTCGTTCGCTTGTTTGTTTCAGCGCATTTGACGTAATCCACACTAATTGTATACAAAATCGAATTACTGTAAGATCAGAAGATTTATTATGAGCAACATTTAGTAGCGTTTATTTCATCACAATTGAGCAACAGAATCAGAAAATATTAATATTGCATTAAATAATTTAAAGGAAAATATGCTTTTTTTTTTGTTTTGGTTTTTCTTCTCATTTATTCTGAGTATTGCGCTTTTTGTATTTGATGTATTTGAGGTTCACTGAGAGCGGAGCAAGAGAGTATGAGAGAGAAAGAGGATGTGCTGTTGTTATACAGAGAAGCTTTATTGTAGATTATAGAGGTACACGGATGAAGTCGCAGGCACAGCTAGTCACAAAACAAAAGAGAATAGTGTGTCTTAAGTTTTATCTTCCTAATTGCTATGAGGTCACTTTCATAAATCGATGATGAATGTTGCATTTCAAGTTCCAAATTAGATGAATTAGAAACGCTTTCAAAACGATGAGCCTTGGTAATGCAATAGAAATACACTATAAGCGTCAATGCTATACATATAAAAATCGTTCAAATCTGAAATCGTGTAAAATTGATTATTATTCGGCAGCGACGAAAGGTGTTACAAATATAAAATAAATAAAGAAAATACACAAGATAACTGAGAGAATCACTCTACCACTTTGACCGTACCGATTTCCTTAGTCAAATTTAGAGGTGTCCCTTTCTTTCTGTTTGGTGATCACTGAGTTGATTCTGCATGACATGCAACTTACCGATCAACACCTTGGCAGCAGTTGCCTATTGGATATTGTATCCATGATATTGTATCGCAACAATATCCATAAATGAAATATCGACAATAATGTTGTTTTCATGGCATTTTTCATTTTGTAAAGATTTATGTGACATGCTGTTTGATTTGGTGTGTTTGAGTTTGTTTGTTTGTTGTTACTGTGCAACGCGGTTGTTATATTTGTTATTTCTGGCACGCGACTCGCCTTCGCATGCATGCAACATCAAATGCAAATACAAAAACAAAATGGACAAGTACAACAACAGCAACAACAAAGTACACTGTAGTTGGCAAAACGTTTAAACAAACACCAACTAACACCAACTAAAACCAACTAACACCAACACCAACACCATCGACACCGACACCGACACCAAGCGACCAAACGACAAAAACACCTGCTTTCTGCTGTCTACTCTCTCGTCATCGTCGTCTATTGTTTCTATACAAGTACTTAGTAAGATGTGTATGTACTCGTACTTGTATATATTTCATGTTGTTGTCCCATTCTATCGTCCTTCCTGAGTTCTTAGTTCTTCAGTTTGTTGTTGTTGTTGTCATTGTTGTTATTGTTTGTGGGGTCTCTCATCTGTTTTAGGTGAATTGTACATTGTAACCCCTAAATACTCATAGAATATTTTGATGACTTTACCGGCTTTGCTTAAGTTAGAAAATTTTCGGCTTAGTTACTACTGATGTGAAATGTTGACCCCCTTTCTTCCTTCCTTTCTCATACTGAGTCACCAAAGAGCGTGTTTTGCATTTTGTCTTTCCTCAACACTTTAGAGTTAGTATGTTGTACCTCTCTTCCGATCACTTGTTTCGAATCGTGTCCACCAACGAATGAAAAAAAAAAAAAGAAAAAAAAAAAAATAATGTTTCCCGCGTTCATTTACATTTGAATTTGCCTTCTTCCTTTAGCCACCCGAGTTTATTGACTTTTGCTGTCACAATTCCAATATTTTTACCATATTTCTTTTTGTCTGGTCTAGTCTTCTTTTCCTTAGTTTTGTGATTTGACTTAATGTTTGTTTGGCTTTGAATTGGTTTTTCTTTTGCCATCACCAACCATCATCATCATCATCATCACTTCGTCGCATGATTTTGTTACAATATTTTTTTTTTTTTATATTATTTTTGTGTAAAAAATCGATATTACAATATTTACAGTCAACTCCTTACATGTGTATCTATAATTTATTGTTGTGTTTTTCTTGTTTTTATTGTCTCGTTCATTCAATGTTTTCTTTACATTCAAGTTTTATTTGGTTTAGTTTTTGTCACATTATCGGATTTAAAATGATTTCAGTTTCTTATTTGAATTTTTATAAATTAAAATTAGATTAGAAAAAGTGAAAGAAAAAGTAAGTAAACAAATCACAAATGCGTTATAAGATTTGTGTATACATAATTTAATGGAGAACAGTTAGAGATCCAGAGTTATAAATTGGGGAATGACATGTAAGTAAACAGACCCCTGTTCAAGAAGTAATGGATGTCAGACATTCATTGGAAGTTTCTTATAAGAATATACATATATGGTTTATTGTTTGTTAAATCTATAGCCAGCTGTTTAAAATTTTGGTAACATCGATCGGCGATTTTCTATTATAATTCTTTATATACAAAAAGTTCATTAGCTTTTCATTTAGAAGAAATCCATTTCATTCTTGTTTTGATTTTGAGTTCTTTTCTCATATATTCTTCAAATTATTTAATACTTATCCCCTACATTAACAACAGAAACGAGATACCAATTGTATATGGTAAATACTTAGAAATGGAAATGGGAATATGACATGCATAAAATTATAATTTAAATGTCTTTCAGCTTTCATTATGTAAGAAGAATTCAAAGATAAATAAGATAAATGTCGCTTAATTAATTTCTATTAACATAAATGCATGCGTTCAACTTTCAACCAAGTTCACTTTCGACCAAATCTAATAACACAGGCAGACACAGACAGATTGACAGACAGATCGATTGACCAACAGACAGATCGACAAAAAGTGAATACGTTGATCACTGGCCTCTGGTCACTTGATTGCTTGGTTGCTTGGTTGCTTGTGGTTTCATTGACATTGTCTGGCATCTCATAATTATTGTATACTTGTATTTAATTGTTCAGTGTGTCGCTTGTTTAATAATGATTAAATTATTAAATATACATAAAGCAAATGATACCAAATGAATAAAAACCTGTTTGTGCAACGAAACACAAAAGATACATACAATACAAATACTTATGAATGTGTGTGTATCTTATCTGAAGAAATGAAGTGAAATGAAACATGCCCGCAAGCATTCGAATTTTTGAATTTTTTATTTAAATTATGCCATGAGATACTTTTACTTGGTTTATTTTTGTTTTTATTTCATTGATACTTTGATATTGTGGTTGTGTCTTTGTTACTTTGGTTTGGTGAAACTGTTTTTTGCAAACTTTTAATTTAAAGATAAACAAAATTTATCTTATCATATGAATACTCTAAAAAAAATTCATTTATTGCAAAACGAATTCAATCCAAGCCAAGCAAGTTGACGCAGTTTATTAAGAAAGGAATGGCAATGAAAGGTTGTTCTTTTTTTATTTATGAAATTTGAGATTTGTTAACATTCTCAAATTACTTTAAATAATGAAGTTCTACAAGTTTATTCATGTGAACAAAAAAAAAAAAAATACTATATTAAATCTAGTTCTATTAAGATTGGAAATCATGTATAAATCTCTTTTCTTTATGATGGAATGGAGCATATGCTCATCACTTATTCCTTATTTCATTAGCAAATGCCTTCCCAAAGTAATTCAATTCATAAGGAAGATAAAATACAATAAAAACTATACTAAATTGCATTGAAATTTTGGTGGTCTCAACACCATTTTAATTTAATTACGCTACACTAACCAAGAAAGCTACACCATGAGCTACAGAAACCTACGAGCACCGAGAAGCAGTTAATTTGGTTGGCATTGGCAATTGTCATGCTTATCATTCTTCTCTGAAACATCAAACCCACGATGATGATGACGATGATGGTGTCAGAACTTAGTTAATCAAATGATGCTCTTTAATATATTTTGTGACTTGTAAGTATTTCTAAAGATCAACTATCAACAAAAGCTACAAAGTCATCCAAACTGTCAAACTGGCAGCAATCCTAACTCATGGTGTGAGCCGACGCCGTTTAAAGAGGCTCCATCTTAACGAATTTTTAAGTTGAAACAACTTAATTTTATTCCACGTCATTATTCTGTATAATCATAAAAATGTTTCATTCAATTTTTAATTACGTTAATATTAATAAAAGAAAATTTACCAAAAAAAAAAAAAAAAACAAAAATCTCATTACGCCAATCAAATACCAAGGTACTTCTAAGACATACTTCTCATACATTGGCAGTGGAAAGTATATTATATTATTATTAAATTAATATTAATTTATGGTTAATATGTTAATATGGTTAATATGGTTAAAGATCGTCGTATAAAGCGTCCACGATGTAGATCTCTAGGGTAGAGTCTTTTAAGCCGCCTGTGATAATTATGGTTAAGGAGTTCGTTGCCAAGTGGATTGAGATGAGAGATCAGCCGAACGTTATATCTGCCAGTATGCCTGTTGATTTCCTCCCAAGCTGAAGATATCTGTAGATCATTATGTAGAGTACATTAAACTTGAAATATCTATACTACTCAAATGGATAACTCACGTGTCAGAATTATAGCTACATTACATACACTTCCGATAAAAAATAGGAATTTTTGAGGTTCACCACAAAATACGTCGTTTATGATTTATACAACTGTACAGAACAAAAAAAAAAAAACAAAAACTATATAAATGTAAAATGTATTTATTATTCAACCAAAATATTAGGGTATAATTTTATTCATAACAAAATTGAGTGTCCAGCAGCAAACTTATATGCACGTTCAGGTTCTTGATCATTGCGTGAACTATCTATCTAAAGAACAGACTAAGCACGTTTTGTGTTCAGTTCGTAATGTGATTAAACTTTACATAAGATACTTTTACATATTTCCACTTTTGTAGCTAGTTACTTGCATTTGCATCTTGAAATTTTTAATGTAATTTTCACGTTTTTCTTCACAGAATACTATACTAAATGAAATTAATTTTAAAAAACGTTCTGAAAACGAAAATATTTTATCAAACGGAAGCGAATAAATATGAGTTTAACTAGGCCGCTTCTCCTTCCCTCCTTCCCTCCTCCTAGTCCTATTCCTACTTCTTAAGTTAATAGTACTCATACTACTATATTTACAACATTTACTTAGTTCTCTTCTGAGCATTTTGTTTATTTTTTTTTTTTTTTTGTTTATCTATTGTGGATTTATTTCTTTTTCTTAAGTACTTTTCCCCTTGTCACGTTGTTGTGTACTTCTCAAACTATACAAAAACCAAGAAATTGTACTCGCTCTCTCTCTCTCTTATAGAATGTGAGTGGTGCCTTAAGTTGTTATTTTTGTTCTCGTTTTTCTTGTTCTTGTTCTTGTATCCGCAAGATTGTACACATTCACTGGGCTTAATTTCCTATGTGCAATATATACGGCCCTCCCCCCTTACTATAAGTGCTAGACGAGCGAGCACTTGACTTTCGCGTTGATTTGTTAGCGTAAACAATACAATTTTTAGTGCGATAAGCGAATTTTTATAGCTTCAACTTTGCTTTCTCGTCCCGTCATCGTCTAGGAAAATAGGGGCTCCGAATGAGTTTAGATCAATTGTTGTGGTGCTTTACAGATAAATTCTCTTGCAATCTTATTTGTTTGTTTGTTGTTCCACACCGCACATTTGTTTCTGATTAAGTGCGAATGTGGGTTGTTAATGTTACTTTTATTTCACATTTTCCTTGTTTATAGATACACAACTTGAATACTGAATGCATACAAAAGATATATTTAAACAATAATATCTACACAGATATCTATTTACAAGAAATATCTTTTGTAGGTAATCTATATTTTCCTTATTTGACAGCTGTGTTGTCTTAGTTGTTCCTAATATGATACTGATTCCATATCTTTTAAGATCTTACGATGGCA
Organism: Amiota minor; assembly: GCA_037043295.1. Lineage (NCBI taxonomy): Eukaryota > Metazoa > Arthropoda > Insecta > Diptera > Drosophilidae > Amiota > Amiota minor. Next base: position 6,015,836 of record JBAMAW010001787.1, read on the forward strand.
AATTGCTTTCAAAACTATTGTCACTTTTGATAAATAAATTTTATTTATGAAGTTGTGTTACTAACTCTGTCTGTTTGTCTATTTGTCTGAAGTGAGTGAATTAGATTTCGCCTTTGAGACAATCATTTGAAGGTCATACAATTTATTGGTTGGTTGGTTGGTTTTACATGCTGTCTATCAGTTCAATACTCTTAACTCCAAAACCATTTATCATAAAGTCATTTAAGAAAATTTCTTGCAAATGTATCTACGTGTATGCTGACGTGTGTTTTTATATTGACACACGTTTGCAGAATTGTCAATATTAGATTATCATTCGAGTTAATATGTCAATGAAAGATAAAAATAATAAGAATTCATATTATTAATTTTGCACACTTGTATAAATTTGCTTAAAAATTTATATTTGTTAATTAAGCAAGTGTTTCTTTGTAAGAATGGAAATTTTTTTTTTATTTAATAATTAAACGTGTAACATAGTGAGCAAGAGTAAATATAAATAAACGTTTCCAGAACAAGTACTGAATGAAGTACATAATCAAGTACAAAATCAATTAGGAAGTATAGGAACCCAGTACAATTCATAGACAAAGTCACTTACTACTTCAATTACAAGTCTTGAGGCTAATCTAAATAAAAGTTTAAGTACAGATCCAAGTGCAAGGTCAAGTAAACTACAAGATCAAGACCAAGTACATGACTAAATACAATGAATCAAATATATTATTAAACTGAAAACTTCTATAGGCACGTTGAGAGATTTTTGAGGAAACATTTTTAAAATTCGTCACCGACACCGTCACGACATTCACAGTTTACCGTGAAAAAGTCAAAGTTGTAGGTGCCTTACGAATTATCAAAATAGTTGGGAGATCAATCTTGTGAATGACAATTTTTCGTGACATGGTCAGAATGTTAATTTTGTAATTATTGTAGTGAAAAAAATTTTTTTTTCTCTATGTGTAGTCAAGGAGATAAATTTATATTGAACCTAAACTGAATATTCGATCTGTCATTGTAAATCAAGTATCTATTGTGATTAATATTAGAAAGAATAAACAAGCTTTCACTGTGGTCGGCATTATCCCATAAGTTTATGGTGAACTGCTGCCACTTTTTTCTTTTTTTTTTTTTTTTTCAATTTATAATATTTAGCTCAACAGTTCTGCATGACACATTTTGATGATTATATACTTATAATAGTGATTTGTTTTCAATGTGATAATAAATTAATAAATTCTCCTTAGTGCGAGGCAGAGACTTTTTAACCTCCGCCTTATCGAGTTCGCCTTCCAAGAAGTGCAGGGTAGTCGTATAGGAGGTGTTGAATACTCTTTGCTTTTTCCTCAACTTCACAGCTGCAAAATAAATGCTGATGTGGAACGCGTAACCTTTGGGCCATGAGAACAATTGTGCAATATCCCGACATCATTCCGATCCTGCCTTATAAAAGTGTAGAAGCTTAGAGGTCCGTTTTGGTTAGTAGGAAGGCCATAGTGTCCTAGCGGTAGTGCAGCCAATTCGCCCACCTCATGCCCGCTAGCTCCTTGGTTTTCTGTTCCAATTTTGAAAGGATTTCTTGTAAAGGTTTGTGAATATCAGCAACTGCTGCAGAGACAGGCAGTGCCGATCGCCTTCTAGCTAACTCATCCGTCATCTCGTTAACTCTAAAACCAGAGCGGCAGCTCTTGACGCTGTGGGCCGATAGAGCCTTGATAACAGTTTGGCTGTAACATAAATCGATATTCTTCTAGCGGTCTCCCCCACAGTGCTTATCAACTTTGTTGCCTGCCAGACCGCATCTATCTCTATCCAAACTTATTTGAAAGTAAAAATCATAATACAATCATCATAACTACAAGTTCAAGTTGCATTGCTTATATTTTAAGAGCCAAGTAAATATAATAATATCTTCGACAAATAATTCTTGTATAAATGAAACTTCTCATTTTTAGGGTTCCGGACCCAAGGGGTACCAAAGGGAACCCTATTGCAGAGGCTTCGTTGTCCGTCCGTCCTCGGGTCATATCTCATGAACCGTAATATCTAGAGAGTTTAAATTTTCATAGTATGTGTAGTTCTCTCCGGGCATCAGCAAGAAAAACTTAAAGGGGTCCCCATACAAAAAACATTTTGGTTTGTATGGCAGCTATACGATCTAGTAACCCCACAATCTTGAAATTTAGTTGGTTGGTGGCTGTACATCAGAAACTTATATTGTCGAAATTTCAGTTTGATCAGACCACCTACCATTAAAGTTCAGGTTCTTATTCGAAAAACTTTTTTGTTTTTTGTCCTATTGAACTGAAATTAAGACACTATAAGTTTCTGATATAGACGCGATACCATTGTTGGAATCAGACAAATTTGACCACTAGGGGAGTAATTCCCATACAAACCCCAACCTGATACGGAACCCGCCGTGTACGAGTCTGACTCACACTTGGCCCATTTTTTAAGTTGTCTAAGCAACAAAACTCTATATAAATGAAAAATCAAACTGTAAAATTGAATTAACACGGATTAATAAAGAATATTAAAGATCTCTTTGGTTTGTGTAAAATTATGAAATTCGCATTTCAGTGGTAAAAAATATAACATTAATCTTAGTTAAAACACCCATGACTTCATACTCAATCAACTTCATGTTGCATGTTGCATTCAGCTAGTTTCATATACAATTTAATCAATAGCTTAACTTAATAATCACAGGCAAAGATAATGAAAATGAATACAAGGAAGATGAAGACCTTATGGCTATAAGCCTGGAAGCGTATAAGTTCAAACAAAAGCAAATCAAATTACATAAAATTTTTGATTGATGAATAGTGGCTTCGTCACACTAGTTTTCTAGTATAATAGTTCTGAATGAATGATCAATACTTGGAGGGCGGCGGCCAGCTTGAATGGCGGAAGTATTGTGAGCATCACGCACGTACTTTGTTAGCCAATGCAAAACACCAACAACCAAAGAAGAACACATGATAAAGAAGCTGCGTTTTTACAATAAGAAGAAACAAAAGTTGCCGACTTGAAGTTACAATACAATAGATACGCTTGATTTAGAGCCGCTTGTATTTGGTATCTATCCATAAAACTATACACACAAAATAAGAACGAAAGATACTTGTATGAAAAGTAGTACTGTCTTATAAGAGAGAAGATATTGTAGAAAAATGTTGGATTGTTAGATGCTTGAATGCTTTGGTTATGCGGCTACGTATTCATTATTTATATTGCAGCTACTTAAGCAGCTCACCCAGAAGATATACATGCGTGTCTTAGGGTCTATCAGATAAACAATTAGTGATATTTTGTATAAATATTTGTCCACATAACCAACAAAAGTGGAAATGTTTAGACATTTTAAAATGATATTTTAGGCAGTAAATAGTATCTTGATGTTTGTGGTAAAAGTAACCATAGAAAAATGTGGAAAATTCTCTTGATCTCTTTCTCTCTCTCTAACCTCTATTATAAATACAATTTAAAGTTGAAGAACAACTTGGACTTGTCATCATTTTAAAACTAACAAGCTAACAAGTCTATGAGGCTATGAGGCTAAGAAAACGAAGCTGATGAAGTTTGAATTTAACCAAAAAGGAAAAGAGTCGTGCAAGTTGTAAATTGTCTATGGTTGCACATCTCATGGCTCACGCTTTCTTTTCAATTTTTCATTCCAATTTAAAAGGCATGGATTTTCTGGTTTTTTTTTTGTTATGGTTTTTGTTTTGTTTAATGCCTGTTTTAGAGTTGTAAAATGCTGCAGTAAGAATAACAAAAATAGTAAAAAAAAAAGAAAAAGAAAATATCGTACAAGAAAGCAGACATAGACAAAATAAATATTGTTACTCAAAAGATTTCTAAGTAACAAAAGATACTCGTACTACAATATATTCGGGTCGATGCAATGTCTGACAAAGCTGCTAATGCAATACCGGAGATGGAAAAGATGTGAGAAATATTGTTATTTGATTGTAAGTACTTATAATGCTGATGGGGGATGACTTTGACAATGATTACACTCACCATTCACTAGGAAGCAGTTGATGGCTCAAGATGATGATGTTGATGATGATGATGATGATGACAATTAGATGCAGATACAAGTTACAAATATTGACAGCAAATCAATCGGTTGTTGGCTGATGTGAATAGAGAAAAAGAGAAATTTTCGAGAATGACTATGTGAATTGGTAGCGTCCAAAATTGGGATAGGCCACGCCAGATGTCTAGCTGAATCTTTTGCTTACTTTGTTGCAAATATTGTACATACAAATGAGTAACATAGTTGATTTGAAAGGTTTTATAGATGGTCATTTCTTCTCTTTTATTATACAACTACAAGAAGCAATTAAGTTGATGCTCTAACGTCCTCAACAGCAATAACTGCAACAATAACAACAACAGCAGCATCCTCCATAGTAAGAAAAAAAAAAAAAAAGATTTAAAACCAAGAGTACTGCCGCATTCCTTACAGATTAAACCCGAACCAAAGTAGGCAACATCATCAGCATCAGCATCATCATCAGCCAGTGCTGGCAACAGGAACCAGTTTGGGGTTCGTTCATGTTACCGTCTACTGTCTCTTTAAGCATTGCAGTGCTGCTGCCGCTGCTGCTGGTGTACTGGTGGTGATAGTGGCGATGGTGGATGGTAGTTCTTTCTCCACACATCTCGTTTGTTGGAAAATTTACGACTTTGGCAAATTCAAGAATTCAATGAACTCAACTTAACTAACTGAGTTCTCTCAACTCTCATCGAAGAGTGTACAACTTACCAACTAACATATGTGCAAATACGCTATGGCAATGGCCATAAAAAGAGGCCGAGGCCAAGACCAAATAGAATCAGGCTAAAGTTTTTTTACGTTTATTTTCTTTCTGGGAATGAAAAGGCAAAAACATTGCTATAACTTGACTTATGTATGTTTAAGCTAGCAACAGTCGGTCCGTCAGCTAGACGGTTCCTAATTCGCAGTCCACAGTCCGTCAGAGAGTCATTTAGTCATGTAGCCAGTGGGCGGAGGCAGCGGGTTGTCCAAGATACTCTAAGAAAGATGCTAAGTGGCCTAGGCGATATTGGCCGAAACAAGACTCAACTTTGACTAAGCTGAAGTCAAAGTCGACGGGAATAAAACTAGCACAAACTATTGTAAATACATTATGGTGATGATGATGATGATGATGATGATGATGAGAAAGAAAATGACGCTGAGGCAGAGGCTGAGGTTTAGGACAACTTTGGAATGACTCGTACTAGATTAGAAAATGCTTGTAGAATGTTTGTTTTTGTTTGGTCGTTTTGAATATTGCGATATGCAAATCAAGTCCGACATAAACAAGTTGCAGGTGATTTGTTGACGAAGAAGGTGGAGGAGGAGACAGTAAAGAGGATGGGAATGGCAATGAAAATGTACTCCTACTCTTATAGTTAAAGTGCTTTGCAAAATTGCACGCGAAATTGCTTTTGAATTGGATTAGCTACAAATTTCAATGATACTACAAACTACATAAAAATTTGTTGGTTAGTTCCAAGAAGAAGTATCACACATCTTCTTGGTGATTTTGGAGAGGGAAAACAAAGAGAAACATAACAGATTTGAAATGTATATACTATGAAGACGACAACAAGAAACAAGTTACCATGATTACTTTAGCCTTACAATAATACAGATAAAGAAAGCGTAAATAAAAGAATAAACATTGTGGCAAAGTAAGGCAAGGCAAGGCAAGGCAAAGATCAAGAAAGAGCTCCAGTGATGGTGATTTAGATGGAGTAGGAGGAGGTTCATTTGTTTTAAAGAAGAATAATAGATACTAAATGGAATAGAATAGGATTGGATTGGATTGGATTGGATTGGATTGAGGAAATAGTAGAAGTGGAAGTACTTTCAGAGGATGCATTTTCTACTTTTCATGATCGTGAGTGTAGAAACGACTAAGATATCTTTACCATGTTTGCTTCTACTACTACCACATTCTCTAAGCCATGTTTAACAACATCCTCACGATAGTTGTACAATAGTTGATGTCTGTAATATTGCATTTACCTGATGTTGCAAGTATGTCTGCTATGTCGTGTTGCACAATTGTTTGTCGTGTTCTGTTGTTTGTTTGTATGTTTGTTTGTTGTTGTCGTGGATGATTGTATCGCTTGAGTGTGTGTTTTGTCAAATGATGTGTGTTAAATGGCGAAATTGTAGTGACTGTCGATTGCAATGAGCCATGAACTCATTTCGGTTCATAGAAGCACATTGACAAAACATAGAAACTTAAGTTGTAGTTAAAGAAATAACTCTTTCTTTCAGTAATTTTAGTGTCAAATTAGTATTATCTTTGACTTCCAATATGATGATGCTGCCACCACTTCTTAATTTTAAACTGAATTTTTAGCTTATCATCCTCTTCTTTACTTAGGCATCTCTGAGCTCCTCAGAGTCATAGTCGTGCCATATCAGAGCATCGAACTAATGAACTCATTAATGAGTGGAGGCAATGAGTTGAACTTAAATGATTTAGGTTCAGGGCAAAAAATGGCAAAGGCTCACAACAACAACATTATGTAGTATAATGGCATAATTAATGTTGCTTGTGCTGGTGATGCTGCACCTTATGTTGCCACCGAGAGACCGCATCTGTTACTCTCCCTAGGCATGCACATTTTCGCTTTTAAGACACGGGACTGAGGCAGGTAACAATGAACATTAACAAAAGTTACCTAATTCATAGTTAATGACTTACTTCAGCAGCAGCAGCAACAACATTCACATCAATATGAGGCATCAAGTAGGCGATGGGAACGACAACAACGACGACGTGCCTGAAATATTTTGTGGCACCTGAATGAATTTTTGTGCATTTTTCTTTTTCTTTTTTGATTTTATTTGTTTCAACATGTTGCCGTTGCCTCTTCTTTAGTTTTCTCTCAATTCTCATCTCTCTTCTCTGTGACATGTAATGTAATTACGTTTACAATTGCAACAGCAACAGCAACAACAACAAAATCATCAGCAACAATAAAAAGTTATAAGATAAAAAAATGTTGCAAGCGCAAGCAATGTGATAAATGACAACAACAATTGCGCCAACCACTTTAAGTATGTACTACAATACATACAAAACCAAACAGCACAACAGCAACATGATAAGTGTGCGTATGTATGTATGTATGCATGTATGTATGTATGTATGTATGTATGTACATATGTATTTATGTATCCATAAGATACTTTCAACTCTTGAGTTACTCTGTTCCTCTGTAGGCCTTTATTCATTTTACTGCATGTTCGCAAGCTTTGGGCTTCTTTCTTATAGATTTTGTTGTATTATTTTTAACATTTTTCTAGTTTTATTTTTATTTTTCTTTAAAGTTATTATGGCTTTTGTTGTTACTGTTGTTGTTGTTGTTGTTGTTGACATTTTTATACATTTTACTTGGCATTAAACTGCCAACTCATCTTACACACAGATACTGCACCTTGTTATGGTGGAGGTGTGAGGGTGTTATGGGTTTCTTGATTGGATATTGTTTATACATAATTCCAATTACATAAAAATCAGTCAAAAATCTTTAGTATTTATACCTCTCCTTTTCAAAGATCTTCAATTGAGATTTTGCATTTATAGCACCCGAAAGATTTCGGAAACTTAATGGAACCTCATAAAATGCAAAAACTTATAAAAACCTTAGTATAGTACATGGTTAAACAACAGGCTTGCAATTTCCTTATGTAAAGGAAGTTTTTCCAATCTTTGGAATATTCGTTTTCCATCCTTAGAATCACCTCTGAGTTTCATTGTTAGAAAAATATTATCCGTTCTTTTATATCATATATTTGTTTCAATCGGCTAATTGCATATTTACATTGAGGCGTGGCACTTGCTTTGTTGTCAACTATGACTCCAGATTACTTTCGCAGTCCGTTATTCGGACAGATCTTGGACAAGCACATCACATGGGGAGCTTATATTAGAACCACTACAGCATGATGGTATGCACATCTGAGTAGACTTAACTGGTTACAATGACCATGCCAGCAACATCTAGAGAGTTTAAGCCTTCCAAAAAAAGGTACTATATATAACTGAGGCCCTTTGGTTTACGCGTATAACCATCTTGTCCAAAAAAGTCACCAAAAGAGGTTGCAAAATCATTCAAAAAGCCTAGCAGCGACATATACATTGCTGCTGATGCCCGGATACATCTACACATTTTGTGAAAATTTCAACTCCCTAGCTATGGCAGTTTATGAGATATGACAAGAGGACGGACAGACGGACAGTAAATAGTATCCTATGTCTCCTACTGCTAAGCTACCTCCGCACCAATTTTCAGCCAAATCGGTTCAGCCGATCTTGAGTTATAAAGAGTGCAACTAACACAACTTTCTTTTATATATATATAGATTACAAAATTAAAGTATCCAGGGCTTTCCGAAAGTATTGATTTCCTAAAGTATATTTTTGGGTATTATATTGCATAATCTCTAAACCCAATCTCTTGCCTTTACCTTGACAAATTTTGGTTAATAATCATTTAATTTTGGATTATTTCTAATGTAGTCCTATAGAAAATAATATTGTGGTCTTATTAGTAAAAAATTCGGTGATAAATTGACATTGCCTTTATTTTTATACATTAGATTATGTACACACTTTTTTTTTTAAGTATTTTTTTTAAATTTTATTGCAGTCTTTCGTAATTATTATGAACGATGAATTTCATGGGTTTTATCTCAAACGACCCACGTTCACCTAGTACCATCATAAAAATAAGATAAATTCAACTTACCACACTTGCAACATTTGCAATTTTTGTGGCATTTTAATTTTAAACTGACTAAAAATATTTCGTTTTATACGAGTATCGTTTTGTTGTTAGCTCTTTGCTTTGTGTTGTCTTTGTGTAGGCATTGAATGTATCTAATGGTGTATCTATTTTTCTGTATCTCTGTGCCTGTTTCCTCTTACATCTTCGGTTTAGTGAATCTTTTTTTACAAAACACCATTATTGCTGATAGTTTATTAAAGAAAAAGAAACAAAAAAAAATAATAAATAAATAAATAAATCAAATAAGATACATAAGTTAGTAAACAAAGTAAGTAAAGGTGGGGAACTGAGAATCTTTTGTCAAAATTGCAAATCAAGGCTGGAGGGGGCAACAAGTCAGTAAAAACATTACATACAATAATTTATTTGTATTTGTGTGTTTGTGTTTGTTATCTGTGTGTGCTTGTGTTGTGTGGAAATGCCAAAAAAAAAAAAAAAGTATATAACTCGTATGAATTGTACATATTGTTATTTTGGCAAAAGGTGCAGCTGTGGAAGCTCCTCCAACATCAAACTTCATTCAATTCATTTCATTTATTTGTGGATAATATTGCAAAAACAACAAAAAAAAAAAAGAAGAAGAGTAAAAGAGAGTAAAGGCAAAGAAGATACTCGTACAATATCGTCATATTGTGTGTGTGTGTGTGTTGCAGAAGAAAAGATGATGGTAAGCAATAATAAAGTAAAGGTGTTAAATGATGATGACAACTTGGTTTCACTTCACTTCACTTCACTTACACGTACTTCAACTTTAACTTTAACTTTACCTTAGTTGCCAATGACGCCTCTTAAGTTGATGACAATAACTACATCATCATGATGATGATGATGATGATGATGATGATGCAATATTTATTTATATTATTTATGGACATAAATAAACATGATGATGATGATGAAAAATTAAAATGGTCAAAGATTATCATCATCATCATTGTCATCATCATCATCATCATCATCAACAGTGTGTATTCAAATGAAAAGATCATCTCATGACTATGATTGAAGGCCGAATTGTTAGTATTTAGTTAGTTGGTTTGTTGGATGGGTGAGTTGTTGGTTAGGAAGCAAGAAGTTGGACTTAAATTAAATGTCAACGTCACACTGCAATGCTCAAAGAGTTCAAGCATGAGTTTTTCAACAATGATTTTTTTAAAACAGAATAAAGGCACAAAAAAAAAAAACAAAAAATTCTGAAATACAAACAAATACTAAAATCTACAAACTCCAAACAGCTAAAATAAAAAATGAAAGACAATAAGAAATTGAAACCTTAACTGGTGCTTTTATGGTAAAATGCAGTGATGGTGGCCCCCTTAAGTTGATGAGGTTTAAGCTCCTCACCTCACCACCATTGCTTTGTCTCTTTTGGTCTAAACAATTTTCCTTTTTGCTAAATTTCTGTTTAGTGAGTGAGTGAGTCGAACTAAAATGAAAATGGAAAGAAGCAACAGGTTTTTCTTCATTTTTTCTCAATTTTTCTTTGTTTTTTTATTTTCCTTTTTCTATTTATATTTTCATTTCATTCTATTTTATTTGTTGTCCGCATTTGTCATTTTATTATATTTGATTTGTTGTCGAAGGTTAGTTTTACTAGTCGCATCTCGTTGGTCTTGACTTGACTAAATAGTATTGTATTATTCATTTGTTTCAATTGTTTAAATAAAATTTTATTGTTGTTCTCCACTGAAAAATCTGTTAAGCTGATATCGACTTAAATATACATATACATATATGTACAATATAATATGGTATTTATCTTCATTTTCTTCTTTTCTTAGATTTTTTTTTTTTTTGGTTGGCTAAGTTTGTGCTTGGTATTTAGCCAAGACAAATGGCTGCTTATGCGCTTATTAATTACTATTTCTCATTTCTGGATTTAATTATATACATTTACATATTTCTTTGGCTAATTAAATTTTTTATTTCAATCGCATGCTCATTAACTTAACCTTGATTTATTTGTTTGATTACAAAACTTAGAACTGTTTAATAGTGAAAGTTATGCTTGTATATTCATTATTGAATTATGGAAAGGAAAGAAAAGTAAAAGTAGAACAGATAAATTATGTAAATATTTAAATATTAAGTAAGAAATTGTTTCGGCTGGTAAAGTCATAAGAATTAGGAAAACATGCCTTTAAGCCTTTCTCAAGTTTTGATCTGAAATATTTCATTTGAACATCTCATTGAATGAAATGAATCAATGAATCCATCCAGAAACTTTAATCGGAATGTCTCCATTGCATTGTAACTTAGAAAATCGGTGCCCATGAAGGCAAAACATTCTCCTAATCCTGACACTAAGTTACTAACGCTTATGGTAGATATGAAGTGGGTCTTGGCAGTGGGAACACAAGGAGTAACTTCAATGTTAGTGAAAATATAATATTTTATAAGAAATTGCAAACCTTAAAATATTTTTTTAAATAATTTAAGATGTTATAATTCCTTTAAAATATTCAATATCTTTTCATCTTATTTGAAATATATGAAAATGTAGAACTATGAACTATGAAAATTCATCGTTTTGTTGTTGCCTTTGCTTAGTATAAATTTATGAAGTGTTTTGAAATTGTTGTCGGACAGACTATAGGTTAGATATCTCTTACTGGTTCTGGGCACTGTCAAATTGGGGTGCTTGCCCAAAGGTTGCATGTTCTACATCATATATCTGCTACAGCTGTGAATATAAGGAAAAATCAGAAGGTGTCCAACTGCCTTGCTCTCCTGATAGTCATGGTATTATACAAATAAGACAATGAGAATGTACAACTTTCGAGTGATCCTAATTATGACTTTTGTATGTTTCCATGCAAGTATGGAATATTTGGAAATACTTACACATTTTATTTGTTTTTATTTCATTTCATTGAGATATTTATATTGCAACTATAAATAAAAAAAAAAAAAAAAATCAGAGTTACGTTCCTCAACTTCTCTTTTATACCATTTAATTTATAGTGAAATACTAAAATGACTTTCAAAAACTTTTTTGTATTGTAAATTATCTGCAAGACTTTCTCTAGAAAATTTTTACTTTCCTTTAAAATTGTAAATAAATGGAAATTTGATATTCTTCTCACTCTTCTCGGAGTAGTTTTTGACTTTGAAGTCTTACAAAATTAACTTAAATTGACATACTTGATGAGCACTTCCACCCACATAAAGAACGCACAACACAAACGCTATGTTGAACTCATTAACATGAAGAACATTAAGCAAAGCGAACAACAAAAAATGAAAAAAAAAAAAAACTAAGTCAACTAAGAACCGAGAACTTGGCTTATTAAGTAATTTTCAAGTGAATTCGCATTGCTTACAAAAAATCAAAAAAAAACCGAAAACAAAATGAATGAGTAAAGGGCAGAAGAAAATTTCAGTTCAACGAAGCTGATATACCTTTCACAGTACAATTGTTGTACAAATTTAATGAGTTAATTGCCATTTGAAATAGAAGATTTGAAAAGAAATTAATTCAATTGTATGGGACCGAACACTTTCAGTAATCGAAGAACTACTAACATATTGTAATTATGGCAATAAAATGTGTCTGAACTAAATTTTTGTTTGGTTGCCTAAATCTGTCTGATCAGTTCCGAATATAGAATACTTAATGGGGTCTTCAACAAAACCATTCTATGTGTTGCAAACATCAAGCTAAAATGATTTTACCTATTCACATTGCTGTGAAAAGTATAAAAAAAGTAAAAAGATGCAAAACTAATCAAAAATGGTTATTCACCTCATTTCTTCAGGTTAATTTTCTTCTTCTTCTGTTTGAGTTCCAAAATAAATTTCACATTTTATGACAAATTTTTGTTATTGTTTCTCTCAGTTGAAACGTGATTGGCTTGATTAAGTTTTATATATGTACATAATACGTAGATCTTGAATGTTTTAAATACTTTTCAGTTGAGTTTGGCTTGTCCCAGTGCGTTAAAAGATTGTGGATGCAAGTCATCGTCAACTTCATCAACACCATTGGAGTCTTGGTGTTAATTTGTTTTTAATTTAAAACTGACCCAATTTTTGTCTGTTCTTCAGTTTATTTTAAATCTATAGTTATATAAACTTAATAGATTTGAAATACTTTTATCATTTTCAGTTAGTTTACTAAATTTACTGTATCCAAAATCAGTTGGTTCCGGATTAGTTATTTAATAACCTTGTGTCTGGGTGTCTCATACATACATACAAACGAGTCATCAATGCATATGATATAGGCGAGAAATAGATGATGCATTTGAGTGCAGTAACCCTTTGGTTTATTTTAACTGATTAACGAAGTTGATTGACTTGTTCTAGAGAAGATACTTTGAGTGAGTCTATTGTTACCTCGTTTCAACTATAGTAAATAGAAGCATTGTTTCACTCACTTAAGGCTAATTAGGTAAGCTTCCTAGTAGTTCTACCTTTATTCCTCTTTCAAATTACGTGTAAATGCAACTTGTGGCATCAACAATACTGATTATGTCGTTTGTTAACGTGACTTTGTAAACTTTGTTAATTAGAATGCATTTACTAAATGAGAAAAAATGTGTGAAAAGCTTACTAAGCGACTTTTCATAATAAATATTGTAAAACATAATCAAAGAATCAAAAGTTATTGTATAATAATATACATACTAATATACTTAGTTAACAGACTACTCTTTTGAAGCTATGACAAATGAGTGAGAAAAGATTAAGTGGAATCTACATGAAAAAGAAATAGAGATTCTTAAGTGACCTGTTGAGCTTTACAGTTCATACAACTGAAGCTAACAATTTCTTACTTAAATTTATAAAATTATATTCAGTCACTTTGATGACTGAAAGAATGGCAAAATTATGGTGGCTTAGAGAATTTTTTTTTATAGGCCAACAAAGTGCCGCCTCTCCATAAGAAAATAAGAAAGAATGGTATGAAATTATTATAATAAAGAATTTATGGTGCAAATTAATTTTTAATGACCAAAAATTGTTTAAATTGAAAGCTTAGCAGGGATTTTCCACTTTGCTTTAAGTACCCTAGATACAAAAGTATCTACACAAGCAAATACAAAAAAAGAAAAAAAAAGAAACTCATGCTGGGCCTAAGTTCTTAAAGTGATTACTCAATTTGTTATATTTTGTTTAAATTTTTTATAGATGGTAAGTTTTGTTTGATGAGTGTTTTAAAGACAAACATCATACATATAACATTTTATAATAAATAATATAAAAACAAAAAAAAAAGAAGAACTAATCACATCAAACGCAGGAAGTTGTTTCGCATATTAAAGAAATTAATGATAATCGTAATCGTAATGATGATGATGATGTCAAAAATTAAATAAAATTAAATCCTTGAAACCAATTAAACTTTAAATTTTTGTTTCAATATTCAATGAATGAATGAATAAAAATAAAAATGGAAAATCTCTTCATCATCAACATCCCCACAAGCATCAATATCATCATCTATATTGGTTTATTGATGGATTGGCAATTTTCAGTTGATTTTCAACAAATTTATTTATTTGCTGTGAATCTTCCTTTAATAACTGATATACTGATTGAATGACTGATGATTATTTTGCATTTTTTACTCGTATCTTTATATCTTCAGAATTTTATGCGTTTATAAAACATTTCTATTAGCCGAAGGTCAGTTTAGGTTGGTTTGCCGCATATTTATGTTTATTGTTTCGTGCATATAATTTTATAAAATTTTTTAAAATCTTTTTTGCATTTACATAGTCGTCATCATGGTGGGGACCCATTGCTTTCACAAAAGATACAAATATTGTATGTAATTTTATTCAGCTTTTGTTGGCCTTTGTGTCCATAACTTTATTTATTGTACAATAGTACAGTATTTTTGTATATGAAACCTGTTTACTTATAATGTTTAGTCAGCGTCAGCTTTACAATCGAAGTCTGCTGAGTATCTCAATATCTCAAGTCAAGTAAGACAAGTAAGCAGTAAGTAATAATGTATATAGTAGTTGAAGTAAAGTTCGTTTATTGATTTAATCGTGTGTTTGTTTGTCTGTGTTCTCATATTTGAAAACTTGGCATGCATAATTTTCATTTTATCCCTTTAATAGTGGTAAAAAAAAAATTGTTGTTATACTCAATAATTTATGCATTCGCATGTTAAGAAGATAAGTAAAATGATGACCAAGGGAGAAAAATGTACTGAAAGCTTTTTGTTTTATACTTTTTTACTTATATTGTACGATATAATGTTGAATGAATTCTTGAATTCATTTTATAGAAATTTAAATATAATTGGTATAAATCAAAGTCTGTCAGTCTGTTTTCAAGATTTTTTTTTTTTTTGTTCTACTTGTAAATATTATTGTATAAAAATCAGCATGTGAATTGATGAAGAATAAATATATTTTACTTTATAAATATAAGCAAGTAAATATTGCATTATTCTCTACTAGAATTGACCCTTTCGAGTAGATTGTGAGATTAGTTTTTTTTATGACAAAAACAATTGTTTAGATTTAAAGTGTAGCTTAATAAGTGATTAACATACTATTAGTTAGTAAGTGCGCTGCTTCCACCACATCTTCCAGTCGTAATATGCATTCTAAAACGCTTAAGTAGTCAAGAATATTATAGTCTAAGTAATGTGATTATTATGCTTTTGTACCCCTCATTGGTCACCCATTAAGCTTCCTTTCAAACTGGAGATCAATAACAGTAAAGAAGTCCAGTGATGTTAAGTCTGATATGTAGGGATGTTGCGGTATCATTATTTATATTGATATTCTTGGCCAAGAACTTTAAAAAAAGGTAAAATGTGTGGCAAAGAGCTTTGCTTAGAAGCAAATCCTAGGTGCTTGAGATGTTACTTATATTAAATCCATTCAAACTTTAGCGTAAAGAATTCAATTTTGTTCATCAAAATTAAAGAGTTCAACATTTACATTTTTCTACATGACAAGTCTGATTTCCTACACTACAAACTTTTCCTTGGTTCATCAAGAAGATTTTATGTTAATTGTGAGGAAAGAATTTTTTTTTAAAATAGATGAGTGAAAGTATCAAGATTGATATTTCTTTTCATGTTTGCTGATAAAGATGTGAAGATGTACAAAGTTTATAAATCAGCCAAAAGAAATGTAACATAACAATTTCTGGTGAGATTTTTAAGTTCCATATATCATTATTTTCATTAGTCTAACTCCTTATTTTTTCTAATATCCTATAATTTTGCGCCTTATTATTCGGTTTGTCAAGAATTAATTCATTCTTCTTAGCTACTATATTTTTTTTTTTACTTACATGACAACATCCGCAAATTTATTTAAATTCAAATATTCAAGAAGCATCTCGAATGCTTAACAATGCCACACACGTTTAAATTTATATTAGAAAACAAACAAAATTCCTTCCGAAAATGCTCTTAAAGTATATCAATTTATATCCCTATACTTGTATTTTCTTATTAAGCCATGTTAATTAGAGTTTTGCAATGTCAACTTATCTGGTGGCTTACATGTTCTCCAATTTTTCTGTGTACTCAATACGCCCTTCATATACATATGTATGTGCATAGTATTGTATATATTATGTACTTATTATGTATGTGGATATGAGTAGTAAGTAACATGTAAAGGTGTGATAAAAAGGGGCAAAGAACAAAACGAAAACAAATGAAAAGAAAAAGCAAAACAAATCACAACTTAAAGTTATGCCTAGAAACAAATTTGCTGTGGAACGAATATCATGAACTGCATGCAAAGATGAAGATAGAGACGTTATAGATGTAGTTGGCTTTCGGAACACGTTGTCACGTTCTAATTAGTGTGACGCTATTAATTAACGCCACTGATATTTGTTGGTGATAATACTTAGTATGTTGTAGTATGGAGTTCAGTAGCCAGCCGACGAAAAGCGAAGCAAATTATAACAAACAAGGACGTAGAAATAGAGAACATCATCGATACAATAAACAAAGAAAGAAAAAAAAAAAATATATATATATATATATATATAATGGAGTAGATCCCATTCAGAACTCATGGTTCTACTTATTTTATATCAAAATTTCTCATACTGAGAAGAATAACTAGGAGTAACAAACTAATTAAAGTGACAAAAATATTGCAGAAAAACTTTCATATTTTCAAAGAAAACTTTATCAATTTTCTCTTAACTTCTCAAATTAAAATATAAAACTTTAATTTTTTTTTTTGCTATTGCTATATTTGTGTTGATCAAATGTTGGTCAATCATTGATGATGGGTGGTTGTGATGATGCTGACGATGCTAATGATGATGATGATGATGATGATGATGGCAATCAAAGATAGCCAACGTAAATAATTAAAACCAAGTGAAGCGCATACATCCGGTCGAACAAATTATGTAACAAGTTTTATTTTTTTTTATATAAATTTCCATTTCATTTTTTCTCTTTAAATTATTATTATTTTTTTTTTTTTAACATGATTCTTTTAATGTTTTTATTAATTGTTGAACAATCTGGATTCGTTGGACTGTGAAAAGAATTATTTTCATTATTTATTTAAAGTTCTTTGTTTCATTTTGAATTTTTTTTTTTTTGTTTTTTTAATTTCATAAAGGAAAGAAGAACACGAAATTTATGTAAATAAGAATGGCAAAGAAAAATTATCAGCAAATAAAAAAAAAAAGAGGAAAAGTAAAATGATGAAAGAATATTAAACTTTTGTTTATTAAGAGAAGAGAATGCGAAAACAAAAGAAAACTATGTAAGTACAGTAAAAGAAGAGAAATAAACTTAATTTTGGTTATAGCAAAGATAAAATACTATTTTGTTTTTTTATTTTAAGGGAAATAAAGAACTTAACAAAAAATTTGAATAGAATTAGATTTCCAAATAGTCAGTTCTGATGTTTATTATGTACAAGGTGTCTCGGTGCGAGTTGCTGAGCTCTTGTTTTGTTCATTTGTTAGTTTTTAGGGTTCTGGACCCAAAACAGAACCCTAGTACTAAGGCGTGTCTGTCCTTGGTCTCTATCTCATGAACCGAAATAGATAAAACGTTGAAATTTTCACAGAATATGTACTTATATTGGGGCTACAGCTACAAATGCGAAAACTAAATTTAGGGGGGTTCCCATTCAAGGAACGTATGTATTTGTATGGGATCTATACGATCCAGTACTTCTAGGGTCTTGAAATTTGCATGGTTACTGGATATAAATTAGAGAATTATTGTATCCAAATTTCAGTTTGATCAGACCACTAAGGATGGTATCTCCTATACAAACCACCTATTAAAATTCAAGTTCTTATTAGAAAAACTTTTTTGTTCTTTGTACTATCGAGCTTAAATTTAAACACTATAAGTTTCTGTTGAAGACGCTATATATTTTTTGAAATCAGCCAAAACGGACCAAATAGGGTGGTACCTCCATACAAACCCACCCATTTGATACGGACTACTCCGTGTGTGAGTCTGACTCGCACATGTGCCGGAATCAAAGAACCTTATAAATATTATAAAATATTTCAAAAAAAAAAAAATGAATATGATTTTCGATGCCTTACAAAAATGAGTTCCATCTGAATATATGATAAAAATAAATTAAGATAAGATGTTACAAAAATCAGATACAAGTGCCACTTACTTACAATAAAATGAAAAATATAGGGTGCATAAATATGAAAAATTACCGAAATGCATAATCGGATTTTAAAAAGCCAATAACAAAAGAATTGCATAACGTGTTTATCGACATATTTTTTTTTTTTTGCAGTCTTTGGTAGTCTTTGTTGTCTCTTCATTTTGTATTCGTGTGTATTTGTATTACTTAATAAAGTCTTAAAGTCTTAACAAATTTGGAAGATAGTTTTTATTATTTACATAACTTTATTAACATTAAAGAAAAAGAAGTACACAATATTTGCCAGGTGTTGGTACTACAGCAAATGTCAGAGACAAGCAAAATGATTCCTTAACTTAGGTTGGGAATTTCATCGAATCCTTAGTAGACTTTTTATTTGGTCACTGTATTCTCTTGCATCCTGTTAGGAGAATAACTCACTCGGTCTCTGGAACTAAGGATTCTGTAAATTAAATGTTGAACACCTGTACAACATATTCTTTGAGAATGACCTGCAAACGGTAGGAAAGATCTCTATCCCAAGTATGGAGCAATTAATCTCATCAAATTCTTAAAATCATTAAGAGTCACAACACAAAAGTTAATATAATTAATATGTATTTCGATAATGATGTGTAATGATCACAATCGAAACTGATTGAGGTATTATGCAATGAGTGCTATGCGTGTTTTACTGCAAATACACGAGCAGATCTGACACTCTGCCTTGATATAAGTAACGCTTTGGTACATTATCTAGACATAAAAGTATTGTGAATTTCGCATTATCCAGTCATTTATTTTTTGTAATCACTGTTTGTTAATTCAAATACATGGTGCCGTGTAAGACTAAAATAAATTATATTTCTCCTAAAAACCTTTATAAACTTTCCATTCTTTAGGGCCACTCATTATGTGGTAGTTTCTGCCATGACCACATGGTGATGCAGATGGTATCGGTTTAAAATGACCCCCTACTCGAAGAATGGCCTGTGAAGCAGACATTATTCGTGGTCTTCTAGATTACCCGATGCCTGAAAATGATGAACCATTCTTCGAAGGGTCCCTTAGTTGTGCAATCATGATCAAAGTTATTACTGTTAATAATGTATTTAAATAATATTTATTATGAACAGCCAAGTGAGTTTGTAATGAATTAAATTGAATTTAGTTTAGCTTAGTCCCATTCATATCTTTTTTCTTTTATTTCCATTGATACTTAGTATTTACGGAAGAAATAGAAAAGAACAGAAACATGAATACCCAATCAAATATCTTTATTTCATATTTACATACATTGATTCTTGTATGTAATCACTTTGCAGGTCTTCATTTGATAATTAAGTAATTATGATTTAATAAGGAAATAAAATATTAAAGTGCCTACTTCATTAGTTTTGAGTTTCATAAATTAATGTGAATTAATATTAAATGTACCTTCATCTTATGTCTGGTTTTTATCTCTTTCAGTTTTATATACAATCACTTTAAATGTTAAAACAATTAAATCATTTTCCCCCTTCTTTTACTTTTTCTTTGTATTAATTTGTATTAATTTTCTGAATGAACATTTCTGTTTTGTTTTCCATTTACAATAATAATTTCATTTTTCCTTTTTTCTTTCTCTTATATTATTGTTTTTTTTTTTTTTTTTTTTTTTGTTTTACTTAAATAAATGTTTGTTAAACAACGATAACAAATAAATGAAAAAACAAAAATCTATGGAAACACAAAAATATTATTATAATCAATTTTTGAACGCATGAAGCGGTAAACTTGAATGCATTTCCGCCACTGACAAAAAGACTGTCTGACTGACGGTCGCTATTATTTTTCCAAAAACATACAATATTATGAGATACAAAAGTACATATCTATAATAGTAACAACAACAATCAAGCAATAGATACAATAACTAATAACAATAACAAACAGACGTTAAACACATACAATCACATTATGAATTCATTCATTCATTTATTGATGATATCAACATTTTTGTTTTATTATTTCTTTTCACTCTTTGGCATTTAAAAATATTAAATTTTCTTGTTTGTTTGATTTTTTCGATACATAAAACCTGTTATTGATGATAGAAAATAAAATATTATCTAAACAGAAAAAGGAAACAAAAACAAAAAAACACAAAAAATTAAAAAATAAATAGTGTAAGACGCTGTAGGGCGCTTCGCAGATAGTGAAAGTAATGACACATAATACAAGAGAGATGTTTTTATTTTTCTCTTCATTATTTACTTATTTTTTGATGATTAAAATTAACTCATCATGCAGGTATTTTAATCTTACATTCAAGGAGAAGGGGCCCTCATTGCATTCAATATTTTTGAAACCATAAATATGGGGGAAATTTCATAAATGAAAAAACAAAAATACATTAGAATTCAAGTAAACTCACTAATTTTTTACTGCTGTAAACTTTCATAAATTAGATTGAGTAAGTACTGATCATTTATTTGATTTTATTTTTGTTAATTTATTACAATAAAATGAATTTTCGACATTGGATTTAATCTATAATAAAAGGTCGCAAGTTTTTAGGAAGAATAATATCCTATTTAATTGGCTTTTGAAATAGTAACATTGGTCCAAAAAGTGTATCATAGAAGAAGTTAACTTTATACCTACTTATATTGATTGGCTGTCTTCCAAAGCTCAGATTCATGAGATTCCTGGATGTATGTGATTGTCCGTTACATATATATATTTCTTTTGTAGAAGGTATGATGGTAACAGAAGATGGTAGCCTCGAATTTAGCAGCAGACCCCACCATTTCGTTACCGACAATTCCTTTGTAGTTGGGTATCCAGAAAATTCGTAAAAATGTAAGGATTTTACATACTTTTACTTACTAGAACTAGAATAGTTCTGACTACTTGTGTGGTGTATCCACTAAACCTCCTACACCTACACCGGAATTTATGCATTACTTCAGAGGGTACCTAACCCAATGCTCTAGGTTCTACGTCTAGGTTCGCTATCTTATAGCCATCATCATATGTTATTTGAGCTCATGCTCGTCTTCTCATTTGGTCGTCCTCATCCCGCAACGTGTTTTTTCATCATATCGACAAGCACCGTGACTCGGGTAAAGCGGGATCATCAGTTCGACTTGCACTATTTGCCACCGCTGGCAATCCAAGATAGAATACAGTCGAATCTCATGTATTGTGGTGTGAATACGTTCCTAGAAAAAGTGAACATTATCAAAGTAATGGTGTAATACAAGATTCAGATTTCATACAAATCAAATTAATTTTGTACAAATAAAAATAAAAATCATCTGTAACTTTTATTTGTATAAACTCTACAAAAATGAACAATCTGTATTGAACTGAAATACAGATTACTCGTATAAATTTGATGTTACTTTAAAATGTGTAATGCATATATCAAGTTTTTATCAATAGGTTTTTATATTCTTCTAGTAATTAATTGAATATATTTCCAAGGCACAACATAATGGTGTTGCTCCCGTGATATAATATTGAAAAAAAAAAAAAAAAAATACTTGAAATTGCAATGACTGACAATGGATCTTGTATTTGATTTATTTTAGAATTGAAACCTAATTCTTTATGAGAAGTAGATCCTGTTCATTTAATACCAAAGTTCATATGTAATATATTCGCTTTGCTATTTGTTTAGGGAATTATCATGCATTATTCTAGGGAAGGTTGTCATTCGATCCCGAAGTCCAGCATTCGTATCATCGCTTAAGTGGTTTTCTTAATCGTTTTGCGTTTATTGGTGAGGTCTAGTGACTTTTTTGCCAGATTTTTGTTTGGCTTATTGTGAACTTGAACCTTCTTCACTTTTTTCGTTCTTGTCTTGTCCATTTTCTAATTAATTAACATAACTTCTTATTACTTTATATAAAAGAAAATATGAAATTCCCCTCATTTTTTAGTGAGTTTTATTCCTTCTAAGTAAAAGCTTATTTATTTATTTATTTATTTTTTTTTTTTTTGTATCGGTTAGTTAACCTCAGATTCGTAATAATTCATACCATTTTCATAATTCATAATAAAGATATCTTGGACGCAGTTGAGGCATGCGCTTCGTACATGTTTGGAATGCAAGCAGCTGCAGTGAAGATTTGTTGATCACAGGAGAACACATAATTTTAGGCTTTTGTGTGAGGCGCCCTCGTTTATCAAGTCAAGATTGAACTGACCAATCTACCGAATAAATGGACAAACGAATGAACAAAAGCCTTTTTGTAGATGGAGAAGATGAATGACTTAAAGGAATTGCCTTGCCGCACTTCTTCACTGACTGCTACCATTCAAGTAGTCATCCTCCGAGACTCAGTGACCAACGTGGATGGCGCAAAGCACTCAAGCAGCACAGCAGCATAATTACAATTTTTATAGTGCAGCATCTTCGGCCTGGAAGAGAACGGAATGAGAACTAAGAGAACCGCAGATCTAAGACGAGACCAAAACGCCAGTATCTTATGTTTAGCTGCACTATATAAACCGCTCTTGCTAAGAAAGCCTTAGCCAAAGAAATAGTAGAATATGATGATGATGTAGTTCTATCTTCTGTCTGTTTATATGTCTGTCTCTGTGTCGTTTCGTCTGTTTGTCTTTGGCATTTTGTTGATTTGAGTTATGGCGTTCAGCTTTAGCTTCTGCTTTACTGGATGTATATATTATTTTTTATGGTCCCATTGCTGTTGATGATGCTGCTGATGTTGCTTTTCTTACGGTTGCACGCCAATGTCCAATGTCTTTCGGTTTATCTGTGGTAAGTTGTTTGGTTTGTAACTTGACTTAGGAGCAAACGCGTTCGATATTTTAACAAATCGATTTTTATTTATTGTTTCATATTTAATTTTATGTTGAGTCAGGCGCTGTTGATTTGAGAAATTAGTTTGTAGAGAAGCCAACGAACAATGGACCGAGCAGTTGAAGCGCATATTAACATAAATCAAAACGTTTTTATTTTTGTTTTATCGGAAGGGTGGAGGGCGGCAGGACATGAAAATGCATCAAACAAATCCAAGAATCTGACAGAAATTGCATGATTTGCAATTATTATGAAGAATAATACTAATAAGAGCAAAAAAACCATCGAATTTATATGAGCAAATTGCTAAGTCAAACTAAAAGACGAAATACAGTTGAACCTCGATTACATGGGTTATTCGGAATCGGATTAGCGAAAATCTTGTTTATAAAGAGATTGTACATATATAAACATTTATAAATTAATTCACATAATGTATATTTATTTATGGGGAATTTTATGTTATGTTAATTCATAAATTTTTGTTTATTCTTTGATTAAATGAGATCCAATATATATACTTTTGTATTTTCTATTTTGTCTTGCAGTTTTCTAAGAATCTAACTGAAAACTATTTATTTATTATTTTTTATTTATTTATTAGAGCTAAGATTATAATTAGAAATTATAACGTACTATTTAATATGAGCAATAGCGACAGAGGCCTTGAGCTCAGGGGAAAGTTAAGAAGGAAAGGAGGACCAGACTTGCCTTGAGCGGGGAACGAACCCACGACTCTTGGGATGTCAGCCCAAAACTGAAAACGACTAACCTCTATTGTCAGATTTAAAGTGTGTATTATTTCTGTATATCCTTTATTCGGTTTCTTCGAATTACTATGAGGGGAACATCCCATACAAACCCAGATTTGCACACTACATCCTGACCTAGTATTTACAGATAATAAGAGGTATATCGTGGATAATATATATATAAAATCAATCACTCATCATTACAGTCAACAAATATTTTCGATTAATGGAGGTGTAAATAATTGAATCGATATTGAACTGTCTGTATGTTTATATGTCACACTGCATCACAAGAAGTTGAATACTACAAAAAAAAAAAATGTATTGCAACATACTAAGAAGTAAGTCAATGAGGATACTAAATCCTCTTGACTAGTGTAATGCGTAAATAAAACTTTCTCAAGCAGCAGAACATTTGCCAGAATTATTTTGTCCCTTTTTTTTTTTTTTTTGTCTTAATCTAAGGCCTCTTTTATTGCATTATAGATATAAAATTTTGAGCTCGTGCCAAATAAAGCAGGATGCCCTTTTTTGATGGGATTTTTTTTTTTATTGCTTTTAATAATTTAATTTTGTTCTCGCTTCCGACTTTAGTGAAATAAAATTTTATTATTTGTAATTAAATTTAAAACTTTTTGTTTTTAGAAGGCATAAAACCCATTCACCACGTAACAACATTCATTCATTTTATTCATGTTCAGTAAAGTATGTGATTCTATTTTTCTTTATATGATTACTAGATACTCCGCACTCACCACATAAATGCCAGTTAAAAACATGTTTTGCCTTTCGGTTGGTTTTTATGGCCTTCATTTTAGTTCTCATTTCATTTTAATTCTTTTCTCAGTCACATTGCACATTCATATAATATGGGACAAATTGGATTAAGTAGTGATTTTGGCAGGTTGCATTAATTTGCGCTTTGGCTGCGACATGTTGATAAGTTAAGTCCGATCATGATCACGATACAAGTGTGCCGCCAATGGTACATTGGTATATTGATGTCCTCCATCAATTAGGTTGGCGTGCATAAGTGCGTTTGGACGATATCAATGTATAAATTCAAGCTGACTTTAATAGGCCTTAAGGCGCACGCATTTGTCTTGCTGAAGTCATAAAAAAGTTTAGGGTTTAAGATAGGATAAGTCTGAATCCTTTTACGTTGGCTTGCATGCAGCCGTGTCTTCTTTTTGGTTTACTGTCACAATGTTATCAACCGAAAGTCATAAAATTCAGTTTATTGCACACATAATTCAATATCAAATATCTACTAGTTAGTATATTTTTCAAAAGAAGAAGTACAATACAGCATAAAGTATATACAAATATATTTAAAACCAGAATCAGTAAAGAAAGGTGTGCAGAATGTGTCCTCATTCATTATCATTATCAGTATCTCTAGTAGATATGAAAAATCCAATTAGTTGTATATTAATATATGTTTGTGTCAAAGTTTGGTTTTTATCATTTGTGGATGATGATGATGATGATGATTCCAGACTCATTTATTCAGTTAATTCTTTTTTTTTTTATTGCATAAACTACTACTTAGCTCTGTGTAAATGTTCTTCTGAAGATTCTTTGTAGTTAATACTTTATACTCAAGAACTTACGATTAAGTTCTTCATCACCATCAGTTTCAAATCAATGTACATAAAATGCGTAATTTTCAATGCCCTAGAGTTACTGATCCAGTATAGCTCCCATACAAACCCAAATCCAAGTTTAAGATTTTTTTTTTTTTATAAACTTTTTTGTTTTTTGTTTTAATGAACTGAAATTTGGACTGTACTGTAAGTATCTGGCCCATATTCAATAACCGTGTAGATTTCAAGACCTTAGGATTAAAACTCTCATACAAATATTTCCCATACAAGTTTTCTAAGAGGTGCGTGAAGACTATACCGACTTCGGCATAGGCGAAGTTAAATTTCTTTTTGCTTGTTTTATTTATTATATTTTGTTTCTTAAAGTTTAACGCAGTAAACTGCATAAAATTTCTGGAATTATATGAGAATAATAATGAGGTGTGTGCTAGAACTTTTGCGATAATGATTAGATTGCGTCGTTACTTCCTTACCTCTTAGGAGATTATAGTGAGAGTGCAGCTTTTTAAGTCTACCCCTTATAGAGTAACGGTGGAGGGTGGACGCCAGTGAGTTTGGATGCGTCAGAAGTTTTGTATGATAACCGACGACATCTTGCGGTCCCTGCAGTGTTGTATTCCGGACGAACCAAGGGTTCTTGAGAGAGCCTTTTCTGGAATGCCTGCAATTTGGTAATGTTTTAGGTAGCAGTGGTGCCCCATATTTAGATAACATAATGCCCAGATTGGCATCACTTGCAGATATGCTAACCATTAAAGATAAAGTTTGAAGTGCGGCGAAGCCAGTCCAGCATCCTAAGCGCGTCGGAAACACCTTTACGTGGGCTGCCATGTCCAGATATATTTTGTTACCTGGGATGGTGATTTAATCAATATACATAATCAGTTTTGGGCAGATGACGCCCTCTGAACTTATCATGATCTTAACAGAACTAGGCTATACTAGAAATTTGTAATTACTTGGTAAATTACTAGACTTGGATTGTATTTGCTTGTAATCTTTTATTTGTAATTTGTTTTTGTACAATAGTTTATCTAATATTAAAATCATGTTTCATTAAAATTATAAATTTTCATTTAATCCCATTTTCATACATTTCATAAAAATAAATTATTATTCTAATAACTAAAATATAATATTGACGAAGCTTATCGAATTAGAAATCGAAACGAATGTCATTTCATTTCAATTCAATTCATTTATTTGTAATTTCTTTCTTTTATTGCAGTGTTTTTTCTATGCTGATAACGTTTGGAAAATAAATAAATGAAGTATTGATAAAAAAGAAATATACATAAAAGTAAATTGCCAGAGAGTCATAGGAAAGGTAAGTTGAGTAGAGTTGAATTGAGTAAATATACTCACCTATATTACAAAATTTTATTTACATATTGTACTTATACATAAATAGCAGATTGCAAAGGTCTCGGGCAGAGTGTAAAAGGGTTGAAAAATTTAATATGTACAACAACTAAATATCGTTTTGGTTACTGTTACTGGCAATCAATATTTATTTATCAAATTTTATTCGTTGGAAGAAGTGGTGTATTCAATTGATTTGAATTGAATTGAACAGAACACTTGAAAGTGGTGCAAATAAAGAATTGAGAAATCAAATTAAATATTATTGTATAGACCGCAAAACAAATCGATTTAGGTTACAGGATGTTTGTATTTTTATTGTTACTAAGTATTTCTCTCTACTTTTGAATTTACCATTTATTGTCTTATTTTATGCGGGAAGCGCCCGAAAAGGTGAAATTACCTACTTGTACTTTTGCTACAAAGTTGAGCCGGTTCCATTTTGGTCAATGTCAAAATGCTTGGAAATTTATTATTTCAATTAGGAGAAAACATAGAGAAGCAACAATTGTATAGCAATGACAATAGTGTAGTTCAAGTCCGCGACTAATAAATACCAAATATGGCCAAAGAAATTTCACTTGAAGTTGGTAAGACAAGATTCGTTATGTATTTCTTGGTATGTTGCTGGTAAGTTGAAGTCTCCTCACTGATATTGTAAGTTGACAAAATTGAAAAAAGAATACTCGGTACATTTTGCTAGACAATACACAGACTTCCTATGGTCTTGGTTTGTTGTGATTGTAGTTGTTAGTAGTGGATGGAAATGGAAGTGGAAGTAGTAGTGGATGATAATTTTGTAAATATATTGTAAGTATTGTAGAATATGGTAGCTTCAGGCGCAGAAAACATTTGCTTTGTTTTGTGCCAAATGACCATAAAAGGTTAATTGGGTCCTTAACAACTTTGACTGCTGCAATAATAAGAAGCAACTACAACAAGGAAACTAACAAATGACGCAAACATCATCTTGTGCAGTAAACCTCGTGCAACTTGTGGACCAAGTAAAACGAAGAATGTATAGTAAAGTGAAGTAAAGAATCTGTAGCGAATGTAGGAATACTATAAAAATCTTAATTAGTTAATTAAAAGATGACAAAGACACTTAAGATGAGGACAACAAAAGGGCAACAATGAAAACTTGTAAAAGGTTGTAACAAACTGAATTATGCATGAGTTTTTAATGACACTGCAAAGATGATGATGATAATGATGATGATGATGATGATTTTCAACAACAACTAACTGACTGACTACCTTGCCTACCTCACTATATCCAAGATAAGTTCTACTCCTTCGTTTGTTCCATCCAATGCGAACGTATGCGACAAGCGTCCCTTGAGGTGACATTCAGCAATGAAAGGCATTTACTGCAGCGATTTATGACATTTCTGGCACTTTTATAGCTGAACCTACATATAGATGGAATCATTGCCTTTGTTTCTAAAATACTCCTCACTAGACCAAAATTGAAGCTAGTTACAAAAATTGTTGTCGTTTGTGCCTTCATAAAGATTCAATGATGCGATGTCAGTACAATGGTAAATCTATAGAATCATAAATTCAATTGGCAAAGATGCAGTTTGTTTCTTTGAAATTTTAACTTCAGACTTAACTATAGACTTTATATTTATTGTAGAACATTTTGTATTTATATTATTCTTTGCGTTTTAAGTTATTTAAGTTACCTTTAAAGCGTGTAAATATTTGTAAGGGAAAAAGATCATTAATCTTGAAAATGAGGTAATGAAAGGAGAATAGAACTTCTGATCTTTTCGGCTTTCAGTGAGCAGTAAGATAGTCAAAATAAATTGGGAAAGTTTTTTAAATAGAGTCAGTAAGGTGAGAGTTAGATTAGATTAGATTAGAAACAAGGGAGGGAATTTATATACCTCGACACTGCGGCCTCGAATAGATTACAGATCTTCCGATATCATGGTATTCATTAAGAATTTCAGAATCTTTTTCGGAGGCAAATCTGCAAGTTCATTGGGTTCCATGTAAAGGCCACACAAGTAACGGAGTCTGGTCCAGATTAGGTCCTCACAGGTGCAAAGCAAGTGCTCAGTTGTTTCCTTTTCTTTATAACAAAGTCTACACTGGTCTTTCTAACTGATCCTCATGTTGGACAAATGTTTTATTACTCTGCAATGTCCTGTCAGGAAGTCAAAGACAATGTGAAAACCTTCCGTATCAGAGTCAGTGTTCTTGTTCTTGTGTTCTCTTGTGGGATCTGGGTGGCATAAAGATTTTCGCTACTAACTAAGGTAAGAGTTAAGGTGCGCTTCTTATGAGATCAAATAGAAATTTTTACAAAATGTATACTTCTATCCGGGCTACTGCAACAATTATTAAAACTAAAATAAATTAAAAAATATAATGGGTTCCCCATACAAGAAACATATTGATTTGTATAGAAGCTATACGATCCAGCAACCGTAGGATGATTGGTGGAAATGGATTAGAGACTTACAGCGCCCAAGTTTCAGTATGATCGTGGCAGTTCCTCCTTTGCAAACTTCGTATTAAAAATCAGGTTCTTATTAGAAAAAATTTTGCTTATCTTTACATCGCTATGCGTTTCTTGTGTTGTGCAAGTCCATTGTACGATTTTCCATTATAATACTAGGTTTTTCTTACCAACCAACAGTGTTGTCTTACAATTGCTAGATTTACTTGTATACAGATAAGATGCTTTAATGTCTTAGTCTGCAATTCGAATTTTTGTTAAGAACAATAATCAATAAAGTATTAAAGGAATTTAATTTTAGCAATAGTTTTAATCAATGACTTTCTCACCTAATGTCTACTTTATCAAGTTACTACACTTACACATTTCAGAGCTCTTTTACATGAACAAAATAGAATAATTCTATTTATTAAATAGCCCAGTAATCGACCCAATCATCAATTCTTTTTGTGACAAACGCTATGTTTTCTAATATTCCCTTATTTTTATTTCATACTTTCTTTCATGTTTATATTTGTATATTTTTTTTTTCCACTCTACCTCATTTGGCTAACATTGGCCGACAGCTATTTACCACAAAATAGGCCAATTTTTGTCATTTGACACGCCATTAATCCATTTTATGCTTAGTGGATTTATATGAGCGTCCGACGAGCGTCCGGTAGACCCATTAAGTCATATGCCACCAAAACAGTGCAAGCTGGCGGCAGCAACATTTTATCCTAATTTTGACCAGAAAAGCAAAAATTAGTTGAAAATTTCGCCGCAAATGGATAACGACAAAAAAAAGGGGCAAAAGCAAAAGCAAAAGCAAAAACAAAAGCAAAAGAAAAAATTATGTACGATAAAATAAATTTAACCCAAAATTGACCCAAATCTACAGCCAAACCAACACTTGATGGCATATTTTCCATAGAGCAACATACTTACATACTAGCAGGATAACAAACAAGGATGAGAGCAAAGAATACAAGGAATAGAAGGAAAAGCGCTTATTCAACTAAAATTGTAAATGAAGTAACCAATTTTTCATACTTTTCTTCCCCAATTCCCATCTCTCCCGTCATGTGTATAACTCTACCAGTAAAAGAAAACCGATGGGTTCCTTTTAAACTATAAATTTTGTTCTGTTTCTTTTTTTTTTTTTTTTTGTTTGACGTCATTTTGATGTTTTATCCTTAAAGCTGAAACCGTATTTTTATTTTTACTCGACCTCTTTCTTTTTTATTTTTTTTTTTTTATTTTTGCCTTTCATGCTATTTATTTTCATAATCGTTTTAGCTTGGAGCGAATTTTAATGGACTCTCTGGACTCTGCTATTTTATGCGATTACAAAAATAAAAAAAAAAAAATACGCAAAACATAGAAACTAAATAGTTATTCGGTTATAAAATATTGACTAGGATAGCATATCGTAAGAATTAAGTGCGTTGTTATGAGGTTAAAACGTTTTGATGACTAAGCATATCCCAAAGCTAAGTAGAAAGAGCATAAGAGTTGGCATGGTCATACGTAACATACAGTACACACATAGTAAGTAAGTAAAGATATTAGAATATTTGAAATGAAGTTGTTGTTATTTTTAAAGAGGAACACAATTTGTAATGGGCAAAAGGATTAGAAAAGGTTAAATGTAGGGATAATAAAATTGGGCCCTTGGGTTGCATTAACAAATCTTCAACAAATAATAAAAAAATATTACCAACTTCAACCTGGCGGCCATAAAATATTTATGGTTCCAAATCGGTTTTAAAATAAACTATTTATTCTGGTTAAATGTTGTGCTTCGGAGAAAAGTTAAGACATAAAATTGGTTTACATGTATAAGGATATATGAAATATAAGTATGAAATAAGTATGTAGAATAGAATGGTCACGAGAGTAGTCCGTTTTGTATTAAAATTTTTATTTTATTGTAGTATTATACTATGCATTTTTCCTCTAATACTTATTCTTACAATATTTTATATTATTTCAAAAGTTGTTGGAAATCTTCTTATGTGGTGTATGCCGCCTTTTCTTTCACAGTTCTAAAGTTTTAGAATTATGAATTTTTTTTGGTGTGAAAATTGGAGAACTAATAAAAGTCATATGGTTTCTGATCATGCGAATAAGGCTTTTGTTCTGAAACTGTTTGTTTTTCTTGGTTAGAAAATTCTTAACAGAGAACGTAATGTAGAGAGTGGCAAATAAATTACGAGATTATTGCTTACGCTTCCTTTGTCAGTCATCACAAGTATACATATATGTGTATCCTAATCTTCTCGGCCATTGCTATAACGTTTAAACAACTCAAAATATAAGGAAATGATAAAAAACTATTTCATCTATATCTAGGATAAGTTTCGATATCATTTATGTACATACTCTTCATGCAGTGAATAGTATTATCTGTATGTATGCAAACCCTATTCATCCCTCAGTTTTTGAGCTAGAGGGCTGAATTTATGCACCGAAAACTGTACATATCTCGGAATCAGGCGAATCGGACTGCTAAAATACAAAATCATGTTGTTTTTTTTTTTTTTTTTTGCATTATCGAACTGAAATTTGAAGACTATAAATGCGTGACCCATATTTACAAACCGGATTACTGGATTGTATAGATCCCATAAGAATGACAATTGAAATTCATGTTCTTGTTTTCCGTGTTATCGAAATGAAATTTGGATAGTATGAATATCTGATCAATGTTCACGAAATATATAAATTTCAAGTCCCAAGGATTACTGAATTCTGTAGCTCCTATACAAATATTTCGGTCCTAATGGTGAAACGATGTACATATACTAAACATAAGTTAAATCAATAATGCATATCTGATCCATCGCATGTCACGAAACATGTAAATTTCAAGTCCCTAGGATTACTGAATCTTGTAGCTCCTATACAAATATTTCGGTCCTAATGGTGAAACGATGTACATATACTGACTCTATTCTAAAGATAAGTTAAATCAATAATGCAATATTTTTGTATGCTCAATCACAGAAGCATATGCGACATTTTTTTGGGAATTAATATTCCATATTTCCAAATGTGTTAGAAATTTTGATGACATCTTAGAGTAGTGAGATTAATTGAACACAAATCTAAAACAAAGACAAGGAAATATGTGCTTCATGTTGGGAAGTTGTACATGCATAGTTCTTTTGGAGAGGCAATACTTTCGTCCTTTAGAGTCACCCTTCGTCCACTACACCCAGTCTTATGATGTTATTATTGCGGACTTTATATGTATAAGTGAGTAGCGTGTAAATTCATAATTCATTTTTATTTCATTTTATTTATTTATTTATTTATAAACAGCTTAAGTGCACTTAAAAGTACATACAAACTAATAATTCATTTTTAATAATAAGAATTCATAGAATTCCCAGGTTTTTTTTTGAATAAATTACTCAACTTATAATAAATAAAATAATTATTTACTATTTACAGATACATTTTATTCTTGATTATACAATAGTGAAGAATTTTAACAAGTTCCATTAAAACATGAAAAAAAAAAACTAGTTTATAACAATCACGAATCACCTCAAACGTTCACAATTAAATAAAATTACGTGTACAATGAATCATCTTATTGTACTTAGTTTAAAATAAGAATTTTCGATTTTCGAAAAATGCGAAGAACAACAATTCATTATATTATCCTTAATAGTTTTGGGCAATTTAAACGAAAGTTTGCACATTTTTATTATCGTTTTGTTATTCTATTTTCTTCTCAAACATTTTAAACGAAAGAAAGAACGACTTACCTTCATAGATTTAGTACAATTAGGTAGAGTTGAGTAGAGTCCACAGAGCGAATCCTGGTGTATTACTTTTTTATTTAATTTGAAAACTTTGCTTTACTGCAGCAACTTGTAACTGCAACGTAGTCAGCGAGCCACGTATTGCAGATACTCAGATACATATCTATACATAACAATCGTACACTCTTACCAAAATAGGTATCACATATGCGAGCGAGGGTTCCTAGTGGTCTTGCTCTGACTGCCGGCCGGCCACCCTAAAGATGAATTCATTGCAGTTTGGCATTTTTGGCTTGCATCTTGGCTTTTGGCCAAAAAAAAAAAAAAAGAAAAAGAAAGTAAAGGAAACGAAACGAAAAGCAAACAGTGGAAATAAATGATGGCAAAAGCATGAGTTCGAGAATTCACTTTAAAAGCAAATAAACCTTAAATGAATTAAGAAGAAACAAATAACCAAACAAAACAAACGAAGGAACGAAATGAACAAAATAAAACAAATAAAATGCAAGAATTGGTCACTGAATTGGTTGGTCCTTAGCTTGATTGTTGGACCTGCTACACCCTGCTGTGTTCCTCTTTGCCAACAACTTTACTATTCACATTTCACTTCACATTCATGTTGCATTCCTACAATAGAAAGAATACAGAAAAATGAAAAGAGTAACAAATGAATGAAGGCAAAACATTTGCACACATTTTCCAGCTCATTGCCAAAGCGTTGACTTGGTTAAAATGAAACTAAAAATGTGCGGTAGATTTTATATGCAAATTAAACATTAAGTTTTTACTATTTTTAAGGATTTTTCCAGTGCAAATTAATTATAAATCAAAAAATTAGCTAGTTGAGTTCAGTTTCAAAGGCAAAGGAATTGTAGGTGTTTTACTTTTTATTTTTTTTTGAGTTTTTGACTTTAAAAATGAATTTAATTGGCCCTCTGACATATGTCCGTTGTTTACTCTTGGCAATTAAAAAGTTTATTAAAAGACCAGTGGGTTTTCTTTTTTTTAGCCCTTTTCTCAAAACCATTAGAAGTGGAAAACTTTAAGTGAAAGAACTTTGTACTTAAAAAAAAAGAAAATATCATTCAAATGAATTAGCATTTTTAATATCAATGGATACAAATGGGTCCATGATCGACCAAAACTTTGGAAAACATTAATTACATAATCATCGCAATATAACAGCAGACATTTTAGTGAGGATACAAGATACACACTTTCAATCCTTTGACCGAATCGTGAATTATATACCAAGCAAGGTTGGATAAGTAAAAGTTGTACAGGTTGATGCAGTGAGGTATTACTAGATGATCTGCATGACCTTTTTGGAAGTTCAAGTACTGCATTATTTATAATTTTTCTTTTAAATTAGAATTAGACGATGACTTTAATTGATGAATTGATTTTCCTTGAAAGGTATTTTGATATTTGTTGCATTGTACAATAGTTAAACTGGTGATAGTTTTTGAAAATTTCTGTGAACTCATTTATCATTTTGGTAGCTTGTGATCGTCTGTGGTATTGTTGTTAAACATATTTCCCTTTTCTTTTTTTTTCTTTTTTACGAGCTATGAAGTCTACCTTTATACGATCTATTTATATAAAAATCTATATACATAAAAATGGATGACAAAAATAGTTTGAAGGTGCTAAACTCCGACATCGTTTGTCAGATCACAATGAAAGTTGCCACATGTATGAATTTTTCCATGGAGAAGGTTTTTATGTTATTCACTTTGTTGTAACTCACCAGTTTTTTTTTAATTTTTCCAAACTTTCTTTTAATAAGAATTGCATCAATTTTTACTCTACTCTAAGTTTCATTATGTTATTATAAATATAAATAAATATATAAATTGAATCCAATTTAAAATACACAAAGCTCATTGCTGTAGAACTCAGTTGTTTTCCCTTCGTTCATTTAAACTCAGCTTTATTGTATGTTTTAAAGTTAACCGGAAAATGGCGCGTTTGTAAAAACGAAAAGATTCCAAACCAACAACAACATGCAATAAATCGTGAGTACTATATTCATTTGCGTAAATGAAAATGTTATTGGCTATGACAGAAGTTCGGATCGATACCAATCGATCACATTTCACTTATTCAAGAGATAGAACCTATGTACATATATAATTATAAATCACACACTAATATCAATTCAAGGGCGTAGCAATGCACCACGGGAAATGCTAGTAATTTATAAAAAGAGATTAGTTTATAAAATATAAATATAATGAGTCAATCATTTTTAATCAAAAACTATCCAATTAATTGTGGATGCTTAAATGATTCTTATTCTACATTCTATTGTATTTCTGTAATAATTCAAAAATCCCCTTGCGTAATTAAAGAAAATTAATATCAAATCAAATTCTGTACTGTAATTTAAATAATTTTCATTAAAAATCAATTTCTTACGAATTTCTTTTTATTTTGCTTTCATAAAAGAGAAAAAATACAATTTTTTTTTTTTTCAAAAAAAAACTTTGTTAAATGCAAGTTGTGCATACCAAATTTCAAGTAGACGGAAGAATAAGAAAACCACGGCAAATTTAAAGAAAAATTCAATTCGAAGAAACAACTTTCGTCCTTTTGTCATCTGAATTGTATTCCATTGTGCACTTTACGCGTTTCCATTTCCGTTTCCTTTAATCACCGACAAAAGTTTCCATTTTTCATATTTTCCTTTCTTGTTTTTTCTACTCTTTTCCTTCTCCTCTTTGAAAACTTTATTTTACTTTTGCATTGAAATTACAGAACGTGAGTTGGTTGCTGGTTTTTGAGCAGTTTATAATGATTATACGTATCTAATCTTGAGATATTAATTCTACCCAAGCTCATGGTTTAGTGCGCATAATTCCTCCTTTCCTTTG
This sequence comes from Amiota minor, assembly GCA_037043295.1. Classification (NCBI taxonomy): domain Eukaryota; kingdom Metazoa; phylum Arthropoda; class Insecta; order Diptera; family Drosophilidae; genus Amiota; species Amiota minor. The sequence goes on from JBAMAW010001787.1 coordinate 6,051,881, forward strand.
CTATACAACTCATAGTTGATCCATCGTGAATGCTAGAATGGACTTCATCATTCATTTGATGAATTTGCATAATGAGAGAAGATGGAAAATGGAAGTAGGAAGATGGTACAATATAATGAAGTAAGATATTTACATTCACGCTTTCAATTTTTTGTATGGCAAGTAAAACTTCTTTTCTACTTTATTAAGGATTTCCGGCATTTGACTCAAATATGAAAAAGCCCCCGGACAAAAAGGACAAGAAAGACAATCTTAGCATAGTCAACACTTTGAATGCGTTTAAAGTTAAGTTCAATCCTTAAGTTGAATCCTTCTTGAAACACTTATTTTCTATCAATCTAAATAACAACAATGTAATCAAATGAATCTACTAGGAGGCAATATTACTCAGGATTACTCAATTAATCCAAGACGAAGATATGAAATTGAAAATTGCATTATGTTGCAAACAAAAAATGCTATTTCTTATTGTTTGTTGTTGAGAGATTACTTCGATGCAAGTATGTTCTGTCTGCATTTGAGTGAAATTGCTGAAAACCACACAACATGGACATGTGAAGAATCAGCAATTGGGTGGGTGGTTTTTGGCGGTTTAAAGGCATCTACATGTGGGTTTTTTGCGGATGCCAAATTCCATCATTATCAGCAACACCAACTTCAAGCGTGCAAGGAGCAATATGTTATTCCATATTGCACATGACTCGCTTTAACCGCCAACAACAACAGCAACAGCAACCAATAGAAGCAGACTGTCTGTCTGACCGATAGACAGATTGTAAGACAGACACATAGACAAGCACTCAAAGTAAGATAGATGAGTTCAAAGTTCAGTAGTAAAAGAGCAATTATTGTTTATCATGTTTTGTGAAACAATGCAGCACGCGGTTATGGTTTCGGTTTCGGTTTCGGTTTCATACTCAGCTTGATTTGTTTCGGTTTTGGTTTATTTTGATTCAAATTGAGATTGTTTGGTTAAAACTTGAACTTCACATACACATACCTCATACATATTAACAATTGTTAAAAATTCTAAAGTGAAAAAGTCATTAATTTGTGTTTATGAATAATGAAAATATTCATTTACAACACATTGATCTACAGTTCAAATGGGTTAATTGGGTTATACACTAATCAGGCGTAAACTTTCTTGACTTTATTATGAGAAAATTGTATTGTAGCTAAACTGGTCATTGCATGAGACAAGTCTTTTGGGGCTGCACTATACTAAATTGGTCAGCACCTACTTTTGTGTATTAAAAATTGAATAAACCTTAAATTGCAATATGGCTAAGTTTCAAATTTAACCATTTTAATCAGCCTTCACACAATTAATGCAAAAATTGATAAACGCAATTCTTTAGTTAGTAATTTAAATTGACTGACGACAATTTGCATTTATATGGATATACATCTTCCATAGAAATTCATGGTTATAAATTCTTGATTGTTGTAAAAATGACTTTAAATTTTATTACCAATCATATTTATAATTAACATAGTACAAAATATTTTATACTCTACGGTAGAATTGTTTCTAAGGATTTGTCTTATTTTATTGCCATTTGAGTTTGCCAAGATAAAGTTGTTATTCTTCATTCTACTGATTACTGAGCGTACTTTATAACAACAATAAGATTCTTCTCCCATGCACACTCAATTACGTAGTACATCCTAAGTACAATAGTGTGCCTATCTGTCTACCTTTAGTCATAAATCTTAAAGTTTACGACAACAATTCAGTGTTTCAAAAGATGGCCATATAGTAATCTATCATTCAACATGATAGACACTCACTTGGCCTAAATAGGTTTCTCATACAACATTTCGCTGACAATCTCGTTGCTCTCTATATCTAGTTTTGTAGTATCTTAACAATGCAGAAACAGTCAAAGCCAAACCCGATTAATTGTGCAACGCACATTGTTCGATCCACACCAAACCGAACTGAACTGAACTGAACTGAACTGAACAGAACCGAACTGAACCGTTGGCAATATATTCTCATTAAGCTAACCGTTAGAGGATGAACATGAAAATGAATAAAGCCAGAAGGCGTTCTAGTCGTAAATTATGATAGACCCACACCAAAGGCAAGTCAAGTCAAGACAAGCCATGCTCAGCTATGCCATACCATGCCGAAACTCATAACTTTGCCAACGCAAAAAGCAAAATCTTCATGTTGCATGTTGCACACAAGTGGTGGTGGTGCTGCTGCTGCTGCTGTTGCTGTTGCTGCAAATACAATTTAATAGCCACTAAATAATCTCGCTCTCGGTGGCATGACCGTATCGAACAAGAAGAGAGAGTCCCCAAGAGGGAGAGATGGAGGGGTCAGTAACATGGCAACTTGATTGGAAGCATACCGAAATCACAATAAAGGAACGCGGAACGCATTCTCAAAATGCATCCTTACGTACTTACGTACCTACATTCGTAAGCGTGGCATGGCATGGCAAGGCAGCATCGGCTGAGTATTGTGAAGGGAAAGGAAGGAAAGGAGCAGGAAATGGTGAAAAAGAAAGACACTTTAATGCAATTACGTACGCGTTCTACGGCAGCAAATGGCAATTGGTGCAACAACAAGTTGTTGCAAGTAAGAAGTAACATTATCATGCGACTATATAGAATTTTTGGTTGCAAGCCTGGATAGTTAGCGAGCCAGTGAGCTAGCGAGTCAGTCTGGCTACCTGAATCATGATACACCTTTGTGGAGCAAAAACGTGTTTCATGGTTTCAGTTGAGATAGCAAAGCATTTCTTTCGCAGAAGATGAGGCAGCAGGAAATGCTTCCATGCGAATCATGTTGGTAAAGTTGCTGTGTGAGATTATTTTCCATCAGCAACACGAACAACAACAACAACAAACAACGACCAATAATGTCAAGAAGCAAATAGCAGGAATCAAAAGAAGACTCAGAGAGGAGCAGCAGGAGGAGAAAAAGTTGTGTTGTGTTGTGTTATGTTGTCTGTCTCCTTTGGAGTTGTTTCAATATATATTTTTGTTGCTACTGCTGTTGCTGCCACACAAAGAAAGTTGCATGAGTGAAAATTTAATCAAAATATTTGCACATCCGCCAGGAGCAATGTGGTGGCATGCAATCTAAAGAAAGAAGAGAGAAAGAACGAAATCAATGGGGAGTTTTGTGGTAATATTGTGTGGCTACTAGCACCAGCACCAGCATCAGCACCAGCATCAACAGCAGCAGGTCATGACAATAATGATGATGTTGATGATGCTATGGAAGACGATGGTGATGATGATGATGATGATGATGATATTCCAGCAACGCATTTCTTTCCAAACCAGTCAAACTTCATTTTTATCGCTGTTGCATCTGCCGTAACACCAATAACAACGATGTCGTCGTTGTCTTCTTCGATACTTTGTGGAGCATTGAAATACTCAATGGTTGTGGCAATGGTAGTGGCAGAACGCCATATCGACCACAACAGTCGTCAAAGACGAGTTTGACAATTATTTACCGTTCACACTTAACTGTTCATTTAGTGATGAAAACTGGCTTTAGTGATACAAACAGTTACAGAGCAGCGCAGCGCAGAGCAGAGAAAGACAAACATAGATATATTTTCGAGAGAAAGACATTTTTATGGCAATTTTCTTTGAACACAGAAGTTTGCGATTGTTTTTTTTTTTGTATTTATTTAATTAAATGTACCGCTTCTTGCAGCAAGTTGCCATCAACAGCATCAGCAACATCAACGAATGCCAACTTCTAATTGCAGCATCCAACTTCCATTTTCTATTTTCCATCTTCATCAGGCGGCAGTGGCATCCTGTTTTTCTATTTTCTATTTTCATTTTTGTGATGTTCAATGTGCACACGAAAAGTAATTAAGTGTTTTTCCTTTGGCTACATCTCGCACAGATTCATTTGTAAAAATTGTAATTTAATTGTTTTCTTTTACAAGTTTTCGCAATAATTATTTTCATTTATGAATGAATGAATGGATGTGTTTAAAAAGTAATGCTATACTCGGTGATTAAGTTGTAATTAAATAAAAATAAAAAAAATATACCCTCACATTTTATGTTCAAAATGAACTCGTAGTGTTTGCCATAAAATTTTTCAAGAGAAAGGATTTTTACATTGAATATATTCATCTACTAAGTGAGGTAAATTGAAATTTCAACTGATCGTCATAATTTAGTTACAACCTCTGATGTTTATTATAAGCAAATTAGTAAATTAAATTTTTTCAAATAAAGAATTTTAGATATTTTGAGTTCTCGTATAATTGAAACAATGAAGAAGATTCATTAATATTCATCGTTATCTTTAAAGAGTATTTAAGTTATCCAAGCCTCTCTTAGTTTCCTTTACTTGGCGTTTATTGAGCTCTTTATCGTGCATACAAGAATTATACATTTATATGTGTTTTGTATAAATCCATCGAGTAAAGTTCTTACCTACAGAAAGAAGCTTTACAAACACTGCCATGTGGATGATGCGCTTAAGTTTCCGAAGTGATTCTTATTTAATCTTCTCTAGCGCTTTTTATTAATGAGCTTCTTTTTCCTTGGAGATGAGAATTTCGGTTATACTAATTGCTCTAGATTCATTTAGAATTAAAACTGTTCTCTACCCAAGAGACCTTATCAACACTGCCAAGTATGTTGGGTATTTAAACTATGCCTATACAATAAATCAATAAATAAGGTAATCTTGTTAGTCAGATAATAATGTCTACACAATGCCTAGTGTTATAATTCCAAAACTTATTAGCACTGGTTTGTATCTAGATTATTTAACTTAACAAAGCCAAAGAATACCTAATTCTTCTCTGGCAAGTTCTCGAGTTCTTTTATATCAATACAAGTACTTTAGATAGAATTAATTATTGACTATTGTATAAACTCACAATAGAAAGTTTTAAGTATGTAAGGTATTTACAATAAATTAGTAAAACTAAATACATTTATTTTATTTATTTACTAGCGTTAACCGGCGTGCGTGTACAATGCGTTAATTGGGTGTTTCTTATAAAAAGCTTTGTTGTAAAATGTGTAATTAATAATTTACAATATATTTTAATATTCTATTATATTATAACCTAAGCAACTTTAAGAATCATTTGTTCTTTTAAAAAAAATCGGTTCAGTATATTTTGCACCAAAAAAAAAAAAAAATGTAAAAATGGCATAAAACTATCTATATCTGGACAACAGCGCTACCTGCCGGATCTAAATGTAGCAAAGAACCTGACTGTAACTCCATGAGTACAACAACAAAAAAAAAAAACAAAATCATCAAAATTGGTCCAGCTGCTCTCGAGTTTTGCGGGGTCATACTATTTTTTGAGTTCATTTTTATATATATCACTCGTAAGAAGAGAGTGAAGTGGTTCAGGTGGAGGGAGAATTTCTTCTAATTTGACTTCTCCTTGTAAGCAACACATGCCTTTCGATTCGTCCTTGAATTTCAATGCCAAGCAATGTTCACACACTACTGACATAGTACCTATTGATACTATACGATCGTCCTTGTAAGAAATCGAAGGATCGTAATCCATAACAGAATTTTCTTCATTTACCCATGAATTAGTAACTCGTACCTGATGATTCTCTCTCTCTCTCTCTCAGCTCTATATCTATCCCAAGCCTGACTGAGGCGAGCCTCACGTTCCGTTGACGATTCTTCATCTCTTGCTTAACGTACTCTTTTGGCATTCACTGTACAACGACCTATGTTCGAACGACGACGTCTTCCAGACATGACTTTATAATTTCTTGACAGTAATAATCAGACTTAAATAAAAAAAAATCTAAAATCACATTTGAAGAAACTTTGCTGTGTAAATAATGAGTAGCTGGAATATTGTAGTGACAGTAAATGCTTTTCCATGAATTATAACACTATGCCAACTTAATTAATTTTAAAGATAGGCATATAGGTATATGTATAGTGAAAATAACAGTATTTCTCCACTATTTAATTGATGTTATTATAAATATAAACCTTCCTCTTCAATCAGTCTATCTATTAAAAAAAAACCGCATCAAAATACGTTGCGTAGTTTCAAAGATTTAAGCTTACATAGGGATATAGGGACAGAGAAAGCGACTTTGTTTTATAATATGTAGTGATGATGATTTGTTTTTATATATCATGAAAATAAAACAAAAAAAAAATATTATTGTTTTAGATTCATTTGTATCCATTACTTTAAAAAGAGTGTTGTTATTTAAAATCTTATCAAAACTGCCAAGATGTCTGGCTCTTTTCAACTAAAACTTTATCTTTCTTCAATTTCAAAACTTTTATTTGTATTTTTTTTTTTGTTTTATTTTGTTTTTAATATTTTGCCATCATTTATACATATTATATTTCTTGCATCTATTTATTATTGTAACGCATAAATTCAATTAATTCTTATCTTATCATCATTTACTTGTCGTAGACTACATTTTACACTACTGCAAGTGGTTGGTTAAAGTAGAGACAATACAATTTCCTTTCTTGGTACTCGTATCAGATAATTAGGCAAAGAGATAACAGATAACCAAATACAAAGAAAACCGTATTCGAGTAGCAGACCAAGGTTTATCAGTTGTCGGTGTTGTCAAAGTATGCAGAACATTCAGAATTTCTACAATTTATTAAATACACGTATGTAAGTAACTTATTTCTAGCAGCTCTTGAGGTATACTTTTGTTGGTTTGTTTGTTCTTTCAATCAAAAAGACAAGAAAGATACGAACGAGTACACGTTTCACTACTATTATGCTTGTGTGTGTACGAGTATATACATACATACATACATATTTTATATTACCAAAATAACATCAGACTTAATTGAGTGCTTAAAAGATACAAACCCACAGAATCACAGATGCAGCGACGTGCCTCAACATCAGTTAAATAATGTAAATTAAGAGTAAAATTCAAGTTTTCATGAAATCATTTTATGTTACTCGTAATTTGATGACAAATTTTTTTTTTTTGTACAATTTCTGTATTCTTTGATTTTTTTTTTTCTTTTTTTTTTTTTGTTTTGCTGTTTTTGGAATGCGCTGAGGTGTCAGTTTATCATATAAACTCCTAGTTAGAGTCGTTTGTCAGAATGTGGAATTTCAAGTGTTTCTAGTTCGTGGAAAAATATAACACATACGAGTATAATAATTTTTTGTATTGCTCAACATTGTTAGTTGTGATTAAATCGCATTTTGATGTAGTTTAATTAGAAAATTTTGAAATGTGATAAGATTTTCTTTGAATTGTTTTTCTATTTTTATTACAGTTTCATGTGATGGTACTGTACTGTACTATTACATCAATTCAATTAAGTTTAAGCTAGCGAAATGAATTCATGGCAGTTTAATTAATATCTTTATTAAAATTAATATTTAATCTAATCTAAAGTATTTTCAATATTAGGAACCTCAATAAAAATGTGAAATTTGTTTACATTGATAGGGAGAAATAAATTTAATTTAATTTTATCGTTGTAAGCCATGGTCCTCTATAAATAAACTAGAATATTTGCTTTCATTTTTATAATAATTTGAAAAAGAAAAGTAAATTAAATTTATTAGCAAGTTGGTTTCGGTATTAAAATATATATGATTTATTACCAAAGTTGAAGTTGCTAGTTTTTTTTTTTTTGTTTAATGAAATTTGTAATTCATACTGGGGCCTCATAAATGTTTAGAGAAGATCAAACCGCGTTGCCAACAATGGTATATTTTAAGTCTTCATTGATGGCACTTTTGCGCGTCAGCAGTTGAATTGTCACAACTAAAATACACTCATTTTGCAGTCAATAATTTTTTCTTTTAAGACAATCTTGCGATATTTTTGTTTTTATTTTACTTGTGAAACGATATTTTTTCATTTGTTTGTATAAGAAGAAGAGAAACTGTTAAACTGTTGAAAATTTAATCAATGAGGTTGTTCACGGACAGATGAGATTAAATATCATTTTATCATCATTTCAACGTTTATTTACTTTGTCAACTTTTTAAATATTTTTAATGATTTTGTAGTTTTGAAAATTATATTTGGTATTTTGAATTCATGCGAGTTTTGGAATTCAAAAAATTTTTTATCTTTTTCATTAAAATCATTATAAATTAAAGCTTTTGAAGTAATCTGAGAGATTGTAGCCGTTGTCGCTCTTGGTTAATAGACTTCTTCGAAATCCCTATTATTTAAAAAAAAAAAAATTGGAACGAAAAGTAATTTTAATTTTTTTGTTTGAAAGTCCCATACACTGATAAAATTCTGATCTGAAAGATTTCTTTTTTTGGTAAATTATCTTTAAAAAACTGTCCATGATCTCTCAGACAATTGCTAAATTTGCTCAGGGAAAATTACATTGTTGCAAAAATTAAAAATTTGACTGTTAAATAAGTTAATTTGTACCTATATTGTGTTAAAATTTGATTCGAAAATGTAAACCTGAAGGGTGAGAACGTTTCACCCTTCGCATGTTGCAGCTGTTATCGCAGAGATTTTTGTAGGCTTTCAAGTAATTTTAAGTAGTCTACGCGGCGGTTTCTTCTTACAATGTTGAAATACTGCGATCACGATGTAATACTGAGTTTTCAACATATTTAATAAAGGGCTTCGACAAAAAATCTAACTTGTCATAATCACCTAGATGTAATGGGCTTTGATTTATCAGTATTTACCACCATATTCTAGATTTTAAACCATACATGATTCCAATCGGTTGTGTCGAGTTTGTAGAATGAAGTTCTCGAGGCAAGTATAGCTGCGTATCTCCAACAATTTGTAAATCTGCGATTAATGTATATATTGTACTCAGTATCTGAAGGTATGTTTAATCAAAATAGGAATTCAATTGCAATAGAATATATCAAAAGCATTTCCTAAATTGCTTGTGGCTTTTGATATAAGTACTTGTATGGTTAAGCATTAATTTTGTATTGTTTTGTAGTTGGAGGATTCTTAGGATCCAACGAATAATCTTCTGCTTTCCATCTTCAATGCCTTGTTATTCCAAATCTAAAAATAATTCATGAGACTCTTTCATCAATAATCTTCTTAAATTTCCTATTAATTAGATCAATATAGTAAGATTTTGTGACCATTTATTTCAAGTTTCAATCATTTTTAAATCGATTTGATTGGACTTCATTAATCTCCTAAATTTTTTATACCATAAGTTAACTTGTAGCAGCTTTTTTTCTATAGATTTATTAAACGATAATTATAATCTTATTACAATTTTTACAGAATTTATTAAATTTCATGCTACTTAAGTGAAACTTTATTTAATTACTCATTATTTTTGCTTTCTTCTTAATGCAATAAATTAAAAATTCAAAGGTTTCCGTTTTACAAAAGAATTAAATGAAGGCAAAAATATTTATTTGCAAAAAAATTTAAAAACCTTTATTGATGCTGAACAAATTGATGACGAGATCCGATTTATGAATTCAACCATGACGTAAATGTGTGTTCCCTCATTTAACTCAACATATTTATTGTATCTATTCATTCATTCACTCATTAACTCATTGAGTCACTCATTCATTATTCGCTCACTTAAAAGGTTCATTAATTTTGGCGCCTTTTAAATTTTTGAGTTATTTAAGTTTATTTTAATTACACACGACTGAATTTCTGAATTATGGAAAATAGTAATAAAAAAAATACAATAATGAAAAAATAAATGATAAATATTGTAAATGCAAAACTTAATGTTTCAGCTCAACTGCTCCTCAACTCCATCAAACGAATATCATGTTTCAAAGAAATGCAATTTACAAACTAAAATACTCATAAAAAAACTATTGCATTATTAATGAAATTGTTTTTTTTATTGTTGGAAATAATTTAAAAAAATACTAAACAGCAAATTGTTAATTATAGTTATTCTTGTTGTTGTTGTTGTTGTCGATAATAAAATACTATCATTTTACCACTTACTATTGAATTATAGTTTATTATTATTGACTACATCTTATTTAACATAAGTTTTAACTTAAGATATGCAATACTATAAGTTAAAAGGAATAGTAAAATTTAAAGATTACTTCATAGGGATTACTTCATAAGTTAGTTATAGGTATTATAGTCTCCCGATTGATAATTTTTCAACTTCTCAACAATTTTTAACAAGTATTTACTAAGATATGCAGTATCATGAAAGAGAAGTTCATGTGGCAACTGTCTTATTACCATGCGACTACACCAAGGATTATTTCGAAGTAAGAAAACATTTCTGAGAGGGTTTTTTGTACTATAGAACTGAAATTTGAACACTATTAGTTTCTAATCCATCTCCACCAACCTTATCAAATTCAAAACCATAAAGTTACTAGACCATACAAACCCATAGGTTTCTTGCATGAGGACCCCTTCAAATTTTTAATTATATTTAAGTTTTAGTATTTTTGGTATAGCCCCGAACTGTACCTTCTGTGAAAATTTCAACTTTCTACCTATTACGGATCATGAGATATAGCCCAAGGACGGATGGACGGCCAATGTAGCCTTAGTAATAAAGTTCCGTTTGGTACCCTTTGGACATAGAACCCTAAAAAGCAGTGTCTTGATTTTTGTGGTAAACAAAAAAGCGTAGTGCCCGGATTATCCGGATTATCTACAGGCTTAGAATGGGTCCGGTATTTCGAATTCATAAATATATGTATTATAGTTTTCATTTCTTTCCATTCATTTATTTTTCTTTTCTGATAATGCGGATATCTTAGATTGTTTTAATAGACTATGATGTAGCAACACTTTTGCAAGTAACATTTTGGGACTCCCCCAATTTTCTGATAGTTAAATTTCGGTTCAACAAAATAATTTGAAGATGAGACAAACTTTTGCAAAAGAACATGTAAACATTTTGTGGAGCAACTAAACAAAATAAATTTATTTTGTTATGATTCTGCTCAAAGTATTCACAGTCCAAAGGGAGAGAAATTCCTTATGCGTTTCACAAAAAAGATTGTTAGGCAAGCTGGAGTCATCATTATGGTTTGGGCATGGTTTCTGGAATGACGTCGGACCAATATAATGAATTACTGATACCATGAAATCTTGGAAATTATCATGTTTCTCTACTCTAAAGAAAATATACCACTGAGATGGAGTTTTCAATAGAATAATGATTCAAAAAACCCATCTTAGTTTGTCAAGGATTGATTCAAAGAGAAGGATGTCAGTTTATTAAGAATGTAAGGTTAATCAATCGCCGAGCTTGCATTCGTTTTGATCTGAAGAACATGTTCCAAAATTCCAGTGAAAACTAATACGTAATCAGTATGCAAAAAAAGAAACAGAAAAGGTTATTCAACATTTACAAATTATTTTTGTGTAGATTCACCATTTCTTTTTTTGTTTTTTATAGAAAATGAAAAATAATTGACTTTGAAATTTAATGGTGCTTCCATACATACATCATTTCTAGTTAGATTAGACTTATTTATTTACTTAAACTCAATTTGGTTGAAAGAAAATAACAGAAAACTTTAATTGAAGTACGAAATTATGAAATAAATTTAGAAAATCTGTTATTGATTTGTTACTGTCAATAGTTTAATTTATTTTAGTTTCTATGATTTATGCAATTTTCCTTTTTAATGTTTTTTATTTATTTAAAGAGTCAAGAATTTTATTGAGTTTATAGAAATAGGTTTATAAATTTACATTGTAATGCATATTGAAATTTCTACAACACTTCAATTGGATTTTCCAATTAGTTTTAATAGAACAACTTAATTTTCATTAATTGTCATTAGAATTTTGTGTGGTTTTGTGGTCAATTCTATTTTAATCGTTTCTCTTTCTGAACAAATTTATTGACAAGCATCTTTGTAATAAGTATTTTCAAATTTATCTTACACATATGTCAATGTAAAAATAATTGAAGCAACAAAACCACAACAGCAGCAGTTGCAGTAAAGACATAAATTGTATCTTTACAAAATTTATGACTTAAAATACCATGAAATGTCAAATGCAACCAGCAATAATCAGAACCGTAGCCCTACATACTTGTATTTGTATAATGAAAATCTACACTACTTTTCTACCGACTACTACTATTTGGGTAATTGAACTGAAGAAGTTGTGTGTCAATTGCTATAAATTTATATGTACACAAGTATCTTTGAGTTTGTGTGGTCAGAAATTCAAGTTCTTGTCAAACGGGCTGAATGTCTTAAGATTTACCATTTTCCTTCTCTTCTGCTCTTCATCTGCTTCTTCTGTATGCTAAACAATTGTCAAATTATATTTTGTTTTTAGGTAAATTGCAAAGCTTTTCATTAATAATTGCAATAAAATTTATTATGCTTGCAATTTTCTTGAAACGATTTTACCATGACAAACATGACATGTCATTTGTACTGTAAATTTATAGAATTAATTAAAAAAAAAAAAAAGAATAGAAAAAATTAACAATTACATTTCATTTAAGATATTTTTTAAGCAAAATATGGAAAGCAACCCATTTTAGTTGACCATTTTTCAAGATTTTCTTAAACAAAACCTGAAAAGTTGCTCAAAAAATAAAAAGTGATCCATTGACGGAAACAATTGGTAAGCGCAATGTGGCAACTCTGTTGATTAAGCAGCTTGGGATCAAAATGAAGTACTACTAATGTTTCCTTGATCAAGTTTTTTCGTGTTGCCAGAGATTTCTCACTTCTTTTTTTTATTTTTTTTTGGCTTAAATGGATAATTTGTTGTCGTTGAAGATCCCTAGTGACTTATAACATCTATGAGATCCTAGCATATGCACAGCATGAGCCCTCTTCCCTTGGTTATTCCGCTTTGATTATGGGATATTTTATTTTTTAATTTTTATTTTCAGGCAACATTTCCCAGCTGTTCAGTTGATTTCAGATTGGATGTTACCCATCTTTCCTTTTTGTAACTCTTTCTCATGCCTTTTAAACGGACTGTATCATATTTACCTATTCTGCAATGTTTGTAGGTTAGAATTTTTGTCTTTTACACTTAGATTTCCACTCATAAAGTTTCAAAACTATACCTAACATTCAGTTTGGAATAAAAGTTGCTGTAGTTAAGTCACCTCATGTATTTGAGATGTTTCAGAAACAGTTCTTATTAGGATTTACTAATTCGTATCGGTAAATTTTTAATTCCTGAGAAAGACATATGTTTGCTTATAAATAATTAGAATTGTTTTTAATAATAGAATGTAATGTAATGTAGTATTGTCAAGGTCATGTAATATGTTTGTTTACTGGAACCTAGAAGGCGTTTTTCCATTTATTTTATTATTATCAATTATTTAGAATTTTAGTTTTACCATTTTGAAGAATCTCTTGAGAAAATGCTTTGGGTAAATAATCACTCATTCAATTGCCAAGGTTATTAACTTTATAAAAGATTTACCTACAACTTCAATCATCACGATGAAGGCAATTAAAAACTGTTAATGTTATGGTTGATAAATCGAATATAATATAATGGGATGTGATGTGATGTTATGATATTCATTAAAATATTTAATTTCATTTACAAAACAATTTTTTATTATTAACACGCTATGCTGCCATAAATCCATCAAGTCAAGTCAAAGTCAAGTAGCTTCTTGTGGCAAATGCAAGCACATCAAATGATCAAATGATGTCAAAAGTTAAATTAAAGTATGTGTGCAACTCGCATTAGTCGTGTTAGATATTGTACTTAGATGCAATCATAGATAATTTGTATATGGTATGTATATTATATACAGTAAATCCGAGAACGTGTGTTTTGCATTTGTTCGTAAGTATTGTATGTATTGCATGCAAGTGTAGAATTAGATATATATTTAGATGCTTAAGAAAATATTTAGTTGCGTGTATTACGACTTCTGCAAATCTAAACAAGTTTGCACGTCAAAGTTTTTGCTTCGTAGAACTCTCTCTCTTATTCACTCGCTAACTCATTCACTCAATCACTCGCCACATTCACCCATTCAACCAATCCCACAATTATTTTCTTGACTCTGCGATTCATTCAAGTTCTAAGTCTGCTGCATTCGGTCTGAGGTCTATTCGTCGTTGGGTTGTTATTCGTTTCGTTTTTGTTTTACTATTCTACAATAGTATAACTTTTTTTATGGATGGTGAAGACCTCATTGTCTGGGGTAAGGTTAATAGCAATAATAAATATAAAAACTAATAAACATGAGAAATTAGCTGATGCGATGCATTGCGAGGAAATGCAACAATCCCAAAGCCCTGGCAACCATCAGATTATTTTGTTCAATTCAGTTGTTCATTTGTTCAGTTCATTTCTGTTCTCTTGTGTTATGTTTAGTTTCTTAAAGAATGGTCCAAATGAAAGAATGAACATCTAATGGATGGTTATAACTCATGGCGCTGTGCAAAAGTATCTTTGCATGCATGCAGTGTATCTACGAGAATATCTTTTTTGTAGAATCTTTCATCTTGTCGAGTCAGAGGAAACGCAACCATTGTACTTTGCGCACATAATCAGTCAGTCATAATTCCGCTTTAGGTGCCCAACACACAAACAACAACAAAGAGAAGACTTTGAGACAGGTGGGCAAGTGGCAGATACATTATTTGTGTACGTATATATATTTATGTTTTGCAAATTGTAGTTAGTTAATGTTTTAGTGAGTGCACATAGAGGCCAACTCTCAGATACTCACTCATATGTGATATTGCCCTTTGCTGCAGTTTCAAATCACAAGAACATGGCAGGGAGGACGAAGACGAAGGTGTTTCACCTGAACTTGACTTTGACTTGACTCGCTTTGGCTTGCTTGGCTTGGCGTGGCTTCAGCTAACTTAGAATGCCAGAAGTAACTCGTTATCAATTACATAAATACAAACAAATGCACACACATAGATATTAAGTATACTAGCAAGTAGAAATTAATGCTAAACATAACATAAGATATTCTCTACTTGCTTGCTCCCTTTGGGTAATTGTAAAGTGCAACTAAATACAAGTTAATTACTTCTTCATGTTGCTGTTCAGAAGGTAGCATCCATTCAATTCAACATAGATACAAAAGGCTCCATGCTAAATACATACAAATACTAAGCCAGTGCGCGAAGGTTACTTTAAAGAAATGATCTCTTGTCTCATGGTTCTTAGTTTTGCATCTGTTTCACTGTATTTATTTTTTTTCTGCAAGAGACTTTATAGCTTGGTGTCTTCTTGATGTCGTTGTTTGAAAACAAAATTAAATAATGTGAAATGTTTAGCTTTTATCTTGACCCTCATGGTGGTCAATACAATGAACTCGTAAGTAAGGAAGTTGACTGCTTCCAAGTGCCAATCGTCAAACATTTTTTATTATCCTTTTCTACAGAAACCTTCTGTATTTAAGATTCAACCACATGTCAAAATTAAACACATACGATCGATCTCCAAGACTCTCATCTCTAGCGACGTGGTCTTCTTTCGACTAAATGGCTATGTAAACAAGGAAATCATTCATATTTGGTCCTAAAAGAGTCTAAAGAATATATTAAAGACTTTATTAAGTCACCATTTCTTTTTGATTTTGCGATTTAGCGATGTTCGACACAAGTAGTAGAACAATCGATCTACATCACACTGACAATTCGCAGATTAAGAATCCTTTACAATTTATTGCAGGTTCTTGTTCATCCTAACAACAACGTACATCTTCTTTAATTATTCACTCGCGCTGATCATGCAAATACAAATACAAATACAAGATCCCAAATGCAGCCATACATAATTTTCTTCATTGTTTCTTGGTTTATTTTTATTTATACATTATAAAGAATTCAAAATAAAAGTGTCATAAAGAATCATGGATTTAATAATTATTTTTGAAGGAAACATTTCTATTCAAAAACTAAGGAAGAAATAGGCAAATTCCCTATTAAGTAGATTCACCTTGCAAAGCTGACTAAGCCAATGTAGTCATACTGTAAGGGCTCCACAATACCACGGTTCTATGAGTTAATAAAGTGATAAATCATTTTTCGCTAGTGTTGTGAAGTGGTGTACAAAAAATGATGATGACTGATTATCAGGCCAAATAAAAAAAAAAAATAAAAAACAAAAATGAACTTATTGAAATACTTACAATAAATATGTCAACATTGTCGGGGAAAAAATGGTAACATGTCATTATCAGAGTCATGAAACACTATTTCAAACAAAGTTTAATTTTTCGTTCACATTTTTTTCGTTATTGGATAAGAAAAAAATACATGTGTTATATTAAATTTTTGAAGCAGTCAAAGAGGAAATTGAAATTTCAGTTGTAGCGCCTGTAAAAAGTCACTTTAATTTTTTTTTCTTAATTACATATTTTCTAATCTTTTTCGTTGTCATGCTGAATAGTTAAAGGTGTCAACTGAAATTACTCCTTATTAATTTTTATTGTAATACAATAATTAAACGAGGGCACGAGGGTATATGGTACATTTCCGATGAGTACAATAAGTAAGTTAAGGTGATAATGGTTTTGTGTTTTATGGGGGCTATACTATATATTGTATACATTCATACATACACAAACCTTTGTTAGGAATACCATCATTACTTGTACTCGCTTAATGTGTATTCTGATGTTTAACAATAATGACTTCATTCACAATATTGGAACATAGAAATGTATATTTGTCTATGGATATACAAGTATTGTATGTATATTGTATATGGTAGATATGGTTCAATGGTGCTGTACAATAAGCACGCGGAGTTAAATACAAATGAAAAATAATATGTTTAATAGATAAAATAAATAGAACTCTAATTAGAAAGACTCCATTAGTGGTGCTTTAACAAAGATAAAAATGTTTTTTCGTTTAAATTGGAACTGTTCACATTTTAAAGTTATCATGTAGAATTTCAAACATGCTCACATATTTTTAATTGATTGGTGATGTTAAAAATCTGATTGTTATAGTATAACTGGCATTTTTATATTCTATATTGCATATGATGGGATATCAGAGTTTCAGAATTTTAAAATTAACCAACAATCAAGTCCAGATAAAGGCAGGACTCTGAATCAACTACACCTTTAATAGGAACTTACAACTTGACCAAAAAGAGAATATTTACTGACACAATCATAAAAATATTTTCAATCACTTAAAATTAATCAAGTTCAGCACTCAATTAAGCTTATCTTGGCAATTGATCGTTCTGGGGTTCCTAGGTAATGAGACATCGGATGAGTCTGCTACAAAAGAATTGGCTCTGTCAGTTTCTCTTATGATTATTGATATTTGTAGACCTCTAAAAGATGTCCAGGGAGGTAGCAGCCATATTGTTGGGCAAATGAGTTACGCTCTCAACGGCGATGGATGGATAATTTAGCCTTGCTACTATCCGAAAAGGAACTCCGAGCTCTTACTATTTTACAAGAATAGGATTCAGATGATGACGGGAGTCCTAACAAAGGCAATAAGGATATATGTTCCACATTAAGACTTCTTTTGCAGCTGTAGAGATAAGGAAAACTCAAATATATTCCTTCTTTCAAGGATATGAAAAGTTTAGCAAAATTACCACTAGAAGACCTGGCTCTGTTCGTTAATTTTGTGGGTTTGATTTCAGAGATGGAGAATGATATCTGCGACCAACTAAGGACACCTAACTTGAGTCCATGGGCTGCAACTATGTAAATTATAAAATATTATAAAAAACTTAATACATCTCCAGTTTTAAACAAAATTCACTTAGAAAATTCAATCATTCAATTTATTTTTAGTATATACAAGTCTTAAACAATTGACATATTCGGGATTATTTTGATTTTCTGTCGAAGATACTTTCACTTTTATATAGACCTTAAGAATATTTGTTATCATTTGGAGTCTGAATTCTGATTCTGTGTTATAATTTTTGTTATATTTTTTGGTCCTTCCACACTATTCAGTTCAATATTGATTTCTCAATTCGTAATTGCAAATTGAATTCTTTAATCTCAACTTCATCAACAATTGGTTTCGGAACTAATACATTATACAATATTTTCCATCAAAGCTGAAGAGTTTTTCTTTGTTTCCTTCGTCATCAATCTGAATTTCATTCAATTCGTTAACTTAAGCCTAATAAGAAGATGATGATGATGATGATGTTCTATTGTGTAAATGCCTTATCAAGTTATCCAATTTCTCAAATATTAAACTTATATTTCTTCTTTCTTGTTTTATTTGCAGTTTAAATAAAGAATAATACAGCAAAGTGCACGGAATCGGTAACAACTAATGCGATACTATTAGGACAAGTACTATAAAGGATTATAACAGCAACAATAGCAAAGGCAAACAACGCTCAAGATTGCACAAAGAAATAGTAAATAGAAATAGTAGTAGTTGTAGCAACTTCCTGCCAAGGCACATATCCAAGCGAAGAAAAAATAAAGGAAATAGAGATCAGAAAATAGAAGACTTACGGAACGGAACAGCTTTGCGCACAAATTGAGTAAGCCAAGTCGTGAGCAAGAAACAAATAGAAACAAGCAGCGTAAAGTGAAAATACAAGAAAATACGACAGGAAAGTACAGTAAAACATATCAACAACAAACTAAATTAAACGGAAAATAGTGCAGTCAAAGAAAACCTGGCAGCGAAGAGTCAGTAAACCAAATTAAAAAAGGTACCGGAAGAAAAAAAACTATAAAAGGAGAACGAACGGAATTAAGCGACTGAATGCGAAAGTGAAATAAATTGTTTTGATTAATGTTAAGCATACACAGTGGTGGCGCCGCCGGAAAACAGAAAATGAGCACCGAACGCACTGCAAAAGGATGCGCTTAATTCCAGAGTAAACAAGAGAAAATAAAGGGGAACAGAAATAGAAAGACAGAGAGACGCACGCACACATTAACGTACACCACCATCATATACACAAGCACTAAATAGAATTTTTGAATATCACCGTAATTAGAGAGTGCCAGGTGCGATAAAAACCACCGTTGCCATATTACTAATAGGAGCACCTACAACAAGAGAAGAACCCGCGACAAAATGGCGTTCTTTTGGAGACGTCGTTCGACGTCAATTGTAAAAATCGTTGCCATACTTACCGCCATTTGGTTCTTCATAGCCTTTCTCATTTATACAGAAGACACGCGTCGCGAGGCAAGCAGTGTGAGTGGCGGTGGAAATGGCGGTGGCCTCGCCAACAAATTCAATAGCATGGCATTGTCATTGAAAAGCGTTGCGGGTGGTCGCGGAGGAAGTGCTGTAGAGGATACAGATGCGCGTGGCTTTGAAGGTGGTGGCGGTTATGGTGTCAATGGGAATGTCATTCCTGGTGGTGGTGGTGGCAGTGATACATTGGGCAAACGTGCAGCCCCCCCTATTGCTGAGCCTGATATTCCTGTCCATGATACTGAGCAAGCAGCCGGGAAAGAAGCGGTCGTTCATGACACCTACTTTGATATTGAAGCTGATGCTGGCCGTAACTTTGATGGTGCCAAGACGAAATACAATAATGTTGTGGTTCACGATAATGAGAAAAATCAACATCAGAAACACTCCAAAGAGAGGGAGGCACATAATCAAAAGAACCAGCAACAAGAGCAACAGGAGCAAAGACGGAAACAGGATGAAGGTGAGCTTAATTATATTGATTAAGGTTTCCGTACCATACCTTCTCACGCGCATTTCATTCAGATACGCACACTCACACACACACACACAAACACATACACGCTCACATTCCACGCCGTAGCTCGTTTGTCGTAATGTGTTACATTGATATGATAAGCATGAGAAATGTGTTGCGCAACTTGGATGCGGGGATTGGTTTGGTTGGATTGGGTTGGGTTGTTTGTAATGTTGTTGTCAGTTGCACTTGAGATGTGCTTGCTTTCTGAGTGAATTATACTTGATGGAATGAATGAAGTAATTAATAGTAGTAGTACATAGTAACGTCGACGGAATTAACCAAATTTATGTCAAGTCTTGTCTTTTGTGTGAGTGTGCGTATTGCATAATACTCCTTAAAGGTTCAATGAACGCAGTCTCGGTTACACTTTATTGGTCGAGTGCAATGAAAATCACATAATTTTCATGATAATGCAAGTTAATATAAATTCCAATGCATGCATTTGTCCTTATTTTATCTAAAGCTTGATTTTAATGACAATGAGTAGTCTGATATGTTATTGTAGAATACATGAATCGGATGTTTGTAATGCATTCAGGCTTGCATTGGAGGAGCTTCAAGGTTTGATTCCCATAGAATTTTTACGGCTGCCGCTGTTTTTTAATCCATTGCAGAATGTTACATCATCATCATCACATAATATAAACAAAATTCCTGTCCCATCCCATATACAGAACTTCCAAACCATACAACAGATTTTGATACCGTTTTCACTGCTACTTAGAGATTGTAATGAATGTAATGAATATTGAAATATCCTTTGGGTATTTTACAATTTCTGGTAGGAAATTTTGAATCATTTCTCATTATTTATAACAGCAAAGTTTCTTCAAATCTGATTTCGTAATTGGGCTTCAAGTAATCGTTATTATTATTATTTAAATCTTTTAAATGAAATAAAAAACAACTGGAAATTCGAAATAATCCCTGACTAATGTCAGTTCCAACTCTAGAATAGATTAATGAATAATTGTAGGTTGTCGTTGCATTCAGCATATTTACATATATTAAATCATATTTCTAATACAAAACTTTGTCTTTTCTCTTGTTGTTTGGTAAAATCAAAATTTCTATTTTTAATTGGTATTTGTTTAGAGTTGATTACAGTCCATCTTTTTCCCTTATTATTCTATATGCAAGGCTAACTTTTTAGTTGTATGTTTACCTATAAAGTTGATTAGAAGATTTTGCTTTACACTCTATTTTCTTCAAAACTTTATACTTCTATGCAGCGTAAAATGTTGCAGGATTCTACATAAACATTGATTGAGTAATAGACCAAAAATTGAATATATAACTATATTATAATAAATGTTAGCAAATATATCTTTGGTAAATAAAGATTTACTGATTATATGTCAATGAATATTAAGTATTGTAATTTCAATATTGGAAAGCATCCAATTTTTTCAAGAAAGTCAATTTTCATTTATTTATACATAAAATGAAATTGAATAAAACTTTCTCACCGCATATTTTACTATTGTATATCATTGAAAATACTCTTTTACTCTCTGTGGGAAATATTTGTTTTATTCGTAGTTACTTTTACTTGCACTTCTTGCCAATTTTTATGACAATAAAATTAATAAAAACCTTTTACTGCATTGTCACTTTAAAAATGCACACAATAAATATAGAAAGAAACCTCAAAAATTTTACGAAACACATTCGACAATCGAAAATACTTTTATAAAACTCTAGATGCATTTTCAAATAATACAGAAAATGGATCCAATGGAAACATTTACTCACATCGAATCTATTGTAAGCGAAAAACAATTTCTCGTTGTGATTTCCTGTCTTTTGTTTTTAATGTCGATGAAACAATTTCTAACAGGTTTGTAACTGAAATCAATGTCAACTAGCGACAACAAATATATAAATAAATACCAATAACAATAACAGATGCAAAAAGTCAACCAAAAGATACTTGAAAGTTGCAAGTAGCAAGTAAAAAAACAACACCAGCAAACAGGTAACAATTTCAATGTCAAAATCAGACACGCCACATAAATGAAACTCAATCGGTAATCTAAAGTAGTCTTAAAAGTTAGTAGTGTACGAGTATCTACTAGTTCCAGCTCCCATTCCAATTCCAGATGGATGATTGGATTCCTTTGCATATCATTAAAAATGCGCATTAAGAATATTAAAATCTTTTACTTTACACGCAAAACTAATCAAGCGAAGCTCCTGGGTGGTGGTGGCAATGGTGGCTATGGTTTTAGTTCATAGAGAAACATAAATGTGTTACAAGTTTCTTTCATTAAAAAAACAAAAAACAAGAAAAAATGCAAAGTATTGTAGCAAAAAGATATCAATGGATTGATGAATGGATGGCTGGATGGATGAGTCTTTACGCAACTCGAATGAAATCAATGAAGCGAACGTTCAAAGTCAAAGTCTACTCGTATATAAGACGCACGCATCGGAACGTCAAACGATGAATCCAGGTGATGCCAGCAAAAAGAAGACTTCAAACTTTGATTATTTATAAAAGTGCAATGTGCGTGCGCGTGTGTGCGTGTTGCATGAGTGCATTGAGGCATGCGAACAACTTCAAATGAGTAAAAAATATGGAATAAAGGAGGAGACGTAGGATGGGCATGGGAACGATTGTTGGACAAGCATGTAACAAGTGATCCTTCTTCTCTTGGTTGGCATTGACTTGACTTCATCTGAATGACGCACGAGACATAAAAGCCGACACGACATGCCTTTGACTACAAGCACCACTCACATTCTGGAAGGCCCAAACTAAGCTTAGCTTGGCTTGACTTGAGCTTAGATTCTCTGACCGACTGACGTCTCTCTCTTCTTGTTATTTGGCATATTGTTGTTTGAACCAAACATTGATCGCTCACACTATTCAAACCGAAAGGCGCTTTATGTGAGACAAGCATTTAAGATTTTATCGCGCTCGAATTGAGCTAAACGTCTAGTTGAGTTGAGTCAAGTTGTGGTGAGGCTAAAGCTAAGACAAAGTTGAGGTCTATCTGCCCTAGCAGAAGCAGCTAGTCTACACTTACTAGGCAGGCAAGCAAGCTGGTTGGCAATGTTAATAGTTGAATTGTTGGGCGGTGTCAAGGGCGGAACCAATACAAAAGATAGTCAAAAGGTCGGGCTAGCAGTCACTCAGTCAGTCCGTCACTCAGTCACTCACTCACCTGATATGGTGTGGCGTGGTGGCAAGGCTTGGTGGTTGGTGAGGCGTTTACGAACAATGCACTTATTTGCAAATTTTCGTATCATGTTTGCATCTCTTCGTCTACATTTTCGTTTGTTGTCTTTTGTGGGTCTCCTCATGTTCTGATGCATTTGCTAGTGGTTGCTGTTCATTGTTGTTGTTATCTGTCCTTCTGACTGTTTATAGGTCTTTGTTATATCTGTCGTCCACCTATCTATCGTCGTTCAGTTGCAAGGTGGCAACGGAATAAGCCTGCAACATTGCAACACACATAAAAATTGTGTGTTGAACGTGATTTTGTCATGCCACAACATGATGACATTGAATTTCGACTGAATTTTCATTCGAAAAAAAAAAACTTGCCTAGAAATTGTTCAAATATTTCAAACATTCTATAATAAGTATAAACTAAGTTTGGTATAGTCGTACATCATCAATACACGTTCATGTTCGGAAAGAATGTTGAAAGGCTTGTTAAAGTATTGTCAACTGGTCTTCTCAATGTATCGATCGATTATAGATACATAGTAGATATATTGTCCTTGCCAATGTTAAATTTGAATTTAAGAATTTTAATGAATTTATCCAGTTGATTGGATTTATTATTCGATATAGCAATTTCCTTTTCCTGGTGTCTCAAACATCCAGTTAGCAAAATCTGTAGCTGAGGAACTTATTTTCTCTAGAACTCACCATGAGTATCATCAGTAAATCCTCCATGTATATGTGGATATATCTCCTTTGGCTTTCTCTGTTATGGAACTGTTTGTTCTGGTCTGTTAAGTAGGCTTTGTTCAACTCACTGAAAGGCTCAGGAGCAATGAATGCTATTTATCTCCAGGATAGTGAGCTCTATCATTACCCTTGTGCGCTTCATTCCCTACGATTCACACAACTGTCAGGGTGTTGGGTTGGAGTCTTAGTTCATCGAGTAGCTTGATTGATTCATATCAATTCTATTGGAACTTTACAACATGTCAATTTAATGCTCTAAAATTATAAAAGATCACTTTTCCATACATTTCCACACATTTCCATTTTCCATCACTTTTTCATTACAAATTCTCCCTTTTCAATTCATTCATTCATTCATTCTTTCATGCAAGTCTAATCACCCTTAGGTTCTGGCGTTAAAATTGCGTGCAAATCTACAACGCTTACCAACACAATGAATTTAAAAAAAAAAAAAAAGAACACCAGCTAATGCAGGAGGCTAGGTCGGACTGGACTGGACTAGGCTAGTCTAGACTTTTGTGCTCCTATCATGTATCCATGTTGGTGACCGAATGAACTACTAGAAGCGTTTCTCGCTTTCATACCCAACACTCTATGGCAATTCATGAATTGAACACCTTTTTTTCTGTTGTATTCTTTGTTGTTGTGTGTGTTGAGTGTGTAGACAACACAATAGTCTCTCCACCATGTGTATTTCATGTGCCTGGCCTGCTTTGACTGGTTGGCTGTTTGTACCTGGTAATTAGTGTTGTTGCGGTGGGTTTATTACGTGCCTTTGTGAGGTTGTCCATTATCCCGAGCATTGTGCCCTAGAGGAGTTGGCAGTGGTCTCATTGTAATCAACAGTGTACTCATTGCACTTTACCATGTATTCTACAACATCATCATCATTATGATCAGCATCGTCAGCAGTAAGAGCAACATCGTTATGGTTTTACGCAACTTCAAATGCATTTTCTTCAAGCATCCATCGACCGTGTCTTTTTAAACATTTTTCAATTCCTTAGGCTACTTTTCTGTTCATGTATTTAGTTGTGTTGTTATCTTGATTGGAACTGAGGAGTTGCCGCCGACGTGGCCTCCTGCTAATTTTAGCCAAACACTCTTGGGTTGGTGGCTTTCGTTCTTGTTCTTCTTACTCTTCATGTTATAGTAGTTATTCGCATCAATTTTTGTTTCGATTTTTCCTTATTTTAATTTTTACAATTTAGCGGTGATAATGATTTTATGTCTTACATGCACTCATTAAACCGCCCTCGAGCGTGTTCGGCACGATAGATTGATTCTTTTTAATATACTATTTTTTTTACATGATTCTCGTGTCTTGTGCTTTGGCGTCATTGTGGTTATTTGTAATTTTATGGTTATCAATTGTTAATTTTTTTCTTCATATTTTCATGGTTATACCCTGTACCTGTAGATATACGAGTCAATTAAATTTTTCCGAATTTCAGATGGAGTTCGTAACATTCACTAGGATGCAAGATGCTTAAAAATCTACATTTGGTATGGTTATCTGCTTGTTGATAAATAAGTACTAATGTAGCCCATCTAGTATATGTGTTTCTATGAGAATCTTCTATAAAAAAGATGATGTACAAACGAATCCCTTTCCACTAAAAAAAATTTAGATTGCCCTTACCCATGGGAAAACGTCCGACTGGGCAATTAGTGAGAAGCTTTTTTTGGAATACAAAAAACTTTTGTCGTTACAGTTACCCCCTCCGTGAATATCGCAGAAGAGAATTATCTAAAAATAGTAAAAATAGTCACAATACAGGGTATAGCTTTATCAAGTGTACCCCTTTAATGCGCCACCCAAAGACATCCAGATACAATTACAATAGAATTTTCATCCGTCATTGACATTTTCGTCTGCAGACTTCAAAATAGCAAAAAGAACCCTGCAGTATGTTTGGACGGGTCAAAACTGGTTCTTGGCTAGTCCTTTGGACCCATTACTAGATCCAACCCTAATCACTTTTATATTTATTCAACTGGTGAATATAGTATTGTGATGTCATGGCAAGGTGTCAATGAGAGTAAGCAAATACTTGCCTCTTAATTGTTCTCACTGACTGGTTCAACTCTGCATTACCTACGAGTGAGCAGTACTCAAAGAGCCCAGTACAAAAAGAGCCCAGTGAATTCCTGTCGAAATCTATTCATATTCAAGCATAGGTACACAATTTAATAAAGCTGCAAATATGCTAATTTTTTTTTTATGTTTTTTATAATCTTTTTGTATCACCCTCAAAAGCACAAGATGGAAGTGAAACTTCTTTAGCGAAAGGAGATAAATTGAAAAATTAGAAAATGAAATGTGATGAAAATCAAAATGCTATGATGCTTCAGAGACACATTGTCTTGTGCGGGCTCGTCTGCAACATAGAGAATGAACGCTTATGCATCAGTAAGAGATCGATAAAAAAATGTTTTACTGATTGTGTTTATTTTACGAAAGAACGTAAGCACAAGTCGCCGAAAAATAAAATAACGCTTTTGTATTGAAACAATATAATACTACAATATTCTGTATTATTGCTTGACCATTTACTTTAAAAGTTGCACTTCCATATTGTATTTGCCTAAGTAGGTCCAATATACAATAATAATAACATCGTTAAATTTTGATTACCGTCACATTTCATCTTCGCTTCAAATATTTTGTGTTGGTTGAAAAATTAAAATATAATATATTAAGATAGTTTTATTTTCCATTACCAATCAGCAGATTGACTTTCTTGAGTTCTAGGTTTGCTTTGGATTTTTTTTACTAAACAATATACAATATTACCTAAAGAAAGCTCAGTTGATTCTAATTGATTGAGATCACACACCTTACGTCATTTGTCACGTTTATTCAGCACATGAATCTTTCAGATATTTTTAGTTTAGACAAGAAAAAGGACACTATTCCTGTGTATGTCAATGAGATTCACCTGTTTCATCATAATATAAATATACATACCACTCCCATTTTGCATATTTATTATAACTCTAAACGGATCGAAGCATGCATTGTATTGCCTTTCTTTTCTTTATGAATTTGGATAGAGAGAATATTCTTGGTCCTTATTATGTGAAATTATTATTTGGCAGGAAATATTTCTTAAACTTTGCACCTGTGCTGCACCTTATAGCTATAAAACGCAGACGACACCCCTAGTCCCTCTATACTTATAATGCATATACTCTTCACACTTTACTCTCCATTCTTCTATAAAAGTATTTGTACACACACACAGATACTTGTGCACAAATACGGTCGCCGGCATATTTATGTCTTCCTGTCACGCTCAGGTGTGTCCCTGTGGTTTGTTTTGTAGCATTTCTGGTTGGATTCGTTCGTTCTTCGTGCCTCTTTATTATTCTTTACTTTACCCTTACACTTCTTCACAAAAGCATAATAACTTGTGGCCTTAACTAAACTTATAAAAATCATAACATACCTATATTTTATATACTATTGTACATAAACATACATACATATTTTGATGTATGCATTTGTGTGTATTGCATGTATGTATAATGAAGAGCTTTTTATTTCGAATGGGAAATTTGAAAATATATTTTTAATAATAAAAAAGTTGTGCGGTCATAAATTGGTTTTATTGTTGTTATTTTATGAAAAGTTAATGGGAAGAACAATAGTTTTTCATGTCTTTAAAAGAAATATATGCATATATTGTGTACCTTATATGAATGATCTTGAAAGGAAGCAAGAGATTTTTTAACACGCATCTTGGCTAAAAATAAAACCATAAATAAAATTATCAATACTTAAATAATATTAATTAATGAGATAATGAGACGAAATTGAAATTAATAGGATGTTATAATCTGCTGACTTTAGTGGAAAAGGAAAAGGGGTTGAAAAAGAAATCATTGCGTTTTTCTATAAATGGCTTTGTGGGCGCATCAATTGAATTTCTTAGCACACAAAAAACTATAAAAAAGTTATCGCTATACCGTCGAGATTTGTTTCTTCAATAAATGAAAGAGTAAGAGTAAAGGCATGTTCAGTTTATGCCACGAATTGGAGGACCACTAACTAGATTAAGCAACTGATTAAACATGGCAAAAAAAAAAAAAACAAAAAGATAAATTTGTAAATATTTCGAGGACGCCTACATTCAACAATGGAGGCCATTGGCTGGTTAGTGATGATAATGATAATGATTAAACATAACACACACATACATATGTATACGAATTATATCACTTTATCATAACCGATATAATAGATTGATTGATGAGTTGCCAACCACCTACTTTCGTTATTTACTGTTGTACTACTCATACTCAACTCAGTACTCTTATAATACAAAAAGATTCTTTGAATTTGGTTTTCTTTTTCTGTAAAACTAAATGTAATGTGTGAAATCATTGATGAAACCAAAATTAATAATTTATGTTTTATATTCTATTTAGTATATTTCCCGGAATGTCTTCATATCACGAACTCTCTCAAGTCTGCAAAAATTATATCCTCCAATCAAAACTCGGATCAAATAAACTTCGTTCGTCCTTTTCCCCAGTTTGCTGTGAGATGGCGTTTGGTCACTCTTGAACTTACTCAGTTAATTTCCAGTTTAGGCATAACCTTCTTTTTATGGCTTTACAAATCATTCGACTACATAAAAAGTCAACAAATTTCAAGTTAAAAAAGGCAGTACAAAATTAGAAAAAAAGAAAAACTGAAATTTTACGAGTCCAGTTGAATCCAAAACATTAAAAGACAAAAAAAAAAAAATAAAAAAAATTGCATGAATAAATTTTTCTTAAAAAAAGAAGAATTTTTATACAATTTTCATGCGTAGTAGATGATGATAATGATGATGATGATGATGATGATGATGATGCTATTATGATTATTGCTGCTGTTGTTGTTGTTGGTGGAGATGATGTTGGCAAGAGAAACTTTTGTCATATAACATCCTTTTTTAATGGCTTATGGGTCTTGTTAACCCAGAATTTATGCATGAGTTTTGTTGTGTTGACCTTTTCTTAAAACTTTTTATTGCTTCGTTTTTGGTTTGGTTTTTTGTATTTGTTTTTTTTCTCGTTTTCTTTTCTTTTCCCTTCCCTTCCATTCTGATTTCTAATTGACAAATTGTTAATGTGTGACTGTGAGAATGATTTGATGCGAACTAAGTGTGTTTTGCAAGATTTTGAAATGTCTTTTTCTAAAAGACACTTTAAAAGATTAGATAAAAATATCCTCCCACTTTAGTCGTGACATTTGTAACACACTTAGATATATTGCCATGTCTAACAATGCTAGCGATGTTAGCAGGTTTTTCTTCGTCTTCCGAGCAGCTAGTTTTCCTTGGTTTAAATGTTCCTTCATTTCGAATATACATATAAAGCCATGCACACATTTATCTGGACTACTAAAAGACATTTACTATGCTGTAACATGAAAACTTGTATCTTTGAATTTTGTCAATCAGTTTAATAAGTTTAGAAGTGATGAGATGGTATTTTAAAATATGTAGAATATAAGTATACATATAACTGATGTAAAGTGTGCGTAAGCTATTTTCCTGGGACCAATATGTTATTATTCTTATTTTGTTTTGTTTTTGAATTCATTTATTAAGAGATGCTTGTTTCTCTAAAATATAAAATATGATGGAAAAATTGAGCATACGCAGCATGAACCGAACTCAATGGGATTCATGGATTCATGTTAATAAGTGTCACTTGTCATTGACAAATCGCATCACATTTTTATGTAAATAAAGAAAAGGAAAAAATAAAGACAAGTGTCCTTGAAGTACATTTGCCTGGAGGAGAGGAAGAGAAGGAGAAGTCGATAAAAAAAAAAAATGACAATTTTTCATATGCAAAAGATGCAAAGGATGCATAAACGTAGCTGACACTGATGATGACAACTTTTCATGTCAAATGCAATGTTGAGTGAATGAAGGACGTGGATGTGGATGTGGCTGAGTATGGTAGAGTGTGGATTTGCAAAAGATACTCTTATCTGCGCATGCAAAAGGCAATAAATTTCAGGCAGGAAGTGACGCCAAAA
This sequence comes from Amiota minor, assembly GCA_037043295.1. NCBI lineage: Eukaryota > Metazoa > Arthropoda > Insecta > Diptera > Drosophilidae > Amiota > Amiota minor. The sequence goes on from JBAMAW010001787.1 coordinate 6,081,442, forward strand.
GCAACTAAGGGAAGGTGATGAGATACCGACAGATCGTTAAGTGCAAAAGCAGAAGAAAGAGACCCACACACACACACACACACAAACACACATTAAGTTGACATTTTTATGACATCCTGTCGAAAGTCGTTGATTTCACCACATTTTTTTTTGGTTGTTTTATAGTCATTTTCATGTGTTCTTATACTTTCGTTTTTTCTTTAATTTGAACAGATCAAAATGTGCTTGATGAGCCTGCAGCTATCATTGAGGAGGGACCACATGAGGACAGTCCCGGTGAAATGGGTAAGCCGGTTAAGCTACCCAAGGATATGCCAGAGGAAATGAAAAAAGCTGTCGATGATGGCTGGACAAAGAATGCCTTCAATCAATATGCTTCCGATTTGATCTCAGTACATCGTTCCCTGCCCGATCCACGTGATGCCTGGTGTAAAAAGCCGGACCGTTATCTTACGGATTTACCAAAGACCGATGTCATTATTTGTTTCCATAATGAGGCATGGTCAGTTCTGTTGCGTACTGTGCATTCGGTATTGGATCGGTCACCGCCACACTTAATTGGTCACATTATACTTGTCGATGATTATTCCGATATGCGTAAGTTACTTTCATTAAACTTATATCAAGTACAACAATGATTCTTATTTTCTATTTCATTCTATTCCCAGCTCATCTCAAGAAACAACTTGAAGACTACATGAGTCAACTGCACAAAGTTAAAATTGTACGCGGTCCAAAGCGTGAGGGTCTCATACGTGCACGTTTGCTGGGTGCTCGCTATGCAACCTCACCTGTTATCACATATCTTGATTCGCATTGCGAGTGTACCGAGGGTAAGTTTGTCATTATAGTTTGGATTTGGATTGGATAGTTGGGAAACTTTTTCTATCTTAGCTAGAATGAATTGATGCTAGAATACAAATTCAGAATAATTTCTCAAATCATCATATATGATGAGGCTGACTTCTTTTTCCATTTCCCTGCACTTTCTTGCATCTATAGTATAGTGCATGTCATTGCTGTATCCATCAATAATTTCCATCTATGTATTTATTTAGTTTAAATATTCTCATATCCCAAAAATATTAATTTAATGTCAACGCAAACAAAATCAATTGACTCAATTGCCTGGGCTTATGCTGTCATCGTTTTAATTATGGATTTTTGGTTTTGTTTGAAAAACACATTGATTTATGCATAAATGTATATTATTTTCTTGCACACTTTGCAAACCTAAAAGTGTTAAGTGTTAAATGTATCATCACTTGAGTCTGAGATTTGTAACACAATTCACGCGTGCATACATAAGTTTCTATTGACATGGTTATCATTGCAAATATGGATAATTGCAATGACCTTTGTCAATTCATCTGTATATCCTTAGTGTCTCACTATCTAAACATTTCACGTTTTGACGATTAGGAGACAATTCAAACTCATAATCGTGTAGTCCATCTATGTAACTATTTATTGTACCCTAACCAAGTCTACTTTGAGTTAGTCTTGTTAATTTTAAATAATTTTATAGTCTTCAATAATAAAAATAATGATGGTTCTCACTCTAATGTGTAAAGAATATCAACGTGTATCTCATATTCAATTGCGTGAATGATCGTTTTACCTTTTTGACTACGTTAATTGTCTATTCAGTGAGAATCAGCTGTTTTCGTATTCAATTGAATATAAACAAACCATTGAAAATATCAAAAAAAAAAAAAAATGTGAAAAAAGTAAATTTATTGAAATTAATACAGAAATTGCAATAAAAAAAAATTAAATAATTACTTCTATTTATTTGTTATTTAGCTGTTTGTTATTTCACCTAAATTGGTAAAACATTTCACTGTTGGGCAGACTTGCCAATTCATAATAAATTAACAAAGTTGCCAGTCCTAAGTATGAACTTTGTTTAACCTATTCAATTGTCATCGCCTAAACATTTTTATGTAAGGAGTAAGAGTCACTTAATTTAAGTGGTGTAAGCCATATAAGCGGTTCACATTCATTCCTCTACATGCCAAATATACAATTGCGTGAAGACCCTAAATGTGGTTTTTAAATATCAATTTATATGAAGTGTATTTCTGATTTTTGGTTGGAATGAAAGTCAATTTTGTCTTCTTGTTTTATTTATTTTATTTAGTATTTTATTTAAATATTTGCTTAAAATTTATAATTAAGTGTTAAACTTTAACCACATATGCAAGCACACACACACACACACACACAAGCACACAAACAATAATTGTATCTATGTGCTTATGCATTTCGTAATGACACAATTTATCAAGTCCCATTTAAATAAGCGAAGTTGCAATTGTATTTTACATTTATTATGATTTTTTTTTTTTTTTATTATTTAAATTTTTAATTTTTCTATAATTATGAACAAATGTGTTTAAAAAAAAAAAGAAAGATTTATTGTCATTTTTTGCTGTGATTTTTCTATAGTTTTCTGGAATAAAAAAAAAAAAAAAAATATTGTATAGAAATATGTTTAGTTAAAATCAATAAAAATAATAGGCTGCTTATTCTATTTAGTTTAATTAAACAGAAAATTAAAACTAAAATGACACCTAATCGTTTTCGTTATTCAAAATACCCAATTATTGTGGATAAATAGAATATGAATTGGTCGGTTAAAATGATAGGAATTTTGGTTAGAATTAGGTAAATCATATCATGAATAAATGTTTTGTTGAGTCTTTTTTATTTTCCAGATTAAATATTTATTGAGCGCAATTGTATTTCAATCAAAACATTCTCGGTGTTTAGCTTATGATCCTCATTTGTTATTTTAGATAAAATTCAAAAAAAAAATCTTTCTTCTTGGATCCATTTTTTGAGGTTTTAAAGCATAATTAAGCGAAAAGTGAAGACAGCAGGAATTACACTAAATTTATATTGGGAATTTTTGAGGTTTTTTTTTTTTTCACTGTCACATATTGTGACATTGTGTGTCCATTTGTTTTTTAAAGTATGAAATGGGTTACTATGCTCCGAATGTATTGTAATAATTTTTTAATAAAGATTTGTGGACTCCACAGTTTTGATTATGTTGCAATGGAAACAACAAGAAAAATGTAGCTCGCCAAAGTTAAACTTAATTCACGATGAGTTTATCAAACAGATTTGTAATATTTCCCATAATGGATTTCACAATTACTATACATCACTTTGCAAATGTAGTAGTAACTCATGTCAATATGAATCCTGTTCTCATATTTAGTAGGTAAATAACAAAATTTAAAGGTGATGAAACCAAAAAAAAAAAAAAAAATTAACTCTTCCGTGACAATGCGAGTTTCACTTTGCATTGCCGTGACCAGGATTCGAACCTGGGTTACTACGGCCACAACGTAGGGTCCTAACCACTAGACGATCACGGCTATTGGAGACTTGTTGCATTATAAACGTAACTAAAAGAAACACATAGAAAACAAGAAAACATTGAGAAAAGTATAAAACACCAAAAAGCAACAAGCAAGCAAGAAAAAGTGAAAGGTTTCAATGGTAATAATAGTCATAGATACAATGAAGACAAACCTATATTTTAAGACTGAAACACGAAAATGGGAGGTGAGGGTAAGGTGATATAAATCTATGATTGTCTAAAAATAACTTTTCATGGGTATAAAAGTAATTACGAGATTTATTGTTCAAGAAACGTGTAAGTGTAAATCAAAATTTGTGAGAGAAAATAAAGTTGGTAGAAAATTATATCGCATGCGATAAAAAAAGTTTTGCATGGCATAAAAGTACAAGTAAACAAAAAACTTCAATTTACGCAAAGCCATTGATTTTTATGTTGTTTCTTCTCAGTAGCATCATCATCGTCATCATCATTACATTTTTATTATGATGTAAATCTCTGCTTTAAATTTTCTGGAAAGAAAAAAGAAAAACTTTTCCTTTGCCATAAGTTTTATTTTTTTCTGTGTTCCTTTTTGGCATAAAATGTTAGGACGATGACCATCCACAATACAATAATATTGAATTACCATGTAAGCTGTTAACTAGCCTTGGCCAAGTTTATTGGTACACAACATCAATGTGACAGCCGAAGGACATGAACTGACTGAACGACTGAGCGGCCGAGAGAATCTCATCTTGACAAGTAAATCACTTAATCTCAAATTTTGTTATGCTCAAAAACATAGACCGAATGAAATATTTTTTCTCATTTACACTCAACAAACTGAATGAATGAACAAAATGAAATCATTTGACAGACTTATCCACTTCCCTTTTCCACATTCTCCTCCACATCCACAGGACACCCAAAACATACAAGCATAGGATAGAAACCATTGAATAGAACACAGACACAAACATGTACAAGAACTCGAAAACTATGGATACAGATACGTTTACATGAACATCATACGGAATACGACAGCTGCGATACATTGTACTCAGTCAAAGTAGCAGTAAAAGGTAACCCGCCTCTCTCTCCACTCACTTTCTGGAATGGGGAAAAAATAAAATATAAAATATACGATCAATTTTTGTTTATCCCCTTTTGCCTGGAACATGGTTGATGAACTAAATTGGCATTGATAGAAGGAAGTGGACAAGCAATGGAAGGGAAAATGTCATAAAATCCATAAAATACACCAAAAACCAAATTGTGAATTACAAACGAATAGATATATAGATATTTTGCTAACGTATAGAAAAGAGCTTTTAAGGGATTTTCAATTTTAAAAGGCGACAGAATTTGTGGTTTGGATAAAATACAATGAGAAAGATTCTAAAGGGCATTGATTAAATGTATTGGATGGGTTGGGATACAAGTAAAGAAAAGAAAAGGGAAGAGAAGAGGGCAGGCAACAAAATCATCGTGTAGATGAGCAATATTTTTTTTTTTGTATGTTTGCAGCTCAAAGGAAATAAGGGAAATCCATTTTGATAATTTTTAATCCGCAAAAGCAGAAAGCAAGGAATTAAATAATGCAGTCCAACACAACCCACTGAGTTAAGCTCTTACATTATCTGTGTGTCAACATTGAAATAAAATATTGTCAAATGATGGTACATAGATGTTAATGATTTTGGACAATTTGTTCTTTTTTGCTGCTTTGTCTCTTCATCACATTGACTTTTTGACTACTTGACTGGGCTAATATTATTTAAATGAAATTGTTTTCATTTCAGGTTGGTTGGAACCTTTACTCGATCGCATTGCACGGAACTCAACGACTGTCGTTTGTCCTGTTATCGATGTCATCGATGACACAACCATGGAATATCATTATCGCGATTCCTCATCGGTCAATGTTGGTGGCTTCGATTGGAATTTACAATTCAGTTGGCATGCGGTTCCGGAACGTGAGAAAATTCGTCATAATGTAAGTTACAATTTTCCCTTCTTTCTAATTTATTTTAATTGCCAACATTAAAAAATAAGAAAGAAAAAACAGATGTGTGACATGCCACGTTATTTACCCATTGAGTGTGAGAGGACGTGTGCTGAAAATGGCAAACATAAAAAGCAAAAAAAAAACACCATCATAAAAGTTCATTTTGGATGGCATTTTTTTTTTTCGAACAATGACTGGGTTTGCTAAATTCACATATACTTTCCTATCTACGTAACTCACTCATTGTTTTCTCTCTTCGAGAAAATAATGTTTCTGCACAGCCTCGAAACGTGACTGTTTCTATTGAAAACGCTGAGTTAAGCCGTTGAGCGATGGCGAAACGCGTCAGCACACAGAAATTGGCAAACAAAGGCAATCGGGAATGCGCGAACACATACCAGCAGAGATACTTAGATACGCAGATGCAAACTTCTCCCTTTGCTTGGCCTTAGCTTTGAATGCTCATGCACAGGCAATTAGTCACATACACAATACAAGAATGAAAGAATCAGAAGCAATAGATACGAGGTGGAGGATGAACTGAAGTGTAGAATCGGAATGCAATGCAATAGAGAGAAGAGAAGAGAAGAGAAGCTCTTTGTTTGAGTGTGTAAATTGACAAAAACGGATTCCGTTTTCATTTTATTCGAGAACAAAAGTTTCTAGATAAATATTTGGATTTCCGTTTCTTTATTTCGCAATACATACAAATGAATGGAATTCTATTGAAGAGGCGCAATAAGGATATCTACTGCCTATCTGTCTACCGATTTTCCTAGACCCGTTCAAGATTTTTTTGTTTCTTATTTGAAAAGAGGATAAAGAGGATATTCTATTATATGATTCAATAAGGATAACGTCAATTTTTGTCTAGACATTATTTGGTTTTGTTACTTCGTTTTCGTTGGTGTTTTATAAGTAGATGGAATACAATGAATATGAAATCAAAACAAGAAGCAAAGAGAAATCATTGAAGGCTATCAAAGATTCTTTTGGGATATCAAAATGAGAATTTATATTATATATATTATATATTTATTCCAAACTAATATGATGTCCTTATACTCACACTCACACATCATTTTCACTTTACCCAAAAGACTCTTTCAAATTTTCCTATTAGCTTTACTATCAGTCGATGGAACAAAAACATTCTAACAATAATATGCACGAATATGTAGATATAGTGTGTTATGTATGTACATATGTATATGTGTTCAAATAAACATAGACAAAATTATAAGTAAATTTTCATAAAATACTGTCGTTTGTCATCGCGGAAATGAACAGAAGATTTTCTTAATATTTCTAATACTAAAAACCATTTGCATTCTATCTAATTTTACTATTAATTAATAATAGGAATATTATAAAATGAATAACGACTGCTGAGAAAAGAGAAAATCATTGAACATCTCAGATGCTTGAGATAAAATAGACTGCTTAAAAAACTCACTGTACTCATTATTTTGACCATCACTGTACTTATAGTATTGTACATCTAAGTGTGTATGATATAAAAAAAAATATCTTGAAATTTGGTACAATAATCAAGGAAATCCATATAGAAACAGACACAATCACAATCAACATCATCATGGAATAGAAAAAGAAAAAGGAAAAGAAAAGGAACCCATGTACGTGAAATCAAATGTTCAATCGTGTGTATCTAAGTGCCTTTAATAAATATGTGTGTATGAATGTAGAAATGGAAAGAATATTAGATGAAAAAGTAACTGAATCGCTTGTAGTTTTACTCTTGAATTGAATGTATTTTCGATATTTTTTCTTGACGCCGTCATTACGTCCGACACCGGTGACATCGGTAAATGTTATCGAAAAACTTTATATTTATTCTTCATTTTTTGCGGCACCTAAGGATGTTTGTGCGATTGTGTGCTTTGCGTGTATAACTGTAATGATGATAATGATGATGATGATGATGATGTGAGTGCGGCACACATTGCGTATGAGTGTGCATTGTGATAAGGTTTTATTTGACATTATGTATACGCACGCACCTTTGTCACTTAAACTTTAAGAGAAAGTTAAACAAAAGTATAATTGGATAACTAAGATCTAGAGAGTAAGAGGTGATAATGAAGAATCACAAATATATATTGTATATTTTTTTCTTTTTGTATTGTTGTGTTTAAATTGGCTTAAGGTTTTACACATGATTTAATAGATTTATTGGCTTTGATTTGAAATTGGAAATCATGTGTGCTTTCAAAAAGTTAAGTTTTTTTATACTTTAGGTAGAATTTTAGCTTTGATTTTTTTATTCATTGATAGTTTCAAGTAGACAAAATGACAGAGTTAAGTTCGTTTTCATGTCACATATGAGGATACTTTCTAATGCAAACCGCATTATTTTATGTTAAGTCGACCAAAACCAAATATGTGCATGAACCACAAACTTTAATTTCTCATTCAACAAAATTTATCAAGCTTAAAGAGAAGAAACAGACAAAGGCGGGGCAGAGACGCCTGAAAACCAACCATTTTCTAAGCCTGAGAGACTAAGAAATAACTTTAGCAAAAATATTTTTTGAAAAAATGCTTAAGAAAGGATTCAGGAAGACACAAAGAAAAATATTTATCCAAGAATTCTTGTGAGTCCACAAAATATTCGACAACAAATAAAGTTGCAAACAAAGCGAGCGTATAAACCACAAAGCAGAAAAGATTGGAAAAAAGAAGGAAATGCGAGGCGGTGAACAGAAAATTTGAAAGTTTTGTAAGAAGCTTGAAAGAAAAATGTTAAAAAATATGTAAAAAATTAACAAGCATAAAAAACATGATAATAACAAATACTAACACACACACACATAGAAAAGGCATGACAACAATATCTACAACAAAAAGAACAACATAATTACCAATATAAGATGAACAAAATAATAATCATAAGTTTTACCACAAGTTTACGCTACTGAACTACTTACACGCTAAGGAAGCCACACATAGATACACACATAGATGTGTGTAGTAATCTTGCAAATATGCAAACAGCAGAAATAACGACAACATGTAGTAGTATGTGAGTATAATACATAACTCAATTTGAGAATGAGCTTCATGTTTATGGATAAATTGTGAATTGCGAAAGACGAAAGACATAGTTGGATCTTTCTTGTGAATTTTTATTACAATTCCTGAATAACCTGTTCCAAGGAAACTAGATAAATTAACCGCATAATAAGAAAAACGTTAATGCCATATAGGTCACAAGTTGAGCTGGGAGTAGCTGGGATTTTCTATGCGAATGCTGCTTCTTGTCCCTGTTAGCTGCAACAGAAGTCAAGCCATTATAGTCCTAAAGTCTCCTTATATGCATTCAACTAAGCTGAATATTTTTCGTAGTGAGACGTTAATTCCATCGCAGATCCATCTTTGATAAACTGAATTATTCTGACCAACTTATCATACGTTCCGAGAGATCTTCTATTCATGATTGATAGTATGGTCCTTCTGGTATATTTGTATAGCAATTATAGAAGCAACTATCTCATTTCATTTATTCTTAAAAAGCTTAGGATTATTATTTTTTTTTTTTTTTTTTTGAAGAAATTTTAAACATTCTTTCTAGATGTAAATTCATGTAAAAATAAGTATTGGTGTCATACGAATATGATGAAACTCTATTGGGTTAAATTTCCTTTTATGGATAAACTATTAATCAAACAAATGAACAACAAAAAAAACAAAAAAAAAAAAACTAAGAAAAAGAAGAAAAAGTATCTTAGACTTTTAAGAAACTTTCTGGAAAATAAACAGAAAATAAGCATGTTGAATAATAAAAAAAAAGTATAATAGTACTAGAGTACACAGCCCGGCGTCGCACAGGCAACCGAAATCCTTAAACTTGTGTGATCAGTACGATCATGAATAGAAAATGTTGAATTATATTTTTGGTCTTTCATTCTCGCTTCCCCCTGCCGCTTTTTTTTTTGGACAACCGGACAGACACAGAAAAAATTCCAGTGACTTGACAAATGAACAGCAACGTACACCTGGCCTTGTCTTCAGTATTATTGTATTATAGAGTCTTTCAATTTATTCAAAACAATTTGTAGTGCGTTGCACAGCACTTGAAATACTTTTGAAAAAATGAGACGAATCGGAATAATTTAATTCAAAAATTGGCATAGTATCCTTAGTGTTTTAACGCAGGCGACCTGATTAATTTAAAAATATGTCTCTAAGCTTTATATGCAACAATTGATTCACCAATTACGCGACAACTGCCCCAAATATCGGATCTAAAACTATCCTATGTCCAAGGCGGGAACCAACTATTCACATACAAAAAATTTCATTGCAATCAGAAGAATGGTATTGCCGCGCATAAGACTCGAACAAACAAACAAACAAAGTTTAATTTTTATATAATAGATATACATACATATTGTGAATCTAAACCATTCTCAGATCCCCTTGAACACACACAAAAAATTTCATCAAAATCGGTCCAGTCGTTTAAAAGAAGTTCAGTGACATACACACTCACAGAAGAATTATATATATAAAGATATAGTTTTGATGCCTAAGTAAGATGATTTCATTGTTCTTTATAGCTTTTACTCAGAATAAGTAGTAGACAAATGAAAGAATTTGTTAACTTATTGAAATAGTTAATGGGGGTTTTTTGTTTTTTTTATTATTAGAAAGGTTATTGCATAATTTTAAGCGAGTATCAATAAAATGAGAAAAAAGTGATGGATTTTAACAAGTAATGAACTAGTCAAGTGAAAGAGGAAAAAAATGTGTAAATGATAACCATTTTCAATATGCCACTGGAATACTTTCTTTGTAAGTTCTTACCACATAACTGAAGGGAAAATTTGTAGAATTTGTAACAAACCAAATAACCAAACTCTGCTTATACAATAACTCAATTGCTGTAGAACATTTGCTAGTGTATTGTGAAGTTGGATCCTTTAGAGACGTGAAGAGATGTCCAAGGCTTAAAACAGGTTTAGTACAAAATTTCGAGAAATATGTTTTGAGTTACTTTAGTAGAACACACACAAGAGTTTACTCTAAAAGAGTTTGAGTCAATTTGATTGAACAACCTACTTATTACCAATTTCCATGAACTACATATGTATGTTGTATTCTGTGACTCTGAATTGCTGCTTGCCTTCTTTCATCAGTTCCATTTCAGTTCAATTTAGTTGAGATGAGGTGTGAAACCTTTGATTCATTGGGTTTCTATTGACTTTTATTGAACATTCACCTACTACTTGCATTTGATTGAAAGATTGTTGATTTGGTTGATTAACGAAACAAATTTCCAACAAAATTCAAATTGAATTGGTTTTTGACAAAATTCAATTTCAAACAAAAACTCAGCATTCTTATCTCTCTTCTTCTTCTTTAGTAACTGTTGTTTCATTGGATTTAGCTAGAAAAAAACAAAAAAAAAAAAAAAATCATTCAACCAAGACAAGGACATGATCCACTTCAACACTTGAACTTTTGCCATATTTCTAACAAACACACACTGTCACGTATTATGCATATGAGTATGACTATGTAAGACTATGTAGAATAAAAAGGAATATGTCGTTTGTATTATAAACGCCCTCATGATATTGCTCACCGCTTAACCTCAAACAAGACATAAGAGGAGCTTCAACATATTAGCCCATGTAGCCAATGTTAATAAAAAAAATTCAATAGATGACAATAATGACATCCTACCAGCAGCTGGTGTTGCCACTGATGGCCTGAGATATATAGACAATGTAAAGAAGACTTAACTAGGCTATTTTATGACTCTAAAGCGGATTCATCACCATTTCCTTCCTTTATCCGCCACAACCTCAAACTCCAAATCAATTTCAAAGTTAATACAACAATACTAAAAGGCTTGAAAATCCTCTTCATATCAGAATTCATTCAATTCTCTCTATCCTAGAATACCCTTTGCCGCGTCTCCTATTCATTTTGCTTTTGTTTTCATTGGTTACAATATTTTTTTTCTTACAATCGATTGCCTCCATATGTCGTTGTCGTCGTCGTCGTCGGCATTGTCGATTTTATTATTTTTATTTCATTTTGTTTTCTATTTTATTTTTTGATTATTTTTATACGATTTTATTATTATTGAACTTGCCACAGCAAACACTTTTCGTTGCCACACACTTGACGAGCATGATGATGATGATGATGGGAGGGATAGTTGCGCAATTGATGCACAATTCTGTAGTAGTACTTGTGTGATTATGTCTATGTCTATGAATGTGATTGCGGTTTCTTGAGGCTCGTTTCGAACTACTTACGGACTTACATACTTACTTTCTTTTTTTTTTCTTTTATTTTGGTACGTTATGCGGCATTATTGGTTATGAAACTTTCTTCGTTTTCTTCGACACTATTTACTACGTTTCTTTTGGTTGTCCGAGGTCTGGGTGTGAAGATTTTTCTTTACTGCTTCTTATGAGTTTTGGCAAATTGCCAAAAACCAAAATGGCAAAAGTGATTTTTTGCTATAGTAACTTTTACAATAATATTATTGGCTAAAAGCTGTACAAAAGATTGAGATTGTGACGTCATTTGAATAACTAAGTAAATTCAATAAGTCGTTGGATACTTCAAGTATACACAAATAAAATTCCAAAAGAAAGAAATTAATAGCAAAGCAATCAAGCAATACTGGTAATTTGATTAATAAATCAGTCAGTAGTTTACTGAGAAATCTGTACTTCAATTAATTAAAGATCATAAATGACTTAATAAGACCCAAATCGAACCATTCTTAAATCATTAACTTGTTCTACTCCAAGAGGACTAATGGTGATGATGCATTCATTCATTTACAATAACCGCTTACTATGATTTTTTGTGGCTATAATTTCACCATTGAATACAAATCCCCAATGATTTGGAGTTCTCATCGCAAGGGTCTGCAAATTAGGTTTAATCAATGAATTTCATTTGGTATCAGTAGTTTGAAAATTACATAAATAGTAACGTCATTAGAACTTCTGTAATTTGTAATCCTTATGATTATCATTGACAAACATCATGTAAATTTAAGTAAATTTTCAATAAATGAAGTTTTCATTCTATTGAATATTGATCTTGTGTAGAAGTATATAGATGCCATCAATGTTTCAGGTTCGTGACTAATTGAATACACAGACACAAATTCAAAAATGTCTTTTCATACTCTATTACAGTATCTACCTATTTACATTGTGTTCACTTTTATCAAATCCCACAAGAACTGCAAGCATAGCATATCCTTTACGTTTCCTCTTTTTCGTAATATGCTATATTCATCACATGTTTGTTTACATTAAGGATGATGTGAGTCCCTTGCGATACTCCTTTTTTTTTTTATTTTCTTCTGTTTTTACATTTTACTCTTTTCTGTTTGTCCATAAATGGATTTCTTAGCAAGTGTTGCTCCTTGTTTCCTCCCTCTGTTTTCTTTTTAAGACAATTTTTTTTTTTTTCTTTTCTCATAAATCCCTTAACTCTTGTAAAAACAATTATCCTTGATATTTACGCCACAACATTTAAGAGCACCAAAAATATTTGCAAAATACTCGACACCATATTGTATTTGTTTTGTTTTTTTTTTTTTGGGAACCATGAATGGGATCAAGATATACGAGTTTGTACGTAAGTAGTATTACGAAGTTAGAAACAGTAACATGAGGCAAGGAGCAATCAACAACATCAACAGCATCAACAACACGAGAAAGCTTAAAGCGACAACAATTGTATTTGCAACATAACATGCCCATGGCAATGACAAGTGAAAGTAGTGGCAACAACACCAATATCATCATCATCATCATCATACTGAACGTAGCAAGAAAAGGAACAAAGACAAGGACACAAGCAAAACATTTCGAATAACAGCAGAAACAGAAACAGATGGAGGAACAGCAACAATAGCAATTCTTGATGACATGTGAAAATTGTTGTTAACATTTTTTGCCATTTAATTGTTGCCTTTTCCGTTGTTTCTTAGGACAGCAGATACACCATTGCCAATATGTTGGACAGACGCCCTCCTTGTAATCCTTTACCCATGTGTTAAAGACTATTTTAATGAATGAAATTGATCTCTTGTTTGGCTTTCATTTTTTTTTTTTTTTTGATAAGTCTGAATTTTCTCTGTAAAAGAATTTTATTCTTAATTTGTCAAAGTTAAAAATTTTATTTCTGTTTGAATCGTTGAAGAATTCTAAAAATATCTAAATAATGTCAAGTAAATTCACTTCATCTCCTTTCTTTACTTCCTTTGTTCGCTTACTTAATTAGTTAGATAAACGGTATTTAATGGCACGAAGAATGGGATATTTATCGCCAGGATTGTTTGTGCACAAGCCACGAAAATCATCCAATGACAAATCGAACAAAGCAATGCCACCCAAATTATTGGAGCGAACATAGCCAGCCTTATCGGCAGCAGTATCGGGATCCTCGTACGAGACCCAAATACCATTTTCACCGTTCTTGTCTGGAGCACGGAAAGCATAGTTGCCATAACGCTTGGTCAGATCGGAGACCTTCGACAAAGGTGCATTGGCACCCTTTGAGTAGGCATTGTTGGCATTGGGTAACAAAGCACAGACCTCAGGGTAGCTATAAATGCCATGCACTTGGGTATTTGGTCCAACTGGAGCATTGTTTTCTACCTTAGCCACTGGCGGCAGACCATCATAACCTGAATCTCCAGTTAATTTCCATGGGCGACCATAAGTTGGCACTCCCACATTGATTTTACTGGCTGGGCAATTATTACGCAACCAATATCTCACTTGGTAGTCGATATTGAATTCAAGATTACGATCAGCTAATTCATAGGTAGGTGCTGTATAGTCAGCCAAGTCGGGATTACGTTCAGGTGTATAGAAATCGAAGGTGCCCAAATTGACAAAGTCCAAATGATTAATGACCGCTGGCACATCAATGAATACTAAGCAGAGAAATGGAATTATTACATAATCGAATATAAAAAATGATTAACAATCCTATGACTCACATGATGTATTCACATTGGGCAACACTGTAGCCGATAACAGAAGATTATCGGGACGCAGAGCATTCTTTACATCACGCAATAGAGCTGTGAATTGTTCTTTGTGCTCTTCAGATTTCTCATCAACAATATGGTCACCAGAGAAGACCTTCTTAAATCCTTTCCATAAGCTACCAAAACCACCATGTTGTTTCTTTGGTTTGTTCTTGGGGAATTGCCAAGCAAGATCGACACCATCAAAGCTATAGGTCTTGACTAAAGCGTAGATTGTGTTGACAAAACGTGAACGACCGGTTGGATTTTCCAGCAGCTCCAAATACTTGTTGGGCAAATCCTTGGCATCTTCACCAGTTTCAATGTCCTTATCACCGCCAACACCAAGCAAGATCTTCAGGTTGGGATACTTGCGCTTCAAACGTGTCACAGTGCGATAAAGACCTTTGCCCAGATCAAGGTCAAGTTGTTGGTTCAAACTGAGCGCCTTAAAGGAATCACGTTCAATACCGGCATAGCCGTAGATCAATTGTGTACAGAATTGTAATGCCGGTTCGAGGTCATCAATGACTAATTTGCCAAGACCTAAAAAGGAGAAGAGTATTTCGATAATAATAATAATAATAATAATAATAATAATAATAATTGTATAACCCGCGATCGACTTTTTGTTTCCAGATTATTCCATTTACATTTTTAGGCAACACAATTCCAAGAAAACGTAAGAAGAGACAGACACACCGATTAAACAGAAAAATCACTGTATAAACACAGATAATTCATGCTGAATAGAGATAAGCCTTGATTTTTTTGTTTTTTTTTTTTTATAAAGCTTTTGACACGCTGAACTTAAGACCCGGGTTTATTTACGATCATTTCAATTTATATATGTATAAAGTATTTTTGTAAACACACTCCCTTGATTGTATTACGCAATAGATGTGAAACAAAACAAATGATCTGGTAGTTAAATGTTTATCTTACCTTCTTTGACAAAACTTGAAGAATCATAATAACAGACTAAGTGACGCTGTTGGCCACTTGGCAATTGTTGTTGACCAATTTTATTGGCGATTGTCGCCACAAACAAAACTGAAAATATAAGAAATATTTTCATGTCGATTCTCAAGATTTAGCTATTATTAGGAAGACTGCCTATAATGCTGATGTGATATTGATCCGCTCAAAGCGACTTCAGAAATGAAACTGAACTGTACAAATTGGCAGCGGCATCGACATCGACATCGACATCGACATTGCGTATCAGCATCAGCATCAGTATCATCGGCATTGATCGGGTAAGCAGAGGCTGAGCAGAACAGACCAGCAGAATTAGTTTCATTATAATGATCATTACCTTATATACAGACGAAGGTTTCAATAGATGATTATTAGTGAGTGATGTGTGAAGTGTGTGTGATGTGTGTGGGCAGGCAGGCGTTAATCGATAATAAGCTCTTGAAGTATTGTGGGTGTCTCTTGCGTCGCTGACAAAGCAATTGAATTTATAAGCTTAGAGAGACGACAAGAGACTCGTTCTCTCATTTTTAATTTCTTTGTTAAAGTTGTCATTGAAGCTTATTTACTCTTTGTTGCTCCCTTGTCTCTTCCCTTACCTTTTTCAAGTCAA
The DNA here is from genome assembly GCA_037043295.1 of Amiota minor. Taxonomy (NCBI): domain Eukaryota; kingdom Metazoa; phylum Arthropoda; class Insecta; order Diptera; family Drosophilidae; genus Amiota; species Amiota minor. The sequence goes on from JBAMAW010001787.1 coordinate 6,097,436, forward strand.
CGCGCTTAATTTGAAGCTCTTATTTTTGTTATTTAGTTGGATGTTGTGTTATCAATACTTTGTTTAATGTTTTGTTGGATTTTCTTCTGAGCTTTTTTATTCTCATGTCTATAGTTTCTTTCATTTGATGCACACACTGCACACTTAACTGGACAAAGACAAATGCAAAACAAACAGTTCAAGACGCTTTCTGTATAATTTTAGTAATTTTTTGTTTTGATAGAAACGAAGGCTTAGTCAATTTAATATCCCACTTAGCTTTTTAACTAATCCAAAGAATGGATAAATGAGGTTTCTTTATGGATAATCGAAAATCGCGGTGATAAAAGAAGCATTTCTAAATATGTAGCAAATTTTTATTTGAGAATTTGCATCTATAAAACAAACAACTAAATAATTAAACTTCTGCATAAAAATAATTTGGACTACTCTAATTCTCTTAATAGACTTATACTTAAATCACAGGAAGATCTGTAAATTGTTGAATAAGTGAGCACTTTTTCTTATAAACATCAACTTTTACCCATGCAATTCCCAATTATCTATGGTTAAGACAGGTGTGTGGATATGCGGATACCCAGGATTCAACTGTATTTCTAGCTTTGTTATTGACTATATCTTTCATAAGTAGTGTATTACAATTGAAATACAAACTAAGTATGTTTTTAATTTTATCCACAGTCATCAAATCATCTTAGCTCAGCTCCCCAACAGCAATTCAATGTATTTTCATTTACTGTTTTTTGCGTTTACTTTTTCTTTCTACATGTTCTTTGTGTTTATCATTGCGGGTAACGGTTCTTGCTTAAAGCAGCTCTTCCTTCTCCTTCTTCTTCCTGTTGCTTTGCATGTCACTTCTTCTTTCTATTATATATTCTTTTTGTTTTTTTTTTTTTTTTTGTTTTTTCTGTACTCACTTTACTCTCACCACTCATTCAGTTACTTCACTCAACCATTGTATGTTATTTGTATCGCTCAAATACTGTACTTTGTTGCTGTTGTTCTGTTTTTGTTGTTTTTAGTGTCATCAATTCTTGCGTAGCTTGTTTACCTTTTGTGACCCCCTTTGCTGATTAGAAATTCATAGCTCGCCTTATAATACAAACATGCACAAACACACATACACATACACATACACACTCATATACACATACATCTACTTACATAAATGCAAACAAAGCCCCAAAGCTCCATCTTCCCTCCGTCAATCTCACTGTGCCTATCTTTTGACATGTTCTTTGTTACTGATGCTCAGCGGCTCGTCTCCTTCCTTCTGTATTCTTGTTTTGTTATCATTCGCAACCGTAGCAATGTATCCAATCCCTGTGGAGAGAGCAACAACTTCCCGGGCTTATCTAACAAATACTACAATGAAAGGAAGAATGAGTGTGTATGTAGTACAATAATAGAAACTGAGAGATGAAGATTAAAAGAGGCTCAAATTGTGTATGATGCGTGTGAGTGAGTTTGCCATGTTTCTGTGTCTCTGTGCATTGAGGCGTATAGAACCGAATCGAACTGTACTATCATCATCCACAACGATTTCTAACCAACCAACTAACTGACTAACTAACTAACTGATATACATAAAGCCTTCTCCCACGTGGCATTCCAATCCAACAATCCTTCTCCTAAAGATATTTGCATAAAATGTGTGTTCTATTGTTGTTTTTGGTTAAATGTTTGCAAAATTTAAATTCTATCTAATGTTTGTTTAGGTCGTCGCTAGTCGCTAGTCAATGTTGCCTGCCTAGCCCAGTCGTCCGTCCCTCTGTCTATTCATCTATCCATCTATCCGACTGTCATTACGTCGTTCATTTCAATGTTTCCCAAAGCTTTGTTCATCTTATTTGGTTGATGTCAGATACAGATATCGTAGATACAAACACCGAAACAGATTCAACCTCAAACAATTACATATCCTTTGTCCCCCTCAAAACTTCGTCATTGCGCTCACAATGTTGTGTTCATATACATCTATTTGTATGTTGTTACTTCATCCCTTCACCTCATCATAATCATCATCACCAGATCAGATCATTGTTAGACGCAATACGGGCAATTATCACTTTAGCTGATGTTGGTTGTTGATGTTTTGAATATGCACAAGCCATCAAAACAAACTTTAACTATTTCAATATAATTTATTACTAAAATTTGAACTTATTTTTTTTTTTTTTCTCAAACAAAAATTGTTTTTCTCTTGTTATTATTGTGGGTTTCATTACTTCATGCATACTTACATATATTTAATCAATCATTGTATTAATTGTAATGGAACATCTACAATATGTGGGTTTGTTTTATGTAATTGACAAATTGAAATTTGCATTTTTATCGTAAGATAGAAGATGGACAAAATCGTAATGAATTCTAATTTGAATAATGGAATTAGATTGGTGCATAATTGTTGTTTACACCGATACGTTCCTTGTTTTGCTATTGTCGAATAGATTGTGTGGGACTCCTTCAAACAAATTTGTCTCTGTTTCGCATTTTTTAAGACAATGGTCAATATTGAAGTCTTAAAGTCACATTCCTATTGTCAAGTTTTCGTATACTTCCATCATTGCTTACAGTGATAAGATGTTGTTGTTTTCTTCGAGTTTTATATCGACCATTTTGAATTCTATAAACCATCTTTCAACGCGGGTGTCATTTGTTACAAAGTATAATCCTAAATAAATAAAAATTGAAATGTGATGCCACTTATATCTGCAAAATACTTAAAAGTGGATGAATATTTAACTATTGATCTACTTATTTATGATTCCATTAACAAATTAATTTGTTTTTCACTGCTTTCAGACTTTTTGTATTGAAAATAATTTTATATGATTTATTATGCAATTTCTCTTCCAATCACTTCCTTTGCTTCATTTAATTTTGACACAAACTAAACGAATTCATCAATTATTAATGGACTAACTGCTATCTGTCTGCTGCAAACCCCATCCGATAACCTATTTCATTTCTCAAAAAAGCAAAAATGCCATAGCAGTTTATAAGAAATTTTTAAGATAGAATCAGAGTAAACAGAGAGACAGAGAGACAGAGAGATAGAGAGAGAGGGAGAGGGAGATAAAGATAGGAAAATTCACAAAATAAAACATTAAAATTCATGTCTGTTTGAAACTAAAAGAGGGAAATGGTCACAAAGCTAAAGAAAATATTTGAAAAACAAGAAACTACACTAACTTCGGTTTCATTGAAGATTAAATACCTTTCACACATATATTGTATATAACATAACAAACTGAATTATCAAAATATTTAAACTTCAAATAAGAGTTGTAGTGATTTACAAATATAAAAATAGGCCAAGTGCGAGTCAGACTCGTACCAAATTGGGGTTTCTATGGGAGGTACTCCCCTAGTAGTCCGATTTTACTGATTCCAACAGATGTGTAGCGCCTATGCCAGAAACTTATAATGTCTAAATTTCAGTTCGAAAGGACAAAAAACAAAAAAGTTTTTCTGATAAGAACCTGAATTTTAATGGGGGTTTGCTTTGGAGGTACCCTCCCTAGTGGTCCGATCAAACTGAAATTTCGATAATATAAGTTTCTGATGTATAGGCACTAACTATCCAAATTTCAAGATCTTGGGATTACTGGATCGTATAGCTGCCATACAAACCAAAATGTTTCTTGTATGGGGACACATTCTGTGTAAATTTCAACTCTCTAGCTATTACGGTTCATGAGATATGACTCGAGGCCGGACGGACGGGCGGACAATGAAGTCCCTTTGGTATCCTTTGGGTCTGAAACCCTTAAAATGTAACTGTCAGCTAAGTTGTTAATTCAAATCCGATTGGTCAAATTTTGAAATATATAGAAGAATTTTTTTTTTTTTTTTATTTTAAATACCAGGTTTCTAAGAAAGCTGCCTGTGAAGAATAGGGAAACTCTAATTGAATACAACGTTTCTATAAAAATAGACGATTTAAAATTTCTCACAATAACTTTGCCATCTTTATTTATGCGTTACAAACATCATGAGGAAGTCATAGTACCAAATACCATATGCATTGTATAAGCATTAATACAACAAAAAAAAAAAAAAAAAAAAAAAACATAAAACAGTTTAAGGAAATGTTCATTTTTCAAATAAAGGGAGAAGAAAAAATCAATCATACGCACGAGTAACTCAAGCGTATAAAATGAGAGATGGAGAAGGAGCAAAGAGGTGGTCGAGTGAAAGACATTTATTTAAGTAATTGCTTTTTATAAGGAAATTTTTAAAGCAAACCACGTTCTAATGACTCAAATAAACAACTTAACATTGGACGTCATCCTTCTGTTGATTCTGACGAAAATCCTTGCGACGTAAAGTCTAGAGAATTTTCACAAGACACAAAAGTTTAGAAAATCTTTTAATTGTTCGGTGAAAAAAAAAAAACAACTTTTAAAGTCGCGCTAAAAGCAAATAATAAGTATGAGAAAGGTTAAATGTATAAGGAAGATGTAAAGGAAAAACAAAATGAGTTACAGTAAAGTGAGATGCCATGTTAAAAGTCCCATAAAACAATTTGTCTTCTATTCTTAAGGCAGTACAAGACAAGAGCAGACTACTTCATAAAGCATATTTCATCGCCTTGGAAAGTAAAGATGACAAAACTCCTTCAGAGGTCCTTGCAAGCACTAGAAAAAGGGTCAAAAATGGCAAAAACCCTTTCATTTGCGCTTTTTATTATAATTATTATTTTTATTATATTTCGCTGGTGTTTCCTCATTGTGCTTTTAATTATTTATTATAGAAGAACAAAGAATGGAAAAAGTTGTTCATGAAAATCGTTTCCTTTCCTTGTTGTTCTTTTTGCTTTTGTGTTACCTTACCTCGAAGGAGAGGAAGTAAAGTAAGAGTAAAAGAAATAGAAAAAAGTAAAATAAAAGTGAAACAAGAAGAAATATGAAGTGAGTGTGGCTTTGTATTTGGGTATTGCGAGTAATTAAGTGAGTCAGCGACTGAGTGACTTGACTTAAATTAGTTTTAAAAAGGTCTCCGGGTGAAGGTCAGTGACTGTGGTAAAAATTATACAAATCACTTGCGAATAACAGATTAAGAGAGCAGCATGAGGTGTCAACATTTCTTTCTTTTATAAATGAATTATATCGAAGGGAAATTGGAAATTCTCCTTCTTAGTCAGCAAAATCAAACAAAGATTGGACATAAGGAAACATTTGGTAAAAAAAAAAGAAAGACTTGTCTTATCTCTAACCGTGTTCATTTATGGTTGAATTCTCTTTTGAACTTATGCTGAAGCACGTGAGGCTTTGGAAAAAGTCAGTTGAGTCATGTACAGATGACATGAGTTGGTTAAACGAACATGGAACGTATGTCAAAAGCATCTGCGTTGGAAATATATATAAAGTGAGGTGCAGAGATACCATGGAAACGACAGAACAAGATGACTCCAATATTCAACAAACTCAACTCAACTGAATGGAACTGAAGCGATGTCCTCCCAAGCCATTAACAGCATATTGCCAAACCAAACTGTAGTCGTGAACCAAATCTCAAATGATGAAAAGTGTATTAATTTGCAAAGCGAATATGTTGCACTCTGGTGTAGTTTCGATGGTCGGTTGGTCGGTGAGTTTGTTAGTTGGTTTGTTGATCTGATTTAGTCCTGCCATATACACACTCACACGGAAACACAGACACACACACACACACACACACACGGAGCTGCATCAAAGCAAAAGCCTTCAACTAACTAATGGCTTCTGTCCAGGCAAAGTGCAAGCATGTGATTCTGACGCATATGTCGGCTTTGAGGTCTCTTCGCCGCCCCCCCTCTTCTAAAAATAAAAAAATAAAAAAAATCTTATACATACATACATACAAGTGTTTTGTGTGTATATGCAAATCAGTGAGGCATGTGTTAGTCGTGGTCGACAACGATAAAGTCCTTGCAACGGTGTACTCGTATAAATGAAAGTGGGCTTACGTGGCGCATGATTTATTAAAGCCTTCATAAGAGCCTTGTGTGTGGTTGAATGAGGGTGTGATGATTAGAGAGTAGAGAAGGCGGTTGATGTATAATAATAGTAGTAGTACTACTACTAGTAGCGAATTGATAGTGTACATGAGAGGCCCAAAAGAGTGCAACAAAATTTTTTCCCTCGTCAGAAAAATACAAACGGATGGCGTCCATTGGCTTCATTCAGCGCTTCATCGTCAAAAAATTGTATTCTGCTCTTTCAGATTTTGTAAATTTCAAATTTTGTTTTTCCTCTTGTTATGATGATAGAAGTAGTTTTGTCATCAGTGAACTGTCGAAAACAGATGAACGGATGATGATGAAAGAGAAACACATTTAATGAAGAAAATCTTATCATGAATAGTTTTTTTTTTTTTTTGTTTAAACTTGATTTGACTCATTGAGTGAACTAACAGTACTTAAGTCAGTCGCGAGAGCATCAACTATGAACATTCTGATTTAGTCTTTGAATGATGAATGCTTTTGGTTGGGTTGGGTTGGGTTGGATTGTGTGCATGATGTGTTAATTTCATTGCATCAGAATAGGCGAACATCAACCAGAGTTAATGGGAAGATGATAAGCGAAACTAAACCGTAAATTGCATTCAATGATGCCGTCAAAGTTCATGTCAGCTTGTCTATCTTTATCCAAATTAATTCGTTTGTATGCTTGTGAATCGGTTTATGGTCTTTCCTCCTTAAAGTCTCGCCTGCGTTTCATTCAACCATTTCATTCCATTATGTGTTATGTATATTTTTCGTTTTATTTTTCAATTTTCTATCATGAAGCTTTTATACTCAATAATCAACTGATAGCCGCGCTCTGGTAAATCTGGTAAAAGGCTAGAATAATTTCAGTTTTCTATGTTGGTTCTGATTCGACCCACTTGACTGAAACTGTTATGTTCTTTCATATTGTTTATTTAGCTGAATATACAAAAATCAGAAAAGGGAAAACATAAGCTCAGTTCCTGAACTATATTATTTAGTACAAACGCAGACCTATTAAATGTGGCTTTTGCGGTATACTTTTTGAATCTTCTTTGCTCCTGCATTTCATTTGACTCTCTTTCTGCTTTTATGATTCCATCAAAGTTATCATTGCCATCAGCATCATCCTCATTGGCATCATTAACATTAACCGTCTTCATTTGTAACATCAATAACATACAAGTGTAATAGCCTCTGGGCGGTGGTGATGGTGTTACGTCCTGGTCTCTGCTAATTACACTAGTTTCCGGCAAGCAGAATATTTAATTTGATACTTTGCATTTCATGTAATAAGCGGACAGAGCAACCACACTTTCTGCCTCTTTGCCTACCTCACTCATTTGATTTTCATTTTGTCACGTCTCACATTCTGTTAACTTTAGGCTACACTTTGCTATCATTTACCAGCATGTTTTCTTATACATTTGGTGTTGGATGCTGGGTGCTCCCGCTGAATGGAAAATTGCAAAACTTTTACATTTTATACGCAAAATTCACCGCTTAAAAATCATATTCATCGTGGGATCATTCGCCTGGTTTCATGGTTTTTTAATCATTTGTTGAGCTTAAATTGCAAAAATGTGTATTCATATGCGGTTTTATGGCGTTTGTCGTGTTAAAATTGTATTCAGCATGAGGTTTATGCTATTCAACATAGTTTTGCTTCAGTTGAAAATGTTGAATAATGCATTTCACATAAAAAGGAATGAAAATATGAATCACATTTTTATATGAAATTTGAGTATTTCGTTATTAAGAATTTTATATTATATGTTTTTATGCATTCAATGCAGGCTATGCAAGGTTTACCAATTCTTTAGATTTTAATGGTTCTACACATAGTAAAGTTTAAGCACATTTCTCAGTTATAATAAATGCTATAAATTTTAACCTAAGAAATGTCAAAGTTCAAACAATTTTATAACATGCAGGACTATTAGTAAATATTTTAATGACAACATATAAAAAATTTTGTGTTAACAAAGTGACAAAGTAATTTTAATATACAATAATTCAACACATTTATGATCTTATTTAGGTTTAATTTCCAATAGAAAACTTCACTTATATTTAGTTGTTTAAATTTTAAGTCAGCGCACGGTTTTCTATAAAATCATTCATCAATTTCAAATTCAAAATAGTGTATTTTTAACATTTGTTTGATTCATTGAAATTCAGCAAACTCTTAGCAATCCAAAAAACTATACATCCATATAGGAAAAACCCCCCTCTCCCGTAGTTATGTTACTCCTTTCATTTCTAATACACTAGCACTCTATTGTTGAAAACAAAAACAATTGTTATCTCATTGGAAGCGTTCACAAAAAGAGAAAAGATAAATAAAGTCAGTTTTTGCGTTGCCACATAAATGTTTGCAAAATGCGCAGTAGGATGAAATGTGAAAAAAAAAACGGCGTGAAAACGTTTCTCATGAAACATCGGGTTATATAAAATTTAAAAGTAAAGAAATGAAACTTTTTTCTTTATGAATATATAAATTTCATTATAAGCTTTCCGGTGAACATTAGAATAAAAACTTTATTTTTTTAATTTTGCTGAAAAAATTGCTTCCTTTAGGTTGTTATTCATATTGCTTTCATATTGGTGTTTTCCTTACTGGAAACAACTGTTTTTTGTTTTGGTTATACATTTATGAATCGTTGCGGGCACGTTGTGCTAAGTTCAAATGTAAAATTTATGGAAAATAAATATATGATTGCATTATATGTAAATTGTTCTTGCAACTCCCTTTTTCATTTTTCCTGCGTTATTTATTAAGAATTTAAGAAAAAGTTTACCATTTGAAATGACCTGAAATCAACATCAGCTGTTTTGAGTTTACGTAAGAAAAATGAAGAGGAAGACAAAGTGGCTTCAGCTGAGTGAGTAAAGTCCATTTCGTTATTTCCCATGTTGTTGTTGTTGTTCACTTTTGAGCTGTGTGCATATTGAAGCAGCTTACACTTCGTGTAAAAAAGCTATAAGATACAAAGCATTGCTTGAAGCATAAGATATTGTAATTTATAAAATCTATAAAATTCTTGTCCCAAAAAAGTATACTTTATTTTTTTTTTTATAATTGGTATTACAATTCCTCAAACTCAAGTGGTAACTTTATCTTGGCGTTCACCTGGACAGACGGCTCACCTGGCGGAAGCATATAGAAGCTAAAAAGATACATATGAAACTAAGGGCTCAAAGTCTTCACTGGCTAATCAATTTTAAATTTGGACTGAGACTTGAGTACAAGGTGATGTTGTATAACTCTGTTATTAAACCAATTTGGACTTATGGTTCTGAATTGTGGGGTACCGCGAGCGCGAGTAACATTGAAGTTATACAAAGAGCACAATCCAAGATACTTACAACAATCACGGGAGCTCCATGGTATATAAGGAAGGACCTGGAAGTACCACCTGTCAAAGAAGAATGTTCCAAGCGTAAAGCTATTTACATGGATAAACTAGTTCGACATGTTAATCCCCTAGCCAGAGTGCTTGTCCATACTTCTTCCTCTTCATTGTAGGAGGGAAACTTGTTACATAGTTTTTTAAGAATTGTAACCTTATTGTTAGTCCTATGTATTTATATAGGAGATTCAATAAATTTTTTTTTATTATGGTGCTTAGCATTCACATGCCTTTGATAAAAAGCATCGATGTTTCGGTAAAAAAAAAATTTTTTTTTTTTGTCAACGAATATTTACAGTGATCCACATTGCTTAATCACTGATAACACGAAACCAAAGATGTTTTACATGATAAAAAATCAGCCAAATTGGTCCAGCCCAGACATGTGCTTAAAAAGAACAGCATTCTCATTATTTGTTCATAATTTTCAAGCACCCTCCCCTCTTTATGATCTAATCGTGCAATGACAAAAATGCTCTTACTGACAACGTGCACTTCTCTATTAACCGAATACATAAATTACTTGGCCTTACGTGTTTTGAGTCATGAGATATATTAAAAGTATTGGCAAAACCAAAAACGTTTCAGTGAAACGCAGCGTTACATTTTGACATGACTATGAAACCCTTTTTAAAATCGTTCTCAAGTTAAAAAATGTAAAATGAAAAATATTGAAAAATGTTCTCTGTGAAACTGATAATCGTTTACAACAAAATAAACTACAAAGAGTAAGAAAATAAGTTATATCGTACATTAATAATAATTGATATGACCAACCACTCAATCATTGGCCTTATTCTTGAAAAATGAATGTGTAGTAGATGTCTTCTCTGAAACTATTCCAGAGTTCCGAGTCGAAAGCCATTACTTTCTTCAGAAAAATATTGCAAAGAGGCTGAGACACAGTGCGAGGAAGTCAAAGAATTGTCATGTGAGTTGTTGTGAGTTCCAAACATATCCAATTTGATGATTCACTTTCCTTAAATTCCTTGTAAATTAATACTAATTGAAACATCAAAAGTTACTTATTTTTTAAACTTTGAAACAGCCAATTTAAATCAAAATCAGCGCAACTTCTTATAATTTTCTTAATTTAAAATCTTGTACGATGGTACATTGTATATCTCTTGGCATGGCATATTTATGCCTTTTGGTAATCTAATCGGCTTAGAGGACTCCTTCGCCTTGTGCTATTTCTCTTTGAAACACAAAATTTTAAGCTAAACGATTTAATAATGGTTCCTCGCGTTCATCTAAGGACATGTTTTGATGCTTTGTTATGATAATGGGGAGGAAAAAAGAGAGAAGTTTGTAATTGGAAAAAAATGATGTCTTCTACATAATTCGAGAAGAAGAAATCATGTTTGAAATCAAACAAGAACTTAATTTCAAAGTGAGCAACATGAAATGCGTACACAGCAAACCAAACAGGAACGGAGGAGTGTGGCAGCTGGCATTTTTTCATGGATGTTGTTCGCAAATTCTATACAAATAAGAAAGAAAAAACAAAAAGAAAAAAAAAAATCAACATGAAATTTCTAAACTTTAAACGTTTTTGATGCTACCAAAACCGCCTTTTAAGGAGGAGGTCATGCGGCAGCAAATCCATGTTCCATGCTCGGTACGCAACGGTAGCTTCGCTCGTTGAAATATAAAAGCCACTGCCTGGCATTTACAGAATTCAACAGACATAACGAGAGGACTAACTAACCCAGATGATGTTGATTATGATGTTGTTGGTGATATTTTTCCGTTTCGCATTTTCATTCCGCTGTCATTTTTGCCAAGTCAAGCCAAGCCAAGCCAAGTGAAGTCAAACCTCTTTCTCACTAAAGGAGTTCCTCTTCATTCATACTCATGAAATCATATAATTATAATGATGATGATGATGATGCTCGTCGCTCGATAATTTGTTCAACACAATGGAGTGACATTGAATTTTCAATTTTTATATAGAATAGATTTCAAACTTAAAAATTTGTTCCGTGTTCGCATTCAACAATTGTCGGCATAAATTTATTTAGTTATGTTTACTTTTCGTACGACCAAAGTTTAACAATGGGAAAATACTGACAGCAATAACAAAAACAACGATGAACTTGCACAAATTAAATACAAATCTGAGTTGACTAGAGCCGGCATATCCATGACTCATCTTGCCTTTCCAATCCTCGCCTCCTCTTCATTTCACTTTACTTCACTTGTTGGAGGAGAAGTCAAATAGAAAGTGTTGCGCCGCAGGCAACACAAACTATTTTAGTATAGTTGAACTTGCAGAAACAACCAACTTTTATGGTACTTATATGGTCTCCTGCCTCCTCCTTGAATTTCATTTATTCATTCGTATGTGTTGGCCCTCAAGCGGATGAGTGCAAATCGCTCCTCAGAGGTTCGGTTGGCTTTGCTTTGTCTAATTAAATAACGAATTCATTCTATTGTCCAAACAAAATACAGAAAAGTTAGTGAGCATATGTTGGTTGGTTGGTTGGTTATGATGATGATCAAATGATTGAAGTCTTCACAGTTTGCAGAATTGTTGACATTGATTGGTTAAAGAAGAGAACAAGGAAAGAATTGACTTTAAGTGCCTCTGACAATATTTGGACGATGCTTAATATAATCGAAAGATATTTTGTATTTTTTATTACGTTAGACAATATAGTATATTTCCTGCCTGCCTTATTATACAAAAAATATGAGGAACTTTTGGTTGAAAAAGGGAGTCTTCTCAAACCATAAATTCAATATATAAAGTGTCTTCTTTCAGTTCGTTCGTCTGTCTTTGCTTTTACTCAGAAGTCTTTTTAACAGTTTATTACTTTCATTGCCATTAGGGTAATTTTTGTCTGGTTCTACAATAAAATATAGTTTATGCCAATGTGCCAACGTTAATCAAAATAAAATCATGCAGAAACCTGTAAAAGTAACTTTTATGTAAATTTCTAAGCAAATTCTTTGCCATGTTTAAGCAATGTCGACGTTTTCTCGGCATTGTTGGCATTGTTTTAAAAGTGCATGGATGAAAGAAGGATTGGTGTATTACCTAACTTATAGATACAATACTTTTTATCTATTACGTATTTTCCTTGCGATGCTACATTAAACATTTAAATAACCTTTTAAACTGCGCGAACAGAGAACACAGCACACGGTTCAATACATAACCATAGGGAACGAAAATACCGAGTGAAGGAAAGCAAATAGTAGAACTCCGTTTACTAAACTGTCTCTACTCCAACAAACCCCAAACAATAGCAAGCAGTGACCCATTTTTTTTTTTATTTTTTTGGGTTTTTGTTTTTGGTTTTTTTCTTTAAAAAAAAAAAAAATAAAAAGGAAGGATACAAACACTTGAGTTTTATGCAAAAAAAAAAAAAAAATATACCAATGCGAGTATTAACTTTGGCAGAAGAAGGCAAGGAATGTAAATAAGATGAAGGAGTATAGGCAGTACAACAAAGAAATACGGATAGAGAGGAGTATGGAAAGGAAAGTAAACTAAAATCCAGGTTGAGACTTGCTTTTTGTCTATATTAAACGACATACATATGTATATTTGTAAGTACAGAGGAGAGATACATATGTAAATAGTAAAATTTTCAAGAAGATGGCGCCAACCGGAGAAAGAGAGAGAATGAGAATGAAATGGAGGCATAATAAGAACCTTTTGAGTGCCTGTCAGGGCATAAGACGACTACTTTCTGCTATGTAACACATGCAAAATGGCGTCAGTCAGTTACCTAATAGGATATTTGTACAGAGTGATGAAAGAATGGATGGATATGGGTGAATGGAGTTAGAGAAGTAAAACAGAGAGTGAATGAATCTTGGGATTGTGTACGGTGATCAGATGTTGGCGTAAGGTATCAGCATGGCAGAGCAAAGTTGAGCACAGCAAGCGTCTTTCTGGAGTACTTGTTAAAGTGAACTTCACATTATATAAAGCGTCCTCCAACGCCTGCTATTTTCTTTTCGTTACCTATTTTCTTTGGCATATTATTTTTCCATTTTTCTTATTCCCCCATAGCCACTCTGCTCTTCGCCCCATTAAAGCATTTCACTAAACTACACTTTACCAAGTCCTGAATGCCTTCTCGCATTTCATTCCTTTGGATGTAGACAATAATGATGACGTTGATTGTCTTACAAGGTAGCGAAAAGACTCGTTTGGGTCGATGGTATCAGGTGGACCATGGGTGGCTGAGATGTAGGTGGTGAGTGGTTGGAAGTTTCTACGAAAGCATGTTGCCACTTTAGCGAAGAGTCGAGTCATACACACATACTCACACATAGTGAGGAGAAAGACTTTCACGAACTCTTGTCCGCACAGCACACTTATTCATGCATACCACGTACCTAATTTTCAGCTCTTTATAAACGCTTGCGGAAAATATGCATAATGTTTCTGACATTTTTGTGATAGATACATTTCCATGGCATATATATATTTTTTTGTTTTTTTGGCGCTTTTCACGCTACTCACTCACTCACTCACCCACTCACCCATCCGTTCATTCTCTCACGCCTTTCTTGTGGCAGCGCAACCCTACGTGACTAAGGCCATAACTGCCATGACAGGCTAATGTTGTTCGCTAATGATAATAAAAATGGGTGAAAAGTATTAAGGACCAGCATTGGCAGTAGCATCAGCATCAGCATCAGGAACAGGCTTAGGCGCATTATTTACATAGCATGGTTGGTTTTTAGCACAACGCATATGATTTCCGGTTGTGGTAATGCTGATGATGGTGATGATGCTGGTGATGGTGATGATGATGACGATGAAAGATGCTCTATGCCGCCACTTCACTTCCCAGATTCTATATTTTTGTTACCGTTTTGTGACTTTCTTTGTCAAAAGGGCCTAAGTACATTATTTATTTCTGCTGTCGCTTGGTTTAAGTTTTAAACTTGGTTTCACCGCTAAACAGCGTGGTATACTTGCAACCCTAACAGTAGGCAACACAACAACGACGATATATGTCACTTGATTTGTATAATTTTTCACCAAAACAACAACAAATGTGTCACACTTTTTTATCCCATCTGTGAAGAGCCGAAAACCAACAAAAATAAGATATCATTTTCCTCTTAGTTGAGTGCTTTCACTTTTTTTTACTTTTCCCAAATTGCGGTACGTTGCTTAGTAGAAAGCACTTGACAGCAAGCTATCGAAGCGGAATCCCACATCTTGTCAACATAATAAATACCTTAAGATTTATTTTGATGACTTAATGTACTTTATTTTTATTCATTATTAATGTATTTGTTCCTCCTGAAGCCTACGAGATCTGTGTATCAAGTAGTAGACTAGAAATTTTTGGTTGTTTTGTGCTTCCTTTGCCTAAAATAAATATTTCTTTTCCTTTTTTCTTGTTGTTTTTTATTTTATGAGGAGAAGAAGGGAGGGCACCGATGCTGATATATTTGTTGTTGTTATTAGATTTTGAATTGGCGTTGATTGTTCAGTTCCTTGCACCTGACATATATCAAGGAACTTCGTCGTTGTCTACTTCTTTTCTTAAGTGATAACCATTGTTACACTGTCTTGTCTCCTGATGAATTTGTAATGAAGCCTTTAGAGTTCGCTTTCATGGTCTTACGGTCATGTTCTACTTCTAAGATTAATTGACTGACATATTTATTGTACTACTATAATTCATAAGGCGCACAGGTGTAAGGGATACAGGATGATGAATTGATTAAAGAAATTTTAGTACTTTAGTTTATTGTGTTGTGAAATACGAGCATAAAGAAAATTAAAAAGAAAAAGTTTATTATCTACATAAAAGTCAGAATCTTATTGACAAAGGTATATTTCCTTGCATCCTTTGCTGGCAAGGTAACTTTGTTCCATCTAACTAAGTACCACAGTACAATTTTCTAGTCATCAGCTGGCATTTTGTCATTGACAGTCCTGATTAATCAAATTACAATTGTACTCAATCGTTAACGATGATTGATTCAATCAGCAGGGTTATTCAGGGTAAATTTCCTGTTTTACCTTAAGTATTGACAATCAATTTTTTCGAATGAATGAATAAAGAAACTTGAGTAGTCATTGCATATAATTGCCACACAAATTTAACAATTGACTATTGTTACCCGATACCAGACAATACCAAAATGATTCCGGTAATGAATAATATATCATTCTCTACACATGTCAATGAAGATTGACATCACAATAAAAGGCTCTCCACTAACATATTAAAATTAGAAATAAAGTAGTGAATACTCGTACTAGATCGGTTTCAAGGCTTATCAATTTCAAATGAACGAGCTAGGGAAGTGCATACTTGAGATGTTTACAGTCCTGGTTCTTGTTGCACGTTTAGATGAACTGCATTGACTAGTATTTACTCTAAGGATAAAGTTACATTGCAATTTGAAAGAAAAAAAATTGAGCTTTGTTTATTTATAAGCCCAATGACAAAAAGAAAAGGAAAGCTTTATTAAAAAAGAAAATGGGCCATGTGCGAGTCAGACTCGTACACGGAGGGTTCCGTGCCACATTGCGGTTTGTATGGGAGGTACCCCGCCTAGTTGGCCGATTTGACTGATTCCAACAAATGTACCGTGTCTATATCAGAAACTTATAGTGTCTAAATTTCAGTTCAATAGTCCAAATAACAAAAAAGTTGTTTGAATAAGAACTTGAATTTTAATGGTGGCCGATTTGTCTGATTCCAACAGAAGTACAGCGCCTTTTTTAAAAATCTATAGTATCTAAAGTTCAGTTTGATAGAATAAAAAACAAAAAAAATTTTCTAATAAGACCCTGAGTTTTAATTGTGGGTTTGTATGGGAGATATGCTCCCTAGTAATCCGTTCAAACTGAAATTTAGCCAATATAAGTTTCTGATGCAAAACCACCAACCATCCAAATTACAAATTTCGTGGGATTACTGGATCATATAGCTGCCATACAAACCAAAATGTTTCTTGTAAGGGGACCCCTTCAAATTTATGAAAATATTTTAGTTTCAGTATTTGTTGCTAATACCCGGATAGAACTACATATTCTGTGAAAATTTCAACTCTCTAGATATTACGGTCATACCCTTTGGGTCCGGAACCCTAAAAATTATGAAATAAACTGCCTGTCCTCAATTTTTTAAGATCTCAACTCTTTTTATTTGCGATGCCAATAGTCTAGATCATTGTCCTTTTTCATATTCAAAATAACTTGAATTTTGAATAAATTTTATGGTTTAAGAATTAATTAATTTAAACATTTAGAAAATAAAAATGTTATGTAATTCAGTTTATTGAAAAATAAGTTTTGAACAAATTGACAGAATTTCAGAACGTTCAGTATATAAAAGTATAAAGTCATTCAAATTTGAATAATCTCATATGTAATAATGAAACTCGTATTTAACAAAACAAAAAGTATTGCACCACATTTGGTTACTTTTTCTATTATCTAAGCTTTCCGCTTTCTCTGTGAACTTTTAATATAATAAATTATATTTACTATTTATTTAAAAACTTTATTTATGAAATGAATCTTTTCATCTTCAACCTTTGTTTGTTTGCAAACTTCGCATGGCTCTTTTTTTTTTTTGTTTTTTGTTATCTTTTGCACATTTCCGCTGAACTTTCACTTTACAAAGTGTGTAACATTCCACAGAATTTTATATTACTCATCTGTTGTTGTCATTGTTGTTTTGTTTATCGTATTCCATATATCTATACCAGCACCAGCACCAGCACACGGACATTCTTCACATTGCCTGGTAGCCTGCCCCAAGCTCTCTCCCTCTCACTTTCTCTCTGCTGATATACAGAAAATATTTTTCATTATTCAGTTTCCGTTTTCGGGGGTGCAACACTAAAAAGTAGAAACAATGAAATTGTTTTAAATTTCATCCAAATAGGAGAGGACATTTTCTTATTTTCCTTGTATGAACATCTTTACTTTGAAATGGCAAAATCCCAAAACATGCAAATGCAATTCAGTTAAGTTAATTTAAATGTGATTGTTTCTTTAGGGAATCCTTAAAAAAAAAAAAAACCTTTTATTCGATGTTAACACATAATGCTATATAATCACATCTATAAATTGTGTTAAGTTTTACTATTTGGTGAAAGGCATTTCCGGTGCAAAAATCACAATAAAAGCAACAACACCAACGATGAGAACAGTTTCGCGCGCCTGTTTTCTGAATTTATTTGGATTTCTCCTGTTGTTTCATTTATTGTTGCATAACCTTGGGGGCATGTATAAATATCAAACTGGAATTTTTTTTAGCTGCCGGCAAATGTAATTCCTTGCTGTTGTAATGGCCTATGGGATCACCCAACTCTCGCGCCTCATGTAAATTTACTGACGGCCACCCTCCGGGTAGGTTCGCTTGCATTGGCCTCAGTATGCACGCTTCAGCGCCTTGGGAATTCTAAGGACCCAGTAACTTTGATCGTGTCGCACAGTGGAGCAGGCGGCATAATAATCACAAAAACAATAGAAACACTTGACAGAGTTTTGCGATTTAATTTTTTTTTGTGTTACACTTTCTATCCTATTTTTATTTATTTTTAGATTTTCTATTCTCCTTTATTTCTTGTTTTGCTTAAAAATTCTCTTTTGCTTGATTTCAATTCAGTTTTGAGGGGCGTATTTCCTGTTATTGTTATTGTTGTTTTTTATTTGTTTGTTTGTTGCGCTTTGTGACAAATTCATTTATTTTGTCCTCGCCTGCTGCGTTCTGCCTGTCAAAAGTTTTTCGTTTCGTTTTCGTTTCCGAAATCAAACAAAACAAAAGAAAACAAGAAAATAAAACTTTTCACGCTAAAACTCAATTACTTCTACATCCTTTCTCATACACACAAATAGTCATACATATGAAATGAATGGAAAGAAAGAAGGATGGGAAATATGAGACCAATACACATACAATAAAAGAATCGAAAGAATGAAGAAAAAACAAAAAGAGATTTGAACTAAGCTTAGCTGGATGATGTCCTTCTCTATGGTCTCGCATTGCATTGAACTGTTTGTGTTCATATTCTAGTCCATGTTTCTAGCTAAATCTATTGTATCTTGTCAATCCATCTATTTCATCTAACTTATTTCTTTCATCCTTTTTCCTTCTCCTCCATTCAACCATGTCATTTATAATTTCATTTATTGTTTTATACGTGAACAAATTGTTGCTGAAAGCCATTTCTCCTTTGCAAAAGTTTGATTTCCTTGATTTATATTCTTCGTTCGATATTCGCTAAAAGTTGTTTGCTCTTTCTTTGCTTTTATTTCTTTAAGTTGAATTTTGTCTTGTTGTTATTATTATAATTCTATATATTGTTTTTGTTTTAGTTTGTTTAATTTCTTATGTCTTGGCTTACCATCCAAGATATTATGGGTAGATGGTTGGTGATTGTTTGTTGCTTTTGGATCGTGTTTGCGTCAACAATTTATTTGTGCAATGAGGCGTATACATAATCGGCTTGTCGCATTGAATTTTCTTTGTGTTTCGTTTTTTCCTCTTTCATTCCGTTGGCACATTTTCATTCTATCTTTATTTTGAGTGCTTGAAATTGTCTTATAATCGAAAACATTAAGATTTGTGTAATGGCAACATTAGAATTAGAAGCTCTTAAAGCAATAACAAAGAAGAAAAATATTAAAGACATAAACAATGTTCTACTTTAAGGCCATGGATCTTTAAATTAACTTTTAGTCCTCTGGTTTCAGATAAAAAATCAATTTCTATGAATAACTAAATCTGATCTTAAGATTTGCACGCTGACAAATCAAGAAGATTCGTAGTCGATTAAGTTATCATGTTGCTGTTGGTTTGCATTAAAATCTATGAACCACTCTCTAGATAGTATATAGTTTCAGATGAGTCGCTTGATTTCTTCAACTACGAAAATGATAGGTTTGTTGGTATTTGTCAAATTTAATTACCAATCAACACTTTGACCATTTGCCTTGAATGTCAACAGCATCTCCGTACACTTCAGATTGAAACACTAATCATAAAGGCCAATCAGTTTTACCTATATACACTTAAGTACGTCAACTTTGTTTACTGATTTTTCAGTTTTACATTCATAAGCTCCACAGTATTAAGTAGTGTATCTCACCCTCATAAGCACAATCAAATTTTGATTTTCGTCACATTTCATTTTCATATTTTTTGGATTTACTCCCCTTCGCTAAAGAAATTTCACTTAAAAAAATCTAGAATGGAATAGTCATTGATGATAAATTATCTACAAATCTAACGATATCAAAAACTAGACCACTTTTCGATCTAACATTATATCAAAAGAAAGAAATACAGAAAACTATTCTAAATTTAATTAAGAAACACAATAAAAATGAATATACAAAAGTAATAAATAAATTACAATTATTCAGAAAAGAGAGGGAGACATTAAATCTAACAACCGAAATATTTATTTTGCTATATGAAAATGAACTTAAATTGGACCGAATTACAAAGAAAATAAAACTTAAAATCTCTCAAAGGAATAATTGTAAATATTTGATTGCAATTCAGAGAAAACTTGCAATTAAATTGCAATAAAATGCAATTTCCTCAAAATCCAGATAACATTTGCATTTTATTAGATTTTTCCATAAATTAAACTAGAAAATATACAAAAATAATGGAAAAATGGAAAGAGACAAAACATGTTATGAGCAAACGAGACAAAGAAATACATGAGAGAGAGAATTAAAGATAAAAAGTTACTAAGTTACTCGGAATATAGTAACTTGGATAGATATGAAAATAAGAAATAAACTGGAAATTGAGCAAAAAAATAAGAAAAATAAGTAAATAAATAAATAAAGGAACAAGTGAAAAATCTTTCAACGCTTGAGCTGCACTTGAAATGTCAGGGAGAGCAAAGGGTAGGAAACCCCCTTAACAAGACTCTTTGGTATTTACCCTACAGACAAAATTTTCAACTCAAAAGTTTTATTCTTTTTTGTTTTTTTTTTTTTTTTCTTTGTTGAGACACTCTAGTCGAAGTGAGTTCGAGACCGAGTAACAACGAGTCTTTTCCTTTTACTTGTCCATCACCATCACCTATGCAGACTAGCATGGAATAATGATGATGATGATGATATTGTATTTTATATAGACTTCTTCATTTAGTTAAGTTTTGTCTAGTTGAATGCGCAACTTAGGTTTCAATTAGTAAAATTAAATGTTCTGATGAGATTCAATTTATTGCTGCAAATAACTTAAATACAATTTCAACCAGGACACATGAATGGCCACATTATTGTTCTACATACAAACGGAAAACTGGAAAACTGAGTTGGCAAATTGTTTTATTTTTTTTTTTGTGCTAACGAGTTTTCTGGTATCTTATATTTTTATTTCCTTGTCATGAGTTTTGTTTTGTATGCAAAACAAATTGAGCATTCAGAACATTTGCCTGGTCAACCATTCTTACATCCAAACCCTGGACTGTTCTTTGTTATTGTTATGGTGCCCAAGGTGTCACTGACGCACGCAACGAAAAAAGTGAATACAATTCAGACTTCCACCGACCGACACTTGACACTTGGCAATTGAAACAACAATTTGTTGCGGTTTATTGTTCTATGGGTTTTGTCAAATTCAATTCAACTTCAACATCTTCCATTCATCATGAATTTTTTATTTAAAATTTTCTCTTTTCTCTTTGTTATTTCAGAACACCGCTGAACCAGTCTACTCACCTACCATGGCTGGTGGCCTCTTCTCTATTGATCGTGCCTTCTTCGAACGTTTGGGCACTTATGACTCTGGTTTTGATATTTGGGGTGGTGAGAACTTGGAATTATCCTTCAAGACGTGGATGTGTGGTGGAACTCTGGAAATTGTTCCATGTTCACATGTCGGACACATCTTCAGAAAACGTTCACCATACAAGGTAAATAAAATTTCATTATTGTTGAAGTCTTTATCTTTTGGGCTATTAGAATCATTAAACAAAAAGAATGCTTCACACACATCATTTCCACTTGAGGTTTGCCTTACTTTTGGGGCAACTCAAAATTCAATTGCCTGTCGCCTATTGTTTGCCTGTTGCCTATTGCCTGTTCTCTTATCAAAAAACAATGCCTAGGCAAAGTAAAAGTAATGAAGTGAATGTGACCAGAATAAAGACACAAAAATTCACAGAAAGTAAAAATGAAAAAGGACATTGGCTTTGGTCATTTCAATTGGACCATACTAACAACTACAAGAAGATGAACAACAACCATAGAAACATTAAAGAACATTAAATTCAATTTTACGAGTGACAACGGCAAATGAACATGACTAAATGAATCTATGGGTGAGAGTGTGTGAATCTCCTTAACAAACATGGACTGACTTCCACAATAAGAGACACTATGCTATTCTGGATTGGGTGGAACACTGCTGAAGAAGGACCATGAGTATAGAAAGGACACAACCAATATTTATAGATAAACATTGCTATATGAGTATGTAACCTGGTGGCTTTGCTGTTATGCCTCTGTCCCTCTGGTATTAAACTCTAAGGACCATGCAACAATAACAACAAAGATCAAGTGCTCATTAACTAAAAGTACACAAACATACGAGAACAATTCAAGACAAAACGAGACAATTTAAAACTTTAGACATACAACACGTGTTCGGTACGTTTCAGTTCAGTTCTGGCAAAATACTCTTCTATGTTACACCATTTGGATTCATTGCTTTGTGCTTAATGCTCATCTAAAGCATCGACAGACATGTTCATTGTTACAATGCTGAGCTCCCATCTCCGACGATTCCATGTTCATGTCTGTGTGATGATGGTGGCATACCTTAAGGTGTAGTGCTATGTACCGCCATGTGATCATCATTACTCTTTAGAAGTATGTAGGGAAAGGGTACAAGAGACTATGGTAAATGTGCTGTGATGGTGTGGTGGGACTATTAAGAGATGTAAGGGGATTCACTCATTGTGCTTTACCTTCGATTTTAAGCAAAAACCCAACAACAGAGATACATTTTTTGTTTGTCTAGAAGTTTGTTCTATAGGAAATGAATGTACTGTTGCAAGGAGAAATAAGAGTCCAAGAGAAGGGGGGAGGAGAGAACGATACATGTACAAGTATGTAGAACACGGACCATGGACTGGTCAATTTTGTTGCATGGTTAGGGAGTAGACAAAACGCCTTGGCACATGTTTTTACCAATTAACGCTACTGTTGTGGTTTTTTGTCTGGTTTTCTTTTTTACCAAATAAAAAGTATAAAAAAGTTGGCATAGAACAAGAAACTGCAACTGAAACCGAAGACCGAGAGCAAAAAATCCACAGAACAAACAAACAAACAAACAAAAAGGGAGAAATTCAACAACCAACAAACAAACGTAGAAGTTTAAAGTTTCAGAAAAATAAAAGAATAATAAAAACAGGAACAGCACTTGAAATGTTAAATGTTGGTTAGACATGCACAGACCCAATGGATTAAATGCATGGGAGGAGGAAAGTTAAAAATACCACCAATGATACCAGGTAACATTTAATCGAGTTAATATGCAATTACAGTACATATGGTTGGATATTGGTAAATACTAGGAAATTTGTTTAAATTGGAATTTCTTAAAACTTGAATATCTAAAAATACAGAGAGAGAGAGAGAGAGAGAGGTAGACTATTTTAATTACTCACAAACTAACAATGAGACTTCTCTAAATTTCGGAATTGTTTCGTGTGGGTTTAGGGGATATTTCTTTGACAAATTTGTTAGTCTTAGGAGATGGGAAAGCTCTGTTGAATATGGCGAGTGATGGTGATCATGTTATAAGTTTACTTGTTTGTATTTTCGATTTAAACGAGGAGGGTACACAGCTATTAATCAAAGCCACAACATTTATGTTTCTTCTTTGTCACATAGAGAAACAAACCATGAAAAATGAAGGTAAACTTCAGCTATTCCGTCGTTGTCATACTCTTTACGCGCCTCTAGAAAACGTTCCTACGTGCTTACACTGATGTGTTTTAGGACATTTATTTATATGAACCAGTAATCTTAGGGTCTTGAAATTTACATGGTTAGTGGATATGAGTCAGACACTTATACTATTCAATTTTTAGTTCGATAATACAAGAAAACTGACTAGTTTGCATACAGGACCAACATAACTTGATCAATTCAAGACGAGTCGTCCTAATCAAGAATTTATGTACTCTCTAAGGTCTCCAACGTCTCCTTCTATCTGTTACAAACGTCATAACAAACTTATAATACAATAATATTCACTATATGAAGGGTATAACAACTAGTAGCAAAATACAATGAACGAACTTACCTATGTTTGTTGTATGAATGGCCAGGAGCCAGAACTAATGCTACAAACAGAACTACAAGCCGAGTTGGAGATGGAGCCAAGTGTTTTTACTGGGTCGTTGTTTGTGAGACATTACGGTGGGCAATACAAAAAGTTTAGCTTACATTGTATGATGGTTTCAATGTTTGGCAGACCGAGCTCAACTCATTCAGGTAATTAGGAGAATGTGTAGCATTGTGACGCGTTTGCCTGGAACAAACTAGTATGTACACATATCCACCACTATCACCATCACCATCATCATCAACAAGACCAACACACTAGAAGAAGATATGTAATGAATTACTGAACAATAGGATAGATAATGTTTTGTTACAATACTTTTGCTGTTCATGTTGCTATATTATTGTTCTCGTTCTCTAGTTTGTCTGGTTTGTCTATTCTTGTTGTCGTTTTATTGTTGTTTCTTCAGTTTGAATGGCCAAGTTAAGGAAGAAGTCATAGAAGGTGTAGGAGGAGAAGATTGTTTGCTTCGTTACCTTTTCGGATAATTCTTAACAAACCTACTACTTACTTACCCACCCACCCAGTTACTTAGTTACTTACCTTACCTTTCCTTCCTTCATCTATGATGTATGAATGAGTGAGTGTGTAGTTGAGCTGTAAGTAAAATAAGTATTATGAAAGTAGGAAGTAGAACAACATGGGATTATCTTACTATTTTCTATTGTATTACTTTCTTTATGTGAAATACCATTTTATCTTTATAGTGGCGAACTGGCATTAATGTGCTTAAGAAGAATTCGGTACGCTTGGCTGAAGTTTGGATGGATGACTATGCCAAGTATTATTACGATCGCATTGGCAATGATAGAGGTGACTTTGGTGATGTGAGTTCACGTAAGCAATTACGGTAAGTATGATCAAAACTAATCAATTGAAATGAAGAAATTATATTAAATTATAAATCCTCTTTTTCTACGCCTTTGCTTAGTGAAAATCTTAAATGTAAATCATTTAAATGGTATTTGGATACAATTTATCCAGAAATCTTTATACCAGGCGATTCTGTCGCATCTGGCGAGGTAAGTTTTTGCATTTTCCGATTATTTGTTATTGAGTAATTATAACCTACTTACATTTGTATTAAGACCACCTCCCCCATACCCCTAGAAATCCCATTATGTTTTTGGTTAAATAAAAAATCCAATTACTCCAAATAATAATGAGTAACTTACATTTTTATAGATAAGAAATCTAGGTTATGGCGGTCGCACTTGTCTGGATTCACCATCACGTAAACGTGATGTTAAAAAAGCTGTGGGTCTTTATCCTTGCCATCGTCAAGGAGGCAATCAGGTTTGTTATCCAACTTAACTTCACAACAATAGAACGATTGCGACCGCCACAAACTCCGTTTAAATCGTCGAAAGAAAAAAAAAAGCCAACAAACAAATTAAAATCAATAATACAACAAGCAAACAAAAAAAAAAAAAACAAAAAACAATTATCGCTACTAATAAAAGTAAACTCCTCGACTTGGTTTTGGTTATGCAAAATTTTTCTACTGCTTCTCCTATTTTTTTTTTTTTTTTTTCTCACTCTCCTTCCAACACTAAAACTTCTCTGTGTTCTAATACGCCTTGACAAGTTTCAAATGAATCAACCAAGAAATTTGCCATCTGCCTTAGAATATCAATTGGAATTTCTTCTTGAAATTGTTAACATTTTATTACAGATTGCAAATCTTGCTACGAATTTGTGTATCGATACACCAATTAAGACCGATACCGAAGCCGTTGTCGATATCTATGGATGTCATGGTCAAAGAGGAAATCAGGTATCGAATATGATTTTGTTTAATTTTATTTTGTTCTTTTACTTTTCATTGCGTTGATCTTATACCAAATGCATACTGCAATAAATTGTATTATTTTGGATCTTTGCTTTCGCTTGATAATTTGGTTTATTTACATTGTATTATCTATCCTTTATTCCCTTTTGTTCGGTTTTTTTTTGCTTGCTAATTTGTTAATTTATTATAATTTAATTGGTTTTTGGTATCATAATTAAATTGCTTTTGCTTTTAAATATTGGCTATGAAGATAGATAGATGCTTAGGTCAAGGAAATAACAATCTAGAAAATATTAATACAAATTTTATAAATAAAGAAAACAAGAAAAAAGAAGATTATCATACTCTTCATGCTCACTGCGATTGAGGATACAGAGTGAGTACACCTATAGCACATCAACCGACCGAGAAAGAAATATTTCTATGGGAACTATACGATCCAATACCCCTAGGGTCTTAAAATTTATACAGTAGGTCAGGCACTTATAGTATCCAAATTTCAGATCGATAGTATAAAAAACAAAAAAATGTTATCAATAAGAAAGGGAGGATCCCTTTCTGGTAGTCTGAGTCGGCTGATTGGGACAAAAACTTGTTCAAAATTCCAATTCTCTCACTCAAAAAGTGAGAAACTAGTTTGCATACATAAAGACGAACAGATGGATATGACTCGTCTCTTCGAACTGATCAAGAATATATGTACATAAGTATATATATACTTTATGTGGTCTCCGATGTCTGTTACAAACTTCATGACAAACTTATTATACTACATATTCACTGTGTAAAAAGTATAAATATTTAAATGAATTTCTTCTTGAGTCAATTGAATTTACAGAAATTATGATATCTCAATACATCAATCGATCAATTTTTGAATTTTTGTTACTAAATCTGCCTGTGATTCTAATAATCTAATCTGTGATACAAACCTGTAAATTATTTAAGAACGATTGCACTTACAAATCAGATTTACTTAATGCTGAAGGGCATTCAATGAAATAAGTCGGGTATTTATAGTTACTTAGTATTCATATGCTGACTTTAGATTTCCGATCTCATAATAATATTATTACTAGAATCAATTGAAAACGTTCTTTATGCAAGAATCCAGCAGTGGAATCTTAGTTTATCAGCCTGTTGGATTCAATCAATATGATTTTAATTAAAAAGAAATTCATTTGATTAGACGCAGTTGATGGATTTTTGTGTTTGAGGTTATCTAATTTAAATTGCAGGGAAAAGGCACAATTCTATTTATATTGTACATGTAATATAATCTAAAATGGATGAACAGAATGATTAGCTCTTCAAATATACAATATATATGGATATGGATATATGTTACTTAATGTGGGTCCTACTGGCATAACAATAACGGCCAGAGGCTACCAAAATGTATTGTATGTATCCTTGGCCCCATATTATTCCATATTATCTTAAATGATTCCTTCAAACACTCTATAACTTACACTAAAATTTTATGTTAAATTAGTCAATTTATTTATATTTCGATCTTTTAATAGTAAAAATCCATTATTGCATTTTATTTTTTTCTTCATGAAAAAATTTATATTTATTTACCTACAATTCAAAAATAAACAAATTAAACAAGGTGATATTCTTCGATGTCCATTCAATATTCGCAAACAACTAAAAATAGTACAAATAGAAATTTTATCCAATTATTTTTTGATTTTGATTGATTGATTTTCATTTTGCATATTTTTGAAATGAACGCAAATAAATAAATATTGTGAGTTCGAATTCTAGTCTATTGAAAACTCATCAACTCGTTAACGAAAATTCTGTTGATTGCTAAATGGTAAATGCTAACTGCATTTTGTTGATGTGGTAAGCAAGCACAGATTCTTTTGTATCACACCACACGGACACAGTGGTGGTGGTTAGATACTTTTCTCTTCTCCACCCTCTATATGATTGTGTCGTGCGATGTGGTGTTGTTTGGTGCGGTATAATTTATTTAGATTTTTAACACCCGACAGTATTTTTACCTTTGCTTAATGAAATAAAACACTTAAACAAAAAAAAAAAAAAAGAACAAATTGAAAAAGTTTTTCGAAATGCAAATAAATTTACTTTTGTTCATTTCAATTTCTTATTTTTTTTTTTTGTTTATTTTATTTTTATGATGATGTGTAAATGACTAACAAAAACTAAAATGAAAAGTTTTCTTTTACTTTTTACTTACTGTTTTCATGATTGTTTCGACCAAATGAACTTCCTTGAGAGACCCTTTAAAATCCAATAAATAAAAATAATAAATTCAAAAATATAATAAAAGAAAATTAAATAAAAAAACTAATACACGGAGTTTGTGGCTTGCGTTGTTTATATATATATATATATATACTTATTTATATATTAATAGTTAATAATTTTATATACATGTATACTTATAAAAATAAGGTACATTTAAATGTTTATTTAGCTTAGATTTTAATATAATTTATTGGTTATTTATTGTTTAATCATTTTGGGTAGAAATTTGGTTAGTTATTTATTAAGTTAGGGACTCCTTTTGAACTTCTGCTGACACATTTTATTTAAGACAAACGACACTTCACCTAAAAACTGTAATCCCACAATCTATGT
The DNA here is from genome assembly GCA_037043295.1 of Amiota minor. Classification (NCBI taxonomy): domain Eukaryota; kingdom Metazoa; phylum Arthropoda; class Insecta; order Diptera; family Drosophilidae; genus Amiota; species Amiota minor. The sequence goes on from JBAMAW010001787.1 coordinate 6,125,555, forward strand.
TGACCTTGTTCATGTCAAAAATGTTCTAACTGATAAATCATTAAAAATAACAACAATATTATTATGAACATTGAAAAACATATGTTTCATTTTTTTTCTGTTTGATTTAAACATTTAACAACAATTTGAAAATGACTGAAAAAAGAAAGAAAGAAAGTAGAACAACACAATACAAAGATAAAAAACCAAATAAAAACCATGAACATTAAATAATAATATAAAATGACATTTTTAATTGGTTGACCTCATTTCATTGCGGTAAATACTAAATGAAATGCTGCTGCAGCATCGCAACAAGGAAACTTGCATTCAAAATGTATTAACATTGGAAGAATGCTTTGCCATTGCAATGCCTGATTACAGGAAAAGGAGAAGGGTTGGTGAGAAGAGGAAATAAGGGTAATTAATGAAAAAGAGGGGGAACGCTGTCCCCGCTTGGTCTCAGAGGTCTCCATTAAAAAACAACCTGAAGAATCCATGGAAGCACACAGCTGCCTCTAGTAGAATTTTTACCAAACTGCCGAAATCCTCACAATCCTCACGGATTCTCTAGAAAACGGTTTCCTCGGCCAGGAAGAGATAGGCAGTCACAAATTAGTTGACAGCTACAACCGAAGCCCAATTGTGCAATACCCCATTAAGACTCTCGTCCGATTTCTTTTCTTGTTAGGTCATTTTGGTTTGTAGCAAGGCGAAAATGTCCTAGCGACAGTACAGCGAAGCACAATTGGTGACGACATGCCAGTAAGCTCCTTGGTTCAACAGCTGGAAAAACATGCATTGTCGATTCTTTTCTAGCAAACTCATCCGCCATTTCTCATCTCTCTGAAAAACTAAAATTTCCAGGCACCAAAATTAGCTTGAATTCTTATAGTATAATACTATGTATATACAGTGTCGTAATTGAAAGTTCACTGAGTCCTTCAAATATGTTCCTTTCAACTTGTATGAGATGGGAGAAGAATTTCATGTAATTTTATTTTTCCTTGTAAGCAACAAAGACCTTTGGACTCAACCTTCCATTTCAAAGCAAAGCAATATTCGCACACACCCGTAAGTAATAATCAGACTTAAATAAAAAAAAATCTAAAATCACATTTGAAGAAACTTTGCTCGGCGAAGCAAGTTTTTTTGCTGTCGCGTATAGCATGTTTAAGCTGACGCCGCTTCAATCTAAACTGCTCCTGAAGAAGGCTTCTAAGTTCATCATTCCTACACCGGTTGATATACCCGGCGCGCATGGTGACATTGGGAACGGAGGTCTGCAATATCCTGATTCCACCAGTAAACAGGCTTTATAGTATGGCTTAAATGATAATAATAATGAGACTTAAATAAAAAAATTTAATGTCACAATGAGAAGCTGGAATATTGTAGTGACAGTAAATGCTTTTTCCATGAATTAGGACACTATGCCAACTACATTAATTTTAAAGATAGGCATATAGGTATATGTATAGTGAAAATAACAGTATTTCTCCACTATTTAATGGATGTTATTATAAATATAAACATTCCTCTTCAATCACTCATTCTATTTAAAAAAACCGCATCAAAATACGTTGCGTAGTTTTAAAGATTTAAGCATACATGATTTATATCTTGATTTTAAAAATCTTGAAATTTACATCAATTACTGTCAATTCATTAATTCATCAAAGATGTAATATGGTACATTTTTCCCAAAACCTTTTATAAGATTTTATAGAAAATCAAACCATGTTGACCATCCTATTTTAAAATTCCAATAAAACATTCTATGAATTCCTTATTTAAGTTTAATTGAAATCAATAAATGTTTGTGCATTGAATGTTGTTAGTACAAAAACAAAAAATAACAATCGCTTGAAAAACATTGATTTCATTTACATCAAAAATAAAATACCTTTTACAATGCAAAGCATCCCAACCATATAGATCGATTTTTATGCTAAGTATAACGTTTACACATATCTCCTGTTACAAATTCTGGAATATAAAATAGAGTTACGACGAATTTAGTATTGTATTCTAATAAATTATATAAATGTCACTTCTTCTCTAAGAAGATTTTCTCTGTATTCGGAATATAATTTACATGGCTCAGTCAGTTTATACCTATGATATAATTTCCTATATCAATTACATTCTATTAAAATTTTGATCGGACATCTTGGTAATCTCATAAAGCCCAACACACTATATGTGAAGGAAGAAGGGTATTGAATGAACGCCAAACACATTTTTGTTAAATAAAAACGAATATTGTTTGCTTATATTCAATGTAATATTATTGTTAGTGTTATCCTACCTGTTGTTGTTGTTGTTGTTTTCCCTTGTTGTCGGCCGCCCCCGGCAATATAAGGACCATAGAATGAGAAGGTGATGACGAAATGTAAATTTTTGCATTCCAATTTTATATTTTGAAAACTGTTTTAACTTTTAAAAACAGCATTGCAAATTTATACATTCCCTTACTCACTCACACACTCATCCAGTATTCACTCGTATTTATGAGCAAAGGGTACTGAGTCCACCATAATGGAAAAGCCAAAAAAGCACGCGTCTCTGTCCTTCTGGTATTTGTAAGAGTTTTTGTTAATGGAAAACTCAAAACAACAAACTAAAATAATAAAGAAAAATTATAAATGAAATGTAAAAGGAAAATTGTAATATTTAAAATAAAAATTTAAAAAAAAAAAAATAATAATTAAATATGCATCATAAATACACAAAAATCTACATATACTAAACACTTACTGGCATACAAATACACTACACTTATTTATATATATTCATGCATTGCATTTGTTGTATAAAAACTGTAACAAAAGCATAAACTCAAAGGTTTTCATATTAGTACTGACTTTAAAACTACAGGGTGCTTTATTTGATGTGAGAATTTTACTAAGAGACTCACACCAAAGTATTGTATAATAAAAAAAAAAATTAAGTAGTGTGCCTCACCCTTATAAGCACAATATGAAAGTGCGATGGGAGGTAAATCCAAAATTTAGAAAATGAAATGTGACGGAAATCAAAATGCAATGATGCTTCAGAGAAGTAGTGGGGAGATCCACAAAACAATGCGCATTGTATTGTGCGGGCTCGTCTGTAGCTTAGAGAATGAATGCTTATGCATGAGTAAGAGAGAGATAAAAAATGCTTTACTTTACGAAAGAACTTACAAACAAATGGCCGAATGACAGAAAAATAAAATAACTTTTTTGTATTGAATCAATATAACACCACAATATTCTGTATTATTGCTTGACCATCCACTTTAGAAGTTTCACTTCCATACTGTATTTTCCTAGCTTAAATATAATAATAACATTGTCAAATTTTGATTTTCGTCACATATAATTTTAATTTTTTTTTTTTTTTTTTTTACATCCTTTCGCTAAAGAAATTTCACTTCAAAAAAGAAATAAGAATCATTCATTTCATTAGATATTTTTTATTAAAAAGAATTATGATTTCAGAAAGAAATTGAATTTCAGTGAGTCATTTATGGAGAATAAGTTGGAGTTAAGACATGGGACGGGAGACTTCAAAAATCCTTTAGTGAAATGAGAAACAATTTATTTTAGACTATAATACAAGCTTCATAATTTATGATGCTTGTATCTTTTTTTTTTTTTGCTGACAAACACCAGAATATTGCGCCTAAAATTTGTTAATAAAACAGTAAATCAATTTGAGAAAAACAGTATTTTCCACAGTATAAATTTTATTCATTGAAAATTAACAAAGAAAGCTAATTAAACTAATGAAGCAAATTCAGTTTAGTTTTGAGGCACTTAGTTATAGAAATCAACGCATGGATATTTCAAGTACATTTGTCTATAATTTCCGCATTGAATGTTTGCAGCAAAGATTCTTCCCATTCTTTTCCATGCTGAAGTTCATGGCAAATATAAATAAAATACGAGTATATTAAACGATTTTTTTTGTATTGGGCAATGACATGTTGACATTTTGACATGAATACTCGATATACGCCATTTGAATGTGTATAATTTACACTTGTCACGTGTTCCCATTATTCTCTCTGACATTTTGCATTGCAATTGATAAATTTGAATTTCGATATTTTGAAAAAATCAAAGTTTTATATGCTTTTCTAATATATGCTAAGCGTAGTAACCAGTTTGGAGTCAAAAAACAGTACAATACTGCGAAAAACAATATTATTCATAATAAATACAATAAATTACAAAAGCTACGAAAATTTAATGCCTTTAAGAGTTAATTTTAAAAGGAATGCAATAAAATTTTTCATAGTTTTAGTAAGGCATCAATGAGAAAAAATCAAAGTCTTGACAGTTTTGAAATCACAAATAATAGAAAAGCTAAGTATATGACAAAAAAAAATTATTATAAGGACTTACTAAATGGATATTTTGAAGTTTATTGATCTCATGGATCAGATTTATTTACTAGTAAATAATATTCGAAAAAGGAATAGTAAGTTTAGAAAACCTTTGAATTCGCATTACTCAAATTTATTCATCTGAAATGAACGAACAATGGGAAACAAAAGAGTGAAAATTACATATTCTGGGTATTCACGAAATCATCTCGTAGAACATAAGCATCTCGTATTTTCATTAATTTATACGTTCGTTTTATTTTCTGACTGCGTCTGAATCATGTAAATCTTATACAGAATTATCAGATGAATGTAAACAAACAAATAAAAATTCAGATACAGAAATAGTTGTAAATAAATTGTTATTTAAATTATATTATTAAAATACATTACACTTTTACCATAACATAATGCAGAGAGGGCAATTCATTTATCGAATTGCTTTATACCATTTATACCATATGTTTTTTTTTTTAGTGAATCAAATAAAGGTCAGTTAGTCAACGCATTCATAAAGTCATATAGTTTATGCCAAATACAAGACATTTATACGTTTTCGTGAAGACCCTTAACTCTTAAGTCTGCTTTGCTTTTATACATTTAAAGTAGTTTGATATTGTGCTTGAGCAGTGCATTTTAAATTGATTTCCATATGAAAGACCTTTTAAGAAAACATAATGTGTTTATTCAAAACTAAAATTAAACTGTCTCAAGATTGCTGGTATTAAATTGATTATACTAAGTTACCCTGTAATGCTATGAACACGTACGAACAGAAACCAATAAAACCGCATGCGAACATTTTATGTGTCCCGGCTACTACTTACTACTGGATAGAACGGAAAAGCATAACAACAACAACTACAATAGTAACCACATAATCATCATCATAATCATCAGCTGACTTTGTCCTTGTAAATATAATTATTATGATCTCGATGATGATGATGATGATGATGATGATGCTCTCAACAGTTTTTTTTTTCATCATTTACGAAAAAGGAAACAAACCATGAGAACCAAGACCAAACAAACGAATGAAGAGGGGAGGTCTTTCCTATGAAAGGAACAGAACACATTTATACAGTTATGCTGAATGACAAAGCAACAGACAAAAAAAAAAACAGGCAGACAGACATAAAAACAGACAAATCAAACATGAAATGGAAAGGACGCAACAAAACGGAATAGAACAAAAAACAGAAGGACACACTGACTGACAATGGGGGAACCTCATTCAAAATGGAGAGACTTGAAAAATACTCGTAGTTGCTGTAACTCTTGTTGTTCTTGTGGTATAAAATAATAAATAGTCATAACGGGACAAGTGAAAGCAGCTTCATATTTAATTTAATATTACATAATAAGTTACTTCACTCACCTTCACTGACTGACTGCAGGCAAAATCCAAAAGAAAAAAAAAACTCGTAAAGTGAATATTCCCCACTAAAAGAAAAAAAAAAAAAAAAACAAAGAATAAGAAAACATGAAAACCAACAATTTTTCATGCTGCAAACTTTTGTTTTTATTTATTTTATTAATGAATATAAATTTTACTTATTTGTTATCTTTTATTTATTCTCGTTTTTTTTTTTTCCCCCCCATTCACCAACGATGCGGCACGATTCAACACAACTTAACTCGTCACAACACGGCATGGCACAGTATTGGATGTACAGTAAAGCAGGAGAAATTCGACGCGATGAGGTCTGTCTCGATTATGCCGGACACGATGTGATGATCTTCCCGTGTCATGGCTCCAAAGGAAATCAGGTGAGTGAGTGAGTGAGTGCGTGAATGGGTGAATGGGTAGCACACAAATTTGAGAAATGTGAATATGGACTCGGTTGTGAAAATAAGTAGTTTAATGAATGTCTGAATGGGTGGATAGATGAGAGCGTTACTTTCCGGCTTGGTGATTCTGCAATGTGTGTGTTTAACTCCACAAGATTACGTGATTTATTTACGGTATTACATCAAGTGAATAAGTGAAGTGAAGTGAAGCGTAGGAGCGAACAGCAGGACTTCTGTGAAAATTACCGCGAAAAATTATATTTACCAGAGCAAATAAAAAATAAAACAAATTAAAAATGTTGCTCAACCCCCCTGATGGGCAATCAAAGAAAAAGACGATTGAACTCGATCTTAACATATGCGGATATTATAACAAGGCGAATAAGGGCTCTCATTTGGGTTTAACTTTCTCTATGGAACAAATATTTGGGGGAAGTAATTTTCTTTATTCTAGGTTCCATGTTCAAATGTGATGGATACATAATAAGTAGTATGTGATATATGTAAATATAAGCAATTTATTATATACACAATATTATAATAGATACAATGCCTTTGCTAATCGATAATAATTAAAATCACTGAGGCTCCATTCATTAATATTATTATTTGTTGGTGGGTAGCATGCTCTTTTTGAGTAGTTGGAGGGATGTTGATGATGTTGATGGTGAACACGAAATGAGATAGTGGCAAATTGATGAAGAGAGATACAAATGTGAAACTTCATTTATAACTTAACATATCACACTATCATGAGTATAGGTATGAGTATAGGTATACCATATATATACGAGCAAGCAGTTTGTTAATTAACATTATGATTTATATATGTTAAGGCTTGAGGGAAATTTTCTACGAATTATCATTGTGATTTGAAACAAAAGATATGATAATTATTTTTATTATTCTCTTCATTTTATAAATTGAGTAAATGCAGAAGATTGATTTGTTAAAGTATGCTATATTTTCTCCAATTCAAAATTTCGATACTTTTGTGATACCCAAAAGTGAACTAAATAAGAAAATTCAAGAACAAGTTATGCAAGTGAAAGAATCTTAAAAGTATTTTTGCAAAACCGAGTCTTATTCAATATTTTTCTTAAATTTGTTTAATAGCAAATTTAAATTATGTGAAGTCACAGTTTGCAACATAAATTCAGAGCTGCATCTCCAGAAAGAAACCCTAAGAGCCTGCGGTATGCAGCTTATGCAGAGTTATTCATACAGATTCCTCACTTTTCCTTTCCACCTTGGAGTTACCTCAATCAATAACCATTCTTCTCTTTGAAACATACAAATTGAAATTGATTTAGAAGTACACTTCTCCACAAAACTTAAATTTGCTACCATTTTTAGAAGATAACAATTAGACTATAAATGTTATTTCAAAAAAGATTTCTTTATTTTACACTTCATCACTGATCCTGTGTTCTTTCTTATTCTTCTTCTCTATTTAGTTCTGGAAATATAAGGAACAAACAAAACAAATCCATCATGGTTCCTCAGATAAATGTCTTGCCATTAATGAGAAGAAAGATAAACTTGTAATGGAAGAATGCAATGCAAGTAATTTACATCAACAATGGGCTATGGAGAATTATGATCCATCAAAATTGTGAGGTTACTTTTATGCGAATGGTACAAGTTTTGTGCCAACATCGCATCAACAGCAACAGCACAAATCCCACAAGGAATATCATCAACAAATATGGACATAGCAAATGATTCAAGCACAAAATAGGCCAGGATCAAGACCACAGGCAGCTGGTAAGAGACAATTTTACAAGAAACTTAAAGCAAAAACCTTTGGAAGAAATTCTTCAACAGAAAAAGGAAGAATTTATATCGGCTCATCCTCACACATGGCTATAGATTTATAAAAGGGATCATACGGATCCTTTATCTCTTTTGTCTTTCAAATATTTCTATATTTCATTTATATTTTATATACAATATTACTATAATATTATTTTTATTTTATATATGCTGAAACACAAAAAGGATTTAAATTTATTGTATAAATTGTAATTAATAATTTACCTTTTGGTACTTAAAAAAATTAATTTGATTTGATTTGATCTTTGATACTTTACCCCATAAATGTTAAGCGAGTATATTTTATAATAATAATAATAATAATAAAATATCTAATATTAAGGAAACCATGACTGTTGTGTATAGTAGACATCTAAGTTCCAAAATGGTTTTAGAATAATTAAGTAAATTTATTATATTAAGAGAAATATTGAAAAATTTGTCGTAGTGAAATTTTTGCATTTACAAAATGGAAAAGAAAGAGAAATTATAGCGCAATGTTTTCATAATTTTAATGTATGATTAATTAATTATACATATTATATTATTGTACTTATTACATAATTAAGAAATATTTATAAATGTCTATGACGGTGAGAATATCAGATCAATCTTTCTACTCATATTCCTATATACAAATATACTTAAACTAAGAGAAGAGGATAGAAAAGGAGAGGAAGAAGGAAGTGTCATTATAAAAACATTTCATGAAAAATCAAGTTAAAATTGAAATTAAAAATAAAAAAAAAAATAGATAAATAAAATAAAACAAATTAAAATCTATTTTTCATGTCTCCTATGAAAATGTGAAGAAATTGTAAGACCTTTGAAATACTATAACAATTCAGGCAAAGCAAAATGAAGACTCTGCAAAGTTTCAATTTTATACAATACTTTAAAATCAGTGTAACATGAAAATAATTCCTTTCATTTTCCTGATTCTTACATATCTGATCCGCAATTTGAAATACATATTTTCGTAAGGTAAATACTACTGTTTTCGATTAGTTCCGTAGTCTTAGTCGAATTTCCACTTTACTGTACTAAGTGTGTGCCGGCGATTGCATGGTAACCTTAAGTAATGAAGTAGCAATAGCCTCAATTTCAAATTTTTAAAATTTTATATAGAAATATATTATCGGTTATCTGTTACATGGTTCTGGATCTGATTCTATCTGTCACAACCATCAGAAAAAAACTTTTAATCATATGAAATGTCAACTTTTTGGAAGAACAGAATATCTTCAATCTGAGATCCATCGATTACCGAACTGAATCTAATGTATAATACAGCACTCCTCTCCTCTCCTCTCTTTTCTCCTCTCAACTGAAACTTAATAATAAATTTAAATCAAGAGAACCACTGTAAAAAATTAATGCACAAAATTTAAGTAGTCCAAGCCTTTATGTTGTTTTTTTTTATTTTATTTTTTTTTTTTCGAGGAACTTAAAGGAATTTCATTCTATTATCAAAATTAAAAAATGGAAACTGTATACTGACAGTTGCTGAAACATTGCTTTTCCTCTAAACAAAATAAAACACCACATAAAAAAAATTATTTTATTTTTTAATTTTAATTTTTTGTTTACTAGTTTTACTTTATTTTATTTGATTAACCAAATTTCATAAATTGATTGTATAATTTTCAATGCAAAACCACTCGACATTAACAAACGATCACGGATCAGTAAATTTAGTCGCAAGGCTGCAATTAAATCTAAAGCCGCTTGCTGTAACAACAACAACAACAACAACAACAACAACAACATAATAATAAAATAATATATATAAAATCGAAATTGTTTGTATTCCAAAAGAAAATTTCGAATTGCAAATGAATAAAATTATTTTGTCATGTCTCACAATATTGCAACTTTTTTCTTGGTCCTTGGTTTTTTACTCAAAGTATCAAAGTTATTTTTGTTTTTGTTGCAACTATTGAATGGCAAATTTTATTTAAATTAAAAACTTGTTGATGCCAAACTAATACAAAGTCATCAAGATCTTCCGGGACTTATATAAATGTGTTTTTTTTGAAGTGACTCACTTGTGCATTTTAAAATATTAAATTATTAGTTTTCCTATTTTTGTTTGTTTAATTTTAATTATAAATTTATTTGTTTTTTTTTTTGTTGTTAATTAATTAAAAAATAAAAGAATGCATTTCTTGCCTAATAAAAACTAAATAAATAATAAATTTGAAAAATTTAATCGCATTCCAATTTATTATTTACTTTATTTTCTATTTCTTATAGCATTTTAAATGCATTTATTTTATTACATAAAAATAATATTAATAATCATAGTAATTATAAATATAATTTAATAATGCACATATCGAAGATTATAAATCGTAAACTTATTTGGTTTTTTTTTTTTTTTCAAATTTATATCAAAACAAATTATTCAAATGAAAACTTAACTGAAGTTGTTAAAGAAAATGAAAAAGTGTATTAAAAATAATTTGTTTTTTTTTTTTTTGTTTTTATATAGAAAAAATAGAAGAAAAAAAAATAAAAAATATATTTACAATTGTGCCTTCTACTTTTACTATTATGAAATTTGAAAAAAAAAAACTTTTCCTTCTATAAAAGAAGGGCGCTCCCCCTTCATTAAAACTATATAATTAATTAAATGAATTAATCTTAAATTTTTTAAGAAAAATAATATTGAAAACTACCAATTATATTCTGAAAGAAAAAAAGTCTCCGGGAATTAAGTAAAACTATTGTATCGATAAAAAAAAAAAATTAGTAAAAACTCATTGAATTTGCTTTTGCCGAATACTTTTCATACAGAGTGTAATAATTGACTGTAAATAAAATATGTAAAGTTTTTTAAGAGCATATCGTATTTTAGATTAAAAAAAATATATGTAAAACAAAACAAAATTGAAAAAAAATAAATAAATAAAATAAAATCAAGAAATATCCAAAAGTAGTCGAAATATTTTATGACATTTGATTAAAAAAAAAAAAAAAATAAGAAATGCCACAATTTAAAGCTGTTTTCTTAAGTTAAGTCAAATAATGTATCAAACAATTCTATTTAGAATATTAATAAGTATAAATAAAATATGAAAACAACAAATGAGTTGCAATAATAAAATGTTAAATTATAAATTAAAATAAATAAAATAAAATAAAAGAGGAAAACATAAATAAAATCACCTAAAGGGTGTTTTTTTTTTTCAGAGGTAATAGGACTTTTAGTAGGCAATACTTTTTATGTGTTCGCTATTTTCACAGCTATCAAATATGTGGAAAGTTGAAATTTTCGGAATAAAACTAAAGTACATTGAAAATTTAAAGGTGATTTGGCTAAAACAAAAATCTGCGCAAAGTTTGTTCCATACACTTTAACTGAGAACCAGAAGTCACTTCGGGTTAATCCTTTGAGAAGGACTTTGTAGTCATCAGAAATTATTAAAACTTCCTGCAAACAACTTTTAAGTGGAATTAAACGTTTTAATATGATCCAGAAATGAAGCGAAATTGAAGTCATTTTAAAGACATTGAGATACTTAAAGAATTGATTTTCGATTCCACAAAACAAAGCAATTCCGACCTGATTTCCACAACAATCCTTTATTCAATTAAATTAAATTAAATTATTATTAAATTAAATTGGATTTTTATTAGATTTAATATTATTTATCTTTATATATATAATTCTTCTGTGAGTGTGTATGTCACTGAACTTCTCTTAAATGACTGGACCGATTTTGATGAAATTTTTTGTGTGTGTTCAAGGGGATCTGAGAATGCTTTAGATTCACAATATGTATATATAATTCTTCTGTGAGTGTGTATGTCACTGAACTTCTCTTAAACGACTGGACCGATTTTGAAAAAATTTTTTGTGTGTGTTCAAGGGGATCTGAGAATGGTTTAGATTCACAATATATGTATATAAAAGATAGTCGTGTTAGTTACACTATTTATAACTCAAGAACGGTTGAACCGATTTGGCTGAAAATTGGTGGGGAGATAGCTTAGCTAGGAGACGGACATAGGATATCCCGTTTCAGTGGGACGTGACATAAAACGTGAAGGAATGGATTTGCAAACCGTAATAGCTACAGAGTTGAAATTTTTACAGAATATGTAGTAGTTCTATCCGGGAATTAACAACAAATACTAAAACTAAAATATTTTTAAAAACTGAAAGGGGTCCCCATACAAGAAATATTTTGGTTTGTATGGCAGCTAAACGACCCAGTAATCCCACGATCTTGAAATTTCGATGGTTGGTAGCTATGCATCAGAGACTTATATTGTGAAATTTCAGTTTGATCAGTCCACTAGGGAGGGTACTTCCCATACAAACCCACCATTAAAACTCAGTTTCTTATTCGAAAAACTTTTTTTGTTCTATCGAACTGATATTTAGACACTATAAGTTCTTGACATAGGCGCTACACATCTATCAATCAAATCGGCCAACTAGGAGGAGTATCTCCCATACAAACCCACCATTAAAATTCAGGTTCCTATTCGGTAAACTTTTTTGTTTTTTGAACTATTGAACTGAAATTAGTGTCTAACTATAAGTTTCTGATATAGGCGCGGTACATTTGTTGGAAGCAGTCAAATCAGACTAATAGAGGGGGTACCTCCCATAAAACCACAATCTGGTACTGAACCCTCCGTGTACGAGTCTGACTCGCACTTGGCCCATTTTTTATTTTTATCGGCGGTCATCGTCTACAGCGCTCCATTCCTTTCTCTGTTATAGCTCCCATCCCCACATATCTCCTTGATTTTCATCAAAGGAAGAAATGTTTCCATACGTATATGCTCTCTTATCTTTTTTGTGCGAGGGCGTAGCAGCGCACGCCGGGATAACTAGTATTATTATATTATATTAATATTTGCTGAGTGACAAGTCGTGGCGCGTACATGAGCACATTAACGCGAAGTACTGACCAACATGTAAAAATTTGAGATTTGAGAAGAAGAATTGTTCATGTTTGTTGTTTGCAGAACCATTTCCACAGCAAGAACATGACCAGGCATTTGGATTTTCATAGTTATGAGCTTCTTGTCTGAGTGTGAGAGTTGTGTGATTCTTTTGTTAATGATAAAGCATGACCATCTTTGAGCATGGTCTCCATATTTGGCTTTTCACTCGGCTGTTGCTGAGAATGGTGAAATTTGTGAACTGACAACATAATACGCCAATACAATAATGATGATTATTCACGCAATGTGGCAAACGTGCCATTGTTCAAAAAATTGGTAATAGGGCAAATTCGCAAACAAAATGTACCTTGGTCCATACAACAAAATTTACGAGATTTTTCAAGTTTGTCGGACAATTTACTCTGCCAAACATGGCAATGCAAGGGTTGCCAACTTTGTGAAATTTTATCTGCCCATTTATATACTTAAAGTGAAAACAAATATGACAATGGTATTACTTAAGGCTAATTCGGAAATTAATTCAATAATTTCAGTGTTTTTTGCTTTTTCTTTTAGGTAGAATTCTGTTTTGTTTTGTTTACATTCAATACAAACCGGCAGTGCCTTATCATGTTTATTTTACTTGTGCCTATATATATATAGTCCCACCATCAGAAACTTGAGAATGTTTCTTTTTTCTTTTTACTTTATCATCACGGTCATTATTTTAAACATACATACGAGGGTCATTGAATAAAAACTTAGCATGGAGAAGAGTCACCATACACAGCATCCAAGCGATCTTTGAATTCGTTGCGCATTTTCCCTTCCAAAAACAAGAATCGAATCACCGAACGATATTGAACATTTTCCATTTTTGTAATACTGACCGACACACTCGCTTCCAAAGGCTAGCAAAACAAAAGTAATGAAGGGAATTGACTGAAACTTTGACAGTAGGCTAGTAAAAGAATGTACTGCACGATGGTAATAGCAGCGCCATCTTGCGGTGATGCTAAGTACTTGTTGACTGACCCTTGTACACAGGTATGCGTGTGGAAAGGCACCATAAAGTAGTCAGATGTAGCTTCTTTTTTGGAACAACTGATTTAATGGCAGTTGAGTCATTATGCGTTGGTTTCTCAACATAGACATAAAATTTATTTCTTTGATAAAAATTCAAAGATCCCATATAGTTACTTGCATCATTATTAATAATATTTGATGTAGCATATTTCTTGGATCTATATGTAATCTCGGTTGATGTGAATCATTTGTTAATCGTTCCATCAGTAGAAGATTCATCACAGTTGGTTGCAAAAGTTTGTAGGAAAGGATATACAACAGACTTTGTATTGTAGGAAGAATATAAAGCTAAACAATAATTAATGAGCAATTTAGTAAATATTTTATTTTTTTATGGTATCCTTTATTTGCAATTGTTCCAAAGGGGACAATCAACGAATTTTTTGGTAATAAATCAATGAAACATATTGTGTAAATTATTAATAATTTAATTATAAAAATGTATGGTTTGACGATCAATAAATTTAATTCATATACATTAAAGCATAAATAATAATAACATTAAATGATTTAATGTCAAACGCCCGAGTTTTGTTTAATCCATGAACGTAATGCACCCACATAAGTGTACATTGCTGGTTTACCTTGAGCGCCACAACCAAAACCCCACGAAACTACACCAAAAAGTTTATTATCCACTGTTAATGGACCACCAGAATCACCTTGGCATGAGCTTATCTGACCACTAGGATGGCCAGCGCAAATCATGCGATCCGTTATGCCAGGAATGTTCTGAGAATTGCAATAATCACGACTCCAAAGCTGTACCTTGGCATACTTCAAACGATTCGGCAACTGGAGATTGCCATTGATGGCACCGAAACCACTTATTGTAGCCATGGTATCAGCTGCAAAATTAGCATCTGCACTGGCCAATTCTATCTTTTGTATATTGCCACCAAGTGGGACTGGTGCACTTAGCTTAATCAGCGACATATCGAAATCCTGACTTTGCGGATTATATTGTGGATGAATAATGAATTGAGCAATGCCAAAAGATTTGCCATCGCCAGCGGATAAATCACTTGTACCAAGGACAGCTCGCATTGCAGATGGGCTCTGACCCATTGTGCAATGTGCAGCAGTCACAATGATCATATCGGAAATAAGTGATCCACCGCAATGATGGCGTCCATTAAGTTGTAAAGAAACTTGATGTGGAAACTGATTCGGCTGAGCAAATTGGCCGCCAATGATGCGTGTGGCATCATCGGCATTCACTTCATTGTTGCGACTACTTCCTCCAACGACAAAGAGAACAAGTGAACCAAAAGCTAGAAAACGCACACTAGACGATAACATTGTCACTAGGTTGACTTGAACGAAAAAACTATGCTTCCAATGATACCGAAAAGAGCTTTTATATTCTGCCGGAATACTTCGCACTCAGCAGGGTGCCTCAAAATTCGAGGTTAACGTTCCACATTTGGCATATTTGTGACATTTTATCATCATTCCCGTGCAAGGTGTGTCAATGATTTTCGCGCCTTCTCTGATAACGCCACCACCCAAAAGTCAAGGTAAACTCACTTAGTTGTGTTGTGTTTGATTCGCAAAAATTTAATGTTTTTAATGTTCCAATTTCTAAAATTTCTACTCTTTTTAACAACTTAAAAATGTCTTAACAAAATTATAAAAAAAAGCGAATCGGTCAAACTCAGTCTTTTTCCTTGTTGATTGGATTTATGTTAGCCTTTCCATTCAAGGTAGTGGTGCTCTTGGGTTGAGACCTTCCAAGATCGTTCTCACCTTCCGTTGCTACCACATCTTTGACATTTACTTGTTTTGCTTCACACTCTATTTCTTCTCTGTCGGCTTCGACGCGTAACATTTCTTCCATATCGGGCAATTTAGACTGCGTAGCACCCTCAGCTATAGCGCGTTGTTTTTCTTTTTCGGCACGACGCTTACTACGTACAGTCTGATGTCCATTACTGATCATCCAAATGTTTTTCCAAATTTCCCTTTTGAAGATGTTGCGATAGTTTTGCACGGAGACTAGAAATTCCTAAAATTTTAATTGGTTATTTCACAAGATTTATAATGGCTGTAATTGTAGCTTACCGGACCAAAGAGAGTCTGAATAATGACATTCTCTGCAGCGAGACTCTTATTAGTAGCGACATGGGTTATAACAATTGGTGTGTTGCTCTAAAAAAAGAAATGTAATTCTTTCTTTCTCTATAGAAAATATACTTTATACTTAGTACTTACAGGTAAATCACTTCCCTCGCTCTCAAAGCGTTTGTGTGGATCAATATGCATACAAAACCAATTGGTATAAGCCGCAGGCACAGATCGTCCAGGACCACAGTTCTATGGATGGAATTGAAAAAGCATAGCATGTTTTACAATATTTTACCATAGATCTTTTATATCACTTACACTTGTCCGTATAATGCCCAGTGGTAAATTGATTTCACCAAACTTGTGGGAATCGAAGGAAGTGCTGAAGGATAAGTTGAGATTACTCAATTTGGGCGCGCTGTACAAAAGTATGGGATCATCAATTGGTTCGACGCACTGCAGCCGAAAATGTTGGCCATATTTCAGAGACTCATTCGTGCGATCGTTGCTATCGCCGCTGACAATGCGAAATGAGTTGCGAACACAAGGTCGCACTGACGGTGCTATGGTCACCTCGCATTCTTCATTGATCTGTTGACTGTGACGTACCACACGTTCATTGATGATAATCGATAGTGCCGGATTCATCTCGTCAGTATCTACATCTGAAATGACCATTTCAACTGGCATTAACTGAACGACGGCACCAAAACGAATGTGCTCCTTGGGTGCCTCCAGAGCGATTTCCTTGTGAAAATTATCGAAAAGTGCACGAGCCTTTTCTACAAGCAATTCGCCACGATCTCGTTGTTCCTTAAAAATCCGGATTTTGTCCTTTTCAAAGTATGCAAAACAATAAGTAAATACAGCATTCATAATCTATAATCTTACCTCCTCAAGGCAATTGTCTTCGAACCAGTTGCCAATGCGCACAGTTGGTCGGTAACGACTGGAACCAGAAGTGAGCGAGGATAACTTACAAGACATTTTTGTTTTAAATTTGCTAGTAAGAATTTAAAAATTACAAAAAATATTTATCACTCCGGTAGAATTTAAAAAATAAAAGACAGCGACTCTGAATTCGAGATTTTTTTTTTTTATTAGCAAATACTCGTATTAACTGTGTGTCGTCTGACTTCGAAATGAAAAAGTTTGATAATAAAATAATTTTTTTTTTTATTTAAAACATGAAATATTTTATATTTTCTCCAGCCTACTGTGAAGTTACAATAATACAGTTTCATTTACTGTGGAAATCCTTTCAACATTTATTTGTAATTACTTTCAAATTAAGTACGAGTATTTTTCATCATTCGATAAGAAATTTATGTATTTTTAAGCTCTTTCATTATGAATTGTACATACATACTCATATATATATATATTCACGCTAACCTCAATTACTTAACTTGAAGTATTTCATAAAACTAGGATTACAAAGATTTATTTGAAGCGAAAGTTCTTTAGCGAAGGGGAGTAAATCCAAAAAAAAATATTGGGCGTACAAATAGAAAACCGCCGTTTTCCCATAGATGGCGCCAGCGCCGCTAATCGGTCGATAAGTACGATCAGAAACATTACATAGCCAGCTGAGGTATCGGTCAACAACTCTAAATAATCTCGCTTGTGTATTTTGACTGTGCTTTGTCCTGTTCGTTAGCGAAAATGGCAAAATTCGAGCCTACAAAGGGCCATTTGCGGGAAGTGTTGCTTTTTGCTTATCATTCGAAAAAAAATGCTACTCAGGCGCATCGAATGATTGTAGAAACTTATGGTGAAAGCTATATTAGTGAAAGAACGTGTCGGGAATGGTTTCAAAAGTTTAAAAATGGCGAATATGGCGTGGAAGACAAGGAACGTCCCGGTCCCGTTAAAAAGTTCGAGGATGCAAAATTAGAGACTTTGCTGGATGAAGATTCGTGTAGAACGCAACAGGAACTTGCAAGTCGTTTCACATCGCCTGAAGAGCTTAGGAATGATCCAGAAACTGGGACATTGGGTGCCGTACGAGTTGAATCCGAGGGACATCGAACGGCGCCTTTGCTTGTGCGAACAACTCCTCCAACGGCAAAACAGAAAGGGTTTTTTGCATCACATCGTGACCGGCGAATTTGAATCGTTGTACATAAACGATACAAACATTTGCACAAATTGTTGTTGCTCTAATCATAATTCGCTCGTTGTTTCGAATTTCTTTAGTTATTTTAAACCAATTACCAATTTCTTTGTTTTGTCCGTTGAACACCGGCATCTATTTCCATCAAAATATTCACAAGAATGAGAGAATGAGAGAATTTCATCATCCAAACATTTACACAAGCCCTCAATCGTGGCCATCGACGACACCAATGGCTTGCGCTCTCTCTCTCTCTTTTCATAACATTTGCCTTACCTTAACACGCACTGTTTTATATTTGCTATGTTCCTGAATCCAGGAGTTTTCCTAGAGTGATGATGATATTAATTTCTTATGTTTTGATGATGACATTGTAACCCGAAGCTATTTTGCAATCTGCTTGTGCTGGTAATGACAACCTTGACGACGATGTGGATAACGAAGACCTAATCTGCCCTGAATGCAATCTGTATAGTATGTATCTATGTAGGAACTGTTCTTCAGTCACGCGACACTCCACAACAAATTTTTGACCACTTGACTCAGGTGAAAGTGTAAACTAAGTAATCAAATAACCAAACTAAAAAAAAACAAGAGATGAATATAACTTTGATCAACCCAAGCTGTGATAAGAAGGTTTCTGCAATTCATGGTTGTATGGTATTAGTATTATTGATGGTATATTGTGGTATTTAAGACCAAGATAACCTGGTACCTGTAGATTCGGTCGATGGGTATTGTATATCCATTTATAAGATTTTTACAATGAGCCTCGCAAAAGGCCTAAATCTTTCAATTTCGTACAATCATATCAAGAGTTTGAATTATTACCGATCAATTTAATATTGTATTATTGATTAAGATCTTTGGCCTTTGTCTCTTGCAGATTTGTTCCAACTTATGACGCACTCTAATACAATAAAATTCCAAAGTTTATTTAAAGTTTATTTTATCAGTACTTGAACACTTTATTACATACTAAATACATAGTTAAGGCCAGACAAATTTCTTCGCCTATAATGGCTTGTTATTGCTAAGTCAATTAACGATCTATAACGTATGATAAGCATTGTTTTGTTTACACATTGTTGTGCTAATTTCACTCGCCTGAGAAACACGTTTCATATCAGTAACTGACAATACGCGTCATGATTATTTCAATAAGTAAAAAGTAAAATTTTTATTTGGTATTAGTTTGTCATTCACCCCTTCTTCGACTCGACTCTTTTGCAAGTCTGTCACGCAAGATTAATCATAACATCATTTGTATCAGATTAAAATTATCCATCATACCCAGTACACTGCACTTTTACTACAGTTATACTATCACATACGTTTATAAGTACATATTATTAAATATCATATGAATCCGATTCATTTTCAATAGTATTTGGTTCTGTGATTTTTTCAAATTTTTTTGTTGTTGTTGTTGTTGCTTTACTTTTCGATTTACCATAAAGATTATACAACTTAAAATGCCTTTGTGGCCTGTCTCTTGGGCAATGTTTTCGTGCAATGCACTTGAAGAATTGAGGGTTTTTCGAATCCCGTTGCTGTTCATCCAGAATGAAACCTTTTTTACAAACACAACGATCATAACCGCAACGACGGTGATTTGTAGACGCATAACGTTGACAAGTTTCTGGTGCAATAAGAGCACATTCTCTATATGTGGCATTGACACCACAGTCCAAAACCTGTAGACCAAAGGTGGTCGTGGTTATTATCATCGTCATCCAAATACTGATTAAAACAAAGAAAAGTCCAGAACTTGTAATCCAAAACTTTTGTTTTAGCACCATCATAATAGACGAACGGAAAGTATCAACTAACTAAGTTCATAATAAATTTCTTTACAAAAATCCACAATCTCTTAACCGTTTAATAAATTAATTCGTTCTGGTTTTTTATTTTATTAACTCCTAAACGCTTTCGTACTCTGATTAGACAATTTGTTTATAATGTATTGTATATTGAACTAGCTGTTCCGGCACGGTTTGCTTCGCTCTTGTACTCGTTGTTCTGGCCAAAACAGCTAATCACACTGTTGTTGATAGTTCTGCGCAGAAGGTTGAGGCTACGCATGTCGGTAAGGCAAATTGCGCCGTCTTCTTGAAACCATTCATCATCGATATCGATATCTTCCAATTCCTGCACAAAAAGGATACCGTTCACCGTTCATAGTCACTTCGCGACGTTCCGCATTTTCGAAAACAAAACGGCCAATGACGTCACCACATCAAAATCCGCACCAAACACTGATTCGAGCTGGATGCATTGGCTTCTGTACAACATGTGGATTTTTCCTTCCTCAAATTCTGCAATTTTGTTGAAAATGTGCTTCGTCAGACAAAGATGATTTTTCTTGCAAAATCTGGGTCATCGTTGAACTCATTAAAACCCCACTCAACGAAACGTAAACGTTGTAGATAGTCAGTCGGTTCCAATTCCTGAATGGGTTGGACTGTATATGCAAATATACCGAAGTCTTTGTGCAAAATTCTCTTCAGATTAGTTGGTGAAATGCCGACTTGTTGACTTCTATACCGAGTCGATGTTCTGAGTTTTTGGCGAACACTTGCGGCCATAGCAGCGATTGCTCCAACTGTACGCCCCGGATGAGAATGCTCCTAACGTCTGCCATTAACTAGCATCCTGGTTTCAAGCACTTTATTCAGCAATTTATGAATTGCACGCTTTGCGGGTGCTTCAAAATATGTACGCTATTATCGCAATGTTTTTGCTATGAAAGACCCACATTCCAAATAAGTTTTCAGTGTTTCAAATTGTTCTTGCAAAGAGAAGCGATCCATATTAATGTTCAGTAGAACATTAAAAATAAAATTGACAAGGCCCAGGAATAAAAAAAAAAAATGGGCCAAGTGCGAGTCAGACTCTTACACGGAGGATTCCGTACCAGATTTGGGTTTGTTGGGAGGTAACCCTCTTAGTTGGCCGATTTATCTGATTCCAACGAATATACCGTGCCTATATCAGAAACTTATAGTGTCTAAACTTCAGTTCGATAGAACAAAAATGTTTTTCTAATAAGAACCTGAATTTTAATGGGGGTTTGTATGGTAGGTACCCCTCCTAATGGTCCGATCAAACTGAAATTTCGATAATACAAGGTTCTGATATATAGCCACCAACCATCAAAAGTTCAAGATCGTGGAATTACTGGATCGTATAGCTGCCATACCAATCAAAATGTTTTTTGGATGGGGACCCCTTTAAGTTTTTGAAAATATTTTACTTTTAGTATTTGTTGATGATGCCCGGATAGAACTACACATTCTGTGAAAATTTCAAATCTCTAGCTGTTGTGGTTTATGAGATATGAGCCGAGGACAGACGGACGGATGGACAACGAAGTCTCTGCGGTAGGGTTCCTTTTGGTACCCTTCGAGTCCAGAACCCTAAAAATATAATTTGATAAATGTTCAATTCAAAGTTTGAATTTCAAATGAGGCACTTTTTAAGCAACCCACTTATTTTATACAGTTACGACAATAACCAATGAATTCACATTCACCGAATAATAACACCAAGACATAATGCGAAATAAATGTACAATTGGTAGTCCCAAATACTATTGTTTATTGTACATTTGTTAAATAACTTGCCATCGTAGGTCATTGGACTATAATATATATATATATATATATATAATGCAGAAGAATTGACATGTTCGTAATAATTTTAAGGGATTCGTTCTGTAGTCAAAATAATCCCTAATGAAAAAATCAAACCATCGTAATAATTATTTGTCGAATTGACCATTTTTACTGGAGGTGCAGTAATTGTCCATTGTGGTATAGAGAATAGAGAAAAGTGTTTCGATTCCATTTTGGAGACAAATTCTTTTGATAAAAACATATAGATGATATGTAAAATATACATTTTATAAGCCAGATACTAAAACAAAAAAAAAAAAAAAAAATCTACAATAAATATAAAAATACATTACACTAAATCATTATTTTTTTATTATCTTTGTGTAATTCTCCCTATTTCTAGCCACATTTATAAGTTGGCAATATTTTGAATTCCAGGCCATGAAAATTGTTTCCGGTTGATTCCTCGCCTTCTCTCTTTTGTGCCTTGAATTGTATAATATGCTGCATCAACTCGTATCTCGTAACATTTTATATAACAAAAATACTTTGCTTTTGGTTAACTAAATTTACACTGATTTTGATACGTAACCAATCTAATAGTTTGGGCAATCCTTCTGTCTTACGCACTTGAAGAACTGACTATTTATCGGATCCCGTAGATGTTCATCAAAAACATAACCTTTTTTACAAACACAAAGATTGAGACCGCAACGTCGACGATTTGATTTCGAAGCATGTTGACAAGTTTCTGGTTCAACAATTGCACATTCTCTAAAGGTGGCATTGACACCACAGTCCAAAACCACTAGACCAAAAGTGGTCTTGGTCATTGTCACCGTCATCCAAATACTGACCAAAGTAAAGAAAAGTCCAGAACTCGCAATCCAAAGTTTTTGTCGTTCCATTATCTAATCTAGTAATGGATAGTACCAACTACATATGTAAACTAAGATTTCAATACAATTTTTTATCGTTTATCCATTTATAATAACAAAAATGTAGTATAATTAATTTGTTTTGCTTTTTTATTTCATCTGAAACGCCAAATCAATTGAATGGTGACGTTAGTCCGAGAAGGAATATTGGTGAATGATGTTGGATTATATTACTGATCTGATCAAATGTTTAATATTTCGATCATGAGTATATATTTTTCTATCCATTATCCATAAATTGTTAAAAACACGATATTAGGTTTGACCCTTTAATGCGTATACGATCTGGATCAGAGAATCTCTTTGTACATTTTTGAGTAAGTTGCTTAAATATAAAAGCTAGAAAGCTTTATATTCTCTTGTGGGGAACTAAAAATGCTACTAAGGAAATATTGTATGTGCGTCGTATGAAACGTAAATAATAATTAATAATAATATTAAAAAATGGGCAAAGGTTTTCTAAAATTAAATTAAATGAATTCCATTTGTAGTTTTAATGTGTTAATATTTATTTTGATGATATTTTATACAAGTTTTAAACTATTTATACCCCCGATACTCTTTTTATCCAATCGCGGTAGTAACCAACGTATGAAAATACTGAAGGTTTTCCAGCTTCCCCACAACCAAAACCCCAGGAAACAACGGCAATGAGTGTATTGTTCATCACTACTGGACCACCTGAGTCCCCGCTACATGTAGTCTTCGTTCCATCGAGGGATCCAGCACATATCATGGTATCCTTAACCAATTCAAAATGCGTAGGATTACATTTACTACGATCCCAGAGTGGTAAATTTGCGTATTGCAAATCATTACTAGCTACAAGTTTAGATTCGGTTATCCCAAAGCCCACCGCAGTGGCTTCATCCGTGTTTTTCATAGCTTCAGTGGGTTCATGGCCCATGAGATTAATAGTTTTAACTGAAGGCGAGTCCCATACCGGATACTGGAGTTGGATAAGCGCTATGTCGCCATCATAGGTGTCCCAATTATAATACGGGCAAATAAAATAACGATGCGGATAGAGAAATTGACCTTTGTACGATAAGTCCAGCTTAATGATGCCAGCTATAATTGCTATTGTAGGTTCAGGATCATGAAATACACAGTGTGCAGCAGTCAAAACCATCCAAGCGGAGATAATTGTACCTGCACAATAATGTCGTCGATTTATGATTCTTTGCAATGAAACAAAATAAGGGAATTGGCCAATTGTTGCATCTGAACCACCAGCTATATGTGGTTGAGGTCTCGACTCGCCCACAACTTCTATCACCAAACTTATACAGATAATGCTAGGAAACAACCATCCAACAACCAACAAATTCATTTCACGTTATGTCAAGACGTTTTAGCAGCAAGTACTATTTTGTTACTACTCTTAAACTACTTGGCGTTAAATAAATAAATCATATACTGATTTTTATTTCACGAATCCATAACGAATCGATCTAATATTCGTTTTAATATTGTACCTATTGCAAATAAATGTAGAGGCGAGAAAGGTACTATGTAGTATAACAACTACACGTATAGGCAAAATTAATGTAACACTTAGAAGAAATACCATTGAAACTCCATAAAGATCAATCTTAAGAGCTTATATTTTATATTTATCTATCTAAATTTGATAAAATACATATATTGGTTAACACTTCGTTAGGAAAAGACTATATTTGCCAATTAAAAGCTATGCTAATGCCTTACTATAAATACTTCATGGTTAATTTTAACAAATATTGTCTGTGCAGACAGGTAATAAACTCAAGTAGTGTAAGAAAATTTCTACCATGAAGCTCAGGGACTGGTGACCCCTAGACAATTTTATCCCACCCCCACATACAAACACTATCCTAGCCTGACTAAAATTAAAACCTCCACTAAAATTCAATATACCGAACTCATTCAAATCCCTCAAATCATCACACAGAGAAAATTTACAAAGAACATATTTCTATTTTTCCCAGTCGAGCCATAAGGACATTTTGCACTGTTACTGAGGCCTCCTGAATACCAATGGCTGTGACATTGCTCATCTGATTTGCCTGTCAGACATCTTTCTTCTTTGTCTTTCAACATTCTCTTAAACATACTTCGACATAAGTTCTCCACATTAAAATCATATAACCACTCATCTTGCAGCAATGGTAATCCTCTCTTGACCTTGAAATCAATGTCTCTTCGCCTGATCTCCAAGTTAAGGGGAACCACACCAAGCAAAATTTACAAAGCCCTAATCGAGACAGTGCAACACATAGGCAAACACTTTCTTACTGCCTACAGGAGACGATGCGATTTTGTACCATACATAATATGTATACATGATACGCAGTCACTCCACAAAATAACCGTGCACTGAACAACCGGTCTATAAGACGAACAATATGAGGAATAAAATTTATTCTCTCGCCCACACTTATCCCAAAGTAAGTATTTAACTCCAGTTATATACTGTACAAATATTGCACAATAATTTAAAAAAAAAAAAAGCTTACACAGTCTGAGATGAATTTATGTGTGCCATGTTAAAATTATGACATCTTTTATGAAAGTGATGGTACGGCTAACCAAGTCCATAGTTAAGTCTACCTTAATAGAACGCTACTAAGAGTGTATTTGATTTTGTGATCGATTCAGATGTGATATGATATTGTAATGGATTTTAGTAATATATATAGGTAATATTAAATGATTGACGTATTAAATCAAAGATCTGACAAACTGGTTTAAAGTACCACGAAAATATATTATGCTTATCTTATCCATTGATTGCATATTTGTACGTGATATTACAGAATGTGTGAGAAGTCATTGTACATCATACGTGTTATAGGTGCGTTACTCTCTGATAAACAATTAAAAAAAATTAGCTAAGTGCAAGTCAGACTCGTACACGGAGGGGACTGATTCCAACAAATGTACCGCACCTACATATATCAGAGACTTAAAGTATCTAAATTTCAGTTCAATAGTCCAAAAAACAAAAAAGTTTTTCGAATAAGAACCTGAATTTTAATAGTGGGTTTGTATGGAAGGTACCCCTCCTAGTTGGCCGAATTGGCTGATTCCAACAAATGTCT